>OU343128.1:18727500-21127500 GCA_910594945.2 Amphipyra berbera
TCTCCTCTATCAGCCGCCATCTCAGTACCTACTCACTCCTTTCTTACCAATATCATCCTTCACATAATTCTTCCATCTTTTCTTTGGCCGTTGAAACGTTAATTACCATACTATGTAAAACTTCACCATTGGTTAACCAAATATCAATATTTAAAGACTCCCTAGGATATCAATGCTATGGATTTTAAGACAGGTCGGCTTGGAGAAGATGTCAGATAAGTGGTCGTTTCATCACCATTTCGTTCATCAGATAAGCCGTTTTCGACGGAACTTATCATACAAACATGTTTTTTCTTTTTCTATTCCTATAATAAGTTTCAGATTTAGTAACTTTAATGCAAGTACGAAGCACGAACAAATCGCAGACGTTCTCAAAAAAGGCCAAGTTGGTAGCACTCTAAACCGACGAGCATGCATGAGAAGGTTAATGAATGTAGGATGAAGCGAAAAGGGTGCGTCAGGATCGTAGCAGGTGGAAATCTATAGTCTGCATACCCCAATGGGAAAGAGGCGTGATTGTATGTATATAATGCAAGTAGGCCTTTACTCAGCAGTGGGATATTCCAAAGGCCACCCAAAAATGCTATTAAGAATAAATTGCCACTCTCCCTCTGAATAGTAAATGTAATTTATATAAAAAACTCGTTCTATTTTTTCCCTATATGGACTTGGTAAACCTCAGACATGAAGCCCTAAGCAAGCAACAATTAATTTAACCGCCTATCATTTAGATATCTATCTTAATCTGGCACATGATTAGTCAACAATTATCTAGTTTATTTATCTTTATTTATTCTCTTCGCGGAAAATTCGCATTAGATTCGAACAAGTAGGCCGAGCCACCATAATTAATAGGACAGTTTCATAAGATCTTACTTCATTTTAATTCGCATAGATTGTTTTAGACGTAACGTAACTAAATCTTGCTTGAGACATCTCAGTTGTTGATCTGTTAGTTAATTCTGCAGTGTCTCTGTTTAAATTGACGACACGTTTGGTGCAGTGGCTGAGCGATCGGCTTCTGCGCTACGGGCCGCGGGTTCGATTCCCGCACGGAACAAATATTTGTATGGCCTACAGATAGTTGTTCCGGGTCTGGATGTTTGTGCGTGTAAAGATTTGTGTCTGTAAACGCACCCACGATACAGGAGAAATCCTAGAGAGGGGCAAATATTTTCAAAAAAAAATAATTGTGGGTCTAAATGCTTAATGAATATTACTTAACTGATTTCACCTTTGGCAGTAAAATTAATATGATTACATAACATAACATCACGCCTGTATTCCCCGAAGGGTTGGGCAGAGGTAAATAGTCCGGTGTCGCGGTGCATGCAATAGCGAATCCCGTGACCACGGTCTTAGGTTAGAAGGAGGGACACCGTTGGTTTTTAGCCGGTAAGAGTCCGGCAGACGCCCTCGCCTTCCCCGGGCGAACGACATCCATGAGGATTATTCAACGATAAAAAAGAGGTAAATAGTAACACCCTCATTTCGCTGTTATGTTTAAGTCCCATGTAATAGGGGGCGAACCTATTGCCATCAACCGAGCACAAATCCAAACTCCGGGCTGATACTGAGGAACTCCACACGGAAAAACCCAATAACACTTTGACCGACCTGAGGATCGAACCCAGGACCTCATGATCAGCAGTCGCGCTTGCCACCACTAGACCAATGAGGCAGCTATGATTACCTAATCTGAACCTATGAAGTTTTTTTGACCAAAGGTCTTCTACTTTTTCGAATGACTAACTTACCTAATACGTACTCGTTTGTATTGATCAATTTTGTGTTTAATTGAAGAAAATAAATATCATAACAAATTAAGCCAACGATTTTAATTCATAAAGACATATTTACTTGTAGTTGTTACGATGAAGCAATCGATCTATTCTCCATTGCGCCATGAACGCACCTGCGGAATCGATGCGAGCGGGCCGGTTGACCCCCGCTTAGTGCTGGTGGGTTAATTGCAATATTATAACTGTAGATAGGCGAAGGATTTGAAAATATAAACTTTATGAAACTGACACGCTGTCTTTGAAGGAGTACGAAAGTATGTAAACCTGGTTGAGTTTAGGAACATATTTTGGTTCATAGGTATTGAATTCGACGGCGATAGGGGGCGCTTACCTACTATTATCTCATCCGGGCAATAAAATCGTTTTTTTCTAGAAAACCCATTGTCTTATTAATAACTGTCTATTTGCAGTTTGATGTGATTTAGGGATCGAATTTCAAAAACGCATTGGACAGCTACTGGCCAATGCCAATAATTGCTGTAATTTACCGTCGCTGCGCCTGCAAAACCCGCTGTTTTTTTTTTTGAAAATCTGTCTTTGATGCTATTTTATAATAGTTCTCAAGCCACGTGCAACTGTAGAATACGTTTTCTATTAATTTATTTTGCTATCTTCTTAACCAAATAAATTATTAAAAACAGATTTAACAGTTGCACGTGGCTTGAGAACTATTATAAAATAGCATCAAAGGCAAAATTACAAAAAAGAAACAGCGGATTTTGAAGGCGCAGCGACGTTATATTTTAAACATTTTACTAAGGCGATGAAATATCTGATCGGCTCACTGACTTATTTGTATAAAGTTATTTGTAAATCTATCGAGCTAAAGATTTATAGATGTTGCCAAATTAGGTTTCATTCATTACATCCATTGTATTGCTTTGTATTTATTTAATCCATTTACCATTATTTGTAGTTCACTGGGGTCAGATTGATTTCACCGATGCCATTGAGCAACTCTTGCAAAATTCAGTTTGAAGTAAGTTTTACCTGTGATTATTGAACCGATCATTCTTAAATTTTATTATTGATGATGATATTTTATATTACATCACGCTTGTATTCCCCGAAGGGTTGGGCAGAGGTGTATAGTAAATCCCTCATTTCGCCGTTATGTTTAAGTGCCATGTAATAGGGAGCGAGCCTATTGCCATCAACCGGGCTCAAATCCAAACTCTGGACTACTACTGAGGAATTCCACACAGACAAACCCAATAACATTTTGCCCGACCTGGGGATCGAACCCAGTACCTCACGATCAGCAGTCGCGCTTGCCACTATTAGACCAACGAGGCAGTTAGATATTTTATATTGAAGTTATTGCAATAAGAAATTATGAAGTAAACTTTAGGTACTTTAAGACATTTAGCTTCGCCTTAAATTCCAATTAAACTTACGTAAATGTAATACAAAGTAGCCTTTTCGAAACTGAACTAAATCAACGCAAATGTGCTAGACTACAAAGTGCTAGAAACAATGTTAACAGGTTAACGCATAAAACTAAACCTCATAAGTTAACTGAGAACGTTAAATTAAATTCAGCAGTAGCGGTTATTTAGCGCTGACACTATTAACTATTTACGAGAAGCACATACGAGAGTGGTGGGCGAGGTGCGCCTGCGCTTACACACAGAATACTCGTTGATAGATTTAGAAGCTGTGTTATTCGTACTACAAGCCTTATCGTATCGTAGCCAAAAAACTTTTCAACAAAAGTAAACTAACTTCCAAAAAACGAAGAAAAAAATAACTATTTATAAAATTTAAAAGATGATGTAGTGACAAAAATTGAAAGGAGTATGCTAAGGTGGTTTGGTCATGTTAAGAGAATGAGTGAACGGCGATTAACAAAAGGAATTTATAAGGCGGATGTCAATGGAAACGCCGGTAGAGGACGTCCTAGAAGGACATACATCGATGTTATTGGTGATGTTCTTCACAAAGGTACGGTGCGTAGTACTCTCAACCGGCGTGCGTGTATGACAAGATGTATGAATGTGGATGAAGCGAAAGGGATATGTAAGGGTCGTAGCATGTAGCGTTCTATAGTTTCTGCCTACCCACATGGGAAAAAGGCGTGAGTTTATGTATGTATTTACAAAATTAACAGTTTCAGAAGTCGGTGCTAATCCACGCTTAACCAAATTGAAGGCACCGTCTTCTGAACCTGTTCTCAATTGACTACTTCTGAAACTTCTCCTTTTTTGGAAGTCGGTTAAAAAGTACCGTATCGCACTGGCGGGTAAAGGTCTCGTCTCACCCAAAAGGAATGCCCGAAGTCGTTAAGTGGCAGCTGTTTGGGCTGGCCAATTGGATGGGTACCCCGGCGTTTCAGATTACCTGACGGCAAACACGTGGCGTGACGTATAGCCTGAAAATTCTAAGCAGATGTAGGATAGCAACATCAGAAGTGCTAGAGTACCTACTGCTTACACAGCTTACTTCGCTTAGAAGAGAAATATTTTGCCTACGTCCAGCAAATGAAAACTGCCAAAGATTATTCTTGTGCAAGTTCCTTACCACGTGTTTTTAGGAGTGGGCCTTCTGTATCAGTCGACACAGTGCGCACACGCATCCGGCCAACCTGTCTCACATGTCGTAAGCTTTAATGGAGTTTAATACCTGTATGTATAATTATCTAATTGATTATCTTTTTTCAAACCGCGAGCAATCAGTGTCTTTAACTTTGATAATCTCAATCAGTTTATAAACATGTTTATCTCTGGAGAAAACATGTTATTGTGTAATTTGAATTGACGTATCAATGTAGATTTGCGGCTGGATACCGTGATGTCCAGATGCATTAAGCGCTGCATAATTATTCTTGCTCGTCAACATTTGCAATGCACAGCTCTACATCTATAATAATCTATATAAAGATTATATTATATATTATCTATACTAATATTATAAAGAGGAAAGATTTGTATTTTTGTACTAGCTGCCCGGACAGACTTCGTTCTGTCAAAAGTTATTAGCCTGTAGTGGGAAAGGAAAAGTATTGTTTTTACTATTTTCCACGCAATTTTTGTTTTTTCTCTCCATAAGAACCTTCCTTATGCCTTAAGGAATTTGTAAAAAAAAAATATAGCCGTATTGGTCGAACCGTTCTCAAGTTTTGCGCTTAGCAACACATTTGGCGATTCATTTTTATTTATATAGATGTAACGAATAAACTTAAAAACTACTGGACCGAATTCAAAAATTCTTTTGCCGTTAGAAAGCTACATTATCACTGAGTAACATAGGCTACGGTCGGAGCCGTGAGGACACAGCTAGTAAATAATAAGTAACTATAGGCCGCGCGCAAGTGCTAGTCACCTCGTGAGGTATGGGAGCGGCAGGAGGGACGTGCGCGCGACAGACAAGACAAAGTAAACTGACAGAGCGCGTCTATTGTTTCGCACCCCCCCTCCTGCCGCTCTCACAGGTACCTCAGGCGGTGACTAGCATTTGCGCGCAGATTCTAGTCGTCATCATCTTCAGAACAACTCTCAAAATCGTAAAGTTATATTTTTACGCGATATATTGCCAGTGAGAAACTGGATTTATCTTAACAGGAAATTATTGAATCAGGTTCTATCTCATCTCATCCCATTCCAAATCTGAAGTATAGGTACCTATCTATATTCTGCCTAGCTTTTTTCCCCAACTATGTTAGGGTCAGCTTCTCTAACCACATGCTGCTGAATACCAGTATTTTACACGGAGCGACTGCCATCAGACCTCCGCAACCCAGTAGCTGGGTAATGTCATCCTAAGGTTAGATCAGTTGTCAGACTTTCGGGCTTCTGACTTCCCGTAACGACTGTCATAGGTATTCGTATGACACCCGGGATGGACTGTTTAACGTGCTCTCCAAAGCACGGAGGGGTCTCGATGTGTAACGGACGGTCACCCATTCACGGACTAACCGCGGCGAGCGCAACTTAACCTCGCAAATCGTTTGATCCGCGCGGTTGGTAATTAACCACGAGTCCCTCAACCAAACTTGAAGTAACATAATTATTTTTCCATAACTGTTCTTATTACAGTACCCGTCAATGTTTTGACGACACGTTTGTGGCTGAGCAATTGACTTCTGCGCTACGGGTCGTGGGTTCGATTCCCACATGGAACAAATATTTGTATGGCCTACAGATAGTTGTTCCGGGTCTGGGCGTTTGTGCATATGAAGATTTGTGTCTGTAAACCCACTCACGATGCAGGAGAAAGCCTAGAGTGGTGCAACGTTTTAAAAAAAGTTAATGTTCCTAGAACTGTACCGAGATGTCTGTCTACACTCGCAAGGTGTCGTGCAATACGGCCATCAATCAATGGTGCCCAGCCTCAGGGAACGCAACAATCCACGGCTCTTGTTATCAGCCATTACGATCGGAACATTTACGACATACCTACGTGTTGGCGAGCCTTATCCGATCTCAATTCATTATTGCACACGATATTTGCAGGCAAACGATATTGTAACGATTTGATCTCATTTGAATTTCATTTATCAGTATCTATTTGGCTATTGTTACTTTGTAGTATTGGCAGGAATTAGGCCAGCCGTAAGTACAGCCAGTTCACCTGAACAGGCGTACAGGTAGAATAGCTGTTCAGGTCATGATCAATGGTAGCCGTATTACGTATTAAGGCGGGTACGCACTGCTGAAACGTAACATGCAATGTAACTAAAGAAGGTACGTAGTACGCACGCGTAGTGTGCACGGTTCGTGCGCGCAAGGCGTCCACACTAGGGGAATTCTGTTACATTGCATGATACATTGCGACAATGTGGACGGCAAATTCTTTCATTGCGTGTTATATTGCATGTTACATTTCGTAAGTCTATATCCGGCTTTAGTCCTATTTTGTTTATTTGTTTTACTGCCTTGATGGTCTAGTGGTCGCAAGTGCAACTGCTCAGTATGGCGTCCTGGGTTCGATCCCCAGGTCGGGCAAAGTATTATTGGGTTTTCCATTAGGAATTTCTCTGTAACAGCCCGGAGTCTGGATATGTGCCCGGTTAATGGCAATAGGCTCGCCCCCTATTACATGGGACTTAAACATAACGGTGAAACGTGGGTGTACTAAATACATCTCTGCCGAACCCTTTGGGGAATACAAGGCGTGATGTTATGTTTGTGTTTTATGTATGTAGGTATTTATTTTATTGTTGATTTTCAGGCTACAAAGACCTATTGGATAAACAAATGCTTTAACTTTAATTTGTTGCGATACGATATACTATAGAAACCACAAACTCGAAATAAGAGCGTAGGCAGGTGCAGACAAGGTGGGGCAGTCCCCAGCAGGTTCTGGTTAAGGGCTCAGTCGGAGTGCTCCCGAACCGAAGAGTAAATAATTAAGCAACGTTGCATTTAAAATCATTCAGAAATTTATTCGCTTTGCATGTTTTACACGCTTTTTCCTATCAATAAATGTTTTTGTAGGATGAATATTATTAGTTCTCCCTTGTGTGCCCCCCTCCCCCCTGATCTAAATCCTGGCGACACCCTTCGAAGTGGTGTCTGAATTTGAAAACCACAAAAATAACTTGTCTCGTGATTTGTGGGTCCCCTAGACCTTTGGACCCCGTACATTCACTTTGCATGGGATGATGTATAAACCACACATATTACATCAGATGTTTTTGAGGTAGAAACCCTACTATTCCGGTTGCAAGACGCGTGAGTTGAAGTGAACCTTATTAACGTACTCTCTAGTGATTAATCGCCGCTTCACGCATTGTATAACGGCGCAAATGCATTTGAACGTCGTGACTCGTGACGTAGGTACAGTCTACTCAAGGGCTGATGACTTCCTTGTTGCGTACCATTCAGTGGAAAGTTACGTGGTTATCGGATTATGGAGATAAGCTCAAAAAAATGTAATTTGATTAGCCGAGTAACGACTCCGACTACATAAGGCTTGGAAAACTAACATTATTTTTATTCACACAGCACGATATGAGCATCACTGATTTTTTTCACATAATTATTTCACGTAGAGCGATTTTTATGGATAATTTTGGAATGCAAGAGTAAAGTCATCAAGTTGCCCCAGACAACCTTACCTGGTCATTAGAACCTTTCTGGGTTACCCTTTTGCTGATCGACGAGATTATGATACCAACAGACAACAAACGCTGGTAGACCGCTAGTTTCGTAGAATCTGATCTGATAATAATATATTAGAACTTAGTCCCACCGCCTAGCTACCTAATTCTAGTCTTAGTGCCTCGTTGATCTAGTGGTAGCAAGCGCGACTGCTGATCGTTAGGTTCTGAGTTCGATCCCCAGGTCGGGCAAAGTGTTATTGGGTTTATCCGTGTGGAAATCCTCAGTAGTAGCCAGGAGGTTGGATTTGTGCCAGGTTGATGACAATGGGCTCACTTCCTATTACATGGGGCTTAAACATAACGGCGAAATGAGGGTGTTACTGTGCACCTCTGCCCAACCCTGCGTGGAATACAGGCGTATGTTATGTAGAACCTAGTCTATTAACCAGACAGTATTAGTACCTATCAGAATATTTTACAATTTATTTAACCCACTGATCTGGTTCTTCCATAGTGTCGGAGACAAGGGCAATGCATGAAGATCATTATCAAACATTGGCTAACCCTCAAGGACTTGGAATAATTAATTACGTCGAGACTGTCTCGTGTGGACAGTAATTGTAAACTTGACACAGTGTGATGACATACTCGCGGTCCGGTTATTGATCACCATGTCACACTCCAGCGCCGCTTCTGATCCATGATGCAATGTAATTGTAGGCTTGACAGATTACAAATTGTAATACTGGGTCGTAATATTTAATCCTATTACACTTACATCAATCGCCTGATCGATGGCAATAAGCTCGCCCTGTTACAATGGGACTTAAACATTACGGCGAAATGAGGGTGTCTCTATACACCTCTGCCCAACCCTTCGAGGAATACAGGCATGATGTTTATGTTACTTACATTAACGCGAAATTTGCAATTTTCTAATATATGCGAAAATTTATTCACTCTCAACATACAAATATTGTTACAAGCTAGACCAAATGTGATATTGTACAGTGGCGGATTATCCTTAAGGCAAACTAGGCATGTGCCTAGGGGCGCGAGGGTACAAAGGGGCGCGCGGGCGGAATTGTAAAATAAAGAAAAAATATACAATATACTTCGTTGGTCGTTACTCGTGTTGTGTTGCAGTGGCTTGAGTGGGGTAGGTATACAAATGAAGAGCCCGGAGAATGTGTTTGAATTCCCTTGTAATCGTCTCCTCAGTTACACAACACAAGGTACACAATTTAAAGAAAATTTAAAAAAATAGTAGGCACAGAACTAGGACTAAACTATAGTACGAATTATTTTTAATATAGGGGCGCCGATGAGATGCTTGCCTACGGCGCTCTGAACGTTTAACCCGCCTCTGATTGTACCACACTTAAAATTTAAATAGTTCCACTGTTTTTACCATAGCAAATTCTATAGGTAGATGTTCTTGTAAATTCACCCAAAGCGCAACAGAACAAGTTATTAGCAATGAGGTTGAGAGTGCGGATTATGTGCGGAGATTAATATTAGGTCCCCACCTATGAAGTTGGCGTCTTTTTCTCACAAATAGAGAACCTCGTCGCTTCTATGATTTAAAATATTTATCAATTGCTTGATATTATATCGAATAATGACATCATGGACAACTACCAGTAGTAAAAAAACCTTATTACTTATAGTTTTCTAAACATAAAAAATACCTTAAAAATGATTCCTGTTTTTGTTAGTAGAAATTACCACTATTTTTGTTTTAACTTAGCCACACTTATTTTTGTCGCATAATCTAAGTGGCATACGTTATCTTAGTTTTTAAACATTAGTGTTCATAGTTGTTAAATAAATTGAGGAAATGTTTGTTTGTATGAAAAATGCAACTTCTTTCAAATTCTCCATACAAAACGCTGATTGCATAGGTGGGGATCTAATATTAAAATGCGATTACACAAGGAGAAATGAGGCTGTATACCTTCTCCCTTAGATTAACCATCATCATAAAAAAGAAAGTGAATGGTGTTATAAAATTGGTATGTGTTTGTGTATAGAACGGGTTTGAGCAAAAGCCACTAATCTTAAAATATGTTTCCCAGGTCATATTTTACGTACATATTTGCACACCATGCTTTCGAAACACCTTATTTCATTTGCATAAAATATTTGAGTTACTGTATATAATTTATATGTAAATAAATCTTTAATGTCTTTTCATCCGTCATTAATGAATTTAAGTTGTCTCAATACGTTTTAAAACCGTTAAGGCTGATTTTCACCAAACGGCTGGCATCGCGCGGATCGGAACGGATTTTTCTTTAAACGATATTAAATCGTGTACACAGTATTTAAAGTCTATATTACCAATCCGCGCACAGCAGTTTGACCGCGGGCGTCTTCCGCGACACGCGATCGTATCCGAAAGTATGCTGCGACGCGCGATCGACTCCGTTCGCCTGTAGTCGTATCCGATCGGATCCTTTCGGCTGTCAACACGGTAGAAATTAAACTATTTGACTAGGCGCAGAAACATCCGTTTCTGCGCCTAGTCAAATAGTTTTAATAGTTTTAATTTCTAACGTACCCACGTTCGCTAGCGACGGTACGGAGCCGATCGTATGCGTCGAAATCATGCCGGACGCGATCGGCTGTCGCCGCATCCTTCCGTATCCTTTCCGATCCGATGCGATGCGAGTCGTTTGGTGGAAATCATCCTTTAATAGTTACATAGATATTATATGTTGGAGAATTACTGATGGTCGTAAAAAGCGTATTGTATAAACTATAAGTGCTGGTTTAATGAAGATAGGCACAACTTTTGCGTATGCATTGGGCGGTGGTCCCGAGTGAATTTGTCGGTCTCTTAC
Source organism: Amphipyra berbera (assembly GCA_910594945.2). Classification (NCBI taxonomy): domain Eukaryota; kingdom Metazoa; phylum Arthropoda; class Insecta; order Lepidoptera; family Noctuidae; genus Amphipyra; species Amphipyra berbera. The sequence continues at coordinate 18,738,192 of OU343128.1, forward strand.
TTCGTCGCGCCGATGACCCCTGTCGCCCCGTGCCTGCCTGATTGCAGCCGCGTGTCCGCCGCGCCGCGCGTGTTGCGACGATGTCGGGATGATAATCACGACATATATAAAACCAAATATGGCCTATTTACTTTTATAGAATATGTGGGACGTTAAGGGGAAGGTTCCCCTAAAGTCCATCTAGTCTGCAGAGAGTGCACCCTGCTGACATATACACGAGACGTTCGACAGACAGCAAAGTAATTACCAGTAATTACTCATGATGCATGCATGCTAAACAACCAAGGTTTATGATAGACAGCAGTGTCTTTTGTGCAAGAAAGCTGTCATCATGTTTTATTGACGAGCCACTGATACGATAAGGTTAGAGCAAGAGTTTGAGGGAATCAGGTCCAACGGCGACCTGATCGTAATTTATCTTTAGGCAGGTAAATCTAAAAAATCTCAGTATCACCACCATCGTGGTATTAAGGGTATTCTCCGGCTAAATTAATTTGTTAAGGCTGGTACTAGGTACTTTGCAATGCTTCTCCGTTACACAGAACTGCAGATGTATTAAATAGAACTTTAAGTAATACGTGGGGGGATGAACCTGATACCATAATTCTGCCCAAAAATGGCTTAAGCTCGCTACCCAATTCATGGGACTTAATACAAGAGGGAAAACGTGAGTGTACAGACTCCTGTAATAGGAGAACACCTCTGCTTACCACTTCAGAGATTACAGGCGTGAGTATAGTATGTATGTATATAAATAATACGGTCTAGATCTTTTAGGTCAGCACTAAGGAGGCTGTGTATCGCTACTTTTCGATTGCTCAACCCACGTCTAGACTCTAGACTACCGCGAGTTATTGTCGCTCAGCGGCTGTTAAGAAACATTTGATTTATGAAGATGTACACTGTGAACGTACTTTAAGACGAACTTAAAACAATATTGCAAGTGGCATTGGTCATTACTTAACCCATCTTTAAATTAAATTAATACTGTTCTGCCTAGCCTTTTCCCAACTATATTGGGGTCAGCTTCCAGTCTAACCAGATGCGGCTGAATACCAGTATTTTACACGGAGCGGCTGCAATCAGACCTCCGCCATCCAGTTGCTGGGCAATGCCGATATCCTAAGGTTAGACTGGCCGTCAGACTTGCGGGCTTCTGACTTCCCGTAACGACTGTCATAGGTATTCGTATGACACCCGGGACCGACTATTTAACGTGCTCTCCGAGGCCCGGAGGGGTCTCGATGTGTAACGAACGGTCACCCATCCCCAGACTGATCGCGGCAAGCACAGCTTAACCTCGCAAATCATATGATCCACGCGGTTGGCAATTAGCCATGAGCCCCTCTCTAAAGTAAATTAATGCTAACACTTAAAATTCTCTCGCAATGCATTCTGTCGCCATTCATCACTTGAGCTATTTATGTACCAGACCATATCACCAAACGTGGGAGCTAAACTGCCTCGTTGGTCTAGCGGTGGCAAGCGCGACTGCTGATCGTGGGGTTTTGGGTGCGATCCCTAGGTCGGGCAGTGTTATTGGGTTTTTCCGTGTGGAATTCCTCAGTAGCAGCCTGGAGTTTGGATTTGTGGCCGGTTGATGGCAATAAATTCACCCCCTATTACTGGGACTTACACCTCTGCTCAACCGCTCGGAGAATACAGGCGTGATGTTATGTTATGGAAGCTAAAATAAAAAAAAAACTACAATAATATATAAATTAACTCAAATTTGTCGCTTTGAAGTCAACGGTAGATTTTATCCCTAAGACAATTGTGTAAAATGGAATTTATCAAATGAACGAATCGACATTCCGTGCGCGACCCTGGCGAGACCACAATTTTGACAGATGCGATTATGAACCACTCATGCGCCGATCATTATCAAGATGTCTGAAGCTAAAGGGAATATTATAATTATAAAATAATGTCGGTCACGCCTATGCACGGAGTTGGCCCTGTTGCATTCTTATTAGCTGCTAATCTATACTAATATTATAAAGCTGAAGAGTTTGTTTGTTTGTTTGAACGAGCTAATCTCTGGAACTACTGGTTGGAATTGAAAAAATATTTTAGTGTTGGATAGTCCATTTATCGAGGAAGGTTATAGGCTATATAACATTACGCTATGACCAATAAGAGCGAAGCATAAATAAAAAATCTTGCAAAAACGGGAAAAATGTCCACCCGTGCGAAGCCGGGACGGGCCGCTAGTATTATTATAGAGACGTTGTTTAATTTGAATTCTATGAGAAGTAGAGCTAATTATTAATTATTTTTTAACCTATTTGGAATTTTATAAAAACAACAGTTCTCTATGGTCTAGTTGTCTCGTTGGTCACGTGGTGGCAAGCGCAACTGCTGATCTTGAGGTCCTGGTTTCGATCCCCAGGTCAGGCAAAGTGTTATTGAGTTTCCTGTGTGGAATTCCTCAGTAGCAGCCCGGAGTTTGGATTTGTGTCCGGTGGAGGGCAATAGGCTCGCCCCCTGTTACATGGGACCTAAACATAACGGCGAAATGAGAGTGTTACTATACACCTCTGCCCAACTCTTTGGGGAATACAGGCGTGATGTTTTGACGACACGTTTGGTGCAGTGGCTGAGCGATCGGCTTCTGCGCTACGGGTCGTGGGTTCGATTCCCGCACGGAACAAATATTTGTATGGCCTACAGATAGTTGTTCCGGGTCTGGATGTTTGTGCGTGTGAAGATTTGTGTTTGTAAACGCACCCACGACACAGGAGAAATCCTAGTGTGGGGCAACGTTTTTTTAAAAAAAAAAAAATGTTAACAGTTCTCTTTGTCACATAATACCTAAATATAATGAATAAAATGCCTGCAATATACGATTAGTGCATTGTATGTATGTAGATTTTAAACGGGCATTAGACATGGGCTTGCACACATACATTGTCCTTTCAAATATACCTACATATTATGTTTGATTATAATCAGACATAGCTTTATATATGTGATTCGAAAGGCAAACTTTGACAATTAATTAAGACTACTATATAGGTATACAGGTAGCTTGGTTTAATAAAGAATGATATATTAGCTTATTGACTTTTAAAATGTGTGTTGTAATTCAAATTCAAAATGAAATGTTTATTTGCAAGAAAATACATAGTTTACAAGGGAAGATCTTACAGCCTTAAAGTCATTGTATTCTGCCTGCAAGCAAGCGTGCAAATTATTTACGTTTAAATGTCATAATTAGTATGCAGATTATATTATTAGTACAATTATTATTACATTATTATCATTATCATACATTATTATCACTCATTATTATTACATACAAATGTCATTAATTGATTTACAATAAATTCAATAATGAATACTCCAAACAAATATGTATGTGTTCTAAGAATTATTTTATTTATTTATTTAATATTTCAATGCACAATGGTGGTACATAAGGCGGAGATTTATGTACCACCATTGATGATTTTATTTATTTATTTATTTTATGCTGTAGAAAAACTTTTTTTGTAAGGAAAAGTGTTTTAGATATCTATAAAGCCGGGTCTGCTGCGACCATGGTTTTATTAGAGATCGCCCCAAACACGTTTTTCTAACAAAATTAGGGCGTGACTGTTTACTGCGTTGCAATTGGTCCGGGTGTCCACTAAACATATTTTGTTAGATTTTTGTCCCAGGTTACCCGACTTATAAGATTTAAAATCAGATCCTATAGGTGTCCAGTCATAACATCCATAAGGTCAAAATCACAGGGGCACTGATTAATATATTATAGAGGTCGCATAATCAATCATCTTTTAAACCAGAACAAAACGTAATAATAACCAAATACAAATGAACCATACGTGGGGGTCATAGAACAATAAATCAATACATTAGTTAAACTCAAGAACAATTTTTCAAAGCTCGCACATTACCATTGTAGTGAGTCATTAATTTAGAGAATATTGTCTTATTGGGCAATTAGTCTGAGGCCATGTGGTTGCCCGGGCATGCCGTGACCTGTCCACTTACGAAATGCACCAGCCGCCTACACGCCGCGCCCTCGGTGACAATCCAACACACATGTGTGTAATGATCTATAATATGAACTAATTGTTATGTAGATAGTTAGTGGTCTAATTGTGGTAACAATCCTACTTTAAATATTATAAACGTGAAAGATTGGATGTTTGTGAGTTTGTGAATTTGGATGTTTGTTAATCAATCACGTCTTAGCGGCTACACTGATTTGGATGGAATTTGGCACACAGGTAGACCATGACCTGGATTAGAACAGAGTACTTTTTATCCGGGTACATGAAGTAGTTTCCCTAGAATGCGAGTGAAACCGCGGGCAACAGTTAGTGGGCCTATAAAGATGTTCTTTCAGATCCTATAATCTACCTCTTTTTGGGACAGCCATAGAGAGCTGTCATGGACATAGATCCATGAGGACATTGGCCTTATTCTTCAATAGACTGGGTTTATGTCTAAACATATCACAAGAACTGGCTTGTTGGTCTAGTGGTGGCAAGCATGACTGCTGATCGTGAGGTCCTGGGTTCGATCCACAAGTCGGGCAAACTATTATTGAGTTTTTCCATGTGGAGTTCCTCAGTATCAGCCTGGTGTTTGGATTTGTGTCCGGTTGATGGCAATAGGCTCGCCCCCTATTACATGGGACTTAAACATAACGGTGAAATGTGAGTGTTACTATTCACCTCTGCCCAACTCCTCGGGGAATACAGGCGTGATGATATGTTTATGTATTACACAGATATTGAATAGAGTAGCAGCAATACTAGCAGCTATCCTGAATACAAGTAGGTAGGTACCCATATCAGTTACCTACGATTATAATTAATTAACTTTGATATTCTGATTACTTTAAAAATTTATTATTATTAAATGATTTGAATTAGCTTCAATGTTTGTTTGTTTCAAATCTTGCGACAGATTTTTCAACTATTTCTGCTTAACTGATTCTCCTGAAACTAAGCACACAAATTAAATTCCCATGACGATACAACTTTATAATAACTTCTTGAATCCTGAATCCTCAAATCCTGATGCTGCAGGGGATTTTTGTTTGGAGGGGGGGGGGGGGGTTGAATTCTGAACAAGAAAATCAATGTTTACATTTTAAAAGTAATTAAATTGTCTGAGATTTCTGGCTACAGCCTTGGATGTAACCGTTCAACTTAAAAGATTTTTAAGGGATTATTCATATATTTAAGAGTCTTGAAATTGTAGAATGCCTTCATGATTCATTGTAGGTATCCTTTTGAGCAATTTACGTCAAGGAATACTGGCAATAAAAGAAGAAAAATAAATAATAAATTAAGATTACATAATATACCGACCTTAATGAAGCGGAAAAGGTTTATTTTGATCATTGAACGATATAACTACCTAAGGTTAACACGTTCACAGACCCAAACAAAAATACAAAACTGACTTGGGTCAACTTCTGGAAGTTCAATAGACTTATTGCAAAATATCGTCTTTTTTTGGTCACAGAACAACCCTAAGCAACATTAAAAAAACAGATGTAGGTATTACTTCCCTGAAACACATACAAGGTGTAAAAATACCCTTCACCAAACCGTCAACCATGCATTCAGTACATCAAACTAAGTAACCCTACGCAAAAATTGTCGCTGGGAAATGACTTTTTTTTTGGATGAAAAATTCCGTTTTTCTGTAAAGCTAAGTGTAACGCACTCAAAACACTGTGCTGATAGATGCAATGAGTTGTAAACGGGTAATGGAGGTATTTCAAGTACATTTGCAACCTTCAAAACTAGTATTTAAAAAAAAGTTGTGAAAAAGTTGGAACTTTGACCTCCAATATCTCCGTAACTAGAAGGTTCCCAGGCATAGTCCAGAACAAAAAAAATATCGCAATGACGTGGAGAATAAGTGCCTTTCGGCTTCGTTAAGGGTCTTTTTACACCGTTTATGGTTCATGAGCGTAGAGAGACATTTTTGCTTCTGCACGCTCACAAGCCACATGTGGTTCAGGGAAGGGTTTTATAGTTTTACTGACACACATAAATGGCTCAGGAACGTATTGGTGTTTCCCAAGCGCTGTTTTCCTGAGCCATATGTGGTTCAACGGACAGGGAACGTGAAATAATATAAAGGTAAAAAATCTTTTAAGTTAAATTGTTAGCGTTATCAGTAGCGTCCATTAGTTCCTGTAACGTGCAGGTATCAGGGCTCGCAGGGCATGATGCCAGGTGTCCCATCGTTTGTGGTACCACATTTACACTCCAAGCTGGAATCATCTATGCATCTCCATCTGAGCAGGTTTTTCTTGCTTCTGACAGCGCTAAACTCGTAGCTAAGTTCTGGGCCGACTCAATTTAGATTGTTATCGACACTCTAAGAAGAAGTTAAACGGTTTTATCTGTTCACTTCAGCATTAGAATTTGATGATTGAAGGATGAAATTATTATAATGTTGTATTGTCATGGGAATCGAGGGGCTCGTGGCTAATTACCAACCGCGCGGATCATACGATTTGCGACGTTAAGCTGTGCTTGTCGCGGTCAGTCTGTGGATGGGTGACCGTTCGTTACACATCGAGACCCCTCCGTACCTCGGAGAGCACGTTAAACAGTCGGTCCCGGGTGTCATACCGACGGCCTATGACAGTCGTTATGGGAAGTCAGAAGCCCGAAAAGTCTGACAACTGGTCTAACCTTAGGATATCGGCATTGCCCAGTAACTGGGTTGCGGAGGTTTGATGGCAGTCGCTTCGTGTAAAATACTGGTATTCAGCCGCATCTGGTTAGACTGGAAGCTGACCCCAACATAGTTGGGAAATGGCTAGGCAGAACATTGACATGAGAATCGAATTTGTGTGCGAAGTTTGTATGCACAATGAATGTTCTTTTAGAATTAATAAAGGATCTCTAACCTAAAGTTTTAAACGAATCGGTTAAGCAGAAGTAGGTAGTTGAAAAATCTGTCGCAAGATTTCAAAACAAAGAAATATGCAAAGTGAAGCTAATTAAAATTAAAAAGTGGCTAATACTCTTGTTGTAGGTTCGCCAAATATGGTGTTGTGTTTACCAATAAACGTCCAATTACCTACCATATTACTTAATTCAACCTTCACTATTTAAAAATATTTTTTACTTTGTTATTTAACCTTTAATTTTTTTTTATAAGGTCTAGACCACAGACTTTTTTTGGAGTCATTAATAAAAACTTACGACTGCTATGCGGAAATTCGAAAAGTTGACCCAGATTATGATATGGAACATTGCACCTTGTTACATAATTAAGTACATTACGGATTACGGATATCTTTGTTCGTTAAAGGTTTATTTCTTTACCGTTCAATGATGGACGGAGAATTAAATTGCGTAAATGTATCACAATTAATTGACATAACAAGATGTACGGATTACAGATATTATATTTCTCTTCTGCTAATGTTACGAAATGTACGTCTTCGTTATTATGTTACAAAAATATTTGATTTAGTGCGTAATGGTGAGACGAAAGTTTCACAGAGACTTGTTTCTCGTTTTGTATTTTGCAATTGTTGCGGAATTTAGAATCAATATTATAGGTAGGTCCACTCAGGATTGCGATCAATGACATCGGCAAAATTTAATGTTTTATCGACGAATTATAGCAAAACGCGTTAGATTCGCAATTAGAAGGCAACTGAAAGGCGATGCCATCCCCCCTCATCACGGGTGCGCGCGCGCCGACCTTCGCAGTCATATGACGCCGGAGCTTCGTATTGATCTACTTTTCACGTGTACGTCTGTACGCAATTATATGCCCTTCAACAGGCACTCTAATCGCTGTGAGGAATCTCTCTTATACGACGCTCGTTACAGATAAGAATTTACCTTACACGAAGCTGGTGTTTCGGTGTTTTGTCAACAGTATTTATTTGTTACCGCAAGCGTCATTGAGTTCTTCTTTTTTTATTTTGTAACGTTATGAAATGGAACGTTTTACGGTGAAGTAAAAAGACATCTTTTGCGGTTGGTCATAATGTTGGCATTTAGATGAGAGAAATCCGGCTAAGGAGCTATAGGTATCTTAATCACTTACCTGCCGACAAGTTCTGACATTTATTAAACCGGCATTGAACACACTTTAATAACCTTTATTATACTTTTAATTCATCATATCTTAGAGGCAATAAGACAAGATATGATCTTGAATAGAGCCTTTAATATAGACTTTACGGTAGACTATTCGGTTGTACGTAGACGATACTGATCTAGCGTACTTGGGCAATGTACGTATATAATTGGGCTATTTTATTTTTCTTTGGTTTAGACGTGTTATATCGTCGGTCGGAATCATTACCGGTACCTACAATTCAAGTTATGCTGTTTTTAGAAAATCCAAGTTTTTTTTTTTTGATATTTTGAAATGCTAATTTTGTATATGTCGTACATGTCGTTTCTGGGTGAATATTCGAATTTTTTTAACATTATTTTAACCAATCATTCTTCTCCCGGGTTGTTAACGTTATAGTATTGTCAGATTGTTTTTATTCTTGTCTTTTTGCTTGACGGCAGCGGTATAGTTTCAGTTTTCATTATCATAATTATAGTATTAAACATGTGCATTCTTAACTTTGGGATAATGCTAATGACGTTCTCAATTTTTGTTAATATTTTTCGAATATTCTCCCTTCTTCTAGTTACATTAACGCTTATGACTTGTTCCAGTAGTGATTTGGAAAGAGCATTTAATTTTCTATCATTCTCCATACTTAGTCCAAAACACATAATTTTGGAGATGTTCCAGTAATGACTCCGACCGACGATATTATGTAGGTACGTGTCGGCTGTATGACCAATTGATAGTCACTATACATAAATCATTTGTTTAACAAGTCTGTTCACCTATGTAAATGTCATACCGCGGTGTGGGTGTGAATAAATGTATGTATGAGAACGGAGCGTAGATCGCAGATACCAGGTGTCTATGACTACCTCATTACGAATGTATGTTCTTTCTTTATTATCACACAATAGACCACCGCTGGGGTACGCCTTTCGAATATTTCGACTGTTCTTTTTTGGTTTTCACTTTCAAATTGCGCTATACCTGTCTCTTTTAGAGCATCTGAAAGGTGGTCTGCCAATGCTTAAACGACTACTCTTCAATAACCAATGCGTTTTGGCGACGCGTTTGGTGCAGTGGCTGAGCGATTGGCTACTGCGCTACGGGTCGTGGGTTCGATTCCCGCACGGATCAAATATTTGTACGGCCTACAAATGGATTTTCCGGGTCTGGGCGTTTGTGTATGTGAAGATTAGTGTCTGTAGACGCACCCACGACACAGGAGAAATCCTAGATTAATTCCAACGTGTTTTACAAAAAAAACCTACCTATCACTTTTTTTAATTACTAAAACTTCATACAGCAATTACAGACTAAAATTTCATTAGATTAACTAACTGCCAAGAACACAACAGATTGCTAGTCTATTGGCGTCTAACCATAGTTGATACGCTCTGTTTTGTGTCCATTCACGGATTGGCATGAAAATAGCAGTAAATTCTTGCAAATAACCGACAATCAGCGTTACATTAGATCAAAACAAATCTAACTAGTACAAACAAATAGTTTTGTAAAATTTGCAACAGTTCGTGAGGTTTTCAAATATTATATCACCGTAACAGATTTGCAATTTTGCACAATGATTTACTTTCCATTTCACGGTTGTATTATTGTTTGCACCTAAGTATAAGATACTAAATTGTTTTTATTTATTTATATACTCTTTATTGTACACCAGGTGTTTTTGTTCTTGTTAAGATTGTTCAGGTTAGTAAACTGTATCCAATACTTATCATAATAGTCGCATTTGATAAAACAACATCACGCCTTACATTCCCCGAAGAGATCGGCACAGATGTTTTAAAACACCCTCGTTTCGCCAGTTATGTTTAAGTCCCATGTAATAGGGGGCGAGCCTATTGCCATTAATCGGGCACAAACTCCAGGATGCTACTGAAAAATTCCTAATTTAAAAACTCAATAACACTTTGCCTGACCTGGGGATCGAACCCAGGACCCCATGCTCAGCAGTCGCGCTTGCGACCACTAAACCAACAAGGCAGTCATTTGATACATTTAAGAAAACTCGCATACAGGGATACTACTACTAAATTTGCATTTGAGTAGATTAAGCCGTGGTTCGGCTATTTTGCACAAAAATCTAAGTAAGAGCAGAGAGACAAAGCACTACGGTGCCTGGGGTGAGACAAGGAAAGATTATCGAGGACTTAGAAGACCAAGCATTTAGGAAAGACTTAGGTAAGTGTCCATCATCATTAATTCTCTGATTAAGCAACCGTTTACCTAAAATTCTGGCTAGAGTAAACGGTTGTTTAACCAGAGAATTAGTGTTGACGAACACCAACCTTAATTGGAAACTGGATCATGGCCTTGTAAACTCTAGGAAGTAGAATTAAAATAATCATGTCTGTATGCTTAATAAATATGGGTACATATCTAATATATACCTAATTGTCTTTTTTATTCATAGTAACAAAGAAATTATCTTTATCTCAATATAAGTCTAAAATATTATAATACAAATCTAAGGTAAAAACTAAATATTTATATAAAAAATACGTATCTATACTATTTTGTCCTTACATGCAAGAAGGCGGGTAAAACAAATGATTCCATAAAGATTTTGCACATGTGATAGAGACACTGTATCGTTGTCAGCTGTACCTACGTAGAATCGTGTCGCGTTTGATCTTTGCCTACCATGAACGCTTGCGCATGGGCAGACAAACAGCAATCGCTTTATTTGGTTAAATATTCTAAATAATACGAGCATAAATTGTGTTGTGCAAGTACCATAACCTTAAATGAGGGATGTAAATATGCAAAAATAATATAACAACGATGACGTCATTTAGAGATTTACGTAACTATCGATTAATTGAAGCGGTTGTAGTGACTAATTTATTTCGAATCATTTGTTTTTTTTTTTTAAGATTTATGTCCCAGATCTATGTATATCCATTTTTTTTAATATATATTAATGGTTCTTATATGCATTTGACTCATCTTGGACATACGTTACCGTTTACATATAAGGTCCAACGAAAACACCAGGACAAACTTTTACACAGTGTTCAGTACGTTTAACTAATCACATCTATGTAAAAAAAAACGAGATCCAAGTGTTTTTTTTTCAAACTAAAAAATAATAACGTTTTAAATTGCCTGTACTCTCTAACAATAAACTCATCCATTTCTTATGCATCGACCGCCATTGGGGTGCGCGCTAATTCCGTGCCGTGTTTTACCTAAACAGCGAAGTGAAAAATGTAAAAAATAATATTAAAGTAAAATTAAAATTGAAAAAAAAATTTTGGTTGGAAAAATAAAAACACTTGGATCTCGTTTGTTTTGCATAGATATGTTCAGTTACACTTACTGAACTCTGTGTAAAAGTTTGTCCAGGTATTTTGGTTGGACCTTATATAGATAAGAAGTATGAACTGAAAGGGTTTTAGTTATAGCCCGGGTTTTTAAATGTAAGAACCTCTCCCTCTGTTACATTGAGAATAAATAAACTTCATTGAACTCCTTGCTTGTTTTCTGCTTTTGACGAAGTAACTAACGGGCGTCATATTGAACAAACACAAAGAGTATTAGATACAGACAGATATTGTGCAATGAAGAGTCCAATGAAAATAACATTCAATTTACTTATAATTTTTGTTAAACTGATGAAACGACTATCATGCCTTTTATTATCGATTTCAATACAGAAAGTATCAGATTCAAATGATGCAAGCTTGGTTACAGTTAGTTGACCATATTTTTGCATAGTTTGAAATGTATATTACCTACTCATCTGTTGATGAAAAACTGACACCCGTGAAATTATTTGTAAAACTGATGGAATCAATTCTATTGGCAAAGCCAATGTTATTCGTCTATTGATCAGTGACATTGTTACAATATTACAATAAAAGGTCATAAAACATTTCGTAATAACGAAATCATATTTTTAAAGTACCTAGTTTTTATCGACTATTTCGAAGTCGTATTTTCACGATTGAACTACCTATTACATACCTACTTTCTGTCTAATATCTACCATAGCTAGTCTGACCTACTGTCAACCGGCGCGTGCGTGTATGACAAGATGTATGAATGTGGATGAAGCGAAAGGAGTATGTGAGGGTCGTAGCATGTGGCGTTCTATAGCTTCTGCCTACCCCCATGGGAAAAAGGCGTGAGTTTATGTATGTAGCTAGTCTGAAAACCCAAATGATATCGATGTTGCCCAGTAGCTAAGCTGTAGAGGTCAGCTGGCAGTCGCTCCGTGCCAAATACTGGCATTCAACCGCATCTACTTATGTAGTTAGACTGGAAGTGGACCTCAACATATTTGAGAAAAGGCAAGGTAAATGATACTTTACGTAGGGTTATTTAGTTATGATTATGGCCAATGTAACTACGGGCATTATTTCCTTGTTTGAAGAGATCCGCAGTGAATTCCGATATTCAAAATATTCAAACATTCTTCTTCTTCCTGCCCTTATCCCACACTAGGTGGGGTCGGCACAACATGTATTTCATAAATCCATGTTGTTAGAGGTTTTGGCTTATTGTTTTATGACCGGCCGCCTGCCCGACGTCAACCCTCCTTGGGAATACACGTTGAGCGTTCGTGCAGGTGACCCAATGTGCTTGCTGATATTGTGCACTGGGTCCCAAAATGATATGCTTGTCAATCTTATTGCCGAATCTTATTGTCTTGGTGGGGTATACTTCAAGTTCCCCGACCCACTCATTCAGTTTTACTAGGGACTTTGCTTCTGACACATCATAAACTAATATAGCACCGTGAGCGTATCTGTAAAAACTTGAAACTTCTCGTACTTTGTATTCGACATCGTTTACAATAAAAATAAACGGCGATTTATACTAACAAATCTAAAAAAATCAAAAATACTCGTAAAATAAATTTTATAAAATAGGTATATTGTCGATTGCCACGGCGATGATAAGATAAGTGATACTTTAAGTAGGGTTATTTAGTTATGTGTATAGCCAATATAACTACGGGCATGGTATTTCCTTGTTTGAAGAGAACTAATATTCAAAATGTTCAATCATTCCGTAATTAATTTTTTAAGCCACTAAATTGATTTTAATTCATGCGTATGTAATCACTGGCTAATTAACTAATTAGAACTTTATTACTAGTAGGTTAGCTGATATTTTATCACCCACAATTTGGGATGATAAAATTAATATTCGTATCACGATCGAATAATCCTAGTAGACCTTCAACATCGTTCTAATGCGAGCTTCTGGACGAATCGTTAACGTGATGATCACGACTGATATCCTATAACATACATAACATAATTAGCCCATTACTGGTCAAACTGCTGAGCACAGGCCTCTTCTCAGAATGAGAAGGGTTTAGGCCTTAGTCCACCACGCTCCCCTGGTGTGGGTTGGCAGACTACACACATCATCGAGAATTTTATGGAACCCTGTCAGGTGTGCAAGTTTCCTCACGATGTTTTTCCCTCACCGTAAACGCAAGTGATAATCAAATACTGATCCGCACATGAATTCGAAAATTCAGAGGTGCGGGACTGGGATCGAACTCACACCCTCCTGCATGAAAGGCAAGCGTTCAACCGCTAGGCTATCACTGTTTTTTTATATCCTATAAGAAAACTTAAATTGATCGAATTCAAGAGCATTCAGATACTTATAGATAGTTTCTAAGCTCAACTTCTGCGTAGTTTAGACTCTGATTTAACGTTTGCCGGCAAAGTTTTGTAAACACGATATTTTTATAAATCATGTCCTCCCTGTATTAAACGATACAACATAACATCACGCCTTGTGTTCCCCGAAGGGTTCGCAGAGGTGTTCTCGCCAGTTATGTTTAAGGCCCATGGAATAGGGGGCTAACCTATTGCCATTAACCGAACACAAATCCAGACTGCTACTGAGCAATTCCAAATGAAAAACCGAATATCACTTTGCCCGACATGGGGATCGAACCCAGGACCCCATGCTCAGCAGTCGCGCTTGCGACCACTAGACCAACAAGGCAGTCAAACAATATACAGCGTCTATACAGATCAAACATTCTCCATTCAATACACCCATATCTCAAGGCTTCCATACCTAACTATAAACATGTCAGTTCCTTTGGTAGGTATCTCATTCCTCGTACAAGCATGTAAACAAAACTTATCTGCGTATTTATCCGTATGATATATTACATACAGCAAGTAAACTAAATCGTATCAGCCATTAAGACACGCCTTAGCTGTAACTCACAGAAGTAGGTTCGAGTGTCTAAACTGAGCACCGTATGTAAGGAATTACGATCGAGCTACTTGCAAATAAACGCTCCATTTTGATTTACGAAACTAGTTCGAACTTTGTATGTTAGTTATGTTGATCTGATTGGACCTTTGTGTTAAGCCGGGTACAGACTTACGAAATGTAACATGCAATGTAACACGCAATGAAAGAATTTGCCGTCCCCATTGTCGCAATGTAACAGAATTCCCATAGTGTGACGCCATGCGCGCACGAACTGTGCACACTACGCGTGCGTACTAAGTACATTTCATGTTACATTGCATGTTACGTTACAGCAGTCTGTACCCGCCTTTACCTACATCAAATGTTGAAATGCGTTTGATGTCAATATGGGACAACCATTTAGGTAATACAACCAATACTTCGAAAAAATAATCCACAATAATAAATCTACATAGGATAATGACCGATTCCTATAATTTACAGAGCTTTATTGGTCAACATTGAGACTTGTATCTTTACCAATAATGAAGCAAAGACCTCATAGCTTTACATAGTAGACCCTCCCATATGGAAGTAACCATCACTGGTAGAAACCATCACTGGTAGAATTAGCTTACGAGTCTATTTGAATTACCAGTTTAGCAATAAAAAAAGCTATGATTCGTTTTTGTTTATAGGAAACGGGCTAGGTTAGGGTAGGTTCTGCCCCGAGAACACGGCGCTGCACACTTTGCAGGCGTGTCCAGCATGGGGGTCGCAGCGCCGCGAACTAGTCGCAGCGATCGGCGGTGACCTCTCGCTTCCGGCCGTGGTTCTGTCCATGGTCGGGAGCGAGACTGCGTGGGAAGCCATCGCCTCTTTTTGCGAGGAGGTGATGGCGACCAAGGAGGTAGCGGAGAGGGAGAGAGAGGCCGCTTCTTCTCTCCCTTCTCGAGTTCCGCGCGCGCCTCTCGGAAGGATGTGGGGGCAGGGGAGAAACTGCCCCACCACAGGAGAGGTCCCACCCACCCACCCGTCTTCCCCAGACGGGGGAGATAGTCCATGAGGATATCCCCACGCTAAAAAAAAAAAAAAATACTTTTATGTTGTACCAGCTATTACCCACGGTTTCCCCCGCATCCTAGGGGAACTACTTGATATACCCGTATAAAAAGTATCCTATGTGTTAACCAGGGCATAGTCTATCTGTGTGCCAAATCTTATCCAAATTCAGCCGTTTTTGCGTGAAAGAGTAACAAACATCCATACATACAAACTTTCGCGTATGTAATATTAGTAAGGATAACCACATACTTATCTAAATGTTTTCCTTTGTTAATGTACGAGAAGAAAAATATTTGTGACTCTATTTCGATTAAATTAATAGCATGTTAGCATAAGACCACGCCATATTTCCTTGTGAGTTATTTATTTATTTATACTTCTATGCACTATTGTGGTACATAAGGCGGACTTAATGCCATAAGGCATTCTCTACCAGTCAACCTTAGGGTTAAAAAGAAAAGCATCAAAATACGTAGGTACAGGAAAAAGATGAGTTGACAATTTTGGACTAAATATATCAGGAAATCAAAAGTTAAATATAAATTACATAAAATACATATATACAAATAATAAAATATGTAGATATTATAATATATATATCAATTACAAAACGTTATGAAAAACTTAATGCAAATCGAACTTAGTTATCGAAAGTTTATTTCAAGAAAATATTTCTGTTATATTCCACAATAGTATAATAACCAGTAGGCCTAGCACGAATGCTGTCGAGTTATTAATGTAAACGTAAAGTTAATTAGTAGTAAGTGAATTTTGAATCGAAAATACTCGTTTCTTACACACTATTTAATTAAATTGAAACCTTTATTCATATCTGTGTATGACACAAATTATGCATGTCGCAAAACAATAAACCAAAATGTTATAGGACAGTTGTATTTTCGATTCAAAAGTCGCTTACATTAGCGACAAGTTTACAATACTACAGGGTGTAAACAAAATCATGTAATTCCTTCAAACCTCTTGATGTATACTGCTGACATAGATTCAAACGGCATAAAGATACTTTTGGGTTCAATAAAAAAACTGCGAAAAGTAAACATGTGTTCTTAACGTGCGGCATTTTAGCGCTCCGAGTTTAATGACCACGCGGCGAGCGATTGCCGCGCAATTCGCTCGGGGCGCTAATATGCCTCACGTTAAGAACTAATGCTTACTTTTTGTAAAACTTACATTTTGTAAAAAAAAAATATAGTCCAAAAGTATCCCGTGCAGGTTTAATCTATGTCAGCAGTACATCACGAGGTTTGAAGGAATTATATGATTTTGTTTACATCCTGTATACGTCAAACCTTCGTGCTAGGCCTACATTAATCCAGTGATAACATTAATCTATTTAAGATACAATACACGTTTATTGCGAAGAACTAACATATGTCGCGTCGGCCGCATTCAGAATGCAAGTAAACTTGTCTTAGAAAAACCAATCATATCGAGCCATAATTTCGTAATTAACTTAATCAGGTTTACCGATAAATTACGAGTAGACATACATTTATAGACTCTTGCGCAATACGATAAAACTGTTTTCATTTTATTATTGATCTTACAAGAAGGTCGCATACCGAACAGCTATTAAAAATATACGTACTTACGTATGTTTATTTCCGAAACGGATGTAATGTCAGTTTTTAAAAATAAAAACAAGACCTCTATTTATGTAATTTACTTCAATATTTACATTTACGCCACTCACGAATGTGCCCCAATTATATAAGTATTTGTGTGTACTGTGGGACGTCGTTAACATACATTCCTTTACGACGGCGAGCAGTGGCGATCCAAGGGGGGGTGGGGGGTGGTTGTCATGACCCCCCCAAAATCGTACATGTCAAATTGACAAACCTCCAAAAAAGAGATAATTTACAAAAAAAAAAACTCCACTATTTTACTGTCATTATGAGCACCCCCCCCCCAAAGTCCTTAGCTGCGCCCGCGCCTGACAGCGAGTATCAACCTTGTCAAAACTGTCATTGTTCAGTTATTGTGGAATTAGCTGGTCTAACTCTAAACAAAGGGGTTACAGACAAAAGATTGGAAGTTCGCAGTAAAGCTGCGCAGGCGCTGGCTAGCGTTTGAATCATCTTGCATAACGTCCGTTCGTCCGTCTCGCGATCTAGTATTTGTACATTACGCGGTTTCACAAGTCAGACATGGTCTTACCCAAAGTGATTGCGGAAAATAATCCAATAAATGAGACGGACCGGAAAAGAGCTCGTCGTGACCGACCGTCACACTAGGTACCTAGGTACTTATGATTTTTTTCATTCTATAAGCACAAGTTATATGAGATAAAATATTTAGTATCTGATTATGCTGATTGTTATAATTATCATCATCATCATCATCTCCCTGCCCTTATCCCACACTCGGTGGGGTCGGCACGACATGTATTTCGTTGGAGATTTTGGCTTATTGTTTTATGACTGGCCGCCTGCCTGACATCAACCCTCCTTGGGAATACTCGTTGCGCTGCCGCGCGGGTGACCCAATGTGCTTGCTGGTATTATGCACTGGGTCCTAAAATGATATGCTTGTCAATCAAATCTTGCTGGTTGTTATATAATAAACATAAAACGTGGGTAAGTACAGCAGCTCACCCGGTTATCAAAGTCCGTGTAGAAGAGGAAGTGTAAATATTATTGATATTTTATATCTGTTTTGGTCTATAAGTTAGCTTATGTTAATTTCAAAATAAAGACATTAAAATTAAGTTTTGCCTAACCTTTTCCCAACTATGTTGGGGTCAGCTTCCAGTCTAACCAGATGCGGCTGAATACCAGTAAGTAATTTACACGGAGTGATCGGTATCAGACCTCCGCAACCTAGTAACTGGGTGCCGGTATCCTGACTGGTAGTCAGACTTTCGGGCTTCTGACTACCCGTAACGGCTGTCATAGGTATTCGTATGACATCCGGGACCGACGGTTTAACGTGCTTTCCGAGGCACGGAGGGGTCTCGATGTGTAATGGTCACACATCCACGGACTGACCGTGGCAAGCGTAGCTTAACCTTGCAAGTCATAAATGATCCGCGCGGTTGTTAGGCCACGAGCCCCTCTAAAGACATTAAAATAATCTATTTGATAAATATATTATGATAATAAGTATTGCAACTGCCAACTAGCTTTTGTATTATAATAATACATACAAGCAAACTAATAAGTAGTCTGACAAGGGAACTTATAGACCGTATCGATGCAAATCACAAATAGTTCTAATCTTTATTGGCGATATAATATTCGCACTTGACACCACCTATCAAACAAGGTGACATACATAGCGACAAATGTAATTAGTTTACATATAAACGTAATTAAAGTCTTTATAGGCATCGTATTGACGAAATCATGCAATCGATATGTTACTGGAAATGTATGAAACCTAAGAATTGTATACAATGTCTAGGAAATGTATACAATGCACAGCCTGTGAAATAATTTGTCAAAGCTTCTTTAATACATACATTTCTTAGGTATTGTATGGAATCCCTAAATGGTACTAGGATATGTATATTAATATTTGGCAATTGTTTTATTTGGTAACACAAGTATCGCAACATTATTTAAAATAGGTCGAATTTACTGTTAATCCGACCATGCGCCCTGACTTCATGTGGTCAAACTCTGTCCTACCCCTAGAGTGTTATGGGCGACAAAGCGAATCTTCTGGCGATGCACACTCAGAAATACTTGCATGCTTGCTTACTTGTATGATGCTGAGACATTGGTTCAGTAGTAAAGGGACGTCAATGTATGTTACGGAAAATACACATTTTCGATTGCTGTTTAAGAATAGTATAGAATTTCTAAGAAATGTGTATAATAAAATTTATTTCACACATTTCCTGTTGATTTTCGGCATTATACAAGGTTAGTCGGAAAGGGGGTACTAAGCCGAAAGGGTGTTAAAGTACCCATAACAATGGATAACTTTTGTTCTACGACTTTTCCTAAAACTCAATAGTTTAAGAGAAATAGCTGTTCAAAGATTTCATAAAAAATACGCTAAATTCTATCTATCCTCAGCTATAATCAGCTGTTTTTACATTTTAGGTCATATTTAGGGTCACGGATTAGAAACACCATTTTCTGAATTCAAAACTAAAGCAGGGATGAAGAATTTTCGACATAACTAAAATAAAAATTATATTTCATGGAAAAAAAAAATAATCGAATTTTGAAATTTTAACACTTGTTTTAAAATAGTCATCAGTGATACTTTAAGTGGCCTGCGGCTTAGTACCCACTTTCCGACTAACCTTGTAAACATTTCCTAGGAATTCCTTATAATGACGGATTACATACATTTCCGATAACATATATAAAACGTGTCTTGACTTTGAAATCTATTAAAACCATATAATTGTACGTATTTCCCTTCGCTAATGTAGATTACGTAATAATATAGTCTGTCGAACAAATATGTTTACATGTGATAATAGTTAGGTTTAAAAACATCGAACTCTCAAAATATTGCAACATAACATCACGCCTGTATTCCCCGAAGAGTTTAGCAGAAGCGTATAGTAACACCCTCATTTCGCCGTTATGTTTAAGTCCCATGTAATAAGGAGGCGAGCCTATGGCCATCATTCAAACTTCGTAAAATAAGTAACGTAAGTTACAAAAATATTGCAAGTCGTAAATTAATTTAAAATATTACCATGTTAATATTCTATTGAAAAAATCAGTATTTTTACATCTAAACACAATTATATATAAACACATTTAAAAGTCAGACTATTTAATAATGTGTTTGAAAACTTAATTATGATTAGCTTATAAGGAGATCTAATTATTCAGTCGCTCTCGTCGACACATGTTTATCATAAAACTTGTACTTATTTGTCGCCAACGACACTATACACGACAGTAACTAATTGTATTTTAATTGATTACACTTAGAAGATTATCGATAGCTTCATATATTCCATAATTGGTTTTATTAACACTGACTTCTACCTTGCCTTACGAGAATATAAATAATGAAATATACACCGTGGTACCCAAAAGGTACTTCGGATCGATAACCATCGATTCCGATGCCTAATTGGGAAAGAAACAGTAGTATATAGCTTGTCGAAATTTTTTATTTTACAAGTCAAAAAATCTCTAATGTACCAAACCCTATTTTTTATTTCCTATTCGACTCTTGTAGATGGTCTTGCGGACTTTTTCTACGTAACCGGGCTATTATTGGCGAGACCAGAAGGGTCTCCGAACCAACTTCTACTCTAACTACCTAGCTAACTACTACGCTAACTACTGTAACATCATGACTGACTATTATAGCAGCTACACCTCTAAGGGTGTCCCCAAGGGGGGACTCGAACCTCTTAGGGTGTTGAATGCGAGAGGACTGGGAGGGATACGACAGCTTGATGAGGGCTGTATTAATCGCGGTGTGACTGCGCGGAGTCAGAAGGGACGACCGGCTCCGCGGCTGCGGCGGGTGAGCACGGTGGATCGGGGGCCAAACCCTATGAACGTGACGTTGCTACTTATACGTGGAAGCGGAAACTTCCCAACCAGTTAGTTTATTGTCATCTTTTCTTCCTCGAAGTGAGATCATCATCTTCATCTTCTTGCCCTGGTCCCAAGTTACTTGGGGTCGGCGCAATATGTTTTTCTCTTCCACTCTTCCCTGTCAGCCGTCTCATTATCATTTACTCCCTTATCTTTCATATCCTCCCTCACACAATCCATCTATCTTTTCTTAGGTCTCCCTCTCCCCTCCATCAATCAACATTCATATTCATCAATCTCTTAGTCACATGTGTTTTATCCATTCACACGATAATTCAACCGGGGGCGAGTTTGAGTATCTAATCTTCAACGGGGCGAGTAAGTACACTTAAGCAATCAGGGGTAAAAGTTGCGGGGCGAGTGGTGCGTACACCATTTAAACGTTGCCTGCCCGACCTAAGGTATTGTTTACAAGGAAGTACTAAGTCAAATGATATATTTTGTTCCAAAAAAAATTGTTCAATTGATTGAATTGGATTTATGTTTATATAACATTATTGGCTCATAATACCATCAGAGAGGCGTGGTTAAAATCTTTCGGGTATCACATTTATATTTTTCTTTCTTTTTTTTGTCTAATGTTATGTTTTTTCAAAGCTCGGTAATGGTGACGGTTGTCCGCATTTTTTCTTTATATAATATTTTTATACGCGAATACTTGTAATTTGCTCTCAGTCTATCTTACTGTTTACCTCTCTGTCATATTAAGCTGTAAGTCTTCCATAGAAATAAATAAATAAATCTCGGGCCCACGGTGTATTGACAATTGAGAATTTGCTGTACGTTGTCGTAGTGTGCAGTACAGTGATAACCTAGCGGTTGATCGCTTGCCTTCCATGCAGGAGGGTCTGAGTTCGAATCCGCCCCGTACATCAGATTTTTCGAATTCATGCGCGGATCTAAATTTGATTATCACTTGCGTAACAGTGAAGGAATAACATCGTGAGGAAACCTGCACACGTGAGAGGGCTCCATAAAGTTCTCGATGGTGTGCGTAGTCTGCCAACCCGCACCAGGCTGGCGTGGTGGATTAAGGCTTAAACCCTTCTCATTCTGAGAAGAGGCACGTGCCCAGCAGTGGGATAGTAATGAGCTAAATATATATTATACGAGATTAGTCGGAAAGGGGTACTAAGCCGAAATGGTGTTAAAGTACCCATAATAATGAATAACTTTTGTTCTACAACTTTCCCCTAAAGTCATTAAATTAAGAGAAATGGCTGTTCAAAGATGTCATAAAAAATACGCTTAATTATATCTATCCTCAGCTATGATCAGCTGTGTTTACATCTTAGGTCATATTTGGGGTCACGGATTAGAAGCTCAATTTTCTGAATTCGTAACTAAAGCGGTGATGAAGAATTTTTGAAAAAACTAAAGTAAAAATCATTTTGCCGAATTTAAAAATTTTTGCTCTTTCTTTAAAACATTTATTAGTGATACATAAAGTGGCCCGCGGCTTAGTACCCCCTTTCCGACTAACCTTGTATATTTATGTAGTAGTGTCAAATTATTTGGCTAATTCGCGCTACGTGCAACATGTGACATTTAGATAAAGTTTCATAGATTTGTCCTAGAACTATTAGTTGTATACAAATAACATTTATGGTATTGGCAAATTAGTAAGAATTCCTTATACGACTCGAGAATTTGTTCAAGTTAATTATATATTTCTAAATATCGTTTATAGAACCAGAAGACTTGTAAATAATAAAAATACAGGATCGTAGGTACTACGTTTTCTTTTTAAATGTCGCAGCATTATGCTGAGATAGGAGCCCTTTTTGGCCTCGTGCAGGTAGTCTAAATATTTATCCTTTTTTTAAATATGGTTTTTGTTTCTGTAACTGCCTGTGTGAGTCCAGAATAAATAATTTTCTTTCTTTCTTTCTTTACTACAACAGACACTTGTAAAAACCGTGTTTAATGTCAACCTCCATACAAAAAAGGCGTTTAAGCCCTGTTTAGTCTAAGCAACTGTAAAAGACGAATTTGTTGTAAGACAGATAGTTTAAGCGCCTACACACGGCCCTAAAATCAGAGGCAATATCAAGGGAGTGGTGGGGAGCACCCTAGATCGCTCCCTTGATCGCCTCGTGTGTAGGCAAATCGTAATCAGTATTATTATTATTACCGTTAACTCAGAAATCGGTTCGGGCGAGCTCACGATTTAGGGCCGACCATCGTCTAGGGAGCGTTGTCAGTGCGTGTGTAGCGAAATCGGGACCGATTTCCCCGCAGTGTGCGTGTTCATCAGTGTTCCGCAGTGTTCATCAACCACCTCTTAACCCAGGTCTTCCTCTTTTGTCTCTATTTTGGTCGCACCATAGCAAGTGCCAGAGCAATGCCTTTTTTTATGTTTTGAGAGGGTAGGCGACATCATGGATCATCGAGCGCTTTGCTGCACGGTGGGTAACGTACTAACTGGCAGGGACGTGTGTAGAGTAGTAGCCGATTTCATCCCCGCCATCACTCTCCCGATATTGCCTCTGATATTAGGGCCGTGTGTAGACGCTTTTAGTTTAACTGCCGCCGAATTCTACAGTGTGGCCGCCGAGAGAATGTGTTCCTGACAGATCGTGTTTCATATAATAAGGTCAAGCTACAACAACCTACAATGAACTAAAATAGTTTAAAAAGCGGCCGCCGAGAAAATACTTTCCTAACACCATTAAATTTAGCGCTAAACTATTTTAGTTTAACTTTATACACCCATATTCTAAGACGTTCCTTCAAAACTTACTCGACTCATACTCGACTCAGAACGGCCTCGAAACCACCTTCAAAATTGTATTCTTAGTCGCAATTTCGAGTGAACTTTGAGGTTCCTCGACGGAGTCATTACGTCATAATTTGAATTATCTGCATCGCGCAAATAACGCCGCGATAAAAAATTGTAAGGATTATCGTAAGCATATTCGACAAAGTCATCAAAATTATTTGTTATTACATACGAACTTTGACATTTCCTTCCTTAAGGTAGGTTAGGTTCCGAGGTACCTTGAGTTTGACAGATGATTCCTTACCTCGACTGAGGAAAAATCTCGAGTCGAGGACGTTTATGTCAAGTCGAGGTGGAGTCGAGTCGAGTAAGTTTTGGAGGAACGTCTATGGGTGTTAATATATTATAAAACACGATCTGTCAGGGACGCATTATTCCCTCGACGGCCGCACTGTAAGTATCCGTGTGAGTATGTGAATTGAGACGCTTGAAGTTTTTATGTGCCGTTGATAATTAACGGATATTACCTACATAAAAAATATGTAGGTATATGCCCAAGGAACGCGAGACATAAAACAATTCATATAATGAAAGATTTTACTGAGGTTATTGCAATAAAGTCGCTGATGCAACATGAATGTAAATTTTCACACTGCAGATATCCAAAAAGTTTCTTAATCAGTTATTATAAGTTAATTATGTTCGTTCGTTCTGCCTAGCCTTTTCCCAACTATGTTGGGGTCAGCTTCCATTCTAACCAGATGCGGCTGAATACCAGTATTTTACACGGAGCGACTGCCATCAGACCTCCGCAACCCAGTAACTGGGCAATGCCGATGTCCTAAGGTTAGAGCGGTTGTCAGACTTTCGGGCTTCTAACTACCCGTATCGACTGTTGGTACCTATTCGTATGACATCTGGGACCGACGGATAACCCGTTAAGTTAATTATGTAGTATAAAAAAAATACATAATAAAAATTATATTCACACATTAACTAGAACAATATTTAATACAAAGTATTATAAAATCTTCACTTCAACTGTCTCGTTGGTTTAGTGGTGGCAAGCGCGACTGCTGATCGTGAGGTCCTGGGTTCGATTCCAAAGTCGGGCAAAGTGTTATTGGGATTTTCCGTGTGGAATTCCTTAGTAGCAGCCCTGAGTTTGGATTTGTAACCGGTTGATGGCAATAGACTCGCCCCCTATTACATGGGACTGGCGAAATGAGGGTGTTACTATACACCTCTGCCCTGCCCTTCGGAGAATAGAGGCGTGATGTTATGTTATTATAAAAACGTGATGCAACAAACATGTCTGAATAAGTTATAAACAAGAAAATATTCACTTAGCTTATTCAAACCTCCTTATTTAGTTCTTATTTCGTACTAAATATTCAGGCCACATGTATTTTTAACAACCTATGGCACCATATAGGCAATCATATTTAGCGGAGTTACTAGGACATAAGCCAAGCAACGATATAATGTAATAAGGTGGATACTAATTGGCTTAAAACAGTTTGGAAGAAGGCCAATGTCAACGACACAGGTGATCACAAACAACCACTTACAACGATTTGAAGCCGCGCCCAAGATTTAGATGTAATCAATTTTAACGACGCGACGGGTAATTGACAAAATGTTTTAAATTAATAAGGATGTTAAATACGTCTAATTACTGTGATTACCTCACGATTTTGAATCTATTACTTATTATCTGTTATTTGTTCAAATATAAGTTTGAACGTCGTGGAGTCATATAAGCCATAGCATAACAAGAATGTTATGCAGTGATGAAGTAATGTGACACTGCAAGGTCTACACTCTATGACAATAGAGATAACAGAAAATTGAATAAATGCATTCTTCTTCTTCTGAAAAGAAAAAAAAAAGATTGTGATTGTGGTGAAAAGATTAGCTGGTCAGCAAAGTTGGTCGCGGGGCTGACTGCCCAGGATGGGCCGGATGTACTTAAATACCGTCACTCGCGGAGGCTCTTTCCATCTTCTTCCTCCTAGCCTTTTCCCAATCATGTTTGAGGTCAGCTCCCAGTCTATCCAAATGGGGCTGAATATCAGTATTTTACACGGAGCGACAGCCATCAGACCTCCGCAACCCAGTTACTGGGCAATGCCGATATCCTAAGGTTGTCTAACCTTAGGATGTCGGCAGTCAGTTTGGCCTGCGGGCGGCGGGTTTGGGGACTCGCCGCCCGACCAGTAACAGGCCCGAGAAGGCGGCGCGCCGTGTTCCGTGCGCGCTTCTCAGGAGGACGTGGGGCAAGGCCCCACGGAGGAGAGGTCCGTCATGGGTTGGCGGACCGGGACCTGCCGGGGCTGCGGTGCATGCTTTTGGGAATCCCGCGACCCCGGCCGTACGGTCAGGAGAAGGAACACCGTTGGTTTTTAGCCGGTAAGAGTCCGGCAGACCCCCGCGCCTTTCCCGGGCGAGGGACATCCATGAGGATTTTCCAACAAGAAAAAAAAAAGGTTGTCAGACTTTCTGGCTTCTAACTATCCGTAACGACTGTCATAGAGACCGACGGTTTAACGTGCTCTCCGAGGCACGGAAGGTGGAGGCTCTTTCCATGCACCCCAATAAATAAATGCATTGATCAACAATATATGGTCTATTTCACTTACCTAATAGGTAACGTTGACTAAGCTAATTTTCAATTGATTTAGCTTAGTCAATAAATGTTTGACATAACAATCCACGGTAAGTCCGTCAGGGATTATAACATGACAATACTTGTAATGTTCTTTTGAAATGCAAGATCAGCTTGAAATAAGAGACAGAATGCATTTTAAAATAGTTGGTATTCTGTGTGGGACTACCAATGAAAAGTATACGTCAGCTACTTAGCATTCTGCGCAAGCTGTGTAACTCAACTAATACTAAAAGCAACCTTGCACTGCAGACTTAAAGATAAAATATAGTCTGAACACGTGACTCTTTTTTCCTTGTATTGATACTTAAAGCTAAAGAAATGGGCAATGATTACGAAATTATTTCAAGGAAAGTGTCTGTCCACATCTTATCTAATGTAAGGACATGGCTTGCAATGTAGCTGATAAGGAGTTATTAATAGTTGGTAAGGAGATGGCTTGTGGTCTCCATTGCACCTTGTTTGGGAAATTCTGAATCATAGTAATTAAGCTTGTAATGTGCCACCTATAATAAAAGCTTGTAAAAACATGGTAACTTGTACCTGTTCACGCCAGATTATGGTGGTGTTTCCACGGTTTTTAGAAGTTACGGGACATTAGATTACATAACGATGATGTTATCTGTGTGGTATGCACCATCCTTAGTCGGTTTTTATG
Organism: Amphipyra berbera; assembly: GCA_910594945.2. Classification (NCBI taxonomy): domain Eukaryota; kingdom Metazoa; phylum Arthropoda; class Insecta; order Lepidoptera; family Noctuidae; genus Amphipyra; species Amphipyra berbera. The sequence continues at coordinate 18,765,122 of OU343128.1, forward strand.
ACCACTCCAGGCAGAGACGGGAAGTCTGGTAAGCTACTGTCAGTCACAGCCTAGACAGGATATTAAAAACTTCTATTAACCATTTCCAGATTGACAACATACAACGTTGATTATTCATTATCGACATTAGCGGTCCAATTGAACGATTGATTAATGATAGCTGGGAGACTCGCGGGCAGTCCCGGGGCGGGATTGCGACATCGATAGCACAGATCAACTCAACACTCTAATAAGAGATCGACCTCGAACTACATTGCCGATTTGAGTCGTGTGTGAGCTATTTGAATTACACATGCGAGCTTTCAATGAAGGTTGAGCCGAAGATGTGTGGGGCGGACGAACACATTACACGCTGCGGTCGATAAGCAGTCGTGACCGGGAGCGGCTATCATCAACATTTTATTGCAAACAGATTATAATAATACCACGATATGTCGATAGCAAATCGAATATTTCGTAATCGGAACGAACTATATTGAAAAACAATGGTATCCTCTATGCAGCCGTGATGAAGACATCAATACACTTGGTACACATCTTTGTTACAATTCCATTGTCCTATCAATGCTTGTTCTGAGTTGTCAAGGCTGTTATAGCAGTGTCTCAGTCAGTCTCAGGCATGTTAAACATGACAGCTTCAATAGCGGCGGTGTTATCTGTCGTTGTTGACGAATTGATCAAATGAGTTACGACTTACGAAGCGTAGATATGAAATTGACCAACATGTCAAAAATCGTTACGTCAATCAATGCGAAATCGATATTCGTTTGGAAAATTAATCGTATAACAACCTACTTACCGTATGACAAAATAAGAAAACCCATAGATCACTAAACTAGTTACATACGTTTTATTTTTTTTATATTTTTGGGCGAAGAAAATGCCTTTCGCATACCACGCCGTCCGGGGAGACGACAAGGTTATGTGGGGCTTGCACCCACTAAAAACTTCGCCTGTGCACCTACTTTCGCCTTGATGGGTGTGCCGCGAGAACTGTTACGCATGACATTCGCGACCCATCCAGCGTCGCCCACTGCTAGGCTCCTACTACTTTGCCCGCCTCTGGGGGGAGCCCATCCTCCTTCAGCGATATCCGGATGCACTGGGACATCACCACAACCCCAGGGACCGTACAGCGTGGACGATAGAGTCCCCGATCTATCGTCCGCTGGCCCCTATTATGGCGGTATCAAGTCGGCAAACTAGTTACATACCTGCAACAAGGTCGATTAACCACTAACATTCATTTATAGTACAAATGTTTATATAAATATGAATATTTATTTGTTGTTACAACTCTAAAGTGTAAACCTTAACGTCCAAACAGCTCATGAATGAAATGATTGATGGATGATGATGACAGTTCTATTGTTTGTCAAATTACTATTTGTTGCCTTCTGTTTTACGCAACGTTAACATTTGTTGGTGTAACATTTGCGTTTGAACAGCAAATGGCCAAAGTATTTTGTTAAATTATATTGACGCTGTTTGCTGTTGATGTCAATCGAGGCTTGCATTTTAATTGGCTCTTTTAAACTTAGAATATATGCCAGTTAGTTGTACAAACCGTTCGAATTATAAAATTATAGTAGGCACCTACATTACTGCCGCGGTCTGCAATGACTGCGTTGCTGGTAGCGCTGATGATGGCCGAAAGCGCAGCTCCAGGCCAACACAGCGCGGACAGCAAGGTCTGCAATGATGACCAAGCTTAAAGGCCGAAAGTGTAGCTAAGATAAGCTCGAGGCCATATCAAAGCGTGGCCAGCAACGCCGTCATTGCGGACCAAGGCTGGTATAGTGCTTTACTCAAACAATGCGAGTAATTTAATTAAAACCAGCTTAGTATAGTAAGAATTTATTTCAAATTGAGGACCGCCTTTCTAGGGTTTTTTTTTAAATCAGGCAATGACGCTGCCTATACCTATACAGCCAAAATCTGAATAAAATCTTTTTGCACCTAACTATTTTTGAAATAAAACTCGACAATAATGGATTTTTAAAAGAAATTGCTGGTGGCTAAAACTCACTAGCAATGAAATTCCACACAACTTTGCTGGCGCCTATTCAAGTAGCGCGGAAAGTTCGACTTTGCTCAAAGAAGGTTGTCAAAATAATGACCACATTACAAGCATTTTTGAGTAAAATTACTTATCTAAGTCAAGTACAGTTCTTCCGTAAACTTTTCTCAATCAGACCCAGTTTCATCAAGCATGCGAAGAAGGAGCAACAGTTTGAAATAAGTATAATGTTCATCACTGTGTGAATGACTAACTGACGTTCGCATGACGTAGTTTCTGCAAGCAAGTCACATGATACGATGTAACAGCCTCATTCGTTACGACAAGGCCTTTCCTTTGTGAATGGATGCTAGCTCCTTTCTCTCGCACAGTGCTCTTCAAATCATACAACTGTGAGGTGCCTTACTATCATCATCATGTAGACGACTTTGTAATCATGTAATTACCGTCAGGCCTATAAGCAACGAAGGTGAGGTGAGTCCCCGCAGGCTGTTAAGGTTACAGGTGTTACTTTGATGTGATGGCGTGTTAAAAATACGAGCAAGGCCCAGCAAATTATGATTGCAAAAATGTTCACCTGCGGACTGTGAAAGGATAAGTTCAATATACCAACAATTTACTCCTATATCTAATTAAGATCTTAGGCCTATATTAATAGACAGCTCTCATTTGAGAGATCCCATTTAAGTGGAGTTTTAACATGACATGAGACGTATTTAAAAAAAAGTGTTGTCAAATGTATAGAATTCTACTTTATGGTAGCTGCTGTTAGAAGATCTCTCAAATGAGATCTGTTTATTAATAAGGCTTTAAAAGCCTTTTTCTTTGCCTGAGGATTCGGAAAAATACACCCCTTGTTTATGAACGGCTAATCAATTTAATCTATCTTCAAATCTATGTCAAGTGATGTGATTGCATGGTTAATGATCGCTTGACATGAGATTTGACTGCTGATATAGCACACGCGTAAGTGCTAGTCGGCGCCTGAGGTATGAGAGCGGGGGGTGCGCGCGGTACACCAGACAAAGCAAACTGACAGAGCGTGTCTATTGTTTCGCACCCCCCTTCGACCGCATAATATTTTTTTGCGTTGATCAGGCTGTCAGAAAACGGAGTTCAAAATCCTATAAATGTTTGAAAATAAAACCTTTACTTCTTTACGACCAGACAAATAAATTTTGTTTAGTATATTTTTACACCCACAGTCTAGAACTTTTTCATGTTCTTCTTATGATTGACAGCCTCCTTAATGTAATCAGATAAAATCTATTCATTGTTATTAAAGCAATATACGAGTACCATTCAGATGATCCTGATGAAACAATCGTTCGTTGCATCATTTTATAACTGAAATCTGGTGAAATTGTCTTTTAAGTACGTAATAAGTGTTATGTTAGCGAAAAAAAGTTAAGATGACAGCTATTAAATATTGTTGGACAAGTAAAATAGCTACTATTTACAATCGAGAGTGTGTTACGACATGTAAAAAAAATACGAATTGCAATTTTTGTATGTAATATATTAACAAAATGAGAAAAAGAATACAACATATTTTTTGCAGTGAAATAATTAAAGTAGATAGTTATCATATTTCGTTATTAAAATTATTTCAGTGCTTTACATTTTAATTATGTATTGCACAGTACATATTATTATAATAACGTTAGTACATGCATAGTAAGAGTAACTTCTTATGATGTAAATTAATAATAAACTTAACCTATGTTTACGATAAACGTTTTACGTAAAGACACATTTAAATTCCGACTGTAAAATGTAACAATTAATTATAATTAATTTAGATGCAGATTCATGCAAATTATGTATGAATTAACAGCTGTAACATAAAAAACGGTAACGCCTTATGCAAAATAAGAATATAAGATAAACCGCCCAATGTAGAGTGCAGCGTATAACAATATTAATTATATTAATCTTTACCTGTACCTCTGCATAAGGGACTCGTGAATCATACGATTTGCAAAGTTAAGCTGCGCTTGCCGCGGTGAGTCTGTGGATGGGTGACCGTTCGTTACACATCGAGTCTCCTCCGTGCCTCGGAGAGCACGTTAAACAATCGGTCCCGGGAGTTATAAGAATACCTATGACATTCATTACGGGTAGTCGGAAACTGGTAAGTCTGACAAACGGTTTAACCTTAAGATGCCCAGTAACTGGCTTGCGGAGGTTTCATGGCTATCGCTCCGTGTAAAATATTGGTATTCAGCCGCATCTGGTTAGACTTGAAGCTGATCCCAACATAATTGGGAAAAGGCTAGGAGGACGATGTGGGTCTGCATCTATCTATTATTTAACATTCTATGCTTCCCCTCTACAAATAATTATTTGCATTTATTGTATAGTGGTCCAACAGTATAGATTGAAACAAAAACCTGTTACTAGGCGCCACACCTTACACAGAATACCGCACCTATGCGAAAATTTTCTCGAAAAATGATAATAATCACCACCTTGCTTTACTCCGTTGGGGGTAACCGTCTAACTCGCATTACATAAGGCTCTTCCTTATTCAAAAAAACCAGGTTGACATTCTCCGAGTCACCTGACATTTAATGCAACCACCCACTCGTCTAATTATTCTCATTGTTACAATATGGTTAGCTAAATTATATTGTTGTCATAAAATACTATTGTATAACTAGTGGCTATTTTCACACGGGTCACAGAGACGTCCCCTAAAGCCACGTAATATAGAACCTCCTTTGACAATGCTTATTTTATTTTATACTAGCTGTGTCCTCACGGCTCCGCCCGCGTGAGAAGTTTTATAGCCTATATTACTCAGTGATAATGTAGCTTTGTAACGGCAAAAGAATTTTTGAAATCGATCCTGTAGTTTTTAAGTTTATTCGTTACATACAAAAATACAAATCTTTCCTCTTTATAATATTAGTATAGACTAGCTGTGTCCTCACGGCTCCGCCCGTAGCCTATGTTACGCAGTGATAATGTAGCTTTCTAACGGCACAATAATTTTTGAAATCGGTCCAGTAGTTTTTAAGTTTATTCGTTACATACAAAAATACAAATCTTTCCTCTTTATAATACACTGGCCTGCAAAAATAAGTATCACACTTTTAAAATTTCAATTTTTTCTAAACTATAGAAGTTAGAGATTTAAAATAAAAAACGTTTTATAGCAATTTTTATCAGCTTTCTTTGAAACTATAGTAACAAAGTTAAACTCTTTTTTGAGTCCTTTTTGTATCGAAAATATATCTTGTGTACTTAAAAAGTTATTGCAATTTTAAAAGTGTGATACTTATTTTTGCAGGCCAGTATATTAGTACCTATAGATACAGATTCCTTTGATTGTTTGTTATCTACTTTCAAATAAGACTGATATAACTGTGTTTATTACTTAAGAATCATATTAGTATTAAGTACTTTACTACTGTAAGGAGTAGGTTCAAGATACTCAATCAGGACTGTCTCATAGTGACCCGGATTCATTTCTCCCGAGTGTAGGAAGAAATTTTCCGTTGTCACACCAATGGATGGGTGGCTTTGTGATTGCACTTGCAAACCAGACGTCTCATCAGTTTGGTACGTTTTCATCGGTCGTGCTTACCTAAAGAGGACTTTTTTCCAATGTTTGACTTCAAAAACAAATTACACCTATTGAATAGGCCTCCTATGGCAAAATCCGGTACACGCAACAATAATACTTATAACATTTATTTCCAGGTATCCAACGGTAACTAATAATTGTCCTAGATCTACAAGGGCTAGTAATGAGAGACAATGCTCCTAACGTATGCACAATGAGCACGTGCGACATGTCATTGTGCATGTCGAATGTACACTGTAATTACTAGAACATTGTTTGAATTGTGACCGATTTTATTTGACTTAGCGACATGCATGATTGACTGAAATTAATGTTTGACTAAAGTCATGTTGCGGACCAGGAAGAATTTCGTACAATGACCTTTGTGCCTACAACCAATTGCAATCTGTGTTGACGGCGGTCACCGCATCTGTGCGAGCGCGACGGCAAGATATTTCTGCGCGAGCGACAGAGATAAGTAGTGACGTGTCACTGTACGAAATTCTTCCTGCACCGCGACCGCACTTTACTAGTTCGCACAGAAACTGTTTACAGAACCCGTTTTAGCGGATCCGTTTTTATTTTGGTGATGGCGGCTGTAGTTGTATGAGCGAGTTCACATGCACGACAGTATTCCAAATCCAGTAAAAAATACTGGTCCGACATTTTTACATGTTCCATTTGGTCATCAAAAACTGGATGCCGGAATAGTATAAAAAACGGATCCGTACATGAAGATGTATGGAGAAGTATGGGTGCCTTCACACATGACCCGTTATTTTTATCGTATCCTGCCTGCCAGATGCGACGCAGCTGATGATCTGATCCGTTGGTACAGATGTGTACAACACATCCAATACCGACGGGTCCGTTAAAAACGGATCCGCTGTGTGAAGCGGCTCTTACTTGAATGTGTCTTAAAATTTAATTGTATTTTCAGAGAAGTCGTATGTGGTGATGCCAAAATGTTTGTTAGATATTATGAAATGAAATTATTTATTCTGCAAATTGGATATTTAAAAATCACTTTTACATGTCGGTTTGTTTGTGTTTTTGTTTTTTTTAAACTAGATGTCGTCGGCCGTTATGGGCCATTGTTTCATTTTGTTTGCAATTGTTCAACAAGCAAGCTATAAGCATAACGATAGGGAATTTTAAATGGTAGTCATTTACGATTACCAAATTTCTGTCTATACGTATAAATATATCTCTACATGCTATCAAAACACTCAAAGAATTATGAAATTATAGTTTTATTGCAATTTAAATTAGAAATAGTATTTTTTACGCAGAATGGCGTAAAAACGATTAAATTAAATTATATTAATTTAGATTTTGTTCTGTTTCTTATCTGTGTATTGCAATACAATTTAGAGATTAATTTCGATTAGTTATTCCGTTTAGAAATATTTGATTATCCAGTCGTGGCTCAATTAGTGATGATTCTGAAAATATAACTTTTTTTTACCCAATTTGTTTTCCGAAGCAAAGTTACGCTAAGTATTTTATTCTCAACGTTAAGTTTAAAAAGTAATTATCTTATCTAAGTTGCCAAAGAAAAGTTTAAACACGTAACAATGGTAACAATTGATAGAAGAGTAGACAAGCTTTTTGTGTGACCTGTGTGAGTTATAACTGCTAGTAACAAGAACGGATGTAGTGAGTTGTTGCGATTCATCATACATCATACAATCGCTGCGCCCACGACGGCAACCCGACGATCACATGACCTGACGTAACATAAAGTTCATTAGACTTGATGCATTATATATTATACCATAAAAATTGGAAAAAAAAACTAACACAACCGCAATAAAATTAATGATTTCATTTCTTATTTTAAATTATGTTATTGTTAAAGATACCTAAATAAAGACAAAAGTTGCCACAGTTCTGATAAAGCACAAGCCACGTTATTGACGAATTAATTATTAGAGAGGGTAAATAAAAAACTAGGTTTTTATTAAAAAATTAAAATATTGAGTTACATGAAATAGAAGTCGGGAAGTTAGAATAACATAACATCACGCCTGTATTCCCCGAAAGGTTGGGCAGAGGTGTTTACTAACACTCTCATTTCGTTGTTTGAGTCCCATGTAATAAAGGGCAAGCCTATTGCCTTCAACCGGGCACCAATCCAGACTCCAAGCTGCTACTGAGAAATTCCTAATGGAAAAACCCAATAATACTTTACCCGTCCTGGGTATCGATCCCAGAACCCCATGCTCAGCAGTCGCGCTTGCCACCACTAGACCAACAAGGCAGTCTACCCTAATATCACATCCTTTATAAGGATTAAACATTACCTACTGCTGTTTTAAGGCAGGCACTACATTTGTTACTATTTATATGATTGCTTGTGCAGTGCGTCCAAACTGAATTCGAGCTATCATAGATTTCGCGCATTTTTTTTCTAAGTTTCTCTCCCTCTCTATCTTTTTTAAACGGTGTTAAACAACTTCACTTCGTATATTTGTTTCATTCAAATCTTGCGACGGATTTTTCAATTACTTCTGCTTACCGATTCTCCTGAAACTTCGCACACAAATTCAATTCCCATGACATCATATAAATTTCAACCTTCAATCCTCAAGTCCATGCAGGGGTACTACAAGATCTGGCGGACCGGGACGGGACGTGCCGGGGTTGCGGTATATGCTTTTGCGAATCCCGCGACCCCGGCCGAACGGTCAGGAGGAGAAACACCGTTGGTTTTTAGCCGGTAAGAGTAAGGCAGACCCCCTCGCCTTCCCTGGGCGAGGGACATCCATGAGGATTTTCCAACGATAAAAAAAAGATTTAAAAAAAGAAAGTGGTATGTAGGCACTGCAAGACAAAACCGTTTAGCTTAAAAGTTTATTCATTTATTATATAATATACCATAAAATGTTGTATACAAATAAATATTGTATGACTGTCTCAATTCCTTTGTGTCATAGTCATAAAGCATTAAATATTTAATATCTATGGGTCGCGTCGCCGTCGTAACAGAGTGCATTTAATGACCGGTTGCAAGCCTGTCGTTTGCAAGTACCTACAATATTGAAAAGGTCAATATAAACCGCATTTAAGTATAAACCACAGAGTATATCACCTTTTAGTATAAACTATAAGACATATGGCCGAATACTTCAAACGCTACTTAATTTTAAGTTGCCGTTATGTCTTGTACTGTCACTGTCACTTTAGGGCCAAGCCACATCTGACGGAAGATACGTCGCTGAACTTCCGTCGCGTAGTTTACTCGAAGAATTTTAGTAAGAGCTCTGCCTCATTAGTGCGTTGCGTTGGGTCGTCGCAGCGTCAACGCTGCGTCGTTTTCCATATATTTAGAATGAAATACCACATTAAAGCGTTGCGTCGTCGCACGTTGACGTTTCAACGGATCGGTGGGAAGCGGGGGGAGGGTGATGCGCTGCGCTGTCGAAGCTCCGGCTCCGGTGCGACGACGGACAGTGTTCCACTGAACTGACTGACTGAGGTGCGTGCGTCCTCCTCTTGCGCTGCGACGTCGTGCGTCGTCGCAAAGCAGGTGTGGCATACAATGCGTTGATCCGTTGCGACGACGCAACGCAACGCACTAATGAGGCATCGCCCTTACGCATCTTCGGTCAAATGTGTACGGTATGAGATGTTTGTATGGAATTATGTGTATGTGTGGAAGATCGTCAGATGTGGCTTGGCCCTTAAAACGAAGTGACAGTGACGACACAAAATTAGCGGCAACTTATATTTAAGTAGCGTTTGAAGTATGGCCAATAGAGTCTTACAGTTTATTACTTACAAAGATTAAAACTATCACAAGGAGAATGTTTAAATTGCTCAAAATTTTTGTAAATTTTTACACTCGTGAGTTTTATTAAACTAGTACCAATAAAACTTTCTAGTAATAAATAAATATATTTTATTTAAGCTTATTTTGATGAATGTATGTTAATGCATCTTGTCTACACTTCCAGCAATAATAAAACTAGATTCATTTAAGGTATTTGATTAAAAAACCAATTTCAAATGTACCTACGTACAGCATTTCAACTTTTCAAAGATGTTTATAATATTGTTTACTAATCAACTAAATTTCTTTTTGTATTTAGAAAACTAAGAACATGTTATAGTAGTCTTTCATAAAAGTATCTACAATTATTATTAATAACTCGCTGCCCGGACAGACTTCATCCTGTCAAAAGTTATTGGCCTGTAGTGGGAAAAGAAAAGTGTTTATTTTACTATTTTCCACGCAATTTTTATGTTTTTTCTCTCCATAAGAACCTTGCTTGTGCCTTAAGGAATATATATTTAAAAAAAATGCCGAATTGGTCGAGCCGTTCTCAAGTTTTGCGGTTAGCAACACATTTGGCGATTCATTTTTACTTATATAGATAGTACAATGTGGGGCAATGCCCGTGTAGATGGCGTGTTGACCCGCGCGAGATGACTCGCTATAATTACTATTACAGATAGCTAGCGTAGGTCAGGTTTACTTGAAGGGAAACGAAGAATATTAAATATCATGGGAGAGATAACCGACGTCTGCCTAATAACGTTCCAGTACAGCCTACAGGATGTGGAATGAGGTGGAAATGTTATTATAAAAAATATTATTGTATCGGATTCTAAACCCGAAACAGCACAAATATTTTTCAAAAACCAAACCAACCAACCCAACCCAAACAAAACTGAATAAGTGGATCGAGAAACTTCAAGTATGCAAGTCAATTCCACCAAGAAGAATATATAGTCTGCTTAGTTGCCGGCAATAAGATTGACAAGCATATCATTTTGGGATCCAGTGCATAATATCAGCTAGCATATTGGGTCACTCGCGCGACGGCGCAACGCGTATTTCTAAGGAGGGTTGATGTCAGGCAGGCGGCCGGTCATAAAACAATAAGCCAAAACCTCTAATAACAGATTTACGAAATACATGTTGTGCCGACCCCACCTAGTGTGGGATAAGGACAGGAAGAAGAAGAAGACAGCCTACAGGTTGTCACACTCACTTAAATCCATTTTTATTATTATTCAACGGTTTCAATTAGCTGCACTTCGTATATTTGTTTGTTTGTTTGTTTGATTAATTCAAATCATGCGACAGATTTTTCAAATACTTCTGCTTAACCGATTCTCTTGAAACTTCGCACACAAACTCAATTCCCATGACAATACTACACTATAATAATTTCAACCTTCAATCCACAAATCCTGACACTGCAGGGGTACTCCAAGATACCCGCCGCCCGACCAGTAACAGGCCCGAGAAGGCGGCGCGCAGTGTTCCGTGCGCGCTTCTCAGGAGGATGTGGGGCGAGGCCCCACAGAGGTGAGGTCCGCCGAGGATTGGCGGACCGGGACCTGCCGGGGTTGCGGTGCATGCTTTTGCGCATTCTGCGACCCCAGCCGAATGGTCAATAGAAGGAACACCGTTGGTTTTTAGCCGGTAAGCGTCCGGCAGACCCCTCGCCTTCCGGGGTACTCCAAGATAAAACCGTTTAACTTAAAAGTTTTTTTTAAGGAATTTTATTTATCTGGGGCATTAATATGTAGAATTAACACAGATCGTTATTGAAATAATAAACATATAGATTTTTCACGGAACAATGTAGGTAATGAGTGATACTTAATCTAGTCGGAGAAATTGCAATATTCACTGTAACTGCAAAGTAAAATCTGTATATTATGTACTAGCTGTGTCCTCACGGCTCCGCCCGCATAAGAAGTTTTATTCCAGTAATAAATATAACCTATGTTACTCAGTGATAATGTAGCTTTCTAACGGCAAAAGAATTTTTGAAATCGTTCCAGTAGTTTTTAAGTTTATTCGTTACATACAAAAATACAAATCTTTCCTCTTTATAATATTAGTATATAGGTAGATATAATAAAATTAGAAACTGACTGACTGATCTATCAACGCATAGCCTAAACCACTAGGGTTAGAAACTTGAAAATTTGATAGTAGGTACCTACTATCAAATTTTCCTCCCCTAAAAGGGTGCAAATAATCGCACAATCGAAGCTGAGGGAGAAAGCTAGTCTTAAATAAAGCATTAGATAGTAAAACCATTTCTCACTGGGCGGGTCGTTCACAGCTCTAGTGTCCGATCAATTGACCGGACTACACCCAGTACGACAAGCCTCCGACATTTTCGCTTTCTAACATCCTATACCAACATTATATATTATCTCACACTTATTGTAACATAATATTATATCTCCATATACGGCCACGAGCATCTACATACGACTACATTATAATATGTATTCATGATTAGAGAGGGCGTATAGCGGAGCACGTGATTTCGTGAAAGTCACAAATTCGCATACATAACATAGAGAAATCTTCGATGCACACAATTTAATAAATAAATTCTATAATGTGTATCTTCGTTGGTCTAGTGGTGGCAAGCGCGACTGCTGATCGTGAGGTTCTGGGTTCGATCCCCAGGTCGGGCAAATTGTTATTGGGTTTTTCCGTGTGCAAATCCTCAGTAGCAGCCCGGATTTTGGATTTGTGCCCGGTTGATGGCATTAGACTCGCCCCCTATTACATGGGACTTAGACATAACGGCGGAATGAGGGTGTTACTATACACCTCTGCCCAACTCTCCGGGGAATATAGGCGTGATGTTATGTTGGTGTATCTTCCAATTAGGATTATTATCTGGTAATAAATCCATGATTAATATCAATAACGCAATTAATACTTGCCTTAATTATTCTCACCCAAATAAGAAGGCAGATTGGCGGATGAACGTTAGTCATTTCGTAATTGACACAGATAACAGCTTACCGATTATTTAGCGCAACTGTTAAGGACTCGAGTTGAATAAAAACTGTTTGAACACAGTTGCATCTGCGGTTACGAAAACATCGGGCGTTGCATGCTCGAGTCTCGTTGTATAAATAAATCGAGTCACTGATCATTCGTGTCGTAATCGATTCCATGGTAAGAGACAAATTATTCGATCCGCTCACATAACTATCGGTTTATTGTTATCCATTTAATGAGATTATGGATGTGTTGGGAAACTGTGTTCAATGATCCATGTTCTGCTACGTGCACACCAGCAGACGATCGTGTTACAGAATTCTAAACACGGCATGAAATTAATTCAAATAGGATATCGATTTGAAAATGATTGCTAAGTTTATAGTGCTCGTAATCAAATGTTTGGCAATTCATCGATATGGTACTTTATGGCAATCATCGCTTTTTGAAATAAAATCATACCGAATACACGACGAATATTTCAGGTAATTAGCTATTTCATAATTGTAGTCGTGATTCTATAGATAGTTTTAAAGACACGATTTTATAATCAATCTACATTTAATTTTAATTTAGGAAATATGGAAATATTGACTTCTTAATTATCAAGAATGTTCACGTCTGTTTCAAAAAATATCGTTAACATAATAAACACTTTCTCAATGTATCTGGAAAAGAATGCGTAGAAATTAAGCTCAAAACGCGATATTAATTAATTTAAGAACAAATAAGAATAGCTTTCCGGTGAAAACAAATGATTTATTTTTTATTTTTTATAGGACCACTCACAGTGCAACAACTCGCTTGAGGTTGATACTGCTTAACCGGACTATCCTGTGGTGGCCAAAAATTACTTTGTTCTTCCAGCCAGGGCTTAGAAACTAAGGATATAAATTAAATGACCGGACACTAAGGGCACCCCCTGTGGGGTTCGGGCCTCGGCTTAGTGCGTCATTGAGGGGGGGGGCAGCTAGGGTCGGGCTGGGTTGAATTAATTAGGGGCTGTTTTAATGCTACAGGCTCAGCTTCGCGGGCTGGCTCGTCGAGCAAGGGTCAAGCTGTGATGTTACAAGGGGGTCGCGGTGGGCCTCGGCGGCGGGGCCGGAATCGCGGTCAGTATTTGTATCTGTATTTTCTATTGGTACTGGTTTCCTTACTATGCTCTTGAAGGAGGGTGATGGGGTCATCAGGTTGGAAGAACAAATGAAAAGGACCGGGTTGTTTTTATATCTTTTTATGTCAAGAAGATGGGAGCAACCAGTGGCGTGCATTGCATATAGGCCGCAATTAAGCAGTGCCTACCTCAAAAGATTTAATTAACTAATCCATCTTAATTATCATGGCTATGATTTCTTTTGGTCAGAATCGTATTGAATTGGGTTTAAGAGTACAATTGAATGCGACATCGCTACTGCCTACCTACCTAATCCGAAAACTAATGCACGCCACACACTCCGTTATGTGACAATCAACATTTAGGGCAGGATCACCAATTAGTTTTGCTCGGGGTCCGTTTTAAGAAATGAAATGACCATCGCGGTCAGCACAACATTTTATAGATAAAAATATTTATTAAACAAATGTAATTACGGAAATAACAAAGGTATTTTTTTATATGAGAAAAATGTCATGTTTTGTTGCGAACATAGTTATATAGTTTGGAGTATAATTGGTGCAAGCTATTGACATTAAATCCTGGAGATGTTCATCAGTTAAGTCGAGATCGAAGTTTATTCTTAATAAAGTTCATCTTCGAAAAAGCTGCCTCACAAATATATGTTGACCCAAACAAAGTATAAAGATAATGCGGGGATACATTTTTATTAAATTACGTACTCTGTTGTGCAAGTTGCTGTGTTTTCGCGGTCCGCACAAAATAGGTCGGCGGTCCGGATGCGGGCCGCGGTCCGCCATTTGGCGAACCCTGATTTAGGGGGTATTAAAAGAGCCTTCACGAGTGACGATACTTAAGTGTGCCCAGAGCATCCTGGGTGTCAGCCTCGCTACCAACCTGACTGGCTAATCTTTTCACCATGGCATGTGCTATGTGTAGTCCGCCAAACCGCACCTGGCCAGCGTGGTGTACTAAGGCCTAAACTCTTTTCATTTCGAGAAGAGGCCCATGCCCTGCATTGGGACAGTAATGGTCTGATTATGTTATGTATGTTATGAGGTATTCTTAAATAACACGTGTCGATACAAGAGTTGAAGATCAACACATACTACGACCACCAATCCATTTCCCATATGAAAATATTTCCTAATAAACATGCGTTTTCGACGACTATGAGAATGCGCACTATGGGATGATATAATGATGATGATATTTGTACCTACCTACCATGTTAGTAAAAGTGTGTACAATCACAACCATTAATCCCTTCTCGGTAGTCAGATACTCGTAAAGATAACCGCAATTGCAATGGTTTCAAAATATACTTACCTACGCGTGGGTGTGTGAGACGTGAATTATATTCGTAGGCGTGCTGTAATTCGGTAATTTAGTATACTGATAATAGAGATTAATCACATTAGAACTTCACGCGGCGATGTCGCGAGCTGAACACCATTATGAAAAAAGGCTCCGTTTGAGTCTGAAACTAGCCAGGCGTCCCCGAAATATGCATGTGGATAAAAAGTTGACATACTAAAGCCTTAGATTCACTACGGGACAACATGTTCCCCAACATGAGGCGCAACATTGAGCGTTGAGCTGCAACGTTGCACACTGCCCCGCAACATTGTGCGACATTTCTACGTGACACGGGACCTGTTGCAAGGGAATTGTTCCACGACATTGTCCCTGGGACATTCACGTAGATGTCCCGCGCTAAGTCTCGTAGCATGTTGCTCCATTTGTCCCTTAGTGCATTTAATGCTTTAAGCATGAATATCACTCTCGAAAAATATTTTGCTTAATATCTATATTTTCAGTAAAAGTATAATGAGAGTCATATTGCTTTAAACTATGAAACATTTAAGTTAATTTATTACATATTGATGAGTACTCACTACCATCCATATTACGGTAACTATCCGCCTCAATCCCATAAAGATTTATTTACCGAGCACTTACAACGAGCGGGCTCACTTATGAACATCACTTACTAGCAAATTACTCAATGAACGAAACTGGTTTTAACTCATTGCATCTTGTACTTGTTTAGCATCATGTTTTTTTTTCTATTTTAAGTCGTACATCTCAAAATTAATTATGTTTTGTCTACGCGCAAAAAATGCCTTAATTATTATTATTCAGCCATGATCATCCCACTGCAGAGCAAAGTCCTCCCTAACCTCCTTCCACTCCTCTCGGTTTAAGGTTTTCTGTGGCCAGTCCTTCCAATAGGTGTCTCGTTCGTCCCACCATCTCCTTCTGGGTCTGCCGCGACGTCGTTTGACGTTGTGTGGGCTCCACTCAGTTCTATGTCAAAGTATAATTTATCAATCAATCGGTCTGCTGCTGGATAGGCCTCTCCCAAGTAGCGCCAGGAAAGAAGGAAGGAAGCAGGAAAGACTGCCTCAGCTGCTTCCTAAAAGCTTGATCAAACAGAGAGCGTTGCTGGGTGTGATATTCTCGTCGCGTATTGATCGCGTGCGAATTACTATGACAATGTATGGAAGACGCCACACAGAGACTGCACGTGAAGATTGGCGTAGTGTGGCAGTCTCTGTGTGGCGTCTTCCATACATTCACGCCAAGAGCACACGATCAACATGCGACGTGTATATCGCACCCAGCCACGCTTTCTGTCTGACCAGGCTTTAACACTTTGACGGACAGTACTGCCCCATCACTTTTAACGACCTTGACGCCTATAGGCGTTACTGTCCGTCAACGTGTTAATGGCTTTCGATCTATCGTCGTATAAGTTTCTTTATTTTAGGTAAAGACCCATTGCTACATTAACTATCCTTAAATACGACTATTCTGTATGTAAACAAAAAAGTCTCGTTGTGTCAGTCTATTAAGAATATCACTTTTTGTAGAACATAATTAATAACTTCTCAAAAATCTTCACAATATTTCGTAAAACTGAATGCTTAACATGATTGATGAGTCAATGTTATCGATAATAATATAGAGGTGTATATAATACATAATATTATATGTGTATCTGTGAATGGTTACCTCATCTTCACCACACCCCTAAAAGCCTGCAATAGAGCAATCTTGTCTATACATTCAGTGTTTATGAAAATATGTATATCTTACAACATAAAGTTTAGAAATACAATTATCAATAATACCGCGTTTGGTTCTAAACAATTAATTATTTCGTGATGCATTTTGGATGCATTTCGTTTGAAATTTACATAATGTTTTAAGATTAAGAGCCTTCTAAATGCTATGAGTATACAATCATGTTTATGGTTGACCAATTCACTTGTAAATATGTACGTGGGTGTTTTACTGCCGATAGTCTGAATTTACATAATTTCTCATAAACGTATATTTACTGTTCGGTGTGTCGTGGTGGCCCGGAGGTCCCAGACCCGCTTGTTAAGCACCGGGTTGCGGGTTCGAACTTAGGCAAGTACCAATGTGACATTTTCAAGGTCATATATACTTTCTTAGTTAATATAAAACACTATTGACATACGGTGATGGAAAACATCGTGAGAAAACTTGGATTTAATGGTGTGAAATCGCCAACCAGCATCACTGCTGGTTGGCGACTACACACAAGCTTGGTGATGATTGCTCGTTCCTTCTCTGCATGAGGAGACAGACGCCTTTGCCCTGCAGTAGGACAGTTACAGACTGACATTATTATTATATTTATTTTTCTTCCAATGTTAAATCTGACTCGAGTAACAAAATATTTATTAATCAGTGTTTTCAGTGATAAGACGCAAGAGCATTGACTTTATCATAAGCATAATCAGCCCAATACGGTCCCACTGTTGGGCACAAGCCTCTTCTCAGAATGAGAAGGGTTTAGCCCTTGGTCCACCACGCTGGCGCGGTGCGGGTTAGCAGACTACACACACCATTCAGAACTATATGGCGCCCTCTCTGTTGTACAGTTTTCCTTCACCGCTAACGCAAGTGATAATCAAATTATGATCCGCACACATGAACTCGAAAAGTCAGAGGTGCAGGCTGGGATCGAACTCAGACCCTCCTGCATGGAAGGCAAGCGTTCATCCGTTAGGCTATCACTGAGTTATGACACTTATCGATACCACTATTATTTCAATTAAGTTATTTAAATAACTTATTATAAGCGAAGAAGAATTTAGTACTATTATAATAATTAAGACTGCCTTGTTGGTTTAGTAGTCGCAAGCGTGACTGCTGAGCATAGGGTCGTGGGTTCGATCCCCAGGTCGGGCAAAGTGATATTGGGTTTTCCCATTAGACATTTTTCAGTAGTAGCCCGGAGTCTGGAGTCTGTCCCAGTTAATGGCAATAGGCTCACCCCCTATTACATGGGACTTAAAAATAACTGGCGAAACGAGGGTGTTAATAAAAACACCTGTGCCGAACCCTCTGGAGAATACAAGGCGTGATGTTATGAGAATTAAGTACGAAGTTTCTTTCTTTTTCGTGTGGTTAATGACTAACCTGGTGTCAGAGTTTATGCCGCCCATGGGCCACTGACTTGGCTTCACATGCCGTCGAGAAATATCTCTCAAGCATGCCGGTTTCCTCACGATGTATTCATTCACCGTTTTTAAGCAAGTGATAATTATACAATACGCACATGAATCCAAAAAGTTAGAGGTGCGAGCCTCGGTTTCGAATTTGAGACCTATGACTTGGCAGTCCGACGGTCACACCATTAGGCTATCACTGCTGTTAGAAGTTGTATTCGTACCATAGTGTAAATTGATGTTAAACATAACTACTAACAGATCCAAATTTATGTATAAAACGGTATATTATGACAGTAATAGCTGTTTTGGATGTAAATCACACATACCTTATAAAAATCTAACGCAATGTTCATAAACTATGATTAGACAGTTCAAGCGTGGTAATTTTGTGCTTGACCGGTTATTTTACCGGTCATTGGGATGACCTTGTTAAGTAGAGGATGTTTACGGGCTTGTAGTACTAGCGTCTTACCACGGGCTATTGAGATTTGAAAATAGTACACACAACATAACATAACACCACGCATGTATTCCCCGAAGGGTTGGGTAGAGGTGTATAGTAACACCCTCATTTCGCCGTTATGTTTAAGTCGCATGTAATAGGGGGCGAGCCTATTGCCATCAATCGGGCACAAATCCAAACAATTCTACATGGAAAAACCCAATAACACTTTACCCGATCTGGGAACCAAACCTAGGACCTCACGGTCACCAGTCGCGCTTGCCACCAACGCAAAATTAGGATTTAGAGCAGATCTTAATTAACCAAGTACTAGAACAGATTCACCGTGAAGTCTTACCACGTATATTTAGCATAAAGCCTTACTATCGACAAACTTAGTCTACAGCGTCCTTCTGCTCGTCGAGGGCGCGTCACGAATCACGAGCGACTTTCATCGTTCGGCAGGCTTCGACGCAGCGGCGCCTGCGCACCGCTTCAGTGCCGACCACGCCGCACCGACGCAAGCACGCGCACCAACACCAACACCAACATTTTATACCTACCCTCAAAGTTTGAAGTTATGAATTTAACTTAAACTGGACTTTTGTGCTCGTCTTTGTGCCTAATGGTATAAGTGAACTAGTGTCGGACTATTATTTGGACAGTGAGGAGTCCCGACAATGATGATATCGAGGTAACTTTTTCATATTTTTACTAAAAATATTTTTTGACTTTTCATTATTTTGCAATTTCATCTAGCTCGCAACTGTATTTTAGTATGAGGAAAATTGACAATTTAAAAATTAAGTAAAGCTTATGTAATTATAAGGATATAAAAAAATATCTTCAGTATATTGTCGTTGAAGTCTTTTGTACGGAAGTAAATCGTAGCGGCTACGAGGCGGCGCGCTACGGACAATAGCGTAGCTCGTAATTGTAGAGCTTTTTAGCATATTGTAATGAATCTGCGTAAGTCGTAGACTTGCGAGTATTTATTTGTAAAGGTTAAATCTAAAACTACTGTTTATCTCGTTATCGGGTTGGCTAGAATTCTAAGTATATCGACACGTGATTAATGATTTGGTTTTTTTTAAATTTACTGTTGTTAAATGTATTATATGATACAACATAATCTGATTTCTACTTACCTGAAATATTTGCTTAAGATACATTGTTTGTTTTTGTTTCTGCCATGACATTGGTAACTCAGTATAATATTTATTTCAAGTGAAATAACTTAGTATGTACTCATATCAGTCCGCCTTTGTACAAACTTTGTGCGAAAGTATAAATAAATAAATAATAAATAAATATCTTAAAACTGACTTTCTGATTTCCAACTAATTAAATGATATCAAATGTAAAACTAAACTAAACTTAATAACCTAAAATATCTAAACGTGAGCTTCGTTCATTAGAAAACATTAATTGATAGGTATAAGAAAAAAGTCTCAAAAATTTTTAAACTATCTTTTTATTACAATATGGTGCAATTTAGATAAAACTTTAATTCCGAATGTATAAAATTGGCTATTTTTAATAATTTGACCTGTTAGCATACTTTTTACGAACATTTGATATCTTTGTATTCTAAACTTAAGTGCGTTTGCATATATCTACATAGGTATGCATATAACACACGCTGGGTCGCATTAATTAACATTAATTAATAAAAAATAATGTAAATTACTAATGACGATACGGTCCTAGAATTTATATGATAATTTAATTTTTACTAAATTTTCGTCATATTTTTTTAAATTAGGTAATTTCGCTAAATGTACCATATTATTGTATTAAAAGAATTTTTTGGGCGTATTCCTCTAAAAACAAACTGACAGATACAATTATATTGAATTTCCTTTCAACTTTTGCCCAAACCATACAAATAAATAAGTCTGTTAGAACTAACATGGTGTGGTTTTCCCAACCATGTTGAGGTCAGCTTCCAGTCAAACCAGATGCGGCTGAATACCAGTAGTTTACACGGAGCGACTGCTATCAGACCTCCGTCACCCAGTTATTGGGCAATACCGATATCCTAAGGTTAGACCGGTTGTCAGACTTATAGCGTTTTTATTAACAAGGCTTTATCTCTCAGATCAGGCCTTATAAAAAAAACAGAAGTATGAGACCACATGTTTGCGATCCCTGAAGAATAGAGCAGGGGTGTGCAATCGTAAACCCACGGCATTGTATAAACATTAATAGTACGAATAAACTCGAAACGTTCTTAAAAATGCCTTGAAGCAAGAAATATCATTGAAAAAAAAAGCAATATCAATGATAATTGCATCAGTTGAAACGTCATATTTCATCATTAATTCCTCAGTCAATTTCAACTGGGCTAACCTTTTTTACCTTTTAAAGCCATTATTACTAACTTGTTAAATCTAACCAGTAACTGTGGAATCCATATGGCAGTATTTCATTACACCTGTCACTTAATTCAATAAGGCACAGCTTAATCCCGATGACGCAACGTCATGGCCCACTCCCGCGCAATAAAAAGTGTCAACCAACTGTTAAATAGATAGGTAGTGTATCAATTTTCTTTCATTTGGTTTTTTTTATATTTCATAGTAGCATAACAACATAATCATAACATCACGCCTTGTATTCCAAGAAGGGCTCGCTAGAGGTGTTTTAGTTTCAAAGTACCTACACGGTACAAATACATTATGAATTTTCAAAAAATATACTAATATTTCCACGTATTTGCTTAATGATACATAGGTATTCATTGAATTATGTAGAGTTACCTTATTAAGTTTAATAAATGCGAAAGTTTTATTCAAGTTTGTTACTAACTCCCACGGTAACTCCTGAACGAACCTCGATAGGATCTATCTAGATCTATCAATTCGTGTCTAGTATTGCAATAGTTTTTTCTTTATCTATTTTTTTTTTTTTTTAAACTTTGCCCCACACTAGTATCGTGGGTGCGTTTACAGACACAAATCTTCACATGCACAAACACCCAGACCCGGAACAACTATCTGTAGGCCATACAAATATTTGTTCCGTGCGGGAATCGAACCCACGACCCGCAGCGCTGAAGCTAATCGCTTAGCCACTGCACCAAACGTGTCGCCACTTGATTCTACAAGGACAAATAGAATAGCTTGTATCCCGGAAAATAAATATCTTTCATGCTTTCATGCTCTCCCGCTCTTGTCAGTCACAAATGTCGCTGAGCAAGTGAAACCAGCACGTGCGTGAACTATTCACATCAATAATAAGATTAGCTGGTGCCGTTACGGGACAGAGACATCGTCTGCCTTAAATGTACGACATAATGGACGGTAAGCCACCAGAAAAGGAAAGTGCTCGTGTACTTATAAGGATAAGATGGCGGAAGCAATACAATACATAGGGTTACTCCACATTTACTAGTGAAACTTCCCAGGGATACTAGGTATCATTAAAAGAACAAGTTCAAATAAAAAAAAATCTAAACTTTTATTAATTAGATAAAATAATAATAATAATAAATTTATTTAATCAGACAGTGTCCTTAGTGTTAGTAACAATTTTAGTAACAATTTTCTTATCGTATGGTAGTAACTTACAATAACACAGTCATCACATTTTAACATTTCACTACCTAACTATACTTTTAACAAAACTCCTCATGATAGCGGAGTCATACTTGTCTGCAATGATCTTTAGGATGCCATTATTACTGTCCCGCACTCTTCTTAGCAAAGAGGCAACCCGCTTGCGTATGATGGCATGGAAGCCATCTACTCTCGTTTCCACAAACATACTGGAGGCACTACAAAAACGGTGTAACCCTAACAGCATCCTAAAGCCATTATTGTATTGGACGCGCAAGGCGTCAAGAGACCTCTAGGTCTATATAACTGACCCATAGACTGCTCGTGTAGAAAGTTTGACAGTATGCTTTAAAAGATATTCTTCGCTACTGTATTAGGTAGGTACGTTGTTGTCTTATTAACTCAAGTTCAGGTTTTTTTATTTGAATGTGTTTTATTCGAAGTAACTCTGCATTTGACGAAACTTTTGGTGCAGTGGCTGAGCGATTGGCTTCTGCGCTACGGGTCGTGGGTTCGATACCTGTACTAATCAAATATTTGTATGGCCTACAAATACTTGTTCCGGGTCTGGGCGTTTGTGCATGTGAAGATTTGTGTCTGTAAACGCACCGACGATACAGGAGAGATCCTAGTGAGGGGCAACTTTTTTTAACAAAAAAAAAAAAATTTAAAGACGTACTGTGCGAAAAAGCTTTTAAATTTTCCAGAATGAAAAGTACTGTATCTTCTTCTTTAGGCGCCAAGTTCCCTGTCAGCCATAAATAATCAAAATCTATTGGGTAGTTTAGCCGTGGAACGTAACTCTGATTTGCGTTAATAATATTAACTGGATAATCTGATTTCCAAATCAGCCAATGCGTTTCAAAATGGCATATTGCAGTATCAAAAAAAAATCGCAGACGACATTATTATCTGGTGAAAAGGAAGTCAATTTCTTTTGACTTCCTTTTCACCATAAAATCATAACGCCTACTACACTCCTTAGAAAACGAAAGCAGAATAGCACCGTACCTACTATGACTCAACAAACAACAAAAAAAACAATTTAAAGAAACCAGAGTGACATATGAATTTGCGACCATTAATAATAAACAATGTTCTCCATAACAACAGTTATTACTGAATGAGAATAATAAATGTTGTGGAGAGGATCGTCTGACGTCACAAACGTACTGCGCTCCGTCGAAAGCGAAAGCTCGCTCAAGATTTGATAGATTATATTAAACTAGTTACGTTTAGTGCTCTATGAGTAATGATGGTCGAAAGTCATGCACCCATTTATTATACAATGTAGGTTGAGTGATATAATGTTATTTAACTCTACATTGGTACTCCAATATAGTTTTGTTAGATTCTATTATAACGAGAGGTCAAAATGTCATGTCAGATCTTAAGCGTCTTGGGGTTCTTGAACTGAATAGCAGAGAAATTCGCCGTTTATTAGGAAAAAAACACTTTTTCGACTTATTGTACTGTATTTTTCACAATAATATTTAAACCTATAACAGCAGTGATAGCCTAGTGGTGTGACCATCGGACTACCAAGTCATAGGTCCCAAGTTCGAACCCAAGGCACGCACCTCTAACTTTTCGGATTCATGTGCGTATTGTATAATTATCACTTGCTTAAAAAACGGTGAAGGAAAACGGCATACCTGAGAGATATTTCTCGATGACATGTGAAGCCAAGTCAGAGGCCGATGGGCGGCTTAAACTCTGATGCCAGGTTAGTCACTAACCACACGAAAAGAAGAAGAAGAACTATAATACACATAACATATATAATGCACAATCACTGCCAGTTTTTAAGAAGTCAGTGAAGGAGCCATTACTTGTCGCTTTAATCTGCTATTTATTTTATTCCTCTCCTCCGTTCTTATACATATATTTATTAATTTATTATTATATTATTTATGTTTTCTTTTCATATTTATGTAATTATTTTGCCATGTATTTTATATTATTAAATTTAAGTAATATTATGTAGGTACGTAGTGTACTTGTACACCTAGATTGTTCGTTTTTCTCTTTCCATTCTTCCACTCCATCCAAAGGTTGTCTGGAAGAGATCGCCTTGCGCGATAAGACCGCCCAATGTGCATTTTTGTATTTAAATAGTTTTTCGTGTTATGTTAACCTGGTGTACAATAAAGAGTATATAAATAAATAATAATATTCTCTATAGATCTTCCATTTTATCTAAATAAAGATTAACACTAATTGTCTCAACTTTGCTTCTAGTATTTCACAACTTTACGTAAAAAAACGTAGTAAACCTTCATATTATACGTAGTAAAATAATTATTTGTATAACCGTTACCGTCTCCCCAAGGTTAATGTCTTATGAAACAGAAGCGCATCCCATTAATTTTATTCTCTAAACGACTTCGTAATGTCTATTCAAATATTGTTTAACTTCAACATTTGTTTACAAGAAAAAAATGAGTTGTTGTAATAAAAAAAACATTTCTTATTTTTTTTACGAATTCGCAAATATTCGTAAGTGATGTAACAGACTTAGTTCGAGCAATAAATTATAATTAGATGGTCGGAAGTGTAACCGGTTTAGAATCGCGAACTCGATACTTTCTACTTAACTAGAATCTGCAGCATCTTCTCTAATGGTTTGTAAAAAATATTTAAACACGTAACACATAATTCCATGTTAATTTAGTAATGATAGTTGAACATTTATTGCCTTACTCTTATTTTGTTTACTTTTTTATATTTACAACAAATGATAGCGGTCAGTCACAGTAATTATTTTAAATTTAAACAAACCGTGCGGCTATCTTCTAACCTATACCTACATAATTAATTACTAACGAACTATTGAAATTTTAAATCCCTACATATAACTGATTTCCAAAGACTTTTATATAAGTGATAATATTTATTTCAACCTAATCATTAAAATATTAATATATACTATGAGTGTTGCCCATTTCGAAAGGCAAAAAGGGCATTGAACATCAAAGATAATCGACCAATAATATAATTAAATACAATAGATAGTAAATCCTTTCAAATACGTCTATTGCTGGTGAAGGGTGAGGGGTCGCTGACGTAACCCGCGCATCGCGGTGACCGGCGCTTGCGCAACACGGGAACAGTAACATGGCGGAGAAAAGTGCGCGATTTATATTCGACTTTTTTCACATTCATGACGTGTGACGTAAGTTGATGCAGTCGCCAGTTCACTTTTAACAGCATGAAATATAAAACAAGTATCTTGTTTGCAGGGTTATGTAATGTTTCAGGAAGCGTTTTGTTATTTTTATATTCTGTGGTCAATTGACTTTTTTGATAAATTTTGTCATCTATCATCATTCGGCCTTTCATTAAATTGCCGTAACAGGTATTTTATAAAAGAGAGGCTCTCCTATCTCGTATATTTTATGTTACGTATGGGAAGAGAAAGAAGATAAGTTTTGTTCTACAAAACCAATACCATCCGGCTTTTATATTTAAAACGAAAACTTTATTTAAATTTAATAAGCAATTAAGGATTTAAACATAGCTATTAGCGATTATAATCATAGACGCTGGTTGTTTCTACAGATCGCTTAAATGCGTTAATTTTCAAAGATAATATTCAAAATGCAGATTTAATGCCATCTCGATAACAGTGATCTTATTGCGACCCCATCAATAAAAGCTCACATTTTCTCTCTTTGTAAGCTTACACTACTGGTATTTTCATTCGTTACGATATATCAGGTACGATATGTAATAGGTAAAAACCAGAGAGCCTGCATGTCACTGTCGAAGGAACTGGTCGCGTATGCGTACCAACTAGTGGGGGTCGGCTGGTCCCAATTAAAGTAACACGGACCTTATAGAATACAGACTGGAATGAAGAATACATAGATACTATACGTTCCTACAATTATTTGTAGCCTGTCTTGTCCTCCTGCAGGGCAAAGGCTCGCCTTCTCCTTTTGCAACGCTCTTCTGGGCCAGTCTTTTCGATAGGAGTCAAGCACGTCCCGCCATGTTCGCTTCGGTCTACCATTATGCCGCCAAGCATTCAGTGTGAACCACTCGGTAGTTCTTTTATTTAACATCTCATCTTTCATGCGACATGTTCATTGTTCATACTAGGTATGTTCGAACAGGAATACGCTCCGTATTTACTTACCAAAACATATTCTAGTCACGTAACAGTAACCACAAACTTCAATACATTAGTGTACACTGAAATTGTTTGTTTTCTATAAATGTTTGCATGCAAAGCGCTCGTCAAGTCGGTCACGCAAGATGCGCCGACGCCGATGGCGCGGTCACTGGGGCAGTCGTCTTGCGCAACAGTTCTGGGACAAAAAACGGAGACATTGTTCCGGCTTTTATTTTATTAGGTTCACTGGTTTATGTGAAAACTGAATTGCATGTCATTAGAAATAATGATTTAGATTTATATTAATAAATATACATTTGAGAATTGCCTATTTATTGTCATTTTGATAACTCTTAATGCTGATTAGATTATAACATAACATCACGCTTTGTATATCCCAAAGGGTTTGGCAGAGGTGATTTTAGTACACCCTCGTTTCGCCAGTTATGTTTAAGTCCGATGTAATAGTGGGTGAGCCTATTGCCATTAACCGGGCACTAATCCAGACTCCGGGCTGCTGCCTGGGGATCGAACCCAGGACCCCATGCTCAGCAGTCGCGCTTGCGACTACTAAACCAACAAGGCAGTCAGAGTGATTAGATTATGCTGTTAAAATATGTACAAAATTAAAATGACTTTTACGGTTTGACAGTAACTCTTAAGACTCTACTTCCAAGTACCCGTTTGATTAATACATGTAGAGTAGATTATTCGAACATTGTCTGACCCATTGCCGCGGGTCTGGATGGTAGGTATCTTGTACCAACTATGAGTTCGTGTTCAAACGTTATTACAGGCACTTCACACAATAAACAACATAATTTGTCAGATGTCTCAACAGCGTATAACAGTTCGCACCATTATCTATGCAAAACAGAGCAATTAAGTACCTTAATCAAGGACGTAGCACAAATTAATATTAGCAATATTCCCGGTGAGAGGATTAACTTAGTGATGGCATTTGTGAGGCGAGGCCGTCGAGTCACGACTGTGACAGACATGACAAACGGAAACGGTCACTTTTTACAAATGAGTGCACATTAACTGTGTCCTGTTTTAACCGATATACATTGTGATTTTATTGGTTTGCATTTAAATCGTGATATGATAGTGAGATTTGATTCTTTGTGATTTTACTACTGGATACCTTTAGCATATTGCGAATTTGGTTAATAAAATAGAAGAAAATTGATTTATTAATTAATTAGTTTATATAATACACTAGCGGCCCGTCCCGGCTTCGTACGGGTAGACATTTTTCCCGTTTTTGCAACATTTTTCATTTATGTGTTTATATATTTTATATATTTTTCATTTATGTGTTTATATGTAGCGTGATGTTATATAGCCTATAACCTTTCTCGATAAATGGACTATCCAACACAAAAATATTTTTTCAATTCCAACCAGTAATTCGTGAGATTAGCGCGTTCAAACAAACAAACTCTTCAGCTTTATAATATTAGTATAGATTAAATATGTCTTAAAATCATCAGAACACGTCACCAACAAGAAAAAATCGACTTAACAAATACTACTACAAAATTAATAATTAAAATCAATTCGTAATAAGATTATTTACAAAAACTTTGTATTTTTATCCGATAAATTTATTTCCGTTTCCGTTTATAGCGATCAGCAATTTTTGGATGGATTAAGATGCGTCATAAACATTAAGAATTTCCATTACATCATTTCATCAATTAACATGCACTGTAGGTAAATATAAAATAAACATAAATGTCGATGATAATATATAACGCCTCGAGGTAGAAATCCGATAGAAAGTTACGAATCACTTAACAAAATATCGATATCCTCAGATAATTGGTCATGTTTGTCGGAATACACGTAATTAAATTAATAGCTATGGATATTACATTTATTCTACAGAAAGTCGTGTGACGAACGAGTGCCGGTGTGAGATCTGCTAGTATTATATAACGACAGATGATTGGTAGTTCTCACCTAAAGCTGTTGCTTATAAGCAAGACAAATGTTGCAGGAACACATACCTCGGTATATGGCAGTTCAGTATAACTGGTGTGTCTACCCCGCATATAAAACCTAGCTTAGACATCTATGACACATACAGCACGTTTAGGTACATGCAACGGAACTAGTATATAACTAGACGGGCCGCTGTTCCACTTACTTGCGGATCGGGAACCTTACATGCATTTGAATCTAGAATAGTCCCTTATTTTCTTCTAATTTTGACAGCTTTAATTTTTTTTTATTACGCTCACTTCTGCCTATTGTCTATGGCTAAATCATAAATAACATAGAATCCATAGAGTGTATAGTTCACATAACGTAAGTATATCGCATAAATATTTATGATACGCATATTGCAAGGCTTGGCTTCGAATTTGAAAGGATACTACAACTAGTACACTGAAATAGCAGTGTCATAACCTGTGGTACAATATTTTAAATCATATTTCTTCAATTTAAGTCCTAAGTCAATACATTAAACATGAAAGGTAGCATTTATCCACGCCTAGGCGGTGTTAAACTTGCCTGTTATTTTTTTTTCTTCTGTCTTGAATGCCACATTTATATTTCCAGCTAGCGTCGTGATTGAATCTTAATTTATAGAAATAATTACCCGCCTCCTTGAAGGAATTCTAATGATTAATCAGGAATGTTATAATATGCTTTCGTAATTCAAAGCATTCGGTTTTGGATAATTATGGTCAGACTTGAGTAGGTATGACCTATTAATTATTTCAATGTTGCTACTAATGAATGTAGAATATGTCTTTATTTCGAAATATAAAGACCGCCTAAGTTCTAAGCAATGCTCTAGTTAAGATTACAAAATAAATAACAAACATTTTGAAATACATTACATTTGCTTTTTAGCCAAACGTGCATGCGTATTGGATCACTTGCAAAATTGCAGTATCACGGTCTAACACACTTAATTATCCGATCTTAATTAACTACTTAATAAAGAAGCAGTTAAGTGTATTAAATGATGACATGCTTGTTATAAAAAACCTAAGTGAATTAGTTCAGTTTATTAAGCATAAAAAAATGATTTTCGTAACTTACATCATAGAAGGTGCAAATAGTTCTCCCCAAAAACGGTTCGGAAATCGGTTTTGTAGTACAAGTTAATTCTAATAGCTTAGACAGATTGGTATTTTATTAGTTGTTAGAATTCTATTTCATATTTACATAGGTTAACATAACTGTAGGCGACGCATAAAATTATACTTTTATTATTCTGTATTGTTTGTGTACCTATAATTAATAAAGTTGAACCGGGCGATCGGAAGTAATGTGCGACGATGGACGACCGGGGCGCGGTCGCGAGGGGAGGTCGCGCGGGGCGACTGACGCGGCGACGCTCGCGCCACCACGCGGCGCGACAGTCACTTTTTTGCACTGAGATCAATCGCACGCACATTGCTTTCGCTTGGCTTTTTGTTCAAATCTATGAATCTTGCGGTCTTACTTATCCCTCGCTTACAATAACATCACGCCTGTATTCCCCGAAGGGTTGGGCAGAGCTGTATAGTAACACCCTCATTTCGCCGTTGTTTAAGTCCCATGTAACGCGGCGAGCCTATTGCCATCAACCAGGCACAAATCCAAACTCCGTGCTGCTACTGAGGAATTCTTTGCCTGACCTGGGGCTCGAACGCAATCGCGCTTGCGGCCACTAAACCAACGAGACAGTCAATATAGGGTAACTAATTCTATATTGAATAGATATGTGTATGTAGAGAACGGACACAAAAAGCTCCGATACATCTAACAATAAATCACTTCTAAGCAACTCACACCCCTGAACTCTGTTATGACAAGGAGAGTCATTAGTCACTTTGCATGAACTACCGGCATCTCGATAAATTGGGTGGTCACTAGTCGGTGGTCAAGCTTTCACTGGCACACACCATGACTGACACCCAATTACTCTATAACAAGTTCCTAAGCAGCAATGACGTAAATTATTTTAATGTATCAAGTGATTTATATTTTTCTTAAAGCTTAGATTTTATTGAAGATTTTTAGAAAGAAAATATTTTTTCTTAATGACATACAGTCATGTAATTATTTTAATTAACTAATTAGGTATTTCATAGCGTATGTTCCAAATACAATTCTCTACGTTATTAGCAGAATAAATAATACAAAATGTCTAGACTTCTCATATTCTTTTTTTCGTGTGGTTAGTGACTAATCTGGTGTCAGAGTTTACGCCGCCCATGGACCTCTGACTTGGCTTCACATGCCGTCGAAAAATATCTCTCAGGCATACCGGTTTCCTCACGATGTTTTCCGTCACCGTTTTTAAGCAAGTGATAATTATACAATACCCATATAAATCCGAAAAGTCAGAGATGCGTGCCTTGGGTTCGA
Organism: Amphipyra berbera; assembly: GCA_910594945.2. NCBI lineage: Eukaryota > Metazoa > Arthropoda > Insecta > Lepidoptera > Noctuidae > Amphipyra > Amphipyra berbera. Next base: position 18,795,579 of record OU343128.1, read on the forward strand.
ACTCGAGCCTATGACTTGGCAGTCCGCCGGTATCATACTATTCATATTCTCTCATAGTATACTAGACTTCTCATAGTATTCAAGAATAGCGTTAAGCTGAATTAACAACAGAGCAAATGATAGATCACTACTAAGTAGTATTTGCTTTATGCAATATTGAGAACAGACAACCATCTACTAAGTATCATAATATGTCCTAACAGTTAAGAAAATCTTTCAACACGTAATTGGAATTTTCCTAAGAAATCTTTAACACGATATTAATGTATGTAATTCGGTGTTGTAACTTAGAAGGCACAAGGACGTACACTATGTCTAAACGTTAGACAGCTTGCTTAAAATCAATATGCGCTGCATTTATATTTTTGTCGTACGAACATATTTATTACCTAATGCAGCGTACATACTAAGCCAACGAACGCCAACGAGCGGGGTTCGATACCGCTAGAAATTAAAATGAAACCGGATTCGTTCGAAGTATACAAAGATTGGGCAAATTCAACAAATGAATAACGTTCGTTGGCTAGGTGTTTACGCTGCATTAAAGGCACGTGGCCTTTTTAGTGGCTAGGAAATCTTTTAGTGTTGATTAAACTCGTTATCTATATCTATACTAATGTTATAAAGAGGAAAGATTTGTATTTTTATATTTTTGTATGTAACGAATAAACTTAAAAACTACTGGACCGATTTCAAAAATTCTTTTGCCGTTAGAAAGCTACATTATCACTGAGTAATATAGGCTACTGGCGGAGCCGTGAGGACACAGCTAGTACTTAATATTTTTAATTACAATTCACACTTAATAATATCACTTAACAGCAATGATAGCCTAGTGGTGTGACCGTCGGACTGTCAAAGCATAGGTCTGGAGTCCGAACCCAAAGATCGCACCTCTGACTTTTCAGACTCATGTGCGTATTGTATAATTATCACTTGCTTAAAAACAGTGAAGGAAAACATCGTGAGAAAACTGGCATGCCTGAGAAATATTTCTCGATGGCATGTGAAGCCAAGTCAGAGGTCCATGGGGGGCATAAACTCTGACACTAGGTTAGTCACTAACCACACGAAACAGACAAAAGAAGACATAATAAGAGTGCACTGAAATATTTTAACTACTGTTTAATTATCTAAAGTGAATCATCGAAGGTGCAATGCGGTTACGAACACTCGGAGACGGTTAAACCGACCCAGTTACAGGCGACTGCGCAGGCGCCCGGCGCCCGCATCTAATTTCGTTGCATCTATAAATTTTTATATCGAAACCGATTCTATTCAATTACGTACTGATAAATATGCGAACATATAATTAACTGTTACAATATAATCCCGAATTAAAAGACAGATAGCTGGTAGCAGACTGACGTTTATTGACAAGCCTCATTTCCTTTTAATCTTTATAACCAGTCTAACTAATAACAGAAAACCATAAAACCTTCTTTAAATTAATATAAACTATATAACATTCCTTCCCCTAGCTTGACAAAATAAAACTTAACTCAAAACTAATAAAACTTAACTCAAAACTAATAAAAGGGCTTGTAATCGACCCTAGGCACAGTTCGCAGCTTCTTCCCATCGACTCTTTGCCTTTCTGACTGTGAAGACTGACCTGGCTCCACTTCATCATGAGTTGCGTCTGATGCCTCATAGAATGTCTCATCTTCTTCTATAGAATTGCTAGGTTGCGTTTCCACATTCACGCCCTCTGATCTCTCTCTATTTCCCTCCCCTACAGTATCCGACGTTTTTTTATCCACTGGGAAGGTTGACTTCGGTACCGAGGTTACTTGTGGAGTAATATCTTCAAGTTCAATAGAGCAATCACCTGGCTTGTGGAAATTCATAGCTGTGCCTTGGAATGCGATTAATTGATTTTTATGTTTTTTCACATGACAAGAAGTTATGCAGTCCTTAACAATATATACAACTTTTCCTATTTTTTTAAATATGACACCTTTATGCCATGACCCTTGTTTATTAATGGTGTTTCTTTTATACAACACATAATCTCCTTGCTTAAAAAATTTAGTTGTTTTGTCGTTTAACACTTTAGACTGCAAACACTGTTTGCGTACGTTTCGAGTGAGAGTGACAGACGCCGCTAAGAGTGGGTTTGGACTAATTAAATCTAATCTTGACCGCAGTTTGTGTCCGAATACTAACTGGGCAGGTGAACAGCCCGTTGCAGAATGTATGGAATTTCGATAATCAAATAGATATTTAAACAAATTGTTATTGAATCCCTTAATATTATTACTGCTTAACATACAAGATTTAATTCCCTTTTTGACCACTTTCACGTAGCTTTCAGCCTGCCCATTACTAGCCGGATGATATGCCGGCGACGTTACATGCGATATACCGTTTGACACACAAAACACCCTGAATTCAGAGGAAGTAAACTGAGTGCCATTATCACTGACTATAGTATGCGGTAAGCCAAATCTTGCCATGTATTCATACATTTTATTAATCACCGATAATGACGAAGTACTCGTTCCCATATCATACGCTTCTACCCACTTCGAGTACAACTAAATACGAACGGTTATATATGGGGCCGAGAAAATCAATATGAATACGATAGAACGCTTGCGGTGAATGTGGCCACAGAGCTGGTGGCGCGCGCGCGGGTAACTGTCTCAACTGTAAACAAACCTCACAATCCGCAATCATTTTTTCTACGGCTTTATCTATTCCTGGAAACCAAAATCTGCTGCGCGCTTCCGCTTTCGTTTTCACGATACCTAAATGTGACTTATGTAGTTCTGATAATAACGTTGTTCTAAGCGCTTCTGGAATAACTACCTTGTGTCCTCGCATAATACACCCGCCTTCATTCGACAACTGGGTTTTACACAAGAAATAAGGCATAATTAATATGTCTGATAGTCGCTTAGGCCAACCATTAGCAATATATGAAAGAACTTTAACTAATGTTGGATCTTTAAGAGTTTCAGCCCTAATTTCATTAAGTGTAACGGGTAAACTACCATCTATAACGAAATTAATATACGACGCGCGATCTTCTACAGGTATTAAACTGCCCTCAGTCTCGTAGCCACAGCCTCCACTAGCCACCGTTGATTCATTGTCAGGCAGACTGGCGTTTATTGACAAGCCTCATTTCCTTTTAATCTTTATAACCAGTCTAACTAATAACAGAAAACCATAAAACCTTCTTTAAATTAATATAAACTATATAACATTACGGTTACGAACACTCGGAGACGGTTAAACCGACCCAGTTACAGGCGACTGCGCAGGCGCCCGGCGCCCGCATCTAATTTCGTTGCATCTATAAATTTTTATATCGAAACCGATTCTATTCAATTACGTACAAAACTAGGATTTTTTTGTAACGACAGCGAAATCGATTTTTATTTGAATCGATACGGGCATTGAATCCCAATCAGTTTCAAATAAAACAGTGTAGAAATAACCAATATAACTAAAATGACCGCTAGCTGAATTTAAATGGTAACTAACAACATCTGCTGAATTTTATTTCATCTCTATTTTTTATATAAATGAAGTTTGAACTTTTGTGTATACACCTATTGTATTTTATTATAGCATCTCAAATAAATAAATATGTATAACGAATTTGTGACGATACGTTACTTTCATAAGTTCTGTTGCACAATAGATGCCAAACCAAGTTTGTCCATCTGACGTCTGGAGACATAATTGAAGACTCCACAAAACTTAAACAAACCCTTTCTTTTCACAGGACGTTTATAGCAGCGCTATGCTGCGTGTACGCAAGCGCGCTGTCACCGCATGCGCCCTTGCAAGGGGTGGGCGACAACAGCGACTGCGCACTGTACCTCAACGGGCCCGGCCGCACCTCCGCCTACGACTACAGCATCAACCTGCTCAAGGGCAACTTGTGAGTACTACATATTACAGCAATACTTTTCACTTAACTATAACGCAATACATGATTCATATTTTTCAAGCAGTTCATTTGTACGCAATAATAACTGCGCTGTGGTCTCCAGGTAAATTTAGGTCCAGATGACGCAAAGGTGTTATTGAAAGCAAGGTGTTCTCTTTATCGTCATTCAGTGGCTAATAAGATGTCCCAAAATAAATGTTGTTATTGGAGACAGAATCGTCTCTACATTATTATTAGTCGAACAATCTTTATAACATAACACATAACGTCACGCCTGTATACCCTGAAGGGTTGGGCAGAGGTGTATAGTAACACCCTCATTTCGCCGTAATGTTTAAGTCCATAGGAGCGAGCCTATTGCCATCAACCGGGCATAAATCCAAACACCGGGCTGCCACTGAGGAACTCCACACGGTAAAACCCAATAACACTTTGCCTGACCTGGGGATCGAACCCAGGACCTCACACAATCAGCAGTCGCGCTTGCCACCACTAGACAAAGGAGGCAGACAATCTTTATTAACACAGAATTCTCCAAGATGAGACATGGAAAATATCGACAGCAAAAACAACACGTTGCCTCTAGACAATAGCATTTTCTGATGATATGATATTGCAACAACAATCATATACAGTCAACGTACACCATTTATTCATAACCTACATAAATACTATAATAATTCAATTCCGTATTGTAAACACAGAATATTTCTCAATCCACCAAATTATCATTGACTATGATAGATAGCTCTATTGCATGGCTATTAGGCCATTTAAGTAAGCGGCAGTATGTATAAAATCACTTAAGTATACAGACATACGCGGGAACAGATTAAATTGGCTCTAAAATTACCAATTCCACCATACATAATGTATTGGTCTATCTTAAATGACAGTTAAATCGTATAAAACTTCAATCAACATGTCTAAAATGTACTTATCTGTAAAATTGCATAGCCTGCAATTAATTTTCTGTTTAATTTAAGTTAAAATCATTTTATATTTACGATTTGCAATTCAGCACCTGTATGTTAATGTTGTCATCACAATGTTAAAAATATTTAGGGTCATCAAAAAATATGAAAAAAATTAAACATAACATCACGCCTTATATTCCCCGAAGGATTCGGCAGAGGTGATTTTTTAGAGCACCTTTCTTTTGCCCAGTAATAGGGGGCGAGCCTATTGCCATTAACCGGGAACAAATCCAGACTCCGGGCTGCTACTGAAAAATTCCTAATGGAAAAACCCAACAAACTTTGCCCGACCTGGGGATCGAACCCAGGATCCATGCTAAGCAGTCACGCTTGCGACCACTAGACCAACAAGGCAGTCTTCAGTGCCAAAAATTTAAAATTAAGAAAACATTATGCATCGTTTACTTAATTATTCAGGCACACAACAGATTTCTAAGTCCAACAAAAGTTCTGGTTAATGGTTTAAAATAGCTTTATAAATATAGTTTTCCCTAGTAAAAGTAGTTCTGTGTACACAACCAAGTAGATTGATCGATGATCGGCACAGGCCTTTTGATATCCAGCTGTATCAAATTACATTGAGAACGTTCAATTTCACTGTCACTCGTCCCATTGAACATGAATTGAATGTCACGCTTTCCAACAACCTCTACTTGCACAGATACACGATAAGATCTATTGTGGGTAAGTATCTATATGCATAAAACTTCCAATAGCACTATGCTTTGCTTACTCTAGAAAGCGATCACCTAATAAGGTTTCTACCTAAGCATGACAAAATAATAAAAGATTTTATCATGCTACAAATGCACAATTGCATACACTTCTGTCATTGTATTTTAGAAGTCTTCAATTCAATACAGACGTCTAGATTTCAACCGCAGCCTTTCATCTCTAAGACCTTGGTCAGTAATCAGCATTCATTCTACAAGTACTTACATGTCAAACAAGTACGTGCAGTGCTTTAAAAAAATTAATGATAGGATAAGCATTGCAGCGTATACCTATAGAACTGTAATTATGATTAGTTTTTGTGCAAACAAAATGTAGCTTTGCATTTATTAGATAGCAGTACATCGTACTAGCGTTTTTTGAATGTAGGCTACGTTTGCACCTGACTGAATCTTACTTAGACAATACTGATGTCAAACAAACAAATGAAGCCGAACGTCATTAAAAATTCAAGACATTTGACAACCCTACGAAGACCGGCCGGCCCAATGTCACCTCGGTGCGCGGGAGTATCTTTACTGTCACCGAGCCGTTACATCACACGCCGGTGCAAACTTGACACACTTCCGCGACACAGTTAACACTCACTTATCTTTCTCCGCGACGATATGTGATAAATGACCCGTCAAACAAATCCGTTCAACTAAAAATAATTTGCGGTGTCAATGACCTACGTGGGAGTTCGATTTAAAATTTAAAGGATATTACAAAAGCTTTCGTCATTGTTCAGATTAATGCAATTTCATACATGAATGTATAAAACAAAAATTGTTGATAATTTAAAAGTGGTCAAATTCAACACCGCCAGTGTAAAATTGTATGACAACAATAAAAACAAATGAGTTAGTCGCTTTCTAGATTATACAACGCTGCACTTCCAAAACTGCAATTACAGGAGCTCTATAATTACTTACATCAAAGTGCTTTTGTTCTATCGTGTACCACGCTCTCCCCTCACTGCAGTGACCTCTGGTGTCGTAACGCAACATAACATAGTTCCCAATCAAATTCTTTCATCTCCAACAAACGCTGCATTAGCTAACTGACAGATCGATTCACATTCACTTTCAAAATCCTTTCGCTTAATTTGTTGGTTTACCTTTAGTACGATTACGCCGTAAACCGACCATGTATCTTGATTCGTAATAATGTTGATACGTTACGGTTACGCGTAAGTAAATAAACCAAGTAAAAAATGACGAAAAAACCAACTTCACAATGTAACAATGAACCTGTCTGCCTTCAAAAGCTTTTGTATAAACATAAATAATGTGAGTACAAAATAAAAAGTTTAATTTATTTTCTCATTCAATCTGCATTCGTTCATGTTGAATGGCTTCATCAATTTTTATGTCCAAACAACATGGTTGCATGTAATTGTATGATTCAAGATACAACCTACAGTTTATTGCTGCTAGCCGTGATATACGTTTCAAAGCAATTCGGAAAATGAATCGATTTAATTAAAAATCATTATTTATTTATTCTCGGCACCATCTATACCAATCTATATCTATACTAATATTATAAAGAGGAAAGATTAGTATTTTTGTATGTAACGAATAAACTTAAAAACTACTGGACCGATTTCAAAAAATCTTTTGCCGTTAGAAAGCTACATTATCACTGAGTAACATAGGCTACGGGCGGAGCCGTGAGGACACAGCTAGTTCTTCATAAAGTGAGAATTTATACCCTCGTAACTATCTTTTAAATCGAAGCTATCATCATAACGCAGATGCGTCGTAAACTGTGCGCATGCGATCACCGGGCAAACATTGTTCGATAGTTGTGTCCGTATAACGGTGCGGCCTGTTCCCGGTACACGTAGAGAGTAGCGACCCTCTCGTTTGTCTAGCACTCGGTCACGCCTTTCCTCCTCTTGACAATATTGAGGCAAAACGGTAAAACAGCTCTCGCGAAGTCATCATAATCACTGCTAATCGAAACGACAATCGAAATAGCGATGACATTTACGATGTTAAATTGATTTATGATCGTTTTATCGATACTTTTGACGTATTCTGGGTATTGACTGTAAAAAGTCGGGTGACTAATTTCACCTACTACCTTTCTACTGTTGTTAATATTTTCAAGTTGGCACAGAAATCCGTTTGTAAGATTACATATATTAAACAATATCGATTTTTCTGAGATGTGATAGATAAAGATGAGTGGGTTCAGAATTAATTTGTCTAGACTGCACATGACCCGAGGCAAGATAAAAAAAAAGATGTTGCCAGACGGTTTGGTTCCGAAGAAATCGGGTTATAGAATTATTGTTAACGGATTTGATCGCTTTCTATAGTCATAAAATAAATGTAGGTACGCCTCCATATTGCTTGCGAGGAACAGCGTTCCTTACAACGTAGTGCTTGTTGTTAGGAAATATACTGGCCTGCAAAAATAAGTATCACACTTTTAAAATTGCAATAACTTTTTAAGTACACAAGATATATTTTCGAAACAAAAAGGACTCAAAAAAGAGTTTAACTTTGTTATAGTTTCAAAGAAAGCTGATAAAAATTGCTATAAAATGTTTTTTTATTTTAAATCTCTAACTTCTATAGTTTAGAAAAAATTGAAATTTTATAAGTGTGATACTTATTTTTGCAGGCCAGTGTATTTATACACAACATCACGCCTGTATTCCCCGAAGGGTTGGGCAGACGTGTATTAACACCCTCATTTCGCCGTTATATTTAAGTCCCATGTAATAGGAGACAAGCCTATTGCCATCGACCAGGCAAAAACCTCAACTCCGGGCTGTTCTGAAGAATTCCACACGGAAAAACCCAATAACACTTTGCCCGACCTAGGGATCGAACCCAGGACCTCACGATCAGCAGCCGCGCTTGCCACCACTAAACCAACGAGGCAGTTAAATATTTATAAGTCAACTGTTTTAAACTAACGAGACTAAACTAATGTTGGGTTATAAGGCATGGTGCACAGTGACTGTATGTACGGTAGTCAGCAAAAATGCTTTTCATGAGCCACACATGCTACGATGTATCAATGGCAAATGAAGAGTGAATGCTGATAAAATTCCGAAATTAATGATAATCACAGAATAATTCGGACTTTTACCTTTATTACTTGGTAAATCTTAGGATTACCGAAGTCCAGCTTTTACAGTTACAATTATATACCTACTGCAAGGTGTAGTATGATGTTTCATCTTCTAACCCAAACAAATAATAATTCTATTTATGGAACGATTCATTTACAACACATAATTTAAAAAGTACACAAGAAAATGCCCAGTCATAAGTCATTTCAGGTTAAGAAAACACATTAAGCTCACTGACATAGACGGCAAACAATCGCCAAGTAAACATCTTTATTTTCGCATATCACGCAGAAGCAGCGTAACAGTGGCCTGTTGCAATAAATAACGCTTAGTAGCTTAGAAAGACTTGATGGTGAGAATCGAAGACGCTCGGTAAACTGTATCGTGGACGTGGGAACGGAACGTTTGGTAACCATCGTCAATACGTGTAAACGCGTCGTTATTGCAACACGTAGTTAAACAAGTAATTAAACTATTATGAAGATTAAGTTGGGGAGATTAAGTTTGTGTGTTCTTTAGTTACGTTTAGGCTTAATCAGCTTCTTTCTTTGTCGTATGAAACAGCTAAGGTTTTATAGTCACCAGATCACAGTTGCCGTTGCTGGGAGGTTGATTGTTGATCTATAGATACATAAGGGGAAGTTTGGCTGGAGACCCTCTAGGGCTCGCCAATAACTGCCCGGTTACGTAGAAGCGGTTCGCAAGGACCATCCACAAGAAGCCCAACAGAAAAAAATATTTAAAAAATACCTTGATGTCATGTCGTCACCAATTTACTTAATAAACGTAATGATTAAGGAACCGAAGGATTATTTGCCGTGGCAATGGTTCGACGGAATATTTACGAGCAGTAATGATGACGAATTACTCACCTTTTCACCGCCAACGTACACAGAACGCGATGCCTCGCCAGCGCCAAGTTATAAATGTATAACGATATATGTAGTAAACAGTAGTGATGAGCTGATGACCTGTTAAATACAGTAAACTTATTTTTTTAACATAGTTAAAATGAAGAGCTTCTAATGAAGTTGTGGCGCTGGAAGCACGAAAATCTGGAACTTCTATTGAAGTCCGTGGCGGTGAAAAGGTTAATAAAAAATATCTTCTCTCTCAAGGAAGTGTCAATCTATCTTCTATACTTATAAAAGGAGAAGCTGACTGACCGACTGACTGATCTATCAACGCACAGCCTAAACGGCTGGGGTTAGAAACTTGAAATTTTGACAGTAGGTTCATTTTGTGACGTAAACATCCACTAAGAAGGGATTTTAAGTTTGTATGTAAGTCCGTCATTTTTGAAGTAAGAAGCTTGAAATTAAATATTAAGGTTTTTGGTTAGAAATAAACGTACACATGTTTGAGCATTTTTGGAAATTCAACACTTAAAGGGGTGAAATACGTGTTAAAAGTTTGTATGAGAAATCTGGTATTTTTGAAGTGAGAAACATGGAATTAAATATTTAGGCTTTTGGAAAGAAATAAACGTATAGGTGTTTGAGGGTTTTTGGAGATTCCACCCCTAAGAGGGTAAAATGGGGGGTTGAAGTTTGTATGTAAGTTTTGGATTTTAAAATGTCTCTTTAAAAAGGGCTTAACGAGGATTTCAAACTTCACGCAAGCGAAGCTGCAGGCAAAAGCTAGTTAGAAATATAATCTAGAAACTTTTCCAATAATCATGTGACTAAGTTGTATAAAAATACAATGAAAGTTATTTTCTAATAAATACAACTTCAATTTGTTAGATGTAACAGTTTTGGTTATATCGCTTATATATGTAAAACTATTCAGTCATGTGGCTCGAAACCGGAACAATTCTTAAATGTTAATAAAATTTTAGGACTTACTATCTATGTTTATAGTTATCGTACCAATATAGTGGTTCTGTATACAATATATTTTATTATTCATGAAATCGATGACGATGTCTGTTAAAATTATTCACAGGGGAAACAAAGAAAGATTGGCTATGGTAAAATATGTTTCACCTAACTATAATTAGGTAGTCACCTGACTATGATTATAATAGATACAGATTATTTATTTATACTTTTTTTTTTTTAGTACTGCTATATCACGTACATTTAACACAGTAAAAACAATTAAACAACAGATTTAATTATGTAGGGTTACTTTAAATTAACTGTCGAAACACAGGATAATAGAACACATTCTGAAAAAAAATCCTAAACTTCAGTTGATTAAATAATAAGATACCTAATACAGAAGCGAAAAGCGTACATATCTTGAATTAACAAAAGTATTTTATTCTTAAATTTGTTCTATTAATGATATTAGTAACCCTGGGAAGTTTCGCTAGTTAATTTGAAGTTACTGTTAGAATTAGCAACATTTATTGCATCTTTACATAGTATAAAATAAAGTGGCTCCCACTGTCTGTACGCTTAGATCTTTTAAACCACGCAACGGATTTTAATGCAGTTTTCAGCAGTAGATAGTGATTCAAGAAGAAGGTTTATATGCCCCACATTAGTATCTACATTGCACCCGTGCGGAGCCGGGGCGGGTCACTAGTTTTCTTATAAAAAACTGACTGCCTCTGCGTTGGTCTAGTGGTCGCAATCGCTACTGCTGAGCATGGGGTTCTGTGTTCGATGCGCAGGTCGGGCAAAGTGTTATTGGGTTTTTCTGTGTGGAATTCCTCAGTAGCAGCCTGGAGTTTGGATTTGTGCCGGTTGATGGCAATAGGCTCGCCCCTTATTACATGGAACTTAAACATAACGGCGAAATGAGGGTGTTACTATACACCTCTGCCTAACCCTTCGGGAAATACAAGCGTGATGTTATGTTATGTAACCATGTGAAGTTTCGCTAGTTCATTTGAAGTAAATGTTACAATTTGTAAAATTTATTCCATTTACTTATAAAAAATGTTTGCTCAAGTATTTGCGCAAACTATGCTGGTTCTCTTTGCGTTATTAAGGAACCCTAAAGTCCGGCGCTAAATTAGAATGATATTAACACAAAACTATTAAAGTTTGGAGGCGCTAGTCGATATTATTATAATCATCATATTAAATTTGCGCGTGCCACTTCCGTACATAATATATATATTTGAATACATAATTTATATTTGGTATAATTTTATGGTTGTGACCCGGTGAAAGGAAATTGTATTAAGGTATTTCGGCACTATTTGTAGCGGTACACTACCTATTTATGGAAATCTATGGGGAGGTCTATATCCAACAGTGGACTATCTATAGGCTGATATGATCATCATGTCTATTTTTACGTTGACAGTTTAAAGTGAATATGTTTATTTATTTAAAGTGAATATGTTATAGGAAAGCTTTCATATTGGCTATCGATATCTTATTGATTGGCACTACCTTAACCAAAATAAAACTATTTGATTGCTTTTGCTTTGTTTAAAAAAAGTCTGCAATTTCCCGAAACTAATGTTGTTTATATTTACAATATAGGATTTTGATCAATTACTAATGATTTACTGACTGCCTTGTTGGTTTAGTAGTCGCAAGAGCGACTGCTGAGCATGGGGTCCTGGGTTCGATCCCCAAGTCGGGCAGTGTTATTGAGTTTTTCTATTAGGAATTTCTCAGTAGCAGCCCGGAGTCTGGATTTGTGAAGAAAAAATGAATGGCAGTAGGCTTGCCCCCTATTCTGGCGAAACGGAGGTGTAATAAAAACACCTCTGCCGAACCCTTTGGGGAAAACAAGGCGTGATGTTATGTTACTAATGAGAGAAAAAACTAGTATTTATTTAACAATTGACAGTACTAATTGCAATCTTATTCGCAGACCGAACAATTTACATATTTTTTTCTTTATTGCTATAAACGATTATAATCTAATTTCCCACAAGCTCAGTCACGTAACATGCCATTTGTTTCTCTATCTAGAAAGGTAATGAGTCGGTATCAGCCGTGCCATCTTCTAGAGATGTTACCACATTTTAGCATCACGTGAAAACACTTAAAACATGTTGAATAACAACGATTACTATCACGTAGTTAAGTAACCGACCGACGGCCTTAGACACGTTCAACTTGCCATTAGATGTAGGCCACGAGGTTATTGCGAACTGTAGATACATAAATATGTATCTTAGCTCTTTTGATATTAGGTGAATTATTACTGCCATTAATTTTATGGAGCATACAGTGCAAATGGGTACTTACATCATCTTTAATTCAAGCCTACAGCCTACGTACAGTACTTGCAGATGGGAGTTACTTTGAAGCAGTTTTATTAGTGTTATTATTTTAAGTGCTATTTAACCTACTGTTAAGTCTTAGGCTCAGTTGCACTTACTAACTATAACCGTAATGTTTACAAAATTTCTGTCAAGTAAATACAAATGTGATGTAAATATGGTATGGTTATAGCTAAAGTTAGTTGGGTTCTGCTGGAGTTACGGCGCGTGCGAATCCCGCGACCCCCGCCGATGGTTAGTCGGAGGAACTCCGTGGGTTTTTAGCCCCTCCCCCTCGCCTTCCCCCGGCAAGGGACTTCCAAGAGGATTTTCCAACGAAAAAATAAACTGAGCCTTAATAATCTTCTCTCTTAGTGTGATGTGATATGGTTACAAAGGACCATTTTGACAAACATATTGAAACACTTGGTACATCCAAAACAACGAGTTTACTGTCTTTACGGTATAAAATAAAACTCGAAAGCGATACATAACTGAAGGTTGCATCAACGTTCGACAAATATGACCCGACCAGCCGGCCACTACCAATAAATGCCACTAATAATGTTTAATTTACAATTAAATTATAGAAACATACTTACGAGTGGGCAAACAAGTAATAAAGTTTATGGCACAAAGTACTTAAACGTGTTTTTTGTTTGTTTCAGCGGATATGAAGGACAGACAAATTGCATCACATACGAAGCTATCAATCAAGCTTATCTTGAAGCCAGAAACAGAATCTGTAAGTATTATACATAAATGTAGAATTTCGGTTTTTTTAATGTTTTTCTTTCGGAAAAAACAGAACCGTTTGTTGATACTTGAAAATCCTTCTTCTATGGTAAACATTGTCATCCAGCTGCACCTGGTGGAACTGGCAGCCGACCGCAAAAATAATCTAGTAGGAAAACAAAGGAGGATAACACACACTATCGAACTTATTTAATTTAAATTAACAGAAAAATCATCATACACCATGCCTTTTAGAAGTCGATTATAATAAAGTGCCTTTTTAATGAAAAAAACAAACACATATTACCTATGTAAAATGAAGTCTCATGACATGAAATAATAAAATCATTTGAGAGTTTAAGTAAACACGCAAGTCACATCATCAAGTGCGATAACCGGAAGACATGTCAACTCATTATGTTATTATCACCTTATACAGAACCACACAGAACTTTCGATATAACACAACAACATTTTATAATAGTAAATATGTGTTTACATCATCATTTCAAATATAAATAAAGCTAAATCTTCCTTCGGAATACAAAACTGTTCTTTAAGCTTTTATAACTTTTTGACGGGGGCAAAGATTTAACCTTATTAATACACTGATCGAAAAGTATTCCATCACTTCTTGTTAATTCGTATTATTGATGCATACTTGTTAATTTATAATTGAAATTCGTACCTAGTATAAAAAAAATAATACAGTAGGGAGCAATGAATGCGGGCCACAAACAAACTAAAAAATGTTGAACAATGTTTTCCAAGGTTTATGTTGGTGCCCTGGATTCATTGCTCCCGAGTGTACCTATATGTCTAGTGAAACTGTAGCGTGTATTGCGCTTGATAGCAAACAAATAGATGTTTTTAGCATCACGCGCGCTGTTCCATTATTCAAAAGAAGTCAAATTCAAAAGTGGAGCGTTTTTATCAGTGTAGAATTAAATAAATTATTCATTCTCTCTTTATCCAAAATGTTCTGCCTAGCCTTTTCCCAACCATGTTGAGGTCAGCTTCCAGTCTAACCAGATGCGGCTGAATACCAGTATTTTACACGGAGCGACTGCCATCACACCTCCGCAACCCAGTTACTGGGCAATGCCGACATCCTAAGGTTAGATTGGTTGTCAGACTTTCGGGCTTCTGACTTCCCGTAACGATTGTCATAGGTATTCGTATGACACCCGGTACTGACAGTATAACGTGTTCTCCGAGGGACGGAGAGGTCTCGATGTATAGCGAAAAGCGCAGCTTAACCTCGCAAATTGTATGATCTGCGCGGTTGGTAATTAGCCACGACCTCTCTCTTTATACAAAATATTACATGAAAATAACACTCAATTATCTCTCACAGTGGTATCACAGCCGAAAGGAGACTGGAAGGCCGAAGACTTCGCGAGCGTTGGAGAGCTGATCCTCGACATATCCATCAGCCTGGCCCGGAGGTAAGCCACATTACAATGACATTATAATTAATTTCAGTGATATATTCAAGCTCGATACTACTTTCTACATTCGTCTCGACGCTTAATGTCAACAAAGGTAAACTAGACAGGATTTATTTAATACATTACGACCTTTAAGATAATGTGCGAACAAAGTCACGGATTGACGCCTAATTATGATTTTCCAATGAACTTTCGTTTGACATTCACCTACTGAACTCTTAGGATTACGAGAGGTTATGTGATCTCTTTATCCTTACACGAGTTTTAATTGAAAACGATAAACACGAACGTACAAGGCTGGTCTTCTTTCAAATCCATTCTTTTGTCTTCTCTCAATATGTTCAGGGCCACCGTCCACTCACGACGCGGAAAGATATCAAAGAATCTATTGTGGTATGTTACACTTAATCAAGTAACATTTATTCTTCGACTGTCACGGACCTAATTCTAGTCGACCCCGTATCGAATCGCAAGCTACTCATGTGACTGTACACTCGATGAAGGAGCAGTAAAATGATCGTTAATTTGAAACCTCAACCACAACAATATTTGCACTTGCAAAACCTATCGAATTTAGTTCGTCATTGAGTTACATGAAATAGAAGTCGGGAAGTTAGAATAACGTAACATCACGCCTGTATTCCCCGAAGGGTTGGTTAGAGGTGTTTAGTAACACCCTCATTTCGTTGTTTGAGTCCCATGTAATAAAGGGCAAGCCTATTGCCATCAACCAGACACAAACAATACAAGTTTACAATGTCGACATAATAAATCATCATTACTGTCCCACTGCTGGGCACTGACCTCTTCTCAGAATGAGAAGGGTTTAGGCCTTAGTCCACCACACTGGCTAGGTGCGGATTGGTGGACTACACACACCATCAAGAACATCTTTTTTAAATCTTCTCTGTTGTGCAGGATTCCTCACGATGTTTTCCTTCGCCGTTTACGCTAGTAATAAGCAAATTCTGATCCACACATAAATTCGCAAAGTCAAAGGTGCAGGCGGGGTTCGAACTCAGACCCTCCTATACAGAAGGCAAGCATTCAACCTTTAGTCAATCACTGTTTATTACAATGTCAAGCTAGCGTTATAATATTCAATGCTAAATATGCACGCACAAGTCAATTGTCTTTTAATTATTTGCTGAACATGTAGGTATATTAAAATGGTGTTAAACCTAAACCTTGATCTTACGGTTATCGCCTACGTGGTATACTGACCTTTGTAGTGAATGTCCTGTGCAAATGTCATCTTAGCTCATTAGCGGTAACCGGATCAACTGAGTCACCATCAGCCGTCATACGTCACATTCGGTACGGAAGAGAGCGAGAGTGGACAGCGCCGGCGCAGCTTCTTTGTGCATCAACACCGACGGCCGTTCACTTCCTCGTGTGATAGTAAAGGGCGGTTATCGAATAGAGATTTATCTGTTCAATCTATCATCATTACTGGTTTGAAAGGTGCTTCGTATTATAAAGCTCTCAAAAGCTTTTGTGCCCGACTAAATTAATTAATAGGAAGTATTAACTCATTATACCGATTGAAATTGTATCAGATAGGTTATAAGTCGGAGAAATCTATACTAATATTATAAAGCTGAAGAGTTTGTTTGTTTAAACGCGCTAATCTCAGGAACTACTGGTTGGAATTGAAAAATTTTTTTTGTTGTATTGTCTATTTATCGAGAAAGGTTATAGGCTATATAACATCACGCTACGACCAATAGGAGCGGAGCATAAATTACAAATGTTGCAAAAACGGGAAAAATGTCCACCCGTGCGAAACCGGGACGGGCCGCTAGTATTGTTATAAATATAACTTTCTTGTACGCTCGTTGCTTATTGTAAGCAAGCTTTCTGTTTCAACTGCTATTAGGATTAACTGCATTGTTGGTCTAGGGGTCGCAAGCGCGACTGCTGATCATGTGGCCCTGAGTTCGATCCCCAGGTCGGGCAAAGTGTTTTGGGTTTATTCCTTTAGGAATTTCTCAGTAGCAGCTCGGAGTCTGAATCTGTGCCCGGTTAATGGTAATAGGCTCGCCCCCTATTATATGGAACTTAAACATAACTGCTGAAACGAAGGTGTAGTTACTAAAAAACACCTCTGCCGAACCCTTCGGGGAATACAAGGCAATAGGCATGATGTTATGTATTTGATGTTATGTAAGGTTAACTTATATCAATTTCAAGATAACTTACCAATCTGTTTATCATATCGGGCTATCAATCTTGCAAGTGAAGTCTAAAATATATAGCTGTCTATATCAGGCTATCTAACCTTTGCCTCATTAGACACATCACATGATCTGACTCTACAAGGCTGCATTGAGACCGTACTTTTTTAATAAACATTAAAAACTTGACTTGACTGCCTCGTTGGTCTAGTGGTGGCAAGCGCGACTGCTGATCGTGTGGTCCTATGGGTTCGATCCCCAGGTCGGGCAAAGAAAGTTTTATTGAGTTTTCCGTGTGGAATTTCTCAATAGCAGCCCAGAGTTTGGATTTGTGCCCGGTTGATGGGAATATGCTCGCCACATGGGACTTAAACATAACGGCGAATCGAGGATGTTACTGTACACCTCTGCCCTATCGTTCGAGGAATATAAGCGTGATGTTATGTTATAAAAACGTTTTAAAGTTATTCACTCACTCTGGTACTTATTACCTATTTAATTTAGCCTTTTTCTTGTTGCATCCATTTTAATTTTATAATTGTAATTTTATGCATGTTCCAACATTATAACGTTTGTTTTATTTAGTGTACACACGAATACTTAATGCATATCTTCTGAATAATTCTTAGAAGCTAATATAGTTGTTAATTTTTACGACATCCGCGATCGTTGCATGTAAATGTAAAATAGAACAATCAATACAAGGTCAGATTTGAATGAGCATGTATGTAGTAAGACTAGCTATGCCTGCGGGTCCGCCCACGTGTATATTTTTAATTTGTAAGAGATGTGAAATGCCATATATCCTTCTCTAGGTAGTTACTAAGTGTTCAGCGGTCGAGCAAAATAAAACACGCCAAAACATAAAATAAATGGACTGTATTTAGCACAATGTACGTAATTTATTAATTATACAATTTATAATAAAAAAGGTGTGTGGCTGAATTGCACCACAGACTACATTGTTGTGACTGCATCATGGCTACGGTCCACAGACAAAAAATATTTTAGTTATGTACGAGATTCGTACACTAAGTTACCTCGTAGTTTAGCCGTGAAATCGTAGCAAACAGGCAGACAGACTCATTTTCAAGTTTATACAAGTAGTAGCAGTATTGTTTCTTACTGCAAACTAATGAGGGTAATGTGCGTGTCTTGATCTACGCAGTTTGCAAATCTGTTCGTTGAGAAACTGGGCGTTGAATTGGCAGTGTTGATTTTGATTAATGTGAGTTTACTTCCAAGGTTGCTTGTCGTGGTAGGTAGTACTGTAACAAATTATTTTGATATCGCGTGTAAAGAGCCAACTGGGTGACCGGTTGTATAAAAATATCTCTTCCTGCTAGCCTTTTCCCAACGATGTTGGGGTCAGCTTCCAATCTAACCAGATGCGGCTGAATACCAGTATTTTACACAGAGCGACTGCCATCAGACCTCCACAACCCAGTTATTGAGCAATGCTGATAGTCAAAGGTTAGACCTGTTGTCAGGCTTTTGGGCTTCGGAGTACCCGTAACGACTGTCATAGGGATTCGTATGACACCCGGGACCGACAGTTTAACATGCTATCCGAGGCACGGAAAAAAATTAAAAATATCATATCAACTAATATCATATTCTACACTATGCTATATTATTATACTTGTAAAAATTAAACGTTGTATGCATAGTTTATCTGATAGAACTTTCAGTTGTAACTTACTGCATCCAAATTGTTTATGGGGCTATACATTAACTTCGGACGGGCTATTCAAATTATTAGTCTTCTTTACATAGTATAAAACAAAGTCGCTCCCGCTGTCTGTACGCTTGGATCTTTTAAACTACCCAACGGATTTTAATGCAGTTTTCAGCAATAGATAGAGTGATTCAAGAGAAAGGTTTAGGTATATGCCCCACATTAATATCTACATTGCACCCGTATAAAGCCGGGGCGGGTCGCTATTATATAATCCTTCTTCTTCTTTCGTGTCGGCACGAGGTAATGAGAAGAGTTCATGCCATGCTGAAAAGATTAACTAGTCAGTAAGGTTGGTAGCGGAACTGACTGCCCACTTAAGTATTGTCACTTCTGGAGGCTCTTTTCATGCACTCCTCTTCTATACTGATCGAAAAGAGTAAGGCTGGTTTTACAGTGCCGCTTTCGCCAGCGCGGTTAGTAAGCGTCGCGGGCCACGAGCTTTGAGTGTCTTGAAGCGTTTTAGAATAATCAGCGCGTGCGGTGGTCAGCGCTGACGGGGAAGTCATAGGTTTCGGCTGTCAGCGCCGACGGTCAGCGTGAAACTAAAACCAGCCTAACAATAAAAAAACAGAAATAGATTAAATTAAATGAAAGCTGAAATATCTTCAACATAATTTATATATTGTAACGCGCTGCCCGAACGTTTAGATTTGTACCTACCTACTTAACGCGGGAAGCGGGAGAGCTACCCTTCCCCCGCTTCCGCACCGCGCGGGCCCCGCGCCGAGCATCCGCGCGAGCGACAGTCCGCCCCGCTAGCCGTCGCGACGCGTACGATGTATCGCGTCCGCGACCATTGCCTTAATTTTATGATTGTTTCTGTAGCTCTTAAGTTCTAAACATTGTGTGCCTGATTAGACATTATTCCCTACCACAAACTTAGTTTTCTTTCGTTCGTGACACCCCAGTAGAAACTAATGTTACCTATAATATTTATATATTATTATATATATATCTGTTAATTGGCCAATTATAATTCAGATTACTTAGGTTTTGATAGGTTTCAAAATACACACTCTTTTCTTAATTTAAATCAAGTTAATGTTATACGTAATTATCGTTGCGTATCATCTCGAAGGTCGATGCACAAAGAATTTAATTTCACGACTGTCTGTCTATTTTGATTGACGGATCTAGGTCGATATCCGATACTCGCATTGTTTCAATGTAACTTGTCAAACGGCTTTTGATCGATATAGATAAGGATTTAATTGCTCATTTAATATTACGTGAACGTGTTTCTATTTATAGCAATAGGACATTTTTCTCGGTAATCAGATATTTTCAAAACTTGACTTTTTAGAAGGGTTTCCAGATTTCATATAATTTATTAACTCTGTTCTTTGATACCGTTTGTCCATAGTCGCACCTAATGGTAAGCGCAGACAGGATCTAAGACGGAGCACACGAATCCAATGAATAGAGATATAGAGGGATTCCCCTATAACCCTATAAGAATTTATCACTCAGAATCTGTAGTGCCCTAAAACAATCATTAGAATCTTTTCTATTGCAGTAATTTAAAATAAATTATTTATTTATAAGAACTGATATCGATAATATGAATTAAATATTACTATCGATAAATAAATGCACTTTCACTCGATGGCATCCCTAATAATTTATCTAAGAGGAAAAGTTTCATAATTTTTGCTGCTCCAATATTTCATTGTGAAAACAAAAGCACTTCAAAAGTACTCGCAAACGTTCTTCATTGTGTAGTATTCATCATGTAACCTATTGCTACATTCACTTAATACGAATAGAGACTCAAAATAACACTAATCTTTTGTATTGTATTTTTATAATTCGTCTAATAACAATAAAATAGCGGCAATTATAATTCACTTGGAGTGTCCGAGTTATATAACTAAGTGACTTGCCCGTGGCTCTGCTCTTTCGGTTATTAAACATTATTGAGATTGTAATTGACAGCGTCTTGCCATATTGTATTAGGTACAATGTAGTGTTGTTACTGCTGTTGCTTTGGCCATAGAGATAAATGTAAAGGGGTCGTGCCGTCGCCGCGTCGGCGGGCCCGCGTGTGATGTATTCAAGGGATTACATGTTACACCGATTGCAGGCGCATGTTAATATTTGGCAGCCTAATCTGTAGAGTCGGGTCATACAGATAAGATGTTTAATTAACATAACATCACGCCTGTATTTCCCGAAGGGTTGGGCAGAGGTGTATAGTAACACCCTCATTTTGCCATTATGTTATAGTCCCATGTAATAGGGGCGAGCCTATTACCATCAACCGGGCACTCCGGGCTGCTACTGAAGAATTCTACACGGAAAAACCCAATAACACTTTGCCCGACCTGGGGATCGAACCCATGACCTCACGATCAGCAGTCGCTTGGCACCACTAGACCAACGAGGCAGATTTTAGCAAAAGATTGATGCTTATCAGGTTTTCAGCACTAATGCCACATGATCAGTAACAATTGCAAAAAATGCTAATTGATTTTTGATACACGATGAGTGTTCCAAAATCAAAATCCACACGAAGCTTTCGTAATAATGGCACGTCATCTTAACTTATCCACAGTGGGTGTAAATTATTTTTATTATCGTGAAGTCTTTTCAAATTCACTGTTATGGAGATTTTTAAGCCTATGGTATGCATATTGATATAATAAAACGGGCGTTACTAAAGGGAACATAACGCTCACAAATTCGATTATGTAATTTGATTGTGAACTTAGCTTTATTGTGATGAAACTTTCCAATAAGTTATGTAACTTAATAGGATTGTATTATGTTGTGAATCTTTATGATACACTAGCCGTGTCCTCACGGCTCCGCCCGTAGCCTATGTTACTCAGTGATAATGTAGCTTTCTAACGGCAAAAGAATTTTTGAAATCGGTCTAGTAGTTTTTAAGTTTATTCGTTACATACAAAAATACAAATCTTTCCTCTTTATAATATTAGTATAGATTAACAAAAGTAAAACACCGAGTTCATTGTATGAATTCTTTTTTATTTTATGTTGGAAGAAATGACTTCTGAGAATTAAGATTAGGATCTGTAACCTACCTACGATATGAAAATTTACTTTTTTCTAATTCCTCTTTGTTTTTCATAAAACTCAGCAGTATCCTTTCAATTTGTTATGTACCTATTGTTCACCATTACCACAGATGGTTGTAAAAAAGAGAAGTATGGTTACTCTTCTCCATATTTACAACTGACGGTGATCTGCCATTGATATTTTCACTCAGAATTTTAAATGTGTCCCATATACAAGGTTAGTCGGAAAGGGGGTACTAAGCCGAAAGGGTGTTAAAGTAATCATAATAATGGATAACTTTTGTTCTACAACTTTCCCCAAAAGTCAATAGTATAAGAGAAATAGCTGTTCAAAGATGTCATAAAAAATACGCTAAATTCTATCTATCCTCAACTATGATTAACTGTGTTTACATTTCAAGTCATATTTAGGGTCACGGATTAGAAGCTTCATTTTCTGAATTCGTAAGCAGGGACAAAGAATTAAAAAAAAAACTAAAATAAAAAATATTTTTCAAGGAAAAAAAAAATTGAATTTAGAAATTTTAAC
Source organism: Amphipyra berbera (assembly GCA_910594945.2). Classification (NCBI taxonomy): domain Eukaryota; kingdom Metazoa; phylum Arthropoda; class Insecta; order Lepidoptera; family Noctuidae; genus Amphipyra; species Amphipyra berbera. The sequence goes on from OU343128.1 coordinate 18,818,116, forward strand.
ACTTTCTTTAAAACGACCATCAGTGATACATTAAGTGGCCCGCGGCTTAGTACCCCCTTTCCGACTAACCTTGTATAAAGCATATACTTATTTCGCAAACAGAAGGTTAATATCAACCATGAGATAAAATAAACTATTTATTATTTACTTTTTTTTCACATTTGCTGTTATGTACCCTTGAATATTACTTAGTTACCTTGTAGCAATAAATCTGATAAGTACATTTTTGCGTAAAATAATGCGTCTAATAAATACCACGACTAATAGACCATTTCAATTTAAATGTATTGGTACGAAATCTTTGTGCAAAACGTATCACGCTCAGTTGACCTAGACCACATTGTTTAACATTAAATTCAATTAAAAACCTGTACATGCGCCTTGAACTACATAATGGATTATCTCTTTGACCTTTGTTTTCATAGTTTCGTACACATGTAAGCACCTATGAAATACCCGGTACTGTTGTCTCAATTTCTGCCTAGAGACTTTAATTCGTCTTCCTATCGCTATACCTTAAATAACGATCCGCATTTTCTTAAATAAATTCTTCTGTACGGATCAGTGTTGGACCGTGAAGAAGACGGATGAAAGAAGATTACACGTAGCGGAGATGAGAATGTTGAGATGGATGTGTGGAGTGACGCGAATGGATAAAGTAAGAAATAAGTATATTAGAGGGAGTTTGAAAGTGGCACCAGTGACAGAAAAGTTGAAAGGAAATCGTATGGGCATGTGATGAGGAGGGATGAAACACATGTGACTAAGAGAGTGATGAATATGAATGTTGATGGATGGAGGGGGAGAGGGAGACTAAAGAAAAGATGGATGGATTGTGTGAGGGAGGATATGAAAGATAAGGGAGTAAATGATAATGAGACGGCTGACAGGGAAGAGTGGAAGGGAAAAACATATTGCGCCGACCCCAAGTAGGTAACTTGGGACTAGGGCAGGAAGATGATGTTATCTTAAATAAATTGTGCACTATGCACGATTTCTTTGCGGAAATGAAATACTTGGATTAATTTTAATAAATAAACATAATTCTCAAACTTTCCCAATGAAGAAAGATCGATAAAGCAGCAACTACTATACGCTACTTTAAGGTACCTACCATCTAATCTTGCATTCATACCTACATGCACAAGGATTTTCCTGAAAGACTCAATGACATTGACTAATGTTCTCATCGAGTCTAATTGAAAGACCCTCGACAAATTGAGATGTTTTACATATAAAACGACCCAATTAGACACTGTAATGGAATTTGGATGATCTCATACCATTTAAATGGCTGAATGACCCGATTTATCCTACAACCAACAACATAATTGGTGAACTAAAATAAATCTTTGAACAAATTCTCGTTATGATTGCAATAAACCTTGGCATTTGAATATCCGTTACCGAATCCATTGCAATAACCATTTGTAAAGTGTATCAATCAATTACTTATATATATATGTTATACTGTTAGCAATTAACACCTATTGCTTCCTATAACGCGTTATTTTCGTTTTTTAATCGGTATTTGAAGATTTATCTTTATAGCAAATATTTTTGTTTACCTTTTCTCTGTTTAAAGAATAAATATTTTAATAGTGGGTAATAGATTTTTTCACTCGCAAACAAATCCGGTCCGCACTCTTTAGAATTTATGTGCGATTTTCTAAAGAATAATGCCGCTATAGTGACTTCATATACATATAAATATTTTTATAGTAGAAGTAGATAATAGATTTTTTTAACTCGCAACCAAATCCGGCCAGCACCTCTGAATTTTAGAATTCATGTGAGGTTAAGAATTTGATTATCACATGCGTTAACGGTGAAGGAAAACATCGTAAGGAAATCTGCACACCTGAGTGGGCGCCATAAAGTTCTCGATAGTGTGTGTAATCTACCAAACCGCACCAGGCCAACATGGTAGATTTAGGTTTAAAATCTTATCATTCTGAGAAGGGCCCGAATCCAGCAGTGGGACAGTAATAGTCTGATTATGCTATTATTATGGTAATAGATTTTGGTGAGAACTTTTAAGTCAGCTTTTGTATTTAGATTGCGATGCTATAAGTACGAAGCTTGTAAAACATGACGATGGAAACGGCTATACAGAAATTAATAAAATTGTTAGTGAAGACATACTTACACTTGCTATGACCATAATATACTACCTGCACCTCCTAATATAGACAGGCAGTAATAAGGAAATTGGTAAATCAAATATAAAAATTTATGATTTAATTTGAATATTTCGCGGACCGTAGCGGTAGTTAGGTAATGTTTGAAATGACTTGTGAACTCGATTTCGTCCAATTCGTACAAACAGACTTAGAATAAATAATGTATCTTATCGTGTTTCATGCATTTCATACATAAAGTTTTAAATTTATTAATTTTGCCGAAGCAGAAGCTGGATAGCGGTCGTTTAATATTTTCCTGAGGATAAGATTTTGGTAAAATAACCCAATTTCCGTCATACATACAAACTATGAGAAAACGTCGGAGTACGGAACTTGGAAATTGTTCTTACCAAATATAGTATTAATAGTTTACCTAATAGATAATTTGGCTCCGTGTTAGAGTGGCTGTATAATAGTTCCCACGTAACCTTAACATAGTGCTTGGTTCTATAAATTTTCTATAGAAGTTAACACTACAACTTGTTAAAAAAAAACATAAATCTAAACTGCCCCAATTCTCCTCAGGTACGGTCTGACCTACGAAGAGATCGAGAAGGGTCTCCCACTCATCGACACGTCACGCACACTCATCCGTGAAGTGTGTCCGCCAGTGTTCTCCCACGTGGAGTGCCGTGCTGGCAAGTACCGAAGGTTCGACGGTCTCTGCAACAACTTGCAGCACCCTACATGGGGCGCTACCATGGCTCCCTTCCAAAGGTAACTATGCTAACTTACTTCAACAAGGGTCTGTTCTTGTTGCTTTGTACACTTATCCGTGAATGTCCACCGGGTTCTACCATGTGAAATACAAGTTGGGAGACACTTCGACTGTTTCTGGAAAAACCTGCAGCTCTCCACTTCGAGTGCTACAAAGGCTCCTTTAAGAAGTATCCAATCAGCACTGTTTTAAAAAAATATGTGGCAATATTGTCTAGAAATTAAAATACATTATCCCTGTAAGCGCCCGTTCGCACAGCGGATCCGTTTTAACAGATCCGTCGGTACTGGATGCGTTAATTGTTCACATCTGTACCGACGGATCAGTTAAACAAATGGCAGCTGCGTCGCATCTGGCAGACAAGATACGATAAAAATAGCGGATCCAGTATTTTTTACTGGATTTGGAATACTGTCGTGTATGTGAACTCGCTCATTCAACTACAGGCGCCATCACCGAAATGAAAACAGATCCTGTAAACAGTTTCTGTGTGAACTAGCTATAATTCACAAAACTCATGAATCAGTCGTTGTTATTTCCTCTAAGCAACATCAAAATTAATGTACATAACTTACAAGTTTGTAACTACGATTATAATCTCTAAACAATTCCTTGAACAACAACAAAAAAACTAAAACATTTATTGTTCAAGTTTCTAGAGTGGCGCCTGATCTGATAAACTTGTAGAATAAAACACAATCACGATCCAAGATATATTCATGTTTCCGTCTCAACGAGAAAGTGGAATTCTCAGTGCAAAGCCCAGGTGTACTTAAAATACCCGCTCACATAGAACTTGTGTGTCATATGTTTCCTCTTTCCAGATTAATAGGGCCACTTTTCTCTGACGGTATCAACTCACCGCGTATCGCTCACCATGGTAAAGACCTGCCGCTTTCTCGTGTGGTATCTCGTACCATGCACCCTGATGATGGCTTCCATGATCACGCTGGAACCGTCATGGTCATCGCTTGGGGACAGTTCATGGATCACGATTATACACTTACTGGAACTCCGCTTGGTAAGTTTAATATACAGTAATTATTCTCCGTAGCGTTTGATTATCTCTGGCGTCAACAATATAGGATAATATCATGACGAAACTGGCACACATTAGAGGGTGTGTCTAGTCTACCAACCCGTACCAGGCTAGCATGATGGGCATAGACTAAACCCTTCTCATTCTGCGAAGAGGCTCGTCCCAGCAGTAGGACATTAATAGGCTGATTTGACACTTTAAAACGAAACAAATAATGCAAGACTTACTGAAAAATACACAAATTATTACTTTATATTTTTTGATGCTTATTTAATTTTGTAACTTTAAAACTGTTGTTTGCTCACTTCAACTTAAACATACTGTAATATTATGTAAGTATTGTATTTTAATTGCATTATTTTTCCAATAGACCCCGTGAGCCGTAACGACCCCGAGGAGTGCTGCAAGCGCCCCCCTCACCTGAAGCACCCATACTGCAATGAGATCCGTATTCCTGATGATGACAACTTCTACCGTCTATTCGGAGTCAAGTGCATCGACTTCGTACGAGGTTTCCCGTCGCCAAGGCCCGGCTGCCGTCTGGGTACGATAAAAACCCTTTCAAAAATAAATAAACATTTAAAAAAAGTAAAAAGAAACAGAAAACCATAAGATAATGATCGTATTGTCATAATAAATGAACCTACTCCGTTTGAAGTAGGTTAAAAAGATTGCAAGGAAATACATTATTTTTGGGTCGATACTATTGCAAATATAAGGTCACAGTCACAATTTAGTCAACTAAAGATACAATTTTTGTTTGATCTTCGGCCTAAGGTCAACACAGACTCAAGCTATTAGTTACCATTTCCTTTTGAATTGCTCTCGTAATTTTGTCTCCAACCATTACCACAACAAAAACAAATTATCTAAACCATGGCCACTGTTTTGGAAACGCTCAAATCAAATTCAATTCAAATATAAGGTTTGTGTTTAGGAACAATTGGTCGTCCCATTGTGGTTTGTACCACTTCACATATGTATAAATTAAACTACTGTCAACTGAAACTATCAAATAACATTGCAACACAATTGGACGTATTTAAGCAGAAAGGACTCAACCCACACAGAGTCACTTTTGAGTTATTGACGTTTAAGTTCAGAGTGGTTTTCTTCAGTGATGCTGTATTCAGATTTTGTTACGTAATTACACATCCTTGGTAAAATCAATTGTATTTTTATATCTATAACTTGGTTGATGGTTATATTGTGTATTTCTGGACTTATTTAGGAAAATATAGGGTTGGATGATTTAAGCAGGTCGGGTTTTTATAGGTCATAAAAAGAAAATACCTGCCTAATATGTGGTTTGGTTCCCTGTCATAAAAAACGTATTTCCTTTGTTTATTTCTTGGATCTTTTTTGCTGAATGAAAGGCCCTACCTTATAGACCATTTTGGTACCAATAACTCATTTTAATAAATTTTGTGGATTGAGTCTTTTCTGCTAAACTACGTCCAATTTACCCTCAGCTATTTTACGCAAACCTAATTCAATTTCCTACCTCAATTCCGGAAATAAACCAGATGATTTTTCACTTTCGTTTTATGATTACGCTTACTATTATGAAGGAAACCGCATACAAACTGCGCTATTAAGCCTCGCATAATGTCTGAACAACGTGTAGCACGTAGACGGACATAGCGTGACCTCAGTGACCACTGTTGTTCGTGAGCGTTAATGTTAGATCTGATCGTTATCTTAAGTCTGTCTCGTCATCTGCCGCGCCTATGGACAGGGAAAGTGTTGATCGTTACGTTGTTGCCTCTGTTCTCATATTGCGCAATTTAGTGCAAATCTTTGTTTGAGGGCGTTCGTGTTTGGCATTCACAAATAAGTGTAGTGCCTTTCGCTTAAGTAGAGAGTACCTGAACTATCATTAGGTATTGCGCCCTGTTACTTGATTAGTATGCACGAAGGATAGTTAATAGAGCAACAAAGATTGTTTGTTTGTCTAAGTTTCACTATTTATCAGTGATAGCCTAGTGGTGTGATCGTCGGACTGCCAGTAAGTCTCGAGTTCGAACCCAAGGCACGCACCACTAACTTTTCGGGTTCATGTGCGTATTGTACAATTATCACCTGATTAAAAACGGTGAAGGAAACTATTGGAGGAAACCTGAGATGCCTGAGAGATATTTCTCGACGGCATGTAAAGCCAAGTCAGAGGCCCATGGGCGGCTCAAAATCTGACACCAGGTTAGTCACTAACCAGACGAATAGAAGAAGACTATTAACGTAAAACATTAGTGAAAATCTAAACTGTCGGTCCCGGGTGTCATACGATTCGTGAGTCGTTACGGGTAGTCAGAAGCCCGAAAGTCTGACAACCGGTCTAACCTTAGGATATCGGCATTGTCCAGTAACTGGGTTGCGGAAATCTGATGGCAGTCGATCCGTATAAAATACTGGTAGTTATTCAACCGCATCTGGTTAGACTGGAAGCTGACCCCAAACATATTTAGTTGGGAAAAGGCTAGGCGGCAGAATAGTGGAAATCTAGCCGATACCACATCGCTTATCTGATTCAAATGGACCAGAGAATAACTAAGAAACCAGTTAGCTATTTTAAAATCGATTAAGATCTGTACGTAACTTCATATCTTGCCAAAAGCCGGATATAATTTCGCGAGCTTGGCGCCACGGGGCGCCGCTTTCACAATAAATAAAATAAAGAGGCATTCATCGTATTTCATGCTACTCCATTTGGCTACACGACGTTCGTTCTGTCTAGCCTTTCCCCAACTATGTTGGGGTCAGCTTCCAGCCTAACCAGATGTGGCTGAATACCAGTATTTTACACGGAGCGACTGTCATCAGACCTCCGCAACACAGTTACTAGGAAATCCCGATATCCTAAGGTTAGACCGGTTGTCAGACTTTCGGGCTTCTGACTTCCCGTAACGAGTGTCATAGGTTTTCGTATGACACCCGAGACCGACTGTTTAACGTGCTCTCCGTGACACGGAGGGATCTCGATGTGCAACGAACGGTCACCCATCCACGGACTGATCGCGGCAAGCGTAGCTTAACCTCGCATATCGTGAGATCCACGTGGTTGGTAGTTAGCCACGACACACTTCACTAAATTGCAATGTACCTCTCTGTTGCAAGGATTATTAGGAAATGTTTGAAATGCACACTTAAAGTTAATTTCACGACCGATAATATTATATATTGTTTGTTCAACGACTCTACGAGATAAATTCGTTACTTACCGCATAATATACAGATGTTATGGGGAGACTGGACAAATCTGGCGCACTTGAAGGTTGACCAGTTCACTTGATGGATAATAGACACATTTAATAATTTGATTGTCCATAATTTCATAGATAAGACCCAACCAACCACGACAGAATTAGACATGTGACATGACTCGTTAGGTATTAAATAATATCAATTGTAACAATCTATCAATATTAATATTTGTTTTAGGATCAAGGGTTCCTTTCAACACTCTAACTGGAGTCATAGATGGAAACACAGTGTACGGTGTAACTGAGAAATTCGCCAGGTAAAGTATTTTTTCAAAATTACTTAAATTATTAAGTAAATACTGGAATTTTATTCTGTGTAGTAGAATTTACGAATTGGACAAGAATCAATGTCAATGACAGTTGTCCGTTAACCACATTCGGTAAAAAACTAAACGGAAATACTTAGACTAATGATTGGTCTCCGCTACGCTCCAACCGCAAATGAAAAGGAAATTATTGGTCAATAGTTACTTTAGATTTTCAGCAGTAAACATTACTAAGATATACCCATAGGCGCCCCGTACACAGTCAATCTCGATCGCGATCCGCAATCAAAATCAATGATCGCGATCCAAATTGATAATGTACGAATTAGATTGACGGATTGATGCATCTGATCACAAAACAATCTGGATCGCGATCATTGATTTTGATTGCGGATCGCGATCGAGATTGACTGTGTACGGGGCGCCATAGAAGTAATGTGTATTATGAACAACGATATACTTAACTATATTTTTTATTTTTGGCTACATTCTTATGTCTCTGCAGTTTTTTTTAATGTTAACATGTATGGTTTGATTACAGAAAGCTGCGTACAGGCTTCGGTGGTTTGTTGCGTATGAACCCTGTGTTCAAAGAATATGGTCTTAAGGACTTGCTGCCTCTCAAGCTTGACATCCCTGACGAAGGATGCACCAGACCCAACAAGAACATGTACTGCTTTGAAGCTGGTAAGCATATCTTTGCAATTTCCTTTACAAATTTTGGTGTTTTAAGCTATAATACTTATTTAATGTTGAACATGTCTATTAGTTTTAATTAATTTTTTCTTCTATATTATAGGTGAAATCCGTGTAAACGAACAATTAGTTCTGACCGTGATGCACACTCTTATGGCTCGTGAACATAACCGAGTCGCCAACGCTCTCGCCGAGGTCAATCCTCATTGGGACGACGAGACACTGTTCCAAGAAGCAAGACGCATCAACATTGCTGAAATACAACACATCACATACAATGAATTCTTGCCCATCCTACTCGGAAAGGATGTTATGGAAAAGTTCGGTTTAGTGCTCGAGAAAGAGGTAAACATCCAAATTCAGGAACCATTGACATATTTTTTAGAATCAATATCAATAAAAAAAAATTGACTGCTTAGTAAACTAAGGACCGATTTTTCAATCGCCAGATCACTTTTAACTGAGCAATCAATTTGACATTTTGACACATTTTCTATACAAAAGCTGTCAAAACGTCAAACTTATTCCTCAGATAAAAGTAGTCTAACTATTGCAAATCGGCCCTAAGTACCGATTTCACTAACGTCGGATAACTTTTATCTCAGGAACAAATTTGACATTTTGACAGCTTTTGTATAGAAGTTCTGTCAAAAATTCTAACATATTCCTTGGATAAACGCTATCCGACGTTGATACAACCGGGCCTTAGTAAGATTTCTTTATAATTTTGCTAAATTACGATCGAACGACATCGATTACAATTATGTAACAATTTCACAGCTGGGTAATAAAATTGAACTTCTGTCGCATCGTAATTCTCGACGCTCTACTTAACGGTTACAGTGACTGATTGACTGATTTTTTTCAGGGTTACTGGGACGGATATGATCCAGATGTCAACCCTGACGTCATTGCGTCGTTCGCTGCTGCCGCTTACCGTTTCGGACATTCGTTGCTACCTACTGCTGTTGAAAGATGGTCAAAGGCACACAAATTCATTGGTAAGCTATTTACAGAGTGTTTAAACTTTATACTAAACCTCAACCTTAACCTTGTTGGTCTACTGGTCGCAAGCGCCACTGCTGAGCATGGGGTCCTGGGTTTGATCCCCAGGTCGGGTAAAGTGTTATTGGGTTTTTCCATTAGGAATTTATCAATAGCAGCCTGGAGTCTGGATTTGTGCCCGGTTAATGGCAATAGGCTCGCCCCCTATTACATGGGACTTAAACATAACTTGCGACACGAGGGTGTACTAAAACACCTCTGCCGAACCCTTCGGGGAATGTAAGGCGTGATATTGTAATGTTATGTTATCATTAACAAAATATCAATTTGGAACGTCACCGTCAGTCAAACTAAAATTAATTACAATATTTTTCATTCCAGCATCAAAGAGACTTTCGGACCTCATCCGTAGACCGTACGACTTATACAGAGCTGGTGTCCTCGACGAATACGTCATGGGTCTGATGAACCAGGTAGCACAAGCTATGGACGACTCCATCACCCAGGAAGTCACGAACCATCTCTTCAAGAAGGTCGGCGCCCGCTTTGGAATGGACCTGGTGTCGTTCAACATGCAAAGAGGCCGAGAATTCGGTCTACCTGGCTACATGGAGTTCAGAAAGTTCTGCGGTCTCCCTCATGCTGATAATTTCGAGGACCTGTTTGACTCTATGCCTAATGTAACTGTACAAAAGTACCAAACGATCTTCGACCATCCAATCGATGTAGATCTTTGGTCTGGTGGTGTGTCTGAACGACCTCTTCCTGGTTCTATGTTGGGGCCAACATTTGCGTGCGTCATCGCTACTCAGTTCTCTTATTCAAGACGAGGTGACAGATTTTGGTAAGAACCCATACATCCATATCTAATATTCAAATAAAATAAATTGAAAGTCTAGAACAGCAACTGCCTCATTGGTCTAGTGGTGGCAAGCGCGACTGCTGATCGTGAGGGTTCGATCCCCAGGTCGGGCAAAGTGTCATTGGGTTTTTCCGTGTGGAATTCCTCAGTAGCAGCCCGGAGTTTATATTTGCGCCCGGTTGATGGCAATAGGCTCGGCCCCTATTACATAGGACTTAAACATAATGGCGAAATGAGGGTGTTACTATACACCTCTGCCCAACCCTTCGAGGAATACAGGCGTGATGTTATGTTATTTCAAGAACAGCATCAAACAGACAACTTCAACGTTAGGATTACTTAATCAATTTGTTTTTGTGTTCAGGTTTGAGCTGCCTAACCAGCCTGCATCGTTCACACCAGAACAGCTCGTGGAGATCAAGAAGGCACGTCTAGCGCGTGTTATTTGTGATAACACGGACATCATCGACACTGTCCAACTGTACCCCATGGTCTTGCCTGATCATGAACTGTAAGTATATAACAACTAATAACTTTTACATATTCTTTTTTTCTTTAATAATAAAAACATACCAGGATTTCTCCTGTATCGTGGGTACGTTTACGTATCGTGGGAACAACTATTTTTAGGCCACATAAATATTTGTTCTGTGTGGGTATCGAACCTACGACCCGTAGCGCAGAAGCCAATCACTCAGCCACTGCACCAAACGTGTCGTCATATACAGATCTTTTCTCTTATCGGTCACTACAATTTTTTCGTCTAGAATTTCTCTAATATGAAATATTCACAATTAGTGCCTCGAATCTCGCACGCTCTGTCAAAAAAACAGCAGTGATAGCCTAGTGGTATGACCGTCGGACTGCCAAGTCATAGGTCTCGAGTTCAAACCCAAAACACGCACCTCTGACTTTTCGGATTCATGTGCGTATTGTATAATTATCACTTGCTTAAAAACGGTGAAGGCAAACATCGTAAGGAAACCGGCATGCCTGAAAGATATTTCTCGACGGCATGTGAGGCCAAGTCAGAGGCCCATGGGCGGCATAAACTATGACACCAGGTTAGTCACTAACCACACGAAAAGAAAGAAGTGTCAAAAAATCATGTATTAAAAATTTCCCTTGACTTACTTTATTCTCTTTTTTCAGAAATCCCCGTGTACCATGCAGAAGCGGAGTCATTCCTTCAATGGACTTCAGCAAGTGGGCCGAACCGGCGCCCTTCCGCGGAGCCGCGAAGCAATTCGTGAGTAGCTTCTCATACGACCCGTACTTAGGGAAAAAGTAGTCGCACCAGCACCTAGACTCCTAGAAGTATTCACATAGAGTAATGTTGTAGTTAACAGTGTAACTGTACTTTGTTCAAGCTAAATAGACTTCGGTAAAGTTGGTGAACCTGATGAACCTTAAAAAATACGAAATGATGCACTTACAAAAAGGTCTTTGACTTCGATTCTGATAAATTGAGGAACTCCGGAATAAAAAATGTTGTGTGCACTTCATTTTTATTCAAAAATCGAGAATGTTATTTTCACGATTATGTCTTTTTGCCTTGTAAGTGTCACTTTTTGACTAGAGTGCGACTTGGAGATGCTATTTTATCTTCAATATGGCACTTTTTTAACCAAATCTCTTCAGAAATCAATAAATTCCAATGTTTTGAGTCCAATGGGGAAAAAAGAAGCTATGACCCAAACTGTAAACGATAGTTTTTGTTTTCTGAGCTCCTCAATTATGATCAAATCAATGTAATTACAATTATGGCTTCATCATTTATTTCATTTATGGTTCATTTACCCAAAGGCTACTTTGGCTTGAATTTTTAACTTAGACCGTAATTTTGTACTGTATTCACGTTTTGGTCTTCGTTTGTATAATGTAGAGGTCTTTGTTAAAAACTTATTCTAGACAGTTATAGTGTATATAAAATTATACAAGAAACATAAACGATAACTTTAGTTAGATAGCTGCCAATGTATAAAATATAATGCCTGATTTAATCAAAGCTGCCTCACTTAAGTTATCGGAGTGTACTTTCAAGTCATCGTTTAAATATAAACTCTTATTACATTATGGTCATAATGGCCAAGTGCAATCGATCGTGCATGTTACGTTTAAGAAACACTATTTAAAAATAGAATAAGAATTTTGTACAAACACGTAGAAGATGGCGTAGTCGAAGCTAAAGTGCTTTTAATTGCCATATAATTAAGTTAGTGTAGTTTGATCGAACGCACCTATTCACATTTAGCGTAGTAGATAATTAAGTGCCTGTAGAAGTAGAAGTCAATTATACTCTGCTGGAGGTTGGTACATAAAATTATGGCTCCTAAAATAGTCAATAGTGTCGATTCTGTATCAAATTTTGACAGTACTAAACTAGACGAAACGCAACTGTCACTTTCTTTTTCTATTGAAACAGAAAGAGACAAACACCCTTAGTTTTGTTTAGACCTGTCAAAGTGCGCAACAAAATTGACACCAATATCTGAATGCATTGATAAAATAATTACACTCCATTCAAATTTTTAGTCATCTATATTTACATAACATGTGTCAGTCCTCCAGTATTATCACGTTATCACTGTAGTTATACCTACTTCATTTCATATAACATTAGACAAAAATGGCTACCAAGACACAATTATTTTTTTACGATTTCTTCAAGCACATATTCAGCTCATCTTGATTGAAGCATTAACTATACTGAGTTGAATCCCTGCTTGAAGCAAACACGTTGTTTATTTTATACATTTCCTTGCTAAAATGCGTCTTTTTTGTCTAATGTTATATAAAATAGAGTAGAGTAAATAAAGTAATGTAGTACTCGTTCCAAATGCTGTTAGGTTAGGACGTCAACTTAACAGCCTTGTTGGTCTAATGGTGGCAAGCGCGACTGCTGATCGTGAGGTCCCGGATTCGATCCCCAGGTCGGGTAAAGTGTTATTGGGTTTTTTCTTGTGGAATTACTCAATAGCAGACCGGAGTTTGGATTTGTGCCCGGTTGATGGCAATAGGCTCGATTACATGGGACTTAAATATAACGGCGAAATGAGGTTGCTATTATACACCTCTGCCCTACCCTTCGGGGAATACAGGCGTGATGTTATGTCAACTTAACAGTAAATTCACCAGATTGTTTTTCTGACACTACGTGTAATCACTGCCGCGTAACGCAGTTCCAAAAGGTCCTATCTTAACAGCGTTTGGAACGAATAATACTTAAGTTTATGTAGACTTGATTCTTGCTTATTGTCTTTGATTTTTTAGATTAAGTTTGTATGTTCAGTTCGATGCTTACTGATTTAATTCCATCTTTAAAAAAATTGTTATCATAATGTTGTCTTTTTAAACGTACTGGAGATACAAACTGTATTACATTGATGTTGTTATCTACACCACCACCGCTGTTATGAGGATAAGTGCTACATTTTTGATAGTGTAGGGTAGGGGATGTATTTATACGTCAGCAATAGTGTATAATAGTGTTTGGCTGGAGACCCTTCAGTACTCGCTAATAACTGCCCGGTTATGTAGAAACGGTCCGCGAGGCCCAGACTACAAGCAGTCGAATAGAAAAAAAAGTACAATAGTGTAATATGACCGTAGATACTTAATCTTTCAAATCAACTCAACCTACAACATAGAGCATTGCGGCCACCGATGACTTCTCGACCGCGTTGCTCTAAGAGCTAGGTACGGTTTTATCTTAAATTGGTCAATAATTATAACTATTTGTCATCGATACCACAAACAAAAGTCAAGCAGCACCCTCAAATCCTTAAAAGTACATATTGATAGCATTTTATCTTCATCGAACTCGGTGTGAATGTATGTACCTACTCAGTTTTGTTATTATTTATTTATTTTTAGTTCAAGTTAATGTTTAATTTGTAATGATGCATGGTTAAGTTGTAGTAGAGTGTGTAAATACAAGTATGTTGTAATAAATGTTAGCATATAGCACTGGTTTTATTATTCACTACACCTTTATATCAAAATCACAAATTTAGATCATGGTGAGTAAAACATTTTAGATACCTTATAACGATAAACACAATATAAAACTGAACTTATTTTTGCTTAATTTTTTCCTCAGATGACCAATGCTACGATTATTGAGAATAACAGCACGAGCAATGATCAAATCAATGGAGAAAAATGTAACCAAACTACAAATGCAGATAACGATGCACAAAATTGTGTCGTAAATACGCTACAAACGCCAAATAGTCACTGTTCTAATAATAATACCGTCAACAATTCAACCAACGCGATTGATTGCGAAAACACTATCACAAACGATGATAATCGAGCAATAAATATCAAAAATAATCAAGTAGTTGATGAAAATACAGTTTTAAAATATGTTTATAAAAAAGGTGACCCTGCGGAAATACCAACAAAAGATAAAGGACACTTCAAGAACAGCTTAAAACGACGAAAACGATCTACTAATGAATTACACAATAAAAGTCCGCTCCCTAGCAAGTTTCAAAAACCTGTCATCGTTAATTATGAAACTTCTCATGCACCTAGAGAAGACGAAACTTTGTTACCTGTCCGAAAAACAGAAAACACTATTTCGGGAGCTAATTTAGCTGCCTTTAGCATTGAAACCCTTCATGATAATGCTAATATTAAAAATAAAGCAAATGTAGCCCCTAATCTCAAAAAAGATTCTAGTGAAGTTGAAAACCTAAATGAAGCAAGTAATGAAAGCAATGAAAGAGATGACAACCAACAGAAAGATGACACCAGAAAATCTAGTCGTGAGAGCGACGAGAGTGATGAACACGGAGACTATAAAAGTAAAAAATCTCACCTTGATAACGAAAATAGTGGTGAACACGAAGACTATCGAAACAGGAATCCCAGCCGTAGAGAAGAAAACAGCGCTGAAGGTGAAGACTATAAAAATATAAAATCTAACAATGAAGGAGATGTCAGTGGTGAACGTGAACACTATAGAAACAGAAAATATAACCGAGGAAACGATGATAGTGCTGAACATGAAGATTATAAAAACAGACAATCAAGCCGTGAAGGAGACAACAGTGGTGAACGCGAAGACTATAGAAATAGAAAATCTAGCCGCGAAAAAGACGACAGTGATGAACGCAGTGCCTATAAAGATAAGTCCAGTCATGAAAGGGGTGACAGTGGAAAGCGCGAAATCTATAAAGACATTGAATCCAGCCGTGAGCGTGATAACAGCGGTGAACGTGTAGATTATAAAAATAACAGAAATAGCACTGCAGATACTTATAATAGTGATGAAAGTGCTGAAAGTAGTCCCAGAACGAATTCTAAGTATTCTTCCCCTACGGGCCAAGAGAGCTCGGAAAGTTATAAAAACAGAAAGTCATATCCAAATAGCGCTGAGAGTCAAGAGAGTATAGAAATACATGAGGTTAAAAAACCACATGATGGAAGTCAACAAATTAGAAAAGGTGTAGGATATAGTCAGGATAGTAAATCACATGGAGCCCTACACCTAGATAATTTAGAACTCAATAAAGTAGAAACCAATCCCAGAAAGAATTTCGAATCTTCTATTGAAAGCAGTGACGAAAGTGATGACGAAAAAAGAAAATCGCATGATAAGCAAAAAAATTACAAAACTAATCCAAAAAATCACATTAACAAAAACTCGGCAGTTCCCATACAAGATATTGACTTAAACGATTTCAGCTATGAAAGAATACACATAAACGATAATGGAAAAGTTGGACCCCAAAAAGATAATCTTGAGGAGGTAGATCCCAATACTGCAGTAGAAATATTATCTCTTTCTACAGCAACACCTGACTCGGAAACCAAAAATCATGAACCACTAAATTCTTTGACTGATGATAACAGTTTACCAATCTCAGAAAATGGAAGCTATGATAGCAAACTTGTCAATATAAATGACGGAGAAGTTAAACCAGTTGTTGAAATTCATTCCGAAAATGATAGCGGATCCAGTGAAGAAAATACTAAGCCCAATTTAAGTGATGAAGTTGAAAGTTTAGAATCGATTTTAGGCGTAAAAGAACCGGAGTTTCTTGAAGACAACGGCCAAAGTGACAAAATAGTTGCACAAAAAAAGGTACAAAATGGAGATGTGAAACAACAATTTGAACGAATTCCTGTAAATTATAATCATAATGAAAAAAATTTAAACAAGGATAGTGAAACCACGGAAACTCCTAAAGAAGAAGACACTGGAGTGACAAAAAGTGATGGCACACTTGATGTTTTTGCACCTGATGATGTTAGATATGATGAACATTTGAATATTAAATTTGATGATTTAACTATAAAGTTGCCCGAAATAAAATTACCAGATGACATTTTAGCTTACACGAGAGAAAGCTCTCCGTTTGATGACGAAAACAAAAATAAACTTCCACAAGATGTCCCAAGTTACGAACCAAGTTATTATTATAATCATGATGACAGAGAGAAAACGCGAGAACGTAAAAATAAAAAGGATGAAAAGGATGAAAACGATGCTGATGATGATGATGATGATCACAGACCTGATACCGGATATAATGGATACTATGGAGATAGCAAGAAAAACCAAAACTATGAAAAGGAAAATTCTGAAGCAGAGAGCGACGAAGAGGAAGATTTGTACGAAAAATTTGTCAGAGAAAGATTTGGAAAACGAGGAACATTTGGAAAAAGATCTGAAAAATTACAAGCGGGTCCGCTGAATCCAGAATTGTTTAAAACTGTTAAAAATATTCTCAAAAAGACTGCAGATATTGACGAACAAGCTAAAAAGAGCGGTGATCCCAATGCAGGTTACATGTGGACCCTCGAATATGATGAAAAGTTGTAGTGTAAAGTAACGCAACAATAGTTATTTTAATTTATCTAAATTAGGTATTATAAATAGGATTAATATTATCTCACTAGTTTCTAAGCAATACTTCATAGGCTGATAGTGTTTAGTATGAAACATAATATTATTTTATTGAAATAAACCGCATGCTAATATTTTAATAACAAAAATGGCCTCAATGCATTGTAATTCATTCTTATTTATTTCGATTGTTCGATAGGTGGTACTTAAGTTATTCTAGGATACACATGAGAATTAAAAGATGAACCTAATATACATAATATAAGTAACACGTTTATTAGAAATCGACACAAATCTTACAAAAACATAGTTTTAAGAGGACAAAATGAATAATATTGAATTATAAATACCAACCTGAATTAATTTAAATAAAAGACTTTAAATAACCGCTCTTTCATTGTATTGTTTTAATATCCTTAAAAATTGTCATTTGCTAACTACCTACATATCTACGAGTTGCTGAAAACGTATAACGTACTACACAAAATGTTAAACAATCAAAGACCTACAAACTGCAGTCGAAAATTCTACCCATGGTCTAGCAAGAGCGCTTGGGAAGGCGTTTCGTCTCTCATTGCGAGTATGAGATGTGATGCTCGAAAAGAAGACGATAGTACGGGAAAGGGAGGAGAGGAGGAGGAGAGAAGGAGGGAGGCAACCACTTCTCTACTCGTCCGCAGGAGATGCACCGGACGTTAAGGGCGCTTAACGACCTCTGGCCACTGAAGGTGTAGCCCTGCACGTGACAGACTTGGGGCAGTCAGGCGCACACCTGTCACGTGTACCTTTAGTGCGGCCGAATGTGGAGGCCGTATGCGGGCCCAAGGTTGCCGGCCACCAGCAGCCACAGCCTGCTGGGTGAGGTGGCTGTGAATGACCGCAAATGCGCGAGCAAATCTCACGCCCCCAGCTAAAGGTAGTAGGAGGAAATCCGTGGTGGTTGTAGTCATAAAGAATTGGACATAGCCCTTCGTCTTTTTTTTCAGACGGAGGGTATCCACGAGGATTTCCCCAAGGAAATAAAACCAGCATGTTTAGTATTTATATATTTTAGTTAATTTTTTGTAACTAGATGGTGTTGGGATCGATTTACATCACGATATGGTTTCGTTACATCAATTTGACTACCCAAACTGAAAGTTTTGGATTAAATTGTCTTGCTCTGTGGGATACTTGTTTTATTCGGTTTACACAGGTTCAAGGGACTTTGTGTCGAAAGTGTACACCTACAAAGTGTTCTATTCCATAATCCATTGTTTCAGTGTTTGTTCTTCCATTAATTCAGTGCTCTATTCCATTCGTCAAGAAAAACATTAAAGAGTTCAATTTTGTTAGTAACAAGCGTCACCAAAATAAATTAACCCTCCCAGTACCCAGAATAGAAATGGTTAGAAATAGCCCGCAGTATCGTATCGATCCATCCTAATTTTTAATAAATTATCAGATTATACATATATGGAACACAAAAACAACAAACATATTTAAAGCAAAGCTAAAGCGCATGTTGTTATAGAAATGTTATTATAGGTACTGTCAAAGAATTTAGGGAAGATAAATTTAAAAAAAATACCTATTTACCTACTAGTTACCTCAAATAAATAAAAATGTCCTTAGGCATATAATATGTAATTTACCTAATAAATATGGTGTTACCTTTCTAATTTATAACATGTAGTTTATAACTATTATTATTTGCATTGCAATACCCTTACATGTTTAGGATAACTATTTTATAAGTTCTTTGTAACTACATTGTGCAATAAATAAATAAATGAAAAATAAATGTTTTGAACCGGTTTTGAGGATGACTGACTGATGAGTGATAACCAAGGACTTTTTATAGTATATCCTTAAATAGTTTGTGGACTTTATCGTAGGTAGTGAGTAGTAGTAGATTAGATACACAGTACAGCTCGACATAAAAATCTTTATACGTAACTAATTGGTATATTTGCTAGTGCTGTGTCAGTTAGTGTTTTAACAGGCGATAAATGTGTATTAAGACGCTCAAACTAATAAGAATGGGAATAAGACTAAACAAGGAACATAATACTACTTAGAGAAAGACTATCCAAAGTTCTACTTCTACCAGAATACTC
Organism: Amphipyra berbera; assembly: GCA_910594945.2. NCBI lineage: Eukaryota > Metazoa > Arthropoda > Insecta > Lepidoptera > Noctuidae > Amphipyra > Amphipyra berbera. The sequence continues at coordinate 18,837,106 of OU343128.1, forward strand.
GAAGAAGATTATTTTGTTAAAATTTTTCATTGTATGGTGGCGCCTCCATTTTTCGTACTCTTTTGTGCAGAGCTTGATGCGTAATGATAATGACCAAAAAAGTCATCACTGACTGAGATTATTTGCGTTTAGTGTGTAATCTTTACCACCGTACTCTTCATTTAAAAAAAGTTTTAAGTAAACAGAATTTGTTTTTTTTTGTTCATAATTTATATTTATCAATAAACTAGACAGGTTACCGTAAATATTATTAGAACTTACTTTATAAAATAACCAAACAACTAAACTACGTTTAGTTAGTTATGTCATACGTCAGAAACCTAACCTAAATTTTCTCTTTTCAAAAAGTATTCTGTGCAGCAATTGTGATTTGAAAAAATAGTATTTTAGTAAATAAAAAGCAAATTCCAACTAAAAGATACATACTGAAGCAAATATTTTGTCAAAATGGCCGAGGAAATTCAAAAGAAGATGCAGAAAGAGCTGGAGGTTTTGAGTTCTATACAAAAAGATTACCGTAAGGCGGTCGCTCAGAAACAACAATTAGATAGTCAGTTAAATGAAAACAAAGCTGTAAAAGAGGAGTTAGCACTGTTGAAGAAAGACGCTGAAGTATATAAACTGATTGGACCCGTGTTAGTAAAGCAAGATTTAGAAGAAGCTACACAAAATGTCACAAAGCGAATGGAGTACATCAGTAAAGAGAGCAAAAGATCAGATGATCACATATCCGCAATGGAAAATAAACAGGAAGCTCTACAAGAAAACCTGAACAAGCTAAGGAATGATCTTAATAAACTAAAATTAAAGGCTTGAGATGTGTGTACAGGATCTCTTGTACCTCCAAGAAACGCTTCAGTTCGCAATTATTAATTACTTTTGCATTATGTGTATTTAACTAATTATATGTTTAACATCTATTGCAGTTGTTTAATATATTTATCCCTATTTTATTACAAACTAACTGTATCTGTGGCTCTGAGTGTATTACTCTATTCTACATCTAGCAAACCCTTAACATATGTCATTAAAATTGGTAGCAAACATCCAAACAATGGCACTATTAAGATAACTTAAACAGAGCATACAACACGCTGATGTTATTATTAGTTTTCATGAAATTAGCTCTAATGAAGTTAGACTACAATTAAACAATTGGATATAAAAACCATATTATCGTCGCTGCGCTTGCAAAATCTGCTGTTTTTTTTTTTATGTCTTTGATGCTATTTTATAATAGTTCTCAAGCCACATGCACCTGTAAAATCTGTTTTTTAATAATTTATTTAGTTAAGAAGATAACAAAATAAATTATTAGAAAACATTTAAAGTCTCCCATAAGAGTTCCATTTTAGCCTCTAAGTTCGACATCTGCCTAGCTATTTCGCAACTATGTTGGGGTCAGCTTCCAGTCTAACCAGATGCAGCTGAATACCAGTATTTTACACGGAGCGACTGCCATCAGACCTCCGTAACCTGGTTACAGGGAAATACCAATATCTTAAGGTAGACTGGTTGTCAGACTTTCGGGCTTCTGACTTCCCGTAACGACTGTCATAGGTATTCGTATGACACCTGGGACCGACTGTTTAACGTGCTCTCCGAGGCACGGAGGGATCTCAATGTGTAACGAACGGTCACCCATCCACGGACTGACAGCGGCAAGTGTTGCTTTACCTCGCAAATCGTATGATCCGCGCGGTTGCTAATAAGCCACGAGCCCCTCCATTGAGCCATTTTAGCCTCTAAGTATTAGACCCTAAAAGGCTAATGTCCAAGACTGCTAGGATTTCATATGGGAAGCGTGAAGGTAACAGAGATGTGGTTATTTTTACTTCCATCATAGGTTTATAGTTGTCACATGAAGATACTCGTTTAGTTTGTTTAGGGCCAGTATTTTATAAGTTATTTTTTTTGTAGGTTGTTCTTAGCAATGTTAAGAGGTTTTAAGTGTGGAAGGCACCTAATACGCTTAAAAATCACAAAATAATGATAATAAGTATATAGGTATGTATGTTGGCTATTAGTCAAATCTTAGAAGATTAAGATTATCTCAATGATAGGGCACAGGGTCGCAGCTACAACCTATCACTTGCCAGGGAAAAGCCACGGGTGCCGGCTCGATCATTTGCTGACCTGAAGCCCTAGAACTTCTAATTGCGGCCGTGATAGTACAATCTGTAGTAGGAAGATACTGTGTGAGGTCCAATGAAAACAAGAATTTATTCAAAGAATCTTTATTATTTGTATATCATCCAAAAATAATACAGATGGCACTTAATTTCTGTTGCACCCAATAATACTAAATATAGTAAACATAAATATATTTCTATCCATAATCATTCTAATTTCAAAATAATTATGTTTTGTATAATACCATAGAGCGCCATTTTCGTTTACACTTATCACATTTTAGTGTATAGGACTAACTTACACTGTACTTACTATCTAAAGTACCTATAATCTTAAATTTTGAAATGAAATAACATAAGAATAAATTATTAATGAAGATATTATTATCAGATAAATCATAATTCATCATGAGTAACTTAAAAATAGCAACATAATTAAAGTATGCACTCTTCTTCTTTTCGTGTGGTTAGTGACTAACCTGGTGTCAGAGTTTTTATGCCGCCCATGGGCCTCTGACTTGGCTTCACATGCCGTCGAGAAATATCTCTCAGGCAAGCTGGTTTCCTCACGATGTTTTTCTTCACCGTTTTTAAGCAAGTGATAATTATACAATACACACATGAATCCGAAAAGTCAGAGGTGCGTGCCTTGGGTTCGAATTCGAGACCTATGTCTTGGCAGTCGGACGACGGTCACAACACTAGGCTATCACTGCTGTTAAAAGTATGCACTGGAATGCTTAATAAAAACTACCTACGTAAATGGTCCCAAGTGAAGGAACATCGATGTTTTAAATCACAATAATAATGTTAATATTGGTGTCGATTCTATTACGCACTTTAACAGGACTAAACTAAACCAAGAGTGTTTGTCTCTTTCTGTTTCAATAGAAAAAGAAAGTGACAGTTGCGTTTAGTCTAATTTAGTACTGTCAAAATTTGCAATAGAATCGACACCATTGTGTCTATCCCAACATGTAGAGAGACTTAAAACTTATATCATCTCAAAACTTGTATACCTATTTATAATGAATCTAAACTACACCCATTATTAGTGTAAACTGTACTTATAAAATACATTTTATCAAAAATATAATAATGGCATTTATGAAAATGGAATAAAATATACTCTTTCAACTATCAAACATACATAGTATAATATTATATCCCTTCAATATTCTACCTGGCCCAATAAATTCCAACTTTTGCCAGGGTTTGCTTTATTGTGTATTACTTACTTAATTCTGCTCTGAACACATGGCACACTACAAAATGGCATCTCTTGTTTAACGACAAAACGACCGCTGAGTAAACTTTTGCCACACATTCGGCCAGAGCATATAAAGCATTCTGCATGCCAATGCATGTTGCCCCACGACACTCCTTGTTGCTCCGGTCCAATAACACCGCTGCAAGCACGACAACGTTCTGCATAGAACTGATCATAGCATTGCAAACATATTGGAAGACCAGTTTTATCATCGGGAACATACTTTTTGCCACCAAGTGGCGCGTCGCAGTGGTAGCAACAGAAATGCTGCACATGGAAAGCTCTTCCTTCTGCAGCTGTATAAGGACGAGTAAATATCAGTTCGTCACATCCTGCGCAACGTGGAATCTCTAGAACATCGGCCAAGTCTCTGGCGCAATAAATTTCGCCTTTGTAGAAGAAGTATACAAGGTCTGCCAGTAGCTCATTACATTTGCTGCATGAGAAGCACTGGGGATGCCAAATCGCTTCATGTCCAGCCCTTTCAGCCTTGACGGCGACTTCGCCCGCAAACATCGATTTATTACAACGATAGCATGGTACTCCTTCATTATAAAGTTTTCTGTTGAATTCTACTTCAGCAGGACTGAGTGATAAGTCAGCCAGCTGATCGATAATCTGATCAGCGTTGTCCCCATAGTTCTGTGCAAGAGCTAGGTAGTCAGCGTTTTCGCCAACAGGATGAGCATTATCCACAGGTTGGTTGTTCCAATCTGTGTCAGGAGGTGGTGGTGCAGCGCCTGGATACGTGCTGTAGTTCGGCAATGGTGGTGGTGGAAGGTCATCTTCAGAGTGACTTCTGAGGTACTCCCTCAAAGGTGCAGTCTGTTGCGGCTCGACCTGATTAATTGGCTTTGTAACAGTTGAGTACTGAGGATTGATCTTGGTAGAACAAAGAGTGCCACTGTGTTCAGGAGTTACTGGTTCATGTTTCCAGCTCCATATCTCTCCATTTGGAGCAAATATAGTTCCCTTCTGTATTCTGCTGTCCATCATCTTAGCTGTACCCATTACATTGTTATTGCTGTTAGACCACAAGTCTGGCATCATTTGAGCCCCAAGGGCCTTGCTGGAGAACTCATTGGTTTCGTCCTTAAACTGCGGGTTATTATTGTACTCCTCGCGGAAGAGTTTGATTGGTTGCAGATAAACATCGTCTGCAACAGGCATGTTCAAGTCTTCTAGATTTTTGAACAGTTTGTCGTAGACAGGACCATGTTCAACTGCGCTCTTGATCCTGTCGGATTCAATACGCATTATATGAAGCTTATCTTTTACGATGCGACTTAGTATGGGACTGGACTTGTAATCTGGTAGATTGGCGGCGCTGCTGACGACATTTCCTTGCGTATCTAAGACCAACTTCTTATCCGAAGCATTCTTCGGCACGATATTGTATTTAACTCCTCTCGATACATTGGATATTTTCAGCGGCAAAGCGTAAGATTTTGTGGCGGAATGTGTTTTACTGCTCTCCACGGAGAAGACATCTCCGTTTTGTAGAGGCCCCACTCTAACGACATTGCCCATACCCACGACATGGTCCTTGATACGCGTGATGTATTCCTAGAAAACAAATACTTTATTTTAGTCAAATATACTTAGCTGTAACTTATATAATATTATAAATATATGCACATAATATTCTATTTAAAGGGAAGTAAGGCACACTATCACTAGAGTTATCACTAGCAGTCTGACCTAAATTAAATGACGTCATTCTCTGTACACATTCTAATATGCAATTTCTTCACTAGGCAGACTTTTAATAGTAACAAATAAAAGCTTCTCTTTCTATGGGACAAGTTACATATTCTGGAATACGGCAAACGCTGGTAGCACTCATCCAGAATTATAATAAAACGATACCAGAATTTAGAAGCTGTAGTGTTGGTGCAACGGATTGACGCCATTACTAAATGCAGCCATGGTATGTTGCAGCAAAGGTCGTAATGTATGAAATTTTGTATCTGGCCAAAAAAACAACGTAAAAGTCTACAGAAAAATACACTATCAATACTTACAGTGTGTTCAGACTTCTCGAAGTCACTAGCGTGTTGTCTAACGGCGGGTGCGACGTCGTGGGGCGGCAGCTGCGTCCGAAGCTGAGCGCGCCGGCGACGGGCCGCCTCTGAACCAGACACAGGCGCCAGTGGGCCCAAGCATGACATGTACTCCGATACCTAGTACATAATGGTGACGATTAACATTATTATTCAGTAGTCCTGGTACGACATGTACATAATTAATACAGAATTTTACCATTTACATATCAGTATAAATTAAGCTAAATGCGCAAAATTAACAGCAGTTTTTGGCATCGCAGATGCACCCTATAAGTGAATTAAAGATAATATAACATCACGCCTGTATTCCCTGAAGGGTTAGGCAGAGGTGTATAGTAACAGCCTCATTTCGCCGTTATCTTTGAAGTCCTATGTAATAGGGGGCGAGCCTATTGCCATCGGGTTGCTACTGAGGAATTCCACACGGAAAAACCCAATAAGTAACATTTTGCCTAACCTGGGGATCGAACCCAGGACCTCGCGATCTGCAGCGGCAAGTGCCACCACTCGTCCAACGAGGCAGAATTAAAGATGCAGAGGCTTCAATGCATCACAGGTGGTTCTGATGCATTAAGGAGCCTACCCTAGTATGTCAGTATTGAATTCAAGCAACTTGAATAATTACATTAGCCCTAAGTCCCTTCCATTTAGTTCCAACTTTAAATTCTTTAACCCATGATATAAATGATAAGCCTGCACACTCAAAGAGGTTAATGAAACATTAACTAATGTTTGCTTAAGAGTTCCTAGTATAGATATTATACTGCCCACTCTTAAGTAATTGTCAGTTAATGACCCTTCACGACTACAGCTATAAGATCAAGAAATTGCTAATAAACAACATTGTGTGTGCCATTAAGGTTCATCTATTTTATCATACAAAATCTCCATTCATAATTATTCTGAAAAAATAATTAAAAAAAAAAATAAGTTGAATATCAATGTTACTTACCAGTTCTGTGGAAGCATTTGGAGGCACCCAATCGAGTTTGACAGGTTTATCAGTTACACCACGAATTTTAATCAGGGGCACTGGGAAATAAAATAATATTTTATTTACATTTTTAATACATAATTGTCAAACTAAATTTCACCTCAGCCCGTATTGACCTATTGCTAATGTTGGCTCTACTAATGCTGTACAATGAATGGTTGTGTGGAAACATTGCCATCTTCAACTCACTTAGGCAAACAATTTGGTGATTGCGGTAATTTCTTTTGTCTCACAGGATATTTCTGCTTTTGGCATAATCCTTAGTTAACCTCACGCGGAGATGTAAAGAAATAGGGGTGGTCTATATATTATTTGCAGAGTATTATAAAATACATCAGTTTAAATAACAAGAATACTCACATGAAGCCTTCTTTGGCCTGGCAGTGCCAAGTAGCTCAAACTGTGCCCATCCTGACAGGTCATCATCTTGAACATCATGAACATCCTTGCTGCAGTGACATGATCGGCACACCTTCCTCCAGAAGTGTAGATCCAAGCCAGGACATGTTGGTCCTGTTTAGTCATAATCAAATATAAATACGATCTATGTTTAGAGTACAGCTAGAAAATCACAATCATGTGTGTGACATTCTGATTTCCTAGCTAGGTTATGAAGTAACCTGTGTTAAGGTGTACAGTCCCAATCCCTAAGGGTATAGTGATACAAAATTACATAGGGAATGTGCTTTTACTGCTACAATGTTAAGTGATTTTAAAATAGGATTAATTTCAAGTTTTAAGGTATGTTTCAACGACATGTTTGGTGCAGTGGCTGAGCGATTGGCTTCTGTGCTACGGGTTGTGGTTCGATACCTGCATGGAACTAATATTTGTATGGCCTACAGAAAGTTTTTGTGGGTCTGGGCGTTTGTGCATGTGAAGAATTGTGTCTGTAAATGTATCCACAATACAGGAGAAATCCTAGTGTGGGGCCACATTTTAATATTTAAAAGAAGAAGTTTAATTTTAGGTTTAATCTAGCTAGCATTATTATGTTTACTTCATTAGTAATCTATCAGGCTTTAATTATAAATAGTTGCATAAAAACGTAATAATCCTAATAAGCCAATAAGCTTAATAATCTCACTAAAATAAAATTGTAACAGAATACAAAGAGTTCAAGTTCAAGTAAACCGTGATAAGCTGGGTTCATTTATTGATTGAATTTCTATATCTAAATCTGAACTTAAAATTAATAAAAACCTTTGTAATTTGTAAGGTAAACATATCTTTCAGTATCTGCACGAAATTATAATCATTATGTAAGTATAGAAATGTATTGATAGTGTAAAGTTTAATCCTTATTGCTATAGCAATAACACATGAACAGTCATTAGTTAGGTATATGAGAATGTTATAAATCATTATTAACACAGGAATAATAGATGTAATTAGTAGTCATCAGGGATATTTCCTCACCTCTACAATACTGCGGGCATGAATCAGCCAGGAAAATTACTTATAAATATACTAAAGCTTCCGGGAACCCTATTGCAAACAAACGGGTGAGTAATGCCCTTATTTATAGCACAAGTTAAAATTAATAAACTTGCACAAGGTGAGTCAGTTGTAGTTTACCAAATAATTTAATTAAGGAGCTTAGAATTTTATTATGGAATAAATTCATTTATTTATACCAGTCTTCTCAGAAATAATATTCATTCCTAACTTTCCATGCAATAACGAAAAATATTCAATGCATCCTAATTTTATTATGGTATGAATAACTAGCAATACCTATGAATTTAAAATGATAACGTTTGCATTGTTTTTAAATGACGTCATACCGATTATAATTTCAATGTTCACATGATATGCAAATTTCGTAGCTACCGTAACATAATGAAATAAATAGGTATTATATTACCAAAGACTGAAATACATATTATGATCTAATAAATGATAAACGAAAAATTTAATTAATTACCACATGAGTTGCAAGGGGCGCCGGCGCCGCTATCATGCCCAAGACGAGCTTTACTTAGTTTTTCTCTTTGACTCTCCAGCTTCGATAGCCAAGCCGGTGCCTCCGGAGTTTCTACACATGACCCACTCATCATCTGAAAGACATTTATTTTGTTATCAATTAGTTATCACAAAGTACAAAAGTAAGTTCGTCACTTATAAACATAACAAAGTAAAAGTTTGAAACTAATTTAAATTACCTTTTTGTCCTGAAAATTAGCCATAGCGCTGTGTCAAAAGTTTCTTAGTCTAATACATGAATCCAGCTTGATATAGTTATGAAATTAGACATAAAAACTAAGTACTAATCTACTATATGAAATGAGAGATAAATAAAGTACTGTGCCGTACATAGATAAATTTTATATGACGTACGTTTGCGTGACAGACAGCATCAGCATCAGCGAATAGCATTTAAGCTATAGGGTAGTCAAAAATTATTGATATTTATGAAAACTGATTTTAAAATATCTCCGTAAACAAATTCGTATTTAAAGTAATATATTGATATTCAGCTATGAAAAATGAAACTTAAAATATTAAAAGAATCTAAAGTGTTCCTTTTTTCTACTTAATAATATTTAATTACACATCTAAATAGTTAGAAAAAGACACATGAGCTAACAGGGCTAATGAAGTAATACGAAGTAGAACAAAAATTATCGTTAAATACACTAATTGTTAATTACTCTCATTTAAATACCCTAATGTATTAATCTAAACATTATTATTGTTTTTCAAATGACATGACTAATGACGACACGGACGACACTATAAATATTGCATATAAATGAACGCATCAACATCATCCGTCAATTCAGTTATATTTTTAATCTGTATCCCTTCCGTAATGTCCCCATCCATCTTTCAATGCGTTTCCTATTCTAATTTGATGTAAAATATTGAAAAACTTGCTTCTTCTATAAATAGTTTGTCAGTGTTACAATTCCTTGTTATTGATATAGTGTTTGTAATTCAAAAAGAGTGATAAAAACTTTTTATACGGTAATATTAACTGATTGTTTTCAACATACGTTTCGGTTTTACAATGAGTCATAGGTTTGCCTTTATTTATCAATAATATTCTCTTCCATAGATGTCATCAGGAAGGCCGATCAAATGTGTGGTCGTTGGTGATGGTACTGTTGGTAAAACTTGTATGTTAATATCGTACACTACAGACAGTTTTCCTGGCGAATATGTGCCTACAGTGTAAGTTTTACTCTCACTATACTGTAAACTGTAATGCTGCTAAATACTCTAATTACAGGTGTTATTAATATCAGAATATTACACACAGTTTTATGGTGAATGTAATGATTGCAGATTCGACAATTATTCAGCTCCAATGGTTGTGGATGGTGTAGCAGTGTCTTTAGGCTTGTGGGATACTGCAGGACAAGAGGATTATGACAGACTTAGACCATTAAGTTATCCACAAACAGATGTCTTCCTTATATGCTTCAGTGTGACAAGGTATGTAGTCATTTACAATTTATTTTTTAAATGAATATGTCAATGTTTCAAATGTGTTGAATGTTCTTAATTACTGTACAAATTAACATTAATCAGGCCGTCTTAACAATTAGCTAAGATGACAGTATACTGACAAAGATCATTATAAACATATTATTAGACTAGTGAACTTATTCTTACTATAACTCAGAATGCAGAGAAAGAAAACTGTACCTAATCTATGATTAATATTGAATAAGGTTTTGTTTAATGTTTTGTTTATGTATTTATAAAACTGTTTTCTATTTTTAGTCCATCGTCTTATGAAAATGTAACTTCAAAGTGGTACCCTGAGATAAAGCACCATTGTCCCGATGCACCCATAATATTGGTTGGTGAGTAAGAGCTATACATACATTTACCATGATTAATACATTCTTTTCATTGGATTATGGATATTTGAAATAGCCTTAATTGATGATTCTCATTGATGGAAGTACTAAAATTAATGTTGTCCTGTTTGACACATCATTTATTATTATATAATAAGTTTGATGTTCAATGATTTAATCATATTCAACACATAAATAAACTAAAACTGCCTTGATGGTCTCGTGGTAGCAAGCGTTAATCTCCAGGTCAGGCAAAGTGTTATTGGGTTCCGTGTGGAATTCCTCAGTAGTTTGGATTTGTGCCCGGTTGATGGCAATAAGCTCGCCACCTATTACATGGGACTTAAACATAACGGTAAAATGAGGGTGTTACTATACACCTCTGTCCAAACCTTTGGAGAATACAGACGTGATGTTATGTTATAAATCATTTGTCAAATTACAGGAACAAAGATTGACTTGAGAGATGATCGTGAAACACTCAGTTTGCTATCTGAACAAGGCATGTCTCCATTAAAGAGGGAACAAGGTCAAAAGCTGGCAAACAAAATTAGAGCTGTAAAATATATGGAATGCTCTGCACTGACTCAGCGTGGTCTCAAACAGGTATGTTTGTGGTTTTCATTCTTAAAGGTCTGCTCAGACGGTATGGAAGACGCCACACAGATTGGGTGGCAGTCTCTGTGTGGCGTCTGCCATTCATTGTTATAGTACATACATACATAAACATACATAAACTCACGCCTTTTTCCCATGGGGGTAGGCAGAAACTATAGAACGCCACATGCTACGACTCTTACATACCCCTTTGTTATAGTATAAGCATATTATTCAGTAACACAATATTTACAGGAAAAAATTTTGTAACTCTACTTTTAGTGTCTTTTCTTTTATCATTGGTACATACGTGCATAGTTTCATAGGTACCTATTTTGTAATTTTGCTCGCCTCAAGGTAGGATATGGCTAATGGTCACTATTGTTTGTATAAAAGCTATTGTACCCATATTCGCAAATGAGTAATTTGATTTGAAAAAAAACTGCACGCCAAGAGCACGCGATCAATACGCGACGTGAATAACACACCCAGCCACGCTCTCTGTCTGACTAGGCCTTTAGAGAAGTAATATTTTAACATTTGTGACTGCCTGAATATAAACTAGAAACTGCAATATGAATGCACCCATGGCAGTTAGCCTCGCTAGCCCAACCATGCTGAATGGCAAATCTTTCCACAACGGCATGACTTATTCTCATATAGCTCGTAACGGCGCAAGAGTAGATTATTAGAGAAACAGCATTGTGCTGATCAAGAGTATAATTGTATGCTCTAACCAGCACCCATATTTTTTTTTTTAAATATATATTCTTATTGTTATGCAGGTGTTTGACGAAGCTGTCCGCGCAGTATTAAGACCTGAACCTCAGAAGAGACATCAGAGGAAGTGTTTAATTATGTAAATAAGAAGAACTCCATGACAATTTCGACAATTATACATGCAGGAATCTCTTAACAACAGTAATAATGTGTTTCTATACCAGTGTACTCTTCCAAGATAGCACAGTTTTTTATATTAAAAATGTTGAACAAAAATACAGTCATTGCATGCCGATAAGTGCCATAAAACACATTCTTCAAACTGCATAGTTATAATTTTTATTATATGTTATCTGTATCAGGATCATCACACAACTATTTTAGTTATATTTTCTGCTTATATTTAAGCATATGAAAATGCCAAAGATTTTATAAATAGATATAAGACTCAGTATATTATTTAGTATGTTTTTGTAAAGAAATCTTCAATGGTTAGAAACAAATTGTTACTGTTATGTAAAATGACTATAATGTTATTTTTGTATATGCAACTGGACCTCAATATTCGAAGTTTTGAAATATATTCTTATGCAACTTGTGAATAACGACTGACCGTAGATGCTAGTTTCTATCATACTCAATTATTCAAACTCGGATTAGTTGCAGATCTTTAAGCATTTATTATCCAGTGAATGACGTATTTGTTAAGCGGTATTTTATTTAGATATGTATAATTAATATCCATGCTTATAATAATTGTAAGTTTTGCTTTATTCTGATTGAATAATTGATACTGGTTTCTCACAAGCTAACAGTTTGTAAAGGCAACAACTTTTATTAAATTTTATTGCAATTTATTACATACGTAATATTAAACTGACAAATACCTATACCGTATTCGGCAGCTGACATGACTGTTCTAAGCTTTCTTTAGTGGTGGTAAAATTTAGTCTTATCACCATTATTTTAAAGATTCTTTTCAATTTTCTATTAATACTAATTTAATTATTTTATTTCGAATAATGTTTGTGATTAGACAAAGTGTGTTTATAGTGATTTATTAGGGCGAAATATTTTTGTATGTGGAAATCTTAGATTTAAGGAATATAATGCATTTAAAAGTACTAATTTCGCAACGAAAGAAGAGCACAACAAATTACATAGTGTCTCATGCATCATGAAACAAGGAAGTACCTAATGTAGGAGTTGACGTTTGTCTACTCTGGAAGTCCTCATAAATGAGGGCGAGATGCAAGGTTTCGAAAAGGAGAAAAATTTTGTGCATGTTGATATTATGCACCATCAATTATTGATATTATTTGTAGACGGCTTTGATTTACATGTAAAGCTTCAAAAATAATTCATGTATATACCTATTTATGTAAGAGCTAAATGAAACTTGTGTATTATGCACTTCATAAATTATTGAACTTTATCATGGTCTTCTTATTTTACATCCTAAACCCACACAGAGTATTTTTTTGGTTAGGGTGGTGACAAGTGCAGCTTATTACTGTTTAGGCCTTCATATAAATGTGTACATTACCTTGTGGAGATAGAGATCAATATGCTATGTAAAAAAAATCTGTGTCGCTTCGCTGCGCTTAGGCGCCCCGTACACAGTCAATCTGGATCGCGATCCGCGATCAAAATCAATGATCGCGATCCAGATTGATAGTGTACGAATTAGATTGACGGAACGGAACAAAACAATCTGGATCGCGATCGAGATTGACTGTGTACGGGGCGCCTTAGACTCTGCGTCAATGTGAACGTACCCTTACTTTCGCGTTGGTATTAGTGAGGATAGAGAAGTGGTTAATGAAATCCAGATCGATCTTGAAGTACCTACCTAAACAAAACGGGTATTTCTGGATTTATTTAGATCTGGATTACCTAATCAGGAATCGAACCTGTTTCTTGCAAACACATTACCGTATATTTTAGCACTAATGTGATATGTTGCTGATAAAGACCAATTCCTGCAACTGAAAGTTAAGTACAGGTATTTATGTGATAAATTAAAGAAATTGGTTTTTTTTTTATCAGCGATTAACTTTAGGTGTAGACTCATGATGAGTTTTGATCGTGACTGACATAATTAAAGATCCCATTACTATATGTATCATTTATTTATTTCAAATAACACGTTTACATGTCACTGAAACATTGATTATAAACGAATACCTACACACGGATCAACATTAAAATTAGGATCGGTTTTACCAGAGCTCTTAGCACAAGTTGAAAAACAGCAATCTCTTTATGAATAGGTAATGTTATGGTCATATTAATTTAAAGGTATGTCATGGAATACATCAAAAACATGAAATCGCCATTCAGAAAACAATTTTACTGTGACTAGACAACTATGTTTTATCGTATAAAATATTAACATCGATTTTCTTTTTAGAACTAGGAATATAAAAATTGTAAAGATGTCATACGTAATAAAACGTCATGAACTTAATTGTGTGCATCATTAAACAGTCTGAAAAATTATACATAGATAATTAGATATAATTTTGCACGTGAATATAGCCCAGAAGAATACAAATAGTAGGTATCTAATTTCTAAATAACATACACTTATAAATATAAAAAAGTATTAAATGCAACTGATAGGAAACCTACAGTAAATTATGTAAAATTTGTCATTGATTACACATGAGAATTTCCTTGGAGTCAAGCTCCAATAATGTTACCTACTATGAGATCTTTTTATAGGTTTCAATCTCTATATAAATGTAAAAGTACATAATCATTATTACAATTAACCAATCTATAAAACATCAAAATCTAAATTACACATAAAATACTGATTAAAAATTTCTGTGGTTTTAATTATTTATCCCTTTTTAATGAAAACTACAAAATATTTCTTTATGAGAGAATATTTTCATATAACAATTTAACAGTATCACTAGATATTGTCCAAACAAACAGTTTCCTTGAAAATGGTTTTATGTAAAGAAATAATTTACTTAATCATAGTAAACTTGTATCTTATGACACTAAGCTCAGTAGATTGCACATGCTTCCTTTCTATGATCATCATTATTACAATATAACAATAAGAAATTAGAAGCTTTTTGACACTTGATATAGAAAGAACATTATTCACTATTTATTTAAAATATCCATTGATGGACTGGAAAACATTGATAATAATTATTGTGCACTTTATATACAGCATTTTACAATATACTTTTATCTACTAACACTAATCAGTTTATTTTTGTGTTTTTATAATTTTTGTGATACCAATAAAACAATTGCTTAACATCTATGTAATGAAAACATTAAATAGTATATATTTGGAGTTATACATCTATCAAACTGGACACAAAAGGATATTTTGAAACAAATTGATAGACAGAATCATATTATAAAACATTATAACCCACAATTAGGAAAACTTTATACTTATTTAAAATTTACTTGCAGCATATAATGGGTATAGTATTTTTTTGTTTTAATTTCATAACAGAAACTTTTGAGTATACATTTTCTGGAAAAGCTTGCCATTTCAAGCGTCTACAAAATTTACGAGCCTTCACAGGCTGGTAAATAATTGTTTTCCTGATATCACATAGCTCTATATGGACCTTGGGATTTTAAGTATTGGATTACTAGTGATGGCCCTGAGGACACTACTTCGGGTGGAATTGCTGTCAAAGGACAGTTCTCAATACTCATAATTTGTAAACTCACACATAGAGCCAGCTCAAATGGCAGATTGCATAAGTTTGGATTATCATTCAGATACAATGACTCTAAATTTTCCAATGTACCAATTTCCTCAGGTAAATATTGAAGGTTGTTTTCACCAACACTGAGGTATGTTAGATTAGTCAGGTGACCAATAGAACGAGGCAGAGATGTCAGCTGATTAGACTGGACTATCAATTTTTGTAAATCATGCAGGAATCCAATTTCATTTGGCAAAACTTCTAATTTATTTTCCTCAAGGTCCAAAACTCTTAGCTTCCTGAGGCTTCCAATACTCGGGGGTACACGCTTTAAGCAATTGTTAGACAGGATTAGCACTTCCAAATTTTGGAGACATTGTATGTCATCAGGTAATTTTGCCAATTGATTTGTTCCTAAGTTGAGTTCTACCATATTTATCCATGTTCCAATATCAAGTGGCAAAGATGTAAGAAGGTTCTCTTTCATATTCAGTTTTGTTACATTCTTTGCCCTTGAGAATATGCCATAAGGAATTTTATCAATTTGATTATGTTCCAGATTAATGGAGAAGACATTTGTGAACTGGGCTGGACCACCTGATGGGTAGCTCCCAAATGAATTACGAGAGAGAGTGATGCTTGTCAATTCATTCAAACTGGCCAGTAGACCATCAGGCAGTTGAGATATTGAGTTTCCTTCAACATTGAATTCATCCATATGCTTGCAGTTGCTAAGTGTAGCTGGGATAGCAGTCAGTCTATTGTATCTGAGACCAAGACGAGTTATAGCTTGAAGGTTGCCAATAGTCTCTGGTATATCTAATAGTTCATTGTGTTGTAGGTCTAGTGTTGATAAGTTAACACAATTACCAATCTCTTGTGGTAAATGCTCTAAATGATTATGTGAGACGTCAAATGTTACTAAGTTCACCAGCTTGCCAATTCCAGAAGATAATTCTTTAATTTTATTTTCTCTTAAGCTTAACATTGTCAAATTAGTCAGATGTGATATCCCGTTACCAACAACTCTGATTCTATTGAATCTTAAAAATAATGTTGTCAATGATGTCAATTTGTAGACCACGTCTGGTATGTCATTGAGCTTGTTGTGTCGCAAATCTAATACTTTCAAACTCCTCAGGTTGGCGAGCGATTGTGGTAAACTTGTTAATGAATTTTCATTTAATGCTAATGTCTGCAGGTTCACCAGGCACCCAAACTCTGCAGGCAGCAATGCAAGTTTGTTTCCATATAAATAAAATTCAACCAAGTGTGTTAGGTCTCGGACATTTGGAGGAAGACAAGTTATTGAAGATTTGCTCAAATCCAATCGTTTAAATCCTTCGTCGCGGCATCTTTGAAATTCTTTAATGATATCTAAATCAGCCTGTATGGGTTTATTCTTCTTGGCGGTAGGTTTGGGCTTATTGGACTCGGGATGTTTGACTGTCACGACTTTTGGTCGTGCACCCTCTGCGTTTGTCAAAGACGCAGTAGATAACTTCTTTTCTCTCATGCTTTGATATTTATCCCTCGGGCTTACAGTACCAACAGAATCCAGTGCTTCAGAATTTTCTCTCGATGAATTATCGAGATTCATTCCGTTTTATTCTAATCACCGACACTAGGTACCAAAAATCTGTTACCTCCTCAGATTATTTACTAAAACACACTTGACATGGTTTTGTCATCTCATCGCATTAGACACAAATCAATATACCTTATTTCAGTGGCATGAAATGAACGACTTCCTGAATTCATCCGCGATAATACGAGCGCACAAATACTACTTTGTCGTAACAACGCAACTGCAAATTATATTTAAGCCCTATATTTGCACAAAAGAACGCAGTGTACCCAAAAATAATGATTTTTACGAAAACAGACTCAAGTCAAACGAAAATGGAAGATTCAGTCAGATTTCATTTCAAGCAAGGTTGGTTGACACTTGACAATACATACCGATCTTTACCGTCACAAATTAAACAATCGATTAAATTAGTCGACTAGTGAGCCCTTATGCCTTAAGGTGAACGCACACTTATCAGAGCCGAAAGAATCGTATTTTAGAATTACTTGTATGAAATCCTATGAAACCTCACACACTTATCCGCGCCGAATCGTCCGATTCGACCGATTTCATACAATTAATTCTAAAATTCGATTCTTTCGGCTCTGATAAGTGTGCGTCCACCTTTATCAGGCAGGTGAAGTAGGAGGGACCTATATTCTACGGGGCTTGTAAACGGGTACGTTTTTTTAGCAATTTTTTGCCAAAATTTCTAGTGATTTTAATCTGCTTTAATTTTGAATATATTGCAACATTGCCAGGAAATATTTATTTGTACTCTGCTATTAAGATGCCTCTCTTTTGCCAAACAGTACAATCAAACACTCAAAATAACATCTACTTATCAAGAATCAAAGGCTTGCTTCATGTTCTTAAGGAACTTACGACAGCACGTCCGACCGGTGTTCATCGTCTACCTGTATTTAAATATGTTTATTTTATACTAAACTTGTTGCGCCCGCCCGTGCCCGTACCGTCGTAATGTGAACAGTCTCTAACACCCGTTTTAAGTTAAAACCATTTTAACTAGTGAAACCTAATTTTGACCGAAATACTTTGTTACAACTACTTTTGACTAGTTATTGACTAGCCGTAAACAAATAATTGTGTAAAGATCTTTTTAAAGCGCCATATCCACTAGCGTCTACGCCATGAAAGAAGTCTGTTGGACGCTATGTTGGCACTACTGATTTCTCATTATAAACACAGATTAATGATATATGTCTACGAATTGTAAAAACGCCTGAAACAATGATTAATGACGCAGACTTTAGTCGAAAGTACGTAGTTGTAACACTTGTAACAAAGTTATTTGGTCAAAACTAGTTATAGGTCTACCAGAATCTGATGGCAAATAGGGAAATTAAATGTTTTTGTGGGTAACACAAGGGTAATTTGTATAAAAAGTCTTGATACTTGTAATTTTTTTTTTAAATTTCTTCTTGATCTTCTTCCTGCCCTTATCCCACACTAGATGGGGTCGGCACAACATGTATTTCATAAATCCATGTTGTTAGAGGATTTGGCTTATTGTTTTATATGACCCAGTGTGCTTGCTGATATTATGCACTGGGTCCCAAAATGATATGCTGATATATGGTTTTTTGCAATTTTATTGTAATGGAAAAGGAAACCTTGTTAAAATAAGTATGTTTATTAAAAATGTTTGAACAAGAAAACATTAATCAGAACTGGAAAATGTATCAACTACAGTCATACTCGTTTTGACAAGTGACATGTTGACATTGCCATATGAAAACCACTGTTTGTTATTAATTTTTAATGCCACGAGATTCTAGTTGACCTATAGTAATAGTCGTATGTGTACCTGTTTTTAACACGTAATTAACATAAATATATCAATAAAAAAGACGTGTTTTAAATATAATAATATATGTTTGCTACTTCTTGTAGGAAGTTTGTGCAATATTTTTATTAAACACTGAGCGATACATGTAGACCGGTTACAACCCTTAGTAACCAGTAACTTACATGCAAACTGAACCCATTAGTAGATTATTGTTGTGCAAAAATATTAGTGACATTTTTTTTAACACAACACAGGTAACCTTGTTTATTATTTATTGCAACTGGCAACATTCCGTCACTCCCTCTCTCTGTCAAAAAATGTCAAACTGAAGTCTGTCAGTCTGTCACGTCTGTCACTTTGTTAGTTTTGTTGGTGGTTTGGTTTTGGTGGCATTTGGAAAGGTTAGAATTTCTAACTTACATACTGTGATTATTTCTGTGTATTTACCTGAGTCCACTAGGAGAAAATATCAACCATGGATAAAAGTAAAGAAAAGGAGGAACAAAGCATCATGGACAAATCCATGAGATCTGTCTTCGGTAAGTTGAAAACACAGCAATATGTCATATCGTTTACCTATGATAAATATTTTACTTGTTATTAAAAATGTTCTCATTTTAGTTGGTAACATACCATACGAAGCTACAGAGGAGAAACTGAAAGATATATTCAGTGAAGTCGGTCCTGTGCTATCTTTCAAGTTGGTATTTGATAGAGAGACCGGCAAACCGAAGGGATATGGATTCTGTGAATATAAAGATCAGGAGACTGCGCTCAGTGCTATGCGGAACCTTAACGGGTATGAAATCGGGGGGCGATCCCTTCGAGTTGATAATGCTTGTACAGAGAAATCCAGGATGGAAATGCAAGCCTTGATGCAGGGACCTCAGGTAAGCTCCCAGACTCTCATAGGGCTACACAACTTCAGAATTTCAGTGTGTATTCTAAGTCTTTGTCTAGTTTTATTCCAATACACTGTAATAACCCCTTTATTCCTCAATCATTTGTGTGTCATCAATGAAATAAGAGAAAAAATAATAACTCTTAAACCATAGCAGACCAATGAGCAGTTGTATGTATTGTTCACACAACTCTAAACATTTATAATATTACAATAAAAAAAAAGAGTAATCTATTCATAAGAGCCATTAAATGAATGGCTGTTATGAATGGGCTTTTCATTAATATTTCAGATAGAGAATCCCTATGGAGACACGTGTGAGCCAGAGAAAGCACCTGAGGCAATCAGCAAAGCAGTAGCAACTCTCCCCCCAGAGCAAATGTTTGAATTGATGAAGCAAATGAAGCTTTGCATACAGGTATAAAGAAATTATTGCATAGAATATAATATTATTAACTCTTTGTTGTTATTTTTAACTTTTTAATAAGAATAGTAGTGGTGGCTATAGGTGGAATAGTAATTACTGCCTAGTTGGTCTAGTGGTGGCAAGTGCAACTGCTGATCTTGAGGCCCTGGGTTCGAGCCCCAGGTTGGGCAAAGTGTTATTGGGTTCTTCCAAGTTCCATGTGGAATTCCTCACTAGCAGCCCAGAGTTAGGATGTGTGCCCGGTTGATGGCAATAGGCTCGCCCCCTATTATATGGGACTTAAACATAACGGTGATTTTAGGGTGTTACTATACACCTCTGCTCAACCCTTCGGGAATACAGGCGTGATGTTATGTTAATAGAATAGTACAACATTAAAGAAACAATTGTCTAGTCTAGGGTTTAAAAAAATGTTTATACCGTCTTTAATTATTGATCATTATAGATTTAAATATTTTATAAAGTTTCAAAGGGAATTATGTTATTTTTACAGAACAATCCCAATGAAGCTAGGAACATGCTTTTGCAAAATCCGCAACTGGCATATGCATTACTGCAAGCACAAGTTATAATGAGAATTGTGGATCCAGCCACTGCAGTTGTAAGTATAACTCCATTCAAAACTTGATATACAAACTTCTATCAAGACATTTTTGTGTGAAATGCTATGTTTGCTATTAAACTGTCAAAATATTTTATTTTAAATATAGATAGAAGTTTAGATAAAAATGTTAATGGTGTAGTGCACTTTGACAGGACTAAACTAAGGGTGTTTGTCTCTTTCTGTTTCAATAGAAAAAGAAAGAGATAGTTGCGTTTAATCTAGTTTAGTACTGTCAAAATGTGCTACAGAATCGACACCAATAAGGATTTTTTACCTCTTTTAATTAATTTCTAAGTCCATTTCAAAGAAAATGTTCATAATCTATCCTGCCAACTTAAACATGAGTATTCCTAAGTTTAATAAAATTTTCAGAGTATGTTGCATCCCAGTAACCCACTGCCTCCAATGCTTCAATCTGGAGACAAGCCTCCACCACCAAACCCATACATACCAAACAATCCACCACCAAGTAAGTAATTAACAACTTTTTAACATAAACATAACATAGCATCACCCCTTGTATTCCCCAAAGGGTTCGGCAGACTGTTTTAGTATACCCTCGTTTTGCCAGTTATGTTTTAAGTCCCGTGTAATAGGGGGCGAGCTTATTGCCATTAACTGGGCTCAAATCCAGACTCCGAGCTGCTACTGAGAAATTCCTAATGGAAAAACCCAATAACACTTTGCCTGACCTGGGGTATGAACCCAGGACCCCATGCTCAGCAGTTGCGCTTGCGACCACTATACCAATAAGGCAGTGTTTAATTGGAATATAACAACTTTTTGACAATATTGTCAGTCAACTATTAATTTGATAGAGGCATTCCTTTATATTGTCTTGCTATCAGATTTAAATACAGATTACTCTTGTTATTCCCAGGGTATTTATTTTGTTACTGAAAAGTATTACAAGTTATCGACTTGTTGGTTAAGAGGTACTGAACATAAATATTGCATCCCTGAATCTCGAAGGAGGACCAAACATTGTGGCGCAACTTTGGAGAGATTTCTTATGTAGATCATAGGTTTAGTAGTGAACTATCAGCCACTTGTTTCAGCCTACTTATCTAATATGCACTTTGTATGCCTGCCTCATTGGTGTGGCAAGCGAAACTACTGATCTTGAGGTCCTGAGTTCGATCCCTAGGTCAGGCAAATTGTTATTGGGTTTTTCCATGTGGAATTATTCCTCAGTAGCAGTCCGGAGTTTGGATTTGTGTCCAGTTGAGGGCAATATGCTAGCCCCCTATTAAATGGGGCTTAAACATAACGGCGGAATGAGGGTGTTATAAATAAAACTTGTATACTAACTACTAATAATACTGATATTTATTTCTGCAGACCAGCAGCCACAAATGCCGCCTCTGCTTGCTGCTCCTGTGCCACCACCGGCTCAATATACGCGTAAGTATTATATGTCTGTTATTTGCCTCGCCAATGTAGGTCATTATTGTACCTTTTGTAGAAAACTTACTCGACGCTTCAAAAACTCTCTTAAACTTTTAACCGCTTGAGTCATATTTCTGTGCCTCTACCGCGCGTGTCGTATTTCTGCGACAGATAACTTGCATGGTTTTTTTGTTCTAGTTTCGTCTTATGAACTGCGTGGTACAACTAAAACGATTATTCAATAGAGATATGATTCACAACAATTACTTGAAATTGTTTCATAGCTCTAAGTATTGAAAAAGCTTAATATATTTATTGTAGGTATTATTTTATCGATTCATAGTCGCGCGCTAGGGGTACGGCAATTGATATTTAGCCACGCGCTTAAAAGGTTAATAAAGCGTAAAACGCCGCGTGATCAGCTCAGAATCAAGATCAGGATTGGGGGCTCGCGCAATGCCGAAAAAGCAGCCTCCTCTACCCTCATTAACGGCTCTCCGTGCAGGTCACCTGCGAGGTTCCTAGTTATTGAATTAAGAAGTGCTCGTAGATATTTACTTGCCAAGCTTTAAAATTAAGAGTATCGTAATAATGTATTCGTTTGTGCAGCCCGTCCAGCGATGGGCGACGTGGACCTGCGCGGCGGGCGCCCGTCCGGTCCGCCTCCGCTGCTGGACCAGGACATGCGCAGCCTGCCGCCCGTGCCCCCGCACCCCGTGCCGCCACCACAACATCACTCGCAGGACACGTATGATTGCTGTTGTTTATTTAAAGGCTTAAGCCCGAAACAAACTATCGGTCGCCACTTAGTAGTATGCAGTTGTAACCATGGAGTTTCTTGCCAGCTCTTCTCCATAGGAAACGACAAATTGGAACCGTGCATCTAAATTTGACGTTTCATAAGTACCTGTATTGGTTTAAGTGAAATTAAAAAAAAAAAGATTTTGATTTTGGAGGCCCCAGCCTGGGTCTTATGTCCAACCATCAAGGTCACGCACGCGATTTATGACCATAGTTTTCACGCGAAAATGTGATAACACCGACCATATATTATCGGTCGCCACCATCGGACTCGTTCGTAAGTTGCGTCCGATAGTTTGATTCGGGTTGTATAAACCTGCATGTAGAGTGGGCGTCATTTCGTATAATATAACATTTGGTATATTTTCTTTTGGATAACAAAAAAAAAGAAAAGCAACTAAGGCTGAGTTGCACCAACTTACTATAACCATACCAAAATTTTTGTCAAATCACAAAAAAAAATACATAAATATGTCAAGTTAACGCGTCATCAGAACAGGCTATTAGTTGGTGTAACTGAGCCTTAGTTGTTGATTGCCAAAGTTGTGTCTGTGGTGGGCCATACTGATATACAACTTCTTTTAGTTAGAATGAAAGTGAGCTCTAACATAATTAAACAAAATACTAGATGGGTTCATATTCATAGTGAAGTAAAAACCTTTGGCACGTCGGGAAACTGTAGAAATTGTAATTCTTAAATATTTTTGACCTACACATAGGGATATCTTTGGGGTTTTACATTATTGCCGCTGGTGGAATATAACATTTTTGTACCCAGCTGTTAATATTTCAACTTAGGTATAATATCTACATATTGCTGATGTTACGCTTTTTCCTCAAGTATGGCTCTCCCAGTGGAGAAACCAACAGAACTGTAAGTGGCGTTTTCAAGATGTACTCGTAACTTATAAATTTATTATTCTGGTTTTCAGTTCTGGCTTATCTTATTTTTATACCTTACTTTTGTTGGTTTTAGTTTGATTTTTTTAGCTATGTTCACAGCAAAGCCTACTATCCCAAAATTTCCTTTTTGATTACTAGTTAGATTTCTGCACTTTAAAGTTTGTTCATATCTCAATCGTACCGATAGCGCTCTGATCTTAATTGATTCTTGCTCTCTACAATTTATCCATCACTAAATTCGAAGTTGTATCGATATCAGAGTAGCAGTTTTTCCGTACAAATATTTAATTGAATCCTATAACCCTCTGGCTAATTCTGAACAATGGAAGCGCATTCCAGAAAATACACACATTGCACACGCATGCTCAATAATTCTTGCACATGAAAGTGGACGAAAACATCGTATTTGCTCGGCAGGAGCTTCGGATGCCTGGTTGCTTCATCGTCTGCGCATACTGTTTTTACTGATGTAAATTTTAGCTTGTCGATAATTCTAGATGAGGGGTGGCCAACCAGTGGATCGCGATCGACCGGTCGATCGCGGCTCTTAATCCGTAATAAGTCTAATATAAGTTGAATGAAGAGGTACTTATTATGTAATTGGTAGATCGCACAGAGTCTACTCAGTAAACAGTAGATCTTGGGTCGAATCAAGTTGGCCACCCCTGTTCTAGATAACACTGTTCTCTAGGTACTAACATTTTAACAATTGGAATACTACAGTAAATATTGTCCTTGAATTATGTAATTATGATGCCGAGGTGTGTTTCGCTTGGTATAGTC
Source organism: Amphipyra berbera (assembly GCA_910594945.2). Lineage (NCBI taxonomy): Eukaryota > Metazoa > Arthropoda > Insecta > Lepidoptera > Noctuidae > Amphipyra > Amphipyra berbera. The sequence continues at coordinate 18,861,577 of OU343128.1, forward strand.
CAAAATGTGAATGAATCCAGAAGATATGCTTATTATTTTCGTATGTAACAGCGGGTTCCCTCGCGACCCTCGGCTAGCGGGCATGCAGACACAGTCGTTCAACTCGGACCCGCGCGTGCGCTCCAACGACCCACGCACACAGCAGAAGATTCAACGTAAGTATATTTCTTATCTGTTATCAGGTGTGTATGTGTGTTTGACCATTAGATTATAATGTAAATAAACAATAGTAGGTATTCACAAATGACAGATGCCTAGCATTCTCAACCGGCGCGTGTGTGTATGACAAGATGTATGAATGTCGATGAAGCGAAAGGAGTATGTAAGGATCGTAGCATATGGCGTTCTTTAGTTTCTGCCTATCCCCATGGGCAAAAGGCGTCATTTTATGTATATAGGTATTCATCGTTTTGTTATTAGTTAAGTGAAACTTGAAATATGAATACGCGTGCCAAATGTAATTTTTTGTGAGGAAGTTTAATTTTTCTACATACATCTATCCGATACTGTTTTTTGTTCTGTGGTGTGTTTCTTTATGGTGTTAAACTTGCATATGTTTCCAGAACAAATGCCGCCTGGAATGCCAAGCGCAGCTCAGGCTAGAACCATCCAGGGTATACCTTCAGGAGCTTCGGATCAAGAGAAGGTCAGTTAAATATCTTTTACAGCGTACATAAGACTTCCAAAATGGAAATATTGCCCATAGTCACTACTCTGGGCAACTGTTAAGTGACTAGGTACCCCTCCATTGTTGGTAACGATACTATTCGCAACCGGCCTAATGCCTCGTCCGCACCGGTCACCGCACAAGTCGCGATACATATGCCGCAACATTTTACTCCGGCACATGTTGCGATGCATGTCGTGGCACTTGTATTCAGCACATGGCAATCTCTGCGACATGTACCGAAATACTGTTGTGGACGAGGTATGGCTGGTTGATTGGCTATCGGCAACATTTCTCAGTCGTTAGAGCCTCGTTAGTTTTCGGTAGGATGCACTATGTGTGTGCACATTGGTCGTTGCGTTAGCACCTTGGATATTGTGCGCCTTCCTCCCGAAACGCAGAGCTGAATTTCGAAAAAAATAATTGTATTGCAATTTTGGTTGGTCTAATATTTCTGAACTAAGAGCTAGTAACCGGTAAAGTTAATATTTGTTAGTGTTGTAATCACTACTATGCTAACGGTAGTTACTGTTACCTAAAATTTTTATGATGTGGGTATCTTTATACTATCCTACAGTATAAGGAAAATACACGATCGATATTATAGCCGCCATTTGTAAAGATAAGATTATTTTATTAATACATAATTGATTGTTTATTTAATCGTTTTTCTGTCACAGGCCGCATTGATCATGCAAGTGCTTCAACTGTCCGACGAGCAAATCGCACTGTTGCCGCCGGAACAACGCGCCAGTATTCTTATGCTCAAGGAACAAATCGCCAAGAGTACACAGCAGCGTTAATATAATTAATTGACAATAGTTAAGGCCGAACTTTATTTTAAGGCATTTTGAAAATTAATAAAGTTTTGAGAGGATGACAGATTTTTGGTATTTTTTAGTTTCATGATTTTTATTTAAGCTATTTGATTGCGATCAGTCATATATTTGATAAATTGAACCATTGAATCTGTTTATTATAATACCTATATAATATGTGTTTGAGTAATTGGATCTTTCATAGGCAATGCATTTAAAGGCCGCTTTGTGGTTCGAGCGGTGATCATACCCGTATTACCTACGTCATAATACCGCATGTATTCTATATTATAGGTATTTTATATCGACCAAACAAATTATTAAATAAAATACATTTCATAAAATACATCTCTGTTTCTTTTTTTCTACATTTCCTTATCTTAAAACTCTACTTATCCGGCGTGTTTATAATCTCTTATTTAATAAATAATTGTTTAAACAATTTATAAAGCGATGATCGACTTGTTATCGCGTACGTGATGTCTGTATCGTAACAAAAATATTTCTTGATAAAGTAAATTTTACTGGCTGTGTGGTAAGTCATTCTGTGGCTTGCCGTCGATCAGTACACATTAGGTAGGTATTTCTTGCTGTGCGTATCCTCTAATCCCGGATTCACACGCGACATGTAAGTCTAGTGAGTACGCCTTCATACAAAATATACGAATCCGATTGCGTCAGATACGCCTACTGATGCGTCACGATACGTAAGTCTAGTGTGAGTCCGGCAAAATTATCAAATAATTTTATTAAAACAATATTGCTTTAACCCTTTATAAGGCAGAAGATTTTAGGAAAAGTAAATAACAAACAATTTGGTAATTTTTTTAAATACCTAATAAATTAAAAACTTTTTTTAACGTGAAATTTTTGAATGTTATAAAAAAAAATGTAAAAAACAATGCATACAGCCAGGTTTGAAAATAAAAATATAACATACCGGGTTCTTTATTATACGCGCAGTGTATTGAATCGAATACGTTAGGTTGTCGTCTCGTTCCCGTCTCTTGAACTGTAATGTGAATCGGAAATGTCATACACCTGTCTGCTGCTGAATCACTTGTCTTATTAGTTGTTAAACAATAAACTGGAATGACTTTCTTCGTTTTGTCCCTTAATCTACGACGCAATAAACTTTTAAATATTTATTAAACTAAGGTAGGCCAATTCATAATAGTTTTTCACGAATAAATAATCCTCCATTCGGTATTTAATTAAAATAATAAGTATGTACCTATTTCGTTTGTTTATCTGCACACTCATTCAGTCGCAGTTCGGCGACGACTGAAAACGAACGTGCCAACCCGTTTTTGTACGTGATTTGTTATATTTTGCTAATTTCGTGCATATTCCACCTACTGGTTATAAATAAACATCGTTACTCGTGACTTTGTGTTTTTGGCAGAGTATTCAAATTTTACCTACGTGAATAAGTATATTCAGATTTACTTTCTCTAAGCAGTATTATTTAGCGAAACATTTAGGTGGATTTTCATTATTTTTATTTTGTATTATATTAAACCGGTAACATTTTTCTTGTAGAACATCAAAATGAAGTGGGAAGTTATTATAATCGCTTGCTTGTGTCTTTTGAACTCTTACGCGGAGTGTAAGTGGAAACATGAGAGGCGCGTGGACTGGCGGGAAAATGCCAATGAGGTGACCATGAAGCCCCACAGGCAACAAGATCCTCCTGACCACACGAAGATCATTCCTATGGCCAGATACGTGTTGCACAATGCAGGTAAGTTATTAAAATTGATTTAAAACGACGACTCGTTTATAACACCATTAAAGTTGAATCACAGTAAGTACCTATAATATAACATCACGCCTTAACCCCACCGGGATTGACAGCAACTATAGAACACCCATGCTATAGTAGGTACCTATAGTTCTTATTTATGACTCAAACTACGAGAAAAAAGTATCGAAGTTCAAAACACTTACCTGTTTACAATATTCATTACTTATGTATAATATTGTCCTTATAAATTATTCATTGCATTTGCACGTTCTTGATGTCTAGTGTGACTCAAGCATTTCATTTGAACTCTTATAAAGAGATTAAAGAAAACTCCAATTATTAAGTAGATATACATAGCATCTGGGGGGCCGGATTAAGAAATATAAGTAGGTAGGTAATTCCACTTCGTAGCCGGGCAAGCGAGTCGTTAGAAGTGACGAACTTTGCACCATGTAGGTAATTGTGCCCGGTAAATGGGAAAAGCCTTATTACCTAAATTACATGGGATGTCCATTTCCATGGGACTTAATACCAGAAGCTAAACGTGGGTGTACCTGTACAGACTCCTGTAATACTCGAACACCTGCTTACCCCTTCGGAGACTACAGGCGTAATTTATGTATGTATCTACTTATGTAATGTATCTCTACATTACATAAATACATACTTACAGACATAATGGTGGCGATTCTGTTACGCAGTTTGACAGGAGTAAACTAAGGGTGTTTTTCTCTTTTTGTTTCAATAGAAAAAGAAAGTAACAGCTGCGTTTAGTCTAGTTTAGTACTGTCAAAAAGTGTAACAGAATCGACCACTGCTTCGTTACCCCTCGTTTATACCTAGATATAAAACATGTAAGTATTCTACATGTATCAGATATATTTTCGAAAAAAATATTACAAATATGCATACTTTAAGTAGCAAACAAGTATGTAGACCTTTAAAACACTTGTTTGAAATATTTTACACGTGATCATTAAGTGTTAAGACTAAGTAATTTCTTTTAAAAAGACATTTACACAAATTATGTTTACAACTTGTTTTTAGGTGTAAACGAGGGGTAATGTGCTTGCTGGCAATGAATAGGGTACTCACTCTCCTTTCATGGTTAACGTAGAAGGCGACAGCAGTATCCAAACTGCTAATGACATTAAACTGAGATCAAAATCACCAGTCTTTGCAAACGGATTGGATACGTTTGCAAAGCGTGGCGATTATAAAAAAGTGCCTTTTGGATTTTTTTTAGCGAATTATAATTTACTGAAGTCAATTATAATAATTAAACATGAAATCAAAATATGTTGGTAGGTAATTTATGTAAAATACGATTTAGCAATGTTCAAATTCATCATTAGTTTAGATACGAATATTTTGGCGTAGGTATCGATTTAAGAACGTAACGGTAATTTTAAGTTTTTTTTAATAGACTGGGCGTCATTGGCTACGATATCAATTCTACCAGCCATCGAAGGATTCCCCTTCTCAAACGTCAAGTCTATAGTAGATGGGTCCCTTGCCAACTCTACGGGGGTGCCTTACTTCTATATGTCACCATTGGACTTCAGTGCTCGTGATTTAGCGGTGAGTTTCATATAACCTAAGTTATAATAGTAATTGAAGCCTTTGGCATCTCTAATTTTCATTGTAAAAGCGCCCGAAACAATGAAAAATCAGTGGTGCCAACATAGCGCCCAAGAGACATCATTCGTGGCGCAGACTCTACTCCTAGATCCAAAGATATTAACTACATTTTTAGTGAACACAGACATTACTAGGCAGTACAAAAATGGCTGCCATTCGCAGAGGAGGGGGTTGGTAAAGGGGGTATATTTGTCGATCAAATTAGGTGTATACAGGCCCGGACTGGCCATACGGACAAATCGGGCAAATGCCCGATGGGCCGGTGTGGCCTGAAGGTCGTCCAACTATCGCCTATCGCTTGAAAAAGAAGCCGCAAATTGTTTGTGTTTGTAAATGCACCTAAGATACAGGAGAAAGAGTGAGGGTAGCGTCTAAAAAAAAAACGCCATCCGACCGTCTCTCAAATGCCCGGGCCGATTTCAGGTCCCAGTCCGGCCCTGGGTGTATAACATGTCGAAAAAAAATTGATGGTGCAATACCAAACACATTGTATAAGCTAACTCAACTTAACTCAAGAGTAATTCATTTTAATAAGTACCTAATGTATTATCCTCCTTATACATACCGACCTTATCAACTTAATTCGGACCTCCAATAATCTCGACTTGCGCACGTTTTGTTTAAAAACCAATTAAAATTATCAACGTTAACGTTATCAACAGAAAAACAACAGAGCTACCGTGCTCGTGTCCCTCGAAGAAACGAGGTATTGCGAGAATAACAAAATGGACCCCGAAGACCCGAGGTGCACCAGATTGATACTCTCAGGAAAGATGAAGAAGGTATGAAATAATTTAACAGCATCCCTTAGTCCACTGCTGGGCAAGTCCTCCCCTATCATTCTCGACTCTGGGCACGGATGGCGCTGCTACCCAGGTTTAGGTTGCCAAGTTGGAAAGTAACAGACGTCGTTAGGGTGCACCACGTGCAGGTAAGGTTGAAGTCGTTTTTCCAAGGCTCACAACACGACAAAATGTGGGGATGGGGTTACCAGACGTCAAAATTTGTCCTGACATGTAAGGATTTTTATTTATTGAATGAAATACTGAAATTTATCGAAGTAGAGAGTCTCCTATGTGGCGGTTGGCTCACAAAATAAATAGTAAACTTACATTACGCACACTCGCGGCAATTATGTCAGGGTTTTTTTAATATAAATCAGGATTTTTGTCAGGATTTTTTTAGATGGACATCTGGTAACCCTATACGAAACCCTGGACGACCCCGAGCGCCTTACACATATTTTTCTAAAAATCGTTTTCTTATGATTCGCCACAAATGTAAGTATATGCTACAAAGAGAAAATATCTGAAAACAGCCAACTATGCGCACCTATCTTTTAAGCTTATGCATCAGCTTTATGATAAAGCTAATATTTTATTAATATCAGACAAGTGTTTGCAGGATATGCTTTGGTTATCTAGGTACATAGATAAGGTTTTATTTCTAGTGATGTGTTATCAAAACAACAAGATGCATTACGAAGCACTTGACAAAAGAGATATTTGTATTAATAGATCTAATTATCTATTAGATGAAGGAGAACACGCCAGAGTACATGTTCGCAAAGGCGGCTTTGTTTGAAAGACATCCGGCCATGGCTGACTTCCCTCCAGGTATGTATTCAAAGCTATGTTCTCTAGCGATATATTCATTATTACATGCCATTTCCTTTTCTTTGGAGTGGAACACTCTTTTGTTTTTCCAAGTTATTCCCATCCCAAATTGGTAGGTTCGGCTAATAAAACTCAACTGATTTCATACTTCAGATTTTGACTAAGAATTGTCTCGAAACCTTAATGATAGATTGTCAATAGCTCCTAATTAAGCTTTGTTAGTGCCCAAAACTGCGACGCTCTTAAGCATTATCAACAGTGTTCAAAACTTAATTGTGTAGTCTACAATTTTTATTTTATTAATTAAGCATATATCCCTCACTAATAAAAGTAGAATTCTGTAGCCGACTGCAGGTAGCAGCAGCAGGCGACGTATCGCCGCGACACAACTGGTTTCTATGTATTACTAGACAGGCGATGTGTCGCTAGCTAGAGAAAGTATTTCATAGTAATACATAGAATCGCAGTGAATGCAACACGTGCATGTAAAGATTTGTGTCTGTAAGCGCACCCACGATACAGGAGAAATCCTAGGGAGGGGCGAAGTTTCAAATTAAAACAAAAATATTGAGATGCAGTAGTTTCGCGGTGGCACGTTGCCTGCTGCTGCTGCCTGCAGTCGGCTACGGAATTCTACCTTTACAGTCATTATTTGTCTTATATCATTTTCAGACCACAACTGGTTCGTAGCTAAGCTGAAGATCGCTCAAATCGCTATGATCGACTGGTACGGCGGTGCTAAATACATCCCTGTTCGCGATTACCTAGCATACAACTACACTGGTACAGAAATGCTGCAATATCACAATCAACGTTTACAGAGAGCGGTCTTACCCTAAATAGCTAACACTTACGGTTTTTGTAGCCTTAAAAGATAGTGTAAGAATTTTTGTAGCCTAAGGTGTGCACGACGAGGCTGTCTTCTACTGGAGAAATGGAATTATTTTGGATACATAACTGTAGTTATTTTTTAGGTACTTAGTAAATATTTTTCCAAACCTTAGTCACAAAGAATTCTCACTGGCAGTCTGATAGTAAGACCTGTGCCTACTTTTTATGTTTTGATATGTATACGAACAGATATAATAGTAATATCAAACCTGTGATATAAGAGAAGAAAACAATACTATTTTTATACGTATACCTACTATAATCATACCAAACTTTGTTATTTTTACGAAATAAAAATAAGACAGTAACAATAAATAGTTTTATTATCAGGATTATGTACATTTTATACAAAAATGCTATTTTTGGAATGAATTTTCAAGGTGGTGGCTATCTTTGCACATTATTAACAATTATCAATTAGAGTCTACGTTAGTTTCGTTTGAATAAAAAGTAGATATAAGTAATTTATTTATATATTAATGTAAAAACGAATGAGACAGATATTGCTTTACTCCATATATTATTATAATATTTTATAATATACCTTTATACACACAGAAAAATAAAACAATTCAAAAACAAATTATCGACAAAACAGCTAAAACAATAAGGTAATCGTTTATTTTCCTGGTAGAGTCATGTTTCCAGTTATAGTAGTAATTAACCAACTTTGCACAGTTCCGCTACTTAACATACAAGTAGGTACATCTACACATGTATTGATAAGGTCAACATTCTACTTAACGTCGGGAAATACTGTTTTTAATTCACCTTGTTTTATACACTTTGGTTTAACAACTAAACGAGAATATTATGTTAGTAAATAATACTTACGAAAGTACCTATGTCAGAAAGGGGGTACTTAGCCGAAAGGGTGTTAAAGTACCCATGATAACTTTTATTCTACAACTTTCCCCAAGTCACTAGTTAAGGAGAAATAGCTGTTCAAAGATTTCATAAATACGCTAAATTCTATCTATCCTCAGCTATGATCAACTGTGTTTATATTTTAGGTCATATTTGGGGTCACGGATTAGAATCTCTATTTTTTGAATTCGTAACTAAAGCAGGGATGAAGAATTTATTAAAAAACTAAAATAAAAACTTTTTAACAAAAATAAAACCGACTTCAAATTGTCTATCTCCGAAGTTCTTCATCAGATCTTCACCAAATTTAAATGGGGCCACTTCGAAAGAATACTCTTTCAAACAAAAAAATAATCATTAAAATCGGTTCAGAATTAGCAAAGATATCTCGGAACAAACATAGAAAAAAAAGAACAGTCGAATTGAGAACCTCCTCCTTTTTTGGAAGTCGGTTAAAAATTAATTTGTATGTAACAAAAAATATATCGAATTTTGAAATTTAAACACTTTCTTTAAAACAATCATCAGTGATACATAAGTGGCCTGCGGCTTAGTACCCCCTTTCCGACTAACCTTGTATAATCATTATAAAACTGAATAAACCTATCGTCGTTAGGAAAGTTCCGACTTGCCTTTCCTTATAAGGAATTCCGGAAGACAATTATTGTTTTATAAAACTCATCTCCAATGCCCGATTCAATTCAGGACATCCGCGTAGGTTGTCTTTGCAGACCGTTTCTACGTAACCGAGCGAGAGTCTCCAGCCAAAACGTATGAACGTCTCTTAGTTTTATAGTAGGATGAATCATAATGCAATTTGAACTTTATGTCAACGTCATAAAAGTCATTCAAACTGCATTTTGAGCTTTGTGTTTCTAATAAACCAATATTATATTATTATTACAGAGCACCATTTGTGTTTATAAATAAAATTACCACTAGCCTCACTTTCTGCACTCAATGAACGTCATACGGAAAATACATGCAAAACGAAGTTTCATTGAAGACGATCACGTGACTGCTTTCTACTAGACGACACGACAGTACAGCAACTACGAGTAACTTAGGTTTGGCTGTATTGTCGTCCGGCCGATCAACCAAATTCGTCAATTCAATTTATTTGCTGACCAACAAATCGACTTGTATTTTTAACAATCCAACCATTATCCTTTCATCTATATGAAGTCTTCAGCAACCTATATATATACAACCTCGTAAAACCTCTGATAGCTCTTATTAAAATGACGTAACAGAATTAAACGCAGTGCCGATGCCGTGTTTTGCAGCAGAACTACACGGTTGCGGCGCCGCATCGCTTTCGGGTGTCGCACTGCGCTGTCGTTACGACAACGCAACGTCATCATCTTAAGCCTAATTAGAGAAGCTGAACTTTTCCATGGCAGTGTACGCAGGAGGCAATCGGCCGCACCATGTTGCCGCTGCTGCTGTAAGCGTGGTGGACCAAGGCGTTCACTGGTTCCTCGCTTACCTTCCTGACGTCTAGAGGCGTCGCCATTATCTATGAGAGGATAAAAATGTTCAATATGGTTATTTCAAGATGCAGCGTGAAAACATCAATGCGGCGCGAAGCATCAACGTAACGTAAAATCGAAAATTCTTGCATTGCTACACCGCACCGCAGCAATTCCGCCGATGTTTTGTCTCAGGGAGGGGGCACACCGACGCAGATTCGAGTCGAAGCGAAGCGTCAGTCTAAAAATTGACATAGCATATTGATCCCGAGTTGTCTGCTCATCTTTTTTTAGCCTCATAGAAATGTGTGCATTACGGTGTGAAGATAGGGATCAATTTGCTATGTAAATTTTTAGATTGACGTTTCGCTCTGTGTCGGTGTGCCTTGATCCTAAGGGTGTGGCAATGACTATTCATATGTTTGCGTTGCTGTGTGCTGCGCCGCAAACTTTTACGTTGCGGTGCCGCACCACACTAATGTCTTTTTGCCTATAGTACCATATCTTGCAATCATATGTGAGGTGACATTTAGTATACGACTACAACACACGCAGAAAACAATCATAATATGAGACCCTAGACTCAAAAAATATGTTTTGATACAAGTACCCACAGAACCAACAGAATAATGGAATTTGGATAAGCACAATGCATATCCAAGCTTCATTATTATGTTAAGGTCAGGTCAAGTCAAGTCATAAATATTTAAGTATCCACTAATTATACTTACAGTTTCAGCGTTCTTCTCTCCCTCAGTGATAGTGGGCAAGTTATTCAAATGACTGATATCTTGCTTCTCAACTGAACTGCTAATATTTTCCGACAGTTTCAAGTTCATTGACGTCATATCTAGTATGTTTGTGGAATGCGGTATAGTCGCGTTAAAGTTCATGTTCCCTATAGGACGGTTATACATCTTACTGTTGTTGCCCACATATTCTGTAATAGCGATATTTTCAAGCCACTTCTCGTGAAGACTGTATAAGTTTTTATAAGTATACAGCATCATGTCTCGTGCCCTGCATCTTTCGTCTAATAATTGTTTTATTGCTTGTTGTAAATTATCAGTCTTTTCGTTTAATAATTTCTTACATTGTGCTAGTTCTTCCACCATTAGGCTAAAAACAACGTAGTCATTAGTTTACATTCTAATAATGTGAGTAAACATGTTTATGAATTTATCATCACCACACATTCAGTGTAAACAAGTTTACATACTCATATACTGTCATCTATCTGACTCATATTAATAAATTAAAAAATATCTTTAAATACCTGCTGGCCAGAAATTTACTCCTCCATACTTCACACTGACCTGCTAACCATTCAGTTTGTTCCTGATAAACAAAACAAATAATTTAACAATATAGAATAATATATCGTAGCACTAAGTGCGAGCGCGCACTGCGGTGGTTTGCAATGCGTTTTTTTCACCACATCAAACAAAATACATATGTACAAGTAAATCAGTATGCGGTGAATAATTCACGGTGCGCGTTCTTCTATGATACTCCATACTTCGCAGATTATATGTTAAAAAAACGCGAGGCAGTGCGTGCTAGCCCTAATAGAACAAGTATTTTAGCCAAGCAAAAGATATACCAAACCTCTCCTTTTCTTTAGAAACTGCTAATAATTTAAAGTACAAGGAGGTAGAATTACAAATTTGATCTAATAGAAATCGATTGTACAACTTTTCGAAGATACCTGGTGTGTAGACAGATGTTGTGCAGAACTCAATAAAGCATTAGCCAAGTGCTTTTTATCTTCATTCAGGGATTGTACTTGGGTCTCAAGGTCCTCACCCATAGATGCCACCAGCATTGTTTTTAATTCTTTGTTGACCTGAAGATAACATCATATATTAAATAAAAACTATGATGTAATGCTGTGATAGCAAAAATAATGGCAATTTGATGATAATAATAGCAAGAGGATGATAATGTTAATTAATTGAAGTGTAATTAATTTTAATTAAGTGTCATCTTCCATGTGTGTCGTTGTCTCAATTTTCATAGTCACAGTGTATAATAACACCCTCATTTCGTCATTATGTTTAAGTCGCAAGTGATAGGGGGTGAGCTTATTGCCATCAACCGGGTACAAAACCAAACTCTGGGTTGCTACTGAGGAATTCTTCACAGAAAAATGCAATAACACTTTGCCCAACCTGGGGATCTCACAATCAACAGTCGCGGTTGTCACCACTAGACCAATGTGGCAGTTAACATCCTAATAAAAATATATAACGTTGCTGCTCTTGCAAAATCCACTATGGGAAAAAAACCTAACTTTACAAGAGAACCAAAATACTGTTTTTTTTTCAAACTGAACATTTTAAAACTTAGTATGCAGAAAATTAAACTTTATGTTGGGACATCAATAAATACAATTTTTTTGCTTTTTTCTATGATATAACAGGTGCTAGGATTTTTTTTAACTGAATTTGGGCACATAGCGATTCTTTTTTGGGTTATAAATACTGCTATATAAATTTCCGCCACATGACGTATTTATGCTTCTACTAGATAATTTTCATTGTTGGTCTTCCTAGAGCACTTAGCAGATATTCCACACTATTTTAAAATAATAAACCCATTATGTGTCATATTGAAGACCAATTCTAAGAGGTGCATCAAAATAGAAATATGTTGTGTCTCTTTGCACACATAGAGGATTTTTTAACCTATTTTTGGCCAAAGTTACATAGCTACTATTGCTATCGCTTTAACCAAATAAATTATTAGAAAACGGATTTCACAGGCACACATGGCTTGTAAAGTATTATAAAATAGCATCAAAAACCGAAATTAAAAAAGAAATACATAGCGGATTTTGCAAGTGCAGCAATGATAAACTTTATTTAATTAAATAACAAGATATCCACTACATGACACCTATTTACAGCGATAACACATTGTAATGAGGATTATTACAATAATAATACTATAATAAGAAATCTGAATATGGTTATACTTTCTCTCATACATTTCAACTTTTATTACTGTTTTTGGAGTGTGTAATTAATGCACATCACTATACCATGATATTATACTGTTTCCACAAATAATTGGAAGAGAAAGCTTGATAACATTATGTCAGTTGTAGGGTACCACCATTCTGTCGGGGTTGCGGTACATGCGTCTGCAAATCCCGTGACCTCGACCAACGGTCAGGAGGAGGAACACTGAGTTTTTAGCTAGTAAGAGTCTTTCCCTGGGGAAAGGGTATCCATGAGGAGAATGGGTAACACTCTGTGTACAATTTTCTTATGATTGAAAATAAAAAACATTTTAACAAAAATAAAACCGACTTCAAAAAAACGAAAAAAGCATAAAATAATTACCATAATATAAAAATAACCGATTTAGAAGTTGGTGCTAATCCATGCTGAACCAAATTAAAGGCACCGACTTCTGAATCTGTTACTTTTATAATATGGTAATTATTTTATGCTTTTTTTCGTTTTTTGAAGTCGGTTTTATTTTTGTTAAAATGTTTTTTATTTTCTTCATTTTAGTGGCCTTAATTAAAACATGGTTGGACCTACTAAACTGCGCTGCTCGTAACATCATCACATTATGCATACTGTTCGTCATTAAGGAGTTCCATTGTCTATCTCCGAAGTTCTTCATCAGATCTTCACAAAATTTAAATGGGACCATTTTGAAAGAATACTCTTTCAAATGAAAAAATATTTCTTCAAATCGGTTCATAAATTGAGAACCTCCTCCTTTTTTTGGAAGTCGGTTAAAAATATAAGTAATTAAAACTTACCTGAACTTGTTGCTTCAGCTGTTCTTTTAGAGATTCATTTTCATGTGTCAAATTATCAATCTTCTTCTGCATCTCAATCTTCTCTAGACTAGGTTTGTCAGCTTCCGGGCCTGACTTATCACTTGTAGAGTTTAGCTTTGACCTTGGTTTAAATTCATTCAGGTTTGTATTCATCTGTGACATTTGAGTGATCAAGGTGTTAATATCCATGTTGTTCTTCGACTTTTTCAACCCTTTTGAAACAAGCTGAGGTGTCATCGGCTTTACGGCTGCTGGATACGGCTCATATGGCACAAACTTTGGTGTCTTCATGTTTATCGACTTCCTCTTATCTGATTTTATAACTTTAGTAGCGTACACTTGAACTAGACGAGCCGGTAACAAACTATCCTTTCTTGGGCTAATGGGAACCTTAGAATCAACATTATGAATCCTCTCTGACGTTCTTTCGTCTGATTCCATTCCATCGCCCGCAGTCCTCGTTTTACTCATTATTTCTATAATAGAATAATTAATCACATTATCATAATAATTAGATCAAGATAATAGATACACAATCAGCAATAAGTGTACACGACTGCAGTAAGAAATAAGTTGAAAAAAGGATAATTATGCGTACTTGGATTAAAAGTATATAGTTTATCCATATCTACGAGACAGAAAGATAGGAAAATCAGATCATATAATCACAAATACAGCATCTACCAAGTTTCTTTCATATATTATTAGTCCTTTCCCTTTTGGTTTTGCTAATTTGCTTTCAAGTTACGGTTGGTTTACTTCTAACTGTCACTGTCAGCTGTCATTACAAATGTCAAAATCATAGATTATACGTAACAAGAATATAGAACTACTATGAACAACAACACTCGTTTCCACGGTATATTTTTACTAGTTGTTTATTCGAGTGAACGGTGTGAACAAAACCAAAAACATAATAATCACATTTAACTTTAGAAAAAGACAATCAATAACATGGTAACAACCAACAAAGACCATTCCACAAAAGCGTAATTACGTTGCACGTAATTTTAACCTTGGTGTGTCGTCGCACTCGTTGCAACTATGAAGATTTAATAAACGCCCGGACTGGCCATATGGGCAAATACCCGATAGACCGGTGTGGCCTGATGGGCCGGTCACACAGTCGGAGAAATCGAAAGAGTGAGGGGAACGTCAAAAAAAAAAAGAAAAGGTCTTCCAACTATCGCCTATCGCAATAAAAAGAAGCCGCAAATTGTTTGTGTTTGTAAATGCACCCAAGATACAGGAGAAAGAGTGAGGGGAGCGTCTAAAAAAAAAACACACGTCGTCTGTCTAATCGCTTGGGCCGACGCGATCGTCTCTTAAATGCCCGGGCCGATTTCAGGTCCCAGTCCGGCCCTGATTTAATATACCATTAAATCTTCACGGTTGCAATCGAATACATCGAAACGTAAGATAAGCCGCCGAATTTCGGTCGCGGTAGTGCATTATGCTCAATGTGTTCTGTGATTATGCTGCAGCATGGTTTGTGGCTTGATTGAGGTTTCTACATATATACGTACATAAACTCACGCCTTTTTCCCATGGGGTTAGGCAGAAACTATAGTGTGACGATCGGTCTATACACATATTATGTAATATTGTCATGGTGGTGGGTAGTTTAGTTTTAGTTTGCAATAAATCAGTCTGTCGTTGACCCAAATATTTCATTGACGTTCCATTGGCGACGAGAACGGGATTTTTTTTTTCGTTTGTGGTTACGCGTTTCAAATTTTCTATACGTTCATTATGCCTATCGGAAAAATAGAATTGTTTAATTTAAGTTCAAAACAATGGCCGGCGTATATTCGTCGAGTGAATCAGTACATCAGACTAAATGAAATTGACGATAAACTAAAGGTGTCTTTGTTAATAACGGTAGTAGGGGAAGAAACGTATGCACTTATGTGCGATCTGTGTTCACCTAGCTTTCCGGAAAGCAAAACATATGACGAACTAGTGAAATTAGTAACGGAGCATTTGGAACCACAACGGTCGGAGATTGCCGAGCGACACGCGTTCAGGTTGCGCCGACAGCGGGTTGGCGAGTCCCTCACAGAGTACCTGCAGGCACTAAAACACCTCGCGTCTACATGCAATTTCGGTAAGTGCAAGGCATGTTCGACGCTTGAGGAGAATTTACGTGATCAGTTCGTGTCAGGCCTGACGAATGACGTGATGCGGTCCAGAATCTTCGCCGAAAAGAAGATACAATACAAAGAGGCAGTGGAACTTGCGTTGGCCCTAGAGGCAGCGGAGAAACACGCCGAAGTTAGTGGCACAACGACGACAGTGACGGAGACATCGGAACCGGCAAGCGGCGAGGCGGGCGAAGGCCTGCATAGCGCACGCGGCTGGCGTACGGGCCAGCGCGGCCGGCCATCACGAGCGCCGGGCGGCGCAGGCGGTAAAGCGACTGCAGGAACACGCGGCGGCGGGGCGCACACCACGGATGGCCGCGCGCTGGCATGCTGGCGCTGTGGCAAGGCGCACACGGCCGAGGGATGTCGGTTTAAAAATTACAGTTGTGATGAGTGCGGGCAAAAAGGGCATTTAAAAGCTGTGTGTAAACAAGTGCGCGTTAGTGGCGGTCGGCAAAATTATGTCAGTGACGAATCGGATGATGGTATGTTCAACTTAAATGTAGCAGCACGAGGTAACAAACCATACTTTATTAACTTAACAATTGATAACACCAACATCGTATGTGAAGTGGACACGGGTAGTCGTATTTCAGCAATAAGTGACAGTATGTACCAACGTTATTTCTCGCATAAAAAGATTAACCCAGATAATTTAATTTTACGGGTTTACTCAGGTTCACGAATCGAATCACTTGGTTACATTGAGGTGGACGTGTGTCTAGGCGCAGTTAAAGGAAAGTCCTTAAGACTTTACGTTATTAACGGTGGAGCACGGCCTTTGCTAGGGCGAGAATGGATGCGCGCTTTAAAGATTACGCAAATAAACCTCAATGAAATCATAGATGATGAATTCGTAAACAAACTATGTAAAGAATTCCCCGAAGTATTTACTGATAAGCTAGGTACTTGCAAACAACCCATACGACTACAGCTGTCAGATTTAGAACCGGTTTACGTGCGAGCGCGACCGATGCCGCTGGCACTGCGCGCACGGGTCGAACGGGAGCTGGAGCGTCTTGTGACCGACGGTTCCATCTACCGCGTCGATTACTCGGATTATGGAACTCCAATAGTTCCAGTGATTAAACAAAACGGGGACACGCATTTGTGGGGATTATAAGATAAGCATCAATCCAAAGTTAAAAAGAGATTATTATCCATTGCCGCGTATCGAGGAGTTGTTTGCGAATCTCAGCGGGGGCGATAAATATACTAAAATAGATTTAAAACATGCATATGAACAGTGCCTTTTATCTAATGATTCGCAACCATATACGGCTATAACTACACATATGGGTACATTTGTGTATCGTCGTACACCTTACGGTCTGTCGGTTATACCGGAGAAATTTCAAAAAATTATGGAGGAGACACTGCGCGGGGTGCCAGGGTGCGTCGTATTTTTAGACGATATTTGTGTGACCGGGTCAAATAGACTTGAACATTTGAATAATCTGAGAGCTGTACTCGAACGGTTACGTAATACAGGACTTACTGTAAAACTTAGCAAATGTACATTTTTACAAGATAGTGTTAAGTATCTGGGCTTTATTATTAATAAGGAGGGGTTGCGAGTGGATCCTGAAACATTGGAGGCTATTTCCAGTGCGCCTAAACCAGAGAACGTATCGCAACTTAAGAGTTTCCTTGGTATGCTCAACTATTACGGGCGTTTTATTCCACGTTTGAGCACTTTATTGCAACCGTTACACAACTTGTTAAAAAAAGATAGCCGCTGGGAATGGGACTCCAAATGTGATAAAGTTTTTTTGGAAGCAAAGCGATCTCTTCTGAGTGAACGGGTATTAGCACATTACGAGGAGGGGCGCGAGCTGGTCTTGTCGGTGGACAGCAGCGCGTATGGTCTGGGCGCCGTGCTTGCGCACCGGTACTCGGACGGTAGTGAGCGGCCCGTCAGCTGCGTGACGCGTTCACTCAGTGCGCCGGAGCGCAACTACAGCCAGTTGGATAAAGAGGCACTGGCCATTCTGTTCGGTATCACTAAACATCACCAATATTTGTTCGGTAGGCGCTTTACGCTACGTACCGATCACCAGCCGCTTACTCATATTTTTGGAGCCAAGGGGGGAATCCCGCAAACGGCGGCTAGCCGCTTACAGAGGTGGGCTGTACGCCTGGCAGCGTATGATTTTGGCATAGAATTTGTGCGATCGGTGGACAACGGTCCGGCTGATGCGTTGTCCCGGCTACCGTTACCTCGGGAGGGTCGCTCGGCTGACACTGTGGACTATCTAAACCTTATAGAGGAGTCGCTACCTATGTGTTTCAAAGATATTGCGAGAGAAACCGAACGCGACCCGTTGTTATGTAAAATTAAAGGTTATGTTCTTTTCGGTTGGCCGTCAAGTCCGAGCTGTGAACCGGAAAAGCCATTTTTTGCGAGGAAAACGGATTTTGTAGTTGATCAGGGATGCGTCATTTATAAATATAGGATAGTAGTACCAGACGTTCTTCAAAAGAAAATTTTAAAGGAAGTTCATGAGGAGCACCTAGGTGTGAACAAAATGAAAAGTTTATCGCGGAGTTACATTTACTGGGCGAGTTTAGATCGTGACATTGAGGAAATGTGTAGGTCATGTGCTGCGTGCCGTAACGTGCGGGACGCGCCGCCGCGGGCGCAGCTGCACCCCTGGGAGTTCCCACTGCACCCGTGGCAGCGCGTGCACGCGGACTTTGCAGACTGCGGGGGCGTACGTTACCTAATTATGGTGGACGCTCATTCCAAATGGATAGAGGCCGTGCCGATGCGTAGCTCGAATGCAGCTTCTACGATCAAAGTTAATAGAAGTATATTCGCACGTTTTGGCTTACCATCACAGCTCGTGACGGACAACGGCCCGCCGTTCTCTTCTCAAGAATTTAAAGAATATTGTATAAACAATTGTATTAAACATACAACTTCGGCTCCTTATCGGCCTCAGGGTAATGGCGCGGCTGAAAACGCGGTTAAAACTGTAAAGAAAGCAATAAAGAGAGCGATATACGAAGGCAAGGATGTAAACGCCGCTCTAAGCAAATTTCTTTTCCAATACTGTAATTGTGATCACGCGACGACAGGAGTGTCCCCGGCAGTGGCGCTCCTGGGGCGGCGCCTGCGCAGCCGACTGTACGTACTGCGGCCAGACGTGGCAGCCGTAGTACGAGCGAAACAAGAGCGGCAGGTCGCCCGCACCCCAGGGTCTGATAGGGAATTTCAGGTGGGAGACGAAGTGATGGCTCGTGACTATACTTCAAGGGGGGATAAGTGGACCAAGGCTACCATTATTAAAAAGACTGGGCCTGTCTCTTATAAAGTCGGTATAGGTTAACGGTGTGGAGTGGCGTAGACATGCGGACCAAATCATTTCAACCAGCTGTAAAAATAGGTTCTCGTTATCGCGAATGAGTGGCGTGGCTGGGGCCGACGAGACGAGTCCTAATAAGACAGCCAAACCGAGTGTTGATAGTGGAGCCGAAGGTGAGCTGTTTGAGGACGCATCTAGCGGTGGCAGCGAAACTAAGACACCGGAAGCGCTTCAATCGCCGCTAGTTCAACCCGATCGATCGTTGCCTAAACACGGGCACGAGCCGTCGCGATCGCCACCACCCCTGGGTGCGTCCGCTCGAGCATTACGTGCGTTCAATCGGGCTAAGCAAACTGTCATGAATTTCTTACACTAATTATTTAGTTCCTTTGTAAAATGTGGCTGTTGACTTGGTGAGGAGAAGTGTGACGATCGGTCTATACACATATTATGTAATATTGTCATGGTGGTGGGTAGTTTAGTTTTAGTTTGCAATAAATCAGTCTGTCGTTGACCCACGTATTTCATTGACGTTCCATATAGAACGCTACATGCTACGACCCTTACATACTTTAAGGTTTCTCCACAGAGTAAAGTAATATGTATGAACGGTTTCCCGTGTTTGTATAATAGAGGGCAAAGAGAATGATATATTAGAGGGGGCAGACGGGCGGACGAGCATGCCGGTCACCTGGTGATAGTAAGCGATCACTGAAACTCATGAATATATCCTACACTAAAAAGCGATCAGAGGAGCTGAGCCGTTGTCGAACTTACAGGGAGACCTTAACTAATTTCTCCTACGAAGGTCGTAAGTATATGGAAGCTGGTTCCATAAGTTCTACGAGGCAAGTGACGTGTGAATTGTAGGTAGTGTAGTGGTGGACCGCAAACCATCACGATTTTAGGCAGGTGGTACAATGATGGAAATCGGCGGCTGGTCGAATAACAATTTTTCCGAGCGTTCACTCTTTGATTATATACCAAAGCGTTCCCATTATAGATGCGGTAAAGAATGTTCAGGAGCAAATTGCGTGCGAGTCCGGTAGTTTTTGTTGGGTTAGTACCTACAATAAGCCAGTGTGACAGGGTCTTAAGAAAAGGGCCTGTCCAGATGAGAAATTTAAAGCACAATTCGAAATGAGTTTAATTTTTATAAGACTGAATTTAAAGAGGCAGCATTCAGTGAGTATTTTACAAATGAAATATTTAAGTCCTCATGCTGCTACAACTATCGCGCGCAGGATGTGTTTTCAGTCGAAGATGGGGCGGGTGTTATAAACACGATTCAGCAGCAATAAATCGGGAGTCTGGATGTGGACGGATTGTATGGACCGGCCTTTAGTACCCTACAATCACGTGACCGGAAAAACGATAAAATCGCCTATGTGTACAGGCTTTTACGTCGTGAATAGTATGAAAATACAAATCAAATAATAAAATCAATCATTTATTGCAATAAATTAAAATACCTACAATTTCATGAACCAATTATTAAGACTTAAGTGTAGCATCTAATTCTCCATTAGCTTGTAGTTCCTTAATTATGTCCAACCCTCCAATTAGTTCTCCTTTAACATAAAGTTGAGGGTAGGTAGGCCAGTCTGAATATTCCTTAAGGCCTTGGCGTACTTCTTCATCAGTCAATATATCAAATGTTTCATAGGGCACACTAGAAAACAAACACATGTTATCATCAATCTAGCCTTTTTCCCCAAGTACCTATATCAATTGAATGTAAGCATGAATTGTTATACAAAACAGTTTATATTCTAGACCTGCGACACAGAATATGCCATTGTCTTTCAAAAAAGATTACAAATGGCTATATAAACATTGTCATTAGTATCATGTGCCTGGAATTTAATATTATGACAGTTTAATTTAATAACTATTGTGTATAGTGCCTGGCAGGGATCATTATAAACATAACATAAATCACACTTTGAAAGGTTTGGCAGTGGTGTTTCCTAATACACCCTTGTGGTGAGCCTATTACCTTTAACCAGGCACAAATCCAGATTCCAGGCTGCTATTGAGAAATTCCTAATGGAAAAAACTCAATAACACCTTTCCCAACCTGGGGATCGAACCCAGGACCCCATGCTCAGCAATCGCACTTGCAACCACTAGACCAACAAGGCATTCAATATATCAGGCCATCAACATCCACTACTGAATATGAGCCTGCAAAAAGACATTAGAGGGGGTATTTTGGTTATCACAGTATGTTGTTATTAGCAGAAAAGACAATACCGCTACCAAAATATTTAATACTACCCTTTAGTCGCCTTTAATGACACCGACAGCCCATTCTTTAGCAGGCACCACACATCTATACTAATATTATAAAGAGGAAAGATTTGTATTTTTGGATTTTTGTATGTAACAAATACATTCAAAAACCACTGGACCAATTTCAAAAATTCTTTTGCCATTATATAGCTACTTTATCACTGAGTAACATAGGCTATGGGCAGAGCTGTGAGGACACAGCTAGTCAGAAATAATAATAGAAAAACATATTGCTCTTTACCCTGTTCCATTAAGAATTTGAATTAAAGTTTTGCTAAAACCACATCTAGGTTGCCCCCTATTTCCTTTCATGAATACCATAACATCATGTCTATTGATCAGTGCTTTCAGTCTATCTTCTAGTTTCACAGGAGCTACATCCCCCACGGGAGTCTTATTTGTACTATGAGCCTTAACTTTAGCAGATATTTGTGCTGCATCAGCACCATCCACTCTGTCTACTTGTTTGCCATTCTTGAATAATATTACTGTTGGTACAGAGTCAACCTGGAAATTAAACAAAGTTATTTGTTCAGTAACTAGTTTCCATTTAAACATGTTTTGGATTCTGCAACATCATTGTTACATTGTAATAATATAATATGCTCAGTAATATATTAAACTTTTTTTAAGGAAATGCTCGTTTTATTGACACAGCTGTTCCTTTATATAATTTATATCGTCACCGGAAAGCTACTACATAAGTGCCATTTTGGCTAAAATGGGTTATATATTATATCTTTTTAGATTTTTTTTCTACATCAATTAGTTGGGATTTTGTAATATAATAGAACTAGCTGTGTCCTCACGGCTCCACCCGTAGCCTATGTTACTCTGTGATAATGTAGCTTTCTAATGTCAAAAGATTTTTTGAAATTGGTCCAGTAGTTTTTAAGTTTATTTGTTACATACAAAAATACAAATCTTTCCTCTTTATAATGTTAGTATAGATAAAATACAAAATCCCAACTAATCAATGCAGAAAAAAAATCCAATCCAATGATATAATATATAACTCATTTTAGCCAAAATTACACTTAAGTAGTATTGGCTTTTCAATATTGTCATTCTATTTTACATAAACTGAAGAGTGTATAAATTGAAAATTAATTTTACCTTAAACTGCAATGAGATTTCAGATAACTGTTCAGCATCACAAATAGCTATTTTGCTGCCACAGGATTGTATTTCTGGTAGTTTTACCAGTTCTTTTAGCACCTCTGTCACTTGTTTGCATTGCTCAGCCCAGTCAGCCGAAAAATGAACTACTGTTAGTACAGGTGTCCTGAAATTATTACTTTTTATAATTAAGTGTCTTGGAACACAAAACCTATGTTCCATAAATTTCAGTAGCAAGCTTATCACTTTTATCACAATTTTTATCTACAGATATAGGTAATTTGTTTAGAAAGATAAGCTGATCCTAATAGAATAAACAAAACAACACAAATGCCATGAGGTAGGCCCATGAAAGAAACTAATAGCATTTATTATCTCTGCTGACCTTAACAAAAGGTGAAACACATTTGATAATCATTAATGTTGAAAACAATTATAGATATTCAAGCTTATCATGGTGTTAGATAACAATATATAGTTCTTTCAAAAAGGATTGTTACTTAATGTAATATTTTCAACTTTATTAATTGAATTTACAATACATAATTATTTCAAAATTGGTACAGGGTGCGGAATGTTTTTATATAGAAAATGCGACAAAAAACCAATTCAATATTTTCAATGAAAGTACTCAAATGCCACACTTCTTTTACAGTATTATAGAAACGTTAATGGAAAATGAGATCCTTACCGAATAAAATTTTGGAAATTCTCGGTTGTATCCAAATTGGTGACCGACATGACGAGGTTGGATGTGTAAGGTTAAGTTTCACCTTAAAACAAATAAAAGTTGAAACTGTTCACTAAATTTTTCTTTAGCGGCACTTTCTTGAACGCCCGCGGTTTCACAGAGTGTTTTTTTTCATCTAAACACAAATTCCAAACTATAACTAGAATTATCACTGTCTCGATTGCAAATTGCAATTTTATTTGCAAATGTTTAATAGTGATGTACTTATGCACAGAGTACATTACTTATAGACTCGGGGTTAGGTTCCGTCGTTGCTCAACAGATGGCGTACCTGTGCCCTTCTCATTCATAATGAAATTTAATAAATCTCATTTATTATTTTCTGAAGCTGTATACAATTTTAACTATTTAATCTTATTATAAACGAAATTAAATAAAATGAATACAAAATCATGTAATATATTTTTACAGCAACATTGCGCAATACAAAATAATGATCAGTTTCATTTCACGCATTTTAAAGTAACGCCAAAGAAAAGTGACATTGTTTATTGAAATTGTTTTTACTCATTGGAAAGAAAAAGTTGAGCTCTAATTAATATTATTTTCTCAATTGAAGATTTACCGTAAACTTATTGGATTATTTGCAAATTACAATTCAAGTGTAATATTGGCACCCTAGAAACTGTTTTTGTAAAGGAACGTCATCGTCGAACGTTATTGGTATAAATTTGAATTTGTCATTCTTGGCACAATTCTTGGTATTTTTTCAAACCCATAGAATGCGTTTCGGAATATTGAACAGTGTAATAAACAGTGTGTGTATTTGTGTGTGTAGTGTTTCTGTAATAAACCACATTTATTTTGGTTTAGGTTATTGAATGTATGTTAAGTATTATCTTTATAAACTCAATAAAGCTTTGTAATATTCGATTTCGTGTTTCATTCTAACGAAATAATAAAGTGAAGAAACAAAAAGGAACTATAAACTTATAAAGTACCTACCTATAACTAGCTATAACCTGGGTAGGCTATATATGCGTAGCTATAGATGTGTATTTCAATTAGTTCTGTCGTTAGTCACCAGATGGCGCATGACGTAGAGGTCAGCTGAATACTCTATACCCCTATAAGTCCATACAAAATAAAAATGTACTAGGTGAAAAGCCCCTATAATTATGTAACAACTTAACAAGTTCACTAAAACTACAACAACTCACCTAATTAATTTGAATATATATTGTATTTGTTGAACAGGTAATAAAAAATTATGAACTTTATTTATTTGATAGTGATGGGTTTAACATTTTACGTTATGATTTTACAGTGTTGAGTTTATCGTATAGGTACATTATTTTACCATGGTGTAGATATTATGGGGCTGGAGCTGGACATCCTTATCGTAGAATGTCAATTTGACATTGACAATGACAATTATTTGACAATTGTCTCCTTTTTTGCTGTTGGGCATTATTTGAGGTTAGCTCAGGTGAATTATGCTGAAAAATCTTGCATTTATTTAAATTAGTCACTATTCTTAATTTACTAGCTGCGAAAATAATCTTTCTTAACAATGGCTACTGTATCAAGTGCACCAGCGCCAGGAATGCATCAAATCGATTTATCCAAGCTTAATTTACAGCAGTTGGCTCAACTTAAACAGCAATTGGATCAAGTAAGTTAAAAAAATACATAAAATAAAATGAATATGTATGATTTTATTATTATATTTTATCAAACCATTGACTGTCAGGTATCTAATTATTACTTACCATCTTACTGAAAATACTTGTAGGTTACACATGATATCTTCCATAAAGGCGAGATTTATGTTGAAACTTAATAAGAAAATACTTATTGAAATTCTTTTGTAGGAAATGACCGTATTTCAAGACTCCTTACAAACATTGAAGATAGCTCAAGGAAAGTTTATGGAATCTGGAGAATGTGTTGAGAAAGTAACACCTGATTCTAAAGGTAAAACTATACTAGTACCGCTGACTGGATCCATGTATGTTCCTGGCTCAATAGCAGACACAGACAATGTGCTTATTGATATAGGCACTGGTTATTATGCACAGAAAGTAAGTGTTATTTTTAAATACATACATATATTTAAAATTTAAATATTTAATAGACTGAAAATATTTCCCATCATTAGATACTGTTACGATTATGCTGTATAACATTTTTTGTTTGTTGATTTTGTAGTCCTCAATGCAACATAATAATGACGTATTTTTCGAAATACAGTTAAAACTGTTGTAAATTTGACTAAAATTACATTATTGAATGAAACTATCTGATTGATTGCCTGTTTTGCTATAGTAATAGGCAATGTTCTTCGTTTTATATTGAAAATGGAAATTTTAAATTATGAAAGGGACATGAAAGCTGTTTCATATTATATTATTAGAGGTTGCCCGTGGCTTAGCCTGCATGAATGTAGTTTATCACGTATACCGCTTTTTTGGGATAAAAGTAGCCTATGCCCTTCTCCGGGTTCAAGACCATATCTGTACCAAGTTTCATCAAAATTGGTTCAGTAGTTAGTCGTGATGAAGTAACAAACAGATGGATAGAGTTACTTTCGCATTTATGACAGTAAAGGTCAGTGTTCATTTGACCTCTTTAATCAATTAATTTTGTCATTATTCCTCTGTAGTAAATAGTTTGTTTTACTTTTCAGGACATAGTAGGTGCTAAAGACTATTTCAAGAGAAAAGTGTCATTTGTAACAGAACAGATGGAGAAAATCAAAGTTTTGGGCATTGAAAAGTCAAAGGTTCACAAAGCGATCTGCATGATGATAGAGATGAAGCTGCAGGCTCAGATGCAAGCAACGAAACCTTCTTCTTCGTAACAATAATTAATACTTAATAAGTAATAATTGCTTTACCATTTGTGTAGCCTTGTGGCACAAGGGTTTTATTGAAGTATGCATTAGAATCTTGCACAGGGTAGTTCTGACTACAAGTTTTATAAGAAATATCTTATTCTTCTATAAATGGAGAATTCTATGATTTATCATTAATGTAACTTTATACCTGCAATATACTACTTATTCATACAGCGTTGTACTAGATTTTTCTGCAATAGTCATAGGCTAAGTGGCATTCAGTTCTTTGTAGAATGTATTCAATCCTATAAAGTTAACAAGATTCTAATGTCCTTATTTCATATTATTTTATGGTTGCAATAATAACCCATTTCTGTTTCAAAATAATAGATATATTTAAAGTGTAACTGCATTTTGTTAAATGAAAACAACTTTATTAATCTCTCTATTATGCATGATCTAGTTTGATAATAAATTAATATCAGTATTCTCTATTTATTTTAGTCAAATATTTATATTTATTTTATACCAATTTCTATTTATGATTCTGTGGTTACAAAACACTCACAGAAAAATTATCACCATGCAGTTTGATCAGGCCATAAAGTTTATCAATTTTGCAGTGGTCCAGGGTGGTGACCATTGTGTAGGCAAACTTTTCTCATCATGGGTAAAAAAAAACAAGTCAATCTTATGGGGGCCAGAATTTTCATGACAAGATATTAAAATTTGTCATAGACGTTTCACTCGTTCTCACCCTACAGTGGGATATTGAAGGCGTATGATAATAAAAATAGGTCTTTTAGTGTCGACACAAATACAACGCAGGTATCTACATTTATTTTCGAGATTATTCGAAAGGTTCCTACGACTAAGGGTCCGTACACAAAACTGCGATGCGATGCGAATTCGCAACGCAGAAAACTGCGACGCAAATTGCTGCGATGCGATTTCGTGCGGCAAGGCGTCTTCCTTCCAAGGTTCGGGTGACCAATCCCTCGACGATCATCAACCGTATTGAACATATTTTATACTAGGTAGAATAAATTTGCGTAAAAAGATTTGCGCACTGCTGTTACTGATAAGAAGATATAGGAAAAATCAATTACGCGAATCAATTCGTAATCTCTTGCGATGCGTCGTGCGAGCTCGTATATTTTTACGACGCGACGTCGCATCGCAGTTTTGTGTACGGACCCTATGGTTGTTGGCGGGCCGGATTAAACGGTTTGGGGGCTGAAGCTGGCCCGCGGGCCGTACTTTGCCCATCACTGGTTTACACTAAGAATTCTACATGCCTCTTAGAACATTTTAAGTTGTGGCTGTAGACAGGCATTTAAAATCTAGTAAATTTGTCAGCTGGCTGCTCCTTAGGAGACCAATCTCTTGTTTATGGTATCCTACTAGCTAGATAGTTTGCGGAGGGCGGATAGTAGCAGTTTAGTGTGGAGAACTGATATTTGTTTAAGGGGTAAAGTAGTAAAAGCAGAAAACATGTGACACCAAATGATTTATTTTTTTAATAGGCCAAAATGATAGAGCTGATGATATCTACAATAATAATGACTTATAATAAACTATCTTATAATGTATCTACAGTATGTCTTATAGTCACAAAACAATATTAACTAAATAAGGCAACGACTATTCCTTAAGTTTGTAAACAATTTCTATTATTAAGTGTCGTAAAATGATTTTTTTATTCAAATATCTCATATCATGAACACGTGAATAGGTGTTTGGATACAAGAGAAACTTTAAATATTTTGTAAAATTTACAATAATACCAGTTTTAATTACAAATTAGACATACGTTATAACAACAGTATTTATTGGTAATGCATGTATGTAGCAAACGATGGCTCGTAGATTGGAAAAATGCTATTTTTCATTCACAATATTTTTTGAATATATTTTCCCAAGTATTTTCTGCAACTGGTTATTTATTCATCTCGGAAATAAATTTCAATATCTATTTTTTATTCTGTACCTACGCATCAGAGTAAAAACTTTAATTATCTATTACAATTAAGAGATAAGTATTTATTTACAATTTATTACATTATCATTTAAAGTAACTATAATATAACAAACTTAAATTGGATTAGGATTAGTCATGGAGAGCAATCATATACTTCATCGCCTTGGGCGAACACTGGAGTGTCAACACCGTAACCCTTAATATATTAAACGTTCCATACACAGTATTAAATAAGTAAGCTTACACGAACAGATCACTCGCCTGCTCGGCGAAGTCCTTATCTCAAATGGTGTAATATTCTGGTGCGAAGTCATTAGCGAGATTGCTGAGGAAGTGGAAGTCTGAGGAAGAGTTGGAGTTGTCTCCGGCAGGCGCGGCGTGCGTGGCCTCGTAGAACTGCTGGAACGAGCCGTAGCCGTCCGCGCACTCGGCGCCGCCGTACGCCTCGCCCGCCGCGCCCGCCGCGCCGGCCGCGCCTGTCTGCGCCGCACTCGCCGCGTACCCTGCTGCCTGCTGCGTGTAAGCATTTCCATCATAGTAGTTCTTTGAATAGTCCGTCCCGTGCGCGGCCTTCTGCCCTTCAGCAGCATAATAGTTATGTCCATGATCATGTTGCGCACCTTCGTGGTAGTGGTAGCCATAGTGGCTGTTCGCATACCCCATATGCTCCCCACTGTAACCCTGTGATTGGTCATACCCAGGGTGCCCGTATGCTACTTGATCTTTTCCATACGCTGGATACCCATAGTTTTGATACATTTCATGCGGGTACGCTTGCCTCGATCCAACACCGTTAGTCGGCCTTGTGGAAGGAGATCCGTCCTGCCGTGTATGCTGTTGATTTCGAACATATCCGTGCTGGTCAGCAGATTGAATTGCGGTTCCGTAGCCTTCGTAGTTTCTGTTACCCTGGGGGTATTGTGCGAGCTTTCCGATGAACTGTTTAGAGTCCATGCGGAAGTCAGGGTGCGGAACAAATTGTCCAGGAGGCGCATTACCTCTAATGACGTAAGGGGGCATCGCATTTGGCACGGCTTGAGGGTGCGGCGGGCCCGGTGGAGCGTTTGGTGGCGAAGGCCGAGGATAATGGCCTAGAGGACTGGGGTGCATACTCGACGGAGTTCCTGGCGTCGACGACGGTGTCAAGTTAACCGACGAGAATTTTCCATTATCCGGAAGACCAGCTATAGGACCAAGACCGTCTTTAGATGAAGACGGTGAAACCTTGCAAGTGGCGTCCAGCGAAGGTGATCGTTTCCTTGATTCTTGTTTGATCCTCTTCGTTAAGTTTCTAGGTGCGACGGTCATTGCTGTTATGGGCGGGTGTCCATCTCGTGAGTCATCTTCTGCGAGTTTGTCGAGAGAAGAGGACGAGGCCACACTAGAGGCTCCGTCGCTCGCAAAGCTATTGTTGTTGGTAGCACTTGGAGTATTATTATTCCTGGTGCGTGACGCAAGCTCCGGTAGATCCTCAGTTGGGGAACAAAGTGCACCGGGCGGTAACTCGCAACCCTGGCAACTTTTCTTGCCAGACAGTGGTCCGTCGTCGTCCAAAAATTTGTCAAGCCCTGTCTTAGAGCTCTTGCCGCCTTCTGATGTTGTCGAATCCTTGTCATCACCGTCTTCGGTCTTACTCAGTGTCTGTCTCTTATGCTTCATACGTCTGTTTTGGAACCAGACCTTCACCTGTAACAAGAATTTATTATTTAAAGTTGTTATTACTAAAACTCTTCACATGGATGCTTTGATTAGGTATGTTTAAAGTGTGGATGATAGTGGACCTACATTTTTCGTGGATGTGATGCTGATACGTACCTGTCTCTCAGTTAGGTCTAACGAAGCGGCGATTTCAATTCTTCTCGGTCGGCACAGGTACTTGTTGAAGTGAAATTCTTTCTCCAATTCCAGCAGTTGTGTGTTCGTGTAAGCAGTGCGTAGTCTACGTGGCAGTCCATTCTCTGTAATGAAAATTATCGAAGTCAATAATTATTGCTCGACCCTGTGTTTTAAAACTAAGCATTTCATTAATGGTTTTCTGTTTTAATTGCGTTCTATAAAATATGAACGGCACATTTCAAATTAATGTTATAGAATGCTATTCCTGGAAGCTTTCAATAACATGGTTGTGAGGCGGGCTCGCGGGTACGCTTTCCTTTAATGTAATAACTTGATCGCATGTCAGAGCACCGCCCTTGACGCCATTGTGTCGAAACGGTGTTCTTTTTATTTTACCACAAAATACGAATTGGAATTCGAAATTCAAATTACAAAAGGGCGGCGAATAATGGGGCGATCGCGTTCGCGTGATGGCTCGGCCGCGGGGCTCGCGATGTCATCTGTGCACTGCTTATGGCTTTTACGTCATACGCAATAAGGGTTATTATGTAGTGTTGGTTTTGTTGATAAGGTGGGGTTGGTTCGTGTTTGATTGACGTGTTCGTCAGGTCTCGCCATTGCTATTGGACAAGGGTAGCTGTCAATCAAACGGTAACGCGGCCCCTGGTTCTGCTTGGTTGCACTAAGGTAAATGCTGGTTTTTATTCGTACAAATAAAAGCTGTACCTTATATACTTTGGTATTAACAGTGTCTATTTCTATCATTAGAAATGCTTAGAATAATTTATCGTGTTTGTAGTTTCTAAACTCGGTGCAACTGTAATTAATTCGCCTAACGTGCATAAGTTCGTATACTTGGCTAACGTTACTAAATTATCGGTTTACTGAACCCGAAACTCGATAGCCCTTGGTCATCCCACAGAATTATCATGTCTTAGTATAGAGGGTTACGGAAGTGTTAAGGTAGTACTTATATATTATTAAATTATTATTCATGGAATCATAATTATATCGTGATGAACGGTTTGTACTTACAAGTACTTACGGCCCAAAGTGACATTAATTCTGGTTTCGATTTAGGATGTCTGCACGTGTGATATTGGGATCCGCCATTCGGACTATCCTCGTGTGTGGCATATGAATAGTTGAGGAGCGGTAAATATTAAAAAAAAATGGTTTGTACGAATTTCTATTTTTTTTGTTCCTAATTTTTTTGTTGTATACCTAATAATCTTAAATCGTTCATGCCTAGGGGTCCTAACTGTCCTTACAGCTATAACACACCAATAAATAGTAGAATAAAATAATTCCCGCCTTGTGTTCACGCATATACCAGGATGAATGTGCAAAAGATGCAAGTTAGTAAGTTTTTGCGCCACGGCATAATAAGCACGATTATGCGGGCTCGAGAGTTCGTATAATGTTCGCATTATCTCAGTGTACACTTCCGAACCACTGAACAACCATTTTTGATGTGGTATTCCCCTTATACGTTCAAATTCTCGGAACTAAGCTTCATGAATATTTGCTGGAATTCAATCGTGGATGGTTATGTGATGTGATGATAGACGAGTTATTGATTTTGATGATCTAATCATATTTTGAAATTGGCTTGATTTTATTATATTTTGGGTTTTTTTCCGATCTGATGATTCCGACGGCGAGCGAGATGGTCAATCTCTAAAAGAAAATGTAATTTATATCTACATATCTTGATATGCTACCTTATTTAAAATTAATATCTAAGCA
Organism: Amphipyra berbera; assembly: GCA_910594945.2. Classification (NCBI taxonomy): domain Eukaryota; kingdom Metazoa; phylum Arthropoda; class Insecta; order Lepidoptera; family Noctuidae; genus Amphipyra; species Amphipyra berbera. Next base: position 18,893,057 of record OU343128.1, read on the forward strand.
AGAACATCAATAACAGGTTGTTCAATCAATCACGATAAACTAGTTCGATTTTATTTTCGCATACCTACTTTTGCACGGGACTGTACCTACCAACCTACGGGGCAATCTAAAAGGTTGGCAGTATTAAATTATGAAGGAATGTAAATATTTCTTTATTGCGCACCCCTGTCTTGTCTACAGCGTGTAGGTAACAAATGATTGCCAAGTAGGTTGTTTAACCCCCCGGCTGCGGACAGGGTATGTTGGACCGAAGATTTACTGCGGATTAGGGGTCACTACATCGGTCAAGTCAAGAGTCCGCTTGTCCGCACTTAATTTGATAATATCACTGTACCCCGTGTTTGAATTGAATTATTTCCTTTGAAAATGTGAGTTAACTTCTGTAATTTTCTACTTTACTTTTTTGTTATATTTTAAAGTTTTTATTTTTTTGAGACAGAATAGTAGATAGTCTCTCTCTTTCTTATTGGCACGTGTGGTGAAAAGAAAGACGGTCAGTAAGGTTGGTAGCGGGGTTAATTGCCCAGAGTGCCCAGGGTGCGCTGGACGTACTTGTGGCGGCTCTTTAAATTCATCTCAATTTAAATCAATTTTAGATTTAATAAACAAACAATTTTCGACTGTGATCTTACTGACTTTGCATACAAACGGTCTAAGTCTCAAGACTTATTGTTAGTTTACCTACATATGAATTTAAAAAAGTTGTCTGGTAAAAGGAATCATTTTTCAAAAACGATTGCCAAAAACAGGTAGCTCAACTAAACCTAAGCGTTTGATCCCCGACGTGTAAATGTAATGTAACAAGCAGTTGTAAACAATTTGCGGAGTTGCCGAGAGCACTCCCTCGGGCAAGTTTAAATAATTAATCAAGAGCCGGTAAAGGATTAATGCGGTGGCCAGTTGGTGGTTGGATGCCATTAGAGATCGTTCGATGCCCCTACGAGGGCCGGAGAGACTAAATGCTGCGGTCACATTATTTGTGTCGGAGGCGCGAGGAATCGAGGGTTACTACTGCTTAATTGGTTTTCTTAACATGTGGATGTGACATGGAATTGTTGTAAAATATTTTAATAAGCTGGATGAAGTTCAGTGGGTAGGTAACGGTATATTTAAGTATGTCGAATACCAACAACTGTTGACTTTAAAATCTGATATAAACGATTATATTGAGAGAAGTTCTTCTTCTATTTGTGTGGTTAGTGACAGAGTTTATGACGCCCATGAGCCTCTGACTTGGTTTCACATGCCGTCGAGAAGTATCTCTCAGGCATGCTTCCTCACGATGTTTTCCTTCACCGATTTTAAGCAAGTGATAATTATACAATACGCACACATGAATCCGAAAAGTCAGAGGTACGTGCCTTGGGTTAGAACTCGACTATGGCTTTGTAGTCCGACGGTCACACCATTAGGCTATCATAGCTTATTGATTGAGAGAAATGATCTCGATATAGATTTCTAATTCTGTAGCCCTCAATAGCCACGTTCTAGGCTAGGTAGGTAATGTGACGTAACTCAAAAATCACATCCGGTTGAGGATTTACGTATAAAAAATAAATACAACTTTGACAATAAAGTTAGTGTAGACGCAAGTCGCGTGCCACACACTGACTGAGATGATAAAGTGCCAAATATTTATTTTGAATGTTGCCGCTGCAACGGAAAAGTTGCCGCGCGAGGGGTTTCCACCAAGAGTTATTACGTTATGAGGTGTGAAAGGCATAAATGTAAAAATTCAATATTTCAAAAGAAAAAGCTAAATTTTTCCACAATTTCTTGCCAGTAACAATGTCGTTTAGGGCGTTATGGGGATAAAGTGATCCGGTGTGATATTTTGTTTACTTGCAAGATTTAACGTGCTATATTGACACCATAAAGCACTCGATGTTATTTTGATGATTGACACTCGATTCTGTAATAGAACTACAAAGAAAAGAAGGACCATGAATGTCGATGATACTTATATCATATTCTAAGACCCCACTATAGAAGTAGGCAGGTATATATGCTGTGATTGGTATGGAATTTGTCTATTAACCAAATCAGTGAAATCTTTAAAAAATATATTTTAATTAGTCATATTCTGGACTGAAATTTTTTAGTCAACCCATTTGCAATATATTTATTGCCATAAAATACTTTTATCATATTTAGTAGTATGAAAAGTATTTTATATCATATTTGATATAAAATACTTTTCATCCATTAACCAGCTCGGTGAAGGTCGTTCTATAGTGGGATCCTATACTATCATGCTTGTATCAAAAACTTAATAAAATCTTCCAATGAGATTTTAAGTTTGTCTTCTGTCAAAATAATTGTGAAGCAATCGAGTCTCTTATCAATTTGTACTTGGGTGTGTCAGTGTCGCAACAATCGATCATGTTGTGGCGGATTTGTATTTTTCCGATTAGCCGGCTGTATCGGGGCCCTGTTTGACATTGTCGCATCAATTATAAGCGTGGATTACGACGAGACAGATCTAAGACGGTTCAATTTCGTTTCGTTGCGGGGAAGAACGGCGGGGCTCCGTGAAGGGTGATATCAGGAAGTGACTCGAGATTGCCTTATCAGGGCTTGATGAAGGCCTGATGTTCCCCATTATGCACGCTTCGGAAAGTTCCGCTCGTGTCTCGAGGTACTGGGGTTTTGCGGTAGAGTATTTTTTAGGTTGTAGCGATGTTCTAAAGTTTTTTATACGTAGTTAGGTATCTATATGGAGTTGTTCTATTCTAATCATTTAAAACTATATAAAAGTTCTTTATCTTTAGGTGCAAACACAAATCGAGGTGCATGCAGGTAAACCTTCTAGATATGCTTAGTTATGTCAATGATCTAAATTATTATATCTACATACGCCGTAGTGTGTACCACCATAGTGCTACGTACCTATTTGGATAATTTAGGTGGTATTCACAAGCAGGTACTCCCACCCTTTTATGAAAGTTTGCGTTCACATTAAGTTTGTTGGAAACGTAACGAGTGTCGGATTGTGCTGGGTCCCAAATCCATTTGGGTGATACAGAAGGTTATTAAAAGTTGTCGCACAGACAGGCGGCGCGAGTTTGGAGCACTTTGACAGCCCGTCCCCGGGGAATGCGGTTCGATTCCGACGACTAGGAAATTTCATTAATCCCTTTATTAAGAAGTTCTATTTTCCTAATCGTTTGTTTTAAGTTTCGAAACTGTTTTGTTTCTTGTAATGCGTGCCTAGATATAAAGGTGTACATTTACGTTTAAGTATCCGGGGTGTAAATGAAATTATGTAATTCCTTCAAACCTCGTGATGTACTGCTGACATAGATTAACCCTGCATGGGATAGACGTGGATTCAACAAAAAAAAATTACTATATGTAAACATGTGTTCTTAACGTGGGGCATTTTTGCGCCCCGAGTTAAATGACCGCACGGCGAGCGATAGCTGGGCTACGCGCTACGCGCCCGGGGCGCTAAAATGCCTCGCGTTAAGAACACATGTTTACTTCTTATAATGATTTTTTTATTGAATCTAAAATTATCGTATCAGGCTAATCTATGTCAGCAGTACATCACGAGGTTTGAAGGAATTACATGATTTCGTTTACTCCTTGTATTTGAGCGAGATTAATAAAATATTTTAACCTTTCAATAAAAGCGATGACCTATCTATTTTATGATTTATCTACAACATTTAACACGGATGAAGAATGCTGCCCTCTGCCCTTAAAGCTGGCTACAAAGACCAAACACAAACATCCTGCGACATTTTTCCCTGATTTAACTGCGACATTTACTATCTTTATTAGCAGCTCGATAATAAAGTCTACGGGAATATGCAAAGCGTTTTAAGACTGGCGGTATTTAATTGCCCTTGAAAGGGGCGACAAAAAATAAACGATGGTTGGATATAAATAATTGTGCACTTTTCATAATCGCGAGTGTCGCCGGGAGAATATTTAGTGCGCCGTAAAACCGTCCCGATTGCGATCCTTGGGGATGCGTGGGGTAGGTTAATAGTTGAGGGGTAGCGAGACTTTTAACGAGATGCAAGTGCAAGACCTTATCGACTCCTTAAAAATTACAGGTGGGTAGAAATGTCTTATTAGATGGGGTGGCGAAGTGTTCGTAGCAGTTTCGTAGGCATTTCGTAGATAGATTGGATTTCAAGCGTAGTCGAAACGAGTGTTTTTTTGTGATTAGATAGGCTTCATGCTACAAGCACAAAATAGATAGGTAGGTACAGAAGTCAATCTACATACAAGTGCGCTCGAGCAACGCACACATAGACACTGCTCACGGACACGATATCTCGGACTGTTTGGGACTAGAGTGCGAGTGAGTGCGAGCGCGAGTGCCATGCGCTTGAGAGAGATAGATATATAGATAGAGCGACCACCGAGCGTAGAACGTATGAAAAGTGAAGTACATACATGTGATTGACTTCCGTACCTATCTGTTTTGTGCTACAAGTGTTATTAACTATTAATTAGTAGTGGCACCGAGTTGCCGTGTCTGGCCATACCGCTGTTAAACCCGCGTTGGTTTGTGTGGTATGTTTAAGGGTTTAAAAATTATTGTAAACCGTTTATTTCGATTAATAAAAAATAAAAAAATTGACCTAGCTGTCCATAATGGTGTGTTGGTACCTACGCTTATGTATGGAAGTGAATGTTGGTCGTGGCAGAAGAGGCATGAAAGTAGAATAAATGCCGTGGAAATGCGTTCCTTGCGAAGTATGTGCGGTGTAACTTTGAATGATAGATTGAGAAATGAAGAGATTAGACAAAGTTGCGGCTTAAAAGATGATGTAGTGACAAAAATTGAAAGGAGTATGCTTAGGTGGTTTGGCCATGTTGAGAGAATGAGTGAACGGCGATTAACAAAAGGAATTTATAAGGCGGATGTTAATGGGAACGCCGGTAGAGGACGTCCTAGAAGGACATACATCGATGTTATTGGTGATGTTCTTCACAAAGGTCAGGTGCGTAGTACTCTCAACCGGCGTGCGTGTATTACAAGATGTATGAATGTGGATGAAGCGAAAGGGGTATGTAAGAGTCGTAGCATGTGGCGTTCTATAGTTTCTGCCTACCCCCATGGGAAAAAGGCGTGAGTTTATGTATGTATGTAAAAAAATTGAAGGCCCTCAAAAGCATAAACTATAGTCATAGAACTTAAGTAACATTTGAGCATAGATTTACTCATTAATCTACTCTCAAAGGTTTACTGCTTAGAATTATCATCTTAGAAACCGGGTATATTATGTTGACTATAGGTAGTTCTATTTTCCTTCAGATTAGGCACATCTGTCAATACCAGAAAAAAGTAAAATTCAAATGATACCTACTTCGTTTTGCGCGTTTACGTTCTTATTTAATTCGTATTTTCCACAAACAGTTTAGAAACAAAGACAGTGGTTTATACGAAGTTAAAACCCACAAAGAAGCGGGGAAGGCAGGCGGCGGGGAATAAATTTTATTTATCAAATAAAAAGGATGGGCCGCTCGTTTTTCACCGCGCTACAGACATTATCGCTTCTTTTAATTATTATCCCGCCAATATTTATGCGAAGTACACTATGCCTCCTCTTGTACTTGTGCCCGATGCGTAAAGCAAAAAATGTAGGGTTCCGTGGCTCCGTTATAAATCCCACCCTTAAATGGTGCGACTATTAAAAGTAGATTTTCGGCAGGCGCCCTCCATATGATTTTGGAAAATAATTTAAACGCAGCGTAGGTACTGGTTATGATTGATATTTTACCATACTTGCCGCGGTTAAAACGTATAATTTTGCATTAATTTGCATAATTTATTGCAAAATATTCACAATGTAAGTAGGTACAAGTATGAGAGCAATAATGTACTTGTAAAATCCTTTAGTCACATAATCAAAAAAGTGGTTGCACTAATTCAGGTAAAAAAATATCATGTAGGTACTTTTATTTTATACTAACTTCTATAACTGTTACGTCATTTCCAGCTAACATATTAAGTGCCTTATTGCATGTCTCTATGTATATATAATTACAAAAAAATATAAAAGAACGTTTTAATTCTGGTAGGGCGGCGCCCTAGCCACGCGGCCTTAAGGAAATGAAGGAAAAAAGCGGCGGAAGCTGCGGCCCCCTCCTTTTCCCCCTCCCTGCGTTTCCCCGCAGTCACCTTGCGGCTTTTTAAATGGAAATTTATTGTTAAACACTTCGTCAGACGAAGAGCCGAACGCTTAACAATATGCCTAGGCGCGGCCTTGCTTCGTTCCCAGCCCTTTGTTTGAATTTGCTGACCTCATACTAAAGTTAGCTTTTGATTCCAAGCCGCTAAGTTATATTTATAAAACTATGTGGGCTTTATGGCTGCGATGAAACCTTGAAAGTTCCGAAGAGTGCAATTATAATTAACAATTTGAAAGTTTTATTAATAAAAAGAATCCGTGCCTCGCGGAGCACGTTAAACTGTCGGTCCCGGGTGTCATACGAATTCACACACGGATGCAGACAGTCGTTATGGAAAGTCAGAAGCCCGAAAGTCTGATAACCGGTCTAATCTTAGGATATCCGCATTGCCCAGTGACTAGATCTGATGGCAGTCGCTCCGTGTAAAATACTGGTATTCAGCCGCATCTGGTAAGATTGGAAGCTGACCCCAACATAGTTCGGAAAAGGCTAGGCAGAACGAACGAAAGTTTTATAATTTTTTCGGAGTAATTTTGGACTCGAATAACATAAATGAGTTTATTGCAGCAGGGTAAGTGAACTCGTTCAAAAGTCGCAACTCTTTGCGAGTTCATAAAATTCACTCCAACCTAAAAGCTGGCCGCGTTCCCCACAATTGAAAAGCGCGGGGGAGCTCCGGCGAGCAGATAGGGCACTTACTGTAAAAGTTAAAGCTAATTGCCCTTAAGACATATTTTTAATTTCATTGCCCATTCCTTCTTTCTTAGTGTTTGTCGGAGTTCACTAACTCTTGGTCCCGACGAGATTGCAAGGGTAGCTGTAATTGCCATTTTTACGAGATAAGGTCACAACTTTGAATGTCGAACATATTTTATGTTGCATTTAGAGCGATTTTTTTCGCGTTAAAACGAAATATTTATTTCACATTTAAGAATTTTAAAGCAATATTTTAGGAGCAGTAAGAAATAAATTTCAACTTGATTGCAGCAATAAAAACTTTAATGGTTTAGTTCTAGACGTGACATGATAAAACTAGTTTTAAACTGAAAGTTTATTCTGATCTTTGATCCTAAAAATTCTGGTATTAAAGAGACTAATTACTCACGATTACATCGATTAATAAATGTGATTTCGCCTGTTACTTAATCCGACAGTCAAAAAACTTGTGAGGACAAGCAGACATTATAGATTACCAAGAGACACAACTTTCTATAAATCTTTGATCTCTATCATCTTCATGCATCTCTCTATTCATTGCAACTATGAGTAGATACGTTGCGCAGTGCGCCTGACCTTTTATCCGATGAGGGTGGCGTAATCAGTGTATGATTAAACCCTCTATAAATATGAATAGAAAAAAAATTGTCACAAAATATTCAAAATCACGAAATAGAGCACAAATCCTTCTGTAGCATAACTCTAGCCTACTCATATTTTTTGTACTGTACGTTCTAGCCTACAATTCCCAGAGGTGCAGTCCACGGGAGCACGTGGCACAATACCACAAAGCGGTGGCCAGTAGCCGCTCTCCTTTGTACCCGTCTTACCATTCATTCAATCTGTCATTTCATTTTCATAAATGAATCATTCTTCATTTGAATTCGGAGGTTTTTTCTTGGCCGCTGACCTGCCCACCGCGGGGGTCGCCGCAATGACTGATGATATTTTAATGGTTTATTTTTCTTTAACATTGTTATCACTAACTATTGTAGTTGGTTGCTAGCGGCGTGTGTGGATTTACAAAGAGATTCTATTTTTGAATTTCAATCTTAATATTGGTCGGTATTTTGTGGTAGTTCTTTTTTTTTTTAAATTCTTGACTTCGTCGCATTTCACTCTAGTCTCACCTGATGGTAGGCGCAGACAGGGTCTAAGATGGAGCACACGTATTCAAGGAACAGAGATATAGGGATTCCCCTAAACCCCTCTGGCTCTCATGTACACATGACAGAACACAGTAAACTGCTTGGCGCCGGAATTTAATGTGGAAGTGGTATCTAGCCTGGCGAACCGTATAGATCCTACCACCAAGCGTGCTTGCTGGATTTTGTTGAATCTTACAACATGCGTCAATTCCCAGCGTGCGGTGAGGAAGTTTTATATTATATTCTAGCATGGGATGAGAGATGTTCTTTCATTCTTCGTTATCAGTGGCATGGGAGCACTTATGGTTTTTTATTGACAAATATTTGAAGCTTATTTATTCAGGTTTTAGGCGCACTAGTTTTGTGTACCTACTTAAGTATCTTTTGCTTATACAAATCTAAATTTGAAGAGTTAAGAGCTATTAACCGAGTTTAAAAAATAAGTTGTTGTTATTTTGGTGAGAGCGTATGCAAAATTTCAAAACACATCATTTGAACCTTGATAATTCTGAAACAGTTTGTTTTTATACTATTATACAATAATGCGAAGTTGCAAAATATTTCAAAATATCTATAAACAAATGGATTGTCTAACACAAAGGTGACGTTTTATTTCAATAAATAAAACAATAACTTGAACCGGTAGCGTGACACAGAAGCAACAGAAGTCAGCTGTCAATAGATGTCGCTGACAGCGCTGATGAATGAGCGCGACCGTTACGTGCGCCTGCGCAGTCGCGCCGGTCATCATTAGCTGTGTTCACACAATAAATAAAAAAATACAGAATGCCCACATCAAACAATTCCAAATAAGTAACTCTTAATTAGACCCGAATCAAAACCTAAATATCCGCTGATTAGAGACTGTCCCGAGTTCCGACTTCTCTGTATCAGCGTCAACATGCCTTGCGCAGTCCATTGCTGGAAATAGGCCTATCCCAAAAAATAAGTGCTTCCCAGTGTGATGACCGCGCTTTGCACGTGGGTCGCTGACCGCAGAGAAGCACGCATTGAAGCTGCTGGCTGCTGCCCTTGGTTTGCCTGGATACATTTGACATGTTGGTTTGTTATCCCATCATCTGTTGGTGGAAAGACCCACCTAACTTACCCATAACCTAAATCGTAACGATTATTTCTGTGCGAGTTGTGCGTTTTCGACCTTCTGTATCTCCCTATCTGCTCTTTGTTTGACGGAGGCAGAGATTAAAAGAAACAATCCGACCACTGCTCGAGACAACAGAACGGAAGTCTATACATGCGTCGGCATTCAACGTTTTATCTATTTTTCCTTATTTTGTCTGCTATTGTTGAAAATCACTAAGTATGGCAAATTGTTGTAAGTAGATAGATAAAAATAATGCGATGATAATTATGCTATTTTCAATATTTCCTTTTGTTAAAGAAGTTTATTGCACTTTATTAAGCGACGAATGGGATCGGTGACCTAGGATTGATGAGGAAGATAGCTTAGGTGGACGCGAAAATAGGCTCCTGACTTGTGCTACAATTGGTGAGATGTTCAGTCCACTAGTTGAACTATGAGGATCATCATCATAGGGCTTAACGTCTTTTACAAAAGATTTTTGCAGTGTTTTAAACAGATCACCTCTTTTTAAGCTATACAGTCCAAACTAGAAGGACACAAAAGGCCACATATTTTGTGTTAAAGCTGTGCGCCCGGTAGAATTTGATGGACTAAGTCTCATGCCGTCACTATCACTTTATGGCGAAGTGACAGTGACGTCACGAGACTTAACGGCAACTTAAAATTGAGTCGCGTTTGAGTCTTTGGCCATAAGATAGGCCTGATTGATTTTAATTATCCCGCGCTTTTAGATAATTTCCAGTTAATGAATTATCAATTAACAAAATAATTAAATTCTGTTACAGTGTCTCCATTCATACGTCACATTGTGCCAAGTAACTGTCGACCGTCGCAAAGACGAACAAAAATAACACGAAATAAAAACTGATTTAATTTTAAACGCTTTGACATTTGTCTACACACAAGAGAACTATATCCGATCTTTTGTTTTTTTCTAGATGGAGAAGTTATTTTAGTGTCAGTCAAGCGAGGTGTCGATAGATGAGTCAGTGAGGACTTTCCGGACGGTGAATTGTACTGGCGCGGGCGCAGTGTCACGTCAATGAGATTGAGACTAAAATCTAGGCATGAAAAGTATATTTAAGCTGTGCTATTGCGAATACATCTAGGTTATAGCCTAGGGCTTAAGAAAAGACTTCGCAGGCGAGTCTTATGTTAGTAGTATTTTCCCGGGTAAATAGTTATAGCATCAGACTTACTGCAAAGTAGAGGATATCTCCAAGTACAAGTAGATTCAGATTGCTTGTCTACGAACATTATTTAATAATCCCTCTACACAATTGACTCCTACGATTTTCGCAGAAACAGAAAATGTACCGCATTGGGGTAATTTTTTTCACATTACAGCTAATTTTATAACTGTGTCCATGTTGCTAACACATGAACCTACAGACTGATATCGCAGTGAAATGTTTTATTTGTTTAGATGCGAAGGGCTAAAAACACTCACAACACGGCTTGTCTGCCAACGCAGGCGCAGCGTCGGACGGCGCGACGATTGACGCGCGGGCGACGCGTCCTGCTGTCACAAACACACACATAACACGATGTTCCAACGCTAAAACCAACATTTTATTCAATTCGATGGAAATACGTCAACGTTGCTACGACGTTTTATGTCAAAAATAACACGCGTTGTAGCATTTTTTGATCGCGTGACAATTTGGACGGATTTTCGCTACCGACTGAACATAACATGATATTTCAAAATGTACACTGAAAACTCTAATGTTTGAAACAATTCGATGGAAATAAATTATGCTGCTTAAACGTTTCGTGTCCAAATTGACGCGCGTTGTAGCAGTTTTTTCCATAACGCAATGATATTGCTATAATATTGCCAATTAAACATGATGTAACCTTTTCAATTTACAGGTGTTATATAACAGTATTCCATATCCGTTACCTCTTCAAATATAAAGGCATGTAGGAACTACATATATAAAATATATTTCTATATGTAGACCCCGATGTGCTAAGAAAACTTTTTATTGCGGCAAATAATAGGATTCATATTCACAGTTGGATCGTATTTGTAAAGTTGCGCGTGGTCGCGCCTGTGCGGCATAGTCGGAAAGTTTCTAACATTCATTATAACGCGGCTATGTCTCCCCGTGAATGGGCAGCATGTTTTGTTCCTTACTTATTTGTCCTTTGTAGATAACATTTCTCACTTCGTCTGGGTATTCATTACAATTTACCTAAAGATAAAGAAAAAATGTTGATAAAAAGGGACATTACAATTTTGTTTAGGTACAGATAAAAGTACATGAAGGTGCTGTACCGAATGTTTTGAGTAGTTAGGCTATGTCGTAAAATTATTATGTAATATGACATTTTAATATTTTAAGGATTAGGGTACAAATTGCTGAGTAGTTATTTACCAGACTTCTTATTTAGATACTCACTTATATTTTGTGAGATGTTGTTTTGTGAAATGCTTGTTTTATTTAATAAATAGCCCAACAAAGCTTCGTAAGTATTTTACAAACTTGTCACGTTATCACAGTACAAAATCTGTAGTTTATAATGGCGAAAGTTAGGCAACTATTAAGTGGTGGCACAACATTTAAGTGGCCATCAAACCGTGCTTAGATGGCAATAAGTTAGTATCAAACTTGTTTCGGGACAGGCTTCATTAAGGGGACAACAGGGCAATGCATGGCGTGACGTACGATGGTCAACTCGGCCCAACTCAGCCCGTTAGATGCAAGTGTCGCCCATTGAGTGGACGCGGGCTAACCGGACCAACTTTCCTCTTGAATATTCCTATCGCGCCGCCTCCACTTGTTTATGGAGGCAGTTTCACCCCCGTTTTTGTGGTTTCGCAAGTTAGTGCGAATGGCCAGTTGAGTGTTGCCCCATAAGATTTAGATACCGAATAATAGGATGGTGTTTAAATGCTACTAATAAATATTTTCATATTTCGGCTGTTTGTTGCAGTCATTAAAACGGAAATCTAGGCGAAATAGAATTAATTGTATTCTATACCAATAATCCTATTTATGTATAAGATCAGCGTCAGACCGATAAAAAACCATTTTTCTTAGTCTGAGTGATCAGCTAAGTAAATTATTAGAAAAAAATCAATGATCATAATTTTTTCTGTCATTATTTATTCAATAATCGACGTCAATTCAACGGATTAACACATTATTGCCACACTTAACTAAGATTACGACGTGACCATTGTGTTTGTAAAGACAATATTTGTTAGGCAAACATTGAGGGTCGAAGGGCGCTAGTTGTCCATAACGTCGAGCCCTGCCGGGGGAGGTAAGTGCAAGTCACTCATATCAATATCAGGCCCTACCCGGGGGCATCGGGGGCATCGCCGCGTTTTGTTTCACCACTTTTTGCTTAACTTGTGGAGTTGTGGCTCCGTTTTAAACTTCGTAACAAGAGTTATCGTTACAAACTGATGTTGCTCTTGAGGGATAAGGGTAGTTTATTGTGTGTTTTACTAACGTTAAACTGGTGTGATCGAAATGTAGATTTTTGGAACCGTATTTACATCGTCTGTTTTGCATGTATTTTTGTCTTATTCTTTTCGTGTGGTTAGTGACTAACCTGGCGTCAGAGTTTATGCCGCCCATGGGCCTCTGACTCGGCTTCACATGACGTCGAGAAACATCTCTCACGATGCTTTCCTTCACCGATTTTAAGCAAGTGAAAATTATATTATACGCACATGAATCTGAAAAGTCAGAGGTGCGTGCCTTGGGTTCCAACTCGAGACCTATGACTGGCAGTCTGACAGTCACACCACTGGGCTATTACTGTTGTTATGTTATGTTTTTTTGTAAGCACTGGAAATTATACATTGAAAAATTTCTTCCATTGTTGCGCTGACAGAGAAAAATCAGTTTTACCAAACTTTGTAAACAAAATTTGAGATATTCCGTATTTTATGAAAAAACTACCTAACTATCTTTGAGTAGAATGTAAAGATGGTTCCACATCAACTTTCACCTCGATATTAGTGGAGTAATGACGTCGAATGGCATACAAACGGTACAGAGAACTCGGCCGGTGCAACTCTCGACTTTTTTTTCTCTATTTGTCGTAATGACGGGGAGGTGGGGGCTTTCCTGCACTACTTCTACTTGTGTACAGTTCCCGCATTGACGGTAGGCATCCGATTGCGGTGACGGAGCACCGTTACATTTGCATTGCATCATTGCTGGTAAGGTTAGCAAAAATGTTTGCGAACAATGAAGGGGATTTTTTTCGACATAGTGGCCGCAAATAAAATTCTGGAGCCAAGTTATGCTTCTACTAGTAGAGTTTAAACTTAGCTTAATTTGGTATTAAGTAAGTAAGAATTTTAGGACAGAAAATTAACATATCGTTAAAATGTTATTTAAATGAATGCAATTTATTTTATAAATGCAAGAGTCGATGGTTCGAAAGACGAAGTTCTGAGTGATAAAAGTTATTTTTAAACATCTGTTTCCTATTATATTTTGATTCCTCACGATTTCTGTAAAAGTCCATATACTTTTAGATACGTTATTAAAAATAAAGAATTTACAATCGGGTTCGCTATTCTCACAAAACAATGTTTTCTTCATGTTTTAAAACAGCTAAAAGTAATAATACTAGTTGAATTTTGCATGCTGTCTTTACACGGCTCGTCGTGATTTGGCACTTTTGACCCCAACCTACTCTAATGCTTCAGTCTGTTTGCAAAATAAAAATCAAACGTGGTTCTATTTCTCTTTATTTAATTATTTGCTGTCATGCTTACGAAATAATATTGAAAGAACTTATTAACGGATTTTAATTAATTTAAATGTCCTACTAATCGGAATTTTATAAACAAACGATGTACTTGATTATAAATAATGTTTGCTGGTGCATTGTCTTCAGTTGTTAAAATAACAAAAATAACAAAAAGATTTCAAAATAAATCACCAGATTAACGTCTTCCATATTTTCTTTTTATGACTTATGTCTGCAAGTGCCAGCTTTTAATTTCGCCCAGAGAACGACTTCGATTTTCCTGCATTTTAAAAAAGTAACTTATCAGTTAAGAAGAGCGAGACAGCTTTATTACATTACTGAAGTAAGAAAGAGACAGAACAGTGCACAAGAGGGAACGAAAAATAAAACAGGGGAAGAAAGTTAAGCGTCCGTGACTTTTCAAGATTTTTTCGGCGTTTATTTTTTAAACTTTACGCCCGGCGCAGTTCTGTAGCGAGTATATAAAAGCAAGCGTTTTCCGATTTGTCTTTTGTTTTCCTCTTTTATTTATTTCGTTCCATTTCTTTTTATAGACGCTACGGGAACTTAAGAAATAGGTTGGCTTTATGTAGGTATGTTCGTTCTTTCAAGAACTGGGCGGCGATTACAACAGGTCAGTAAAATTACAAAGGTTTTGTTATTTAATATGGCGCTTATAACCGTTCACTATCATGTCTAAACTCTGACGTTCTCACGCTTACAACAAAAATAGTTCGACATCAAATGAAATCTATATTAGAAACAGTAATAGGTTCATAAGCAATAATGAAAGTAAACTTCCGAACCCCGTAATTACAGAATGACCGAAGGTAAATAGTACGAAGGCGCTGTTCGATCATCCATCACTGATAGAGAGCCGCTCTTTGTGGCCACCGACCAATTACTGGCATGAAAATTAAATTCACGAAATCTAATTAAGAACAAATTGTTTTATTTATTATGATGCGTCGGGGTCATTTATTCTTGTCGCGGTGTGTGCTGCGCGGCGCCCGGGGCGGGTCCCGGCCTGTCCGAGAATCACCCATCAAACCAAGCTCGAGTTTTTTGGGTGATCGAGTGATGCCTCGGAGACAGTCAACGCCACCGGGTGATGTAATGAAATGACCTGAGACCTTGAACTTACTAAAGCAAGACAACTGTGCTTTTAACGTATAAGCTAGTAGTGTAGGTCTACATGCAACGAAGTAGGTATAAGGGCCAAGCCACACAGATCTTCCGTCGCGTAAGTTACTTGAGGAATTTTAGTAACGCATCTTCGGTCAAATGTGTACGGTATGAGATGTTTGTATGGAACTATGTGTACCAGCAGAAGATTGGCGACGTATCTTCCGTCAGATGTGACTTGGCCCTTATAGACAAAGCATCCACAATAATATTATAAATGCGAAAGTAAGTTTGTCTGTCTGTCAGTTTATTTTTATTCCACGACTAAACTAATGAACCAATTTTGATGGGACTTGGCACAGAGATAACCAAAAACCTGTAGAAGGACATACGATACTTTTTATCGACATACCACATGAGCGAAGTCGCGGGCGTCAACTAGTATTATCATAGATCCACACTTCCTTATACGTTACGGGCCAATATGACGTATGTAGTGCGGGAGGTTCGGTAATGCCCTCATTTGTTATGTTTGCAAAATGGCCGTATTACAGGCCGCCGACAGCCGACACAAAGACTGACAACGTTTTATTGTAGAGATTGCCTACAAATGGATCGTATATATTCCGTATTCGGCCCCGTGTGGCCACTTCGTATATTCGTTTCCTAACTTCGGCGATTTATATTGATAGGTGTTTTAATACAAGTAACTTTTATTAGAAGTATCATTATCTATCTTCACATACTTTGGACAGTGCTTTTTTGTACTTAATATAGGTTGGCTTCAAATGAATTAGATAAAAAAATCATTTGTATAATAGTGAGGTAGTCTTATGGCCATATCTCCTAAAAAAGTGTTTTTTTATTAGGCTAATATTGTTTATTAAATGTAAAGCATTGTGAATGGTAGGACCTACCATACAAACTTGAAAAAAACAGAACTCGCAGTTCCTTCACTTTACAAATGCTTTCACAGATAGCTTTAAAATCCGCAAACGTTACAACCTTCAAATGAATTACTACAACAAGCGTGATATCGCTCATGTGCCATACATCATCCGCACGGAAGCCCCGGGTCAGCACCGGCCCAGATCCTGAGATATCGCTGACCCACTGATCACCCCGTATCAACAAGGTCGTGGAGCTAAGGGTCGCTCGGTAACACAAAACGGCCAAGGTAACAAACGAATTACTAAATCCGTAGCTTGTCATAAAAATGCTACTAGCAAAAACTGCCTCCGAGACTATAGTAACCTAATTCAGCATGAAATTATACTAAGATTGAAACAGTGGCCCCCGGCCGATGTCGTATTCACGTTCTGCTCTGGACAGTTCATTTTTAATAATAAATGAGACGAAATCAAGACATGACGAATAAATGAATCCAGAACTTGACGAATAAATGAATATGGAATATGATAAATGGAAGGCTCGGATCCCTCGCGAAGATTTTTTCTTTGGCTCCGGCCGAACGGAAGACGCTGGCTTTTTCCTTTTGTAGCGGGACAAGTTAAGCGTTTTTTGGACGGCCGTGGCTGGCGGTGTGATATTTATCATTTGATATAAAAGTCGGATCTCCAATTGTGTTCTCACTTTGATTTCGGCCACTGGGTTTCGAATTAAATAGTGAGTTGGCTCGATTAATCGTGTGTGGTTTCTTACGCATCATTAAACTCATAAATGTAATATTTTAGTTTGGAAGTTGTGTTGAAAGTCGAAACATTGGTAGCAGACGCGTGATTCAAACGACCTCGTTGCTTGGAGACGGGAGAAGTGTCGATTTAATCCGGCCCGCGTAATCCGCGACTGCACTAGTCACTGCCACGTGGTTCTATGATAAAGTACCCGAGCAGATTATGCAAATTCTTCAAATTCAATGTCTGTCCCTCTCTTGCTCAGATTATAGGTGTGTAGCTCTCTCGTTCTCGGGACGTTACGTTCACCCCACTGACGCGCACGATGTCTGATGGATGATGCGTTATTCCAATAACAATTTGGATATCGTATGTTGAATATTTGAAAGTCAGAAATGTGTTTTATATGAATGGATACTGCTGTTCCGATGCGCTTTCTTCGTTTAATCATATATCATGTTGTTGAAGTTTAGCACTTTGGCAATTTATGCACCTAGGTAATGTTCTGTCTGATTTAGAAGAAAAGTGTTAAATTACTCGTGATACATGTTTACCATTATTCAGCTTCTACAAATGCAATTTCCTTAGTATACTGTAGTGTATAGTAATCAACTATGGGCGATCCGTAAGTAGATGAGGTGAACACGTTAGTTCTCAGTAATCGTGCGAGTCCGTGTGAACGGGCATTTTATAGCTGTCACACATTTGCTGCTAAATGAACTATCGATGCTATCAGTTTTTATTACGATTTTATTTTCACTCGATTCTTCAATCTTTTAAAATGATTGTGTTATTAAATGAATTGCGGTTATTGATTTTTTGTATCGACTTACCTACTGTTGAATTACTTTACGATAATTGACTATCATTTATTTTCCGTGAAATAATGAGAGCAAAATAAGCGTTATAAAGATATCTTGGATACATCAATCTGATTTAATTGCTATAAATAATAAGAATTATGGTTTTCTTCTCATATTCTAGAACAAAATAACCTGCTGTTTTAGTTATGGACAATGAAGAAATCAGATTTACCCTTATCGAACTAAAACCAATGCGAAAATACTGAACATGGAAAAATTCAACACATGTGCTAAACACCGGGTTGACTGTCTATCGAGATTTGACACAGGGTCAGTGAGTCAGCATTACCACCGACTTTTGCCCGCGAGTTCTAACACATGCACGGAACATGACTTGCAGGAAACTGACAGGCATTTTTTAATTGCTTGTAGCATAGACAATTCAATGCTACTGGTAACGACTCAATTCGACGTGTGTTGTGTAATTCGATGTCTAAAACCACAAACCTTGTAGTTTTTTCGGATATACAAAATGTTATTGAGTCATCACTGTACATCATTTTGGCCTTTATTATTTTTGCTATTCTAAAAATTAACCCGTTATTACGTACAGTAAGTATTTCTAAAGCCTCTGATATTAAAGATAAACCTCAACCGTAAAAACCGAATAAAAAAAAAGCTCATTTACTGAAAAGCATTAGGCATTTAAATAAAATCATCCTAATTACGAATGTAACTGCTTTTCGTAACATTTCCTTATAATATACCTTCGTTTTGCGAAACCGCCGTGTACCCACTCGTAACGGACGGCAAGCTAGTGGCGGTCAAAAAGAAAATAGTGCACGTCGGAATAATAACTAAAAAAAAAACAAACCTTGGTGGTTTGTCTGTGTGTGTAACAGGAGTGTGGGTAGGCAGCCTGCTAAACGCAATATAAAGTGTGGTTGTCGTGCCATGTGTAGGTATAGGTAGATATTCCCTCTCCCCGCGCGGTCATTAGTACCGCGGGCCCCCGCGCCCGCCAGGAGAAAGTATGATTTTACTCCTATAAAGCCGTATTTCTACTCCATACAGGAATTCGAATACGCGTGGTGAAGTTCCCGGGTTCCGAGAAGGACATGTGGCGGTTGCTTGTACATAATATCCAAGTTTAAACAATCTCAATATGGCGGGTGTGCGTTAATTTTCTCGTTGTTTGATGTGAACTTCAGGCGGTGGATAAGAATAATGTTATAAAACAATTTGTGTGGTAAAATGTTTTTTGTTGAGATATACACATTTTTATACAACGTTAATCGATTTCTACGAGATTGTCGCGACTCAAGCTTGGTCAAATTTTATAAAACATAACATTACGCCTGTTTTCCCCGAAGGGTTGGGCAGAGACACCTTCATTTCGTCGTTATGTTTAAGTCCCATGTAATAGAGGGCGAGCCTATTGCCATCAACCGGTCACAAATCCAAACTCCGGGCAGCTACTGAGGAATTCTACTCGGAAAAACCCAATAACATTTTGTCCGACCTGGGGATTGAGCCCAGGACTTTACGCTCAGCAGTCGCGCTTGCCACCACTAGACCAATGAGCCAGTTCAATCCAAATGTTCAGTTCAAATCTTTATAGGAAATGATTATATTTGGGGTCTAAACAGGTATCCTTACAAAACACCAATCAAACCAATGTTTTTTTTTAATTCAACACAGTTATAATAGAACAAATGTAAGGTAACATTCATTTAATTATGAGTCCGTTATTTATAGAGCGTCCTTCCCTTCGTAATTAGAAAGTATATATGTTACAGTAATATGAAATATATGTATTTATTTAAGTGGAAAACTCACATTTGGTGGTGTGGGTTGTCCCAGCTGTGCAATTAGTGGGACCACGTGTCCGGGGGGAACTACCTACTACGGAAAAAAGGTACGCTGTCGCTGACCAAATTATTGTGAGGTCTTATTGTAGATTATAGGTTTCAACAACTGTACTGTTCACGATAATTACTGTAATAATCATACATTCAATTTTTAACATGAAAAATTTATAATGTCAGATGTATTTTGGTAGTTAGAAAAATATTGTACTTACTTAGCTAAAGTTTTTACTACCTAGTTGTTTTATGTATAGTCAGACGTCTTAAATATTTTTTGTTAGCATGTTCTGTCATCTTTATAAAAAATCGGCCAAGTGCTAGTCGGACTGGCGCACGAAGGGTTCCGTACCATTATCTATAAAAACGGCAAAAAAATCATGTCCGTTGTATGGGAGCCCCCTTAAATATTTATTTTATTCTGTTTTTTAGTATTTGTTGTTATAGCGGCAACAGAAATACATCATCTGTGAAAATTTCAACTATCTAACTATCAAGGTTCATGAGACACAGCCTGGTGACACACGGACGGACAGACGGACAGCGGTCTTAGTAATAGGGTCCCGTTTTATCCTTTGGGTACGGAACCCTAAAAAGAGCATTTTTTACTGAGTATGGTAAAATTATCTCAGAGATTAACTAGTTTTGCATAATAATACTATACAAAAACAAACACAGCTCCTTCTGCCGATGCCTACTTTGATTGAAACTCTAAACTCTTGTACAAAAAGGCGAATAAATATGAATGTGGGCAAGGGAATTACAGACGCTTATTCCAAATTCAAATCAAATCATGTACAGTGACGTCACAGCCGAACACAAGATCCCAACGTCAATGGTATCGGTAACGTAGAACACGAGAGGAGCGCGGGAGTCACCGAGACACCGCGCGAGGGTCGTTGCCACATCGATTTTCGATTTACACCCGCTGCACCCGAACTGGGTCAAGTGCTGCCCGAGGATCATCCTGATCTGATCCTGCACGCATTCAGATATACACTGTTTTTTGTGTTTTCGTATGAAAGTCTATAGGGTAGATAGTTGATCTGGTATTAGAACATCATCAGTTCTTGGTCAAACAAATAATGTCAAGGAAGATTATTAAGGATTCTTGAAGGCGGTCACTGTCACTGTCTATCTGAGACTATTAACATAATTTTATTGTTGTCTTTAAATACACGTTATTAATTGCTAGGTGTTGAGCAGTCGATCAAAATTATACTTGAGCAAGAATTAAAGAAACACATTCTAATAATTGTGTGAAGAAGGAACAAATTATATCGTCAGTCGACAGATAGTTAAATTATCTATTTAATATGATTGTATACTCCTAAAAAAATAACTGTTTATTTTCTTAAAAAAATACTTTTAATCTATCTACTTTAAAGTAGGTGTATTGGCTCTTTAGTCTTTTTATCTTTCCACTGACGATATTAAGTTTTCCGTGTGAACCAATTTACCAATAAAATCAGTATGTTTACATACTGGTTGTTATTACTAAAGTCAAATTATAGATGCCATGCATTATATGTACAAACGTGATTTCTTAAATTGAGTTATTAGATTTTGTTTGAGTTATACTTCGCGTGTGTCGACGTAAATAGAAAAGTTATCGATACTGAAATGAGGAGTTTTCCAGTTTTCATTAGGGTGCGATCGGGGCAGTTAGAGCCCTTTTATTATCTGCTCGCCTCTAAATTGCCAAAAAGAAATTCCTCCCCAAAAAGGGGAACCGGGGACAAAACCTTGTCCTCAACTTAGCTACCAATGGCACACCGTTATTTAAAAATCGAACACGATAAGAGCCGAAATGTTTTTATTTTTTTAAATGGAAAGAATTTATGTTCGACTTTAAAAGTAAATATTGCAATCGATGGCAGTTTACAATGGCGAAGCTTCGATAAGGAGTTTTTATTAGATTTAGGGACAGTTAGGTTTCGGACTGTGCGTGCCTAATGTAGCATTCGATTTTCGGTAATGGTCAGCTGATAAGCAAATGATGTCATTATTGAGTCGGCCTTAGTTTGTATCGTTTGCGTTCCATTTCACTTTCGCGAAATGAGAGCCGTCTCGGGACCAATAACAATATCTCGGTATTGGTTGACAAAAATAAAATTTAAGTGTTTTTTCGGTAGTAAAGTGTGATTTTAATTAAATTTCAATGTTGTATCGAAGAAGATAATCAGATGGCTGTCGTCGGCCTATACATTAGAGCGGTTGGGGGTGAATCCGGCCCAGTGTGCTGATACACCCCCGCCGCTGATAAAGAATTGAGGGTATTAAACGATTACAAATGCTTCGCGGTTCAATAAACAACTCACTGGAAGAAACCAGTGCCATAGACGAATTACTTACCTTCTACGTTTTGCACGACTTCTTTGAGAAATAAGTAAGGAGTTTTTAAATGTATTTAGTTTCAATGTTGTGTCTACTATTTATCTTTATTATGCATGAGTTAACCAAGGGAACGTAGTAGATTATGGCACCCGTAGACAATGGGTATAGTTACGCAATATGGTTTATGGTAATACCTTACTGTTACCGACTTTAGGCGATAACATAATATGTCATATTAACCATGAGCAAAAACCATCAGGTAATGGAGAATCGTACTATGTACTATAAACAATACAATTGAGAAATATATTTGTTTTAAGTTGTCAAGGTTTTTTCATATTTTTACTTACGGGATAACTTCTGAAACACAGGTATCTTAACCTAGCTCTGGAGTCAGGGTTTCATCATTATTTGTAACAGTTTTTGTCAATAAAAAAAATATTATTATGAATTATTATTATTTCTGATGTTTTAGTATCGAGTTTCCACTAATAGAACGCTGTTACAAACGTTATGATCGGGAAAAACAGTACAGAAAATATCTTCATCTAAATAAGTTTCAATTCAATGTTTGTATAAGCCCATACTGATAGCAGCGATAGAGACACAAAAAATGCTTAATTTTCACCTACTACCTACTTTAGAACATAATCATTCGGTAGGGCGCAAAGTACCACACGTTTATAACTAACACAACGGAAACCCTTCTGAGAAGACGACACGTTTACAACCGCATTCGAACTCAAAGAAACGACAAAACTGTTCAGATAAGGGACACCTTCATCCACTCTTATTTATGTAGCCCAGCATCCGATTGAGAGCTCGACGAAAGAGGCCGGCATTTACACGCGAACACTTATCTACCCTCCGACCCTACATTTATTTCCGCTGAACTTCCCACAGGCTGATTGTGCATACCTTTGCCTAAAAACCTGGCACTTTCAAAACTGTTCGAATTTCAAAAATAAATATGTTTTCGTTTATCAACTCATGAACTTTAATCTCTTTAATAAATAAAATAAATGTATCGTAAAAAGAGGACATAGAGAACAATAAAATCGAAACAGGAAAATATTAAAGGAGGTATTTTTTGGCGGGATCTCCGTAAAGTTAAATGAGTTTGTTGCCATCGAGTAATCGCGTCTTTGTTGCGTTACTGGATCTGATAAAAATTGTCGATACGCTCCGCTTGATTTTGGCATTTATATTTATTTTAGAAATATTAATTTTAGATACTTTGCAAATGATAACAAATCAGGTACATTATGTACGAATTATTCTGTGCTTTCTCTTGATATTTGTATACGTTAAAGTATATTTAGTGTACTGTAAATATTGTTGAAAATAAAATTTAGAATGGGTGCAATATAACTTTTGTTTGATAACCCCAATGAATCCCCTCTACGTCTCAAACATTTCAATGCAAAGAAAAGTAATACGTTCCGTGAATCTAATAATCTTAAGTGTATTGTGTGTTGAACATAACATTTGAAACCCCTAGCTTTTCCACGACGATTTTTACACTTCCGTGTTTCCATAGATAAGCAAATACGGGGACGCGTGTGATGGATATTAAGGGCACACCTTACATCATTTGCGTTATTACCCACCGCGTCCTCCGTGCAGGGGGGAGGGGGCCACAAGACGCGCTCCTTATATCTAGATGTTACACCCCCCTTAATATGCTAAAATCAAATTAGTTCCAAAGCGGAGTGATTCCCTCGCAATCGATCGCCCACTCTCAATATTACGAGCTGAGGGTGGTTGGGCCGCTTTATTTGAATAGCATGCGTGTTCCACTTAATTAAACATTGTATTTTTTAACTATTACGTGAGATGTAATAGTGTGATGTTATCGAGGCGAGTTGGAGTTGGTTCAAAGCGTCAATTTCCTGCGGGATTCTTGTGAGCGTTTATCTTGGCGGGGATCGGCGAGACGTCAGCGGTAAGTCGCGGGTTTCATTAGCAGGGTCTTAGCAAATTAACACCCTCGTGACGAGACGAACGAGCCCCGGCTTCGGCTCGTGTACCTACCGGTCCACTTACCTACAGACTACCCCCACGTTAACGCCATTGTTAATGATTATTTCGGAACTATACTTTCACGGTGACATTTCTCTTGTGTGTCTTTAATTGCGTTTGGGATATTTTTTTTAGTTATATGCCACGATTTCAGGTAGATCAGTAACTTAACTCAGTAACTTAATGGATTTATAAGACATTTTCAATCTATACTGTATACTAATATTATAAAGAGGAAAGATTTGCATTTTTGCCTAACGAATAACCTTAAAAACTACTGCACCGATTTCAAAAAAATATTTTGCCGTTAGAAAGCTCCATTATCACTGAGTAACATAGGCTACGGGCGGAGCCGTGAGACCATAGCTAGTGTCATATAAATCTCGATGCCTATTATAGAATATGTACCTAGCTTGTCTGAGCGTTTGCGATTAATTGAGTTGATTAATCGATTATAGCGATTAGTTTATTTTTAAATAAAACAGCACACGACACTCATCGATTTATACAAGCCATGTATCAGTGATCTGGAGTCACATTCGTTTCTAGGTATCACTTTTTTCACTTTTTCACCTACGTACAGTCACGAACAGCATCTTAACAGAGTCCTACAAGTCCCAAGAGATGTAGTTGTTTATGCAGCGACGCTCTCCTGACGCTCCTGCGGCTAAACGTTGCTCTGACGGTGACTAATGACGGATGCACTAATAGTTGTGTCGCATTCGCCAGCGCCGACGCCATATATCATGCGAGGGTAATGGGGGGAAAACGTACTATCACCCTCGGACGTGATAAGGTCAAGAATCGTTTGTCCCGACAGATATTTTAGCGGATTTTTCCGAATTTTTGCTTTATTGGCAGTGTGTGACAGGGATGCGTGGGTGGTAAAAAAAGTTGAGATGTTTTTGTTGGTACGAGTAGATACAAATTGGATAAACGGCTACATCACAACTTCACAGTTTAACAATTTAATTTTTACTGTTACAATTGAAATTCAAACTGTATGAAATGGGATTGAATGTATGGGATTGAATAAATAGATTACTTGAAAAGTTTTTGAAATGGTTTGTAGCCGTATAAATATATATAGTCCTTAATGATTTCGATAACGGCGACCCTAAAAGAATTGACTTCCCAGCATGAGTCCTAATATGGTTTGCTAGACCGAATTTGGTTTTAAATACCCGATCATAAGAACTGCAATAAAGTTGACCTGCAGAATTAAAAGTATATGTGTAGGAGGGCTTAGTTCTCTACGTATTTGGCGTTTTTCGTCAAGTGTAAACATGGTGTTTGATAAACAGACAGGTGGTTACTAATATCTGAAAAGATGTTGTAGTAACAAAGATTGATGATGCTTTGCCACTTAATGTGAGACGTGCACAATCACTGCCAGTTTTTAAAAAGTCATATTTATTTTATTCCTCTCCTCCGTTCTTATACATATATTTATTAGTTTATTATTATATTATTTATGTTTTCTTTTCATATTTATGTAATTATTTTGCCATGTATTTTATATTATTAAATTTAAGTAATATTATGTAGGTACGTAGTGTACTTGTACACCTAGATTGCTCGATTTTCTCTTTCCATTCTCCCAGTCCATCCAAAGGTTGTCTGGAAGAGATCGCCTTGCGCGATAAGACCGCCCATTGTGCATTTTTGTATTTAAATAGTTTTTCGTGTTATGTTAAACTGGTGTACAATAAAGAGTATATAAATAAATAAATAATTGAAAGGAGTATGCTTAGGTGGTTTGGTAATGTTGAGATAATGACTGAACGGCGATTAACAAAAGGAATTTATAAGGCGGAAGTCAGTGGAAACGCCGGCTAGTAGGACATATATTATGTCGTTATTGGTGATGTTCGTCACAAAGGACAGGTGTGTAGTACTCTTAACCGGCGTGCCTGTATGACTAGATTTATGAATGTGAATGAAACGAAAGGAGTATGCAAGGATCGTTGCATGTGGCGTTCTATAGTTTCTGCCTACCCCCATGGGAAAAAGGCGTGAGTTTATGTAAGTATGTACTAATTATCTGTAATGATAATCACATCATAACATAATGCGATAACGTCTAACCGAATAACGTTAGTTTAAGCTAATAAAATTCATTGGTCTAATAAATTAGTACCTTTTATTTCACATTTCCTGACAACAATCTATTATTCTACATCATCATAAAAATAGATCTCGTTCAAAAATAATATCACGTTCATCTTCACTTCATTTACACACAACGCAGTAGTGAACGAAATTGACGCAATAAAGTATTAAACACGAACCGCATTAAAATAACGACACGCATCATATAAATGACATTCGTGTCTAAACAAGTCAGCGGTCACATTAGCATTAGCATAAATAAAGCACTTTTATGTACGTTCATACTTCATAGATTTACTATAGAAGACATCTTTTTGAATACAGATATAAAGAGATATTGCGTTGTCATGTCGGGATGTTCGTAAAGTGTCGTAGTATGAGCACGCAGCAAGGATCTCCCTCGGCTACGGCGTAGCGACGCTACGAGCTACGTCTTAAGATTAATACATCGTAGAGGCCGTGTTAGTGGTGCAACAATTTGTCTCTATAAATGTTGACTCAGCGAGCGGTTGGCTTGCGGTCGCCTCGCGCGATTAGCCCCGCTAAATTTATTGTTTAATTTCAAAGGCGTTATTAATAACTTGCGAGGTGATTAAACGGATTTCGCGGCTTAGCTTTAAGATGTTCGCCTTTGATTTATACGTTAGAGCTTAATATGCAGTGTGGAGGCTTTGTTGGGATATGTGTTGGTGTGAATATTTTATATCGCAACTCGACAGCTGACTAATAATTTGCTGTCTAGCTGTACAGTTATGAAGTATAAACTTATTTATTTCTGATAATAAATCTAAAAGCTCAGTCACAGTTACTTTGAGTGTGACGAATTGGTATCGTGATTGTAGTGTACTTGACCTGTATTTAGTCATGTTTACAGCAAAAATACATCATACGACATAGCAGTCTCAATTCCATTTCAAGTTATTCTAACTTAGCTACAGTTTCTGTTTTATCAATAAGCACTTATGCATAGAGTACAGAAACTTAGTTAATTACCCGCGACCAAGCAAACTCGTGTCCGGAAACCGGACAACACGATACGTCGGGCGTCGCACCCTCGTCTCAGACGTGCTCCTGTTTGTCGACAGCCGCGATGCGACCAACAAAACAACATATCACATACCACCCGCCAATCTCAACCCTAAATCGACCACGAAAAGTTTAGTTTGGGATGTCAGACTTAACGGAGTTACGACGTTTTAAATTAGTGGACGGAGCAAAGATGATATAACTACGTTATCCAAATATGTGCTTCAAGTTTTAGTGCATATTGTCGAGAATGTTTTGTTGCCGGCGACAATGGTTGCCGACCGCGATACCACGGTTTATGCGTGTAAGATGATGCTTGTTTGGAACTCTCGCTGATATGATAAATCAGTTTAGAACCACCAAACAGCTCACTCGAGACTCATAGAGGGGTGCGAAATGTTAAACAATCTTGTGTTAAATGAACAAATTGATTATGCAGAATTGTTTATATTGCGGTACGAATACTGGATTGTATAAAACAGTGATATGTTTCAATCAACTTTTGTCAAAAATATGATACATTTTTTAATACTATTTGGATGAATGGTTACTCTACGTATGGTCATTAGATTATATTAGGTCCCCACCTATGAAATTGGCGTTTTTTTCTCACAAATAGAGATCCTCGTCACTTCTATGATTTAAAAGATTTATTAATTGCTTGATATTATATCGAATAATGACCATCATAGACAACTACCAATAGTAAAAAAATCTTATTACTTATAGTTTTCTAAACACAAAAAATACCTTAAAAATGACTCCTCTTTTTGTTAGCAGAAATGACCACTATTTTTGTGTTAACTTAGCCAAAATTTATTTTTGTCGCATATTCTAAGTCGCATACTTTATCTTAGTTTTTAAACTATAGTGCATAAAAGTTTTACAACATTAGTGTTCATAGTTGTTAAATAAATTAAGAAAATGTTAGTATGAAAAATGCAACTTCTTAAAATTCTCCATACAAAACGCCAATTTCATAGGTGGGGACCTAATATTAGATTTATTTATTATTCACTGACCTGCACTCGAATAATTTCATCGAATAGAGCAAACAGAAAAAAGAGTCAATAGAAGAGAACTTCAAAGTAGTCTGAAATCCTCGCCGAAAGCGTGTGAGAACAAGTGAGAACATAACGTAACGCGACCGGTTCAAAAACAACAATATCATCACGATGTCCATTCAAAGTCTTAGTTAGAAAAGTGCTGAGCAAGAGTTCCGTCCTGCGCCAACGACCGCCCACGCGGATCCTCCGTCTCACTCACCAATCTCCTAATAGGATTACAGTGGACCGTGGCAGGTAAGTGTCTCTAATTGCTGTAAAAATCGGCGCCGACAATACGCCACAAAGAGGCGCCCAGTGTGCGCCCGCCCTTAGTGAGAGTGATTTATTGATTGGCGCGTTCTTTATGTCGGCTTAGGATTACGTTTTGGTTGTTTGTTTGTTTGTAGTGAGCGGCTCCCGTTTCGTTTGTAGTTGGGTTTTTATTTGATAAGTTGTGGATTTCTTGTAGTGTTAATAGTATCGCATTGAAATATTGTATGAGAATAAATTCATTATGTTACGAAACTAATGTGTAGCAGAATACTCTTCGGTTGAGAAACGACCACTAAGTCTATCCATTGGCGTTTTCAGAGGGGATCGTTCGAATATTTTCGTCAGCAGACATCAAGTCAGTATGGTAGGTAGTTCCTTTAACCTTTTGAGTCGGCTTTATACGACAAATAAAAATGTTTTCGTGCCCGCGTCTCCTCAGTTATATTTATACGACTGAGGTGACACGGGCACGAAAACCTTTGTCGTATAATTCCGACTGGGGCGGTCAAAAGGTTAAAAGGAAATTCTGAGAAGCTGGAAATTTTTAAAAACAAGACGGTTGAATCGGAACAAAAATGATACAAAAGTCTCTACAAAGACAACTTAGGAAAATAATTGGATAAGATGTAAAAAATAACTCTAAGAATTTTGTGGGGTTACTCGGTATCGGAAATTGAACGACTTTCGTAGAACAATTTTTCCAAATTCGCGTATAATTTTTACTACTATACATACAAATAAAAAAAAAAAGTTATTATTATTATGGTATGGAAAGCAATTCATTTTTTTACTGTCTGTATATTTTGTACGAAAATCTATAAACATCTCAACACTTAAAAAACCACATTCGTATGCAAACATCGATTTGAAAAGTCAAATAAATCGAGAGGAAAACATATCGCATTAACTATTTAACCTTCGGGTGTCGGGTGTATTATTTGGAATCGGCTATAAAGGCACAAAGGGCCAGTTGTCGCCGCATTGATTTATGTCGCTCGATGATAGCCAGTGGCAGTGAAAGTGTTACGGCTAGCGTAAATCATAGCCGGGAATGTATTGACAGCCACTGAATACGGTTGTTATAGCCGAAAAATTATAATATTTTAGTGTTAGTTTCACACGAGGAGGCGTTTATGATTATTAATAGCACTTTTGTGTTTTTCTTGTGGAAGAAATAGAACTAAACTAAACTAGTTTATGAAGAAAAATTGTTACTACGTTTTCGTTTGAAGATTAAAAACGAATTCTATTATATCTGCTAGAGTTAGATAAGTGTTAATTAGAGAATTTCATATATACGTAAAGTGTATATTTATATCTACACTTAAGCAAAAAAGTTATTTTTTATACATGGTATCTTTTTGCGAGTTAAAAGAACTTTCGGAGGTGAACATATTCGTTATAACAAACAACTTTTGTTCTACGATTTATGGAACTAAGAATTTTCATTTTCATAAATATTTAGTAACTAGCTCCAAATAGGTAGGCACAATGCGATATATAATTCTATTTATTATTTGTCTGATTATTTTTGCATCTACAGTAACTTGTTAAGATCAATTATATAAATTACCTAATGATAAAATTACCCATAGAAACAGGAAACAAATGATTGTAGCAACAGTTATCGGCTCTAGAGTAGAACCTTAACCTAATAATAGTAACTGGAACTCAATAAAACATAATAGGCGAGAGGGACCTTAAGTGGTGACCAACAAGGGCCCGCCTTTGGGATATCATTCTAACCTAAAATTTACGATCATTTTTCACATAAATCAAAGCGGGCCGACCTAAAGATTTATTGCTATATTTGCGAGATGTGGTCAACTGTGCTAGATAAAAGACTACCTGAGTTGTGGCGTTTGTTCCGACCGTGGCTAATTTTCGCAATTTATGACTTATTTTTGCGTTGAAATTGAAAGTGGAACTATTTTTGCACACCTTGCGCATTTGAGGGTTGAAAAACCTGTTGTAATACGATTGTCGTTGCGTACAAAGTGGTAATAATTATGAAATGCAATGTACTTTCAATTATTTCTGTGACTGTGCTTTTTCTATACATAATATTGTTATTCTTTACAAGACCAAACCAAAAGTTGGATCAATATTGAATTGTAATAACGATTTCTTACTGTGTCCGTATTTTAACGCGCTAATCTATTGAGGATCCTTCATACCTATTCTATTTCGCATTGGAAAAATGAAAAAATGAATTATGTTGATTCTGTATATTACAGAAAAGTATAGTATATACTAAGTATACCTACTACTACTATATTGAACTCAAAAACATATTTTGTCTGTCTGAATTCCCTGCACATAAAAATTCAACTTAAAAAATAAAAGCCAAGCCTAACAAAAAAGGTTAGTTAGCGGTAAGAAGGCAGAATGACAAAGTTCCCATGCCATCATCATTACGTGTAATAGGTCCGTATTACAGTGAATATTTCAGCTGCTTATTTACAGAACGCGATACACCGCACGCGATTCTGTTCCGACATAGCCGTGTAGGTATGTACTAGGTATTTCTTTTATGTTTTTGTTGAAGCAAAGTGAGAACAACTTTAGTACTTAAAGTAACTATTCTGAAATTTCCGGTTTTGGTTTTGACCCTGAAGGTTCAACATTTGATAATTGAACAGCACATGCCATAGGTAGTCATGCGTACATGACAGACAGTACAAACAGAACGTATTCTGTTCGATAAATTGCCTTTGATATTATTTTAAATTTAATTTTATGATGAGACTAGCGGCCCGTCCCGGCTTCGCACGGGTGGACATTTTCCCCGTTTTTGCAACATTTTTCATTTATGCTCCGCTCCTATTGGTCATAGCGTGATGTTATATAGCCTATAACCTTCTTCGATAAATGGACTATCCAACAAAAAATATTTTTTCAATTCCAACCAGTAGTTCCTGAGATTAGCGCGTTCAAACAAACAAACAAATTCTTCAGCTTTATAATATTAGTATAGAAGACGGCTGACAGAAGAATTAAGAATGGAGTGAAAAATATATTGCGCAAACCCCATGTAACTTGGGAACAGGGCAGGAAAATGATGATTATTTTGAATTTAATATTGATTGCTTTAACTATACAATCTCCACTTAAAATAAGTAACGTTACAGGAATATCAGACTAGAGCCGCGTCTTGATATCTCATCCCTCACTTTCCATTAACCCTCTGTTTAAAAAACCTTGGTTACATTTAATAAAACCCTTTGTTACTCAAAAGTCATTACAGTGAACAAGGAACGTGAAATCGCGAGTACATCTCACGTCACTCACGATCGTCTGAACAAATTGAGACAGAGCAAAAATAACGCGGCATTGTATTAAAGAATCGGAATGATCGATCGTGTCAGGGCGTTCATTTTAATTTCGATCTCCGAGATCGGCCCGGGGCGTGGTTGTGCGAACAATTTGTTTCATGTCCCTAATATACGTATATCTATCTTCAGATAGAACTATCTATTGAGAAATGTCGTTTATTCGATGTGTCCGTGGTCGCTGTTTCGTGGTTCCGTTATTTTTTTGTAAGAATAACGCTGAACAATTGAAATGGTTAAGTTTCCTGCTTCAAAAACTATTGTGATTTTAAATCCTTGAAATATTCGCCGCAAATAAGTAGGTTTCTAAAAATAATTACGGAATTCACAGCACCGTTTTTTGTTGCGTCTTTATTGTCGCTGCTGTCATTTTACATAACTGTTCTTTAAATATATTCTCAGATGAGAAATGAAAAAATCAGGAAACGGTATTGAAAATGCCGGATATGCAGCATTTGGAAATAAACACGACGTCGGGATCAGTCAAAGTTGGTGAAGGCAATATCTAAGTTTAGGCGCACAGACGCGTTCGGTTGCGGCGCGGCGCGGTGCGGCGGCGGTGCATCGCGCGCGGGCGTGCATCGCTCGATAGCGCTGACAGTGACGGATTACCCCGGTAGCGCCGGTTCACGGCCGGCTCCACAGCCCTTGTGACTAGGGCTGCCGACAGATCCGAGTGTGTGGAAAGATGCGACATTTTTGTGTTAATACTCGCTTGTATTGAGATTTACGTAATTCGATTTCTAACTTAAAGACTAAAGGACACCGCCCATCTTCCATACATCGTTGGGCCCACAATTTGATGAACCGTTACAAGTTCTAAATTAGTGTCATTTGTTAGATTAAAATATAAGCTTTAAGCTGCCTTAGTTTCAGTTTCATTGACAGTTGCATAATCATGATATATGGACTCGAATCTAAGGTTAGGTTATATTAGAGATTGTGTTATTTAACAATATATTATGCAATAATCAATCTGGTAATTAAATTAAATTTTGTTACTGTCTACTTTATAATATAATATGATTATATTATAATGATTATATTATCAGACTGATAAAACAATGATACGACAGAGGCCAATCCCTGTTTTGCGACTCAACTTCCTTGACAAGAAGACGTGCCTGAATCCATTTACAAGTTGTTGTATGTAAACAAGATTATTTGTTGTAAAAGGGTTATAATAAAGGTATTAAATAATATAATCTAAAGCTTCCTCTAAAGCTGAATTTTGTAAAGATATGGTTGACAAGGTATAATGGAATCTAAAAAAAATCAATTGACAACCCTACATGTTTGTGCAAACTTATATTTGGAAGAGTATCATCAGGGTGCCTATAAGCAACTTTGTGTATAATAATATCTGCAATAATATAACTATGAGTACTGTTGTACTTGTTCATTGTGATATTCATATTATTACACTTCTAACAACTTTACGCGCTTTTCCTTTGTGATGTGAGTTTCAAACTTTCCTTTCATTCTACTAACACTCCAATCGCGATATACCTATATTGGCAAAGGAAGCCAAAAGTTTAAATATTACAATTTTGGTCAGGTGCCAGAAGAAAATGTCTCAAAGAAAATGTTTTCCCGTTGATATAAGTATTTAGGTACTCTTATTTCTTCATTGGTTATATGAAGTGGTACCCGGCATAGACCTAGGAAATAGGACATACACCGCGGTTTTTGTTGTCAAATCTAATGTCAACGTATAAGAGGCAGACTTAGGGATCTACTTGGGTAGGATTATCCGGATAGTGCTCATGTTGAACATTGGGCATTTACGAGCTGATATGATGATCCGTCTTCACACCGATAACACTTCCTGTGAGAATTTCAATGGTCACAAACGGCGGTCTCTCCATATAAAATCAAAAGAATGAAGATGAGCATTTAAATCGGGGCTACTGCTACGATAAGGCTTGGAAGCAGAAAAATATATTTCCAGTTCTTTTCTAGATCAGTATAAACATTTTAGTAATCTACCCATTTTTCAACAGCTCTACATTCTGAACTAATTCTTCAAGAAACGCTTAGCAAAGAAGTAGCGTCCATAAAATCATGTTAACGCGTGCGTTTTGTCGGCGGGACCCCCCGGCGAGCCCCGCGGGAGATCGCTCCTGTACACCAAGCGTTAATCGCCTCAAATATGAAAATATTATCTATTACACGTTGTAAAACTGCTCAACTTTTATATGAATACTCTACAAAAAACTGGGAAGGTCGCAAATGTGAACGACCGAGACGAAAGTGTAGAATCATCGCGTCTGATTGGTCTTGTGATTTATAGAAAGGGGAACGGGTTATCAGTTCATATTGCAACGGTTCCTAGAATTGAAGGCGTCAGTAATCTACACCAGTAGACTGGCTACTGTAATCCTCCTTTTGTCTTGACAGACGTCGTTTCAAAGACTGTACACTGTTTAGCTGATTTTTTTTGCGAGGATTTACATGTTCTTGATGCAATTTTATGATTTGGACATTTTGTAGATGACGAAACTTTTCTACAAGTATTAGCATTTTATAATCGTGTTAACTAGGCGGAATAGATATGTCTTGTTGATGTAATAGGTTGGTAAATAGACCGCCGGCCCAACTGAAGGAAACTGGTTACCGCCTCCTGTACACTTCTGCAGAATCAAAAGGATTGCAACCTCAGGGACAAAGTTGGAAAATCTCATTCGTCTATATTTCGCCGGCACCTTATACCCTTTAAATCAGAACACAGCAATGTTGCTTGGAGACAGAAATAGGAATGGTGATTCTTCGAACGAACTCTTACATAAGAAGCTCTATTACTCCTAAATTGTACACATACACGCAAGTGGACGGTATGGAGTAGATTCGAGAGCGACGAGCGAGTGCACAATAGTGTTATAAGTTTCAGGTAGGTGTTATGTGAGAGTTTCTGAGGTGTCCGTGTAGCAAATATAGGCGAAGTAGGCAATATTAATTTTAGACGGGAGATTTTCTGCGCTTTTATGCTTTGCTCGCACATATCATCATCATAGTTAGCACATAAGATAACCTTGTATGTTACCCAAAAAACAACAGAATCTTTAAATAACGGCAGCGTAATTTTGCGTTAATTGTGTCAATATTTTCCCAAGCTAAAGGTCGGTACAGATATGTCGCAATTTGTATCGCATCCTCATGATGTATCGCTCACCAGGTGAGGGTCGGTTCACACGACGGATGGTGATGGATCATTCACCGCTCATTGTTCTCCCTAACACACGTTTTGTCCCAACGACAAATTTGGGGTCACTCTGTCTTTTATCTATCGTTTAATTGTATAAAAAATTAAAAGGTCACTGATGAATTGGAAATGAATAAAAAATAATGTGTTTTTTAGTTTATCTTTGCTTTGATTTGATCTGAATTTTGGATTAATTTCATTCGCCAAAAATTAGGATTGAATTTTTAGCTATTAAGTAATGTCAAGCAAACATAACATCAGATTCTTTGTATGCTTAGCCCGAAAAAATGTGACCGATAAAGTCACCGGTGTCCAAATTATAAGTACCCTATTTCATTCTTTGATAATATTTACATATAAGGCAAAGCTTGTCAGCATATAAAAATTATGTTCTAAAATGTTCTCACTTATAATTTGTGGTTATAGTGCATGTCGGGTATTCCGTTCCGTTACACGGCATGTTGGCGGCGGGTCGGTGGCTCGAATAATACCTCTGCCGACGCGTAGCGACACCACTCCCACACCAAGACCAAACAACAGTTACAGACACAAAACGTTGGCGTCGTCGCGCCATACAATTCAATATATTTCGGAGTAATTTGATGTTCATTAAAGAAACTCTGGGACCGTGAACCAGAATACAATGGTTGAATAGCCATTTGTTGTTGCTGTTGAAAGGCACAATAATAATTCCGAAGTAGTTATTCACGCGGCAGTTAGGCGCACTTACGAAACGAAAATGTCTGCGTTTGATGGAGGAGCTATTTTCTTATTGGCGGCCGCTGCGTGATGGTGGGGCCTGATAAGTGTTTCTAACCGCTATTCGGATTCTCGAAAGCCTAATTGTGATTACTTACTTCTACTTCTATACAAATTATGACGTACCTTGTTGGCTGCTCTTTCTTGTAGTTTTTTTCTCCTTCATCCAAGGGTACTCGGGTACGTTGAGGCCACCACCTGGGGACGGCAGATCTGGTGCGTAGCCTGGGGGAGTGTGTTGCGGACTGAGTTCTCCTCCTCCTAATTGAGGTAAGGCGGTCATGAACTCAGCCATGGAAGGTTGGCTATTGATGAAGCCAGTTTCGGTGCATGTCTCGAGCATGGGGTGGGGTGCTCCGGCGGTGGTGACAGCGGCCAGCCAGAAGCCGTTGCCACCGTGTTCCATGCGCGGGTGCTCCTGCCCCGGCGCCGGCCCCATCGGCGGCGTGTTCCTCGTCTTCACGGCGAAGTCCTCTTCCATCTCATCGCGCACCCCCATACCAACTCTCGTGTGTTGCTTCCCTCTGATAGCGGGGAACTCTTCGCATTTTATCTTGCGCACCAGCGGGTTAGTGTCGAGCGGCAAGGCAGCGGTGTTGCATATCTCTTGCATCGCTGTGGGTGTGCCGCGCTGCCCGACGCCTGATCATTCACGTGACGTGTTCGGCTTACGTTTGGCCGCATGCGTCATTTTTGGTCACACATCAAGTTTATTTGAAACGGAGATTCTTGTTTATTATTGCTGCACTGGATGTTGACAGTAGCAGCATGTTATCTGGAAAAGATTAGTAATTGTTAAATACCATATTACATCACCGGCCCAGTTCCTAGTGGGCAGGATATTTGACTACAAAATAGACTGGGCGAAGGTCTAAAGAGATGTCATGTTGTTCGGGGGCTCAAGGTTGAGCTCAAGAGTCAAACCTGCATCCCATTGGACATTTAATATTGTAAAGCTGTCTAAAAAACTGGATATGGAGAGCACAACAGCTAAATGATCAATACTTAGAAGTAGGTTTATAAAAGTTGCAACGATATTGAAACATCATAATACAATCGGGTAGCGTTGGTCTTTGATGGCACCAATATTTTCAAGAATACTTGGTAGCAATTGAAAAGAGAGAAAAGACCGATAATTTCATAAAACTTTATATTATATTAGCCAGAGTTAGTATAGGTTCAATCAAGAGAAGTTAGTAGGTACACAATATAAACCGGAGCGATGCCTAATCGTCCTTAATTTGACGCAAATAGAGAGGCGCCAAATTAAATGTAACGGGAGAAGGCTGTCTCGCGGTTATTTCGCAATTATTCGCGGACATTCGACATTACCGTGGCTTTGTCGAATAATTTGTACGTAAAACCGTGATGAACTCGCGAATAATGAGCGAACCAAATTGTTTATTGTAATTTAGCGGCCTCATGAACTTGTGCACGTGACCGACAACAATGAAGCTATTACATTTTTATGAACACCACTGAAAATTATGAAAATATAATGCCCAGATGTAGATAGAATGAAAATTACATAATCGTAATTTGTTTATTTATATCATTGCCATTGATATTTTTGATGTTATTATATGGAATTATGTAACTATACAATTGAGTCTAGTTTAGTTAAGAGAGACTGTGAACAACTGGGAATTTTACATACTCAAGCTCAGTTTTGAATACGTTAGTTCATTTCATACCTACACTACAGTATAAGAAACTCAGAAGATGCTAAAGAGGTTACCTTTAAACTATTGACAAGTGTTACTTTTACGTGTAGATACGCACCGTAAAAGGGAGGTCGAGGTTGCGGACGTGTGGCGTCACTTTTATAGCCCACATGTTGTTGGCTAGCCACCAGCAGGCCCAACCGAACGAGATGTAAAGTCGAAAATGTACGCAACGCCCGATCGCGTTGTTGGCTCAACGTCAATTAAAATTCAAACCGCGTTCGAAATACGATTTTTTCCACTGGAATTTGCGGTGCGGCCCGGAGAAATGGCGGGAACGCGCCTTTTTGTTTTATTTTATTTTTTTGAAAATGGAACGGCTGGCGGTTAAACCTATTTTAATGCGTATGGGTTGCTGTGTGTTTTGAATTAAAAATTTTGTGTCTGTTCTCTTTGCGCGCGGATGGACAGTGAAATGTAATTTCCTTTTCGAGAATGCTGTTTTCATTTGTACGTGTGTAGGAAATTATACATGCTGGTGACTGTGTACTACTTATCTAGATTATATTTCTGACACACTTTAGAATTAAGTCAAATAGGGGCTGGAAATCGTATATTTATGACAGATTTATAAGAAAATGCAAGCAATATTAATTTTTAAAAGATTATTCAAGTGGCCTACCCAGTAAATAGAATACAAAATATTTTCTTCTTCTTTAACATTTACCCAATTTACAATTCACGCTACTAACTCTTTCACTAAACCAGGCCTTTGAAGCAGGCAAAGGAAATTTTAAAAGTCCCCTTTCCCCTTGTTTCCCAGCAGGGTTCCGCAGGTTTTACGCCGCGTTTCACTTTACCGGCGCCCTCAAGGGGCCCCCTTAAAAAAGCATAAAACGTGAACAGAGCCTACTTATGAATTTGTTTATAGCCCCATTTTTAGAAGACGTCGACTTCGAAATCTCGGAGCTTACGAAATAACAATATTCCTAATTTAATGCCGCTAAATCTTTATTGATATGAGCAGTTTATGTTGGTTATGAAATGGATATATCCTACTTGGCAGCCCTATACTTTATTTTTTTCTGACTTGGGACCTATGATCTATTCTAATTGCCCATCGTAAGCAATCAAATTGACGACTTGCTATGGGCAACTTATATTGGTTCATATAAGGACTCTAAGTGTACTATTTCAAACCTTTTTGAATGTATTTATTTATAACTAAACTCCTTATATATTCTTTAAACAATGACCCATGTTAACCACATTTCAACTGAGCGTAAAAGACATCGTAATCTATCACCGTAGGTGTACCTATTAAGGTATTAAATATGAGATATTTTGTATTATTATTAAAAAAAAACATAGGAGACTATCTAGGACTTTCTATGAAAATATTTTAAATGCCATCATTGAGAATCTTTATTTCATTGTAAGTACTTAGGTATATCTGACAATAATGTTTTTATTTCATTAATTCCGCATTTAAATATCTATGACTAAAAATTCGGTATGAATTCTGTCTGCCACAAGATTTTTTAAGGATGCCTTTCTGTGAATAAAAATCATTAGCGTATTTTTGACAAAACTACTATTCATTTACATTTTCTATAATGCATCAAGCAGCAAAAACCATGTAAAAAAAGTAAGGGATAAGTAGCTATTATCGTCAATTTAGTTATTTATACATGGTGTAGAGTAAATAAGCGAACATCTGCGTGTCGGCCGTCCAAACTAGTGGTTAGGGTCCAATTTGCTGGCCGTAACGATTTCCTCTTCGGGGAATCGAATGGCGTGCGTCCGGATGCCGCCCACTGCTACATACGTACATACGTAGAAATGTGTATAGCACACGAAGGCTTTCGGTGTGGTTCAATGTACGGTATGCTCGAAGAAAGCTCCAATTATTGTTGATTTAGCATGGAGTATAAGGTTGTTATTTTTTACAAGACGCCATTCTTGTAATAACTTAAGCACAGTAAGTAAAGGAAGAAAAGTATGTAATAAAAATAAATTGTGATATACAGGAAAAAAGGTTTTCTTTAGCAAAATAATGTATTAGCAAATGTATAAACCAAGAATTGCTTGTAATGTTGCTTGTTTCAGTATCTATACTAATATTATAAAGAGGAAAGATTTGTATTTTTGTATGTAACGAATAAACTTAAAAACTACTGGACCGATTTCAAAAAATATTT
Organism: Amphipyra berbera; assembly: GCA_910594945.2. Taxonomy (NCBI): domain Eukaryota; kingdom Metazoa; phylum Arthropoda; class Insecta; order Lepidoptera; family Noctuidae; genus Amphipyra; species Amphipyra berbera. The sequence continues at coordinate 18,932,306 of OU343128.1, forward strand.
TACTGTTAGAAAGCTAATTATCATAGAGTAACATAAGCTACGAGCGGAGCCGTGAGGACACAGCTAGTCGATAATAAAGGCGTCATTACAATTATACTATAGCTACATGCAATAGTAATTTTTTGACATGAAACAGTGTTGTAGCTATCAGAGACGTAGGTATACCCAATAGGTACTTTAACTTACCTCTTGTTTAGAGTGCTGTATTTTATTTGGTAGAGTTATAAATGCTGTGTCCCTATGTAACTTTTGTACCCGAAAATACTTCGGCCTCGTACATACTACAGGCACCTCGTTTAGCGCCTCGTTTAGCGCTGGCTTGTTACAGAACTTTGGTAGCGAGGGCAACAAGCTCGCAGAGCGGCCTATCCAGAATATTTACTTACGTGTCTTTTCTCTTAGCGTCTCGCTAGACATGAGGCGTTAAGCGAGGTAACCGCCACTGCAGACGAGGCCTTAGATGTGGTCAATAAATCTTTTAAAAAACAATAATTAGCCTCAGTAAACTCATTTGGAATATTGATCATAAATTATTCACGTCAAATGAGCTGAAAGAATTCAGTAGATCTCAGCTTCTGAATACCTCTATGTCGTGCAAAGGAATACGCAATTCTAACAGTATTCTGGCATCTATGAATATGTAAAAATGTAGCAGAAAAAACACTGGATATCGTCGGTCGGCAGTGAAAACCACATAAGTGTAAAACACAAATTTTTAAAAGAGGTAGAAATAACTGTATCCTGCAAAAAAAATGGCCGATCAAATGTTAATATAAGTTTGTCATCGTACGTCATAGATAGCTTAGAAGTATTTGAATTGAAAGTTTGTTGAACTAGTACGTGTATGACGAGTTTATCAATCTAAAGAACAAATAAAACGCTTCTGAATAATTTTTTATTTACGAGGTTTTCACTGCCGAGCGTTGATACCTATGTACTTTTTGGTATAAATAAGATCCAACAAAACAATGTAAACAATCTCAAACATTCAAGCTTCGTACACGAACAGCAACCTACTCGCATCCAGTAAGTCCATCGTATGATACAATGAGTATGTCGAGAGCCGTTATTGCTCATTATTAGCCAGTTCTCACGCGACCACGCACGTACAATCAGCACAACAATTGACCGCCTGCTTATTTGTCAATCTATGTTATTGGTCGGTCGTGTCATCTGTACCCACTACTTTGTTACTAGGAATGCAGTTGGCCTCGGTTAAGTGGTTAGGGCTGCAATGAGACAATTGATGTTAGAAATAGCTAGGTATATGGATATGGACACGTTATTGATAATAGTATGGTATTAAGCCTGCTTTGTGTACATATCACCTTTGTGCATGAAATTAATGATATATAGTACAGTTCTGGGTACTCGCTCTATACATACACCGTTCCATATTCTGCAAACAAGGTGTACTAATATTGGCGTTACATTTCTGTATTTATTATCTATACTAATATTATAAAGCTGAAGAGTTTGTTTGTTTGAACGCGCTAATCTCATGCTTTCAGTCGTCTAATGAAGAATAATTATTAATTCAATTAATCAAATTTTATTCTTTCAATTACAATGGGTATAAAACTGTGATTAGCTCCACAAATCTCTGAACATTGTCCGTAGAAATTTCCAGGTCGATTAATAAAAAAGTAACTACTGGTTGGAATTGAAAAAATATTTTTGTGTTGGATAGTCCGTTTATCGAGGAAGGTTATAGGCTATATAACATCACGCTACGACCAATAGGAGCGGAGCATAAATGAAAAATGTTGCAAAAACGGGAAATGTCCACCCGTGCGAAGCCGGGACGGGCTGCTAGTTGTTAAAATACGGTTCATAGTTATATAATGTAATACGGGCGATCAACAATTTTATATTCAGATAGAATACATTATAGAATGAAGCGTTTTTGTTCATATACTAGCTAGCATGTGATAATAATTCTTAAGTAGCAAGAATCTCTCTTAGCCTTTTCCCAATTATCTTGGGGTCAGCTTCCAGTCTGACCAGATGCGGCTGAATACCAGTATTTTACACGGAGCGACTGCCATCAGACCTCCGCAACCCAGTAACTGGGCAATGCCGGTATCTTAAGGTTAAACCGTTTGTCAGACTTTCGGGCTTCTGACTACCCGTAACGACTGTCATAGGTATTCGTATGACACCCGGGACCGACGGCTTAACGTGCTCTCCGAGGCACGGAGGGGTCTCGATGTGTAACATATGGTCACCCATCCACGGACTGACCGCGGCAAGCGCAGCTTAACCTTGCAAATCGTACGATCGGCGCGGTAGTTATTTAGCCACGAGCCCCTCTTAAGTAGCAAGAATATAAAACAAAAAAAATAACCAACATGCAAAACAAACAGTTCGCTAATAAGCTAAAAAAACATGTAATTTGCCAACGGAAGCTTTATAATTACAACGTCATTTAGCTAAGCTATTACATGTAGATGCAAAGTATTGTGAAGCATAGCGTTAACTATGATACTAGGAACAATGCGTGTAATAATTTGAAGGAGATGAATGTAAAGGAATATTAAAATGTACTGCCTCGTTGGTCTAATGGTGGCAAGCGCGACTGCTGATCGTGAGATCTTGCTTCGATCCCCAAGTCGGGCAAAGTGTTGCTGGGTTTCCCGTGTGGAATTCCTTAGTAGCATCATAACATAGCGGTTGATGGCAATAGGCCTGCAACCTATTACATGAGACTTAAACATAACGGCGAAATGAGGGTGTTACTATACACCTCTGCCCAACTCTTCGGGGAATACAGACGTGATGTTATGTTTATTAAAATGTAAGGATATAGTGATATTATTTATCTCTATGCCTCGAAGAGCACGTTAAACCGTCGGTCCCGTGTGTCATAAGAATAGCTATGACAGTCGTCGGGTAGTCAGAAGCCCGAAAGTCTGACAACCGGTCTAACTTTAGGATATCGGCATTGCCCAGTAACTGGGTTGCGGAGGTCTGATGGCAGTCGCTTCGTGTAAAATATTGGTATTCAGCCGCATCTGGTTAGACTGAAAGCTGACCTCGACATAATTGGGAAAGTGATAGTGATATTATTTTTTGGCAATATTTAATGATTCTTGTGCACAGCGCAAGATCTTGGCAACACTTTTTTTTCACTGTAAACTAGTCCTCTTCCTCTTGTTACACTTCAGAGTGGAATAGATGGATAATGCAGAGCAACGTAAGCTATTATAAGTATAGATTTAGCTGACATTACTAAACTAGTTTTCAGTTTAGAGACTATCAATAGCGACGAAAAGAAGTCATCGGTCATTGCTAATATCTCATCGGTCATTGCTAATATCTTTACTGTAACAAAATTTTCAACATAATCGACCTCTGATAAGTACAGAAATCATTCATAAGAGCTTTATAACTACATAAAAATCCCGTTACGTCGTTGACACTTACAACTAAGAAAAACATAGTAATTTAACATACGATACCAGGTGAAACTACTCGTAAGAAAACTAAAAGGTATTGGTCTACCACCATTAGAAATTTGCCTATTCCATGTGGTATTAACTTTCTATTTCCATCAGATCTGACCATGGCTAATAGGCAGGGAAATAATTATTTTTTTGTGGCCTCGCAAATTATACTAGTTACGTTCCTATTTATGGAGAGCGTGAGTTGAGGTACAAAAAGCGGTTGACATGAAAACCGACTTGACAACTGCAATTTCTTAGTAAATAGTCGCGTTTCCCTAGGCGGGGTCTAAAATTATAGTGTGATGCGACTATGATCAAGTAGAAATGTATGTTATTTTATTTCAGATTATTGTTTACACTCAAGAAGAAGTAGATTTATTTACTACTAGCAACCCGCCCAGCTTCGCACGGGTGCAATTTAGATACTAATGTGGGGCATATAAAGCTTCCTCTTGAATCACTCTATCTATTAAAAAAAACCGCATCAAAATCGTTGCGTAGTTTTAAAGATCTAAACATACATAGGGACAGACATACTTTGTTTTATACTATGTGAAGATATAAATTGTTGTATCTGAATTTTCTGTTCCGCCTAGCCTTTTAACAACTATGTTGGGGTCAGCTTCCAGTCTAACTAGATGCGGCTGAATATCAGTATTTTACACGGAGCGACTGCCATCGGACCTCCGCAACTTAGTTTGCTGGACAATGCCGATATCCTAAGGTTAGACCAGTTGTCAGACTTTCTGGCTTCTGATTTCCCGTAACGACTGTCATAGGTATTCGTATGACACCCGGGACCGAGTGTTTAATGTATCTGAATTGTTGTATCTTAATATTGGCTGTTATGGCTTGTGTTTCAAAATAATCATTTATAATGTAACTAAAGATGTAATTAGGTATATTGGACTTTACTAAAGTCACAGTATTGAAGTATTACAAAGATCATAACGCTGACCTAGAAGCATTAATCAGAATGCATTTGTATTACTTCCTCCTGTCTCTACCTATTGATTCCTCATAGCAATAAGAAAAAAAAATACAAAGTTGGCGATACGAGGTTACAACATTTTGCTATAGATACAAGATATTGTTATACTCATAGGAGCAGTATTGATTTATCCATTTAATAAACATTACAATGACATCTAAATATCTTATTAATTTGTTATGATTATTGCAAAACTGAATCAAATATCTTTATGCTTTTATTACAGTCCAAGTGTGTGGCATTTTTACAAACTCATTAGTATGGAATGGTCTAGATTTGAGACAAGTTGATTGCAATACTATGATCTCCTAATTCATAATTTATTTATAAATGCAATCAGTATATAAATTCAATGAATAAATCTGTGTGATCTAATAGTTATTGGCTATAAAGCACAAAGTGTTACATTTCAGAATAGGTTGTAAGTTTCCTATGAAAGCTGAAGGCCTATTAATTGGCAGTCTTTACTTGGTTTCCTAATATAATAGCACACTTTATTAGACAATAATAGACGCTACTCTTCATTCATTACTGCAATATACTTACAAACATTTTTGATGGATATTTGTAGTATGAACAGATTTAAAAGTGCGAGTATGATTTAATGTAAAAAATAAATAAAAGTGTATAAAGGTTCTTTTCGGGTTTCGACTTGTATATCTAATACCTACATATTTTATTCATAAAGATCATCAATATTGACTGTTGAACACTTCACAATATTGTGACATCACGTGGTCTTTAGATTTGCTAATCAAAAGACCAAAATAAAAGACGACTTTATATTTTGAACATGTTTTCCAAACAATGTTTTCTAAAAACAAAGACAAGAATTCGACTGATTCACTTGGAAAAACCATGATCCCAATAATATTAGGTAATAAATTAAGTTTAACAAGGCCAATATAAGGGTGTATTGTGACAAAGTGTGTGGTGTGGCGGAAGGTATGCGTCATAATTCAGCTCGTAAACGTCGGAGGAACATCAGCGGGGTCGGAATATGCTCTGATTCGTGATGGATCGCGGGAAGGGAAACTGTGATACATTGGGAAACTGCTGTGGGAAAATTATGTATAGGTGTACCAGAATCTGATGGCAAATAGGGAAATTAAATGTTTTTGTGGGTAACACAAGGGTAATTTGAATAAAAAGTCTTGATACTTGTAACTTTTTTTCTTTAATTTCTTCTTGATCTTCTTCCTGCCCTTATCCCACATTAGATGGGGTCGGCACAACATGTATTTCATAAATCCATGTTGTTAGAGGTTTTAGCTTATTGTTTTATGTGACCCAATGTGCTTGCTGATATTATGCACTGGGTCCCAAAAAGATATGCTGATATATGGTTTTTTGCAATTTTATTGTAATGGAAAAGGAAACCTTGTTAAAATAAGTATGTTTATTAAAAATGTTTGAACAAGAAAACATTAATCAGAACTGGAAAATGTATCAACTACAGTCATACTCGTTTTGACAAGTGACATGTTGACATTGCCATATGAAAACCACTGTTTGTTATAAATTTTTAATGCCATGAGATTCTGGTTGACCTATAACTAATTTGATCAATGCAAGACTTTAGATGTTTGAATGCATGTTTGTTAGTCAATCATGTGCTGCTGAAGCGACTAAAAGAGTCACTTGCAGAGGTAGAAAATTATATCATAGATGAACACATGGATATTTTTTAACACGGAAAATTAAGACCGTTTCAAAAGCTTGGAGCCACAAGCACAGGATTTCCAGCAGATTATTCTCGATTGGTCCCTGATTGGTCCCGAACTTAAACCTGATGTATTTGTACTATCAGAAGCATATACAATAGTGACGTGTTTTGTTTAAATCTGAGTTGAAGTACCGTAAAGTAAGTATCATAAATCAACGAAGTTTTTATGTCTCAAAAGAAATGTTTAAGAGCAATGTGCAATGCCATGCCTCTAGATTCTTGCAGACCACTTTTTAAGAAAACTAAAATATTAACTTTAATCTTTCTCTATATCCTCGAAATAGGACTATTTGTCAGGAAACACCCACAATTGTTCGAAAAAAATTGTGAGAAGAGTCTGTTCAGCCAAAGAGATCCTACAAAGATAGTTATACCAAAATGTAAAACCACCCTTTACCATAAAAATTGTATGTTCATGTGTGTGAAAATTTATAATAAAATACCCCAGTTTCTAAGAGAATTACCCTTAAGGTTATTTAAAGTACACTTAAAAAGATGGCTAACAGAAAAATGTTTCTACACTGTTCAGGAATTTTTGCATTCAAAAATAAGTATCACGGACACTTTTTATTGATAGGTATTAACATGATTTTTATTGTAATTATCTATTTCTAGACTTGGTCACGTTAATTTAAAATTATTGTATGTCCACAATGGACTGATTGCTGTACACTATCACATAAATATATAACAACTGTAACTACTCAATCAAAAACAATAAAGAATACTTTACTTTACTTCAATACTTAGTTTTGCAAACATTGGAAAAACATCAGCAGGGTCAGGAATCGGGATAAATTCTGATTTGTTGTGGATCGCGGTAAGAAAAAATGTGATACATTGGGAAATTACTGTGAAATGATGGAATAAAATTAGAAAAAAAAATAGTGTTTTGTTTCCGCTTTACTGTGTAAACGCAAGGTCTGCAAGAATGAATATCTATATTATGACATACTAACTTCTACGACTCCAAGGAATGTCGGGTTCCGGCGGCGACCGTGATTTGTGATGGATCGCTTGCTTGTACAAAATATTGTAGCTAGCATGGAACTGAGATACATGGATTAAAACGATTTACATGAAGAACAATAGGTATTTGTTTCAGTTTTTTGGTTAGTGTAGGTACTTAATTCAGATGAAAAAGATTTTTGCCGAGAGCTCACAGTTGTATGGTTAAACAGAGAACGACAAAGGATGAACCTCAGCGTGTTAATAATAGTACATTATCAGTAATTATTAATGTAGGAAAAAACACTGTTTTGAATAATAACTATGTAGGTAATAATAAAGTAGGTATAATATCTAGTTATCAATTTACATGAATTGAAACGACTGGCAATACAATAGGAACATTAGTTTACGCATGTAACCTTTGATCAGAACCAAGTATCAACTGTTTTCCTATAACAATCATGTTGGTAAGAGAAGGTATAGTCGCCGGCACGTAACTTGGCAAGAGTAGAGAAGAGAATTTTTCTTTCATTCTTCACAGACATGTTTAAAAATAAATTATGGCAATAACCATAGAATAATGACAAGCAATAAAAATGACAATTTTTTTGTTACACTATGTGTGCATGCCCAAAATTACTACACCAAAACCTTGCCAAGTTACGTGCCGGCAACTGTATTATATACTTTGTAAAAAAATATAACTTGATAATTGACAGCTGTCATATCTCAATTAACAACATAACTTTGAACAAGTGTTTCGATAATAATATCCTTTTTAACAGGAACATTTTGTCTTACTATTTATAATTAAATACAAAGTAATATAATTCACATTTAAATTACACGTTATGCCTTAGATTGCATATCACTCTGACAACTGTCACATATCAAGCTATATTTTACAAAGTAGGTATATATAATACAGTCGTACAGCACGTAACTTGGCATTTTGGCAAGGTTTTAGCGTAGTGGGAGTAAGTTTGCGCATGTACACATAGTGTAACAAAAAAATTATTACTTTTATTGCTTGTCATTGTTCTATGCTTATTGCCATAATTTATTTTTAAACATGCCTGTTTAGAAGAAAGAAAGAAAGGAGAGGAATTCTCATCTCTACTCTTGCCAAGTTACGTGAATTGAAACAACTGACAATACAATGGATTAATAAAATAATAGGAATATAGTTAACACATTACGGTTTGATCATAATCAAGAATCAACCGTTTTCCTAAAACAATCTTATTGTTAAGAGAGGGTACTCAAATGCATATTTTTAAAGCTTTAAACCTAAGGTAACGTCCTAAATGGCAATCGTACGACGACGATCGTACGGTCTACATGTGCGACGAAATAATTTATTAATTGTATGATAAATTATTTTTATTTCTGTAAATAAATCTATTACAGACACTTTTACAAGTCATAGTAATATTTATTCTTAAGACTAGATGGCGCCGGCATTTCCTATCCGACTAGCTCTGAAAAGAAAAGCCGAAACAAACTCAGAGATCAAGGTCTCTTTTAAAGTCCATATGAGACGCAGTACTGTTTTTAGGACGAGAAATAAAACAATTTTGATCTAAAAAGCCATCGTAAAATTGAAGTAAGAAATTATTAAGATTATATTTTGATAGAACATTCATTAGATCGAATCGCATTGATCGTACGATCATTTCTCAATTTATATGACGATGCTTTGGGCAAGTAATACGAACTTGTACCAAAATACTCAAGTAAGGTAAATGAGTCTATATTAGGCACCAGTGTTAGTGTCTATATTTAGCGATGACTATTTACGAGAGTACTTGGTACTGTTTGGGTCGTTGTTCGTTTAATTACTGTGTACATAAGGCACCGTGTTCGTACATGCTTGTTTGAGACTATGTAGTTACGTTTGTGACGTTATGCTTGTAATTTACACGTATTATGTAAGATTGTTGTTAAATTTTAATGATCTTTTCTTTGTATTATTATTATATTGTTATTTTATTTAAACTTTATAAAACAGTTGTACAGTCAACGAAGAATGAAATATATATATTCTGTCTAGCTTTTTTCCAACTATTTTTGGTTCAGCTTCCTAGCTAGATGCGGCTGAATACCAGTATTTTACACGGAGCGACTGCCATCAGACCTTCGCACCCCAGTTACTGGGTAATGCCGATATTCAAAGGTTAGACCAGTTGTCAGACTTTCGGGCCTCTGACAACTGGGACCGACTGAAAACAAAGAATAAAAAACACAGGCAACTAATTATTTTCGTATTTATCAATGCTATACGTCCCGTTGCGAGTTACCAAGTCGTCGCCATTGCTTGCCTGAGCGTGCCTTGTTACACACAAGGGTGTCGACAAGCAATAGTTATCACCAGCAGAGAAAATCGTATCAGATTTTCGGCCATAATATTTGCTGCGTTATTGAAAAAAACTTACCTGACCGAGTCAGGGTCTCAGAGGATTTAATACCAGATTCTTCTTGCAGACCAAATATTTATATTGCGAATCATTTAATTACTTCTCATAATTATGTTAGTCTCAACTTTTCTATTATATTAGATTAAAGAACTTTTGTATTACCGTTCTAATCATTTTAAGACTGTGAGGAAGAGTTCCTGTCGTGATTGAACCGGTGATGGATCACGGAAGGGGTGAACTGTGGAGTGCATCATCCCTCGCTTATTACTTAACACCAGTATACACTTAGAAATACTGTCTCTTTATACTGTTGGTGTTGTAGGAATGTGTGGTAAAATATAATTTGTGGATATTGTTTTTTAAGTTAAAGGAAGTAAGTTGCTGTAGGAGTTACGATGTATTCGGAATCAAAAAGTTTGAAATAAGTGTAAAATTAAAAAAAAAATGTTTTATTGGTAACGAAGTGAACATAAGTAAAGTATACTTAAGTATTGTCCTTAAGTATTGGTCTAACCTTGGGATATCGGCATTGCCCAGTAACTGGGTTACGGAGGCCTGATGGCAGTCGTTCTATGTAAAATGCTGGTATTCAGCCGCATCTGGTTTGACTGGAAGCTGACCCCAATATAGTAGTGAAAAGACTAGGAGGAAGAGACTTAAGTATTGTCCTCTTACTTCGATTTCATCATTAGTTCTTTTGTATTCAGACCCAAATCACCATTCTATTCGTTAAGTCAAACTTTTTAACATGTGTCTATGATACAGATGAGCTCTGTTCCATTTCACAAGAAATCGATAACGTCTCTTAAAAATTGAGAATCCTTGTCATATTCGTAGACCATACTTAAGAGCGTTTGTGCACTCCGTTCGATCCGAATTCGAGAAAACACGATCCGAGGAATCTTGGCTGAATATCTATGAACTTCGGATCGGATGTAGTGCACAACTGTTCATATAAAATATAGTACTGCAGCTTGTTTGGTTCGTATTTTTTCGGGTTCGGATCAGACGCAGTGCACAGACGCTGTATGTAACACGCTATTGTTCTATACATTACACCCGTAACTCTTCGTTTACACCTAAAAACAAATTGTAAACATAATTTGTGTAAAGGTCTTTTTAAAAGAAATTCTTTGGTCTTAACACTTAATGATCATGTGTAAAATATTTCAAACAAGTGTTTTTAAAGATTTACATACATTCTTGCTACTTAAAGTATGCATTTGTAATATTTTTTTCGAAATAAAGTCACATAGATACATGTAGAATACCTACATGTTTTATACCTAGGTGTAAACGAGGGATTAGAAACAAACCGAAATAATAATTTTCTACAGTAGGTACTACAATATTAGTTATGCGTTTCGACAATCTTTGTGTTTCAAATTTGTACCAATTATGCGAACAATTACGTGGCCTATCCGGAAATGATACAAAGAAGACGAAGCCGGAGTTATCTAATATTATAAAGACACACAAAGAAAGATTGATTGGGTCGCATAATTCGTACAAATTCGGAAATATGAAGATAGCTGAGGCGCATAATATGTCGTAGTATTTTACAGTGATGACAACACATGGTACTGACGGTACCTACATAATGTTTATGTTTCATATGAATTCGGAGAACGCACTGGCAGTAGCCAGGACTCGCTATGTACAGTAGGGGAATGAAAAGGTCATACACTTAACATATATTTTTTCATGCACTGTGCAAGAAACAAACTATTTTACCGACTACGTATTGCTAACATTATAGAAATGAAAATACAAATAATTTTTGACAGGATAATTAAGAATTATAATGGTAACATGATGACAGACACTACTTGACACTAGTAATATCAATTTATTTAATCATCGAATTGATAGATGTCGTGGTTTTTACAACAAAACTCCTTAAATCAAATCAAAGACATGGCACTACTACGTCATAAGAAAGCAAAAGACAATTTTGATCTTTGCTACCAAATAATTAAACATAATTTTCCATGCCTTAGTCTGTTCCGTTCTACAGTTTGAAAAGGTAACATGTGCCCGCGATGTGGGAAAGGAATCAATTTGGAAACCGATGAACCTTTTCATTCCCCTACTGTACATTATATTAGCTGTTTTATTGATTTTGTACTTGGAATATAATAAAAATATCTAAACAATTTGTTAGAACGTCAGTATGATCTTTATAACCAATAAGGAACAAAACCGACAACAATGTTCACAACATATGGCACACATGTTTATGTTTCATATAAATTCTGCGCACGCACTAACAGTTGCGAGGCCTTGTTATGAACATTTTATTAGGTGTTTTATTCAGTTTGTACTGTGAATATAATAAACATGAAGTATCTAAACAATTTGTTCGTAAGGTCGTGTTGTTTTAGTTAAGAATAGACTATAATCTTCTCTTTCTTTGAGAATTATCTTATGAAAAGGCAGAGTGATATACTTTTCTATAGATTCGAAGGGTTTTACTGCATAGGCCAAGCACTGACGATAAATGATATTGGTTCGCATTATAACCGTGAATTTAGTATGAATCGTAAAATAATTAAAATATGTACAAAAGGACCAAAATATATTAGGTACGAAATACTATTTTTGTTTGTTTCGTGTTGAACTTAAACGGAAAAAGAATTAAATAATAATACTGCTGTATGAATGAAACTAAAAAAATATTAAAATATGTACAAAAGGACCAAAATATGTTAGGTATAATTTACCAAATTTGTTTGTTTCGTGTTGAACTTAAACGGAAAAAGTATTAAATAATAATATAGGTAGGTATGTATACCTGTGTTACCTATATTAATGAAACTAATATTAATAAGGAACATATTACTGAATAAAAATATAACCAAAATGGAAACAAAGAAACTAGATAAAGAGAGATTTAAAACGTGATATTTACGTGACACATGCAAAATAAACAAAGCAATTGAAGCAGGATAGTACAGTCATTACAAACAATTCCTTCCTAACCCTAGGATTTTACTTAGGTAGGTACAGCCTGCACGGGTGCCTCATTCATATGTCAATAAAGACATAAATATATCTAGTAAATAAACAATAAGAAGACCTCACGCTATCATAGGCGAACCTTACGTCTCCGTCTCATCATGATGAAGAAACCAACAACACAAACATACCTACGTAACATTTTATAACATAAACAGATGAGTTATCCATAGATACTTTAATATAATTTTGGATTCCTTATTTTTAAGATAACTGGCACTTAACCCAAACAATAAACGCGGTCGCTTTAGATACGGCCTTTTTTGGTCCTTTCGATTTCTAAACAAACAAAGGTACACAGAGCAGAAGAAACAAGATATCACAAGTTGAACAATACATACAATTCCTTCGTAATCCCACGCTTGCATGCAGCCCACGAAACACATATATACTTCATAAAACTGTTGGAATATGTTCACACGTCGAGCTATGTAAGGCGTACCGCGTAGCGACGGCGCGGTGGGCGTGTCGGCACTACGACCGCCCAGTGGACCGCCCTTCTAGCATCGCCTAGATACAGAACCTTGGAATATTCTGTTGAATATTATACCTAGGATAGGTGGGAATTAGTTTTGAATAGATTGTGTATGCTAGGAGTTATAGGCTGCGAAAGCCGATGAAAATAAAGTAATATTTTTCGTAGACCTTCGTAGCCTTTAAAAAGCTTTAGAAATTGCTTTTATTTCCGTGTCTTATTTGTTATAAAACCTTAGTATATGCATCTATTAATTCTTATATCATAAAGATAATTATATCTTTTTAGGAAGCTCAAAGCGTTATCTAATTTTAATAAATCTGTATGGAATCATAAAGCAAGTAATAGAAGAAAGATAGTCGCATGAGTAAACAACTCTTTCAGTACAATATTCTTGTAGATATAAAAGCTATGTTTAATGTAGATATTATAAGTATTATATATTATAGATCAAAGCAATAACTATGTATAGATTATATTTATAATCTATGTGAAACTAGTGTAAACTTAGAGCCTTTATGTGAAAAATAATTGTTTTTGAATTTCTATAAACGCAATGGACTATGTTTAGAAGGATGTAGGTATTGTTAAAGTAGCAGGATACCATTAATCGAAAGACCAAAACTGAAATAATATGAGCTAACAAAAATTTCTAACAAAGTAATACATTTTCAAAAAAATACCGATATGGCAGTCCTACCTGTAATTTATAAGATACCTAATTAAGTTGAAGATACATCATTAAAGTACCTTTATAGAAACGTATATAGGTAATGTATCTGCAATTATTTGTAGTATTTAATAATAAGGTTTTTATCTTAATGATGGAAATAAAGGAGAAGCAGAAATTATCTGATTCTAATAGGTAAATCTTAAAAGTCTCGTTCGTTTATAATATTTATCTAATAAACTATATCTTGGTGCGTAGACCCTTGCTACGAAAATGATTGAGTTAGCCACCGATGAAATATTAATGATTACTTTTTAGGATGATTAATACATTTTAATTTAATTTATTTATAAGAATGTTATTGTTTATTCAGGTATCTTTATCTTATTTAATTGATTTATTAGCATAAATAAATAGAAAAATAAAAAGATTAGAAGTAATAATATGTCTCTTCAATATCAAGTACATTAATGTAGCTCAAATGTTTTTGGAAAAGATCTAAATACTCTCTGAAATATGATCCTTATTAAATTAATACTTATTAAAGTTAATTAGGTAGGTACCTTATTGATGTTATAAACATGTAGATATTTTTAAATAAAAGTAATCATTCTAAACAAAAGAAAAGTAGAGCCCAATATAGACGAAAAATAACTAAAGGAATAGCTAGATAGGCACTAATTTAAATGATTACTTACCAGGTAGGTTCCTGAAAGGTATCTAGATTCATCTATCAGGTGGACTACAGTAGGTATATGATACTATTAGAAGGTCCATTGTTTTTTCATTTCCGTGGAATGTACCGATGTCTTATCTAGGTGCGATGTACCTAAATCATTACCTTCTTAGGTATCTCTAAGTACTTAAATATAATGATATGCACTAATAGATAATACCTTCATACTTAAAGTATGAAAACTATGTAGGTACCTATTCTATCGACAAATAGGTAACTATTTTATACGATACATTAGGTGTTCATACCTAGATAAACTGTACAGGTAGTTAGTTACTTAACCCGTTTGGTACATTTTTGTACCAAGTGTATGGTACCTACTTATTTAAATGCAATTCGTATATAATAAAAAGTTCACTTACACCTCAACACGACGTAAGATCACCAGGTACAGTCAACACAAAAATCTTAGTCATTATCCAAAGAACACAAAACACAGCACTACACTAAAACTTCAGTATGTATTCACAGTACACAGTTCTCTTCGTCCATGAAACACTAGGCACGAACAGTCAGCAAAAAAATGATTCAGTAGAAAATTGTTATCAGCGTTACTATCGGAATGTCAGTGTGGCGTGGCGACTGTCAACTGTCTACTAAACGAATCGTCACTGCTTGCTTGCCGCCATGCCCACTTCCATACAACATGCAATACACATACAACTCATCATACAAATCTTCACAAGTAAAATTGCTTCTTATTCAGACAATTGAGAGCTCAAAATTCTTTTCTCCTTTTTTGTCTCTTACGTTATTGTGAATAAGCAGCGTTGCTATAAAATATATTTGCCGTACCGTTCGCACCTGAGCACGATGTCATATTTTGTCTCTTTCATCCCATGTTTGGAATATTAGTTTTAAAATAGAGAATTGTTTTTAATTTCAGGAATATTTTTTTGGGGTTTTTCAGAAAAAATATTCGGTTGTGTAGCTTGACTGGTAGTTCGATTTAGGGTGTCTGAAGTCTAAATACGATATTTGGAATGAACAAAAGTTGTTGTAGGAGCGCATCATCTGCCGGTCGAGTAGCGCCATCTCATTTACTCTCATATTTCTTGTTTGTTTCACGTCCCACGATTGGGCCAATAGCGTTTACGGAGCAACCCACCTTACGGCATATAAACTAGCGCGGAATATTGTACTCTATCGCTTGTGAATAAAGTTTAACTTTTTACCATTTAATTCCGAGTTACCGGCGTTTGTCACGCAAGAGTTCTAATTTTAAATCAAGGGTAGGCGGAGCTCTCGCGTCGGAGCTTTTATATTGAAAAACAAAATGTCTTTAACGAAAACCTGTTTTGAGAAACTTAAGCCTTTTATGTACGGAAGTTTTAAGTTTAGCGTTGGAACAGAGTTAGAACCTTTTGGTCCGGGGCTACGTGGAGCTAGTCCCGCTGAAATAAAGTAAAAAACTTTAGTAACCGGCTTGTCGGTATTTTCCTTTTGTTTGATTTTTGTTTTGTGAACGGGACATTGCATGAGAAATGCAATGCAACAATATGGCGTCGTATTCATCTTTACTTTACGTATGCAATTTTCATGGATTATTGAGCTCCGTGAAAGATGAATATAGATAGCGTTATGGATTTGTATTACCTATTCTGAATTCGAAGCAGTTTGTATGAATATTGATTTCTTCTATTTCCTATTTGGTCTACATACATTTGTGTTATCTACAGTCTCAGAAGCTGGTATCTGGTAGGTGCAAGTAGTGGGTAGGTACAGGAGGTTCGTCTGGCGTCTGTTCGGCGGGTGAACTCATTACGGTTGTCGGTCAAGGCCTCGAGGTCGCTGCGGTGGGTGGCCGCCTTAATTACACCCTACGATTTAGGACTTCTTTTCTCGTGCATTGTTGCTCGTGGCCACTCGTACATTCTTGTGGCTAGAGACGTGTGACTATCAAGATGGTTTTGTTTTTTTTAAGTTACACAACTTTATGTGAGCGCAATGTCGGTCGAGAACCTTATTTATTTTGGTAAGATAAAAAATGTAGCCTTGAAGTTCGTCTTGCTTTTCTTACAACCATATTCTAAGACGTTCCTCCAAAACTTACTCGACTCATACTCGACTCGGGATGGCCTCGAAAACACCTTCAAAATTGTATTCTTAGTCGCAATTTCGAATGAACTTTGAGGTTCCTCGACTGAGCGTCCTCAAATGAGTTGAGGTAGAGTGGAGTCTTTACGTCATAATTTTGTTTATCTGTATCGCGCAAATAACGCCGCGATAAATAGTTGTAAGGATTATCGTGAGCATATTCGATAGTCTTCAAAATTCATTTTTGTTACATACGAAGTTTGACACTTCCTTCCTTATGGTAGGTTCCGAGGTACCTTGAGTTAGAAAGATGATTCCTTACCTCGACTGAGGAAAAATCTCGAGTCGAGGACGTTTATGTCAACTATAACTACCGATGGAAGTGAAAAAGGCTGAGTCGAGGTGGAGTCGAGTCGAGTAAGTTTTGGAGGAACGTCTTAGAAAATGGGTATTAGTGTCAATCGAGATACCTATACGTACCTACGTACTCATTTGTGAGTTAAGCTCGCCTTTGTACATGATTTTACCAATGGAACTGTATTATATATTATTATTTTGTGTACAATAAAGAATAAGAATAAGAATAAGAATAGAAGTAAGTACGAAAATAACTTTGTCACTGATGGGATACCTACGCAGAGTATCGAAACTGCGTCACTCGAACCTATTTGTCATATGTTGCGTTAAGGTTTATTATTTGGCTTAGTAAATTGTGGCTAAACCAAATAATAAACCATATCTTTAGTGGATTTCTCAGTAACATTGGATGAATGGTACGTTTTTCACGCTCCCATATTATCGTAGAAGAAAATGTATGATGAACCTATATCTACCTACCTTCCCATAGTGAAGATGGTCCTTCTATCTACAGATGGTCATTTTTTATTTACTTACTAATTTTTCTATATTAACCCTTACACTGCGCCCATGTTTTTATATGGTCTCTTACCATATAAAATTAATGTTTGTACCCAGTTATAGCCTTCAGGCACTGGCTTTGTGTATCGTTGAATATTCAAGAGGAGACTTAAAAGGAATAATTAAATGACGTTAAAAACTTATTTAAATATTCCACGGAGCTACGATCCGCGGTCATCAGCTATTCAAAACCTGTTTTACTCATTAGTTGCGTACGTATATTCGCTATTATTATATCCAGTTACTTCACTACTAAGTACAAAGGAATATTTTTTATGGTATACCGTATAACTTTTGGTCCCCAGCACTATCTTGGTTTCAAACTTTAATGTTCGGAAAAATCTTTCACGAAGAATCTTATAGGTACGCATACCAAAATCCACGCAGCAGTTTTCGAGATCTAAGAAAATTCAGAGAGACAGATATGGTTGGTTTAATTTATATTAATGTTGAGAAAATATTTGTTTTTAAATGCGCTTTTGTGCTTTATTCCTTCTCATCTTTAAGCTCTTAGCTCTGATAAAATGAGTAGATCACCAACCCTTATGAACAGTGCCTATTTGGAGCGCTTATCAGTAGACTAGTCTGGTCACAGTTCAAAATTTGCACGATCATGTAGAAATGATAGCAGTCGTTGAGTCCTTCTTCTTGTTCCTAGCGCCATTCCGGTCTGTTGGAAGGGATTTCTTCAACATTTTCTTCTCTTCTAGATAGTTAATTCTCACTCATAATAAAACCGTAAGTACTAAATATTTTGCCATAAGTTTATTGAGCTTTCATATAGCTAGCATATATCTTTACTTTCTTGTTCAATATTTGTTTTTGCCATGAAAAGAATCTTAAACAGACACATGAAATCTATGTTGGTATCTTGTCTTCTGACCGATTTATGATCGAATAAATGTCTACTAATATAGCTGGATGTCATGAGGACATTTTAAAATAAAAGTACTCTATCAACGAGAAATACTTTTAGAATTGACATGTAGTTTTTCCATATCCAAGTTATTTCTCGTCTTCTTGAAACTTATAAACGTAGATCATTATGCAAATAACCACCATAATAATCAAGAAGCACACAAGACAGAGTAAGTATAAGATTCAGTGCAAACGCAAGAGTAAGTGAAAAAAACGCATCAATTACATTCAGCGTTTATAGTAATTGTAAGTTAGTGTTAGATCATGATCGGTGAGTGTCAATGATTAATGTTAGTATCGCGATACGCGGTTAATTAAAGTGTATCAAACAGTAATATGCTGTAATTATAAACGTAATGTGAGATTGTGGAGAAGTAATAGCTAGCGTTGATTTTGTAAGAACAAAACATCATACCTACCTTTATCTTCATCGCTGCTGCATACCGTAGTACTTAGACCTTGGCATGACACGTAGAATACCTCTAGTTTGGTCCTAATAGCAGGCGAGTACGTATGCAGTATGAAGAGAAATAAGGACTATTGAGATTTGACAATTATTTGTCTTATCGGTACTTTACTGATGGACAATGTTTCACGTGATGTGACGATTGAATTTTTGTTGAATAGAGTACAGCTTGCTGTGTTAATAAAATAGGCCAACGAGGTATACAGATACTGAATTTTATTACAGTAGGCTTTATTTTCCCTGTTTGTTGGTTTGTACAAATTTTCCTTATTCTCTCTTATCATTTACTTACTCAGTTGTTTTCAGGAAGCTTTCATTTTCTAAGATTTGTTACTGGCATCCATTATCAATTTCTTTCTTTATATACCTATACAATATAAATCTTAACTACTAAAATACAAATATAAAGTAAAATAATCAAAGGGCATCAAAAAATTCGTCCGCTTCGCTGTCAACAGGAAAAGTGCCCATAGGGCTGGCAGCATTGCCACATTGTATGGCAATGCTGATTCTTTGGCCAAAATATAGGCCAGCCCTATCGTCACGTGAAGAGTCGACCAACCGCTTGGCGATGTCGCGAAAAACTAAGTGGGCACTCGGACCCCATGGCCCTAGTGTTTCAACCCCAAACGGCTCAAACATATAAGACCCAAAAAGATTGGAGTATTTGCGCCGTTTGAGGTTTTCCGCACCTGCAGCAGCCGCCCCAGCACAGCCCGCCGTGCTAGGAAGATGGGATGGCGCAAGGGTGTCGACACAAGTTGCATCCCACACCAAAGGCCTACCTACCTTCCAAGGCATTATGGTCATTCCGTCTGGTCTCTTCCCATCGTCGCGTGCCAAGCCATTGGGTTCTAAAACAGCTGGCACCCCGGCGGTGACAAGAGCACGACGGATGATGTCATTAATGCTAGCGTGCCGTGCTATCCGACCTGCGCTCTTACTACAAGATAGGCCATGGTGACCGAGGCAGTCGACACCTTCACCGCATTGGCAGCGATGCGGAACCACGCAATGAGCGCCGAGACGCAGACAAGTAGCGAGCCGGAAGGTAGTGTCACCCAGCAAAGTGCCTATGTTGGGTGATGGTAGTGCCTGAAGCCAGAGGCCCGATTCCCACTCACCCACAGCCAGCAAACGGGCACGCTCAGCAGAGTTGGTGGACGTATTAATGAGATTATTCCGTACCAACCTGCAGAGCGGCTCATCCCACTGCCTCTGGGAAGATGGGTTCACGGGCCGATCTGTATCCGGGCAAGCCATTTTCCAGGCGTTCACCGCGTCGGTCAAGCACGGCACTTCAAAATCAACTAGGGAGGGGGCTAAAATTTTCCCCGTCAACTTTTCGGTGCTGTGGACAGAGGACAGGAACTAATACTGGTAAGCTAATACTGGAACTCTTTTTTTTTTTTTTTAATTTCTTTCTTTTATAAATCTTTTTGATTTTTTTATCATTTATTTACATTCTGGGAATAAACTTTCTATTGGTTCTCCAAAATATGACAAACAATCTCACGCTCATAGACAACGGTTTTTCATATCCACTGATGCAAAAACAAAAATAGAAGGCATCAGTCCCGTCAAGTGATAAGGTATAATTTAGCCTCATGTTACGTGACATGTGCACGGGAGGGTTGACTGTCATTAGTGTCAGATGCTCTCGGTCGGAGCGACCGTCTGTCAACTGTTGACGAGGTTGCAGTCAACGGGTTACGTCTTGCTTATTCTGAGTCAAGGTGAACGGTTTCGTCGACACAATTTATCAAATAAGTTGGCTTTTGATAGTACTAAACATAATATGTTAGGGTTTGATTCCGTACATGAATGAAATATAATTTGTATGATTTCCCGTTTTAGTGAAAGATTAATAATGTTATTAGAGATGTCTTTGCCCAGTACTCAACATTGGTAGTAATAGTAACCTATTGAAAAAATGAAATTTCTGATGGTTTAGTCATTAACCGGCCCGCCCGTACCTCTGACTTTTCGAATTCATGTGCGGATCAGAATTTGATTATCATTTAGGAAAAACTTCGTGAGGAAACCTGCACACCTAAGAGGGCTCCACAAAGTTCTTGATGGTGTGTGTAGTCCGCCAACCCGTACCAGGCCAGCGTGGTGGACTAAAGCCCAAATTCATCTCATTCTAAGCACAGGCCTGTACCCAGCAGTGGGGTAGGAATGGGCTAATTGTGTCAATTAAAATATATACCACATCTACAAAAACTTTTTTTAAAGCAGAATGTCTACTAGAAATTCTTTTACATCTTAATTTCCTCTTCATTACCGTACTAAGAAAATTCACTGAAAAAATAATAAAATGCTAAATCACATCAACAAAAATAACCCAAAAGCATTTCCTTAGCCTGTAACACAACTAAAAACATCCTTATAATTAAACGAACTAACGGTACATTTATTAAATTTACAAATCCGTTGTTTCTCCGTCTAATTAGGCCGGGTTTCCTGTAGATTTGCTCCCACCTGTCGTGGCGCTGCGACTGACGTACCTATCGCCTACCACTCGAATTAATTACTGCGATCGATTAATACCCGCCACGCCAAAACTTAATTATGGGGAGAAATTATTTCGCGAGTTTTTGTGGTCCGTGGGAGGTGGTTATTTCGGGGTTTCTAAAATTAAAATAATTGTGAAAATAGAATTGTTATTTATTAAATTGAATCGATTTTTATTTCGATTGGATTCGATTTGACTTCCACTATTATAAGTCGGTACCTTTTGCTACTATCCATACTCTTGGTGTTTGTAGTACAACAGGAAACAGATGCGTACCTGATAGATACCTAATAATCCCTCATTAACCCCGTTCCCGAATGGAAATTCCAATTCTTTGTTCTAAAATTATTGTCATCAAACCTGTCGTACCTTTAACACCAGCCTACTAAAAGATCCATACACGTCCTTTCCAACATATTTCTTCGTTATTGTCAGATTTTAAATGGTTACAATGTATCAACAGTCTCCCGGGGCAGTTCAGTGCACCTCGGCCACCGCTTTTTGTGGCGTCGAGCGCTCACCCGCTTATTTGCCATCATTAATCATTATTTCGGCCCAGCGATGGACCGCCGTATGCTTCACAATTTGAGAAAATAACCCTTTTTGTGTTTTAAGTAAGTTGGTTTGCAATAATATCGGGTCCTCAGAGCGTGGCGATCGCATGCCGTGCACATTATTTAAATTACGTACCAGCATGTAGAAGGTTGGCTATATGGGTGTATCATGTGCTGTGTTATGGTTACATGTGTATTTTATGTTAAAAAGTTACGAAAACAGTGAAAATGTTGTTGTACACAGTGCAAAATTTATTGGTCTTGGTCCTACTCTCCGCAACGTTTATGGTGACATCTAGGATTTGATAAATCTGTATTCGTTTGTGTGACTACTAACAGCTAACTATAAGTACTTTGTTTTACGTTGGATTCGTTTATGACAGTTTATTTATAGTTAGTAGTTGAATTATCAGGTGTTTCTATTTCCGATGTGGTAATTGAATTACGTTGCCTTTAGTCAAACAGCTAATGACTTGTATCCGCTGCATTCGGTCAAGGATGACATTAGTGAAATTCTCATCCGTCCGTTTTTGCATTATTTTGTGAGATGCAGGTACCCATAATAACTGTGATTTCACTTTTGAGAACTGTTGATCATTGGTTTTAATTATGTATATATTTTCACTTGGGTACCCAGAATTTCAAGATCGAGCAAACCATGTTATAACAGTGTTTACAAAGGTACTTACGATGCGCCGGCGCAGATATGCTCATATTAGTTATTGTGTGTGAGATGGTATCAATAGTGTTGCCAGCAATGTTCTCGCACCGATTGTGTTCAGATACGCAAATTGTTGTGTATGAATAATTATAATTATAATTTGACTCGAGTACTTGTGTTTCACTTTAAATGAAGTTGTTTTTGCTGCGATGGTTGATGGATAAATTTCGAATACAGAAAGTTAGAAATAAATATGTGACGTTGTGGTCTTGGTCCTTCTCTCCGCAATGTTTATGGTGACATCTAGGATTTGTGAAATCTGTATTCGTTTGTGACTACTAACAGAACTATAAATACTTAGTTTTACGGATAGGATTCGTCCTTTTAGGATTCGTCCTATGATTTTTCTATGGAATAGAAGTACGACGAATGTTAAATACTCACACAGATTTTCACGATGAATGGTCCTGCCACTCGATTCAGAATTTAACGATAAGTTAGTTGTCGATGGAATCGGTTCGTTATCTCATTTTGTGAATTCGAGAAAAAATTGATAACAAACCTCAAATGGATCGCCAACTGACTTATCGTAAGCTTCTGAATGGGTAGGAGGGGTGGTCTGGAACCGTAACATGCAGTTAAAACTAGTTAAAATAATCTTAGAAGATGCATATAAGAAACACGTTATGAAAAGGAAAGAAAGTATTCCGTTGCATTAATAATATAGTGGGTAGGTAATTAGTATTGCTTACATTGTGATCGTTTCTTTGAAATCGTAAAAGCAATCACATAATCTAGCCCTATTGCTTTCAGTATCTGATGAATTCATGTAAATACAAGCTAAGTAAATGACTTATGAGTAGTTCGTATGAAAGTATGAAACATTCATGAACACCGATCGATTTGTTTTAATGTTATTTAGAATTTTCATTACAATAGTAGCTACCTGTCGCTTTGCACGGTTTTAAATCCGCAATGGAAGAATCGGTCTTTGGTAGGTTTACTTTGAAATCTGGGTCCAATAGGACTAGGTCTTTGAAAACCTTTTTATTTAAAATCTTCGTTCGTTCTGCCTAGCCTTTGCCCAACTATGTTAGGGTCAGCTTCCAGTCAATGATGGGACACTAAATCGGGAACTATGGCTGTATTATCATATCAGGCAAGCACCGTCTACTGCTTGACCTTATAATGAACGCTACAATAATCGGTCAAAAGAGATATTGCCTTAATATTAAAGCCTAGTTAAACTTTCTCTTTCTTTACCAGGTAAACATCTGCTCGTGCGATTTGCGCACATCTACTTAATCAACGACTAATGTGACAGGTCCTTAATTTCACGACACATTCTTTCTCTTCTTAGCGCGTCGATGACATCTAAATCGACGCGGCTCAGAACTTAAATACGAATTTAGAGTTATCAGTAGCATCTATTAATTCCTTAAACATGCAGGTGACAGGGCTCGCAGTGCATGATGTCAGGTGTTCCATCGTTTGTGGAACATTTACACTACAAGCTGGAATTGTCTATGAATCTCCACCTGAGCAGGTTTGCCTTCCACGATACATTTAGAATTAGCGGGTTTACATTGATAGGTACAGTAATTGGATCCAGCATAGCTGGATTAAAACGCAAGATTGGCATTGGACTAGTGTAAACACGTTTCAATCCAATCCAGTGTCCAGTATGCGCTTTATTTGAATACTATTAGTCAAATTTGTCGACACGTTTGGTGCAATGGTTAAGCGATTGGCCTCTGCGCTGCGGGTCGTGGGTTCGATTCCCGCACGGAACAAATATTTGTATGGCCTACAGATAGTTGTTCCGGTTCTGGGTGTTTGTGCATGTGAAGATTTGTTTCTGTAAACGCACCCACGATACAGGAGAAATCCTATTGTGGGGCAACGTCTTAAAAAAAATGCCAATCCAGCGAAACACATAGCAGTGCACTGCACTGGCACTGGTTCCAGCTTCAGGATACAGTGCCAGTGCAGTGTAAATCGACCTTAACTTTAAAATAATACACAATATACTGCGTGTACGGGTACAAAGTATTTTCATAAAGATGCAGACGCCGCGCAGGTGCGATGTGTATGGGAACGAATACCGTCTTTACTACCCGTACATTTGGAAGATATCTTTCCGACTAGCAATAAACTCGCTGGGGATCGCATGTACTACGAAGATGAAGTGTCTTCTGTGAATTTAATTTGAATGCTTGTTTACATGTTGTATAATATCTAATACCTATAAAAAAAATTGTCTGGTTTATACTGGTGAGTTTTTGGATCGTTATCCGTTCGGAGTTTTGAACTAAAATTGAATGTACTCAAATTATGCCATCCTCTGAAGTAGTAGTCATTATCCATGCATTTATATAAGTATAACATGTGGATTTATACAGTAGGATTTTATTTAGATTTTTGTTTCAGTCATTTATCCACTATTCTGAAGATATGCTATAAAAGCAAACTTATCTTTATCATCAAACTATTTATCGCACTATACCTTTCGTTCCTTCGCAAAAACTCAACTATGAAGATACTCAAATCCTTACACCTCTACCTCTGTTCAACAAATCTCACATCTCCAAGGTGTGTACAACACATATAGTTGCAGGGTATTGCAAGCCTGTCGCGGATGCGGCGCGGGGCGGGGGGTGCGCGGTAACAGATGCGCTGCATTGCCGCCGCGCCAAGTCCTGACGGCGACGAGGGACGGACTTAGGATGGGAGAATTATTTTATTTTTAAAAAGTGCCACAAATTTATCTATCTCTATATAGATGGATTTTTGTAGCACGACTTGTTTGCGTGTCTCATCTTTTAATTAATAGGTAGATGGTTTGAGCTTGTGTGGTAGCGCTGTTGGAAGTAATAGTCTCTTAGATTGTGCTTTTACATCCGTTTTTTTGTTTCTGCTAGTAGGTATTTTCAGATTTCTTGTTCATTCATATATTATAGCTGCATGATGTTGTGTACAAAACTTAAATTTTCTTTCTGCTGTGCCAAATCGAGAATAGTGGCAAGTGGCTCAGTGATTAAATGTGTCGAATGAATGTTTCAATAATATAATAAAAATAAACTAAACCTTGCCTCCCAAATCCGTACCTGCAATAAAACGCGAGGGAGCGTCGATGACAAAATACAAATTTTATTTTATTAAATTCAAAAAAAGCCTCCAATGATTGATAGGAGCGCGCCCTCTCCCGCTGCATAACTCTTGCTACTCAATAAAATGGATCATTGATTTCCCTGGAATACTCACGTCTTTGACGGGTGTACTGGAACTGTCGCAGTTCCGTAGTGCGCAATGTCGTGGAACTTAGAAAGGGGTAATTTTTTAAATTTAAACTTTACGCAACAGCTTTCACCAACATTAATTCCTCTGGTTGACAACTGTTAACTAAAAAAATGTATAATTTTAGGTAAATAGTTTTATCACTAGAGAATTACACCCATATTCTCAGACGTTCCTCCAAAACTTACTCGACTCGACTCCACCTCGACTCAGTCTTTCTCACTGCCGTCGGTAGTTATAGTCGATATAAACGTCCTCGACTCGAGATTTTTCCTCAGTCGAGGTAAGGAATCATCTGTCAAACTCAAGGTACCTCGCAACCTACCTTAAGGAAGAAAGTGTCAAAGTTCGTATGTAACAAAAATGAATTTTGAAGACTTTATCGAATATGCTTACAATAATGCTTACAATAAATAATAGTTAATTCCAATTATGACGTAATGACTCGGTCCAGGAACCCCAAAGTTCACTCGAAATTGCGACTAAGAATACCTACAAATTTGAAGGTGTTTTTGAGGCCGTCCTGAGTCGAGTAAGTTTTGGAGGAACGTCTTAGAATATGGGTGTTAATGTTGGTGAACACTAGCCTTACGTGATCTCTACAGTCAACCTTAAGGCGATGCACAAATGTCAAGATAACGATACCGTTATCTTGACATACGGTTACAGGTAGTGGTTTGGTTTATGTTTGTATATTGTATATTATGTTTGTATACTGCCTTGTTGGTCTAGTGGTCGTAAGCGCGACTGCTGAGCATGGGGTCCTGGGCTCGATCCCCAGGTCGGGTAAAGTCTATTAGTCTATTAATAATTAATGGCAATAGGCTCGCCCCCTATCACATGGAACTTAAACATAACTGGTGAAACGAGGGTGTATTAATGTACTAAACACACCTCTGCCTAACCCTTCGGGGAATAAAAGCGTGATGTTGTTATGTTACTAGAAAAGTGTCCTAGAATTTTAGATAAACGGTTGTTTAATCAGAGAAATAATGTTGGTGAACACTAGCCTTAATGCCTTACGTAATCTCTATAGTCAACCTTAAGGCGATGCACAGATGTCAAGATAATGGTATGGTTGCAGGTTACAGGTAGTGGTTTGGTTCATGTTTGTATTTTCTGCAGCTCTGTTTATAGTACTCTACTTAGGAGTTTTAGATGGTTTTCTTTTCTGAATTTCTAAAGAACTCTCTCACTAGTAGTGTTACGCAGTAACTATGAAATTAGAAAAAGCTGTCAATTTTTATAGTTATCGAAACACATAGGTGTAATACTTTAACATTAAATGAAATTGAAATGTCTGTTTGTATTGTCAAAATAACAGGTTTTTACTAAATGCAAATGAAAGTATATACGGCATTAATAACAAAAAACAGTAAAAAAAAAACTCTATCTATCTGTTTGTTCCGGCTAATCTTTGAAACAGCTGGACCGATTTTGATGGGACTTGCACTGGCAGATAGTAGATGTCATAAGGAGTAACTTAAGCTACTCTTATTTTAGAAAAAGAATTAGGGTTCCGCGCAAAAAAATTAAAACCCATCCGACTTCTACGCAGACGAAGTCGCGGGCACAGCAGTAACTATATATTAGTTAGGCTCCCTCCGTCTTCTGAGATAAGGGCGAATAATATAACGAAAATCATACTTTAAAAACTATTTTAAGGTCCAATACTAAAGCTATTTTATGCATGATTGATGATAAACTAATTTCAAGCGAATAGCCAACTTATTTCATACGCCGAAGCTCCAGTAATTATTTACTTATTTACCGATTTGCGTACCCACTAATTTACGATACGGGCATAAATATCTCGGTAACCGGTATCTACAATAAGGGCCGTTGCGCACTTGCGATCTTTAATACGGTGAGCGAAGATATATCAGCGACAAGTGGTCGCGAGCTGTTTACAAGAACACGACATAATGGCCTCGGTGTAAAATATCGGCATGTTCTATACGGGACCCCTGTGCTATCCCTGCAAGTTTAATATTATGGAAATCGGTACTTAGGTAGCTTTATGAGTTTATGAGAGAGGTAGAGATACTTTTTTATGGTGGTTATAGTTTTTTTTTTCAGTTGTTTAGTAATACGGTATAAGTGGAAGAAATGGTCTTCTGTTAAGAATTTTTGTAAGTATATGGGCAGATTCTGAACAGGAAAAGTAGGTGCACTAAGAGTTAAATCATCCTAACTTTATCACTACACTGGACGGGGTCTATTTTACTTACTAAAAGTTTTGTTCTTTGACATCCGGACTTTCGTTCATAATATGGGCTTTAGTTAGAGGTTAAGAAATACTAGCTCAAACATAACCTCTTTGTTGACTATTCTCAAATCTTTACATAGTATAAAACAAAGTCACTCCCGCTTTCTGTACGCTTAGATCTTTTAAACTACGCAACGGATTTTAATGCAGTTTTCAGCAATAGATAGAGTGATTCAAGAGCAAGGTTTATATGCACCACGTTAGTATCTACATTGCACCCATGTGAAGCCGGGGCGGGTCGCTAGTATAATGTAAATTCCATCTTCTTCATCAAAGGTTATAAGCAGAACACTACCCGTACTTTGGGTCGGCGCCACGCTCGGGGCGGCGGCCGCTACCCAGGGTTGCTCTACACAGTTAATTTAAAATTCTCACTCGTATAAATAAGGAGGGTAACGTTTGCGTTTTATAGCCTACAATGTGCGAATGCAATGTTTGTGACGCTCCTTTGCGGTTGTCGACGTATTTTAATATCGTTAATTAGGTGTTACGAGCGCCAAGTGCTCGTTTAAAACGTTTTGTGTTTTGGATAATGGTTGCATGAATTTTCGGGTGCGAGTTAAAAGATCTAATATGAGTAAATCTGTTTAGAATTTTTGCTTTGTTGGAATATTTTAATGGTGCTGATATTTTGTGTATTTTTATATACTTCAGCAGTGATAGCCTGAACGTTGAACGCTTGTCTTCAATGCAGAAGGGGTTGAGCTCGAGCCCGGCCCGTACTTCTGACTTTTATAATTCATGTGCGGATCAGAATTTGAATATCACTTGCGTTAACACTGAAGGAAAAATATCGTGAGGAAACTTGCACACCTGAGAGGGTTCCATAAACTTCTCAATGTGTGTGTGGTCTGCCAACCCGCACCAGGCCAGCGTGGTGGACAAAGGCCTAAACCCTTCTCATTCGTAGAAGAGGCCCGTGCCCAGCAGTGGGATACTAATGGGCTAATTATGTTTTGTTTTTAATTCATATACTTCAGTAGACTAAAATATGTTACAAATATCTGATAACTGAACACAGTGTTTCCGGACTGAGTTATTTTCTCAGTTTCAGTTGACGAGGATTTTCTTGTATTTACCTATGCATGCCCCTGAATTTAAGTATGGCACTGTTAATTTTACAGATAATTATACCACAGCAATGTATCAAAAGAAAAGTTCTCATTCATTCTAATTCGGAAATGGCAATGTATCTAATTTGCTTTGTACAGAAAACAAAAATCCAAGACACGGCGGCAAACAAAGGCGGCGTCACGAAATGGAGCGAAACTTTCTTACTAATTAATTTAATCCCTTCGAGCCCTACCCCATTAGCCTAATTGAACTGCGGTGTACATGTCAATTCTTTGCTCTTGTTCTAATACACTAAAATTAGAATCTGAACTCTAACAACATGTGATAGAGTCCGTTTTGAGTTGTGTGATCCGCGTCAAAGTTAGCACCATGTTAATGATATGAGGGGCATACTTTGTAACGTTTTGCATAAGTGTCTAATTCCTGTAAGCTTCTTAAAATATTGTCTTTGAAAAAATACTACTAAGGTGGGTAGGTTAATATTTATTCTTTTGTGTGTGTCCATTAAAGGAAATCGAACTCAAATTGAGACATTGACGTCAATCAGAAATAATGAACTAATATAAGAAAATAGTATACCATAAGTGTATAAGTAAAAGTAAATAAAAAAGTAAGTAGCAAACAATGTCACGTGATAACTTATTTTCAGACCTACTCAAAGTTTTTTATGACTAAATGATATTTATGTTTGTATTACAATTCAAATAAGAATATATTTAGGTACTTACCCTTGCTTATATTAACTTTGAAATAAATACGTAAAAAAATTACGAAAATTTGTCATTTGCCTTAATGTGATGTTAGTAAATGTGAACATTAAAGACGAGAAAAAGTAAGCATTCTATAATTTTTTTCGTGAAGTTGATTAAATGATAAATGTTTTTTATTTCTGTAAATAAATCTATTACAGACACTTACAAGTCAATGTAATATTTTTTTTAAGACTAGATGTTGCAAACTGATAGCAAGAATCCAGTGTGAATCTACCAGCTACGGATCGCGGATAAAAGGACCATAGAGTAGACGGCCTTAGATGCATAAACAGAAGACGAATTCCATGAAATAATTGCTTAGATTAATTGGGTACTGGTGCTTAGAGCTACATAAATAGAAAAAATATAGTAAAATAAACATTATTTTGATTGGAGACTGAATTTTGTGCTGAATATCTTAAGAAACCAATGATAGTATTAAAAGAAGAAGCTTGAATTCGATACAATAATTAAAACTTCACGTTTAATTTGTATTTAGACAGTGAATTGAGCGATCAGCGCGCGTCAATAGCGGACCCCCTGCAAACACTCGTTTTGTTCTCGGTGACGCTATACAGTCAAAGGACAGAAGATCAGTTTTATATCATAATCAAACCAAGGCATAGGTCCTTTAGTTTGTCGCTTTTAAGGTTTTTTCTGCCTAGCTTTTTCCCAACTATGTTGGGGGCAGTTTTCAGTCTATTCAGATGCGGCTGTATACTAGTATTTTACACGGAGCGACTGCCATCAGACCTTCGCAACCCACTTACTGGGCAATACCGATATCCAAGGTTAGAACAGTTGTCAGACTTTCTGGCTTCTGATTCCCCGTAACGACCGTCATAAGTATTCATATGACACCCGGCATCGACTGTTAAACGTGCTCTCCGAGGCACCGAGGGGTCTGGATGTGTAAAGAATAATCATCCACCCACGGACTGACCGCGGCAAGCGCAGCTTAACCTTGCAAATCGTATGATCCGCGTGGTGGTGGGTAATTAGCCCCAAGGACATTAGCTCGCTTTTCAGGTTTATAAAATCATCATGTGGTGTAAAACAGAAGTAATGGAATGAGGTGATTATTAAAATGGTATGGTGTTAAAAGTTGACATCTTCTTCATCTTCTTCTAGAAAAAACAGAGTATTTTTAAATAGTCCTTTAAATGAACTTAATAATCACTTTTTAACAAAAATAAAACCGACTTCAAATGGTATATCTCAGAAGTTCTTCATCAGATCTTCACCAAATTTAAATGGGACCACTTCGAAAGAATACTCTTTCAAACAAAAAAATAATCATTAAAATCGGTTTACAATTAGCAAAGATGTTGCGGAACAAACATACAAAAAAAACAACAAAAAAAGAACATACAGTCGAGTTGAGAACCTCCTCCTTTTTGGAAGTCGGATAAAAATAAATAAGTTGTTTTTAAAATTAGATTATTGATTGTAGTGGGTATCTATTATAATAATAATTTTAAGTTAAGCCCAATAACGATATTTTAGTTCCTTTAAAAAAAAAGGAAAGTGCCCAAATATTGAGATAGGACTTATTGCCAGATCACAAACGCGATGCCATAGGGCTGGTTCTGTGGTGATGAAGGAGGCCGAGTATAAGCAATACAAGATTTGTAACATCATACTACTGCTCTTCAACTGCGCAGTGGTAGTATTGACAAACACATCTGCTGACACGCACATCCTTTTCATAGCCACCACCATTGCTGTACACAAAGACCTTCTAAATTCGGTCGCTTAAACTTTAGAATATTCAATAAAGATATTGTGTAAGCGCTCTATAATGAATAATGTTATTATGCTAACAATTTTAAAAGCATTGGAAGTTTAAATAGCTTTTATGACCAAGTTGGATCGCACTGAGCTTTTAAATTAGGTCAGGCAGTGGAAGCTTTTTAGTCGATCGTGTTTGTATTAAATGCGTTGTTTTCATTTTTTGAAGGATCACAAGATTTACTTACTATCTTATTTGCAATAATTTAATTAGTGACCTAAAGGTCCCCAGTAAAAATAAAGCCAAGGTCTCCTTCAAGTTGTCATAAGTTTTAAGTTTTTTTTTTGTTTCTAGTTGACTGCTCGTAGTTGGTCTTGCGGGCCGTTTCTACGTAACCGGGCAGTTATTGGTGAGACCTGAAGGGTCTCCAACCAAAATAAGGAATCATTTCAGTCAAAAAGCATTTATAGTATACTAGCGACCCGCCCCGGCTTCGCACGGGTGCAATGTAGATACTAATGTGGGGCATATAAACCTTCCTCTTAAATCACTCTATCTATTGCTGAAAACTGCATTAAAATCCATTGCGTAGTTTAAAAGATCTAAGCGTACAGACAGCGGGAGCGACTTTGTTTTATACTATGTAAAGAAGATATGCAGATTGAATCTTAAAGCCCCAGCAATAAGGAAGACCGTGTATCATGTGCTTAGGTACATTTTATATTCCACCTCTAAGTAGGTACCTGTTGCTTTATTTTATTCTTGATTACCCCGTAACGAATGTGAGTATATTCGATTCAAATGTTGAATTAATTTGTATGATATCGATTTTCTGTCCACAAAAATAAATTTGATTGCCATCAACGCGGACGATGTGACCGTCATAGAATTAATCAAATTAATTTGTTAAAATAGCGGCACTCACAAGTTTGGGGCATAACAAAAGTTCCGTGAAATGGGGTAAAACTAATTCGTGCCCGGTCAGTGCAAACTCGCCATGTGTCTCGGGTTCGATTCCCGGGGGTGCGTCTGTAATGTCACGCCTATTATTCGCCGATATATCTTCCGTTCCCATCAATATTTTCATTTTCGTGGATTTCTGTCCATTTGGGAGTTCATTATGTCCCTCTGTGTGTTTGTGTTTCATCTTCATGTGTCATTTGTACGTACTCGTTTGCTATAGGGGATTTTTCATTAAGGTGTATGAGTATTTTTACCATTAGACAAAGAATTTAATTCATATTTCCTCTTTTAGTTACGTTCTGCCTACCTTTATCCCAACTACGTTGGGGTCAGCTTCCAGTCTGACCAGATGCGGCTGAATACCAGTATTTAACACGGAACGACTGCCATCAGACTTCTGTACCCCAGTTACTGGGTAATGCCGATATCCTGAGGTTAGACCAGTTGTCAGGCTTTCAGGCTTCTGACTTCCCGTAACGACTGTCATAAGTATTCGTATGACACCTGGGACCGACTGTTTAAAATGCTCTCCAAAGCACGGAGGGGTCTCGACAAACCATCCACGGACTGACCGCGACAAGCGCAGCTTATTGCAAATCGTATGATCCGCGCGGTTGGTAATTAGCAACGAGCTCCTCTTTTAGCTACGTAATACCTACTCATATTTAGGCTTACCTACATTTCAGGTACCTATCTCACAAAGCTCTACTTACAAAATAATTTAATACAATGAATATTATATTACCTAAGAACAATCTCTATCCTACATCCCAGTATTAGCCAACCCAATTTCCAGACTAACATGATTGAAGATATACTTAGGTTTATAGTTCCGTCATCGTCGATATTTGTAGCAAGGCTGGCCATGCATCACCCAGCTAGAGGGTACCGGACAATCTTATAAAGTACCCCGACCATCACACGTCAAGGCCCGTACTGACCGGCCATCCTTTATTCAAATAAACCCTATTTTTATGGAAAACCTGCCCTTTCCACATCAATATCAATTTCCCAGCGATTGTTGCAGAAATAAAGGGATGACCCTTCGGAGACGGCAGGTTATCTGCCCAACTATATCAGAGGGGCTTTTAAAAGGCAGTTTTTTTGGTACTGTATTATGTTTTATCAGGGTTTTCTTTGAAGGTTTTTCTTTAATAAAATATGAAGATGACCTTTACCTTTAAGGACAGTTTCGGAAAAGACAAAAACCTTGTCCCTTCTCTAATCCATTATTATATGGTATTATTTGTACTAAACTTGGATATAGTGAAGTGAAATCTAATTATTTTGTCAAGTATAAATAATAATAGTCAGTGATATACAGATTGTTAAAAAAATAACTTTAAGAATTTTGTGGGGTTACTCGGTATCGGAAATTTAACAACTTTCGTAGGACAACTTTTCGAAATTTGCGTATTTGTTTGTTACTTTCCATACAAATTTTGTATGGAAAACAAAACAAAAAGTTGTTCTATGAAAGTTGTTCAATTTCCGATACCAGGTAACCCCACAAAATTCTTAGAGTTAATTTTTTAACACTTTATATAAAAGGAGAAACTGACTGACTGATCTATCAACGTACAGCATAGACGGCTGGGGTTAAACATTAGAAATTTTGGTAGTAGTTACCTTTTATAATGTAGGTAGGCATCCAGTAAGGAAGGATTATTAAAATTCCTCCCCTAAGGGAAGGGGGTAAAAAAAAATCAAGCAAGTGAAGCTGTGGGCAAAAGCTAGTATAAAATATGTAAAAGCTTGTAATGATTGCTTTTCCACAACCGTAAACATAGAAAGATAAAATAAATTACGCACTCACTATAAACATTTATTACGTCCTCGTAAACCTGTATCTACTTCTGATACATAATGCACATGATCGATGTGCTTTTATTTAAACACGTCCACCAATAAATACCACATAAGAGCGAATGACGCGACCATTTACAAAATGATAGGTGAGGCCTGAGAACATCCAGCAGTTGTTCAGCACTGTGATTACAGACGATTACCCCGTCACCAAACTCGTATTTGGTCCCCACTTAATATAATAAGCATCGCTGAATCGAAATCGATGCTATTACATGTCTGGTCCCATTTATAATCAGTACATCGCGTCCCGAAGCGATCGCGCCGCCTTAGGGCCGCTCCGTAATCGGTCAATTATCTATAATTTTCTACCATCAGTCTTTACCCGAAGCGGGCTAGATTCCTGCCAGCCCTAGTGTAATGGTGCGTCCGGTTATCGATCTAATTGGTAAATTATGTATAGCCCCTCAGGAGACGACGTGGAAATGGTCGTGGAATATATATAGAATAGCCTAATCGGAGTTTTGACTTTGACCAATAAGTTGTTTTATAGGAATTTAATTTAATAAATGGCTGTAAAATGAAATAACCTTCCACTTTTTTATTTTATTGGTAAAAATTTACAATACCTAATTTTGTTAATGACATTTTTTTTGCAAATCTACCATTCCACGAGAGCAATACTCGAAAGCTACGCATGCGTGGCGTAAGTTTATAATCTACTAGCGGACCCGCCAGACGTCGTCCTGCCCGGGAAAGCAGCGCTACCTACCGGGTCCAATTGTGAATCCAAACCACACAGGGCGCCATCCAAACGCATACAAAAAAAACATTAAAATCAGTCCAGCCGTTTAGGAGGAGTTCAGTGACATACACACGTACAGTCGAATTATATATATAAATATTTGAAAATTGAGAAAATACGTGACAAGTAGGACATCTTCGTATTCATTAAAATGAGTATTTTATGTATAGGATGCGTGACAACATTTAAAACAAAAACAGGTTATAGTTGAAACCGAGCCGCGGTGAACATTCGATCCGCCCCCAGCGGCTGCATGCGGCCGCATCGTTTTTTTTGTATTTTTTAGATCAGCCTTAATAAACTTTTTCCTATTGGCCGCAAGGAAATTATACATTTTTTGTCTGAGACGAAATAAAATTTATAGCAGGTGGAATGCTAGTCATTATTTGAATTATCGATCGAAATCGAGTATCGATTGTTGCGATTGGTCGGCTCCAATCCAATAGGGTTTGAGATCGATATATGTAAGATAATTGATGTTTATTCAACTCGAATAATCATTCGAGTTGAATTGTAATTCTTATTCGGTTGTAGGGAGTTTCGTGTAGGAACTAGTTTATCACGATAACTGAACAGTGGTTTTTGTTGGTAGGGTATTTTGGGTAGTGCTGCCAAACGCGATCTCGCGTGACGGTGAGGCGTGGCTTGCGATTACAATTAAAACATTGTTCGGTGCTTGGCCGTTCCAACCTAAAGAACCGACCTATCCAAAATTCGATCAAATATCTTTGTTCATTACCAAAACTTGTGTTTGCCATATTAAATGAATTAGTTGGGGAATTTCTTTTTTAAATCATTAAAAGTTTCGACAGTTCATGTTTAATTATGGTACACCGGCCAACATTGATGGTTATCAGTGTTGTAATCGTGCAGGGGTTCTGCTGTTTCTACATATTTACCTACCCGCTTTAATAAAGGTCCCTGAAGATTTTTTTTATACAGGTATCTGCAAATGATCTACTTCCCGGTTCACACGTGACTAACTTCATTGTTTTAACATACGCATACTACGCAGCTAATGTCCGAGCAGAGATAAAGGACATCAAAGCCGTGCGCCGGTTTGTTAATTTCGTTAGAAACATATTAATGACGTCATTAGTATACGTCACCACAAATGGGATTCGTGACAAAATATTGACACGACACGGAGCGGACGAGTATGTAATAAAAATATGAATTAAATGATATTGTTACAAAAAGGTGGACTGTCAAGTAACACATTTGTCTAGAGACCGGTACTAATTCCATTAACACGCTATATAGAAGAACTTTAGGGTTCTGTCTTACCAACATAAATTCCACTAAGATCACAATCACAACTAAAAAGTCTTATAAGCAAACAGTTAAAAACAATACTGGAGTACTTCAATAACAAAATCATGATACCGAAAATTCGGCTTTAGACTTTAATTAGAACTTTGTGCAGAACCCAAAATATTTTTTCGTCAACGCGGATGTATCGTCACGCGTGTATGAATTCGTTACGATTTCTTGTCGTTCATTTATTTCGTAACGCGTAAAATATAAATTTTATAAAACATATTACACATGACAAATCGAAGCGATAAAACATTTTATGGCTATTTTTTTTCTGCTTTTGGAAAAGAGTCTAATCGTTTTGTGTTATTCAATAGGTTCTAACTGCACTGGCAATCGTAATAGCTTTAATTTTGACAGTTCGTTAATGTCCATTGCAGGGTGAATATTCGAATTTTTTTAACATTATTTTAACAAATCATTCTTCTCCCGGGTTGTTAACGTTATAGTATTGTCAGATTGTTTTTATTCTTGTCTTATTGCTTGACGGCAGCGGTATAGTTTGAGTTTTCACTATCGTAATTATAGTATTAAACATCTGCATTCTTAACTTTGGGATGATGCTAATGACGTTCTCAATTTTTGTTAATATTTTTCGAAGAATGCCCCTGCACCGTTTTAACAAACTGTCCTTCCTATCAACAACTTTGCACCACCCAATGAATATTGTCGTATTGTCAAAATCCTCAACCTCCTCTATTAGGGTGGTGGTCATTTTAAGGCCCATTGGGTGGATAGGTGATCATTGTTATGATAACTGATCCACTCACATCATCATCAGCCTATAATGTTCCCACTGCTGGGACACAGGCGTCCTCTCCGTAAGAGGGAATGGGCCGTAATCCACCACGCGGGCCCAGTGCGGGTTGGTAGATGTCACATGTCTTCGAATTTTTGGTTCTAAGACATGCCGGTTTCCTCACGATGTTTTCCTTTACCGTTTTGAGAGCAGTGGCGATGAAATAAATTACACAAAGTAATGCACCTGGCTGGGTTCGAACCCACGACATACAACTCATAAGTCGGGGCCGTTACCACTGGGCCACCACTGCTGTCACTGACAAATATGCAAAATAAAAATTAATTAAAGCATATTTCCTTCAATATTTATACAAAAGTACATAGTGTATATAATTCTTTATACATCTAGAATCACCTTTAAGGACTATTCAACACTGTTGTGAGAGATGTCTATAAGAATAAGTCGGACGCCATTTAGAACATTGGTATTCAGCCGCATCTGCTTAGAGTGTAAGCCGACCTCAAAATAGAACATAGTCGGGAAAAGGCTAGGTAGAAAATGTAGGCCACTCAAACACGGTCTGCATCAAATAAGGGTGTATATAAAGTTCATCATCATGATGAAAAAATCGACAGGTGAAATGCAAGTGTAGCAAATTACGTTTTGATAAAGTGTTCCTATTTTGAACTGCGATAGATTACTGTTATAATTAGGTCAGGTGTACACGGGCAATACGGGCATCATTTATTATTTTGTAAATTTATGTGAGACACTCCCCTATATGGGAATATAGAAAGATGCGAAATTAAAAGCGTTTTTTTGTTGTCGATACCTTTTACATGCAGTACCTCCTGTCTATTCTTTTTATTTTTCGTTTTTTGTTAACTAACGTTTTCGTATTCAGCTTTTTTTTTGTAATACTTTACATAGTATAAAATAAAGTCGCTCCCGCTGTCTGTCTGTCCCTATGTATGCTTAGATCTTTAAAACTACGCCACGGATTTTGATGCAGTTTTTTTAATAGATAGAGTGATTCAAGAGGAAGGTTTACATGCCCCACATTAGTACCTACATTGCACCCGTGCGAAGCCGGGGCGGGTCGCTAGTAATATGAATAAAACAAATAGACAACTAAAATTTTTACATGACTACATAAAAAATATATTTTATTTGGTTAATGGACTTGCTTGCCAAAGTGCTCATTAAATGATCATAAGTGTCCTTTGATCTTGAGGTCATCAAACAGCGTTCATTCTGACCGACAATGAGGTCAGTGGTTGTTTCCAAAGTTACCACACAACATAAAAAACTGATTTTTATGACATACATTGCCAAAAAACGAGAGAAGTAATTGGATATTATGTTATCTATGTTAGTCATAATAAATCTAAGTGTACACTGAGGCACAGTCGTACTAAAACAGGTAATACGTTATAATTCGTATTTTAGTCCTCAAATATAAAAAAAAAGAAAGGGTTTACATTTATTTAAGAAAAGTTTTTTGTACACAAATAAAAACATTTTAACAAAAATAAAACTGATTTAAAATAAAACTGATTAATAAAAAAACGAAAATGGAATAAAATAACTACCATATTATAAAATTGACAGTTTCAGAAGGCGGTGCCTACAATTTGGTTCAGCGTGTATTAGCACCGACTTCTGAAACTGTTAATTTTATAATATGGTAGTTATTTTATTGCCTTTTTCGTTTTTTTATTATTGTTAAAATGATTTTTTATTTTTTCATTTCAGTGGCCTTAATTAAAACATGGTTGGGCCTACTAAAGACGCTGCTCGTAACATAATCACATCATCACAATATGTGTACTGTTCGTCATTGAGGAGTTCCATTGTCTATCTCCGAAGTTCTTCATCAGATCTTCACCAAATTTAAATGGGACCATTTTGAAAGAATACTCTTTCAAACAAAAATATTTTTTCAAATCGGTTCATAAATGAGGGTGTAGTGAGGTAACAAACATTAAAAAAAAAAGAAACGTATAGCCGAATTGAGAACCTCCTCCATTTTTTGAAAGTCAGTTATAAAAAAAATCCTAGGCGTGATTTGAAGATTTGTATTTTTGGATTTTTGTATGTAATGTATAAACTTAAAAACTACTGGACCGATTTCAAAAATTATTTTGCCGTTAGAAAGCTACATTATCACTGAGTAACATAGGCTACGGGCGGAGCCGTGAGGACACAGCTAGTGTTATTATAAAATAACATCACGCCTGTATTCCTCAAAGGGTTGGGAAGAGGTGTATAGACACTCTCATTTCACCGTTATGTTTAAGTAGGTACCATGAAATAGAGGGCGAGCCTATTGTCATCAAACAGGCACAAAACCAAACTCCGGGCTGCTATTGACGAATTCCTTCCGGAAAAACCCAATAACACTTTGCCCGACCTGGGGATCGGACCCAGGGCCTCACGATCAGCAGTCGCGCAGTTTTTGTACTCAATGCCAAGAAAATAGGGAACTACACTATAGGTATGCATCTTTAACCTGAATGTTCTAGATTTAAAACTAATCGCACCTCAGTCACACTAAAGCCAGTTACAATCGTAAAGGGTGATACGATGACGTATGCCGCTCATCAATACGCGTCGCGCGTCCGAGCATTAACCCGCGCCTAATGAGGTCGGACAGCGTTTAATAGAATTAAACGTCGGCCGCGGAAGGGTTACTACGCGACCATTTGTTACTACTAGTGCCCCGCGGTGATGCTCGTGGTTTTTGATGACGCTATTTCCTGTAGTGTGATGTGTAAACTTTGACGTGTCAAAGTTATTAATTTTGCTTTTGTTCTGGTGTAGGGCAAAAAATTACTTATAATGTTTCAGCTGCTGTTCGATGTACTTACTATGCAAATTATGAAAGGCCATAAAGTGAACGGAAGATGAATTGACAATCAGTCTCTAACTAGATAGGATGAACCTAAATAGCGTCACCGGTAATCACTCTACCTACTTATAAAAAAATATTTTAAAAAATAGGCTACCTTGGTGTTCCTTCTGCCTGTTCTTCTCCGTTAAAAAATGTATTTTTGAATGTGACAATTGTTCTACCTAGCTTTTTCCCAACTATGCCGTGTACACCCGGGACCGACTGTTTAACGTGCTCTCCGAGACACGGAAGAGTCTCGATGTGTAAGGAACGGTCACCCATCCAAGGACAGACCACGGCAGGCGCGGTTGGTAATTAGCCACGAGCCCCTTGAATGTGGCAATTATAGACTTTCAAAAGTACCTGAATAAGGATTGAATTTAAATTAATGATTTCAGTTTTTTGAGCGTCTATTTGTCACATGTGATATAAACAAAACAAACCTACATTGAAAAAGTGCTCGGACACAAATAACTCATATTACCACCAGGCATTTTAAGCATATAGAAAGTATATAGGAAAATACCTACTATATTTCATATTATGAGCAAAATCAAGTTCAAGAATAAA
Source organism: Amphipyra berbera (assembly GCA_910594945.2). Classification (NCBI taxonomy): domain Eukaryota; kingdom Metazoa; phylum Arthropoda; class Insecta; order Lepidoptera; family Noctuidae; genus Amphipyra; species Amphipyra berbera. Next base: position 18,973,028 of record OU343128.1, read on the forward strand.
ACCATCAATCGTCTGTGATTTAGCTCAGCTTGTACGAATAAAAAGAAACAGTCAGGGTCTTTTCAAATCTAGCCAGTTCTACTTTCTGAACTATTTGACATTAGCTTTTACAATTTACAGACCAATGAACTATTGTATCGAATTGCTACAAGCATTGGCAACGTCTTGGTAGATATCTAAAACAATTTGTGCGCGATTGTATCTGTCCAGCCACCTTGAAATCTCAACGCTTCATGCGTTTGTGCAATAACACTAAAGATTTCCCAGCTCACCTCTGGACTGTATTATTCGTGACTTGTGGAGTGGTCAGGCGGGAGGGGAGGTGTTGAGGTCAGACGAGGCGCAAGGCTTGTAGCCATTCAATAAATGACACCAGAAGATCCACTGCTTATTGTCTCGAACACCTACCTGGGTAGTCTCTCGTACTGACGAAACGGCAGGTTCAAAAGTCGAGTCACTGCAGTTGCTTATTGCAACCGATAGTTCTGTTCTCTCGGCATCAGCATATCTGTGGGCTTATTATCAGTACGGTGGGTTTTCTGTATCTAATCTATGTTGTGTTGTGGAGAACTAGGGGGGAAGGGGGGAGGATGCATCTCTACGCGGGCGGTGCCGGGCCGTTCTCACGCCTCTGAGGTCACGCCTTACTTTGACCATCGCCGCGCAACATTACAAACTCAACGTACTAGCTTATGAGAATAATGGAATACCTTTAACGGTATTGAGGTTCTATGCAATATTTCATTCGACGCCCTTCTGCCTGTTTCACCGCACATTTCATGGGAAATACTTTCTAAAATAGTTTTGAAGATGTCTTTATTATGTTTCCCTGTGAATATGTTAGATATGTAGGTGTATGTGTAATACGTTACAGGTAGCATAATAAACTTCAGGTATTCAGCTTTGTCTAACCATGTTATCTTCGATCAAAAAATGTGCGCATGATCCAGATATCTATTTGGCAGTAAACCGAGAGGATACATAAGGATTAATAACAGATCAGAGTCAAACAAATAGAGGTGGCCTGTGACTTTATAAGTAAGGTTTGTTAGACCTTACAAATTCTTTCTTCTGTCTAGAATTTGCTAAGGTACCTACAGCATTTGTCGGTCGACAGAATCTTTTAAGAGAGTTGCAGACTGTAACTGAGGTTGACGTTATTTTTGAATACGGTTGTTCTAGGTTCATAACATAACATCACGCCTGTATTCCCCGAAGGTTTAGGCAGAGGTGTATGGTAACACCCTCATTTCACCGTTATGTTTGTCCCATGTAATAGGGAGCGAAGATATTGCCATCAACCGGGCACAAATCCAAACTCCGAGCTACTACTAAGGAATTCCATATGCCGACGGCCCGACCTGGGGATCGAACCCAGGACCTCACCATCAGCAGTCGCGCTTGCCACCACTAGACCAACGAGGAGTGTTCTAGGCTCCTCCTTACCTACCCTCGTAACTTATATAACGTAACCAGATACCACCAAAGTTTCCACATGCTACAAAAGATTCAAGTAAACTCCATTGTAATCCGTCTACGTAACAGCGGCATATGAAATCAGCATAGCGTCACAAAGCCGCGTTATCCTACTTGAGCGCCGCCATTGTGAGAAGACAGATAAACACCACGATACACAATGCGCTTAATATTGTAATCTATGAATATTTTCTATTGCGTGGTAAGAACTTGGAAAGTAAGATAACTATTATGGAAGGTGTATAAGGTATTTTGTTTACTGCAGCATGTAGTTCTTGATGGTTTGGAGAAATTGATAGTAAATAAGATCCTGGAAGAAATGATTGGCAAAGAAGAATGGAGGATAATACGTGTACTGAACACAGATGAATTATAACACACAAGTACAAGTACAAGCGGTGAATGATATTGATATTGTCATGAGGCAATTTGGGTGTAATTTGTGACGATATCGATTTCAGTGGCGCATTTGATAAAGTTTAGCTGACATAGTAGTGCTGATCAATGTCACTCGGCTGCCAAAATGTTCTTCCCTCGATAAAGAATTCTGTAAGGGAGAAAGAATGAGAACATTCAACTATCGATTCGATTCTAAAACAATTCAACGCTATAGTTTATATTCGTACAGACATTGATTGCTCTAAGTTCATGATTTTGTTCAGAGCAGCATCTTTGTTAACAATATTTGCCTTCATAAGCAAATGTTTGGTGCCGTGTGTCTATCCTCCCTTATCCTCGTACGTGTTATTGAGTGAGAATCATACATTAGCACAATTTTGTTCGTACAGATATCTTATTCACAGCTCGGGCCGCCTACGCCGCCTGGATCGTCGGCGCCCGCTGCCGTGACGCAGCAAAACCGGCGAAATAACACCTTCCCGGCCCCAATTCACACCAAAGCCTCGTTGAAACGATTCAAATCAGAGATTTCAGGACGATACCCGATTGTATTATTCCGGTTTCGTAACCAAAAATCCAATTGTAGTCGGATCCCTTTCGGGAAAATTTTCGGAGTCCCGCTGAGATTGCCTGAATCGAACCGGCCTTCGTGGGAATGAATAACCGCGAATAATACGTTGTCATCCGCCATTATTATCTCACAATGATACAGTGCTTTTACGATAAAAATCTCGAATAACAATTGAGCAACTAGATTCTGCTATGCGCATAATGTTTTTTTAAATAAAAGAAGATATCATAATCATTTATGTAATAGTGCTCCATTAAAACAATTATTTCAATGTCTTTATTATAATAAGCATGTAGTGTTTTCATGTTGTGATGTCAGCCGTAAAAAAAACATTAGCTAAAATAGCCGGATTTGAAAATAACTTCATACGCGTAGCGATGTGTGTGAGATAATAACTACAATATGTTATCTGCAATTATGTGTCTAAGTACATAATAACTATCATTGAGCTACGTCGATGGAGGTCTCGATGTGACCATTTTTTTAAAATCTGTTATGGTACACAACCCAATCAAGGTAGGTACTAACTTATTATAATATCGTCAGTGGAAAGGTAAAAAGACTAAAGCGCCAATATACCTACTTTACAGTAGAGAGATTCAAAGTATTTTTTAAAGAAAATAAACATAGTTATTTTTCTTAGATTATACATATTAAATAGATTATAAAATTATTTATTTAAGAAAAATAACTGTTTATTTTCTTAACAAAATACTTTGAATCTCTCTACTGTAAAGTAGGTATATTGGCGCTTTAGGCTTATTACTTTCCCACTGACGATATGATCTTAATTTCTCCTACTGAAATCTATTCGCATCAAACTTATAGACTATTTTTATATGTAATTCGTACCAGTAAAAGCAGCTCATAACTAAAATGCAACCTTTCCTTGTAAACTAACCCTTTTTCTGCTGCTTTTCGTCCAAGAACTAGTATTGTACATGTAAAGCTTAAATGCTAATCCATGTTTATACTTAAAGGCTGACTGCCATATAAAACAGTAGATGAGCACCAAAATTAAAAAAGAATTTCCTGTACCATAGTTCAAGAACTATACACCACCAGGTACTACATAAATATGACATTTAAAAATAATACGACTTCGTGAGATACATGTCTGGCTAGGCCCTCGTGTTGCTACCCGCCCAAGGCACGAAGCTTCATGATAAATGACGTGCTCGGCATAGTGCATACTGCCTGTGCGTTAGTATAGGGTTTATAATAACTAGGTAGAGTGCTCGCAGAGCTATGTTGATTGAAAGTATTGTCACAATACTTTTCAGTACTGTTTCATGATCATTAGTTTTAACAAATTTTCATAATTATTTTAGTCTTTTCTCAAATATTCTAGAGATTTTCATTCATAGACGAATAACATAACCAGTGGATAATGCTAATGTATCCATCCTTTAATCTGGTCCTTGTAAACAATAAATAAATTATTATTACCTGTGATTAGAGGAGTAAATAATCAAAGTATTATACTATTTAAGAGCCACATTTTTTTATTAGCGTAGGTAGTTAATATTCCGTATTGTTTAATATTCCGATTTTGACACCATAATTGAAGCAGACCCATTTTTGCATTTCTTCAAAATATTGCGATATAGATAATAGTAAAATTGTAATTTTTGGTATGTTTGTGCGTTGTTCGCTGCACGGTGTACCATGATAAATGACTGCACTGTGTACACTCGCTGTCTGTACCTTGGCGAGACGGGGCAACGTAGTGCTGCTAACTAGCATTGGTGTACTTTAAAGTTACGAATTTTTTTTTGGTGCCAGTGTTATTTCCAATTCATAAACTTCTTTAATAACTTTTTTATTGATGAATAGAAACCGAATCAGGCTGCCTTATTGGTTCTGTGGACGTGTCGTTACCGGCTAGGAATAGGCTACCCCGCACCGTGACTAAAGATTTAGAGCAGCAATGTCCTCTAAATCCCTTTTGATCGTTTATTACCACAGTGGACGTTTGCTGGCTGATACAAATTGGTCTAGTTATCAATGATCGAAAAGGCAATTTAATCCAGGGATTGAATCCTCAGATCAGGTAGTTTGGCAGCGTTTTTTGTAAAGTATTTCTCTGTTGCAGGCCGGGTTTAGAATAATTGTGCTCAACAGTGGCGAAGGCTCCATACAGCTCGATTCCTATCGGCTTCCCTTTCGAAATATGGCAAATACTAGTATCTATTATTTTCAATTATCATTTAAACAAATAATTAGGTATTTACGAAGTTACATTGCAGGTATAACATTTGCTTATGAAAGTAACAATCAAAGAAATAAATAAACGCCTAATTTTTTCGGAGCAAAATGTTGAAATGACGCAAAAGAAAACCCGGTCAGGCGCAGCAGGAATCCAGTACATTTAATTCATAGTTTCACTTGTAGCGATCGTGACCTTGAGGCAACATAACACCGCTAGATATACGGACGATGCAAAGCCGCGATCCATCGGGTTACGGTAAGGACAGAGATAGAAAATGCGTATGCCAGAACGAGATGGAAATAATGCTACTGAAGTTCGTAATTTGTTCAGATAGTAATATTTGGATGACAGATTCACAACAGATTTTTTTCGCGCTTGTTTATATTATTGTTTTCACTTGTTCATTTGCATTTGATTTGATATATTCGTATCATAATTTAGAATCTTATAGCATTATTCATGTATTATTCTTGAAATTGATTTATTTGTTAAAACTAGTGATAGTTTTGCGAAGTGATAGTGCAGTAAAAACAAGGTTAGTGGTGTTGTATTGTTTGGTGATCGTCTATTTAAATAGGTATTTAGGTAAGTAAGGATTACTAAGATAGTTTTTTTTAGTTTGTAGTTTTATTAGAAAGTAGTTATTTAAGTAGTGATTTTGTTATTATTGAGTAAATTCGATACCATATCGGCATTAGTGAACGTAGAATGCTGTCTGACAGATTATTTGTTGACTGAGGAAACATCCTTTTCAAAGTTGAGTTTTGATAATAAAAAACATGTAATTCAGTTAGGCCGTGCTCGCCCTGACATGATTATACATTACAAACGACGCGATGGTTTTTTCAAACTTTTTAACAGTTCTTGGCTTACGGGAAGTTGTAAATTAAATAAAATGTTTTGTTTTCCTTGCATATTATTATTTTCAGATTCTAGTAGCTTATGGAGCCACACGGGATTTAAAGATATTAATAATCTTTCAAATTCGTCCAAAAAACATGTTCAGACCGAAAAACATATCCGAAGTTGTTTATCTTTGCATGATTTCGGAAATCGTAGGATAGAAACATTTTTTGCTAATACGTATGAAGTTCATAATAGAAGAAAAGTAGATCGGAATAGAAGTTTAATGAAACGGTTCATCGACACAGTAATTTTGCTAGGTAAAAAATAATTAGCTTTTCGCGGCCACCACGAAAATCCGGCATCCGATAACCGCGGTAACTATATCGAAACGTTGTTATATTTAAGCAAGTATGATACCGTAATCGATTCGCATTTGGAACAATGTTCCTCAACACAGAATCCCACATTCTCTGGCCTTTCGAGTGATATACAAAATGATTTAATACAAAGTATCGCATTCGTTTTAAATTAAAGTTGGAAATAAATAAGGCTCAGTTTGTATCGGTCATGATTGACGAAACGCCAGATGTTAGTCATAGGGAGCAACTAACGGTAATATTTAGGTATTTATCTGAAACTGGAATCGAAGAACGATTTCTTGGTTTCTATGACGTTAGCGTCAGTCGGACTGCTGATGTTCTTCTCATATCCATCCCCAAACGGCTTTTCTCAAAGCCACAAGACACTGTTTCTATGTATCAGTGCTTACATGTATAGTGAAAGTGAGCTAAAGTCAATTCATCTGTACAAGATTTCGAAGTCAGCCATAGGGACAGCTATACGAGTAGTTATTGGAATTCACGCATCACACTTGAGCAAGGTAAGCATTTTTTGGTTCGGCTCTCCTTTTAAGAAAATTCACCCTTCGCCACTGGTGCTCAATAACATTCTCATCGGCGAACTGTGAGTGTCGATCATATTAGATGTCCAGTTGAGGGAAGACAGACATGCCATGAAGTATAACATAATTGGGTTGCTTAAGTATTTATTCTTCCTTCATTTATTTTATTTCATCTCTTACATCTTTTATTATTAACATAACACAACATCACGCCTTATATATATATGTACATATTCGAAATTGGGATGTTTATTAGGAACCAATTACATTTATTTGTGGACAGTAATGAAAACCATAAATATAAGTCTAGAGACCCCACTAAATTAAAAAATCTTACTTCTTGTAGAAGTGCATTGCATAAAAAAAACAGCTATAAGATGTCCGTCACAGTTTACAACCATATTCCGCGTGTGTTGAGAGAACTTCCCTTGTATACATTTAAAACTCAATTGGAAGCCTGGTTAATAGAGAACTGTTTTTATTCCATAACTGAATTTTTTTACTGTAAAACTTAATCTTAAGGTAACTTGTTATAATTGGTAAAGAACTGTATTATTATTATAGACTACTATTACTACTTGAGAATGAATCTTGTACCTAACAGTAAATTTTCGCATGCCTTATATAGGTGAGATGTGTAAAGCACTACTTTCTTGTAACACCATTTGTACCATATCTGACGAAATAAACGAATTGAATTGAATTGAATCCTTACATTTCCCGAAGGGTTCGGCAGAGGTGTTGTTTCGCTAGTTATGTTTAAGTCCCATGTAATAGCGGGCGAGCCTATTGCCATTAACCGGGCATAAATCCAGACTCCAGGCTGCTACTGAGAAATTCCTAATGGAAAAACCCAATAACACTTTACCTGACCTGGGGATCGAACCCAGGACTCCACGCTCAGCGGTCGCGCTTGCGACCACTAGACCAACAAGACAGTTATCTTTTATTCGCCTGTCCCTATTAACAATGTAGGTTCTGCAAAACAGTGATTTTACAGGAGAGCGCGTCAAAGTTTAAATTGCTTATATTTTTTAAATATATACGACTTTGTTAACATGACTATTTCAAAAACTATGAGAAAAAAATAACTTTTTGTTAAAGCTACTGTAAGAAAGTGCTTTTATTAGGTCAATAAAACCAAAATCAAGAAAATTGCATATCCAACCTTGTTAATAGGGACAGACGTATTATTGTAGTAAATAAAATAATAATTATCATAACTTAAATTGTATGTACTGCCAATTCTCCGCTTCATCACTATACCCCGGTAAAGACACAAAACAATGTCAATCGAGCTTGACAGTGAGATGATGACGTCACTAAACGTCACTCCCCGCGAGACAAAGATAACGAGCACCAGATTTGTGTACGAAAATTTATGAATACCTCCAAAATCCAAATATTGCCCGACGACGCGATGACGCGATGACGTAGCGAAATACTGAATATCTTGTGAAAATTGTTTTAATGTTCCTATCATTCTATACTGATGTATAAAATAATAAATTATGTATATAAAAGAGATTCCGGTTGTGTTGACGTACGGCGTTTGACGTGAGGGGAAACCAGACGTAAACCGTGAGAGTGGTAGTTGCAATATTAATTAAGAACATATTGGTTATTAGTGTGATATTTTGTTATATATTTAATACTAGCTGTGTCCTCACGGCTCCGCCCGCGTAAGAAGTTTTATTCTAGTAATAAACATAGCCTATGTTACTCAGTGATAATGTAGCTTTCTAACGGCAAAAGTATTTTTGAAATCGGTCCAGTAGTTTTTAAGTTTATTCGTTACATTAAAAAATACAAATCTTTCTTTTTTATAATATTAGTATAGATATTTAAGTCGTAGCATTTTATGATAGAGTAACAAAGTAGTGCCATACAAATTAAAAGACCCACGATCGGTCGTTTCTGTGGCTGGAATCGCATAGTAAATGTAGGAATATCATTATTTGGTACTTCGTCGACTCATCAACCTATATTATCTTACCACAAGACAGTAAAAATATTTATTGCAGCAAAAATAGCATACCTATCTAATGACTAAAATATTCTGCCTTCGTTTACATCAGATATAAAATATACAATATCTCCGGCCACTTCCTACGATTGGTCGAGGTGCACGGAGCGCAGGATGTGACGTCAGAGCCGCTATCTCCGCAGCTGATTGCTCATAAACCCGTCGTCGACTCTGATAACACGGTGTCGAACTTTGAGAATAGACCCTCAAGATACGAGTAGGTATGAGTGGAGTACCTTATTACGGTGTTATTAGCTTTGAAGATTACGTTGTGTGTAGATTATGTTATAGGCAAAATCTTTACAATGCCTGCCCTTGATTTTCTTTTTCTTATCAAATTATCACGTTAACTTGCACTGCTGTTGATGCTCCAATGTAGTAGTCCAGTCGGAGGCACGCTTGTACGCAGTGAACTAACATAACATACGCCTGTATTTCCGAAGGGTTGGGCAGAGGTGTATAGTAACACCCTCATTTCGCCGTTATGTTTAAGTCCCATGTAATAGGGGGCGAGTCTATTGCCATCAACCGGGCACAGATCCAAACTCCTGGCTGCTACTGAGGAATTCCACACGGAAAAACCAATAACACTGCCCGACTTCGGAACCTCACGATCAGCAGTCGCGCTTGCCACCACTAGACCAACGAGGCAGTGAACTATAATAGGCTGAGTTGGTTAAAAAAACAATGTGGCAGTTTATTCCTAGTTTTGCTTAAGTCAGACTTGACCACTCTACTTGTTAATTCATATCCACCATTGCGAAGATTTTTCGCATAATAAGCAGCTTCAACTTCGAACAGTCATGTTCTTAAGTAAAGCTGCGGCATGATGGCTGACCAATGACCATCCTTACCTCAGCCTCATTTAATGGAGAGCACCTGCGGGTTAATATTGCTGGCATAAAATTACTTCAAAAATTAAGAAAAACAAATAAAAGGAATAGACAATAAGGTGCAATAACCGTGTCTATAACAAGTTTTACTTGAAAGAATCAGTATGGCCATTCATCGTCCACAATGGTTGCGTGCCTCCCTGTTCTCATTGTTTTAATTTCACTGGGATCACTAATTGCCAGAGTAGGGACGGCGCATTTTAAATATCCCCGCAAACGTTTTTAACAACCACCTCATTGCATTTTAAAAGAAAGGATTATAATTTCTTTTTGCTTAGGGCGGGTATCGGGGATCTTTTATTAATTCAACCGAGTTGTTTAAAGATTTTTTTTTTGTTTTGTTAATTCACTTTCGTTGGTAAGTATTGAGTTTTTATTGGTGTACGGAAAATACAGAACTTCTTGGTTATATTAATAAAATAATGTTGGTCAATTGAGCTGCCTTGACAATGTTTGGAGAGACGCAAAATAAAGTCACCAACATAGAGGCGTGGTCGCAGCCGAAGATTTGGGGGGGGGGGGGGGGGGGGTCATATTAACCGAAAAATAAGTTGTGCACATTAGAAATTAATGCACTTTTATTATTGTAAATTAACATTTTCTAGGAGTTTAATCAATTGGACGTGTACGATTTTGGGGGGAGTCATGACCTCTACGACCCCCCTCCCCCCTTGGACCCCACTGTCAACATATTGATCTCTAGATAGATGGAACTGCGCGTCCATCATGTTGTGGGAATATTTAAAATTAAAAAAAAAAACAATATGTATTCAGTGTTCTTTAATGAAGTAATGAAAATTGTTAACAAATTAATCATTGTATCGTGGTGAATGCTTGACATATCCTCATCGCGCCTGTAATTCACGCCCGATGTGACAGATGGCGCTACCTGTAACGGTTCTCATGTCACTGTAGAAGTTGTAAGGGTTAACCACGGGCAATGGAGCATTGATGTTTATGAGAAATGTCGTATCTGTCTTTGTATGAACTATGTCATTTGTTTTTAAAAGTTGTACTGTTGATACTTATAAATTTAAGAAGCAGTGATGTTATCTACTCGTTAGCGTTCCAAATGGTTATCCATGTTATACTTCTCAGAGTTTCAACATTGTAAATCTATATAAATAAAAATGAATCGCCAAATGTGTTGCTAAGCGTAAAATTTGAGAACGGCTCGACCAATTCGGCTACTTTTTTTTATACATTCCTTAAGGCACAAGGAAGGTTCTTATGGAGAGAAAAAACTTTAAAATTGCGTGGAAAATAGTAAAAACAACACTTTTCTTTTCCCACTACAGGCCAATAACTTTTGACAGAACGAAGTCTGTCCAGGCAGCTAGTACTAGATATTTTTATTCTACACAAACAGAATGTCGTGTTTACACAAACACGATTTGCTAAACATGATATTCTCTTAAATATCACACGACTCATAGAAAATACAATACACAGCAGGCAGGCAAGGCAGGCGAAGCGAAGGTACGCTTCGTTTTTGCGTCCAAATGGCGAAATAATGACAGGCGTACGTACCGCGCCGGGTTTTACCACGTCCTCCCCGCATGCTAATACCGCACGATGAATATTTATAAACGTGATCCGACACTATGGAAAAAATCGATAACATCAAGATTTTTTTCGTATTATTTTATTGAAAATTAGCAAAGTGCAGTTGTTTTTTTTCTTTGTAAAATAATCACAAGTTCTTAATTTAATTTTTGAACATCATGAAATTTTATATTGGGGTAACGAAACTTGCAAGAGTAAGTTGGGGAAAACTGTTACTATTGTTAATTAAATTAATTTGGTAGTTAACAAATAAACGGGTATTCATAATTTGTTATCCATGATGATAATGTCCAAAATTTTGCTGTTAAAAAACTAATAAATGATCTGAAATAAAAGAACGACATAAAGATAAAGAACAATTAATTGCTAACAATTAACAAGTTCTTCTACTACTGTACTCAATTTTAAAATATCCAAGCGAAATATTTTGTTAGTTAAAAAGCGATGTGTATCACGGATTGTGTATCCATTAGAAAAGGGGAGGGTTGGCTTTCCTAGGATTTAAATTTAAATTGCAACGGTCTCTATCTAACGAGTGTCACTCATGTCGGGGCTTGATAGATCGATGATTGTATCGAGAGTCGACAGAACATAATCCTTCATAAATAGATACATAGAGGTGTACTTAGTACTTTGCTTATTTAAAAATCGCAAGGGTTTTTAAAATTGTTTTAAAAATTTGAATCAAGAGTTCTATTCCATTTTTAACCGATTTCAAAAAAGGAGGAGTTTCTATATTCGATGCGTATGCTTTTTTTCTTTTTCTGTCTATAAATAACCAACATGTGCGTATTTTCAGTCTTGACTTAATACCTATATTATGTCCATAAGGCTAGTTGTCTTTATTTAACAATACTTTTACACGGTGTCTCTATTATGTTCAAAAGCAACCTAGATACAATATTTTCGGTCTTATTGGAAAAAAATATTGTAATGAAAATCTTACAAAGACACATTGACCTACTATTTGAAGAAAAAATGTCGAGGTATCATAGGTAGATGTATTGTCACTAACAAAACTAACCTTGAATCGAAAACAAGTAGAACTTTGACGTTCAAACACAAAATAAAAACACAATTTTAAATGCACATAATTTGAACGGCAGGCCGCGAGATATCTAACAGAAGGAAAATATTAAAGGGAACTTTACCTACATTTTTAAAAGAAGTTTTCTTTATCCAACGAATAAATCGAAGGTGGGAGGGAGAAGTTACGCGGCGGAAGTAGAAATCTGTTGTTTTATTCATGAAAAAATAAAGAAGGGAAAAATGTGGAATGCCAAGCGGTTTGTTTCAGAAACTAAGTTCAAGTTTGCTGGCAAACATGAAACCTAGAACTTTAGTATTTAAAATTGAAAACAGATGAACTACGACTTAGCGTGGAGGAAAAATAACTGCTCCTGAAGACGGGATTTCGACTGTCGCAATCATATATGGAGATATTTCGTAATTATTTCTGGTGCAGTCTTTGCTGAATGTCTTCCAGATATTTGGATACGGCCTAAAACTGACTTCTAAACTCTAGGAATACACAAAGTAAAAAATCTAGTTGGAATTATTATACATTTTCTGCTCAGCCAGTATCTCACACCATTGCTAGTCGATTGATTATTTTCCAGTTTGTTAAGTCCCATATCAACGATCCTTTAGCTCCAGCTAACATATTTTCCACTTTGTTAAGTCCCATATCAACGATCCTTTAGCTCCAGCTAACATATTTTCCACTTTGTTAAGTCCCATATCAACGATCCTTTAGCTCCAGCTAACATATTTTCCACTTTGTTAAGTCCCATATCAACGATCCTTTAGCTCCAGCTAACATATTTTCCACTTTGTTAAGTCCCATATCAACGATCCTTTAGCTCCAGCTAACATATTTTCCACTTTGTTAAGTCCCATATCAACGATCCTTTAGCTCCAGCTAACATATTTTCCACTTTGTTAAGTCCCATATCAACGATCCTTTAGCTCCAGCTAACATATTTTCCACTTTGTTAAGTCCCATATCAACGATCCTTTAGCTCCAGCTAACATATTTTCCACTTTGTTAAGTCCCATATCAACGATCCTTTAGCTCCAGCTAACATATTTTCCACTTTGTTAAGTCCCATATCAACGATCCTTTAGCTCCAGCTAACATATTTTCCACTTTGTTAAGTCCCATATCAACGATCCTTTAGCTCCAGCTAACATATTTTCCACTTTGTTAAGTCCCATATCAACGATCCTTTAGCTCCAGCTAACATATTTTCCACTTTGTTAAGTCCCATATCAACGATCCTTTAGCTCCAGCTAACATATTTTCCACTTTGTTAAGTCCCATATCAACGATCCTTTAGCTCCAGCTAACATATTTTCCACTTTGTTAAGTCCCATATCAACGATCCTTTAGCTCCAGCTAACATATTTTCCACTTTGTTAAGTCCCATATCAACGATCCTTTAGCTCCAGCTAACATATTTTCCACTTTGTTAAGTCCCATATCAACGATCCTTTAGCTCCAGCTAACATATTTTCCACTTTGTTAAGTCCCATATCAACGATCCTTTAGCTCCAGCTAACATATTTTCCACTTTGTTAAGTCCCATATCAACGATCCTTTAGCTCCAGCTAACATATTTTCCACTTTGTTAAGTCCCATATCAACGATCCTTTAGCTCCAGCTAACATATTTTCCACTTTGTTAAGTCCCATATCAACGATCCTTTAGCTCCAGCTAACATATTTTCCACTTTGTTAAGTCCCATATCAACGATCCTTTAGCTCCAGCTAACATATTTTCCACTTTGTTAAGTCCCATATCAACGATCCTTTAGCTCCAGCTAACATATTTTCCACTTTGTTAAGTCCCATATCAACGATCCTTTAGCTCCAGCTAACATATTTTCCACTTTGTTAAGTCCCATATCAACGATCCTTTAGCTCCAGCTAACATATTTTCCACTTTGTTAAGTCCCATATCAACGATCCTTTAGCTCCAGCTAACATATTTTCCACTTTGTTAAGTCCCATATCAACGATCCTTTAGCTCCAGCTAACATATTTTCCACTTTGTTAAGTCCCATATCAACGATCCTTTAGCTCCAGCTAACATATTTTCCACTTTGTTAAGTCCCATATCAACGATCCTTTAGCTCCAGCTAACATATTTTCCACTTTGTTAAGTCCCATATCAACGATCCTTTAGCTCCAGCTAACATATTTTCCACTTTGTTAAGTCCCATATCAACGATCCTTTAGCTCCAGCTAACATATTTTCCACTTTGTTAAGTCCCATATCAACGATCCTTTAGCTCCAGCTAACATATTTTCCACTTTGTTAAGTCCCATATCAACGATCCTTTAGCTCCAGCTAACATATTTTGCCCTAAAGCTGCCAATATTTTTTTCAAAAATTCAATATTATCTTCAGAAATCGTCAAAACCATGCATAACAGCGAGTCGTGTTCAAAACAAGTGAACTTGTTGACAAATCCTCACGCACGGTATCCATTAAATAATGCAAATTTGTTGTAATCCCCACTCCGAAGCCGGCTGGAGTGAAATATTTAATTTTCATAAAGTATACATTAGAGAAACAAGTCGGGGGACTCACTGCCTTGTTAACTGAACCGCAGAAACACTTATAATATACCTATTTTGGAGATGCTGTGTATTAATTAAAAAGCTGCTCTTTATGGCGCTTTTAATATGATTTAGATTAAGTTTCATAATGGATTTATAATAAAAACGTTATATACATTGACAAGTATCTTTCTCCTTTTGCATTTCTGAAACGTGAGAAGAACTATCATTAGGTGGTTAAACGCTGAAATAATAATTATTCTAATAAGATTTATAGTTAAGTTGGATTTCTTATTGTATGGTCAATATCGATCGACTTTGTACTTCAGATTCCAGACGATTGGTTTTGTATCACTGAAGTTGACAATTCTCCCTTTGTTCCTCTTTTAAGATTGTTTTCTGTTAGCCAGTATCGACATTGAGATAATTATGGTATTAAGTTCGGGTTTTTTCAGTAAGACTTTTCAGCTACACATGATGGTGCATTAGATTAATACGAGATAAATTGTGACAGTGCAGTTATTTAGTGCCTAAACTCGTGTTTACTCTTTTGTGAAAATATGGTGGGATAAAAAAAGGATCCATGTAGCAGTTACAGAAAAAGTGTCGCTAATAAACCCGTTACTATGTCCAACTATTATAGGCACACAATCGTTGGCAGTTCGACGCGATCCGACAGCAAATTTGCATATCACCAATATTATATCGTCACGCGAAAAACGTATCCCTTACGCCTGTGTACACATGAATGACGCGTGATGCTGCCGACCTTCCCTGACGTCATCCATCATTCGACGTGGCGCCTGCACCTAGACTCGTGACAGCGCGGGTGGAACACGAAAACACGATCAAAAACCAACTGTATCTTAATATAAATACAGTTTGATTTCCAGTGTTGATGAATATTGAAAGGTGGCACTCCACCTCCCCGCGAGTGAGGGAGGATCCCTGTCAAACGCTGGCGAAGAGTTTGACAGACGCGGGGCGCGGAGTATTTGACATGAAGGGGCTTGTTTGATACGGGGGTGAGCTGACAGCGGGGAGGGGGGCGAATTCTGCCCGGTCATGAATAGGCAATGGGCTCGCTTTATTTATAAAGATTGTTAGCCCGAACACGGGCCCAGTGAACTTCTGTTGGAAAATAAACACGTCGTTGCTATTGACGTATGTAAAGTCTTTATTGGAACGCTCACACAACGTCCAATTTCCGATTAGCTCTGAAGTTGGATTATGACAGGGTATCTAATTGGAATTCAAATCTCGTTTGAATGCGGGGTCTCGAATTCGGATCATTAAGAATAAATATGACAGCTTATATTCTAATAAGAACCTTCAGAACTTGTCTACATATTTTATACTTTCGTATGCCACAATATTAAAAACATTGCATCTTAAAAAAAAAAGAACCGTAGCATGGTCTCTAGCAACAATTACCATAAACACTACGTACTAACTTAAGCAACCCAACTTGCGAACCTGCAAAGGGCACATCCGCGTTGATATTTCACTTCTAAGTAAAAGAGCACATAAGAGTTTATCAACGACAATTTAATTCAAGCAACCGCAACGCTACCCTCGAGCATCTTGTTAGGGGGAATAAAATCCATAAAAGACACGGCAGTGCAGAGGCAGCGTTGGGTACAAAATTTGATTATTCCGCGAGGTTGGCCTATCGCCAGCGTTTGACTATTTATCAAGAGCTCTCCGCGCTCGACGGTTTACAAGGATACTAATCATCGATATGGGATCTGTATAGAGTGGCGGGACTGTGTTAGGTGGCATGTATGTGTGAAAATTAAAAGGATAGCATTAGTATAATTGTTTCGTAAATAAACACATAATAAATTAAACGCTCAGGACATAAAACACTGTCCAGAAATTATCAAACAGCAAAATTGAGTTTATTTACGACGATTCATAAAAGTTGTCCAAAAGGCAGGATGTCTTTCATGCAGGGGCAAATTAATTTTCAATTACTTTATTAAATCTTAAACATATCTTGCTCGCGTGAAATTGTAAGTTTGTTACAAGAATCTAATGACAAAACCAGCCGGCCGGGTTTTTCAATTGTGTTTTTTTAGGTATTGGAATTTTTATATTATGAATGCCGATGTAATGACCAATGATACAATTACCCTTTTTAAAAACCTGACCAAAATTGAGACCTATAACTAGAATAGATGTTTTTACATGGTGTGGTATTTATTATCCACTCTATATTACATCAACATTGTGAATTTTATCATTTTGTGTTCTTTGATATTATTACTTTAACTTGATTAGTATTATTTTTATATCCATACTAGGTATATGTTATAGTAAGTCTGAGTGATTCTGATTAAGGAGTTACATGGAAATAATGTGATAGCCATTAATCATCCTATGAATCTTTAAAAGGGTTTATTATGGTATAATATTTTAGTTCAGTTTTTTTTCTAACTCTATTTCACGGACTTTACTTATACCTACATACCTACGTTTAATAAATCGTATGTGTGATTTTTTTTACCTAGTGACATTCAGAGTTGCAATAATTGAAGCTAATTAAAGTATAGCTAATAATTATAATAAGTATCTACTAAATGTAAGTATCGTTAAATATATTGTTCTAGGTAAATCTTTTATACAAAATACACATTATAAAGTTATTTGTAAAGTACTTGAGATTCATATAAGGGATCCATACCAGGGTTGGTCAATTATTTAAGAAATATTTGGGAATGTTAATAAGACTGTACTTTTTGTGGAGTAGTACAAAATACAACTTATTAATTTGTTTAATTATGTATCTCTAATTATACAAGGATGTGACGCGTCTAATACTTTTTAATGACGTCAAATATTCACTTCGTTAATTTATCTAATTATTATCAAGTCGTAATAATTCTTTGTAACTACATGACTAACGATTGTAAATGATTTACCAATTTATTAATTGCTCAAAAAGTGCTCATTTTAATTAACGTTTGGACGAAATACTAATGAATATTAGTCATGACATATTTTTTATGCAATTAGCCATCGATTAGACAAATTATAGCCACATTACTTAATGTACAGCAATATGTACCTATTTAATAGACCTAAATTACATTTCTATGAGTAGTTACTTTCTATGAAATGCTTATTACCTAAATTAACTTAGAGAAATTAAATACTAGTCACCTATATGGAAATTCTAGTAAAATATCTATTAGTAGAATAAACTATGTCGGGATTTACACCATGTACCTGTTTATTTTTGAGACTCCGATATTTCGTTTGTTTATTCTAATAACGTCAATAACCATGGAAATTTAAAACAATAAATATCTATTAATTTAGCAATTTATATCACGTTCTATATTTAAAATTAAGTAATTTTTGAGTAGCCAGTACTTCACGAAATAGGTTTTGATATATAAAAAAGTAAAATAAAAGCCATTTTCCACATTTACCCACAGATTAAATACCGCATTATTAAAAATAATAATAACAGATAAATATAACAGAGCATTAAAATGAACCCCTTGAGCGTTTGAGAATCGCGCTAGGGTTGTTTCCGTGTCGTCCTATGATTTATGACTCGCGAGATTTCGCCTCGGGCTCGCGTTTCCTTTTGTCGCTCGATCCGGCTTTGTGGCAACCCTCGGTGTAATAGACAGCCGATGATTCGATTCTGTAATGAATTCATGCTGCGTTCTCAGGGTTTTATATAGTTGTTTTAGCTTAATTAATATGCTTAATAGGGTTTTATGTTTCAATTAAGTGTTTTGTTGGAAAGATGAGTCATTCATTTATCATTGGTGCGATATACTTCTTGTGATAGTGTATTAAAATTTCAGTACAAATCGTTGTAAGTATTAAGAATATGATGTGTGTGGTGTATCTTTTAAATATTCATCAATCAGGTCGTGAGCTCACAGCCTATACATTTACCTAACCCAACAAACAAAAAGTTTAATTTGTGTTAACGAGAATATTACTTCGTAATTGTTGTATGTTCTATTTAAGAATGTATTGTACTTAATATTGCAAAGAATGATTGCGGATTGGGTTGCTGAGGTCTGAGGGCAGTCGCTCCTGTAAAATACTGGTATTCAGCCGCATCTGGCCAGACTGCAAGCTGACCCCAACATAGTGTGACGGTTTCGTCACATTACTTCGTTATAATTACTAACTAATTTACTAACACAATAATCACTATACTTTCTCAATTAACAAAAAAAAAAAATACTACATAAAACACATTAAAAATTAATTAGGAAGCGAAGCCCGGTTACGTTATAGGTTTAGCAAATCACGCCACGTTCACGTGGAGCGGTCCGGTGGATTGATGCGCAAGCGCCGCGGCGTTGGTGGGGTTTCACTCATAACTAGACGACAGGGAGGTTGGACGTATGACTATTATCACTAAACTATAAGTGAATACCTCCAGCATTTTATTATTCTGTCGAATCTTTTAATTATTAATCACGTTATTGTTTTATGTGAATTGTGTTACCCCGGATTGGGTGAGTGTTGCAAAGTTCATATATGTTTAGTTGTAGTTCTTGCTGCCTTGTTGTGATTTTTCTATGCTGATTTATTTTGCAGTATTATGGTATGGCAGTCGACAGCTTTTTGCTTGTTATGTATAGATTCATGGCGAGTGTCTATCTGCTATTGCAGTGCTACATAGATTGGCAACCGCACTATATATAATGCCCTTTTTATGCTTAAAAACATAATATAACACTTTTGTAACACATTGTTTGCTGTCTATTCCTAACTAAGTCATATATTAATTGTCTGTTGATTGCCTCATCATCGATTTCTATTCATGCCAATCACTACCATCTGTACCGCGTAGCATCATCATATCTCATGAACGCGGGACATCACAATCAAATTATGTAGTCAGGATAGTAGTAAAATGTCAGGTTTACACTATTCCAGGGTTCACCGTACCGGTACTGGACTTCATGTGACCAGTCTAATCGTTCCTGCTCTGTTCTGCGTATTGAGGATTACGATCACCCTGTGGCTGCTACTACGGACTACATCTTCGGCTATAGCAGGACAGTGGTTGTGATACACCTTTTGCACATTTTGGTCTGTGTTAGACACGAGCCACGCCCTGGCTAAATTTAGGTTTAAACTGCCGTCTCATTAAATTAATTACATCTATCACGTAACCTTTTATTCTTCTCTCGCCAACTAAAGGTGTTACATTGGCGCCCAACGTGGGGCATTCCAGTTTAAGTCTATGCCATTTGGGTTGACTAACGCGCCAGCCACACAACAGAGACTGGTAGATATCTTATTTTATGGACCAGAATTTGAGCACAAAGTGTTCGTGTACGTTGATGACGTTATAATTATCTCAGAGACCTTTGAAAATCATATATCCCTTTTAAATCGAGTCTTAGAGAAACTTAAGATGGCTAACTTAACGATTAATTATCAAAAGAGTCAGTTTTTTAGGAGAAAACTAAGATATCTTGGCTATATTGTTGATGCTAACGGCCTCCATGCTGATCCGGAGAAGGTAGAATCAATTACTAACTATCCCACCCCTTCTAGCCGGAAA
Source organism: Amphipyra berbera (assembly GCA_910594945.2). NCBI lineage: Eukaryota > Metazoa > Arthropoda > Insecta > Lepidoptera > Noctuidae > Amphipyra > Amphipyra berbera. The sequence goes on from OU343128.1 coordinate 18,993,033, forward strand.
GAGGTTCGACGGTTTATAGGCACGGCCTCTTGGTATCGTAGGTTTATTCCAAATTTTAGTAGTTTAGCTAACCCCCTCAATAAATTAACTTCCCAAGGAAAAAATGCTATTCCTTTTTCTTGGTCTCAAGAGGCTGATGATGCTTTTAAAAAACTCAAACATCACTTAGCTTCGGCACCTATTCTGGCATGTCCTGATTATGCTAAGCCGTTTGAAATCCATACCGACGCTAGCGATTACGGATTAGGTGCGGTACTCACTCAATTCCTCGACGGCGAAGAAAAGGTTATAGCCTATATGAGTAAATCATTTACAAAACAGGAACGTAATTATAGTGCAACAGAACGGGAAGCATTAGCTGTTCTCACTGCTATTGAACACTGGCGTTGTTACGTGGAAAATGGTCTCAAATTCACTGTTTACACTGATCATTCATCTCTTAAATGGTTTTTGAATATCAATAATCCTACTGGGAGACTAGCTCGCTGGGGTGTGCGACTTTCTGCCTACAACTTTGAAATCAAGCATCGTAAGGGATCTGATAATGTAGTACCAGACAGTTTATCGCGTTCTGTTCCAGTTGCAGCTATTAATGATTCTACTAACAGTCAACCTAAAATAAGTACTGACGATTCTTGGTATAATAATACTGTTAACGATTGTTTGAATTCACCAGCATCATCTTTGAATTATCGTATTTCCAATGGGAAATTATACCGCTTTATGAAATCGATTAATCCACTCACTAGAGAGTTTGAGTGGAAAGAAGTAATACCATTGGAGCATCGCCAGAGCATCATCTCTCAAAATCATTGTGAACCTATTTCTGGTCATCTGGGTATATTTAAGACATATAAACGATTGTCACAAAAATATTTTTGGCCTAGCATGCACCACGATGTAACAAATTTCGTTACAGATTGCGACATTTGTTTATCTTACAAATATCCTAATCATACTACTTTAGGTATAATGGGTAGACCAAAGGATTGCTGTCGCCCGTTTCAGATGCTAAGTATTGACCTAGTAGGACCCTTACCTATGACTAGGAAACGGAATACGTTTTTATTAGTTATTAACTGTTGTTTTTCTAAATATTGCTTGATGTTCCCGATTAGGCGCGCAACGGCTGATATTATTTCTAGAATTTTGGAACAGAATGTTTTTCTGATACACGGTGTACCTAGTACAGTGTTGATGGACAATGGAAGGCAGTTTGTAAGCAATACTATGAAAGAGCTATTTTCCACGTATAATATTCCTAATGTATACTACACGCCCTTATATACACCGCAAGTAAATGCAGTGGAGCGTTACAATAGAACGATTATTACTGCTATTTCTACGTTTATTGAGAATGATCATCGGTCGTGGGATACTTATATTCCAAAAATACAGTTCGCTTTGAATAGTGCGGTTAATGAAGTAACTGGATACACGCCGTCGTTTTTGGTATTTGGTCGCGAACTAGTAAGCTGTGGTTCTCATTATGTGGATGTAGATGTTGAAGACCATTTAATCTTTGCACCTCGCGATGCTTATGCTGAAAATGTTGGTTGCCTGCGCAAAATTTTCGATAAGGTTCATATATCTCTTATTAGGGCGCATTCTAGAAATAGCACACATTACAACCTCCGTCGTAGGAACGTGGAATTCAACGTCGGCGATATCGTGTGGAAGCGAACCTTTTATAAAAGCGACAAAAATAATAGATTTTCCAAGAAACTAGCACCTAAATTCATCAAGTGTCGAATTATAGGAAAACAATCTAAACTCATATATGATCTTGAAGATATGGCTAACAATTACTTGGGGACATGGCATATTAAAGATTTTAAGTTGACTTAATATGAGTGGATTTTACTAGGAAAAATCCTAATGTAAAAAGAGGGGTATGTGACGGTTTCGTCACATTACTTCGTTATAATTACTAACTAATTTACTAACACAATAATCACTATACTTTCTCAATTAACAAAAAAAAAAAATACTACATAAAACACATTAAAAATTAATTAGGAAGCGAAGCCCGGTTACGTTATAGGTTTAGCAAATCACGCCACGTTCACGTGGAGCGGTCCGGTGGATTGATGCGCAAGCGCCGCGGCGTTGGTGGGGTTTCACTCATAACTAGACGACAGGGAGGTTGGACGTATGACTATTATCACTAAACTATAAGTGAATACCTCCAGCATTTTATTATTCTGTCGAATCTTTTAATTATTAATCACGTTATTGTTTTATGTGAATTGTGTTACCCCGGATTGGGTGAGTGTTGCAAAGTTCATATATGTTTAGTTGTAGTTCTTGCTGCCTTGTTGTGATTTTTCTATGCTGATTTATTTTGCAGTATTATGGTATGGCAGTCGACAGCTTTTTGCTTGTTATGTATAGATTCATGGCGAGTGTCTATCTGCTATTGCAGTGCTACATAGATTGGCAACCGCACTATATATAATGCCCTTTTTATGCTTAAAAACATAATATAACACTTTTGTAACACATTGTTTGCTGTCTATTCCTAACTAAGTCATATATTAATTGTCTGTTGATTGCCTCATCATCGATTTCTATTCATGCCAATCACTACCATCTGTACCGCGTAGCATCATCATATCTCATGAACGCGGGACATCACAATCAAATTATGTAGTCAGGATAGTAGTAAAATGTCAGGTTTACACTATTCCAGGGTTCACCGTACCGGTACTGGACTTCATGTGACCAGTCTAATCGTTCCTGCTCTGTTCTGCGTATTGAGGATTACGATCACCCTGTGGCTGCTACTACGGACTACATCTTCGGCTATAGCAGGACAGTGGTTGTGATACACCTTTTGCACATTTTGGTCTGTGTTAGACACGAGCCACGCCCTGGCTAAATTTAGGTTTAAACTGCCGTCTCATTAAATTAATTACATCTATCACGTAACCTTTTATTCTTCTCTCGCCAACTAAAGGTGTTACAATAGTTGCGAAAAGTCTAGGCAGAACATATTGCAAAGAATGAAATACATTCGCTCTTTTTGTTAGAATAGATTTTTTGATAAACCTTTTTTATTATAAGATTATAAACATCTGTACCTATAGGCTTCTCAGAATGTGCTACACCGGCTACACGACGCATCAAACGATCTTAGCTCATAATACTTACATCTTCGCATCATGTACCATCATCCCTCATAACATCAATGGAGGGTGAGTTTAATAAAACAAAAGACACAGCATGTCGACAGTGCGCGCCCGATCTGCCGTCTGTCAAATAATGATGCTCATTTGTCAAACGCAATCGGGACGCTGCGATGTTCTTTATTACATTATACTGTGGTTATACAACCAAATATAGTGTTTTCGGTTGGTATATGAAGGTTTCGTTACAAGTTGAGGTATTTTATTAATGATGTTGTGGGTTTTTTTTGTATATTTTGGGTATGTCAAAGAATCGCCAATAAACTCTATAATTAATCTAAAATTGTGTCTTTGACTTATGTAAACTTATAGTTGGAGGTGCCTTTTGAATGTTTGGGTAACATATAGGAACCCAAGTTGACTAAGTTTTATGTCTTAGCTCGTAATATAATCTACAACAGTTGGTAGAGATGCAAGTATTGACCAACAGAGCTATCTTTACATAATTCTTTTTAAATAAGAAATATAACTACAGATATACCTTCTCATAAGTATATGAGAACACACACACATACATATTGTATAAGGGATGCCTTTATAGAGACAAGGAATAAGCAATGGATAGGAGGCTCGCCGTCGATCCCATCATTTCTTTTATATTTTTTCATCAACGTCACACGTGACGCCCGAATGTCATTTTCATATGATGAAAAAAAAATGTTTATTAAGACGAAACCGTCGCGATATTACAATTTTCCACTAGTGAAATATCGCAAGCGATTTTTTATGAGAATATAACAAGGTGTGTATGGCGAGATTAAAAGCGAGAGGGTTGGCCTTATTAATGTTTGCTAGCTTGTAAGTTCGCTGTTTTATTAAAAACAAGCTTGAGGTAATATTTCGTATTTTAAATTAATATGTCAACATTAGTGACGTTTCGCTTGCAGTATTTAGGTTTCATACATTTTCGGAAAATGGGTATTTCCTTCAGTACGCTAAAATAAACGAATTTCACTTTTTTTTTATTTATTATATTTTAAGAGGTACATGGTAAGCCTTAAGATGTAATAAAGTGTGCCACAAAACTGTATAAACAGTTTGACTGTGGAATCAAGTAATCTTGTATCATATTATACAAGGTGTAAAAAGACCCTTCACTAAGCCGTCAACCATGCATTCACTACTAACTACTACACGAAACTACTTTTTTTTTGGGTGAAAAATTTCGTTTTTCTGTAAAGCTCAATGTAACGCACTCAAAACACTGTGCTGATAGATGCAATGACTAGTAAACGGGTAATGTATTTCAAGTATATTTGCAACCTTCAAAACTAGTTTTTTTTTTTTTTTAAATGAGTTTTTTCACCGCAGACATTTCGTCCGCGCTCTTTTTTGCTGTTATTTAAGTGTTTACTTTTTTTTTATTTTACTTATTTGATACTCCTGTATCGGAAATACAGCATGTATTATTTATATTACTATAAATATTACTTATTCTACTTAAGCTATGCGAGTCCATCACATTATATATATGTTTACTTATTTAATATTATTATTATTGTTTTTTTTTCTTATAATATAGGTACACATTTACATTATTTCGTTGATACTGGTGGTACATGCATTGACTCAATAAAGTCGATGCATGTACCGGCAGGCATCATTTTGACATGCAGGTATAACTTAGCTATGCGCTGATGCATGCGCCGACTCAATAGAGTCGATGCCTGCATCAGCACACACACTTAAGACTATATTACTACTATAAATATTATTCAATGATTTTAATTTTACATGCTATAGTTGATAACGCAGAATGCATCATCAACATAATTATGTTATGGTTTGTTTGATTTCTTGGTATCTCTCATGGAGATACCAAGGGGTCAAAACTAGTATTTAAAAAAAAAACTTGGAACTTTGACCTCCAATATCTCCGTAACTAGAAGGTTCCCAGGCATAGTCCAGAACAAAATATATCGCAATGACGTGGAGAATAAGTGCCTTTCGGCTTCGTTAAGGGTCTTTTTACACCGTTTATATTATCTCATTTAGATTTATGGAGTGCACTTATATTAAGGTACTTAGCAGGTGGAATGGTGAAGGTGGAAACCTGTGTGACTATTGTCAGTGCTGATGGTTGCTCGTCGATCTAATACAAATACATATTATGTATAAATAAAAATTATGCCCTGCTACGATCTGGGATCGAATACATAGTTCATATCAAACTACTATTTTTATATACTTAAATGATATACTTGTATTGTCTTACAGACTCTTTATTATAGGTACTGTATGACGAAAATATCTCTAACCAGCTTGAAAGAGTGTCTAAAAGTTATTTTTATAACATAAATTACAATACAGAAACTCGCGGCCATACAAGAACAATAGATTGTACACAATAGCATTTTCTGTGTTGAGTAAAATTTTGAAGGTCTACCAATCTTTTGTAAAACTTTGGCGAATACCTAAGTATGTATCTGTTAGAATATTACCGGTTATGGCACAAATAGATTTTAGGAAATTAAAAAAACATTTAAATTAAGGTGCAATAGGGTACCTACTATCGCACCATAGAATCGCACCAGGTGAATAGGCAAATTAGCAACCGATGAGCATGTTTGAATAGGTGCATGAGTGGGCGGCGTTGTGTGGTGTCTTGCCCCCCCCCCCCACGGGGAAACGGCGAGATATATCAATTACTTAAATTTTCACTTGTCTTCAGATTCTTATTTTTGGCTAGAGACCCTTCAGGTTTCGCCAATAACTGACCCGGTTACGTAGAAACGGTCCTCAAGGACAATCTACAGGTTGAAAAATAGAAACAATAAACTTATTTAGAGTCTACACAAACGTGGGTGACCCTCACATATTTTAAAGGACCGCTTCTTGCCCAATAGAAGTCGTAGGCCGTAGCAATTGTTACGAGCTGTAATCCGATAGTACCTATACATATAGCAACTGCGTTTGACAAGCGAATTGCTGTTAACAATACAATACTAAGTATTAGCATTGCTGCTCATCACCCTGACACAAATCCGTAGTTGGTTTTTAGAACAATTACATGAAAGTTCGAGTTGACCTACCACTCTGCACAGATGCCTAGCCGTATCGATGTTTAACAACTCGATACCTATGAACACCGCAGATGTAAGTAGTTGTGCATATCTTACCAAAACTTACAGCTGATTACCGAAGATTATGAAGCGGTATCGTTGCAGAGTTGCATCGATGCTGCGCGGCGTCGACGCGGCACCGCTCGGTACGAGCGTGGCAGATGTGTCGCCGGTTGTGATTGTCTTGCCGCGATGATTGATGATCTTTCGCGGCGGCTGGGCCGTAGGGTTGTACGGTTAAAAGTTTTAGGGAATATTTTTTGTTTTATTTTAGTGAACTTTAAGCAGATTTATGTTGAAAAATAAAACTTATACTTATCTATCTACACTAATATTATAAAGAGGAAAGATTTGTATTTTTGTGTGTAACGAATAAATTTAAAACTACTGGACCGATTTAAAAAATTAGAAAGCTTCATTATCAGTGACTAACATAGGCTACGGGCGGAGCCGTGAGGATACAGTTAGTTTACCATATTTCAAAAAAATACATTACGTGCTAAAATTATCTGTCCCAATTATTGTCGACATGGTATCTAACCATTTATCTTTACTGAATATTTGTTATTAAATTAATAGGTACCTAATCTTGTTCAAGCATAAATTTATGGCTTTTATCCAAGACTGAACCAAGCGAATCTCGTTTATACTCTTTCTTCTTGTTAGCTTTCCGTTTGTGCGAAAGGGACGACGCTATAGGGATAACATTCGAATCTAAATCGTATGGTTAATTTCAGTGCTTTAAATGTGAAAGGACGCTAACATAAAAATAGGTTAATTTTGTATCTAAATACCGTAAATTATGATTGTTGTTCAGGTAACAAAAATGTTATTTCAACTTCTAACCTTTGTTTCCTAAAACACAAACAATAAACAAATTAAGAGAAAAATATCGCCAAATGCAGTAAACAAAGTAATTAGCATGCAATAAACAAATTAAGAGAAAAATATCGCCAAATGCAGTAAACAAAGTAATTAGCATGTTACCGTATCTATAGTTATTGACTCAGATAACTGTACAAATACTTCTGATTTACGCAGATTATTCGTGAACAATATTTTAACAATATAGGGATAAACCCCTTTGTTGCAGTGATTGACAGTTCTTGCCATCTCTTTTTATTAATCTTTTGTTGATTTTGACTCCGCCTCCAATTTGCTGCTAATAGGATAGGTAAATGTAGTGTATGGAAGTACTTAAACTGTATATGTAAGATTTTTATATGATCAAATTACTGATATTACACGCCATCTTTATTCTATTTTATTTGTAATGTGTAATAAACATGATATTTTTTATGTTTTTATTTATATTATTATATCTTTATGCTGGTTAAGATTTTGTTTAGAAAACGGAAAGTTTGATTTCAGTTATTTTAATATGTGTAGTTAATGCAAAAAAAATGTTTCTTTTTTTCAGATATTCAAGTTAAAGAAAATTAAAATCAATTTCAAGACAATTAGACTAAATTTTAAATGCAGTTAGCAATAAAAAACTATAGTCATTTCTTTAGAAATAAAAGGTAAAGTTCATTCAGTAAAATTTTGACTACTGTATTGTACCTTGATATTCTAATTAGGGTGTCTATGGTTTCTGGGCAATTTCTGTTACGCGATGTATAATAAAAAAAAAACATATGTGCCGCGCGGCAACCCTAGTTGTCTATTCAACTCACGTTTATTCAATATAAGCAAACTCAGGCATAGGCCACACTGGCACAGTAAAAGTACTTTGGCGATAAATTCTACATTCGTCAAGCGTTGCTACCATTCCAATGTACCTACTTATTTACATATAAATATATATACTTTGTAAATAAATGTCTAAAGTATGTACTTACTCAGTAGTATCATAACATATGGAGTATTACTCACTAACTCAGTAGTATCAAAATGTATTTTAATTTAGAAATGGTCTTTTTCGTAACAATGTTTTTTTATATCGTCACCGGAAAGCCAATACTACTTAAGCGCTATTTTTGGCCAAAATGAGTTATATTTCAAGAATTTCAGGGAAAACGTTCGGTGTATCAAATTGATACGAAACTTTTTTTTCCTAATCGACTGCTTGTAGATGGTCTTGCGAAGCTTTTCTACGAAACCGGGCAGTTATTGGTGAGACCTGAAGGGTCTCCAACCAAAGATACGAAACTGTTGAAGGAAATTATATAAATAGCAGATTGTTAACCGTCAGGGTTGATCAAAAGAAATTTATAAAGAATTTATTTAATTTTGGAATAAAATAAATTAACAGATAGTTATTAACATCGATATTTGGGAAATTATTTATGTGTAGTCAATTGTTTATAGCCTATCATTGAATTTTAAAGCTTAAGTTTTTAACACTATATTACACATTGCATTAAAGTTCTAACTATTTACTAATATTCATATAACTACTTACTTAACACAATACATAATTTAAGCGCATTCAAGTTATAGAAGACAAAAGATTGATCATATAGACAGGTTTCTACTTAGGTAGATACATCATTTTTTCAAACCACAGTTAGGAACTTTATACGAATGAGTTTTCCTACCGAGCCTTATTTCACAAAGATAGCTACTGCCTACGCCATCTGTACGTTTTTAGAAAGGTTACAACGGATGCGAGAAACGTCACTATACTAAAACACGTGCAACATCTCCCTACGTAGTAGGTACTTATGTTTTAACATTTTAGTTCCGGAATAATACATTTTTTCAAATTAATTATTTTAAAATAAAGTAGAAAAACTATTTTCGAAAATATATGTAAAAAGAAAAGCTCCGTTTCTGTTAGAAAAGGCATGAATTTGTTCAAATTGTAGTAACAAAATTGTATTACGGTTCCGAGTTACCGATGCTTGTAAGCTCAGAAGCCTTGTTTCTGGTAACGAAGTCTGCTACTAGATGGCGCTTTTTTGTTTAAGATGAGCTTTAGAAATGTAAGCTATAATTTTTTTATTTTAAATAACTGCACTATACGAATACTATCGTAGAACATCTCAGGTCAAGCACGTATTCAGAGGGGGGGGGGGATAGTTGGGATTTATCCCCCCCGAAATCTAGCATAATGCTTAGATGAGGAGAAAATATGCGAGCTGGAAAATATACAAATTTTTTGGGACGATAGTATTGGAGACTCATTAATAAAGATGGAGTACAGTCTGTGGTGTGCAAAGTGGAAGAATATAAAAAAGAAAGCAATTGAAATTATGCAAATTCTGGATGCATGTGACCCCGTCTTCTTTCCGACCACCAGCAAGTTAATCCATATTTTGACCGCCATTCCTGTTTCTACGGCGTCGGTCGAGCGATCATTTTCGTGCTTAAAAAGAATAAAATCTTTCCTGAGAAACAGAATGTGGGGCGAGCAGCTGACTGGGCTTGTTTTAGTTATTAACTTATTATCAATTCATTCCGACCCTGAAGCCGTACTTGATGTGATGGTTGCCAGCGGCAATAGGAAAATACTTATATAGTATTTAATCTAATTTTTAAATATACGTTTACCGACACAAATCTTCACATGCACAAACGCTTAGACCGGGAACAATTATCTATAGGCCATACAGATATTTGTTCCGTGCGGGAATCGAACCCACGACCCGTAGCGCAGAAGTGTCGTCAACAACGATTACAGTGATTTGACTACTTTCACACTGTAGTTTTGAAGAATGTACCCCCAAATTAAAAGTCTGGATACGTGCTTGTCTCAGGTATTTAAATAAAAAAAATATATTTAAAAAAAACGGACGTCTAATATAAGGAAAGAACTAAACAAAACACAAGATGTTGTCTTTGTTAAATGAAGGAATCCCTTGCGTAGTAGATATAGTAACACAATAACAGATAGCTTATCTGCTCCTAATTACATTCGTCAGTCAATATTTGCAATTTATTATTTGTCAATACAAACTTCGAAGTGTTTAGTACATTCCGAAATATTTATCTATATAGTTTTACATTCCATGATCCTACATAACATTAAATTCCCCGAATTTGCCTGTATTCCCCGAAGGGTTGGGCAGAGGTGTTTAGTACCACCCTCATTGCGTCGTTATGTTTAAGTCCCATGTAATAGGGGGCGAGCACATGACCAACAACCGGGCACAGATCCAAACTCCGAGCTGCTACTGAGACTTCCACACGGAAAAACCCAACATCACTTTGCCCGACCTGGGGATCTAACCCAGGACCTCAAGATCAGCAGTCGCACTTGTCACCACTAGATAAAAGAGGCAGTCCATGATCATATATACTTTAAAAAAGAACTATAGGTATTTTAACCATATAGCTTAGACGTGCTTAGTTATAAAAGCTAATTAACTAAACCTTTACCTATATTATGGGTTTAACAGAACCACCCATCCTACAACTTTATTTTCTACTCACTCCAAGAGAAGCTAGCGTGATATTAAAATTGAAACTTTCGACAACAACGTAAAATATATATTAGTTAACGCACGTAAAATATATATATTAATTAGATGCGGCTAGTTAAGGAGCATCAAATAAACTTATTGCATTTAATTGTCCATTAGATTAGTGATTACATCTGGTATAAGAATTACTGCCACAGCAACACTAGTTTAGTTCTAAGTTTAGCAGTGAGATGAAGATGAGCTAGTGGAATTTTATTGGTAATTAAAAATTAATATTGTAGTACATGATGTTATTAAAAATACACTTGAAGAAAGAAAACTGTGAGATTTGTTTTGAAAGCAATTTATTTTTTTATATCATGTCTATAAATGGATACAGGAAATATATAATCCTTATAAAATATGCTGTATTTCATTGTTTTATGTGAACAGAATATTTATAAATTCTGTTAGGATATTGACAAAGAGTAGATACTTATTTGTTTAGCGAGGAGTGTTACTGTGAATGATGTTTTGTGATGTAACGACATGAAAAGGTAAACATATGAACTGGTAAGAAACAAGTAGTAACTAGCAGCATGTATATTTAATAACTATTCTAAAAACTGTCCAAATTAAAAAAAAAGAAAGATTTTATGCACAAAAAGATTAATATTTATATCTTAACCATTCCACATCGTATGAGGTTTTTGGTACCTCTGCTTTCAGAATCTTTTACTATAAATTAATATAATTATCTTTTAAAAGTAGCCAATGTTATGTATTTGAAAACATTGTAAAAAATAATAATTTATAACAACAGGAAAATTTGACATAACAAATTGTTAATCACCTAGTCGTAAAACACAGCTTTTGACTAATTTGCTAATTACCTCTTGTTTAGGGGGTTGTTGTGCTCATATAAAAACGGGTACGATCCTGACAGACATTATAGTTAGCGTAGCTATCACCGCGAGCGTTACTTCTCTTTCTATCAATATTTATTATTTCAAAATGCTGGAATCTAATACTTCAAGTCAGTCTTCAACAGCAACGTCGTATAATGTTGCTAATAGTGTCGTTACCTCCAGTGATGGCCGTTGGAAGCAAGTTAATAGCACTAACATTTTGCAGAATGCAACGGTAATTAGATTTTTATATTTTTAAACATTCTGTTACAGTATTCATATTTTCTGCCAAATATCATGTATTGATCGTTTAGAACTGTCTTACATTATTACCCTGCTCAACCAAACTTCATGTTCCAATTCGAAAGATAACTAATAAATCCTTTCTGTTTTTACAGCCTCTGGAGTGGAGCAGCGAGTTGCCACCTCACGGTATTGTGTCAGTACCTATGGCAAGCCACCATGTCTCTAGTGAGTACCACGTCACCAGCAGCGTCAACAACGTCAACGTACTAAGCAATCAACTCGTATATAACTCACCGAACTACATGAACACACCTTATCCGAGAAACACAGTACCTAATGGGTACACCACTTTAAACCCCGCAAGAGAAAATAACGTTCAAACCATAAACGGACCTCATCTTGTACGTGCTCCAAATGGAACGGTTATCGGAGCGTCGCCGTGGCCCAATCATACAACCCTCGGAGGATTCATCTCTCAGTCACCTAGATGGACCAGCAACAAAATAACAGGGGCAGTTAAGAAACAGAAACGTATCAGAACTGCTTTCACAAGCCAACAGATGATGGAGCTAGAACAAGAGTATACCAGGACCCGCTATTTAGATCGCGCTCGAAGGATCGAACTCGCTGAGATCTTACGCTTAAACGAGCGAACCATCAAAATATGGTTCCAGAACCGCCGCATGAAAGAGAAGAAGGACCGAGCTGAGAGTCTTGAAGATTCTGAAGAAGCCAGTACAGCTGAGCCATCTCCCGACATGAGAAACATTCAGATACCGATGCTAATTCACGAGCAGTATCCGAGTTTAAGGAACGAGGTGTTTAACCAAGGAAACATTTATGTGGAACAATATCCAGCAGTGTCAATCCCTGTTTCGATGCCAGTAACGAGTTTAACGACATCGATGCCTCCAGCCCATGGTCCAGCACAAAACATATATCAGGCTTACATGTCAGAGGAAGAACGCCAGGCACAATACCAGCAAGTTCACCTTCAGGTGCAGCCTTATCCACCTCCCTACCCTTCAGTCCAGGAGTTGTCTACCGATGTAATGTCAAAAACGGAACCTTCTACTCCAGCTCCTGCTACTAGTAACATTATTGAGAAGAGTTGGGACTTGTCCTGGATCAAATCTATTCAGTACGAAGACGATTATTAAATTAGTGTTCTAGTTTTAAGTGGTTGTAACATTATAAATATTATAATTGATAAAATCTATTGTGCCCAGAAAACATTACTTTTTATTTACTTTTAGCCCTTCATGATTTGAATTTGAAAGGTACATTACATGAATCAAAAAGAAAAATAAAAAAAAAATCACATAAACCAATACAGGTGCTTATGAAAAGTCGAATTTAGATGCACGATTCCAATTAGTCGTTTCCTATGGAGAAGAGCCGGGAAGAAACTCCATGGTTACTCTTTTAAAAATGATATCTTTAACAATTTCAGTGGATACAGTACTAGGATAGTAAGAGAACAATGAAGTCCTGACCACAGACCAATGAATACAGTAAGATAGCATAGATATCTATCTATGAGTATCTATGTGTACTTATCTAAGTGGGATACTTATTTTTTCATCGGTTTACGTAGTCGTAAACTTATCGAGAGAGGGCAAGGCGAGAGGGCCGATCTGCAGTGTGCCCGACCTTTTATAGGCCTGGACCCCCGCCAGTCAGCCACCACCCGTCACGAGATGATTAGTTATAATAATTCGATTCGATCACAACGTGATATGAAAAAAAAACTAGTCTTGCTAATAAACAAAGCGTACACTCTAAAAGGTGGTTTATGCTAGACCGTACCAAATCTGACTAAGGCATATAAGTTGTTATATACAACGTGTTACAAAAATACCCCTAAAGCCGAAAGGGGGTTAAAAGGTCCCTTGTAAAGAGTCTATTGGCAATATTTGAAAACCGTAGTATAACCTCAAAAAAAAAGAATTGTATAAAACATAAAATCATCATGATTGAAACGCAACCCTGAAAACATAAAACTAAAGAGTAGACTACCCAGAAAGTTATTTACATTCTTACCTAATTTCCTCTGAGAGGTAAATGATAATAACCATAAAAGACGGTTATTTACATTTTTCATGGGGAATTATGTAACACGTTGTATAGTAAGTTGCACAAGTCGATATCCGCTCTAAAATGAAAATATACAGGTCAATGATTTTAACCTTGATGGAATCCTCATCATATCAGTTTTAACGTCCACTAGCTGAACATTTGCCTTTCAATGACTGCTACAATCCTAGCCAAGGATAGTGATATTGTCATAATGGTCGCTTGGCTGATGGACAAGATGAGGCTTCTTCATAACATACATGGTAATGGCTGTCGCGTTTAAAATATTGTGAATCATCTACACCTCATCGACACATCAAAACATAACTTGCCAAAACCATGGCCGCATTAACATTCGAATTTGCTATCGGAAAAATATATAGATAGTTAATTTTAAATGTACTGAATTTTTTTTTTTTTGTCAAATGGCCTTAGTTAGGAGCGCCACCTGAACTGCAAAAATATAAATTGTGACGCGGTCGGGTTTCTTGTGTATTTTTCCTTAATATCATAGATAATTAGGGCTCTGATAAGACAACCGCCGACATTCTTGATAACAGAAAGATGATGATCAGTTCTACTATTAAAAGGTGATGTTGATGTATACTAAAATTGTAGTCTAATGCGGATTCTGTAATTACTGTAAATAACAAAAATAATAACATCACGCCTATATTCCCTGAAGCGATGGGCAGAAGTGTATAGTAACACCCTCATTTCGCCGTTATGTTTAAGTCCCATGTAATAAGGGCGAGCCTATTGCCATACACCGGGCACAAATCCAAACTCCGGGCTGCTACTGAGGAATTCACTGCCAATAACACTGCCCGACCTGGGGATCGAACCCAGGACCTCACGATCAGCAGCCGCGCTTGCCACCACTAGGCCAATGAGGCAGTTTAGAACACATAAGTAAACCATAGTTGTTACCTAAATCCTGCTCGATAATTGGTGCTTTAACATCACAGACTTAAGTATTATTTAAGAATGTACCATGTCTATGTTGTGAAGACCGCCATTTGTACTGTTCTTACTAATGTGTACTCCTTCTGTTTTATTTCTTTTAGTGTAAAATAAAGTATATCTATCTATCTAATGTTTTGAGTTTAATATTACTTAAGACAGTTAACAAACTGTTAAGATTACTAAAACGTTTCATAATATTTTTGTTTTATTGTAATTTACAATGATGCTCAGAAATAAAGTACCATTGAAAATGTTTGTCAACAAAGATGCACACAATAATGATGTGTTCATATCAACACTAGTATCTAATTAAAACAGAGTAAACGTTTTAACCCACAAGTCACATTAAGTAATTCAACAATTAATTAGACACATTATGATAATCGTTCATGGTCTGACCATATTTAGTTAATAGTATATGATTAGATGGTACTGTAATTAAATAATGATTTTCCAATCATAACTATATATAAGAAATAATCTGTTCACAATTATTGTTAGTTGCTTTGTATGGTAGTCTCAGCATTGATCTATAATGAAATATCTGTGGTTGAATGAAAACGGTACATGTGATACTCTGAATATGCAAACTAGTGGGGATTTTATCGGAAGGGAATATCATATTAAAGTGGTAAGTACTAAATATACAGTGTTATGTTCGTTCCCAAGTAGCAAAATTGTCCTATAGTCATCGACTTATAGGACTAAACATCTTATAGGCATCTAATAGACGTTTTGACAAGATCACTTATCTTACAACAGCATCTTCTAAGCTGATTTGCGCTACAAGTATTTTCGATCCTATTACTTAGTTTTATAAACGTTAACAGGATTACTTTCTACGATTCTTACTGGAACCTGCAGTATTATAAGCGCATGTTATAAAACTAATTAGCAAAGTGTCGCTTTTGATCGTATAAACGCATTTAATAAGATTGTTTACCCTTGTTAACGTCTTGTTAATTTTTCTATAAGACATGTACTTCTATAAACGTCTCAGATATAGGTGCTACAGGTCAAGGATATGATAGGATTAATTTGTCTTAGTCGTAACTTCTAATGGATTGTTAGCACCAAACTAGCATGGCCACCGATTATTATAGGTAAGATTATATTTATATGTGTCCTATATATGCTATTACTAGAATAATCGGCCATTTTGTGACTTATTAGAGAAAGCAAAATAAAATAAAAATGGATACATATCAAAATCAATTTTAAAGAGAAATGTTAAATATGTTTTAAACTCATTAAAAAATAACCCTACATGTATTGGCATGTAGGGTTATTTCTGTTGTATTTCTCTAAAAGAACCCTAAAACTTAAATATGGTGGCGAAGTAGGTATGTCCTGTAGTAGTCTTAACTTTGACTAAGTAGTATTGTAAAGGTCCTGACAAATGCACGTGATCCGATCCTATGGCGGCTAAGTATATTTTGTTAATTATTATCGAATAAACAATAACAATAATGTTTAATTTTGAAGGGGCATGAAGATATGTTTATTATCATCGAACACTTAATCGATAAAATTAATTTCGCAAGTTGAGTAGGCATTCTTTACACAACACTGAAAAGACATAAGTTACCTATATTGTGCTAATAGATATTAATGTGGATTACTTAAGTTTTGAAAATATGTATTATATTTTATTTTTAAGGCTACGACAACGTGACAAAATGAATGAAAAACAAATACTCTAGTAATGGCAACACACTGATCACTTTTGGATCAATTGTACCAGTAGCGACACGCCGTTAATCGTTACAGGACTAATTACACCAGTAACGGCACACGTCAAGTCGTTATAGGATTAATCGCGCTTATTCAGTGCGTTTACCGGATCTTAATAGAACAATTTGTCTTGTAAACGCACCTAATAAGATAATTATAAAAACGAATTGCATGTTACCGGACTGTAACAAAACGACTATAGGGCGTAATAGGCCTATAAAGTGCGCCCAAATCCAGCTCTATAAACGTTTATGGGATTTCTATAGGACTAAAAAATACATGCTCCTAGGATACTTACAGGACCACATTTTGCTACTTGGGTTACGTCATAAAAAATATCGTTTTTTTACTAAAATAATTAAAAACAATCGTAGCTACACTCGGGAGCAATGAACCGGGTCACCAACATAAACCTTAATTTTGATTATGTTGGTGAACCGGATTCATTGCTCCTAAGTCTATTAAAACTTTTCACATTTTCAAAAATATTATTTAATATGATTATATTATATAATATTGTTTATATTATAATAATGCCTTCTTTACTATTGAAACATCAACTTTTCAAAGTTTACTTTGAATAGTGATATCGCAGACAGTTAAAAAACCGAGGAAAAAAGGTAATAATCTATTATTTCATTATCAGATGGAAAATCCGCAACACGATAATCCAAAAAAGATCAAGAGAATCCGAAGTGCTTTTACTACCGACCAAGTGAACTATTTGGAGAAGCAGTTCAAAAAGTTTCCTTACATAGGAAACGCTCATCGTAAAGAAGTAGCTGCTAACCTAAATATTCCTGAAAGAGCAGTCAAAATATGGTTCCAAAATCGCCGAATGAAGGAAAAGAAAGATAGTACCAAGGAATTTGATGACGAACAAGGTATTAAAAAGTCTCTGGGATTCGCTAAAGACCAATTAAATAATATGAGACAGTCAACTAATGAACCAGCGCGTTCATTACCATTACTAACTGATACGAGTCAAAGAACTTGTGACATAAATATGATTGCAAATAATTCTACATTTAATATACCACGGCAACTGGTTCAAGGTGTGAAAATCAACGATTCTGAAGCAAAAATGACTGGACCTGCTCCTCAAAATGTGATTACTACAGCTAAAGTAATCCATCCGCCTTCTGTGTTTGTAAAAGCTAGTCATTCACCATCGGATTACAAGAATTCTGCTAAATTCTCTAAATACAAAACTGAATCTTTTGGCAAATCCCTTTATGGAGAACAGGCTTTCAAAAAGGAAGCTGTAGATGTGAAAATGTGTGTAGAACCTAAATCTATAAACCCGTTGGAACAGATAATACCAGAAGATTTATCACCAAATAGAAAAGCGAATATTCCTACAATGATTCACCAACAAACTCTTCCAGGAAATGCGTTAAATAATTCAGAATATGTATCTCTGGTCCCAACTGTTTCAACTTTTTACACACAGCCTTACATCTCAGCCAGTGGTGTTATTTGGAAGCCAGTGAGTGTTATGCCTGTTGTTCCTTCTAGCTCATCATCTACTGCTCAAAGCAATCCATTGTTAAATATGTCAACAGTTCAAGAAAATGCAACCAAAAGTGGCTGTAACTGTGATTGTCATGTTAAACAAGTAATGACTCAAGTACCTTACAACTTTCCTCAACAATCTCCAAGTCCTCAATATATTAATTTAGATAAGTCTCAATATTAATTTAGATAAGTCTGTATATATACAGTTTAATAAATCCAATAATAATAAATACAACTTGAAACTTAATATACCAAAGCTTAATGAAGTTACACAAACAAAATTTCTTGGAGTAATATTAGATCAGGACATAAATTGGAAAGCGCAAGTAGATGATGTTTCTAAAAGAATAAACAAATTCGTTTACGCACTCAAAAAGGTTAAAAATATAACAAATATTAAAACTGCTATCACTACCTATCATGCTTATATTGAATCATTAATTCGCTACGGGTTCATAATGTGGGGCAATAGTACCGACAAAAATAGAGTATTTATTGCTCAAAAAAAGTGTATTCGTGCAATATATGGGCTTCAACCTAACGAATCTTGCAGGCCAACATTTAAAGAACTTGGTTTATTACCGCTACCCTCTCTTTATATCTATGAAGTATGCATATTTGTTAAGAAACATAAAAACTTATTTAAAAAGGCAGATGATGTATATCCTCGAAACCGGCGAGATCCTCACAGGCTTATATTAGACGAATTACCAAGACTGGCTAAATATAATAAAAGCTGTTTAGCCACGTGTGTTCGGATATATAATAAAGTTCCAAGTGAATTGAAAACTTTAGATTTTAGACTATTCAAAAATAAATTACATAAATGGTTAAGCTGTAATAATTTTTATAGCATAAAAGAATTTATTGACGGGAAACATTTTGTAATTTAACCGATATTTGCATGCTATGATATTAGCAAAACATGTATGCTCTATAATTGTATTTTAACAACTTTATATACCATGTTTTATGCAAATAAATATTATTATTATTATTATTATTATTTTGGGTATGTGTATTTTTTCTTAGCACTTTAGCTAGTTTTAACTACATTACGGGCCGAAGCCAAGTAGATGCAGCGTGAAGTGTGTTAAAATTATGTTTAAGGTATGATGTTATGAGGGGTGATTGAATCCTCTTCAATTTGCATGAACTTTCTAACGATCCTGCAGGTGTTTAAAATCGCGGCTTTCTGTAGGGTTATGTAGAGAGATTCTTTCAGATCTATTAGTTTTAGGCTATGGAGAAGATGGTTGGGGATAACACCTGTTGTGGAGAGGACTATGGGAACTACATAAACTTTTTCTTGTCTCCAGATTCGTGTCACCTCTTCTTTGAGATCTGCGTATTTACTTATTTTTTCAGTTATTGTCTTTTGTAGGTTATGTGTATTGGGAACTGCAATGTCTATCAGGTAAGTGATTTTGTTTATTTTATCTTGTAGTGTTATATCCGGTCTATTATAGTGAATGGTCCTGTCGGTAAGAATGGCGCGGTCGTAGTATAGTTTGTGTGTGGTATTTTCTAGCACAGTTTCTGGTGTGTATTTGTAGTAAGGAGTGTTTGTGTTTTGTATGAGTGCATATTTGAGTGCTAGTTTTTGGTGAATGACGTTTGCTACTTGGTTGTGTCTGTGAGTGTAGTCTGTCTGTGTGAGAGTTGTGCATGCTCCTGTTATGTGTTGTATGGTCTCTGGTTGTGTGTGGCATTTACGACATTTATCGTTTGTTATGTTGGGATCTTTGATTATATATTTCCTGTAGTTTTTTGTGTTAATTATCTGGTCTTGTATTGCTATCATAAATCCTTCAGTTTCTGGGAATAAATTGCCTACTTTAAGCCATTTATTTGACGCTATTGTGTTAACATGAGATTGCTCTAAGTCATGAGGATGACGACCGTGAAGTACTTTTTTCTTCCAATCTTCAATTTTCTTTTTTTGCGGGTCACTATTACCGCCCGTTTGTGTATTTGTATGTGTATTAGTTTGATCATTTAGGTTTAGTGGGGTGTAGTTCGAATCATTTTGTGTAATGGCTTTATGAATATGACTTGTGCGAGATTTTGTGTGAAAGAATGTTTTTAGTGTGTTAATTTGTTTCTGCCAAAGGTGATGGATGTCTATTAAGCCTCTGCCTCCATTTTGTCGTTTTATAGTTAGTCTTTCTATTGCAGATTTAGGGTGTAGATTGTTGTGTTTTGTAAGTGTGGTGCGTGTGGTTCGTTCGAGTTGTTCTATATCTGTTTTTGTCCATTTTATTACTCCAAATGAGTAGGTTAAAATTGGGATGGCGTAAGTATTTAAAGCTTTAATAAGATGTTTTCCAGCTAGTTGAGTTTTACACAGGGCATTTAATCTCCTCTTGTACTCTATTGTTAGTGCCTGTTTAATTTTTGTATGATCTAGTCCTTTCAGTTGTGTGTATCCTAAATATTTATATAAATCGGTCGATTCCATTGCTGTTATTGTATCAGTATTATTTACTACATAGTCGCCGGGTCGTATCTTGCCTCGTATTATATGTACTGTTTTACATTTATCTAAGCCAAATTGCATGTTAATGTCGTTACTGAATTCTGCTGTAGTTTCTACTAGTTGTTTCATTTCTTTTTCGGTTTTTGAATATAATTTAATGTCATCCATATATATAAGATGTGAGATAACTGTTTCTTCTGTAGTGTGTTTTAGGCAATATCCGGCCCGGCAGCGTTGCAGTAGGTGAGACAAAGGGTTAAGGGCGAGGCAGAACCACAGAGGACTTAGGGAATCACCTTGATAGATACCTTTCTTAATAGATATCTGTCTTGTTATGACAGTGTTATGGCGGTTGCTTAGATGTAGTGTTGTTTTCCAACGTGACATTATACTGCGCAAAAAATCTAATATTTTTGGGTTTATCTTATAAATCTCTAATATTTGTATCAACCAGGAATGTGGAATACTATCAAAGGCTTTTTTATAATCTATATACGTACAATGTAAGTTTCTATTTTTTGTGGTGGCATGTTTATGTACAGTAGAATCTATAACTAACTGTTCCTTGCATCCCATGTGGCCCCGCCTGCATCCTTTCTGTTCCTCTGCTATAATGTTGTGACGTTCGATGTGTGTATTGATTTTTGATGTGATTGCTGATGTTAGGATCTTGTATATTGTGGGTAAGCATGTGATTGGTCTGTATTGGGATGGTTGTGGAGAGTATTTGGTTTTTGGGAGCATGTAAGTTATTCCTGTAGCAATAAATTCGGGCATGTTCTGTTGCCCTAGTATTATATCTGTTAAGTTTTTAGCCATAGTATTGTGTAATGAAATTAATTTTTTATACCAGAAGTTTTGTATTTTATCTATACCAGGTGATTTCCAGTTATGTAACCTAGCTGTTATTCTTGTTATATCAGACTCTGTTATTTCTACAAATTCCATTTCTTCTATTGCGCTCCATTTAGTTTGTTCTTCTGCTATCCAAGGTGCTTTATCGTTATGCTGTACTTGCTCTTCCCATATACCAGACCAAAATGTTTCAAGCTGTTCTTTTGTTGGTATGTCAATGTTGTTTTCTGTTAGTGTATCTGTCTGTGGTTTCTGTAGGTTCCTGTAGAATATTTTTTCATTCGTAGCGAATATGATGTTATCAGTTCTACGCATTTGAGCCTTTTTATATCTTCGGAGCCTATGAACTTTAAGTGCTAGTTTCTGTTTCAGTGTGTCTAGGAATTCTTCAGGTTTCTTATTGTTATTTTCATGTCTGGTGTGTGTAAATGTGCTCTTAAATATTGCCTCAACTCTCCTAACTACTTTGTTCGATCTATTGTTATTGATGTATTGTGTAAGCCTACCACAATCCGCTCTAAGTTTTTCTATGTCTTTTTCAAGCCGCTGTTGCCATGGTGGTTTCGTATTCTGTCTTGGTCTTGTATTTCCTGTGTATTCTGTGACTTTATAGTTGAGTTCTTCTGATATAACTAATGCTGTGCAATATATGAGAGTGTGTGTGTCTACTAGTTGTGTGTTTTCAGATACATATTGTTGTAGTATATTTTGATTAAATAAATGAATTAAATGAGAAAGTTTAGGACTGTATTTCAGTTTGGGCAGTTTTGGTCGAGCTGTTGGGTCCATCCCAGAATATTGTGCTAGAGTTGTTCTGAATTTATCGTGTATTTCTTGAATACAGTTTTCTGTTGTCGGATTATAGTCGACTAAGGTCTCAAAATCATTTTCTAGCGTTAAGGTTATGGCGTCAGTTTGTGCAGATGTGTGCGATGTTTGTGTATTTTGTGTGGATGGTTGAGTTTGTGGTTGTGATTGTGAATGTGATTGTGTGTGTGATTGTGGTTGTAGTTGAGTTTGTAGTTCTGACTGTGATGATAGCTCTTGTGTTAGTGGGGAAGGATTTTCGCCTATGCTATTATCAGTTTCTTCTAATAGTCGTGTTTGTACTTCTTCTTTCAATTGGTTTAGTTCTTCTTGAGACAGTAATTTATTTCTTACTATAGTTCTTCTTTGATCTGAAATTCTCTGTTCTGTAACGTTAATGTCTGGGTATTGTCGTGTAAAAAGTTCATGCAGCTGTTGTCGGTATGTGGTCATGTCGGTCTCTAATTTTGTTATATACAAGTAAGTCCGCATGATAAATATGTTTACATCTTTGCTCCATCTCATGCGTACTCTTGGTTTCCCAGCCTTGGTGGACGCGGGTAGGAAGGTATTTACCGCCCGCGCAACATTCAAGGTTGGTATAGGTGAATCTATGTTTAAGTGAATAGTGGAATGGGATGATGGTATGGAAGGTGTGTATGATGTGGTACTTGGGCTAAATGGTTCTTCTAGACAATTTGTCCTGTCTGTCAGTCGGTCGATAACGTCGCTGATTTCAGCTGTAGTTTCTTGAATGGTGGGAGTCCGGCTTGTTTGTAATGATGACTGTGGATATTGTTCTGGTGTTAGTGAGTATGAGTGTGACACCTGTGATGATAGTGATTCTGTTGTCTGTGAGTGAGGATTTTCTGTTTGTGTTGGTGTATTGTCAGTTATTGATGCTACTTCTCTCTTTATGTTTTCTCTTTCTGAGATAGGTATTCTGTTATTACGTTGAATGATTCGAATTTGATCTGCAAGTCTTTGTTCTGTGAGAATGTGAAGGTCTGGGTATATTTCTATAAATTTTGCATGTAATGTTGGGCGATATCCTGTAAAGTTAGTTTCGCAATTTGTAACTGTGTAATAGCAGCGGAGCAACTGTCGGTTCACATCATCAGTCCATTTCATCCGCTGTCTATTTCGGCCAGCAAGGGTGGTTGCAGGGAGCATTTCCTGCAAAACATTCCTTCCTGGGTCATTCAAAGTATTATTTGTGGGTGTGTTAGAATTTGTGTTTTTGGTGGGGTGTGCTGGTGAGGGTGATGATGTAGGTGATGATATAGACGAACTAGATTCTCGAACGCTGTCGAGATAAGAAGGTGGTGATGAAGGGATGGATGAAAATAGTGATGATGTTGGTGAGTGTTGGTCTGCAACAGTTCGAGACTGGACAGGCTGGTGCGGTACGGTGCCCTCCCCAGAATACGAAGGGCAACCCGGGCTGGAAGGCCCGGGGCGGGATTCTCCATTGCGGTTAGCTCCGGTACCCGCCTGGGGTAGTATTCTATTTCGTAGACGCATCGCATATTAGTCGAGATTGGTAAAGCTTCTAGTTTGGAGGTGGGCTAGAAGCTTAGGGAGAGGAATTGAGGATTAGGATTAGGCTAGGTAAAGAAGGGAATTAGGGGATAGAGATAAGGAAAAGGAAATTTGGAAAAGGAAAATGCTCCTGGTCTGGGATTGGACTAGGAGCAAATTTGTACCCGTCTTGGTCTGGGTTCTCACCCTAGACCTGCCCGGCATAAGGAGCTCCAGGGGTGGCACGCTCACGTCCGGGTACGCCCCCGACCACGCATCCCTCGGCACGGCAGGTCTTGGATTGGCATAAAAGAAAGGAAAGTGGAGTGTAAGGGTGGGAGAAAGGTTAAAGGAGTTTGGGGTTTTAGGAGATTGGGACTGTTAGTTTGGGAAGGGTAATTATATCTAGGTGTTATGTTTCTAAATGTATCTCCCATTAAAGGGGTGTAGTGCCTAGGTGTTCAGGCTAAACTGAGATAATACCAGTACCTTGCTTCCCGTAGGCCCCCCCACCACGTCAAGGTAGCCCCTTGGGGGGGTTATTATTATTATTATTATTATTATAATTACCGCTGTGCCTTTTCCAAATCCTAGTACATTTTAACAAAGTGTATGTAATTTTAAAAGGTGTGTTTAGTATTATTCTTCGATTGTATATTCGTTTAAAACTGTTTTTAGAACGTTTTCATTCTAGTCTTTAGTGTACGTAATTTTGATGTGTTAAATCATTGTAAGTAGTTTTTTGAAGAAAAGTTATACTTTAGTTTGTTGTATAGTTTGTATAAACATTGAAATATACTATTTATTATTGTTTTTTAATTTAGTCTAACATCCCTATGCATGTTTATATATTAAAGAAATTAAATAGATGTTTTTATTGATATTTTATTCAAAGCATTTTTACACACAGATGTAGTACACATTTTATTTTATTCCTAAGCATTATTTCATTAACACAATTCATTTATAGTTGTTAAGTTAGCTAAAATTAATAAAAACAAAGATATTTTTAACATAGATTCAAGATAAAATATAGAAAAATAACAAGACGTAGAAGAGAAAGTATCAGTATTCACTATTACTTAGACACTTGTAACCAACACTTTCCACAATAAAGTATAAACTTTAAACAAAAACAAGATATTTTAGAATAAGTTAAAATAAATAGTTTTTCTTTTCATTTACGAGCCGTAACCAATATTTTACTTAACGTACATTAGAAAAATATCTTATATCTAGTAAGTCATTACGTAATACAAAACTGGTATTTTCCATATCATTTCACTACATTTCACACATTTTTTGAACAGATTACTACGTCATATTAATCTTAGGTATACGTATAAATGTCAAATTCAAAAATATTTTTTATTACCTATATTATATAGGTATAAAATAACTCTAATCGTATTTACAATTAATCTATTTTATATTATATTGTATTCGTATATAATATAGCTCTATAATAAATACTTTTCTATATTGTCGAATAATATAGATATTAATTCGATGACCAACAGTTATTAACTTCAACACCATATTGACTGAAACCATTGCCTTCGCTATTTGAATAGTTTAATTCAAACGGATAATATTGTGTTGGATAAATATTGTTATCGTTATAAAAATATGACGCAAAATTCGGAGCTGGATATCCTCCATAACCCGACGCAATTTGATTAGTACTGTAGTAAGTGGGTAGTTGATAGGTTTGCCCAGAATTATTATAATGAGAAAATTGATTATGATGTTCCCTTGGAGGTTGGTCAGGGATTGTTTGCAAAGGGGGCGAGGCAGGCATTGGAGGCGTTTCAGTACTAACGGTTTCACTTGAAGAATCGCAGCTGGACTCTGATGACTCCTTCTTCGCCTTCACCCTCCTGTTCTGAAACCAGATTTTGATGCACTTGTCTCCGATGTTCAGAGACTTGGCCAGCTCAGCACGTTTCTCTGAATCAATGTACTTGTGGCGGGAGTATGTCCTTTCTAAGGCTCGTAGTTGTTCTGTTGAGAAGGCTGTACGCACTCGTTTTTGTTTCTTTTTAATTGTTCTGGTTATATCTGAAAAGAATTTACACATATATATGGGTATGATAATGTCGACGTCGTAAATCTACAAGATATTAAAGAGGCTTTAATGATTTGGTAAACAGGATATTGCAGTGTTTGAATGTTTTATTAAATACACTATAGTTAACGTAACGGTTAAAAGTAAAAAAAAAAAAATACATTGACTATAACTGATCTATCGGAAAAAGAATACTCGACCAGGTCAAGTCCCAGCAGTGGTTATACAGCCTTAGATGATCATTATACAATATACATTGGTAGGTAATTCATTAAAGGTTACCAACCTCTTGTCTTCTGCAGTTTCTGGTGTATATTTTCTGGCCACACTGTAGTAAACGGCCGATTTTCCCAGTAGTTAAACTACAATAAAAAAAAACTGTATTTTTAAGATATTAATACAAAATTAAAACAATTAAAACGAGAACTTCTATGTTTGTTGAGATTAAAACGTTTACAGGTAAAATCAAATATGGCAGGTAGTTCAACAGTTAAAAATACTATCTATACTAATATTATAAAGAGGAAAGATTTGTATTTTTGTATGTAACGAATAAACTTAAAAACTATTAGACCGATTTCAAAAATTCTTTTGCCGTTACAAAGTTACTTTATCACTGAGTACATAGGCTACGGACGGAGCCGTGAGGACACAGCTAGTGTTAAATAAAACTGAAGATGATTAACTTGCCTCATTTTCATTTTTTAACGGAGTCAATGTATTTAACAAAACGTTTTGTAGCATGGTTTTCAACGAGTATATCAATCAATCAATTTTATTAGTTATATTTGTTTAGAAATCACTGGTCCACACGCAAGCGATAACTTCGATCTATGACTGGCGTTTTAATTGATTGTGGCGGTGGTATTATTTTTACAAAGATTTTACCGTATACCTTCATCTTTTGATAAAGTTTCAATCGCTGTTAGCGTACACACATTCGTACCAAATTGGTTGTTTCAATTGGTCGCACCAACCAAATGAACTCGTGCGTTTTAAGCTCTGACTTTGTACTATTAGTGAGTACTTTCCTAGCGCTATACTTTTATACTGAAGGAACTTCGACCTAAAGGCGCCAGCTGTGATGGACTGAACGATAGTGGATTAAGTATTGTAGCGCAATTTTTAGGAGAGGCTTATGTCCAGCAGTGGATAGCGATAGACTGAGTTGAAACTTTAATATATATAAATATCTGTTCTTTTTTCTTTGATTTATACAGATATAATGTCATGCTTATGAATCTTTACTGGTTAGGCAAGGTTGCAACAAGTGTCCAAACTTTTGCCGGGGTCGCGGTGCATGCAATAGCGAATCCCGTGACCCCGGCCTTAGGTCAGAAGGAGGGACACCGTGGTGGTTTTAGCCGGTAAGAGTCCGGCGCACCCCCCCGTCTTCCCCAGACGGGGGATAGTCCATGAGGATTTCCCAAAGCTAAAAAAAAATTGTCCAAACTTTGCTTGTTCACTGCCATCTGGTTTAACATTTTGGTTTTCGACTCACGTGCGGGATAGTAAGTAGAACAATAGATCACAGTAGATCACAAAAGTGAAATATAAACCATGGATTGGTTTATATTTCATTTTTGTGAACTATCTATATCATTATGCATAATTATCTAAAACTCGGCTGATTGTTCGTCAAGTTTAAGCTGGATAAAATTATCTATACATTGGTAAATGTTTTGAATAGGTAGTGTGAGTTTGGGTTTCACATGAAATTAAAATTCAGAACTGAGATACAAATAATTTATTCCCAAAAATAATCATAAATTATGTACATAATAAATAACTCAATACTTAAAATAAATTATGAATTAAATCTAAGCACAGGTTACAATGAAACCATAGTTTGTAAATCAAAAAGTATTTGCAAGGACTCATTGGGTTTAGAAGGTCTCCAACGTAAGGTATCATCTTCATTACTATCAGTAATGCTCGCTGGAGAAATAGGTTCGTAAACAGGAGTGCTATCGCTTCTTGCAATGTCTTTAGCAGGATCTGATTTGGTTTTTGTTAAGAAATCATCTATGACATTAACCAAGTCCCCCATCATTCCGTCATCAAGAGTAACGAAACCAAATTTATCAGTCTTGTTTCTTATTTGAGATTCGACTAAGTCAAGACGAGTTATGTCTGGGGAGCTCCTTTCTTCTGCTGAATGTTTAATACTAGAGGAATCTTCTGTTTCCTCTGTACACTGTTCTGCCATTCTTTTCATTTTCAACCGGCGGTTCTGGAACCAGATTTTGGCACCTTTGTCACTGATATTCAATGTGTCCACGATGTCTTTTCTCTCTTCGCGAGTGATGTACTGTTTTGTTTTGAAGATCTCTTCTAAGGCTTCTACTTGTTCCGTAGTAAAGACGGTACGCTTGCGTTTGCGTATAACTACAGCTTTGAAGTTTCCTCTTGATGATGGTAAAACTGAAATAATAAAAAGAAACACATTGTATGTTATGTCTCTCAACAAACAAGCTTGTAACGATTATCACACAGAAAAATATGTACCTAATACTTACTTTTAATCTCAGCATGATGTCTTTTCGCCATAAAATTATTATTTTGGTATGGCTGCGATGGATATAGGTGAAATACTGGATAGGATACTAGCTCTGGCGTTAGCGGAGTGTACTGAAATGGACGAAGACAGATTTGAAATATTACCTAAATCATACAAGTTCTGTAAACATTACTGAATTAAACGTAGTAGTTAATTATTTCATCAAAACTGACTGTAAAAACAGTTTCTTACCTGGATTAAATTATGTTGAGGAACTGAATAATTTTCATAAGCATGACTGCTTTCATAAATTATTTCTCTTTGAGCTGGATTACAGTTATAACAGTCGGGAATCAGAGTAGAAGAATGTTCTTGTTCCACACAATGCTCAGGCTCACAAACAATTGAATGAATCTGAAAGCAAATGACAAGAAATAACTACATGTTTAAAAACCAAATGATAATTTACATTACGTTTTATTTAATGGTCGATATTTACCTTAACATTTGTAGGACTCTGGTTGAAATAAAAATTTTGATCTGTACAATGTTCACTGTGGGTGTCCATTGCAGATATATCACAGTAAAATTCAGTAGTATTCTGGTAAGAAACCACGATTACTTTAAGTACTGGGATCGAATGATGTCTATTAGCAATATCCTTTTCCCTTTTATACGTGTCATGTCCTTTGCTAATTAGTGATTAGCTACCCCTTCCACAGGTGGGACGCTTTTCTATTGGTTCTCTATAAGCCTTTTATTAGTGCCTAATTAGGGTCCTCAATAATTAAAAACATGTTTACGTTTTTTGCAGTAATAGCCTAGCGGTTGAACGCTTGCCTTCTATCCAGGGTCTAAATTCCATCCCAGCCCGTACGTCTGACTTTTTGAATTCATGTGCGGATAAGAATTAGATTATCGTTTGCATTAACGGTGAAGGAAAAACATCGTGAGGTAACCTGCACACCTGAGGAGGCTCCATAAAGTTCTCGATGGTGTGTGTAATCTGCCAACCCGCACTAGGCCAGCGTGGTGGACTAATATAAGGCCTAAACCCTTCTCATTCTGAGAAGAGGCCCGTGCCCAGCGGTGGAACAGTAATGGGCTGATTGTGTTATGATACGTTTTTTTAAAAAAAAATCTGTTGGTGTATTTTATGGGAATCACACGACAATAAAAAATAAAACCGACTAAAAAGACGAAAAATAAGGATGAAATAATTATCATAATTATAAAATTAACAGTTTCAGAAGTCGGTGCTAATCCACGCTGAACCAAATTGAAGGCACCAACTTCTGAAACTGTTAATTTTATAATATGACTAGCGGCCCGTCCCGGCTTCGCACTAGTGAACATTTTTCCCGTTTTTGCAACATTTTTCATTTATGCTCCGCTTCCTTTGGTCTTAGTGTGATGGTATATAGCCTATAACCTTCCTCGATAAATGGACTATCCAACACATAAACATTTTTTCAATTCCAACCAGTAGTTCCTGAGATTAGCGCGTTCAAACAAACAAACTCTTCGGCTTTATAATATTAGTAATTTAGTATTCATAATTATTTTATTCTTTTTTTCGTTTTTTTGAAGTCGGTTTTATTTTTGTTATGTTTTTTCTTTTTAGTCGCCTTAATTAAAACATGGTTGGACCTACTAAAGACGCTGCTCGTGACCCAACTGTTCGTCAATGAGGAGTTCCATTGTCTATCTCCGAAATTCTTCCTCAGATCTTCACCAAATTTAAATGGGACCATCTAGAAAGAATAATCTTTCAAACAAAAAAAAATCCAAATTGGTTTATAAATTACGATGTTGTGAAGTAACAAACATTAAAAAAAAACAGTGAATTGATAATCTCCTCCTTCTTCTGGAAGTCGGTTAAAAATACGACATAAATTACAAAAACAGTTTTATTGAGTTGGCGCTACTAATGAAAAAAATAAACAGCAAGGCATATTTTAAAATACGGTTTTATTAAGTAGGCGTTATTTTTTTACACAACAATAGATATTATAAGGACTAATATTTAATCAAATCTGATATTAACATTATAATTTTTATAGACTATCCTACAAAATATAACAAAATGAGCCTTACAATTAAGTAACTACAGACATAATTAGAAATATTTAAGTAATCGTAATGTGAGATCTAACTATTTACATGAAACGTAAATCTTACAATAATATGTCAAACATTAGCACACTACAAGTAAAATATGTAATCCATAATATACATGAAAATACAGGTTGTATCCGAATCCGTATAATTCCTTCAAACCTCATGGTCTACTGGTGACAAAGAATGACCCTGCATGGGATTCATTATATTCAACAAAAAAATAATTTCAAAAAGAAATCTTGGCGTCCTCAACGTAAGTCATTTTAGCGCCCCAAGTTAACCGACTGCGCGGAGCAATACCTCGTTAGTGGTGCCCGCCAGCTGTCTTGCCCGACATCCATTCATTTATGGCACTGAAATATACTATCATATTTAATTTTATTTTGAATTTTTTTCGCTTATTTTTTTATTTAAACCTTATCGGATGCTTTAGATACAACCCCTACCTGCTATTGTAAGGCAAAAAAGTTTTTTAATAGTTTTTAGTCAAGTAAAATCTCATGCAGGGTTAATCTATACCAGTAATAGATCATCTGGTTTTATGGAATTACACGTATTTGTTTACAACCTGTATTGGTTAAACATCAGTAACATGAAAACAGCAAAACAAACGATTTATAGTCAAATAAAAACAATATAAAAAGTTAACGTTATAAAGATATATACGACGAATACTTGCTTGTAGCAGACGAAGGATGCTGGCTCGGAGGATCTGATGGCGTCAAGTATGAGAAATAAGGATCCTGAGGCAATCCCAAGCCAGGTGTCCTCGTATGGATACTGCTATCTTCATAAGTAGGCATAGTTGCAGATGACATGGAAGTACTAAATCCATAGGTCTCTGTTGTAGTTGGAGGCATAACTACACCACTCGGCATTGGATTGTAATAATTTGACCCAGCACTGAACCTTATTAAATCATCGTTTAGTTTCAAGTTAGCTCCGTTCGGCACGTAGCTATCAGATGCCAACGAAGGCAGAGCGTTAGAATTCGGTTGCAGTGACTCATCGTTGCTGTACCGATAAACCTCAGTCATCGGTGAGTAACCGGCCCTGCTTGAACCCGCCGTGTAGTACGATGAATAAGACAAGTTCGGTGTATACGATGGCAGCTCTATTGTACTCTGAGGCCCCTTTATTACAGATTTTAACGGATTGATTGAAGAGTACTCCGGAGGTCTTGAAATACTATCGCTTGGTTGAAGATAGATTTTGTGATGAGTTGCATGGCTGTCAGTCAGGAGGCGCCTGTGCCGATCGAGTCCGCCGCAGCTTCGTCCGTGACTCATCTTGTGGTCTTGATTGGGTGACATTTCCTTAGAGCTTGACGGACTGCTGTCATCCACAGATGAAGACGGCTTGTTATGTTTGTTATCTTTCTTGTATTTCATCCTTCTGTTCTGGAACCATATTTTTATTTGTCGCTCTGAAAGTTGCAAGTAGTTGGCGAGTTCAATGCGTCTCGGACGGCAGAGGTAGCGGTTTTGGTGGAACTCATTTTCCAATTCAACAAGCTGTGAGCTGGTGTATGCTGTTCGAGCTCGTTTTGTAAATCCTTTTTGGTAAGATGAGTCAGTTGACATTTCTGAAAAAAAAAACAAATACTTATGAGAATTTCAAGGATAACGTTATATTATATTTATATTATTTGTTTGACGCCGTGTGGGTCCGGGCAGTAGAATAGATCCTCTCCATCTCTTCCCGTGGGTGTCGTAAGAGCCGACTAAGGGAATACAGCCGGGGATTGTAATAAATCCTTCTGTGCGATGAGAACAGCTCATCCCCAAGCTAAGGTCGCCGTGCCCAGAGCTGCATGACTAGGGGCGAGCCGAGTCAGAAGCGTGCCTGTTGTCTGGAATTGGGCGCCTCCAGGCACTAAGTAGCCTTACCTCTACACGCGGGGCTCTGTAGGGGTGGACAAATAGTTCCCTAGCTATTCGTGGGAACAAAATGAGTTCAAATTTTAAAAAACTCGGAGTCGGCGGTGATGTTCGCCACACACCACGTCAAATGTTCTCACGGGGCGAAAAGCGAGCTGCAGAATGTCGCTTCGCTACGTTGAATGTTCAGGGAGGTATAAAAGAAAAGATAGACGAAGTTTGTGAGCTGATGAATGAAAAAAGAATAGATGCGCTTTGTGTGAATGAGACGAAAAGAAAGGGAGTGGACATATCCAAACACGGTTCCCTGACCGCAATTTGGTCTGGTGTCCCAGAGACAGATAGGGCTTGTCAGGGTGTGGGGATTGTCCTTTCAGAACGGATGATGAAATGTATAAAAGATTATGCGTGTGTAAGTCCCAGAATCCTATGGATCAGAGCCAAGGTGGGTTTGAACCATATTTTCATGATATGTGTTTATGCACCCGACATGGGAAGCCCACTTTCGGAGAGAGATGCATTCTGGGATAGTATAAGAGGTATTGTGAATGAGTGTAGAATAAATGAGAAGATTGTTATGCTTGGTGATTTCAATGGTTGGGTAGGTGTGAAGAGGAAAGGTTATGAAAGTACACTAGGTGCGTTTGGGGATAAAAGGGTGAATGAGAATGGATTGAGTTTGTTAGAAATATGCGTGGAGAAGAATCTTTCTATAATGAACACTATGTTTAATCATAGAGAGATTCACATGTATACGTGGGAAAGGCAAGATAGTAGAAGCATGATTGACTTTGTGGTTGTTGATGAAAGACTGAAGAGTAAGGTCACAGATACAAGAGTGTATCGGGGTGCCAATGTGGGGACCGACCATTATCTTGTCATGTGCCGGATACATGGTCTGTTTAAGCGTTGGTGCCATCGGGTTCGGGTTCCTGTGACTGCACTTGAGAGAATAAAAGTAGAAAGGTTGCAAGAATTAAAAGTAAAAGAGGATTATAAGAGGGAAGTAAAAGAGAAGACGAATGAGATTTTAGAAGGAATGAATGATTATAGTTTAGAAGAAGCATGGAATGTTGTAAAAAACAGCATGGTGCAAGTGGCCACAAAAGTATGCGGTGTGGCGAAGAGGAAAAATAACAGGAGAACGAATGATTGTTGGATAGATGATGAAGTTAAAGAGGTCGTACGGAAGAAGAAAGAAGCTTGGCTTAATTTATTAGCCTTTAAAGCTAGAATAAAAATGAATCAGGCAACGAGTATGACTGACGATTTGGAAAGAGTGAAGAAAAGATACACCGAAATAAAGGCGGAAGTAAAAGAGATAGTAAAGATGAAGAAGAATGAAATGGAAGATAAGTATAATAGGAAGTTCTCCGACAACTTCAGGGTCAATGTTAAGCTGTTCTGGCAACAAGTAAGATTGGCTCGTGGAGTTTCGGGGACATCAAATATGAATATAGTTAGAGGAGAAGATGGATGCTTGTTAAGTGAAGAATGCAAGGTGTTGGAACGCTGGAAGGTATATTTTGAAAGTTTATTTAGTTGGCAGGATAGTGTGCAACGAGTGGGTAACTGGGCGGAAGCGAGTGAGTCAGACATTGACTTGGATGAAGATGAGGAAAATCTGATTGAAATGGATGAAATCGTGAAAGCACTGAAATGTATGAAAGTTGGAAAAGCTGCTGGATGTGACAGAGTGTCTGTCGAAATGCTTAAGGGTGGTGACGGGGTGGTAGCAAGCCTGCTGTACCGGATCTTTAATATGTGTTGGAGATTCGGCCAAGTGCCGGGCGACTGGTGCAAAGCTGTAATCGTACCACTATATAAGGGAAAAGGTTCACAGCAGGAGTGTAAAAACTACCGCGGCATTAGTCTTTTGAGTGTGGTCGGCAAACTATATGCGAAAGTTTTAATTAACAGAGTGATAAGAATAACAGATGAGAAAGTATGGGATGTTCAGGCAGGGTTCAGAGAGGGGATGGGCTGTATGGATCAGATCTTCTCCTTGAGGTGCATAGCCGAAAAACATCTGGCAAAGCACAAGAAAGTGTACTGCGCTTTCATTGATTTGGAGAAGGCCTATGATAGTGTGTGGAGGGAAGAATTGTGGTCGACACTATCTTTGTACGGGGTGGACTGGCGCTTGATACGAGCACTGAAATCGCTGTACAGGGATTCCAGTGCTTGTATTAGGATAAATGGGGCGTTCACAGACTGGTTTGGCATCTCCAGAGGTGTTAGACAGGGTTGTGTAGCGTCTCCATGGCTGTTCAACCTATACATGGATAGTTGTTTGACAGATTTAAAAGGGAGTGAGTGTGGATTGAAAATGAATGAGTTGCCTGTCAAATGTCTTCTCTACGCAGATGATCAAGTTTTGCTTGCATCGTCGGCGGAAGAGTTGCAAGACATGGTAACTATGATGAATGGAGCATATAATATGAAAGGGATGAAAATTAATGTAAGCAAGACGAAAGTAATGGTTTTTGAAAGAGATGCAGATGTATCTGAGTGTAAAGTAAAGATAGGAGATGAAAGTATTGAACAGGTGAATGAGTTTGTTTATTTGGGAAGCATGTTTGCAAGAGATGGTAAGATTGACGAAGATGTGGAAAGGAGAGCAAATGCGGGAAATAAAGTAAATGGTGCTTTGCATGCGGTTGTGGCTAGCCGGTCGATGTCCAAAAAGGCACGACTGGCTGTCCATAATGGTGTGTTGGTACCTACGCTTATGTATGGAAGTGAATGTTGGTCGTGGCAGAAGAGGCATGAAAGTAGAATAAATGCCGTGGAAATGCGTTCCTTGCGAAGTATGTGCGGTGTAACTTTGAATGATAGATTGAGAAATGAAGAGATTAGACAAAGTTGCGGTTTAAAAGATGATGTAGTGACAAAAATTGAAAGGAGTATGCTTAGGTGGTTTGGCCATGTTGAGAGAATGAGTGAACGGCGATTAACAAAAGAAATTTATAAGGCGGATGTTAATGGGAACGCCGGTAGAGGACGTCCTAGAAGGACATACATCGATGTTATTGGTGATGTTCTTCACAAAGGTCAGGTGCGTAGTACTCTCAACCAGCGTGCGTGTATGACAAGATGTATGAATGTGGATGAAGCGAAAGGGGTATGTAAGAGTCGTAGCATGTGGCGTTCTATAGTTTCTGCCTACCCCCATGGGAAAAAGGCGTGAGTTTATGTATGTATGTATGTATGTGTATAATTTGTTACTGCTGATAAAAAAACACTTCATCATTTTACTGAATTTTGAAAGCACTACGATTGAAGTCACTGAAACGAGTTTCATTAAGTATATAGTGTGTAATCAAAAGTACAGTACAATGTATAATTATATGGACTTACCGGTAGCTGATAGAGAAGAAGAAGCTCGGATAGGAGTGCTTGAAGCGGATTTGTTACTCCATGAAGGATTCTGAAATATAAATAACCACTTAAATAATACGTCTTACTTTGACTATGTGCACTAGTACAATAAGGTAAGTTCGACCTAATTCTTAATTGCTACTATCTGCCAGAAAATTAAAATGCCATTAGGAATCCGGTTATTCTGCGGTAAATCATAATCGTCACACTGTTTTGACGCATGCCAAAAAGAGAAGTTTGTTTCTTCTAGTTAGTTCAATAAAGCATATTTTACAGTAGCATTTACCTGACTGGGAAAACTAGAATCGTGCAAGTCGTTGATTTCTCTTGCAGGATCTTTTACGTCATCGCTACCTAGACCACTTCTATCTTGATAGCGAACAAGTTCATTAGCGGCATAGCTTCTTGTGTAAATAACTTGATTTCCAATATGCGTTGTGGTCGAACTAAAAATGTTGTCACTTTTGTTGATGCAATCTTCCGTAATCACTTCTTCCGCTCCTGAACCATAATTATTTGAGTTGTTGCTAATATTTTCGTAATTTGGCATTTGATACTCATATCTCGGTTCTAAATCATCTTGAGTATTAGCAGGATTGTAGGATTGGTGTAAACCAAGAATGTCTTGAATGCTAAATCCGGTCGAGTCTCTTGAGTTATAATCTTGCACGAAAGAGTTAGGTATTGATGACAAAACTTCTGGTTTGCAGTCGGAGAATTCGTTGTCATTGACGTTATAGTTGGTACTCTCAGATAATATATCTTCAACACCGTGTGACGTTACACCACTGGTTTTGCAGTCATTTTTGTGAGATAGTTCAATGGGGTCATACTTTGGTATACCCGGATTTGAGAACTCTGATGACGTTGTATCTCTAGAGTCATCTTGATCAGAGTGTAGGCTCGGTGGTGACGGAGTGGGTGTAGACATGTTTGAATCCTTCCACTGATAAAGTTTATCACTTAAACATACTAAGTTTTATTTAGGATCGATGTTAATGGTATCACATAGAATTGTTCAATCACTAAGCACCTAGGCGACCGTACGGAATGAGGCTTGTTTACAAAATGCTTTTTGTCACCTGAATGTCGTTAATTTGGTAATGACTTTGTTTGTTTGTGTGTATAATTTTTAAAGGGCTAGTGCATCTGTGTGCAACTGATAAGAAGAACATACCGGGTCTCCGATAGTGTGCATACAATAGATAAAAGTTTAAAATCTGTTTCGGTAGCCAGCACGCTTGTCACAACTATTTATCGTAAATAGTTTTGTTAGTTAGTTGTTGTTCCTGTAGAATTTATGCCGTATCCTCTTCCTTCTGATTTTGTTTACCACATACATATTTAAATACTTAGAAATGTTTTTTCCTGGTTTTGCAAAATATGTTATGTATGCATACTTTCAGTGTTTACCTAAAGAAGCTAGTCATGCGCTTAGTGGCAATGATAAACAGACGAATAGTAAACAGAATATTTCTTCATTATTTTATCCCCAGTCGCCACATTCTACAGCCAAGAGAAGAGACGAGATGGTATTTGTTGGTGTCAACAATACATTTATTCTATTTCATTATCATCAATGATCTTTAAAAACTTTGACAACTGATAGTAAGTGCGGTTTTACCAATGTAAATTTTGATTTCGTCACGAGTCAATTAGACTCTTCCACAAGAGGCGATAGATATTGAAACCACAAGTTTCTACGTAGGCTATGTAGGTGCCTACCTACTTGTGCCTACTGATACTAAACTCATTAAGATAGAAGCGAATTATCTACACAACAGAATGTCAAAAACATAAATATAAAATTTCAAAACATACAATATTGAAGTGAAGTGTGAATATAACGATGGTATAGATTTCGCTAATCCTATAAGTGGTTTAGAAATTAAAATGGATTATAATGGTCATAACAATTATGGTAACGTGCTAAGCAATATAGTTTGAAATGTTTCTTGTTGAGACAATCATAAACCTATTGAGTTTCTATCACATACTTAACGCGATGGCACGTGCTGTTATTGCAATTTGCTATAATGTTAACCAATTTAATTGTTGATTTCGTAATGTATTTAACTTTTATTTATCGTGTCGCGAAAGTTTTTATAGCCGAATTAGAGAAAGGGTCGTTGTTATAATAATAGATAAGTGCATTTACGCCAAACTTATTATCAAGTAGTAATATAGCATTATCCGGTTACGGTTTTACTAGTTCAAGTTGTATAATTATACATATAACATGAAATTGAGAACAAAGTTTATACGTAAAACGCGGCTATTTGAAATTCATGGTTAATTGGAACGAACAAGGTACAGAAGATTTTTCGATACATGTTTTAACTAACTATGAATAATTTCATTTTTAATATTTATTTTTATATTTATTTATTTTTAATAAATATGCAATTTCATTGAAATTGTAAAGAAGTACGTTCCGTAACTGAATTCCAATTACCCCATGAATTTCAAATAGCCCCGTTTTACCGGTAATCTAAATTAATATTAAAATACATGAGGGTAAACCTATGAGTATTAAAGAGATCTTGATTTCATAAATATCTAATCGAACCCAATTATTACTATGCTAAGGGCCAAGCCAATCTGACGGATGATAAGTAGTCGATTTTCCGTCGCGTAATTTACTCGAGGAATTTTAGTAACGCATCTTCGATCAAATGTGTACGGTATGAGATGTTTGGATGGAATTATGTGTACCGGCGGAAGATTGGCGACGTATCTTCCGTCAGATGTGGCTTGGCCCTAATACTTCAAAAAACGGTTGTTAAAACTATTGCTGATTCTCTAATTTATCCATAAAAATAATACCGAATAATTCATACAAACAAAATCAAGGCAACCTAAAAATCCTAGTTTATGACCTTCACAACAATGGCAATATAACCGCTGTAGTATTCGATTGTACAGAATCAGCTGCTTCGGCATCGAACCGGCGACCCTGGGCATTGTCTCGGATGATGGATGAGCTTCATCCGTGAGGGATCGAAGCTCTCGTAGCTTACGTTTGTTCCGCTTCTGAGTAGACAGATTATGACGTCATAAATTCGTATTATGTGTCGTTGGTAATATTGGATGTGGAAGTAGTGAATTTGATAGAATAGATATGGTTTATTTATCACTCAAGAATAGTTGTTTAGTGCTAAGCTGCTATAAAGTACTAAATAAATAAATATTTGTAGTACAGGCCCAGTTTTAATACCGACAGATTTTGTATGACCTTATATCAAAAATTATTTCTTGTTATTTCATGTTGAGTTTCTTGAACTCCACCACAACCCTTTATTCGTCTGAATGCTTGAACTTGTGATGGTGCAATGATTCTTGCCTCAATAATTTGATGGGAACCAAAATCTAATTCAAAATGTGTCAAAAATTCGCTAGTACCGCATAGAAACCGTTAACTCCAATAAAATTTACTGCTCCTGGACAAAGCAGACTGGTTCGGACGAAGACCCCAAGCTCATAACGTCAAAGCGATGATATATTACGATTTGCTCAAAGGGGACCCTTTTTTGTTCTCACCGTAATGGTTTTACTTTAATCGACACTGGTGAAGGACGGAGATAGGGTCTTCTGCGAGTATGAAAGGGATGCAGGAAAAGCGTATCTGTTCCCGCCAAAGAAGAAAGTGATTCAAGCTGAGCTGGTGTTTGGGTCACTATCAACAGTTTGCTTTAGGCTTCTGCTAGTGATGTTTGTGACAGTATTCTGCTTTTGTTGCAAAATGCAGTTTATGTGTGGAAATGCTTTGATGAAGCAGTGACGAGTTACGATTCTGTGCTTCGGAAAATACTACCTACATGAGAGATAAAGAATCATTAATCCAAGGATATGAGTAACGAGGTTGGTGTAGGTATTTAATTATTACATTTTCTTCTTTTATTAGTAACAATTAAAGATACTGCCATCTTCGACCTGAAAATTATACTTACGCGTGAATCTTCTACTGTGACCCAATTTACTTAAGGTTGTGTTTTCATGGTTTTGAGGCTTCAGAGGAGTATCGTAGTTGCCCTATTGTTTGTAAAGATGGCGTTAGTGGTGTCCTCCACATTCAGAAATAATGTTTTTACAGTGATTTCTACTTTTTACGCCAAATTCTTTTGCTTTTGAGTTCATAAAATCAAATAAATCCGTGTTCTGATGTAGTTAAAAAAACTAACTGTTTGAGCCAGAAAGGCGCCATCTTCCGTCAGTACACAGTGACTACGTAGTGCTTCTGTTTCGTAAAAATGTAGTAGACTATTATGATAGGTACTTTAAATTAGTACGAGTACATGCTTCAAAATCTACTTTGATGTACGTAATAGTGTGCTCTGAAATGTTAAATGGTATTTTCCATTACTTTAGATGTGTGTTAATTTCGTTACGTTAGTAGATAATTATTGTACAGTTTCTGTTGGTTATGTTGTATCCACTGAAATTGTTAAAGATATTATTTTTATAAGAGTAACCATGGAGTTTCTTGCCGGCTCTTCTCTATAGGAAACGACTAATTGGAACCGTGCATCTAAATTCGACTTTTCATAAGCACCTGTATTGGTTTATGTGAAATAAAAAAAAAAAAATGATTTTGATTAACATAAGGCATATAACCTACTTATACTTGTAGATTGTATGTTGTTTAACAACACATTACTACGCTAATACACCGACAGGGGTAATATCGAAGTGGCTGTGGTATAGGTAAATAGGAGGAAAATATTGCTGTTACTGTCTGAAAATTTTGTTATTACTGGGTTGGGGCACATGAAACTAAATAATCCCTTAAAAAAACTTTTGCTTAAACAGTTTTATCATGCAGTACCGTTGAGGATTGAAGGTTGTAATTATTATAATGTTGTATTGTCATGGGAGTTGAATTTGGGTGCGAAGTTTCAGGAGAATCGGTTAAGCAGATGTATTTAAAAAATCGGTCGCAGGATTTAAATCAAACAAACCAATAAATAAGCAAACAAATTACGAAGT
This sequence comes from Amphipyra berbera, assembly GCA_910594945.2. Lineage (NCBI taxonomy): Eukaryota > Metazoa > Arthropoda > Insecta > Lepidoptera > Noctuidae > Amphipyra > Amphipyra berbera. The sequence goes on from OU343128.1 coordinate 19,033,675, forward strand.
GAATCTAAATAAAACCGTTTAAAAAATTATATTATTTAAATAATTTTACTTCGTAAAACGTTTTACTTATTGGAAACTTGACAGGGTATACAAAATTAGGCGTTCCTTAATGAAATACTCGTAGCTCCAAACATTCACATAAACCCCACTTTCCCATTTCTTCCTATGTATTTAGATCAATGAATCCATGGTAGCCATGAAGATATTTACTTGAATTGATTAACATAACATCACGCCTTGTATTCCCCGAAGGGTTCGGCAGAGGTGTTTAGTACACCCTCGTTTCGTCAGCTATGTTTAAGTCCCATGTAATAGGGGGCGAGTCTATTGCCATTAACCGGGGACAAATCCAGACTCCGGGCTGCTATTGAAGAATTCGACAAGGAAAACCGAATAATACTTTGCCCGACCTGGGGATCTAACCCAGGACCTCACGATGAGCAGTCGCGTTTGCGACCACTAGACCAACAAGCCAGTCAATTGAATAAATTGTCCCGAATATGATCACTTGTGTAAGATGGGGAATTAATCAATCAGCTCGAGTTAACCTATTGGCATCCAACACCCAGTTTACCACCTGCCGCATCCAATCTATTCCAACCGCCACATTGTCCATTGTAGATAGATTTTTGAGAAAAATCCCAACAAAGCTAGCCAGTGGTTTTTTCCAATATTTAATAATACACATATAATATAGAGTCTGTAGTTTATTGTCTACTGGACAAGACCTGCATTTCCCGTTCAATCTCACTAAATGGAAGTAACTGTAGATACTCTAAGTATGCACTTACTTAAATTCATGTTATTATATAATAGGACTAAGTGCTTCGCCCGCGGACGACACGAATCGTTGCACAGCTCTTAACGTTAACTTTATACTTTGCTCTGGAGATGGAGTGTATTTAGCTGACTTAGGTACAAAGATTTTGAAGAGAACATATTTAATTTAAAAATGTTAGTTCACGTCATCATTATCATCATCTCAGCCCAGAAATGTCCACTGCTGAAGGGTCTCCCGACAGCCGCAGCAATAAAGATCCTAGAGCATTTAACTATAATCACTACACGTAGCAGAGGGAATGGTGATCCTTATTAATTATTATTAATTGTTAACGTCAAGATTTATCTACTGATCTAGTCATAAATGCAGTATAAAACAATTTTACTGCGCAATGTATGGTCTGCTTCTAGAATTGAGAGGTTCTCTCCTAGGCAAAAATGCAGTAAGTTAATCAACTTACATGGTCCTACACATGAATGCAGTAAGTAACAAAGTTACTGCATTTCATGCACTAAATGAACCTATAGCGTAAAGTAAAAACCCCTTACAATAAAGTGTTTTTTACCAATTTATGGATCAAATACGTTCCATAAAGCAGAATTAATATGCTATCCGAAAACTGCGTCCTCTTCTCTATACTTCAAAGTAACTAGATATTATCTAGGAGTAAACGGAAAATGGAGGCTCAAAAAAAACAAAAAAAAACGAGCCTTTTACTCAAAACTATGTTTATGCGACTTACTGCGTTTATGAATTGCGTGGCAGAATAGATATATAGGTATTATTATAGCTGATAGGAGAACCCTGCTGCCTATCTTCATTGTCAGATACCTTAGTTGCATTTTACTACTCCCGAAGAGAGGGAGTGATCTATCATGTTATTAGTATTTAAATAGTGATTATAGATAGCTGCCTCGTTGGTCTAGTGGTGGCAAGCGCGACTGCTGATCGTGACATCGTGGGTTCAATCCCCAGGTCTGGCAGTGTTATTGGGTTTTTCCATGTGGAATTCCTCAATAGTAGCCCGGAATTTGGATTTGTGTCCGGTTGATGGCAATAGGCTCGCTCTCTACATGGGACTTAAACTTAACGGCGAAATGAGGGTGTTACTATACATCTCTGCCCAACCCTTCGGGGAATACAGGCGTGATGTTATGTTATGTAAATAACTGTTTGTTTGGCCATGACTTTTAATGCTCGCATACTCGTCAGCTTTCGATTGCTGTATAAACACTTGAAAAAATAAAAATTACTTTTATTATTCTATGTTATACGACGCCATAGACTCATTAGGTAACAGTATAGATGCACACTACTATGCAACTACATATTCAGCCATAGACCGACTCTGCGACAGCCAAATCGACCTGTTATACCTACTATAGGTGGTACGAAACCGTTCGTTGAAATGGTTTCTGTCTGGCTGCCTTTGCCATGGGGAATCTTTCACTTCTTACAATACCTTACTTCAAATTTAGCTAAAATTAACCAATTCTATAGCACCGTTCAGACTACGCTATATTATTTCGCTATACAAGGTTAGTCGGAAAGGGGGTACTAAGCTGAAGAGGTGTTAAAGTACCCATAATAATGGATAACTTTTGTTCTGCAACTTTCCCCAAAAGTCAATAGTTTAAGAGGAATAGCTGTTCAAAGATTTCGTAAAAAATACGCTAAATTCTATCTATCCTCAGCTATGATCAGCTGTGTTTACATTTTAGATCATATTAGGGGGGTCACGGATTAGAAGCTCCATTTTCTGAATTCGTAACTAAAGCAGGGATGAAGAATTTTTGAAAAAACTAAAACTAAAATCATTATGCATTGTTTTTTTAACACTTTCTTTAAAACAATCATCAGTGATACATTAAGTGGCCCGCGGCTTAGTACTCCCTTTCCGACTAACCTTGAATAGTATAGCATACTGCGTCATAAGCTATAACTATATAGCATGACGTTCACACTATACGCTTCGCATAGCGTTGTGTGAACGTGTCCATATAAAATATATGCAGAGCGATATATAGTTATAGCTTATGACGCAATATGCTATACTATATAGCGAAATAGTAGAGCGTAGTCTGAACGGTGCTTATGATTCCTATTCTAGTTTGATTTTGTTATGTACCATCAAACTCACAATTCCAAACAACAAACTTCTTTAAAACAAGCAGATATATTTAGAATTTTTGCATAAGTATGGTCGCTGCACAAGATTTGCGAGTTGGCACAGTAATTGTACAAGTTGGTCCGTTCACGATATACATAAATCGCGAAAGAAATTTTCAAGTGCTCGGTAAAACCACTGGCGTCTGAATTAATTTCGTTCTAGCAAATTTACAATGTTCAAGTTGTGCAGTGTAGTTTGTAGAAGTTGGAATGGTCCTTCAACGCTTGCGTGGGTATAAACTTAGGTTGTTTATGTGTTATGTCTGGACTTTGACTGGGACTGCGTTGGCTAATTGGACAGTTGGTGGTAGAATATAGGTGGTATGTCCATGTGTGTTTAGTTGCCTACTTTACGAATTACATAACATCATGCCAGTATTCCCCGAAGCGTTGGGTAGAGGTGTATAGTAACACCCTCATGTAATAGGGGGCGAGTCTATTGCCATTAACGGGGCACAAATCCAAACTCCGCGCTGCTACTATGGAATTCCATACGGAAAAACCCAATAACACTTTGCCTGACTTGGGGATCGAACCCAGGACCTCACAATCAGCAGTCGCGCTATCCACCACTAAACCAACGAGGCAGTTACGAATTAAAACACTTACAAATCTTTATTTTGACTGAAAGTTAATTTCATCAAATAGATAAAATATTTTCAAAATCCCTTGTGAAGCCGTCTTATAAAGCTAAAGTAAAACAATTTAGTTGGATTTTAAACTTTGGTATTGTATAGTACCTAGTTACTGAATAGCGAAATATTCTATTCAAAATATAATTAAGAATACAATGACAAGTTGCAAGCAACAAAGAACATGTCTTTCAAAAATAAAATACAGTAACTTGATAACAAAATGGTTCATAATGGACTAGCGGCCCGTCCAGGTTTTGCACGGGTGGACATTTTTCCCGTTATTGCAACATTTTTCATTTATGCTCCGCCCCTATTGGTTGTAGCGTGATGTTATATAGCCTATAACCTTCCTCGATAAATGAACTATCCAACACAAAAATATTTTTTCAATTCCTGAGATTAGCGCGGTCAAACAAACAAACAAACTCTTCAGTTTTATAATATTAGTATAGATAATGGTTAAAACCATTACATTTTCAGCATAACGTGCAAACTACACACACACTCACACATACATAGAAATAGAAACAGAAAGCTTTATATTAAAAACGTTTCGCGCCTCTCGCACAGACAGATGCTGCGAATGCCCAGTTAACGCTCAGTTCTGAACTCCTGCCAGCGCTAGATACGTATCGACTTTTATTACTAAAACTGAAAATTACACCCGGTTATGTGAACAAGTTTCATGTTTAACATTAATACTAACTGGAACCACAGATATTATAATACTATAGGCTGGAATGAAGCTTATCCGTTATTTTGTGTTGTTCAGTCAAGAATTTAGAGCGATTCCCTTGTTAGAAGAATAGGGTAAGCCATCTTACATACAGTTCCATAGTTTTGCAACCCAAGTACTAGGGTTTGTTGTGTCCCATGGAAGGAGACACAAACAGGCTTTCTTCTTCTCCGATCTCTTTTTCAAGGTACTTTACTTTCAAGCTATAAAGAAGCTCTATTGCAGCTACTGGTTTACTGCTTTTAAAATATATTTTTCTTTATACTGGTTTCGTTCAGAAATTAAAAAAGCTGCCAGTACTTACAATAGAAAACTTTTATAATCCGCAAAAAAGAACAAAAAAATTACAAACTCAATCATATTCGATAATCAAAACTTCATCAAATTGATTCAGTAGTTCTCAAAATTTAAATTTTCTAGTAGTATTGGTGTTCTTCCATCAACAGCTGCATTCTTTATGTCTTGCTTGAACAAATACTTTCATTTGAAGCGCTGTTAACACAGCTTCATGGTAATTTTACGACAGCTATAAAAGTTACCATCCAATTATAGAAGGGATGATTTATTTTTTTATGTCGCGGACACTAACCAAATTGAATAGTAAATAAAATATAAAGATGGAGTCCGATGTTAAGTAATTTTTGATAGAATTTTATACAGATTTATTGCCAAATACTTACAACGCTACTCAATTATAAGTTGCCATTAAGTCTCGTGTTGTCACAGTCACATCGCCTTGAAGTGACAGATACAGCATGAGACTTAACGGCAACTTAAAACTGAGTAGTGTTTGAGTATTTGGCTATTAATCAGTTAACTCAGGTCAACTTGGTATTATAGTTTTTTTTTATTGCAGTTTTGTCAATATTTAGATTTTTTGTAAAACTCTTTTAATTACAGAACTTAGATTTAATACTGATAATAGAAACTTCAAAATATTAAATTTAAAAAAAAATTGCTAGACCTAATAATTCACAATCACTTTAATTTTGATGAACAATTATGCGACTAATACAATACACAATTTCAAAAATGTAGTCTTTGTACAATACCTAATGCATAGGAAAAATTTGGATAGTGATTAAAAAATCAACCTGTATGTTATAATTCCTGTCACCCGTACGAGTACATTCAGCAGATTCTACCGTAGCGTAGTGAAGATTGTTGTGTTGAGCTTTTACAATGTATGTGTAGTACACAAATTGTAAACCGGGGATCATAACACAAGGTGCGTACTAAATACCCTAACCATATTTTCGGGTCATTGTTCCCATTGCCGGTGACAATTATCCGAGGGGCTCATCCCTGTGTTAGCCAATGTGGAATCCATCTCACCAGCAGACAAAGAACTCCCCTTCCTCCCTACAACAATAAATTTACACACAAAATAAGGGGAAGCAGGCAGTTTCACGGTTCAAAATAAAATGGTTACTCCTGTTAGGACAACGTTAAACCTTTATACCTTTTTCAGTGTTTGTACTCAACGATCTGAAACTAAACTTTCACAAATAATGTTAGGTTTGTTTGTTTTTAGTTAAACTGTAATTATGAGCCGGTTTTTTTTACATAAATGTTTGCGATACAAAACACATTGTGATATGAAATATCATTAATGTTTCTAGGAACTTAAATGTCAACTTTAGATGAAAAAGCAGTAGCACCTACTTGTACACTGATAGCGTTACACTTATGGCCAAATACTCAAACGCTACTCAATTTTAAGTTGCCGTTAAGTCTCATGCTGTCACTGTCACTTTAAGGCGAAGTAACAGTGATAGCACGACATTAACGGCGACTTAAAATTGAGTAGCGTCTGACTATTTGGCCATTGTACAATTAAATATTGCTAACAGCCCTCCTATTCAAGTACACAATACCTATATTTTTTCGTACATAAGATAACAAACCGAATTGGTCGATAACTTCTGATTCGAAGGATAGCGGGGTTACTCAGATTCGAATGCAGAACTTTCATGTGGAGTCTGAATCAGTAACTTTAGGAAGAAAATAATAGTGTCGCGTTTTATTCTGAGCATAAGACAAGTTTCTTGATGCAAAAGCTGTTTGAAAAACGAATGAAGAAGAACATTTCAAGATGGAAACGACAGAATCAGCCAGACAGACATATTGATAATCATAATGATACATAATTACCGTAAATTAGGCTCTCAAAATTAATACCAATGACATCAAATGCACCAATTTAATTGAATTATGTTAGTTCGTTACCGTTAACGGCTAGAATTAGACGTTTCCTATTTATGTCACGTATTGTCGTATCGCAGTATCGAATAGCGTTATGTTTATTAGTCGCGCTAAATCACGACTAATTGTCGCATGTCGCAACGGCTGGCGAAACTATTCCGCTGAAAATTGGGAAATGCCTATCGGCTCTTTATAATATTCTGTAATAATATTTTAGATCCTATCTGATTGTTCAGTATAATAGGCCTGTCGACCATGTTGCCTATTTGCATATACTAATTTGTTGCTTAATTCTAATCATGAATTTATCTTTGATGTAGAATGTGTGTATGCCTAATTTGATCACAAATTAGCGCAGCACTAATGATTAGTTATATTATGTTGATTAGTTGGTTATGGAGATTATGTATAAGGGCAATAAGGAAATAATAACTCAGTGATTAAACCGTCATCAGGATGGATTACAATTAGTTTTTAGCACAATGTCTACGAATGGCGAGTGATTTGCATAGATGCAGATAGAAATTAGTACTGTATTGTAAATGACACTCCACAAATCCCCTGACAATATTTTGATAAATACAACACCCTTATCACAAAGACGTTAAGTCGAAAATCGCTTAGCTGCCGTATTTTTAAGAGTATTAATACAATATGGTGGCTATTTCTTTGAACCCGGTGTTAGTAGCGATGAAATCCCGCTTAATAACCCTCTTAGGAGATAAATATTCGGATATTTCCGAGTGGTTCCGACACAGCGTAAGAATTAAACTGAATTATGTTGGTCTATGAAGAAGAATATACGAAAACACACCGCTTTTGTGCTAATGATCAAACCTAAAGGGAACATTTATTTTTTAACTAGAATAATTATCAAAAAAAAGAACAACCAGCAAATATTGATCCGTTCTTAATTACGGAAACAAGACAAAAACGTAGAAATGAGTACGGCAATAATTTAGCGTCGAAAATAAATCAAATACTAATTTTAAAATATCTCCTCGACGGGCTAACAGAGAACAGAGTTCAGTCAATATATTTTTCCGTTCCATTTCCAACGAGATTAATGTTAAAGCTGTTTTTTAAACAAAAATTGCATAGAATTTTCATAAATTTTAACATTGTAGACACCTTTTCGAGTTTACGAATGTAAAATTGCTTATATCCGTGGCAGAGGCGGGACCCCCATGGGACTTGGTCCATGTTACCGGTTTAATATTGGCATTATTTTTTATTAACCCCAGTTTATTCGAGCCCGTCCGATATCAGTATTAAAGTACATATAACTCTGCACGTTTGTAATATTAAGTGGAATTGATTTTCGTTGTTAGGTGTTTTATTAGCTGGGGTACTTGTAAAGTAGATATCTAGTTAATCATACATAGATTTTAATATTTAAGTCAAAATTAATTTGCTTTATTAAGTCATGATTGACAGAAATTGTGTTTTTTGCTCGTCCAAGCTTACCAAAAGGCGTAGGTAAAGCTAAAGTTATGTAAATCATCTTAGTACGCCACAAAACCTGACGAGGCTTCATTTTCACAGCATCAAAAATGCTAATTTTTGTACATCAAATTCTACCTTTATCCTCGTTTTTGCGGAATATTTCATTAAAACACAAAATGACAGGCGAATAAAAGGTTTTTCTTTTTTTCAGCGCGCCGAGCCCTGGTATACATGTGACGCCCGAAGCGAAAATGGTACGGTCTAAAATGGCGGGTGAAAGATCAATATGACCTACCAAAAGGTGAGGCTGTCTTCGTCGCACTCACTAGGTTTATATGTCTGTCTCTGTCAGTCGGAGTGGCGTATCACAGTTTCGATATGTCGTATGACGGTACAGATTTCAGTTGCGAATTTTCACAGAGCCCCTCGACGTGTGGAACTTTTAGAGTTCCAGGCGAGAGCGTTATGTTTGTAAAGCGATTAGCGATTTGCGGTGAATGTCATTACGTCGGGCCTAGAGATAATGCTTGATTATGAAAATTCAACCGTTTAAAATTATTTTACGGAGTGTAAACATTTAATTGGCAATTTTGTTAATTGAACTTCTGCTACGTTCTCCCCGGAATTAAAATAACAAAGTAGACGATTTAACCAAAGCTATCAAAAATTAAAGGTAAACTCGTTTCTGCTTATCCCTTTAATACAGCAGCGCAGGAAAAGTATTCTTTATTAAAGGCTCTTAAAACTTATTTAGACATGGCGTGCGTAAAAATTGTGTTGTAAAAACTCCAGGAAATATTAGCGTTGATTTATAGGTGTGCCGAAACTTTGTAGGTAGCCTGTCTGCGATATTTTGTAAGCATGGTTTGAGTTGAGATTATGCGAATTAATGCGAGCCAGTAAAGTGTAAAATAAGCACACACACTTTGTGGTGCCAGATTTAAAAGATACATAAAAAAGCGTGAGCCCGGATGAAAATATAAAAGTTAGTAATGTTCACGGCGTCGTAAGCTGTGATATAACTAAATTTTTAGTCGAGCGTCTCGGAAATAGGGGAGCGTACGTTCTTGAGGTTGTTTATAGCAAATTGTTTAATCTAATCCTTGATGTTACGTCAGGAAAATACAACATGTATGATTATTGTAGCAGAAAAAAAGGGCCGCGCGGTTTGTGCGGACGCACTATGAAAAGGAACATTTTATTGTAAAAAATGGTGGTTTTGTCTGTTACAAGAGAAAAATACGAGACATGTCATGTTTTGTATTTTCGTGTAGTATCTAATATAGTTGTTACAAATGAGGTGTTTCAGCTTGCTTGGCATAATTATATTATTTAAATAAGTAAATTATACTTACATACATAGTTACGTAAACTGACGCCTTTTCCCATGGGGGTAGGCAGAAACTATAGAACGCCATTTGCTACGATCCTTACATACTCCCTTCGCTTCGTCTACATTCATACATTTTATCGTACTCGCATGCCGGTTGAGAGTAGATACTACGCACTTATCCTTAAATATACTTGCTTACTCTTACATTATTTTCTACTAGGCAAGAAAGCTGAAATAAATACCATATTTTCGTTGTCTTCCTTCAGTAATAAATGATCTTGCGATCGCTACTGTTTTTTTTCTTCTAAAAATGTATTGTTATTATAACGTATTAACATTAACGACGTGTGTATCTCTTGACAATTTATATAGCTCTAGGACAGGTCCGTGAATCGAATACAATTTTATATGTTCATTAAAGCTTTACATTAGGGTCGTTCACGGGTCGCTAGTAATCGAAGAGTTAGTGTGGGCACGAAGCTGCCCGATTTATTGCCCGCTCTCATCGATTCTGATGGCTACAGTTCCGTAACGAAAACGAAAAAAAGTCATCTATACATACAGATACTTATGTATAAAACTGAAAGTAGTCTGAAGGTTTATTCGCTATCGTAATGTCTCTCGGGATTTCCCAATCGCTATAAAGCTCTTCAGAATAAATTACCAATTCAATAGGTATTGCCAATCGTTGTAAATTAAATTCAAATGAAACATCGACTGTTTTTTTCCAGACGCTTAACGGTGCTAGGATTTTTTTCTGTTCCGTCATTCCGTACTGGCTGAACACTTAACAAAAGCTCTTCGAATCCCACCGCAGAAGTAAAAACAAGGAATCTGCACTCGTCTCTTATCAAACATATCTTTTAGCTTATTAACAAACAAAAATCTTCTCTAACCTCACGAAATTAGAGTTTAGTTTTCGATGTTAAGGCGCTAATGGTTACGTCACTTGACATGCGTCATGGATCATCCCTTGAGGAGGTAAAAAACTGAATAATTCGCGTACATATCTCGTGACATGGCACGCGTCTTTGGAGTGGCAACAATTTCCTATTTGGTCGATCCGACAGACATAGCTATAAAAACACGTTATTTGCAAGAAGGAATATGTTGACAGGTTGTGGAAACATGGGGATATATCGCCAATGATAACTGACTGAGATATATAGCGACATCTCTGTTATTTGAATACTCAAGTACTATAATGTTCGAGAGAAAATTGTTCAAAAAATGTAACCCCAGCTTACCGAGCTGATCGTAAATACTTTATCGATAACGTTAGTCTAGAAAGGAGACCGATGTTTTATTTGCATTAGAATGTATTGCATATTTGATAGAAGAACGGATTACTTACTTCAGACGATTTTACGAAGACGCTCGCTCTTTCAGAGATTTGTGTTTTATATAACGCCGGGGATATATTTATCGTCACAAAGTTTGTGAACAATTGTGCAGTAAGGTTTTTGTTTTGAAGCGAAAGAACAGAAGCAGATTTCAGTATGAAATTAAAGTTTATGACGATTCTGAATTAGAAAAAAAGGATGATTTTTTCATAATAGGTAGATCATTATTCGGTCTACTGCCTGCGTATCCATAAATTGCGTTGATATCGGGTTATCTTGAAAATATTATGTAACAATATTAAAGGGTGGGATTGAAGCGATGATTCCTGAGAAAGTTTGTGAGGGTCGAGCGGGTTCAGATAAAAAGGGTGCGGGCAGAGTGGGGCAATAATGCGGGGCTGTGACACTACCATCTTTCGACGCTCACGGTTTGACTGTCTTTTAACTGAGTGCGTATTTAGATACGGTATGAATACTATATAGGTATGGTGCGAACGAATTTTACGTTTTGGTTGTTTTATCGAGTTGATGTTTTGAAATTTTTATAGAAAGTGGCTTGACATTTTTGCAGGCGTCAGTGATATAACATTGGTTTTTTCACGGGAAAGGTGACTGCTTATTAAAGTCAAAACATGCTGTATAAAAAGGCCGGAAGTTATATTAACAAATACACTTAGCTGAAATTAAAGTTAATCATTACAAACGGGTACAGGACGACACAACTAAGAAGTGGTCTTCGTAAAACCGATCACTTCCGAACTGAGTGCGACTGCAAGACCACGAATGTTTATTAGTAATGCAGTAAAAAATGATCTTAGCGCTGACGTAATAAGTGTGAGAGGCGCGAAAAGGAGCGACTGCCATTGGTGTTCAATTTAGTTCGCCGATGCGACTTCTTAGTTATGTCGTACTGTAATACAATTTAATATTTAAATCTCAATAAATTAACTGTACGTTAAATTTGAAAAAAGACGTTAGTCTACTGAATAACATAACATAACATCATGCCTTACATTCCCCGAAGGGTTCGGCAGAGGTGTTTCAGTACACCCTCGTTGCGCCAGTTATGTTTAAGTCCCATGTAATAGGGGGCGAGCTTATTGCCATTAACTGGGCACAAATCCAGACTCCAGGCTGCTACTGAGAAATTCCTAATGGAAAGACCCAATAACCTACTGAATCTTTTACCGAATTAAATTAAGCATTGAAAGATATACTGAATTATAGCAGCTATTATGTATTTCAGTTTAGACCATTCAAATAGAACTTCATAAAAGCAAAGCCGCAATTTTTATCCACAAAGAAACTTTCTATAGTATGATATGAGTACAAATATATTTTAACACCACGATAACCTACACAATACACGTTGAATTATTTACAATATGATAAGTTTCCATACTTCAACCTAAAGAATATGAAAGGACACGAATCCCGATGCCGATGTTATTTACATGAGTGTTCCGATAAATGTAAGGAGGGTAGCCCGGGCTATTTACCCGGGCTAGCCTATGATACGCGTAATCTCTTGGAAAAGGGTTCCGCAGCCGACACGGCCAAGTGACGGCTACCAATGTATTCTGATTCTACACGAACTGTATAATTGATGCTGTCTTTTTTACAACAGGTTGGAGAGAAAGAGAGGGTGAATCGATTCTAATCTAGATTGTGCTGTGAATTGATGCGAATGTATGAACTGGTTCAAAAACTACTATGAAATGAAATGAAAATATTTATTTCAGACCAAGCACACAAAAATTGATACAAGTCCATATTATGTTAGAAGGTAGATACTTATAGCTATGTTAGTAAAATTTAAAATTATTTTGGACATGCATGAGCGACCAATGCCTCAGGATATGGCTGTCCACTCTGACAACACGCTCAGAAGCGTGTTGGTGCTACCATTTACCCGAGACCACAGGGAGGCCGTTCTTTTGCGAAGCACCGCCTGTAAGCCATCCGTGCTGCGGTCGGCGAACATGCCGGAGGCACTGCACCGCCATGGGAGCCCCAACAAACCCCTGAAAGCGTTGTTGTAATGGACGCGCAGACTATACTAGACTATAGGTATAGACTAGACTATAGGTGCTGTTGTGGGCCGTTCGATATTTTAACGGTAATTTATTGTATTAAAATTCATGTAGCAAGTAATTCTATGAATATCGAACTTCCCTTGGGGTAGTACATCAACGATGGACTAGCATCGATATCATGTTTGAACTAGAATATAAAGCTATAGTAACATATAAAATGAATTAGCTGCTATAAAATTGTTCTAAGAAATTTCTACTAGGTGTAATTAATTTTGAGGAAACACGCTTTTATGTAGAAGATACGTACCGACTAAAGGCACGGTAGTGCTTCCACTAAGTTCAACAAAAATGTTGATACGTACAACGCGGCGACAATACATACTTGACAAGTATACTTGTAGAAGTTTGCTCAAGTTTAGCTGCTTGCAAGTTTATGTGCTTACATGTTTCAAGTTTATTATCGACGATTCTTGTGCAATCTTAAAGCGCAAGTATGCTTGTCAAATATGACGTAACATCTACTTAACGTGTATTATTAAAGTTTGTTTTTAAAAACAGTTATGTCACATATCGCATTAACTTAAATATGTAAACAAAACAAAACCGACAGTATTTCAGATTGTAGGCTCAAAACATGACACAAACAAACCGCATACTAATCCCGAAATCCTCCAAAACAAACAGAAAACAATCAAATGAAATCCTTGTTTGTCAACACATCAATTAGTTACATTATTCGCAAGCCATGCGTCGAATATTATCAGGCACCTCTGTTTGTTACCCTTATGGCTACAAATGGTCGGCGTATAATTATTATCGCACTGATTTATAGCTGAGGTACCGTTAGCAGAATATAAACGGTAACATTATGACCACCTTCCGTATCAAACCTTGATTATGGTCGTCGTAATTCTGTTATGGCGTTTACTTAGATGGTTACGTCACAAAGGTATGTGAGAATTTTGGTTAGACAGGTAGAAAACGATGTATAGCAATTTACTTACATATCTGGACACACGGGGGTAGGCAGAAACTATAAAATGGCACATGTTACGACCCTTACATACTCCTTTCGCTTCATCCCCATTCATACATCTTGTCATACACGCAAGCCGGTTGAGAGGTCGCGTTCTATAGTTTGTGCCTATCCCCATGGGAAAAAGGCGGGAGTTTATATATGTATGCATGTATCTGGCTTGACTGCCTTGTTGGTGTAGTGGTCGCAAGCGTGACGGCTGAGCATAGGGTCCTGGGTTCGATCCCCAGGTCGGGCAAAGTGATATTGGGTTTTTCCATTAGGAATTTCTCAGTAGCGGCCCGGAGTCTGGATTTGTGCCCATTGAGTGGTAATAGGCTCGCCCCCTATTCAACTCGAACCTCCTATGGCACTTTTCTCAAAAAGCCATTCCCGACGTTGCCCTACATCGTTTCACTCGCATAGTTTGTGTACTACAATGTCTGGACTTTAAAAGAGACTGACCTCTGAGTTTGTTTCGGCTTTTCTTTTCAGAGCTAGTCAGCTAGGAAATGCCGGCGCCATCTAGTCTTAAAAAAAAACATTACATTGACTTGTAAAAGTGTCTGTAACAGATTTATTTACAGAAATAAAAATCATTTATCATTTATTACATGGGACTTAAACATAACTGGCGAAACGAGGGTGTTACTACTTTTGCCCAACCCTTCGGGGAATACAAGGCGTGATGTTATGTTATGTATGTATTTGGGTACATTTTAAGCAAAAGGATTTCAGGGAATCACTTTATCTGGACTCTCGTAAAAGTGTGATCAGTATATACGACACGATTTCACAAGAAAAACATTAAAAAGCAACGTGGATTGCACCTTACTTGTATGTACATATTGGAATACGTGCTTGTGCAAGGATTGGTTCACATTAAATGACCGTCGAGTGAAGTCCCAACCCTAGTTATAATATTTGATTCTGATAGACCTTTACCACAGTCTAGCCACTCCAAACAGTCGTCCAAAGCAAGGGTGCGACTTCCCAAACTGCCTGAAAAATAGTAGTGGAACCACTTTATGGGGGACATAGTTCCATGGTGTTATTACCATGGCTTCATTGAAAAAGTTACTCTGAATACGTTCTTGTCAGAACACAGTTAGCAAACAAATATACATTTCTGATAACACGTTACCTTTCCAAGCTGCTGCCAATATTATTCTGCTGACCGTCCATGATGTTTGCCGCTGCACTATTTCTGCATCAATTTAATGACGTCATAAATTCTCAATTAAATTCAGGCTGTATGTGCCTTCACCAGATATAAACAGTAATATAGCGACATAAAACTAATTAGCTGAATAGTTATTAGCTTTTCTTATGATTTATTTTCCTTTCTCCATTTAATTTTAGCAGTGTTTAAGTTGTTAATTTTGCAGAGTAAAATAACTTTGCTATTTTTTTCAGGTGCTTCGCGAGATTGTGAAGAGATTGGAAGCATCGTAGAATGCAGGTCGTGTTTCGTGATCGCAGTTAATGAATGCCGTTGCGTTGGTATTCGAGAATGACTTCCTTTGAATTGCTTTCTACTTTAGATGGAACTGATTCTTAGCGTTTTAAGGTAATTGCTTATTGTATTTAAAGGTATACTTTTGTCCAAAGTATGACGAAATAAAGTGGTACTGGAATTTTGCCTACTGGAGTTAACGTTAACTGCTTTGTTGGTCTTGTGGTGTCAAGCGCGACTGCTGATCTTTGAGGTCCTGGGTTCAATCCCCAGGTCGGGCAAAGTTTTGTTGGGTTTTTCCGTATGGAATTACTCACTAGCAGCCCGGAGTTTAGATTTGTGCCCGGTTGATGGCAATAGGCTCGCCCCCTATTACATGGGACTTGAAACATAACGGCTAATTGAGGGTACTCAGAAGATTGAAGGAACTATACACCTCTGTCCAACCCTTTGGGGAATACAGGTGTGATGTTATTAAGTTAATGGCCCCCACGATTCCCGACATTATTGCTAATATTAGCAAGTTGGTTTTCAAGGTTTTAAACAATATGACCAGCGTCTTAATTGTTTTCGTACGCATCAATAAGCTTTCATTACTTCGTGAAGTTGGACATAACTTTATAGATTCGTAATTATGGTGTTTATTTAAGAATAAAGACGACATCTTTGCCTCGTATAGTAAAAGTCTACACTTCTACAGTATCAGCTTCACGGTCTTATTTATCCACGCGGAATTTGATCAGACGTATAAAAACACCCTTAATTCCAAAATTGAATTCAATCCAAATCTTTTTCCTAGTTTCAATAAATTCCGTGAGGCTTGCATCAATATTTGGCAAAGAGTATCCATACCGTTGCGAGCTTGCAGCTGCGCTCCTGATTGCTCCAAAACTTTGTGCCGTTCGAACTGATTGCGGAATGAAAGATACGTGTTCCGAATGTCGGGCTAGCGTTTGATATGAGTTTTATAATAAAGCTAGAATTTTAGATAGATATTTTTTGTTGGTTATTGATAGTTTTGAGATGGTTTTCGAGTTTTGGTTATGATTTTTTTACAGCTAATAATTTTCTGTTTACATAGGTGTTGTTACGTCGAAACGTAATACGCTATTGATATATTTAAGTAAAGCATATCTTGGAGAGACATTTTCAGCATTGAATGTTGTCTTCTAGAATTCCCAATTACTGCATATTGCTTCAACGGTTTTAACGTTAAGTCCACAGCGTTGACTAACGCCAACAGAATCGGTTATCTGCTTTCATATTCGGAAATTTAAGAGAATGATATTATTGAATGTTTCGCAAGCAATTATTGCTATAAGATTTGATATGTTATCACAATTCTCTTTTTTTGATTCAAATTAGAACCAGGCAGATATGCAATAGTTGCAATAAACTTTCGATTGAACTCGAAATCAAAGAGAATGTACTCGAAATGACAATAGTTTTGAATCGATTACCGCCAGAAAGACTAAACACACAATCGAATCAATGATCGAGACTCTAGACTATGGTGTTCTTCCGTGCTTATAGAACAGGTAATAAACACACAATATGTTTTTTTCAAACCAATAACATAAATTGTATCTCGTCTTTTCAATATACTTGGCAAAAACACTAAAGTCTTTTTAAACAATATGTATGTGCAATATAAAAGCGAATGAATAAAGTTGTACAATATGCGCAGTTTGCGAGCTACATTGAAAGTTCCTAATAACTTTGGTATCGGTGAGATTTGCCCGTGAAATATGTGAAACATTCCGGAATAGTGTTTTGTATGGTTTTTGGTTAGAGTATGTGTATTTTAGAACGGCATACGTTATGTGAGGTAAACTGGGTTTTAGATTGAAATATGCTACAGGTATATTTGAAGCTACTTTATTAAATTCTCAATTTCATGCTTGATGACACTAACATAAATAATGATTAGAAATGATTTGAACAATCCAACAAAAGACTGGCTATTATGAGCACTGTTATTACATTTGACTACGGTTATCTGATTAAAATGGAAGCTATGTAGATTTTGGACAGGGCTTAACCTAAAACTGAAGAAGATATAAACTAGGTACACAAAGACATACACCACAAAGTAAAATCGTGGCACAAAACAGATATCTATTTTGTATTCCGAAAGACAAAAGCAAATGCTCTTAGAGTTCAAAACACTGTTCGAATCTCGCCGATAGCAAGTTCCGTACGAACGGTTAGAGGAAAAACTGCACGATACTTGTATTACTTTGTAAGTTGATACTTACGCTCTTGGCGACAGTTAGCAACTTATTATGAGACAAACCGCATTCGCTGCCACTAACCTCGTTACTGTTATAACAAAAACTTCTTCTATTTCCGAAGATTCTATATAATCTTGTACGATGTGGAATAATATATATATATACGTAGAGCTTAGATTGGTTTCTTTTCTGTATGTAGATACTTGTGAGGTTTGTTAGTAGTCTTCTAGTTTATTCTGATAGTTTTTAGTTCCATGACAGAACGGAAAACATTGCATAGGAATTCCTTTGTTAAAGCCTGACTCGCAAGAAAAAGTTTTTGTGTGTTTGTACTCTCAATGGAAAATGTATGTGCTCGCCCACAAGTCTGATACGTAATCGCTTAGTAAGCGCTGAAATTCTGCCTTCAGAAAATTCTTCGACCGCAGCCTTATATGATCTGTCAGTAGCAACTGCATGTACGAACCGTACGTTATGTAAAATTAAAGCATTTAAGTGCCGGAAGCCGTTCCAAGTTCCATTGACAGTGGTGACCCCATTCGCTACGAAAACCCTATTCTGTGAACGAAAATATTTTGCTTGTGCAAGCTGAGTAATTTTTCAATTTCTAAAGCTATCTAGTAAAAGTAGTAATAGCCTTAGCAAAAAATTGTCACTAAAGTAAAAAAGCTAGTGTTAGAATAAAATTAAGGAATTTCTTCTTCAACTTGTTTTCAACGACTGTCTGTGGGGTCCTCGTCAAATTTATCTATATCGAAATCTTGAGTGGTTCTCATTCCTGGTGATTGTAGAGCTTTGATGTAGTCATGTTTATAGCTCATACCAGTAGCAGCATTTCTCATACACTAAGAAGCACTATTGAAGTTTCGGACCAGTTCAAAAATCTATAACTATTTTGTCCGAATTAAATCGTTAGTTATTTCGTATCATTACATTCGCTCTATTTTATTATTTAAATAGAGAGAGCGAGCGATATGTAATTGAGGGTTAATACGTGTCAAATGGTCGCCACTCGATCATCCAGCATTTAAAACGCTCGAAATGGATATTCGATTCGATTCCATTGCGTAATGAAAATTGACATACAGTTTTGATAGCGGTAGGAA
Organism: Amphipyra berbera; assembly: GCA_910594945.2. Classification (NCBI taxonomy): domain Eukaryota; kingdom Metazoa; phylum Arthropoda; class Insecta; order Lepidoptera; family Noctuidae; genus Amphipyra; species Amphipyra berbera. The sequence continues at coordinate 19,052,170 of OU343128.1, forward strand.
ATTGCGTTTGTAAGTTGTTACTTTGGATAAAGTATTATGCTTTTTGAAATTTTCTTTTTTTTTTGACGTTATGTCAAATATTCCTTTTCAATAGATGCGAAGATTGAGTATGAATATTGTAAAAAAGTTTATTTCATAGTTTCTTCTTTTCTCTCTTTATCTACAAAATGTCATGCTTTCGATATTCTCAGGAGATTTTCATGCAGTTTTCTAAATAAAAACCTTTCAATAACTCAAACCTGAAACGTGCAGATAAAATTGACACTTTTTATTTGTGATTTAAAAAGGTGGAACCAATTCACTATCAGCTACTCACACCACATTGAAAAAACGGCTTTATCGATATCAGAACTTTATCTTAACAGGATCTCTAGCACATTATAGAATAGGTCCGCAGCCTGCTATTTGGCCGGGCACCAAGCGAGCGCCTTCGGGCCCAATTAACATGTTGATAATAAAACTAACGGCTGGTTTTTGTACATTGAGCAGTATCCACAGTGAGTCTCGTTGCCAACGTTAAGGGTGCAATGGTTGTGTAATTAGACAGTTCTGGGACACTTGAACGACGGGTTTTTCTTGTTAAAGAATATTTTTGCACGGTCACGGAGGGAATAGAATTATTTTGGGTTTTGGTATTTCAATGTTTGTTTTTATTTTTGTCGAAAAATTCAATGCATGAAAATGTTTGCTACTTCTGTCCAGCATATAGATTACAACCAGATTCCATCTTATATTGGTGACATAGACTTCAACAAAAAACATCTTATAGGTAATATAAGGTATAGGTAAAATATTGGATATTTTTTACCAACAAAACGTAAATTCCTACAAAGAGTTATTTAAAAATGTAGCTGTAGATTTTCTTACTACAGCATTGTTTTATGTATCTTTTATCTATTTTATCGATATTTTAGTATTGATGTAAGTGGTATAACGTAGATTGTGAAGGGCAGCTGCCCACGTAACGTTTTACGGTCGGCAAATAGTAGGAGTGTAAGTCGTTGCTTTATAAGCTAATAACATAAAATTTATTGCCCTCTCTGTTTACACGATGATTTTATTGTATTTCTGGGCTTTTTACACAATTGATGTAATGTTTTTAAGAAGTTTTTGAAACAACAAAATTATTGTTATGTAATTTATACTGTCTACAACGAGAATCTGATGTTTGATTGCTTTTTGAAATAAATATTTTTGCTAGTTTCAGTCTAGACATTTCAAAAAACGTATTGTGGCACGTAATTTCCAGTCACAATTTATTCAGCCGTGTATCCCTTTAGACCAGTTTCGGCTATTTATTACTAAACTCGTACTAAAGTTAAGGTAGATACATAAACATTAACGACTAAGGAACAACAAGTTACCACAAATTAGAATATTAATCCCTACCTAGCGTCTTATACAAAGTTGCTTCTCTCCTTTATATAGGTACATCTACATGACAATACATAACTCTCCCTGAACACGAACGTGGCTGAAGGTTACAACTCCCAATACATTGTTACTGTGCACAACCATAATTTCTATTCAACATCGGATTACGAAGCGCATTCGTGCCAAGCAATACATTAAATTGGCCGAAGCCCAAGCGCATCGCATTTGTGCTCAATTAATGGGCCTTTACATAGCGAGCCCAGTGTTTGAAATGCAGCTTATTTGGACATTTCGGCTCCGTCTTTCTTATTGTTTGTCTTACTCAGATGTTATAATATATCCTTTTTATTTTATCATTTGTTTCAGGAATTGTAGTTAGTTGGAACGATTTTTTATTGTGTTGGATTTCGGATTGTAATGATAGTGCTTTCATCTGCTGTTTTTTTTCTTGATGAATGCTTTATGAAATTCGAAGTAAAGTCATGTATTGGGTTTTATAAACGGTAATGCAATGACGTCATTTATAAAAGTTAAACCATTTTTGCCCTAATTAAAATATTGCTGAATTCAGAGATTAGAAATCTACCCATCCCCAAAACGTACGACTTTCAAAGAGGTTTATCATTTTCATAAGTATTACGTAATGTTAAGTAAGAACAGAAAAATTCAAGAACCTTTAACATAACCATCCTTTACAAAAACTTATGAATCTATAAGACATGAACGTAAAACAGACACCCAAGTGGTATGTATTGGCATCCGCCCAGTGCATAGTGCGCACGCTTTCTGGTTTGGCTCAGGAAGGTGTTGTGAGATATCTTGGGATTCCGCACGACCTGCCCGTCTGGACGATGCGCGGATTTACTGAGTGCACTGCATTTTAGGGTTGAACATCCTTGATACTTGTGGATCGATACATCACCGGACTTTGTCTCTTCCACGAACTTAAACAGAAACATGAAGTATTGTAGTGCATAGAAATGACACAGGTAATATGAATGATAAATATAAAAGATCTATTCAAAGTGCTGTTTTGTGTAACCAATTTTCATGTTGTTTGCGTAGTATTGCAAAGTTATTAATTCGAAATGATAACTTTCAAAAGCGAGGCATAGTATTTCAGTTCGTAACTGTTTTCATAGTCAACAGCGACGATCGCGTAATTCTCCTGAAACTTGACGGTGTTAAAGTAAATGTCTCAGTAATTATAGTGACGAAACAACCAGTTTATCTCAATCCATTGAGGCGAAGTCGGGAAATAGGTTGACAAATTGATAGCGGGAGCAGAAACATCGCGTGAACCATTATTTCTAGGTTCACGTGAGGTTGTCGCAAGCACTCTGTCGACATACCATTCCACAAAAATATTCTTTGTTTTTTCTTTGTGTAAATTAATGGGTGAATTATAAGTTATATTTAATTTGAGATTTTGGTGAATGGCGGTTATAAAAAAAATCAAAAAAATTGGGTAATTATTTAGAAAACGCATGTTAAGGAGAACTTGTTGGTGAGCAACAAAAATGGTCCCATAATTGTACCTTGTGGCACTCTTCTTACGCAAGAAGTCTTAAAAGGCCCGCAGTCTTTTTAAATAAAGCATTTTAAGCATGATCTTCATCAGATGAAGATTGAGAAAGTCTTTGTTCATACGAATAATATTCTTTAGAAGATTTATATATTTAGCTTTTAGGTGACTTTCAGACCTTTGAAGACGACGTTGAGAAGGTATTTTAACTCAACCATAATTTAATATTATCAACTAATTAAAAGGAAGTATAATTCATGTACATAATTCAGTTAGCTTCCAAAATGACGAAATGTTATTAAAGTAAGTTTCAATGAAAAACTATTCAGATGTCAAATTGGAACTTTTGACATCTGAATAGTTTTTCATTGAAACTTACTTTAATAACATTTCGTCATTTTGGAAGCTAACTGAATTATGTACATGAATTATACTTCCTTTTAATTAGTTGATAATATTAAATTATGGTTGAGTTAAAATACCTTCTCAACGTCGTCTTCAAAGGTCTGAAAGTCACCTAAAAGCTAAATATATAAATCTTCTAAAGAATATTATTCGTATGAACAAAGAGACTAGTTTTTGTGATAACATTTTAGAATGTAAATCAACGCCATCTGAATTAAATAAAGGTAGTAAAAAAGAAGCTCGGTAAGCGATGTTTTAGTACCTGAAACGGAAATGGTAGTAGTCTGGCGAGAAAATGTTTTGTGAATGCTTGGCAGAACATCATGATGTATTTTGTGTTGTGATGTATTCACGTCCACCATTTTACTAGCTGTGCTCGTAGTTCTGTCCGGGAAAATGTTCTTAGTTTTCTGGGATCAAAGTACCCCATGAGTGAATTTAGGACTTATTCTGCCTTTTTTGGGGTCAAACTAGGAATCCTTGTAGTTTTTATACAAACACGTGCTGCCGTTATGGCGTGCTTCAGTAATATAATAATAACATTGATTATTATAAACCTCCATTCAAATACCTATATACAATTGTAAATTTTCGCATCTATAATGATGGTAAGGCCGTGAGTAAACGAGACGAAAGTTTTTGTGTGTGCACCGTCACTGTTCCGCCTTCAAACCGCGCTATTATGTCTGATCTGAAAAATGAACTTTATTAATATGTAATCAACATTCAAAGCACGTATGACGAGAAAATGCGTCCGAGCCGCCAACAATCCGCATCCACGCCGCGTAGCTTCCGCACCACCAACGCATATGAGGGCATTTTTTCACATGTGCGATACGGTGGCTACGTACAGGACAGAGCTGGTTGCTTTTTTATCTTTGTAAAATTCCTCATAATAAATATATGTGAACATCACGACAGACTCTGAGAAACTGGGAAGTGGAGAGGTGATTGGCGGTACCCACATTGTAACGGCGTGCGCTGGCGGTGCGGCCTTGGCACGGCACGGTAGCGGGCGCGGATGTGCGGATGGCGCATTAGCGGCATTTTTCGTTGCGAATAATCTCACCCATCGTGTAATCGTTACCGTTCGGTACATCGGGAAGCTTTTGACGATTTTGGCCCATATAATTTTAGTGCTCCTCGAAAACTAAGTAATTTGGTTTAGAATATCGCAGTCTGCCATTTGTTAGTAAGGTTTGTTCACCAATCTATGAATACATATAAATGTAGCTATTCCTAATTCTATTCCTGTATGAACACTTCAATGTTAAGAGATGTCATTACCAGGAATCTCGGGTACAAAAGCTCTTTTGGTAAAACACGTCTTCGTACATAGCATATTCCTGTACTTTCGTTTCTTTCATACATTTTGGTATGAGATACTGTAAGTATCCATGTCTGGTACAAAATACTTGAATAAATTTCCCCAACAAAACATCTTGCTTCGCAGATAATGTAATGAGAGAGAATTCAATTACCGTATCTCTTTGTTTTTTCCCTCGCCAAAGCAAGGGCTTGGTAAAGTGCACATTCGTTGCTCAGTGTACATTGGCGATTTGTACCGCGGAGCGTGGTTCCGACACAACAGTGGTACCCTCGTCCCCCGTGCGCTCCTCAACCCGCCGCCGCGGGAAAGAGCTGGCGAGGTCTATTCAAATATCCCCTGTCTGTTCACACCCCTCCCCACCCGCCAGCGCCTCGCAGTCTCGTTCATATTTCGTGTTCCTATTTTGCGCAGCATCCCCGGGTACCAAAATGCAGTCCGCAGACTCCAAAGAGGCTGAAGCAAGCAGTATCGTATTTGAAATTTAACCTTATTCTGTACCCCGTAGAGTTTCTTATTGACTGTCCAAAATTGTTTCGCTTACGACCTAAAGCACACAGGCGCGGCCGCCTCCCGAAGCCCGGAATAGGGGTAGAGATTCAGTACAAGTAGCGTGTAGGGGCGCGGCTCGCCGCAAAGTTAGACGCAACTGAGCTCCTGCCGATAACGACACTTCATGTTACATTCAGTTCAAAAATTTAAAATTTAATATTTAAGAAAATCAAGTACACGGAGATGGATAAAATAAGGTATGTGTTTGTGATTATTTTTCTGTGTCCAGTTGGTGTTACGTTTGAGCGGCAAAGTTTTCGTATAATTTGATTGCGTCAAACGCTCCCTTAATTCGATTTGGTGCCTTCACCTTTTCCCCCGCGCGAGTCGTGACGCGGACAAGTGTTGTTGACTTGTTGTTTCTATTTTGTTTTGAGTTGGATTCTAACTGGCATTTATCTGCACCTTTTTTATTCTTCAAACTTTTTGGTCCTTTTCTTTAGTTCGGTTGTAGTGAATTTGTTTGTTCGTTATTTCAGATCTCGGAGATGACGGTGCGTGTCGCGGTCTTCTGTGGAAGGTAACGTCTAAATTCTTGTTTTGTATGATTTGTATTTAATTACTAATTCGTTTATTATTTCTTATTTATGTGATTTAAATTTTATAAATTTAAATATTAACATAATTTCAATTTCTTGCTTAACATGTCTTTTTAGTTCAAATGATTTTATGTACGATCACGTTTTATGTGTTTGTATTAAGTTTATTCTTCTCGCACGTTTTTCTCTTTGTTACAATGTATTAAAATCTACCGTTTCAATATTAACTCGTCGTGAAATTTCGGCCGTCCCCCTAAGCTACGCTTGAGACTACGGATTAAAACTTTTTCTATTTATTCCCCACCTTAACAGCCATTAACGGGATAAAATCGAATCAAAAACTAATTTAATGCGAAGCTAGATCTTTCAAAATGACGTTTTAATCGTATTATAATAATCAAGAAATCTGCCCAACCAGAGCCTCGACCAACATCTAATGAGGCTCTCGTTGGGTAGCTGGGTCAAGGGCCTCATACAGAAAGCGGTACTTCTGGACACGTCACGTATTGTCAGGAAGTTCCTCTCTCTGAAGCTCTGACCACCGGTAGCTTGGATCCTGTTCCCGATGCCGGTGGGTTACTATTTTTAATATTTTTAAATGATTTTTTTATTTTTACAGGAGTATTTAAAAATGTAAATTATATGTATAGAAAATGAATAAACGGATGAAAATAATAGATTCTTCCTGTTATCTAGGGAACTCCGAAAAGAATACAGAATTCTTAACTAACATTAAAAGAATGGTTAATAATTTGGATAATTATTTCTCAACTAGATAAAATCTTCATAATTAGCCCACATTAATGCTTTAATCTAAACATATTAGCAGCCAATGAGTTTCTTTTTCCAAATATTTATTCTTTGGACTTTAATATTCTAAAATTCCGTTTAATACCATCAAAATTAAAAAGCAAATTGGAATACTACTAGATTTCGACAGACATACTTGTGTAAGATTACGGAATCAGTATAGTACCTAATATCGGAAATCATAAGACTATCTTAACCTACATTTTCTAAAAAAAGGATCTAACAAACGAAGCCAAAACGTTCCGGTTCGTTATTATCCGATCCGTAATTGCGAACATTACACCTTCGTATCAAAGGACCAAAATATAAGGAAAGCGTAAATAGGTATTTCTCCGTTTTCATATCATAGCGACTGTCGCAAACGGCCCCGGGAGAGCCATATTTATGAAGGCGGAGCAGAATGTAATAACAAAAGCAAATAAGGATTTTGCGACTCCGGACTTCTGTAAATCGAGTATTATACTTGTGACTTTAGGTGAGAATTCTTTTCCCTGTAGTGTATTTAATTAGGTTCCTCTTTGTATTACTAATCTCTATGCTAATTTTGGGTATGAGAACGTGGAATATTTTAGATACTTAGGATAGGAGGAGGGGAGGGTCTAATCGTTTCCGTATCGAAGGCCATGTGTACATCTACAACTATTTGGACATTTTGATCGTTAATATTTGTAGCTGTCAATACTTTTTTTACGTCACGTCGCTTTGGGTTTACGACGTTTTTTTCACTCTGCCAGTGTAATCAGTGTAAACTTATATTGTTGAAGTTCTCATGCCACATTAATTCAATGAATGGTTTATTGAAAATAATGATCATCGATCTATAGTTATTAACTATTACGAGGTTTTGCTATAAATGTTTTGTAACAAAGAGACTGCTGGACTGATATTATCTCGATAACCAAAACAGTAAATAAAAGCGAAGTACATTTTTAGAAAAGTTAAACGTTTTTCTAAATGCACTTAGCTATAGCAGCTTTAAAACAAAATGGTTCAATGACATGAAGTTCTACGGAACTTAGCTTTGATTTTGACATTGTACTAATATTGATACACTAATTATCTACTTGCATCTCGCTGAAATTGATATTCGTCAATGATAAAATTAATAGGTAGATATATTTATAGAAAAAATAACTGCATTCACCAAATCAATACCGCTCGGGGCAAAGAGGGAACACAACGGTTTCTACACTATATCATAAGTCAAAAAATTCAAAGATTTTCTTTAATACTAAACTTAGTATCAAAAAAGGGTTTACCAAATTAATAGACCATGTCGTACAACATGTAAGCGATTTTTATATAACTTTTACTGCCATACAAGACCAGCCGAAAGAGGATAACGTATGGCCATATAAAGTATAGTTTTCAACGATACAAAGAGGTTGTTTGGGCGCGATTTCGCGACCATCCATTATAGTGCCCCGCCGGGAAGTGGCCGAGATTAATACACACTTTCAAGATTGCACACAATCGGGCTGAGCTTGGAAATACCGGATAACGATGCTACTTAGCGTGGTTGAAAAAGTGTATTAGAATGAAGTTAGGCTGGGGGAGGAAATAGATACTATAGAAATTGCGTTTGGAACAGCAGATGATCGGTTCTGAAACATTTCTTATTTGAAGAACTTGGCTATAGGTATTGAAGTTAGTAAATTAAATCTCAATTCTCACCCCCGATTAAATATTCTAAAGGATTCATAAAGGAGAGCCTCCGTAGCTATGTATCTATAGTATTTAACCTACAAGGTTATTCGGAAAAGGGGTATTAATAAGTCATGGCCTATTAAAAAAAGTATCACTTATGACTGTTTTACAACTAGTGTAAAAATAAAATTTTATTTTATTTTTGATTATTTTAATTTACTTGCAAAAATAAAATTAAGTCTTTTATTTCAATACATCGACAGCCCTGTTTGCGTAACGAATTCAGAAAATGCAACTACTGATCCATGACCCCAAATATGACCTAAAATGTAAACACAGCTGGTAATAGGGTTGCCTTATTATTATAAATATGTTTTTTTTTAAATTAAATCTTTGATCTACTATTTCTCTAAAACCATTGAATTTTGCGGAAAGTTGTAGAACAAAAGTTATTCATTGTTGTGGGTACTTTAACACCCTTTCAGATTAGTAACTCTTTTCCGACTTACATTGTATAGTAGCTTAGCTATTAGAGATTCTTCATTTCAGAATAACTAGTAGGTATCGGTGTGAGTTGGTATGAGCCTCTTGAGATAGCCGCTCAACACAAAATTCTACAATTCCACCATCACCGAATTATTTTGCTTCTTTATTACCGAAATACCACTGTGTCCTATCGTACCGGTAATTTAGCAACCCTGTACTTAATCCTCCGGTGGCCGGCAATATGGCCGAAACAATTTGGTATACGCACCGCGTTTATAAGGCTCAGTGGATTCCTTTTGTTTACCGAGAGAAGAATGAAGCAAATTTACAATACTAACAAAGTTTTATGTCTCTCTTGGTAGGACTTTGCGGCTGTAGTGGAGAATTGTAGTGAGTTAAGCAACCGCCAATGGTTCTGCGCAAGCGTTTTGATAGTTAGTTAATTCTGTCAAGGCTGTATATTGTTGGAAGCTATAATTATTCAACTGTTTATCTTGTGGGTTCTAAATCTTTTGAGGCGGATTTATTGTCTTACTTCCTTTGCAACTAAGACGATAATCAAATTATTACGTAATTATTAGTACGTATTTTGATCAACAGAAGATTTCTTCGTTAATACGTTTTTCACTTTTCTCAGAAAATATTACGTTACCAATAAACCATCAATGAAGTTTTTTTTATTATTAATTTAATTACCTACTGTTTCTAAACGTCGAGATAGAAATCTATCTATAGATTCGGCCACAATCTCGCCTGATTTTAAGCCGCGTGATCTAAGATGGTAGGTACATACTAATCTTTAATCTTGTCTAAGGATTTTACTAACAACATCTGATTTCCGAATTCGATTTCCGATTCTGATTTCAGGAAATTTATAGTAATTTATAGTGCTGTAGGGTAATTACGAACATGGGAATATTGCGAAAATTTCGAATTACTACTAAACTAGGCTTAATTTTTTATTCTGGCAACATTGCATTACATATTCTAGCATTTGCCACGTTGTCAGAGCAAAAAATATTGCCTGGTTTAGTAGAAATTCATAATTTTCGGAATATTCCCATGTTCGTAATTACCTTAAAGCATGATATATCATTTATACGAGCTCTCCAATCGGAAGATCAGCTGCGTACTTAAAGTAGTTCACATGGTGCTATCTTTATTATTATACTAAAATTTTATCACTCCACTGGCGTAAAACGCAAGACGTATAAAATTACAGTCATAACTAAGAAATGAAAATGAATAACTAATGAGTGTGCTCAACAAGTCTTAGAAAAGGATCTTTTATTACAGGGCCAGCGTAAATTCGTTTTATCTCGCCTTTATCTCATTCAGAACGTTTCCAGACTTTTATTTTAATCTGAGAGGTCTAAATGAATTTTCCCTTTATATTGTTGAATTTAAATATTAATTTTGTAATTTCTTCGACTGACATCCATTAACCTAGCATAAATTGCCCTCGTGATGTCCCTTGACGTCGTAAGGCAAGTTTTTATGTCTTCTTTTGTTTGACCTTCTGACTTTGTATAATAAAATAGTTTCCTAAGACTCATTGATCAGCAGAGTTGGTGAACATTTGACAGGAATGTCTGTCTCAATATATCGATCACTCATAAATATTTCATACCTATCCTATTTGAGCTCCAATTGGACTGGTTTCTTCTTTTGCATCTGCTGCTTTTGGAATCAAGTATTTGCCTATATTAGGTGGTATACTTTTCTTATTTTGGACGGTCTCATTTTCATGTGGTCTTTCTATTTCCAGTTCGTTTCTATTCGATAAGTCTTCTCCATCTTCAGTAATCAGATTAGGAATTTTAGAACTATCCAACCCCTTAGTTTCCTGTACCATGAATATGAGTAACTGCTCAAGAATTACTCGTTTACTTAGCACTCTTTACGGCACAATACCCATTTCTTTAAGAAAATTTATCAAACAGATCTTCACACAAGGCCCTTGAGATAAGATTAAAAAAACAAAAAGACGAATCAGCAGCTACTTTGTCAATTTTGAAGATGTTATTAGCAAATGGTATGTAAAAGTAAATTGACGATCGATCTCCGCGTGTCGTTTGCATGCCTTCCTAACGAGTGCCAATAAATGCCTGCTAATGGATTGATTCAGCCTGATTTGAGATGTCTTAAATACCAATAGTATCGAGAATTTGATTTTATAAAAATTCCTTTTCTTGGTTCAAGTTTTAGATTTCTGTGGTTCAAATTATATATGACTTTGGTGTAGAAATAAAGAAGTATGAGTTTGATTTGACACGATGTTTTTATCTGATGAAATGAAATAGCCGCATCATCTACTTAACTTTATTCTATTTGGTAATTGTTTTCACAATACTAGAATTATATCTAATTAAAAAAACCTTATCTCAAATTATCAAATTATTCAGTTTATTATTTTTCTGATTGCGCTTTAATTTACCAGATCACTTGAATTTGTATCTATGTACCTACAATCGTGCACGGAATTTGTCCTCGCCCGCGGCCCGCGCAATCTAATACGTATGCTAATTTATGATAGCTCTCTGGAATTATAGATGTCGCCCCGGGCGCGAAATTACGATCCCTTTCCCCTTGCTCCCGCCATTCGGTGGCGGCCATCTTGCCATTTGATTCGACGCGCGGGCACAATTAAAATGCACTAAACTACCTACACTAGCGTGCTAATGTCCTTTTTTAGTGGCATGAGTTCTGCCTGCAGCATCCAGTTATAGCAGGCTTAAGATTGGTCTGTATTTAAAGTTGTATTTAAACCACCGCCTAATTTGAACGGTCTTTTGTTTTTATTATACATCTGTCTTAATTAGTGGCTTTGCATAAAATGTGAAATGCGGAAATGCAATTTACATGTTCCGTTTCTGAAACGGATGATCAGGGACAGTGAATGTGCGTTGAGGGAACTTTATGATAATGTCATCGATTTGAATCATGTTGGTTGACAAAAATTTCCAATTGAATCCATCTTTATGCCAAAAAGCGGCCATGCAGTTTTATAAATGTTATTAATGTTTAACTGACATATTCCCCTAAAAAGATGATAATTTAATACCTAGTGATGTTTTAGTAACGTGCGATACGAAAATTCATTATTCTAAAGGGCTACAGACTTTTAGATAAACATTACTAAAAATACCAATTGACACAGGATACGCAGATTACCCTTTACATTACCGAAGCGGCATGGAATGGGCAGAGTAAAGTCTGATATAACTTAGCAGACTTAACTGAAGCCCGAGTTTCATTTTCACAAAAAAAACTAAATTCTTTTAGCGAGATTAACATGTAAATTAGCTAACAATCCCTAAATTAACACTTCTAAAATGAATTATTCCTTTTAGTTTGCTATTTTCACTTCGTTTTAATCCGAATATATATTCAACTTGGTATATTATTCAGGTTTTTCTGGCAGTCTATGTTGTGGTAGTATCAGGACTCTAGGGTGTCATAGAAGGGTTGGAGTTGTGAATTTTTCATTTTGGTCGTCGGCTCGTATCTGGCAGCTACGTAGATAAAAATGTTTGAAACATGAGTAGAATGTTCTTTCAGCTTTGTGTGAACCTAAATTCTGCGATTTTGGATTCTGTCATCAACTGTTATTCAAGACTATGTCCGCTTGTCTTGGACATGCCCATTTACCTGTCAGTGACTTATAAATTAAGTTACTATTAAAAGGGTTCTTTATAATCTTATCAAGAATATTTCTCGTTGTTTAGGGTCGTTTCCAAATTAATATGACTTCTTTGTTATTTCAATTATCGCTCACTTCAGCATGTTATGAGTAGGTGCGTATCCAACACTGGGTATTCACTGGCTGATATAATGATGCCTTTTTTTGTAAGTTATCTTCTGTCAAAGTAACCTCTTCTTCGTGTCGATCGATCCAGCAGAAGATCAATAAAATTAAATACTTATTTCAAAAGTAAGTAATCCTACGATAAAACTCGTACGATATCTACACATTCAGCGATCCTTCAGCTCTGTCGCGGTTTTGATACTCGATCATCTATCACGTTGTGTCAACACAAAGCTGTACAATTTCTTCAAATGAACTTTTCTGTGTAAATAGAAGGAACATAAATGAAAAATATGAAAACGTGCGATAGCAGTAAATTATTTTACTTTTAGCTGTATTATTTTAACTTTACATGGTCGCCGTCTCGCATTAATTTTGCCGGGCGCTCAGGAACTTGCATAAATATGAATAACGAGTTTCTCAACTCGACTACTAATGTTAAGTAATATCTTTCTCTCTATTTATTTTCATGATTATAGAATACGAAGTTAGAATAATGTTCAGTTGGATATTTTATTTAAATTAATATTCCGAGATGTGCTTTTTAATGTAGTTATCTTAATGATGTCTCCGATATTATAATTAATTCAGAATGTAACGTAATGACGTGCGATTATAAATGTTCAGCCCTTCGTAGTCAAATAACATGTCCAAATAGTTCTTTAGATCTTCAAATTAATGTTAGGAAATTATTTTCTATTTGTCACGACCTACTTCTAAAGACAAGTCCTATGCACGTAGATATTATACAGAACCAGACAAAGCTTAACTTTAAAAAATATTTGTAATATTTTACCAGACAACTCATATGTGTGTACAGTGCTTTAGGGTAATTACGAGCATAGGAATATTCCGAAAATTACGAATTTCTACTAAACCAGGCAATATTTTTTGCTCTGGCAACGTAATAATGCTGGAATGTGTAATGTAATGTTGCCAGAGCAAAAAATATTGCCAGGTTTAGTAGTAATTCCTAAATTTAGAAATAATCCCACGTTCGTAATTACCCTAAAACACTATACCTAAATCTCAACCAATACCAAACACATGCAACCTACCAAATTTATAGTCCAACTATTCTAAACTGTACCAACAAGAGAGTACAAAATAAAACAAACACGAACATTCCACTAGTGGTGGTATATTTTTAATGCATTCCAATTCGCGTACCGCACAAAGGATAGTGCGTTATGCAAATGCAATTTAGAGTAACAACACTAGCGTGCTTAGAATAAACCTAGGGGTACCAAATAGTTGCCTTCTACGTGCAACTATTGGTTTACGGATGGTTTTTACTTGCGTCCGTTAGTTTATGAACGGGATAGCATAACATCACGCTTTGTATTCCCCGAAGGGTTCGGCAGAGGTGTTTTAGTACACCCTCGTTCGCCAGTTATGTTTTAATCTCATGTAATAGAGGGCGAGCCTATCGTCATTAACCGGGCACATATCCGAACTCCAGGCTGCTACTGAAAAATTCCTAATGGAAAAACCCAATAACACTTTGGCCGACCTGGGGATCGAACCCAGGACCCCATGCTCAGCAGTCACGCTTGGGACCACTAGACCAACAAGACAATCACGAACGGTTTTTTTAGAATATTATAATTCTACATAATTGTGCTAAGTTAGGTGTCAGTGATTCTTATAAACTTGTTCTTCGTATTCGTGAAGTTTTGATACCGTTAAGTGTCATTAGTTACTTTTGAAAACAGCACTCTACCGAGCTTAGAATACAATTGAAGTTATAAACCGATACCTTCTAATATTAAATAATTATCTATAGGTACTTAATATTATAAAGAGGAAACATTTGTATATTTGGATTTTTGTATGTAACGAATAAACTTAAAAACTAATGGACCGATTTCAAAAATTCTTTTGCCGTTAGAAAGCTACATTATCACTGAGTAATATAGGCTACGAGCGGAGCCGTGACGACACAGCTAGTATAATACAATATTATAATTAGGGGCTCGTGGCTAAATACCAACTGCGCGGATCATACGATTTGCTAGGTTAAGCTGCGGATTTGCGAGGTTAAGCTGCGCTTGCCGCGGTCAGTCTATAGATGGATGGGTGACCGTTCGTTACACATCAAGACCCCTCCGTGCCTCGGAGAGCACGTTAAACAGTCGGTCCCGGGTGTCATACGAATACCTATGACAGTCGTTACGGGTAGTCAGGAACCCGAAAATCTGACAAGCGATCTAACTTTAAGGATATCGGTATTGCCCAATAACTGGGTGTAAAATATTGGTATTCAGTCGCATCTGGTTAGGCTGGAAGCTGACCTCAACAAAGTTGGGAAAAGGCTAGGCAGAACCTTCTAATATTAAATTGTCGGTCCTGGTTGTCATACGAATAACTATGACAGTAGCGTTATGAAAAGTCAGAAGTCTGAAAGTCTGACGACTGACCTATTATTCTTAGGATATCGGCATTGCCCAGTAACTGGGCTGCGGGGGTCTGATGGTAGTTGCTCCGTGTAGAATACTGGTATTCAGCCGCATCTGGTTAGACTGGAAGCTATCCGCAACATAGAAAGGCTAGGCAGATCAGAACATTCTAATTTAATTTGCTGGTTAACGTACAGTTTTTACTTGCGTCTGGTGGTGGTCGAACGGGAAAGTAATCTATTAGTTGCACAGTTGGCCAATTATACTACTGCCGGGGTTGCGGTGCATGCAATAGCGAATCCCGCGACCCCGGCCTTAGGTCAAAAGGAGGGACACCGTTGGTTTTTAGCCGGTAAGAGTCTGGCAGAGCCCTTCGCCTTCCCCAGGCAAGGGACATCCATGAGTATTTTCCAAAGGAAAAAAAAGGCCAATTATACTAACAAAATTGTTGAGAAATCGCTAACAAATCACATCCGAATAATACTGTCAAAATGTTTGGTCTGGATTGGTTGGAATTTATCAATAGTTTTGATAGTAGAATTGATCCCTGGTCATGAGTTCAGGCTGATTTACAGGATAGTTTCTCGAAGCAAGCCTCGTTCTGCCTTTGTCTTTCTCTACGACAAAAACAGACATAGCATGAGACTTGCTTCAAGAAACTTGATCCGTGTAAATGAGCCTTAAGAGCAGTCGTGGTATAGTTTTAAACATAGCATCACGCCTATATTCCCTAAAGGGTTGGGCAGAGGTGTATATAGTAACGTCATTTCGTCGTTATGTTAAGGTCCCATGTAATAGGGGGCGAGACTATTACTATACACCGGGCACAAATCCAAACTCCGGGCAGCTACTGAGGAATACCACACAGAAAAACCCAATAATATGAGGTCGTAAGGTCCTGGGTTCGCTCCTCAGGTCGGGCAATGTGTTATTGGGTAGTAGCCCGGATAATTTTTAAAATATATTGTTTAATCCATGTTGTTTTATCACTATAATAGACTATGAAACTAGCAGTACGCAGTCATGTTTAGAACAAATCTGAAATCCATACAGTCTTCGTTGGATTAAGAAAGTGAATTTAATCTTCAAGTAGTACCATGGGTTATGACTTAGTGCTTCTTATTTACTAGCTTTTTGTCTAAGTGAAGTTATTTATTTTATGTTGTTTATCTGCTTGGTGTGTCTTGTCTGATATTAAAGTGTATAAAACTAGCGTTGGGCACCCAGCGCTTCGCAGAATATGAATTCGCATTTTGTTCTTAGGAGTAACTTCAAGCGTTTATTTTTGCTTGGAACTTAGGGTTCCTTAAGTTTATTAGATTTTTTATTTGACTGCTTGTTGGTCTAGTGGTCGCAAGTGTGACTACTGAGCATGGGATCCTGGGTTGGGTCCCCAGTTCGGGCAAACTGTTATTGGGTGTTTTCTATTAGGAATTTATCAGTAACAGTCCGAAGTCTGGATTTGTGCCCGGTTGATGGCAATAGGCTCGCTCTCTATTACATGGGGATTAAAAATAACTGGTGAAACGAGGGTGTACTAAAAACACCTCTCCCGAACCCTTCGGAGAATACATGGCGTGGTGTTATGTTATGTTTTTTGATAGTACCTATGTGAAATATTATATTATAGTAGCTAAACCATTGCTGAAATTTGTAACAAAGCGAGAATAATGTTGTCCAATAAACAAAACACACGTACATTTCTCAAGCTATTACCAGGTAATTTTCCAGCCTTAGTCTGCCTTCAATATACAGGTGGGTATAATACCTTAGGCCCGTACACACGGCCCACTTTGCGACAGCACAATGTCCCCAGCTTAACTGGGTTAGTTCCGTTATGCAGATAAAGCGACTGCAGTTTGGAACTAAATTTAGTCCTAGTTCAAGCAATTGTAGATATGTAGTGAGATTGTTCTGGAAGTTACGGCTGAGTTATGTCACTGCTTTGTTCGGGTTTAAGTGCAAATAATAGTGTTTATTCAAGTTAATGCAACAGATAATGTTTGTTGGTATTGTTTGGAATTCTAATTGCGTTTGTTCGAATTGTGTTTCATGGATAACTGTTGGATCTTGCGCCAGTAAATATGTTTTGTTTGTAGTCTGAGCTCCGTGCAACAAATTGTATTATTTGCTTTAGACGCATAAGTGTAAGATCGGGGGAGGACAACGTTTTTCGCACATTTTAGGTTGTTCTTTCCACCAATTAACCGAGTTTTTTTTAGAATACCTATAAGAACGATACGAATAAAATCCCTTAAAACAATTTCTAAATTAAACGGTTTCATCTTTTAGTACCCCTGCGGCATCAGGATTTGAGGGTTAAAGGTTGAAAATGTTATAATATTGTATTCTCATGAAAACAGAAGTTGTGTGCGAAGTTTTAGTATAATCGGTTAAGCAAAAGTCGTTGAAAAATCTGTCGTAAGATTTGAATCAAAAACAAATCTACGAAATGAAGCTAATTAAAACCGTTTAATAAAAAAAGAGTCAGAATCCGCTTTTCTTTAGAGGTATGGTAGGTAGGTACTCTTACGTCCGCCACGAGTATTGCAAGCAGATATAAAAATATCGATAAGATAGATGCAACATGCACTAGTGTCCTGCACCATCACTTTATATTGGCGTCACTAATTCCCCTGCCAAGCGTGTTGATTATAGCCTCCCCATCCCCTAGGTCGTTTGTGGTAGCGATCGATGCGGACGTTTTGGAAACTATTAAGTTATGTATTACATTCCCTTCAATTCCTACATCTGCTAAAAACCAATTAAGAGATATATCTTTTTCCTGGGAAACGGAAATTCTCAGTGCTCAAGATAATAAAAGTAAAAAACAATGTAATTGCTTCCAATTAGTTTTGCAATCAAAAAACCTTAAAGTTCTGACTTTAGAACGGTGTTATCCGACAAAAAGTCCGCCACTCCGGTGGAATTTTATTTAGTTTTATTTCAAGCTACCTTTAATTTCCTCGGCACCGTCTCCCTTTGTTTGTTCTTAAAAGAAAAACAATTTGAAAGTTCTACTAGTCGCTGTCGCTTTTTTTTCAAGATTGAAATTTGCTCTTCGCTTCTTTCCGTAAAAAAACGGAGTTGCGATGTTTATAATGCTTAGTGTAACTTTGTTGTAATTCCGCGCGGGTCCTTATCGGAAGAATAAATTAGAAGTTTTTAAAGGTGTTCTTTCGCTGTATACATGCCCTGTTATATACAACAGTGTTTGGGAATGCAGTTCTTTACGGAAATAGAAACACCAAAAAAGGAGTTATGTTGTTGTTGCTTCAAATTAAAATACATGAATTCGCACAACAAAATTCGGTTTGCAATTTCGGGACTTTGCGGTTTTGTAGTAAATATTTTTACTAGCGAAGAAATTTGTACATACATAATGCAAGGTGAACTCTATTTAAATTTCAACATTAACAGCACGCCACATATTTATGCAGCAGTTGTAAATGAACAGTATTTTACTGCGAGCAGTATTTTACGCCTGGCATTTTCACAGCACGGAAACGCAGTAAAATATTCATCTGGCGCGCACAACTTGGCTCCACACTCCCGTCCTATATGATAGGCGTATCGATCGCGGCTATATGGAAATATGTTTGCAAATATAAATCTGTAGCGGTCGGCTGGCTCGGAGCCAAGCCCAGCCCTCGGGTCTTTGATTTAAGTGATGGTTAATCAGTACCCAGTTGCGTTATGTTGATAATTTTGGCAGCGTAAGCCTATGTACGAGTGTGGAACTATTCGATTTCGGTTTTATGTGTTGCAGTTATGTGTTGGCTCATCCCTAATATTTGCATAGATAAATACTTATTCTAATGTTAACAGTAAAGCTACTATCAGAACTATAACAGTTTGTCGTTTAGCCGTGACTTCAATACTAAACCACACTTTTCAGAATGTTTCAAATGAAACAACTTAGAAAATTTAACGACACAATATAAATCTCGGATCATTTTATCCAGACTACTCGACCTGGCTTCTGTCTAACGTCTGAGCGTGTCAGCACACAGCTTTATGTACACTTAACAAAGACACATAGGTACCTACTCTATTTTATTTTTACACCCACACCTTTCCTACATTTCAAATGTGAACTATAAACCTTAACGTTGACATTACTCGACAAATTTTAAAAGTTAATCTCAAAAGGGCTTATGTCCGAAGTTAACTCGTTAGGCAAATTATTAAGAGCAAAGTTTTTGTTTAATGGGATCAAGTTTAATGTATGCGGATGCTGTGGGTCACACGCACTGTCGTAATGGATTGTTCGTTGTTACTAATTTAATTTGTAATTGTTATGATATTGTGGAAGAGAGTGATCTTGCCAATTATACAAGGTTAGTCGGAAAAGGGGTTCTAAGCCGAAGGGTGTTAAAGTACCCATAATAATGGATAACTTTTGTTCTATAACGTTCACCAAAAGTCAATAGTTCAAGAGAAATAGCTGTTCAAAGGTTTCATAAAAAATACGCTAAATTCTATCTATCCTCAGCTATGATCAGCTGTGTTTACATTTTACGTCATATTTGGGGTCACGGATTAGAAACTCCGTTTTCTGAATTCATAACTAAAGCAGGGATGAGGAATTTTTGAAAAAACTAAAATAAAAATAAATTTTCATGGTAAAAAAATTAGTCGAATTTTTAAATTTTATCACTTTCTTTTAAATAGTCGACAGTGATACATTAAGTGGCCCACGGCTCAGTACCCCCTTTCCGACTAACCTTGTATAACAGAATTAACTTGCGACTTGCGCGCATGGTTCGTTGCTCCTGAAAAGAACGCGAGAAAAACTGCAACTACATTGTATTTCATTGCTTCCTTGAAGAACACACAATACCGCAAGTAATCCTTCAATAATCTTTGATTTTACAGCCTCTAATTATCCACTGTTGAATGTAGACATTCTTATGATTGCGTCATTCCTAGCTGGAAATGCAGCGTGTTGCGTCTGGCAGTGCGTTGCATTACGTAGCGTCGGGCAGTGCGGGGAGTGTAAAAGCAGTACATTACGACGCAGTCGCGTGCCCTAGCCGCTGCGTTGCAGGGATCATTTCTGCTGCAGTCAAGGCGCTCAAAAAAAACTATGCGTGCGTCGCGCTCGGCCACGCATCGCTAAGATGCATTGCTCATGTTAAGCCACAAGTATAAAAGGCTTGTCAATGCAATGCTACGCGTTGTCCAGCTAGGATGAAGGGTTATTTTAGTGACGCGATGCTCGACGCAATGTAATGCAACGCGCTGCTTAGCGCGATATATAGAGCCAAACTTCTTTATGTAAACTTAACTTTTACATAAAGTAGGTACTCATTTCTATATTCAACAGTAGAATAGTCTCATAGTTTCTACTATAAAAATAAAAAGATTAAAAAGGAACAGAGGCGCAAATTTGCATTTGTTCTTTGTTTCAAAATTAGCATTTAAAAGACGAGGATTCTAGTAGGATAAATAATACATATAAATTAAGCTTTTTGTTTAAACTGGAGTACGTTTTCATGTTTACATCCACACATTTAACATTTTTACATGCAGAACTTTTGTAATTATTATACAGATGAAAATAAAATGCCAGGTTTTTATTACAAGGGGTACATGTAAAGAGTCTCCACGATATTTAAGTACGTCCGGCATTTTCTGGGCAATCAGCCTCGCTACTAACCAGGCCCGGATTGGCCATACGGGCAAATGGTCGGATGGGCCTGTGGGACACAGTCGGAGAAATCGAAAGAGTGTGAGGGAAACGTCGCAAAAAAGGTCTTCCATGTATCGCCTATCGCTTGTTTGTAAATGAACCCAAGATACAGGAGAAACAGTGAGGGGAGTGACTAAAAAAAAAACGTCGTCCGTCTAATCGCTTGGGAATTAATATTTTTTTGCCAGCGCTGGGCTGACAGTCTCTCAAATGCCCGGGTCGATTTCAGGTCCCAGTTCGGCCCTGCTACTAACCTTGCTGATTGGCTAATATTTTCACCACGGCGAGATTTATGCTCATATAACTCGTGTCGATACAAGAGAAGAAGAAGAATGACAAGGTTTTTCTTTTCACACTAGTTTGATATTTCAAAGATGATTTTACACAGATTCAGAATTTCCCGGTTACTACAATATATTTTATACAATAACGTAACATAAAATCATGCCTATATTCCCCGAAGGATTGGGCAGAGGTGTATAATAATACCCTCATTTCGCCGTTATGTTTAAGTCCCATGTAATAGGGGGCGAGCCTTTTGCCATCAACCGGGCACAAATCCAAACTCCGGGCTGCTACTGAGGAATTCCAGACGGAAAAACCCAATAACACTTTGCCCGACTTGGGGATCGAACCCAGGATCTTACGATTAGCGGTCGCGCTTGCCACCACTAAACCAACGAGCCACGAGAGGTTGGACCATTAACTTTTATGGCTGTATCAGGTAAAAATTTACAGGAACTTAATTTTGGCGCATAGCAACATACATAGAACAAACTTTGCACTTCACATAGCCAGTGTTGCGAGCCGGCAAATGTACTCTGTCTTTACTAATTAACTTTAACAAGCAACTTTTCCCACGTAAAATAAAATATTATGCTCAAACAGACAGATAGGTACATAATCCATACTAATGCGAGAGTTTATTTGTCCGTCTGTCTAATTGTTACTCCTTCACGATTAAACATATATACATACATAAACTCACGCCTTTTTCCCAAGGGGGTAGGCAGAAACTACAGAACGCCACATGCCACGATCCTTACATACTCCCTTCGCTTCATCCACATTCATACATCTTGTCATACACGCACACCGGTTGAAAGTACTACGCACTTGTCCTTTGTGAAGAACATCACCAATAACAACAAGCATAAACTAGTGAACTAATTATATTTGGTACAGTGACAGTCTGAAATCCGGAGAAGGACATAGGAGTTTTTATTCACATACCATATGATTAAAGCTGCGTGTATCAGCTAGTTTTATATATTAAGTTTTCAGACTAAAGCTCAATTTACACTGTCGCGAAATGGAATGGAAGCGTCAATTTCGCCTCATGACGCGAGAAGGCGCGCGAATTCGCTGGAATGCTCGAGTATTCTCGCGCATTCCAGCGAATTCGCGCGACTGCACCTTGAGGGACGTTCAGTCTATAACTTGACAAGAATGGTTGACTTGGATCTTATTTTTATATCGCTCATTTGTGAGGCAGAAGAAGAAGAAAATGATGAGAAAGGAAGAATATCAGAAAACTGCGACCGACCCATCCGACTCCCCGTTCGCGGCACTTCCCGCGGATTCCACAGACGGCGCCGACAGTAGCTAGGGGAATTCTCGAGAATGCGCGAGGATTCCCCGGAAGACGCGCGACCTTTTTTTGGTTCCTATTTAGTTTGTATGTTATACAATTGACATAAAGTTAATTATGCTATGTACAATTTCGTTGCAAAAAGTCGCTTCCATTCCATTCCGCGGTGGTGTAAGTTGAGCCTAATAAAGCCCAAAAGTTTATACAGTTAACCTCTATGTATAAAAATACTACAAGAAATCCAAATAAAGACGAGTTTAAAAAAAATGTGAGTCATGCAAGCTATCAAATAAAACCTGAACTCCACACTTTTCATCTGTGGCTTTCAGTTCGCTAAATTGATCCACCCTTTTAGGTAAAATCTCTCCGATTCATAAATAATGTTTACGTGTTACTATTTTATAATACAACCCTCCATATATCTAAGCGCCCAACGAAATACATCGGAACACAAATATGAAATTATGTGCTCACAGACATATGGAGACATATTGCTTTCAAATAAAACACATCGAAAGGGGTGAAGTAAAAGTTACATTTGTTTTAGTCGGCATATTGAAATGTAACATTTGGGATTGAATGTTTCAGAGCCGTGCTCGAGGGAAAACAAGCGGATATGAGAAAAACTCGGAGCAAACAATAGCAGGTACGTCGTATGTTAACTTGTATTTTTCATCACGTAGAAACATATCGTCGTATGTTGTCTTATATTTTTCATCATGTTGGAACATATTCTGATGATTGCTAATTTTTGCTGTTTCGGCAATAGGTTTAGGTTTCGGTGTAGGGGCTCGTCGTGGCTTATTACCTACCTCGCCGATCATACGATTTGCGAGGTTAAGCTGCGTTTGCCGCGGTCAGTCCGTGGATGGGTGACCGTTCGTTGCATATTGGGACCCCCCCGTGCCTAGGAGAGTACGTTAAACAGTTGGTCCTGGATGTCATAAGAATACCTATGACAGTCGTTACGGGTAGCGAGAAGCCTGAAAATATGACGACCGGTCTAACCTTCGGATATCGGCTTTGCGCAGTAACTGGGTTGCGGAAGTCTAATGGTAGTCGCTCCATGTAAAATACTGGTCTTCAGTCACATCTGGTTAGACTAGAAGCTGAGCCCAACATAGTTGGGAAAAAGCTAGGCACAACAATAACTACGTTTGCTGTTTGGAAAGCTCACTTTGTCAACGGTTCTCAGTCTTTTTGTTAAGGTTTTTTTGTGCATAAAGATAGATATGTCTAGATGTATCAGGGTTATGGACGTGTGACTTAAAAGGGTCAGGTATCTTAGGGTTTACGATATTAAAACGATGCGGATGTCTGAACGTTGTACGGTTAGATATTTCTTCATTTCTTATAAGAAATATTTTATAATTACTTAACCGAGTTTTTTTTAATGCAATAAAAAAATAACCATCACGATTGTGAAAATATCATTACGATCATGTGATTTCTGCTTCCAATAGACTTTCTATTTAATTTGATATTCGACATACAGGGGTCCTGGTACGTTCAAAATATCTACTGAAAATATTTCCAGTTTCTGGCACATAAAATACCCATTTTCCCTCGGTCTCAATAGATAAAAGAGAAACGTCTACAATACGCTCCGATATGAATCTAAAGCGAAATCTCTCTGCTGAATATTTTCATGAAATTCGCCGGAGATAGGGATTCCATTAGTAGACGAATTTGTATCGATGAGTCGAGAATTAAGAAGACTGATCGCTCCCATTTGTAAGGATTTTTCTACTAAGATATACCTTAAGATCCTTTTTTTATTTTTCGTAGACGGGTACTTTCTAGTTGTTATCGACTAAGATGTTGAAACCTTGAAACACACTCAGTAAGACCATTTATATTAATCAATCTATTTTTGCAAGGTATTATTATCAATTTTGAATATAAATCATACAATTTTCCCGCACAAATTACTAAATTAATAAATATGTTATAACTCAGCTTTATTATACAAATCAAAATTAATTGCCATTAAATTCTGTTGAAGGCAAATTTCTCGAGGCGGTATCTAAAATCCAATTAATTAAGCACCGTCGCTGGGTCGGAGAGGCCTCTAGGCAGTTATCGCTCATATCTACGATAGTTTACTTACATTATCGACACGGTACAGCTCTAAAGTTGCTCTTGTGGAGGACTGTTTGCTCAGCGGCAAGATTAATGATGGCAGGACGACACTGCGCAGACTGGGGGAGGGTTGGGGGGGCACCTACCGGCGGATTCAGTTCTATCCCCCGAACATTGTAGTACGTTAGTTCTATTTGGGCTAATTGCTTGTAGATATTTACGTGAGCGGCACCTATACGGGCTCCTAGTTACTCTTAGATTTATAAATGAGCTTCAATTAAGGCTTAGTCGATGCGCCTCGTTAGACCCGATAGTTAATATAGTTCAAGTGCCGTGTTTTCCTCGTGTTTTGCTCGGTTAGCTTGTGTAATGGTTCAATTATGAGGCTTTCGTATTATGTTTTATGTATAGTTGGAGTTATTATTCGATTTATGTGAGGGAGTTTTTAGAATTTGAGTTTAACTACTTACAGTCCGAATTTATCGATGTCACTTTCAACAAATGATACTTTCCGTTTGTTAGATGTTATATCTGTTAAATAATCTGTACACATAAAAACAAAATATACCTACGTCTATTTTCTTTCAGAATCAGAATGTTTAGGTATTTACTTTTCACTCTATTCTGCCTAGCCTTTTCTCGTAAACGATGTTGGGGTCAGCTTTCAGTCTAACCAGATGCGGCTGAATACCAGTATTTTACACGGAACGACTGCCATCCGACCTCCGCAACCCAGTACTTGGGCAATGCCGATATCCTAAGTATTTACTTTTCACTCTGTTGTTCTATATATCACAAAACATGCCAGATGTTCTCCGCACGACAGGTATGGCACTATGTTTTTCCGCTGGATAAAACGCAGGCCCAGTGTGGCGACGCATGTGTAGTTCAGGTGGTCACATTATGATTAAAAAAATGTTTAAACTGAACTTAAAAAATGTGTTTCCAAATCTGACAGCTCACCGAGTGTACGAACATCCGTAATTTCGTACGTGTCGTACATCTATTAGATTTAGCGCAATTCTAAGTCTCAAACGTTTACGTCAATCTGAGGAAATTGATGAGTCAGGCGATCGGGTGTACTCGGGTGAGCTCGTACAAAAGGCCTCGCGGGAAACAATGCCCGCTCGCCTTTCAGCGCTCTTCCCCCGTGCAATTAAGTGAACCTTTCTGTTAAGCCCGCTTTCCTCAACTACATTATCGATACAATGGTCACAATGATTTGCGGAAATACGACGAGATTATTTTTTTGTGGCGTATCCCGCGAGGATTTGATGCTGATTCCTCTGATTTGTGATCCCTCGTCATGCTATCAGATTAGGGCGAAAGTGTTGTATTGTGCGTGTAAATTGAATTCTGGAAGGCGCTGAGTTTTTGGACGAGAAAAAACGTTTTCGCGAATGGGCAAGGCTTTTAGTTTCGTATTTAATTGAACACTATTTTATTTGAAAAATCATATGTAGGTATCTGAGTACCAAGCTGTATTGTAGGTACTGTAGTACTTTATAAAGGTTCTAAGTCTGGTTTTACAGTGCCGCTTTCGCTAGCGCGGTTAGTAAGCGTCGCGGGCCACGAGCTTTGAGTGTCTTGAAACGTTTTAGAATAATCAGCGCGTGCGGTGGTCAGCGCTGACGGGGAAGTCATACGTTTCGGCTGTCAGCGCGGATGGTCAGCGTGACTCTAAAACCAGCCCAAAAACGATTAGGTACTTAACTTACCGACATTAGGTAATTTTATGACATAAATAAAAACGAGAAGAAAATTCACAACATGAGCTAATTAGCTCGTTTCTCAGTCTAATTTTAAGACTTGTATGATGTATCTATTACTTCATCTACTTTATTAAATACTAGCTGTTACCTACGTTTACACGCGCATCTTAGGAGAACTACTTCACGTACCCGGATAAAAAGTATAACATCACGCCTTGTACTCCCCGAAGGGGTCGGTAAAGGTGTTTTAGTACACCCTAGTTTCGCCAGTTATGTTTAAGTCCCATGAAAAACCCAATAACACTTTGCCCGACCTGACGATCGAATCCAGGACCCCATGCTCAGCAGTTGCATTTGCGACCACTAGACTAGACCAACAAGGCAGTCCAAGGATAAAAAGTATTATATGTGTTAATCCAGGACATGGTTTATCTAAGCCATCGCCTCCTTTTGCGAGGGGGTGATGGCGACCAAGGAGGTAGCGGAGAGGGAGAGGGAGGCCGCTTCTTCTCTCCCTTCTCGCGCTAGACGCACCGGGCGCCGGAGGGCGCGTGACGATCTCCGGCCACCCTAGTGAGTGGCCTGCGGGCGGCGGGTTGGGGAACCCGTCGTCCGACCAGTAACGGGCCCAGGGAGGATGGCGCGTCGTGTCCTGCGCGCGCCTCTCGGAAGGATGTGGGGCGGGGGAGCAACTGCCCCACCACAGGAGAGGTCCACCAGAAGAAGCTGGTGGACCGAGACCTGCCGGGGTCGCGGTGCATGCAACAGCGAATCCCGGAGGGACACCGTGGTGGTTTTAGCCAGTAAGAGTCTGGCACACCTCCCCGTCTTCCCCAGACGGGGGATAGTCCATGAGGATTTCCCCACGCTAAAAAAAAAAAAAAAAGGGCATGGTCTATCTAGCCGTTTATGTGTGATTGACTAACAAACATCCACCCATCTTCACAAACTTTCACATTTAAGTATAATATTAGTAGGAACTTGGATAATTGGGTTGGCGGACCGGGACCTGCCGGGGTTGCGGTGCATGCTTTTGTGAATCCCGCGACCCCGGCCCGGTCAGGAGAAGGAACACCGTTGGTTTTTAGCCGGTAAGAGTCCGGCCGACCCCCTCGCCTTCCCCGGGAGAGGGATATCCATGAGGATTTTCCAAAGAGAAAAAAAAAAGAAAAAAAAAGGAACTTGGATAATTCACTAGCGAAAACAGCACTTTCTTTCTGCCTAGCCTTTTCCCAACTATGTTGGGGTCAGCTTCGAGTCTAACCAGATTCGGCTGAATACCAGTATTTTACATGAAGCGACTGCCATCAGACCTCCGCAACCCAGTTCCTGGGCAATGCCGATATCCTGAGGTTAGACTGGTTGTCAGAATTTTGGGCTTTTGATTACTCGTAACGACTGTCATAGGTATTCGTATGACACCCGCGACCGACGGTTTAACGTGCTCTCCGAGGCACTCTCGATGTGTAACGAATGGGCAGCCATCCACGGACTGACCGCAACACGCGCAGCATAATATTGCAAATCATGTGATTCGCGTGGTTGTTTATTAGCCACGAGCCCCTCTAAAATAACAAAGTATTATAGTAGCCTAAGTAGTAGCCCCAAAGTCTTTGCGAAAACAGCACTATGTTCTTTAAATCTCATAACATACCTACATTATGATCCTTTACCACACTTAAACCACAATTAATCGTTAACAATCGTAAACACGTACCCTGATGTAAACGCATCGTAAGCAAGCGGTTAACTTAACTCCCGAAGCATTTCCCAAGTAATAAATGATAGATTACGTCTGTCATGTATAACGAGATTTCCATATTAAACGGATGCTGGCGGCTGTCATGTTAATTACACGTTTAGCCTATATCATGGTAGCTTGTGTTAAACGCGACATATGGAGCTTAACACGTCATATTAAAATTTTGTTGGCGCGCCATATTGTTGGTACGTTTTATAAGCTTTAATTAAGTCACTCTTTGGGAAAATCGCCGTTTAACTTTCGTGTTGTTGAAGTTGAAGTTTTCTTATACTTAAGTTATAAAAGCGAATATAGTAAAAAGTAGTTGCTTTATAAAACATATTTTGCGTTTTCATCCAGTATATTAAATAGGTTAATCCGGACGCTTCATGAATTTTAAGAGCTACAAAAACCGACTGTATTATTAACTCCGTATCCAAAAACTTCAGTAAAAGAACAAAATTCTATTCATAACAACTTTATGAATTGCCAAAGACAAGAAAAAAAATATAATGTAAAAATTGTTTCAAAGTTTCAGGTCGTCCCAGAGCAACGATGGCAGCTGTAGCCGAAAACTTCGTCCGAAAACCAAAACTTACCACCGAAACTCGAAACTTGAAGATTATAATGGCACATTCGTGATCTACCCTGTAGATCCGGGCTTTTGTAGTTAAGTTCACATCAGAAGCTCGTCTCTACAGGTATCTCACGGCTGGAAGACCACGCTACTGAACGTCGAATCGAGTTGAAGAAAGAAGAACGGTGGTAGGGGTTCCTGAAGGAGGCGGAGCAGAAGATGGTTGGACGAAGATAATAGATATTATCTACCTACTTGTATAATATTGTTGTTTTTTTTTAGATGGGTAGGTACAGTTTTGGAGAAGATTAGATTAAAAAAAAGCTCTATTTCTTTAATATTTTATTATTTTTGTTTAATTAGTATTATTTTGTAGCGTCTGGTGCAGTGATTGCATGCCCAAACAGCTTGCGCAAAACTTTACGAAAACTGTACGGACAGTATTAACGGAACTGCGCGTTGTACCATTTTGCTGTGTTAACGTACACGCTTATTTTATGCAAATTAGAATTTGTGCAATTAAAATTAATATCTATAGGTATTTAGTGTTAATTCCGCCAAACAGTTGATCAAGCCTGAATGCAGTATGCAGCACCGCCCTCCCGCCCGCAAATATATGCTAATGCAGAAGGTGCGATTAATAACATGCAACATACAAACAAATCAAACTGCTACGATACGTGTTTCGCCCCCTCTACAGGGCATCCTCGGGAGATGTTGATTCGTCGAAAATTTGTTTTTTTTAATTAAGATTAAGCATGAAGCCGGACATTAGACAAAATATTTTTGTGGGTTTACCTATTTAAATTTAGTTCTCTGATTTAACTACTTGGTCCTACCTACATGCAATGTTCTACATTGGTCTCTAATTTCTTATTTCTTCTAAATCTTTTAAATTCGTAATTTAAATAAGCTTTTATTATTGCTTTGAGTGTTTGTTTTGCAACCTATTCCAACGATAGCGTTATTGTGTTACGTACCTATTGTTTATAACATTTACTGAAAATATTATTTGTATGAAGGGGGAATTTTACTTTGATATTGAGACATGAACGATCCAGTAATGAATAACTTCTTCAGTTTAAACTATCTCACTTGGTTATAATTATGCATTTCATAATAGGTACGTACGTACGTAATTGTTTCTGTGTATCTATCTTTAGCTTTACTATTGATGCCATTATAATTTTGTTTTTTGCCTTTAATATGCATAATACAATTAAAAAATCCTCGAAGAATAATTGTGTTTGTAAATGACAACAGAAAGAAATAAATGCAAACATAATACTTAAGTATAGTACCTACGGTCATTTAAACGTTGTATAATAGCTAAACAAACCTATGATCGTGCTAAAAAAATATCTTGCTTAAAAAAACCGTTTAAACACACACAAATATATTTTTAAATGATTGATTATGTTAAATTGATTTTAAAGTAAAACTTATGTTTCACGATCAAATGTTTGTTTACCTTTTACACATAATTTAAATGGTTGGACTATAAATCCTCTCAAATAACCAACGCGTCATATTTTTTCGATTTAAGTGCATCAGGGACAAGTCATTCAACAAACGACAACTTTCATAGCTCTCGGACATGATCATTTCTATATTTTATCTTAGGTACCTATATAAAAATCTTCTTCAAATATATTATTCTACATCATTCCCATTACGACATCACATTTTATTCGCCAATCCACTATCGTAAGTGCGTAGTTATACGCTATAAAGAGACAATGTGTTTCCTATGCAGTGCTCCGATGGTTTATTGCTCCATATTGCTCTACTGCGGTAGTAAAGTAAAGGCTTTAGAGCAATTTATGACGCGCAGATATGCACTTGATTGCTTTAGCGATACTTTGTTATTGCTCGAATGTCGATTCGCGAGCTATATTTCATGGAATAGTGGGAATATTTTACAGGATTATATTATGAAATATTTTTATGGCAGATAGTTTCGAATTTTCGACGTTTTGGAGTGTGGATTACTGGATGGATAGGTTCTGCCTAGCCTTTACCTAACTATGTTGGGTTCAGCATCAGTCTAACCAGATGCGGCTGAATACCAGTATTTTACACGGAGCGACTGCCATCAGACCTCCGCAACCCAGTTACTGGACATTGCCGGTATCCGAAGGTTAGACCGGTTGTCAGACTTTCGTGCTTCTGACTACCCGTACGACTGTCATAGATATTCATATGACATCCGGGACCGATGGTTTAACGTGCTCTCCGAGGCACGGTGTAACGAACGGTCACTCCTCCACGGGCTGACCGCGGCAAGCGCGGCTTAACCCCGCAAATCGTATAATCCGCCCGGTTCGTAATTAGTCGTGAGCCCCTCATATGGATCTGGAAATGAAATAGTATAGCTTTACTAATAACTGTATGCTGCTTTAATGATTATGTTCAAGGATTGTTAGAAAGTTACTTGGTGTAGTTTTAAGTGGAACAGGAGTAGGGTGGAAGGCAGTAGGCGGAATTGGATAGTTGAACTTAACAATTGCACTGTTAGAATTTTGTTAATATTTGCGACAATAATGTACGGTAGGTACAACCCGTGTGATTTAACTGTGCACCTCGCATTGAGACGTAACTCTGACGTAATGCTAACATTACTTAACGCACGAGGCGAGCGCGGGATGCCGCGCGGGTACGCGGGAGAGAGGTCGCATTCTAGCAAAGTGCACAGATAAGTTGCACGGGTTGTATGTAACGATCATGAGTAATTAGTAAAGTCTATCATATTTAATGGCCAAATACTTAAACGCTACTCAATTTTAAGTTGTCGTTAAGTCTCGTGCTGTCTCTGTCACTTCACCTTAAAGTGACAGTGACAACACGAGACTTAATGGCAACTTAAAATTGGGTAGCTTTTGAGAATTTGGCCATTAGTCTGGTAAATAACATTTATCGAATGTTTTAAACATAAAGCGCTAAATAATAAACATTACATAACAATGATTGTTTGTATGGACGTTATTGTGCCTACCAGCGTTTATAGGTAACTAATGTATTGACTATTGGCGTCGACTTGCTTTTTTTTAACAGCACAATAATTATGATCGGTTGATGAAGTTACATTATTTACGGGTCATGTCATGACAAACAAATAATAATGATATTATGAGAAACTTTTTCTTACAAAAACTGTTTATTTCATTTAGTGTGAATATTTTGTTTTGTAATTATGCCTATTATTTTATGTTTTAACTTACAGAAAAGACATTTTATTATGAAAGATTCAAATAAATTATCTTAATTTGTCATGTGCATGTGTGTCTTTTAAAAGTTTTTCTGTTTCAGATTCATCATCTATCAATATTCAGCTAAGTCTCGCAGTTTCAACAATAAAATAAACACAGAAATGGATTGAATAAATAATATTACGACTAATTTATTTACCCATTTATTTCCCGAATTAGGTAGGTACCTGCCAGTCTATTAATTGCCTTAAATGACTTCTAAAGATATCCTGAAAAATACAGAAACTATCAGATGTAATCGGCTAAACAGTAAACATTGGAATTTATTAGTAGTATCAAAAAATCAAACTCTTTAGACTCCTTAATCATTACGATTGTTCAATAGAATATTAGTCCGTAATTATGGCCTATTTTCGTAACAAAAGAGATAAATAATTAGTCCATGACAGATTTATTAAAATAATAATATTTACTTATGTAGTTATTGCTAGCGCCAATGCCCATGACAATCAGTAACGATAAAAGTGAAGTTCATTAAATCATAAAAACATTAAAATGACATGGATACATACCTACTATAAATTCTTTAATAACATATTTTCAATGATCACGTATTTATGAAGAACAAAAATTTAAGTTATAAACATGACGACGATAACATCACATTTAAAAAGATACCAATTATCCTGTCACTAATAAATATATCAGTGGACTATTTGGTATTATAGTAATTATAGAAATCATCAATTTATCAATTACTAGCGATCCGCCCCGGCTTCGCATGGGTGCAATGTAGATACTAAAGTGGGCATATAAACCTTCCTCTTGAATCACTCTATCTATTGCTGAAAACTGCATTAAAATCTGTTGCGTGGTTTAAAAGATCTAAGCGTACAGACAGCGGGAGCGACTTTTGTTTTATACTGTGTAAAGATACCTATCCCTCCAAAAGTAGGTAGCTACTCAAGAACCTACGTCCAGCGTACCCTGAGCAGTCAGCCTCGCTACCAACCTTGCTGACGGTGTAATCTTTTCACCACGACATAATCTATTCTCGAATATTGTGCTGATATGAGAGAAGAAGAACCTACCACAGTCCATAGGCCTGACCAAATTATGCAGTGAAACCCGGTTGTCACCAATTTATATGTTCTTCGAGCCCAAACTATAAAAAACCTTGCCATTGATTTCTGAGCAATTAGTTTAGATTTGAATACCGCAAGATTCTGAAGCGATCTTCTTGGTCTAATGAATCAGAACAGAGACCTAGCTGAAATGCTCAGCTGACGATAATAAATACAGTTTAATTTTTAAACAGACTGCTTATATAGGTAGATTGATTCAGAAAGATATACTTATAAAGATTATAAATATACTTAACGGATAAATAATCACGAGAGCCATCAAAAGACGTAGAAACAGAATGACAAAACTTGAGCTACCTATATACTAAAATAAATAAAAAAATGTACCTATGTATAAAAGGTGCAACTTATATGATCAATATTTATTTTATATTCTTAGCTGCTAGTTCTTTATACATTTGTAATTTTAATAGAGTTTGATTTTATAGAAATGTCTTGGCACATGATTACGTACCAATTAGTACATACCTACCACCACCTACTACATAATATTATGCGCTATTATTTAAGTAGGATAGTGCTAATCACGTGGGGTACATAATATCAGAGCATGACACCCAAGCCATCATGTCATGCTCTGCATTCTATGGCTTTGAATGGCAATCCATTCAAAGCCATAAAATGCTGTGGTTGTGGCGGAAATCATCTTTATAACATCAGCATCTTAATTATTTAGGAATATAACGAATAGTTTTTAATATATTTAAATAATTTATTAATATTAATTTGGTACATTTTAGACTGTCGCATACACTGTTGTGTTTTACCAGTTAACTATGTAGATTTCTATGTGAGTACGTAACGTATGCTACTCGACGGCAGATGGCAGTAACAAAGAGTAAGTAACAAAATTACGTGTGCATTGCCTACGTAACGTAGAGGAACACCTACTATTTACTTTTTTCTTAGTGACAATAGATGGCGCAGCATTACTGTGTAGTAAGACGATGTGTTTTATTTATCTATAATTGAAATAATAAAAGTTATATGTTTCGTATGCCCAGAAATCAGCGAGATATATTATATTTTAGACTTATTTTATGTAACAAATTTTATGTATCTAACAGTAAATACCTAATACCTTTTTTTCAGTAACTTTTTCATTCTAGGTTCCTCTAGTTGGGGTCATTTATTCGATAACATAACATCACGCCTTGTATTCCCTGATGGGTTATGCAGAGCTGTTTTAGTAACACCCTCGTTTCGCCAGTTATGTTTAAGTCTTATGTAATAGGGGCCGAGCCTATTGCCATTAACTGGGCACAAATCCAGACTCCGGGCTGCTATTGAGAAATTCCTAATGAAAAGCCCAATATCACTTTGCCCAACCTGGGGATCGAACCCGATGCATTCTTTTGCGAATCCCGCGACCCCGGCCGAACGGTCAGGAGAAGGAACACCGTTGGTTTTTAGCCGGTAAGAGTCCGGCATATCCCCTCGCCTTCCCCGGGCGAGGGATATCTATGACGATTTTCAAACGATAAAAAAAAGTCAGCAGTCACGCTTGCGACCACTAGACCAACAAGTATTCGATAGGTTCTTGTCTAATTTGCATTATTAATTTTAAATATTATTTAAAATAAGGTTAGAAAATATGTAACTACTGTCTAATCGGACTTTAATCATAATATTTTTTTTATATGTGGTCAAGATTTAATTAAATTTTGATTCAGAATAACATTATAAAATGAATTATGATCCACTAGGTATTTGTGTAGAATTATTTATCCATTTGTATTTAACCACGGCTCGGAGTGTTTAACCTAGATTAATGTACCATTAAGCTCATAGATTTGTCGAGGATGACGAATAAACAATAAAATTTGGAAAATGATGATTTGATCTCAATAAAGCGACATAAACGGAATTTCTTCACAGTAAAATATTATTTCAACGATAAGTAAATACATACCAAGAGCATTTTAAGAAATATGTCAGAAAAATAAAATATGGTATATAATAATAAAATATAAGTAATGGCCAAGTGCTCAAACGCTACTCAATTTAAAGTTGCCGTTAAGTCTCGTGCTGTCACTGTCACTTGAAGGCGATGTGACATTGACAACATGAAATTAAAGCCATGTATTCACTTGTAAACAATGTTTCAGATACAAGTTGCCAACAGTTTCTGAAACGTCACGAAAGTGACAACATCAAAACGGTCAGTAGTGTTTACAGCAATATGTATCAATGTTTCAAAAACACGTGGATTCTCGGTTTTAAAACAGTGTTTATAAACAAATGTTTATTAGTGAATACGTGGCTCAACGCTGCTGTACCTTGATTAGTGATGGGATTGGTGATCACAGGGTGTTGCTCTTAATGCGTAAGAGGATGCAGCGTCCCATTTTATTAATTGATGTTTGGTGTAAGGCTCACGATTCGATACGACCAAATGCGTCGACCTCGAGCGCCATTCATTTCTATGAACCGTTTAATACGACACCAGTAGTGTCGTGAGACCCCCTGCGTATTTCGGAAAGTAGGTTAAACAGTCGATCGCGGGTGTTATACGAATACCTATGACAGTCGTTACGGGAACACAGAAGCCCGAAAGCTTGACAACTGGTCTAACCTTAGGATATCGGTATTGCCCTGTAACTAGATTGTGGAGGTCTGATGGCAGTGGCTCTGTATAAAATACTGGTATTAAGCCGGATCTGGTTAGACTGGAAGCTGACCGGAACATAGATGGGAAAAGGCTAGACAGAACAGTGTGTAGGCTGAAAAGCGGTCTTACGACCCCGGAAACAATACGGCGTTCCATAAACGAGGACGCGCGGTCATTTAAAAAACTGGGTAACAATGTGAAGTATTTCGAAATGATGGTTAACCTATGGTTACCTATACGAAGAGAAAAGAGGACAGTTATAATATATCGTGACCACTAATCAACAAATCAATGTTGTTCCTAATACTGTACTGATTCACTTTATACGATCGTACACAGAAAATCACGTGATGCCCCGATAAACATATTGTCTATTGTCCATGGGACGTTGTCAATACAACGGCCATTATCAGCCATCGCTAATATAAAACGACCAGAAACAATGACCTTCTCCATCTCCTTCACCCATACAAAATATAGATGTTGAAGGGAATCTTGAAGGTGAACGAGAGGTAATTTATATTGGTTCAGTTAGTCTTTCAATCGCATTCGGACTTATGAAATAAATTACCTTACAACACAGACCGCCCATTTTGAACTGGCTTATCGAACATTGATTAATAGCGTTTGACAGGGCTATTTTTTAATAGTTTCTTAAAACTGTCCCCGGTCTAGAGTCAGACCGTGCTATGTGAAATGTAACGAGTGGATGTGACTTTTATTTTTCTGATACTTTTTGTTTTTTAAAAGGTACATTAATGCTACTTCTACTTCAATATCTACGTTTATTCCAGCGTATTCAGATTTTGTAGTTACATTTAGAAGACTACCATTATAATTTGTTTCATTGTCTTTAGTTTCCTGATAAACAAAATAATTTAAAATTACACAATTACCGAAATGTCAATCCGCTTCTTCAAATTCATACAATCCCGTCGTCCTCATAGAATCTTGGGCTTAGGCATCTAAGATTGGATCATGTTCAGAACTGTCATTTTCAGTAGTGTCATTTCTGAACCTACCACCAGCTTCGTTTCTTTTTTACATTTTTAGAAGCATAGTTCATAACATAACATCACGCTTGTGTTCCACGAAGGGTTGTGCAGAGGTGTATAGTAATACCCTCATTTCGCCGCTATGTTTAAGTGCCATGTAATAGGGCGCCAGCCTATTGCCATTAATCGGGTACAAATCCAGACTCCGGGCTGCTAATGAGGAATTCCATATAGAAAAACCCAATAACATTCTGCCCGACCTGGAGATCGAGCCCAGGACCTCACGATAAGGAGTCGCGCTAGCCGCCACTAGAGCAACGAAGCAGCATAGTTCAATAGCTTTTAATTTATTGTGACAATAAAAACATCTCTATAGATTGCCACGGAAGTGTCCACTGCCACCGCTTCCACGGTAGCCGGTCGTCAGTCGTCGGCCGATAACACATTATTGATGGGGACACCTTCCGTAACCCTCGTGTACACGAGATGAGTATCGGGCTTAATTCGTCTTATCTTACGTGTTTGATTAGTACACGTTGAGAAAGGGTTTTAAATATTTATCTAATACAATACTTATAATATGGCACTATGGTTCCGGACGAAGTTTTCTTGTGAGTTTCGTAAAAGGTAACTTATCAGTCAACTTCAGCATCAGAACCTAATTTTCTTCGACCATATACCTACACACTGTGATTACAGTGATTATGGCAGTGTTTCCTCGCAACCGATCATTATAAAGTGTATGTTAATCCAATTTAATAGAAATGTAAACAATCTTTTGATGACTTATTTAAAAAAAAAACTTATTTAAAAACTACTAACGAATATAACAATTGGAAATACGTTACAGGTAAAAGTATTAGAAAAGAACTTTTACCTTTTCTTTTAAATTAGATTGACAAACACTTAAGTTGACTATGAGGAGGTTGGTAGTCAGTGCTAGACTTTTACGGGCTAATATAAAGATAACTGATTCCCCTATATGGTTGACCAAGTTCTGTTGTATAAAGCAGTTATACTTATTATATTTGTAGGTATTAACTTTCTCTGCACTCTTGTTAAAGTCCCGGAATAGAAAAACGAATCGTTTTGCTTACCTACCTATGGTAGTATTTTTACTGCTAAACTGGGCATATAAAAAATTGATTCATAAGTAAATTTTAACTGTGATAGCTATTAACGTATGCGAGGGTCTACAGTGCAAAGTTAGAGAGTTGATGTTAGAACAACACGGCCACGGTCCCGGTTAGGGTTGCCAACTGTATTGGTAAAAACAGTATTAAGGTCAAAGTACACATATCAAATCGGAAAGGGATCGTCACCGTATCAACTCAAGCCGTTCAGTATTCTTTATATGAAACTCCCTACTGCAACGCACACTAATCGGAATCGTAACGTAATCGCCTCGCCTCGGGACAAGCTCACGAACCGCGGTGCGGTGTGTGGTCAACGTGGTTCCCGCGCTTACGGCTAGTCGTCCCCGCGCTTACGTCACTCCGTACCCGAGCTTACGTCTATTCGTCGACCCTTGCCCCTCTCACCCCTCCCGCGGCTGCCTGCAGTACACTAATGTTACCGCGAGCCGTAAGCGCGGCGTCGCCTAGCCGTAGCCGAGTCGACGTATCGGAGCTGCTGATCCGGTTTGGTTACGTGCTTACGTTAGGTTGACGCCTGTTTGACGGCGAGGCGAAAGGCGATACGGTTACGATCCCTTTCCGAGTTGATATGTGTGCTTTGACCATTATACTGTTTTTCACTACATTATACTTTTTACTGTTAAACAAAAATAAAGTATATTTTTTCTAAAATACTGTTTATTTTCCTTCTCAGACCTAAATATACTTTATTTCTTGTAAAAAAAGTTGGCAACCCTAGTCCCGGTCCCTCGAGTCGTAGGTGGCCGCGTAGCTCTAACTTATGTCAAAGATACAAGTGTAAATTTTAACCAATAACGTTCGGTAAATCATTGGAATCGATCATTAGTCAAGTAGTCTTATTATCTATATTATAATAAGGTATTTGGAGTGGATTGGTCGTATCAATATTCCTTCCATTAATTTTATTTCTCTCACGTCAATGCAATTTTATCTTCTTAACTAGTTTTGCACCCCTCTTCAAAACAATCACTCTGCCGTCAACTCGGATCTTCGATCCACTTTGGAATCAACGTTTCACTTAAAAGTTTCTTACGAAATGTACTGGAGTGAAGACTGTACTTTGTGCAATTATGGTTTTGATAGGGCCTGAAAAAGAAATGTGATAATTTAATTTATTTAACACTAGCCCGTAGTCTATGTTACTCAGTGATAATGTAGCTTTCTAACGGCAAAATAATTTTTGAAATCGGTCCAGTAGTTTAAGTTTATTCGTTACATACAAAAATACAAATCTTTTCACTTTATAATATTAGTATAGATAACATACATAACACAACATCACGCCTGTATTACAAGAAGGGTTGGGCAGAGGTATATAGTAACAGCCTCATTTCACCGTTATGTTTAAGTCCCATGCAATAGGGGGCGAGTCTATTGCCATCAACCGGACACAATTCCAAACTCCGGGCTGCTATTGAGGAATTCCACACGGAGAAACCCAATAACACTTTGCTCGACATGGGGATCGAACCCAGGACTTCACGATCAGCAGTCGCGCTTGCCACCACTAGACCAACGAGGCAGTTCTGAATTTGATTATTTAATTTATTTCATAACCAACAAATTACACATTCCAGAGTCCTGAGTTCAGTGTAGGTTCTTCTTGCTGAAACAAATATTAATTTGAGACAAACAATTGTGTAGTTAGGACACTGGTAAGATTCGAGCAAAAGTTTAAAAAAAAAGGGTTGCTCTGTGTCATCATGCCTTTGCCTCAAATATTTTCCTTAAAATTTCGTTTACGAAACTGCATATCCCGTTACAACAATCGGCACGATACACATCTACACTGCCCACAGGAAGAATATTTAAAAAAATACACACATCCGCCAAAATTGTAGCCTGTCCAACACGTCAGCGCGCAGCGTCCACAGATAACACAACGCACTCGATCATTTTTATCATTTAAAACAAGTCGGACCATACCCCACGATAACTCGGTGCCGGGTGAAAATTTGCAACACTTATTTCTTCTGATTGATGTTGTTCATTTATCACTCCCCTCATTGCCTTCTCGGTAAGTATAAAACTTTTAAAATGGGTCACAGGGTCTCTGCCTGATTGCTTCACTGTTAGAGTAATTAAAATTTGAAGATCGATATGCAATTTCTTTGGGATTGTTTGTGGGCTGTGGAATTGGAATTGGAAAGGCTGACGCTTTTTCGGCAGTTTCATTTTGATAGCTGAATTTACTTGTTTCATGAATAATTCTGTTATGATATTGCAATGAATGTATGATAATACAATAATTTGGAAATTGTAGTTATCAAACAATATTAATTATGAAGATTATTACGTTACTGTCAACTGCCTTGTTGGTCTAGCGTTGGCAAGCGTGACTGCTGATCGTGAGGTCCTGCGTTAGATCCCCAGGTCGGGAAAAGTGTTATTGGGGTTTTCCGTGTGGATTTCTTCAGTAGCAGCTCGGAGTTTGGATTTGTGCCCAGTCGTTGGCAATAGGCTCGCCTCCTATTATATGGGACTTAAACTTAACGGCGAAATGAGGATGTTACTATACACCTCTGCCCAACCCTTCAGGGAATATAGGCGTGATGTTATGTTATTATTACGTAAGTATTTTATTTCCCGAATTAAATATTTTATACTTACAGTTCCTAATTGTTTACTGCTTCTAAATGCTAATGCTAATCGTGGGCACTTATTGCACCTATACTTCAACTAAATTATTTTGGTCTAAACGAAACAAGTGCATAATAATACATTTCTATCCCAAAACTTGTACTTAAAGCAAACTGCTCGCAAAACAAAACCAAAACACCACACATACCCGTTTCACAAAGAACATGAATATAAAAATACGTAGGTACCTATACATATTATTATTATACATATAGGTACTAAATCCCACGTCAAAACATTGACGGGAGATCAGGTCTCGACGTCACACCGACTGTCTGGAGATGCTATCGGCTGATGATGCGGAGGCAAGCGCCCCCGCGTAAACTCGACGGAAGTACTCCACCAAGAAATCTTACAGCGAAATGAAGTTATTAGTTTTTAGTATACATTACGGTTTTGCAATAGCAGTTTCGTTTGAGTCATTGAACAAAAACTGCAATGGATGTTGTAGGAGAGATTGTACCGATAATGTAGCTTTGTGATATCGTTTCGTGTTTTCGTGGTAGTCGGTGAGATTGAAATGATAAGTCAATCAAGGTACTATCCAGGTCGTGTCTTATGAGACGGTCAGTGTTTCGTGAATTGTATGCGTGCTGATTGAGCTGGCTAGGAAGATATTGTGAGTGTAGTATGATTGTCGATCGTAGTGTATTTACATCAATAAAAAACATAATAAACATAATTAGCTCATTACTGTCTCACTACTGGGCACAGGCCTCTTCTCAGAATGAGAAGGGATTAGGCGTCTACCACGTTGGCCTGGTGCGGGTTGGCAGACTACACACACCATCGAGAACTTTATGGAGCCCTCCTTTATTGTTTCCTCACGATGTTTTCCTTCACCGTTAACGCAAGTGATAATCAAATTCAGATTCGCACATGGATTCGAAAAGTCAGAGGTACGGGCCGGGATCGAACCCTCATCAAACCCTCCTGCATGAAAGGTACGCGTTCAGCCGCTAGGCTATCACTGTTTACATCAATATTGAAAAAAAATAGACAGTCTATAAAGTTAGGTACCCTAAATTAATCTAGAGTACCTAATTAGCGCCAAAGCTCTCTTTGCTGACAAAGCTCTTAAAACCGACTTTTAAAAATGGTTTTATACAGTAATTACTTGTAAGCCTGAAAATCTCTGCTTCAGTTTTATTATATGTAGGTACGGTTTTATTGGAATTTAATTATGAATTTATAATATGATTCTATTTTTACAAAATAATAGTAAACAATACCAACCAAACTGCCTCATTGGTCTTGTGGTGGCAAGCGCTACTACTGATCGGTGAGGTCCTGGGTTCGATTCCCAGGTCGGGCAGTGTTATTGGGTTTTCCGTGTGGAATTCCTCAGTAGCAGCTCGGTGTTTGAATTTGTGTCCGGTTAATGGCAATAGACTGACTTAAAAATAACGGCGAAATGAGCGTGTTACTATACACCTCTGCACAACCCTTCGGGGAATACAGGCGTGATGTTATGTTATACCAACCTTCAGCTGAAAAATTACTTAATAACCTTACCTTTTGTCTTCAACTATTGTGAACCACGACCAATTTGAATACGTAGTTTTTCTGCCGATTACGTACTTCTAACAAAAATGGTTAGGACAAGGAAAATCACAAAACGTACGTACTGTGGTGGAACTATAAAAGAGTATTCAACTGTGCCCTAGTAGCTGCCACCGATATCATTAATTTTGATTTTTTTCCGCTTAAATGTGTCTTTAGAAACCAGTGTCAGTTGACGTACGAACCTAGAATGTACGGTCAGCAGAAGCAGTCTATTTAAATTACTTATGGGAATTAAAACGTGAGAAACGTAAAAAAAATGGAGTTTAAGTTTCTTAAACGGTAGCTCGACATAATTGGACTTGTAATTATAATTGTAAGTTATATGAAATAGTTGGATCTCTTATACGGATTTAAGATATGAAGCTCGATTGTGAATTTATTATGGCGAGACAAAGATGAATTGGGCACACAAAATATGAATTAATAATTTTGATTTACATAAAGCTTTTGTTTAAGAATATAATATTTTATATGTCAACCCATGAGATTATATCTGTTAAGGAGTCTAAGATATCTGTCAATGATTCTCCTTGTCAAAGAACTTTGATATTTAACTTTTAATTTACCTCCTGCCTAGCCTTTTCCCAACAAATAAATTTAAATTTGAACAATGTTATGGTCAGCTACCAGTCTAACCAGATGCGGCCGAATGCCAGTCTTTTACACGGAGCGACTGCCATCAGACCTCCGCAACCCAATTATTGGGCAATGCCGATATCCTAAGGTTAGACTCGTTGTCAGACTGTCAGCTTGTGATTTCCCGTAACGATTGTCATAGGTATTTGTATGACACCCGGGACCAACTGCTAAAAGTGCTCTCCGAGGCGCGGAGGGGCCTCGATGTGTGACGAACGGTCACCCATCTACAGACTTACCGCGGCAAGCGCAGCTTAACTTTGCAAATCGTATGATCTGCGCGGTTGGTAATTAGCCAAGAGTTCTCATAACTTTTAATTTACTACAGTATATCAATAATAATGACAAGTAAATTGCTGTCTATTTCAACTCTATTTGTAGAATACCTAAAGATATTATAAGGTTTCTTAGAACCCAGTAAATATGTAATTTTAATGAGAAATTATTATGTTATGTGTAGATACGACCACGCTGCTTTACTAGTTAAACTTTAATGCCATAAGTCCATAAGCTGTAGTGAAATAAGACAAAGTTACGGTTTAAAAGATGATGTAGTGACAAATATTGAAAGGAGTATGCTTAGGTGGTTTGGTCATGTTGAGAGAATGCGTGAACTCCGAATAACAAAAGGAATTTATAAGGCGGATGTCAATGGAAACGCCGCTAGAGGACGTCCTAGAAGGACATACATCGATGTTATTGGTGATGCTCTTCACAAAGGACAGGTGCGTAGTACTCTCAACCGGCGTGCTTGTATGACTAGATGTATGAATGTAGATGTAGCGAAAGGAGTGTGTAAGGGTCGTAGCATGTGGCGTTCTATAGTTTCTGCCTACCCCCATGGGAAAAAGGCGTGAGTTTATGTATGTATAAAGCAAACACTGACGATACGTAAAGATAACCGGCAATTAATGGCTAATGACCGATTCAAATAGTTTGTGGAGCGTTATTGGTTAAAATTGAGACTCTTGTATCTTTACCAATAATGAAGCAAGGACCTCATAGCTTTGCATAGTAAGTAGCTATCATAGGTAATATTAACTTGAGTTCATTAGATACCCAGTTTGGCAATAAAAAATACTACCATTAGTAAGCAAAACGAATCGCTTTTGTTTATAGGAACCGGGCATAAAAGAAAATAGGCAATAATATTAACTAAACCTTTTTCGTTTTGTTCAAGTTTCGTATGCTAGGCTTCCATTTTTAAACAAACATACACACACTGAAACTAAACCACTGTTTCTTAAGGTGGGTTTAGACGAAACGAACATAGAGCTAGAGCTAGAACAAAAGCACAGAGCGTCGTAGTTTGTTGCTTTTTTGGTGTAAAACAATTCGTTTTCATCATTTACACCAAAATAATACCAACGAGCATGATGACAACAAACAAAAACTGGAATTCTTGAGATGTTTAGATCAGCCGAATACAAGAACGCTTTGAAGAGATCGCTTCGAGGAGCGAGCACGTACGAACACGAAAGAACGCTCTAAGCAACTGTTTATACGCTCGTGCGTTGTTTACATCAAGCGAGCGAGCATTCTTAGAGCATTTTAAGAACATTCTATAGAATCTCGGCAAACAAGATAGAACAACGATAGAATGCTCTGTTTCTGTTTACACCAAAAGAATTTGATGGAGTGGGCATAGAGTGAGCATTCGCTCGTTTGGTCTAAATCCACCTTTACATGAATGTTCTTATATTGATCGGTTCTAATCCACCATTTTTGCTAACCGTACGAAGTAACGTACAATAATTACCGTCTCCAGTTCCGTGCAATGTCGCGAGCGGCTGTATCGAAAAACTTTTAATTTAGCCAAGTCCCCATTGTGAGCCTTTTAAAAAGCTCCAAGTATTGTATGCATTTAACAAGGAGACTGTGACAGTTATTAATGGGTTTTCTACTATTTTTCTTGGCTGGTGCAAAGGATCGGCTTATACCTACCGTCCTAGTCTTTGTGTGAATTCGATTTGAAAACTGGATTTTTGTTCAGGTTTCAGCTGTGTTGATTGTGCTGTTATAATGGTTGAAGTGACTGATTTGTCCTTCAAGATTTTTTGTATACAGGTGACGAACATAGGTGACTGTAAAATATTATCTAATGTAGGAATTATATTAAAGATATAATTTTTAAATAAGTAATTAAATTAGTTTTAAAATACTTTATTCGGTTGCTGATAGATAATTATATCAGGCAGTAACAGCTAATTACTTGTACTACTT
This sequence comes from Amphipyra berbera, assembly GCA_910594945.2. NCBI lineage: Eukaryota > Metazoa > Arthropoda > Insecta > Lepidoptera > Noctuidae > Amphipyra > Amphipyra berbera. Next base: position 19,096,622 of record OU343128.1, read on the forward strand.
CACTTGAATACTAAAGGTGCCTATTGGGGTTGCCATATATCTAGCCAAGTATTTTTTTTGGCAATATACCATTATGGTTCTTAATGTTGGTCTACGGGGAATTCCCTTGTCCAATCGAGGTCAGCTTTGATTTCTAGTACATACCTATGATAATATATTTGTACAACCGTACAACATTTGATAGGTAGGTATATTGCGAAGATTCACTGGTCCTGATCAAAACAAGCAGCACAAAAAAAAAACTTTCAAAAAACCTTAACAGGTTTTCCAAAATCTGCGGTGCCTTTGAACATTTTACCCAATTATACGTATTTCAATCGTTATTGTCTACGGGTAGCGAGTGCGAGGTATTTTTCGGAATCCGAACTCCACAGCATCATTAGTCATTGTGAGGTAGTGGCGAGAGACGCTTTTTGCGAGCGTACTGATGCAACGAAACGATGTGCATTGGTGAGAGAGGGTTTTGTTCGACAGTTTTGTTTTAAAGTACAGCTTAGACAGAATGATTTTCAGATTCACTTGGAATTCATTTTAAGACAGAATAAAGTTTAAATCAATTTCAATCGTTTAACTGTCGGTGCTGGGTGTCATAGAAATACCTATGACAGTCGTTACGGGTAGTCAAAAGCCCGAAAGTCTGACAACCAGTCTAAGCTTAGAATATTGGCATTGCTCAGTAACTGGGTTGCGGAGGTCTGATGGCAGTCACTCTGTGTAAAATACTGGTATAAAGCTGCATCGGGTTTGACTAGAAGCTGATCCTAACATAGTTGAGAATAGGCTAGGCGGAACGAGTAAAGTTTAAATCCCTTATCCATCTGGTTATAGACACCAGATCCACAGGTCTGCAGAGCCGAACCAGACGATCGACTGCGGAGTAAAGTAGCAAATGTGATTCATGTAAAGTCTGATGGCTGGAGACCCATCAGGTCTCACCAATAGCTGCCCGGTTACATAGAAGCGGTCAAAGACATCATTGAGGAAAAAAAAGTACCACGCCATTACGTTAACTGTGCACAAAATATCTGGATTTGAAAATTGTTAGCAATAATATTGATACAGCTTCTCAACTGGTTTGAGTATGTTTTAAGATAAAGGCATTTTAATGCAGTTTGCATTTTGTACGAAATCGAAAGCTGTTATCAAAAAGATGTATTTTTTTCTTTAACTTCATTGATTCTTATTTACAAATTCATAGTAGAGTATGCTAAATTCGAAATTCTAAAACCAAATAATTGACAAGCTTCTCATTAAAATGTTTGCAAAATGCATTTTTTCAATCAACATTCGGAACCTTTACACAAACTTTTACGTCGATACAAAGAGCCAGAATTGCTTTTTAACCGTCCCGCCGCCAATCTTATCGAAGTCCCAAGCGGCGAGTTGTCTCTAACCTCACCATTGTATAGCACAAGCGAATCGCTACTGTTCGGACTCCGTTCCAACACCCTCGAGACCGATCTATCAAACGTCTGCAGATATTAAGTTTTCTAACATTCCCCTCAGATACGAAAGCGATTGTTTCGTCATACGATACTCTGATGTCAAAATATTTACGTTGAATCAGTACGATTTTCCGGGCGATCGATCATTAGAAAGTAAGATGTAAGCGTGAAATTTTAGTTTATTTAAGTTTAATGTAACAGTCAGCGTTTGATCGATCAGTATTACAGGCAGATTCGTTTTTGTTATTTGCTTGTTATAAAATATCTATAGCATCATGATTCTATGATATTGCATTGTTCGTTCCATTATATTTGGTTTCAAACCCACTACAAAAGTAGCTAGCTTTCTCTCTTGGGTAAACCTATAATAATAATTGTTATCATTTGCAACATAAAAATCACCGAAATTACACAGTAATTAGCTTTTAAGACGTACAGTTTTTACTGAAGCTCAAGGCAAGCCGTCTTGATTATAGACTTGCTTTGAACGAAGTACAGCTTCGATCCAGCCAATTTACCAACGAGTCTTACGATAGTTGATATATGACCAGATTAGCATTCAATTTACCAGGTCCAAAAACTTAACGCTGCCTAGAAGAAGTTTCATCTAATACTACTACGAAATATACGCCAAGATCAGCTGAAGTACGAGTAATGGTGAGTAAGAAAAAAGTTTCGTAATGATTAACTTCTGGCAAAAATGGTTGTTGTGTCTGCCTTCTATACGAAGCTTGGCAAGTTAAAACTATAAAAATGTCAACCTAACCAATAACTTATATGCTTACCAACATCCACATAACACATCACATACATAATATCAAAATGCAGTAACAAAAGCACCCCTATTCACGGAGGGATAATTTTCAGAGTGCACACAGAGGGGAGGAGATAGCAATACTTATACAGGGCAAGCGTGTGTCGGATAAATTTATGCATTGAAATGCAAATTGCTTTTGCTTTTAGATAAAGTTGAAGAGGGTTAAAAGATTCGGGTTCGTGGATCTTGTTGAGTTGAGATGAGATGTTTAATTTGAGGAGATGTGTGTGTAGTGGGCCGATTGTATTGTTCTGTGTGGAGTATTCTGATTGATGTTTCGTCTTGTATCCTTAAGGTTCCATGAAATCGATCATTTTAAAATTAAAGTGATCTGCTAAGGGGTATCTGACCCTTTGGCAGATCTTAGATATCTAGACAGAAATCTGTAGAGGTTATTTTGTTGACACGTTTATTTAAAAGTAGGTAAATATCAGAAGTTTCTGTTTTTGATCCTATGAAGTTGTAACACCCTGTGACGTAGCCTATAGCAAGAATATACACAATTATTAAGAGGAAGGAAGCAATGAATTATTATCTGTCTGAGTAGGTACATATCTATGTAATAGATACGTACACTATTGATTAGCGACCACCCAGTCTCTGCCAAGTTTCCCAAGAAATCGTGTCCAATATCCAATCTAAGGGCGCAAGAGGAAAAAAATTGAACCGCAACGCCAGCGCTGCTGCACTGTCGCGACTGTTCGCTGATTAATGAAACATCTGCTCACTCAGCTGGAAACCATCGTAAATGCCATTGAAGAAACAATGTTAAACTAAGTTTAGTGCTAAAGAAACAAGGTCGAGAGTCGTATGTAGATGATAGGGAGATACGTTGTAGGAAACGGTCTTGTCAGGAATACCAAACGTTCCCCCTCGACGCTGTAACATTTGACGTTTTTGTGAGGCATACATACACATAAAATGGCAAAATATGAACTTTGGCTGGTGGTAGAAAAATGTCGTACAAATCTTGGCAAATATACGCTTCAGTGAAAATATTGGGACAAGAACCAGAAACACTTTGGATTAAAAGTTATGTGTGGATATTTCAGATACTAAATTTTTATTAACCCCTTATCACATAGAACTTGATATCGTCCTTGGTAAACTGAAGGTGTACGATACCTCTTAGCAACATTTTGGTGGTATCAGCGTGACAATTTCATTAAGTAGTTTTTTTTGCCAAACACTAGATTTGAACACGATAGCAGTACTCGTAATTTAAAAAAAGTCCAAGTAAAAACGATGGAGCACCCTAGTCTTCATAAAAACTCGTGCGAATTTCGAAATTCAAATCTTTTCAGACACAGAACTTCTATCCAGAGTGACTCCCTCTGATGGGTGACGTCACTGAGGGGGAGCGTGGGAGGTAGTGGGGAGGCGAGAGTGGTGTCGGCTGTCAAACGTCTGACATACGATGACGTACCCGCGTCAGAAACTTGTGCGTGGCTTTGAGAAGCTCGCTTCGACATAGACGTGTATACAATATATGTAGGTGGGTATTGACATTGTTAATATTAAATTATATAGAGGAGTGACTAAGAGAATCTGCCTAAATAGTCTGCGTGAAATACAAGACTATAAATGATATCAATGTGCCCTAACGAGACGCCAGCTAACTTAAAGTCCACATAAGAAGTAGAAACGCAAGCAAAAAATAACAAGTATGTAGGTACGTATATATGTACCCCATAAATTTCATCGAAGCCAGCCCTCGGCATGGGAGGGGCGAGACTTTGTAAAAAATGTCGGCACTCGGCCCAACAAAGATAGGAAACGCAACCCGCCATTACAGAAAATTGGCTATACGATCCCCTTCACAACATATGATTGGGAACGAGACTGCGAAATTTTAAATTGTATTTTTTGCTCTCAACTTTAATGATACAGTCCCATTTATATCACCCGAAAACGAAAATAAAATATTTACGAAATCCATCAGAATACAATTGTATTTGTATCAAATCTGAATATTATAAATGACCTTGTTGAAATCTTAATAAAATCCAGTTTAAATAAACTCTCTTTATTCCGACAGTGTATCTAAAAGGCAAAACAAGAAACAAATAATACGATCAAAGTCACCTAAATAGGTTTTTCTCCAGCTGGGAATTTGAAAGGCAACACGACGTATCTGCACTGAAGCGTACAGAAGAATTTAAACTTATGCTTGCACCTTTTAAAGTTCGAAATCGTTTGCCTGTAAAGTTAGGAAGTCCAAAGTTTGATTAAGGGCCTGTCGTATTGTTCATTAAACTTGGATTAAGTTTGCGCTGGATAGAACGAGCTGGCAGGCAGTTAGCGTCACGAGAAAAAACACAACGGGAGTGAGCAAGTTTGTTGAAGAAAGTTTACGCCGATAAGGATGTCTTCAACGGGGGACATTTATCTCTCATAAGCAAATAATTTTAATTTAAAACTTTGAAGCTCAATCAAATTGTATTGGAAATATGATTTTGCTGTTTTTCGAAGCATTCATTTTACCAAAAATTTTTTGCTAAATACGTGGTACATTATTTTGCTTCTGCTTTTTCATTCAATAGAGAAGTATTGCATTTAAATTGTATCTCAAAAATTTCAGTTGTCGTATAGGCTACTTTGCATAGAAAAAAAAGATTGAGATTAAAATAATTTATTACTTGTCGAGATCAGCGATAGTAAAGTAACTGACAGACACATCGACACATTGCGCAGTGATTAGACACAATCTAAAATATGTATTAATGCTTGACATTTTCCTTGTGTTAAGTAACGTGAACCTGTACTGGTTTAGTAGGTACATAGTAGCTTTGTAATTATCATTGTCATCATCAGGTTGTAAATCTCTAGATAACTACTAAAAATCATCGGGGATCCCCCGTACTGTCGCATTTAACATTCATGGGGAATAAAGCCATTATCACCGTACTCGGTACCCAACTTTATGACCGAATTGATATTTCTGAAACACTATTAGATAAATAAATATTGCTGCCTACCACCGTTATGCAAACCATTTTCATTTACTTCGATGCTCATGAGAACTGATGTAGTATTTAAAATGCTGAGATCATATTTTTTGTTACAGTTATTCCTTTCTTTTAGTCACCCTAAGAAAATCAACTAATACGCTCAACATTCTGTACCTCTTCGAGCTCTGCATTGGAGGAATCCCATCAAATACTACTTTGATCTTATTAATTAATATTGAATGTTCTGAAATGTTATTCTAAAATCTGTTCTGCTTTTGCTTCTGCCTAGCGAAAGCTTGAGTTAATGGAGGTCTCATCGATAATGTAACCAAAATATCTTAAATGGAACCGAAACCAAATTATATTCTAGAATTTAAATGACAATTTCATTAATGGAGGTTTCATTGATAATGTAGCCAAGATATATTAAATTGAAACGAAACTAGATCAGAATTTAGAATTTAAACGACAACAATTTAATTAAATTTAAGTAAATAATACGAATTCACAGAGCAAATTTTTTCGATCTAATAAATTCGTATAATTATTTATGAAGGAATACAAAAGAGTTGATAAGTAATTGAGCACAAAACGTGTTATCAAAGATTCTCATTGCAGATACACAAGGAATTTTAGAACCTACTCCATCCGAGTTCCAACTTGCGCAGGAGGCACACGAAGCAGCTGAATCATTATCCTAGCAACACAAAACAGAATCAGTATCAAAAAATCCCGAACCAGACCAGATACACGTCTATTTATTGATCAAACATCCATTGATCGGGTGTTACCACCTTTTGTGGACGGGTCGGGAGCTGGGATGATTCAGCAGAACTACACCGTGGTCCATTGTGATCATCTAATTCAATAAAATCACCATTTTTGTTTATTTGGTGTCCAAGTCGGCTCCCTTGTCGGGTCTTAGTGTAGTATTAGTGGCTTAGACGGTATCATAGTACCGTGACTAGTGATTGCTTTGTTTTTTGTTGGAGAGTAAGGACTGATCGGATTTGTCGTGTGATTTGTGTGATAGATATCAGTTAAGTCATGTGTTTTTGTTGTCTAACGTTTTTATGTTATTATTATTAATCAGGAATCTATCATCTTCCTTTAAGCTAATTTTGGTCTTAAGGTCCGCGTCAAGCCCTTTGCTTTTGGCCCTTATGTATATTTGATTAGTTTGAACTTATTCATATTATTGTTATTTTCTTCATAATTATGATGTTTTTATTTCTAAAGCGTTTTCTGTTATAAAAGTGGGTAAAACTTTGGTAAGTACTGACCAGTGAGGTTGAATTTGTTTGACTTGTTTTATTATAATTAAATGTGTCTCAAATTGTCTCTTTAGCAAAATTTGTCTTGATAAATAGTTACCTACCTATACCATTTTTAGAACGATGAATTTAACTTTAAACGTATTTGATTTGTACAAAATGAATAAAAGATTTCGAAAGTTTTATAGTACGCAAGTTTTATCACAAAACAGTATGTTAACGTAATTAATTAGCGATACGCACATTAGAAGTAAAGTCATAAAACTGTACTAAACTCTCTAAATCATTAATATTGCGTTGACCATGAGTGACGGATACCTACTAAAATGCAAATGACCGTATGATGGCCATACACGGTTTGTATCAAAACTATTAATTTCTACCTAATTATATCTCACTTGTCGTCCATTAAAATAATGAACAGTATAATAATGAAAAATAAAGGAAATTGCATATTAAATATTTAAAACCCGCCGCGCCGTGTCGCTACGAACAGAGACCATGTTCGTTCTGTATTATTATTAAACAGCTTCTTAATCTCTTCTATACTAAAGTCCGTTCTAAACTTTGTTCTCATTTGCTCTAATCCAAAACTATATTCGATAGAACGAGACAGCGATATGAGATTGGTTACTGCGTTAACGAACGATTTATGCGTCTATTTCTTTCGCACGCATTCAATTGTTTACAAGCGGGAGGGGGAAAAGCGTGGTTGCAGCTTATTGCTTTCAAGTATAGCTGCAAGCAAAATTAAGACTTCTCGCCAGGCGTTAGGGTTGAAAATTGTTGGTGGGCTTGCAAGCAAGTAGCAAGAAGAACAGCTCCGCCTTAAAAATGGAAGGTGGTATGTAAAAATTGATGAACATGTATAGGAGTCCTTAAAGTGACAGAGTGTGCTGGCGTGTTGGGCAGTGTATATTGTCTCAAAATGTTGCAGGACAGCGCGCCTCCAGCACCATTGTTTATTATCAAAAAGTGATAAATCAAATGACTTTACAATAATGCTGTTCTAAAACTTTGGCAAATACAATAACAGTGAAACGAACTGACTGGTTTGTGATAGTGCGTAGTGGACAAACGTTGTAGATAGTGAAGATAACAGTGTTAATAAATGTGATAATCATAATAACACAAGATTTGCTAAACTGAACGTTGCGTGCAAGGTTTGTGGACGTTTTAAACGAGTTGAAAGTATTTTAGATAACCTATTTTATACCGTCAAAACGGACGAAAACCTATGAAGAAACATTTTGTACTGTGCATATTAGTGTTTTAGTTATTCAGACTGTCCAACTGTGATTGAAGAGCATACCCTCATATTTTCTGGAACTAAATTGTGAGTGGATTCAAAATTTGGTGTATGCTCTGTGAACAGTTTCCATGCTTGAATATTGAACTCTATTTTTTAAAGACTGTAATAAACACCGAATATAAAGACCTGCATTCGCTTTTTTAATCAGAGTCCTAGGAGCAAGAATATTCCAATCTTTTATATCATACATGCTATGAGTATATTACCAGATAAAACAAAGTGACAAAGGAAAACTTTACTAAAATGATGTTAAACTGAATGGCGGCCATATTACCAGGCGTCTTGTGTGCGAGGTGATGCGCGGAGAGGACCACGCCCACCATGAGCTCATTCCTCACCAACGGTGGGTATCAACCGCAGCCGGACCCCAAGTTCCCGCCCTCCGAGGAATACAGCCAGGCAGATTACATACCACCAGGAGAGTACTATCAACACCAGCATTTGCAGTACGGATACCAGCACCAATATGCTCCTGTTCAGATTGGAACTGGTTATGGTTATGGGGGTTACTATCATCCTTTGCCGCAGCACCCACCAGTCGCCCCGCCGCCAAGGCCTCCGGAGCCTTCACATCCATCCGACGCGGATCACGGATACCCTGCCCACAATCCTGAAACTGCCCCAGGTTTGGCAGAACTTGGTTTAAGACTAGAGAGACATATTGAAGAGGCAGCACCTGCAGGAAGAAAGCTCCATGCTTTGGGCCGAGAAGGTTCCCCTGGATCGGAGCTGGATGACGAGAGGTTACTCCTGGATTCTCCGCCTGTAGAAGATGATGATTCCTCTATATGTTCTGACAATACAGACAGGGTAATTTATCCATGGATGAAGAAGATACATGTCGCTGGCGTGTGTAAGTATGATTTATTTTCATATTTTGCATACCATGGCATTGGGTCTGCTTCCCAATAAAGATCATATAAATAGATATTTCCCAGAGAACAGTATAAGTTTCTTTTAAGACAGATTGGTAATCGTAATAGGTATAATGCCAATAATTAAGGATGTTGTTTAAATTTAAAAGACCAATCCCAAATAAACAAGGGAAGAAAGCATCTCTTCTTTGGACAGGATGATCTTTTAGTAACCAAAGCAAAGCAGAAGCAAACTCAACGTCAATTCATCTATGTTGTTCTGAATTGTGGGAAACATGGCTTGAGGTCCCACGAAACGAGCTGCTCACGATATATATTGTACATTCTTATAAACCCATATAGTAATGCTATCCTTATTGTAAACATTAGTAGTGTAGTTGTAGTGGAACTCAACTGTAGTCTTTTTGATAGCCTTTGCCGTTCGTGTCTATTTTAGAGAAAACAATTCTGAAGATGTACGTATAAAATTCAATAATTTCAAATCAGTATCACATTCTACTGGGGTAGTATGGGCGGGAATGATAATTATAAACGTGAGAACATGATTTTATGTGCCACAATCATCATTTTCATTCACTATAGAAAAGGGTTTATATTTGAATAGATAAGTATATGGTGTGGTAGCATCATATTTCTTTATGATTACAATACTAGTGTACATTACTTGCGTAGCTAGTGGTTCAAACAAATACAAATAAAATTAACGAAATATTTTCTCTCAACGTCTTGGTTTAGGTATGATAAATACAATAATACAATCCATCTATACTTCATTTTATATAACATAATATAAAATCACGTCTGTATTCCCCGAAAGGTTGGGCAGAGGTGTATAGTAACACCCTCATTTCGCCAGTTATGTTTAAGTCCCATGTGCGAGCCTATTGCCATTAACCAGGCACAAATCCAGAATCCGGGCTGCTACTGAGAAATTCCTGATGGAAATCCAATATCACACTGCCCTACCTGGGGATTGAACCCAGAACCGCACGATCAGCAGTCGCGCTGGGCACCACTAGACCAACGAGGCAGTTCATATAACATAAGGCACAGATGGCCCACTGAGGCACGAATATCTTTTGAACCATTACTTAAATTAGAGTTTCAGCTCATCTTGATTGACCGTTAAGGTTCATTAAAGCAAAATACTGTGTTGAATCCCTTCTTCTTCTTTTTGTGTGGTTAGTGACTAACCTGGTGTCAGAGTTTATGCCACCCATGGGCCTCTGACTTGGCTTCACATGCCGTCGAGAAATATCTCTCAGGCATGCCGGTTTCCTCACGATGTTTTCCTTCACCGTTTTTAAGCAAGCGATAATTATACAATACGCACATGAATTCGTAAAGTCAGAGGTGCATGCCTTGGGTTCGAACTCGAGACTTATGACTTGGCAGTCCGATTGTCACACCACTACGTTATCACTGCTATAACTGCTATCACTGCTATGTTGAATCCCTGATGGAAGCAAACATATTGCTTAATTTTGTATTTGACCTTTGCCGAAATGGGTTTTATTTGTCGTAATATAATTAGCACTGAGCTCCCACACTTACCTACGTCCGCGTGAATTTTCATACAAACTCCCATCCCCTATTTTACCCCCTTAGGAGTAGAATTTCCAAAAATCTTCTCTTAAAAGTCAAAGTCAAAGTATTTATTTCAATTAGGCACATAAAAGGCACTTTTGAACGTTAAAGTTACAAAAGTCGCCTCTTCCAAAAGGTAGTTTCGTATGTAATGGATGCCTACGGCACAAAAGGAACCTACTGTCCAAATTTTGTTTCTAGCTTCAGTGGTTTAGGCTCTGCGTTGATGAATCAATTAGTCAGGACAAGTAATTAATGTATAGAAGATTAAATACAGTATTGTAATTTTTAGCTGCGCTGCAGTTCTTTACTTTTGCAGGTATCATCGTTTTACTTGTACTTAGTCTTGTGTTATTATTCCGAAATAAACTTTTTTTATTATTATTATTTTACACAAGAGCAAGCCCAAACATTCGGTCAGATGAACGAAAGCGTTTTTTATTAGTAGTAGTGGGAAAAGAAAAATGTTATTTTTACTATTTTCCACGCAATTTTTGTTTTTTCTCTCCATAAGAAGCTTCCTTGTGTCTTAAGGAATATATAGGGATATAAAAAAATAGCGGAATTGGTCGAGCCGTTCTCAAGTTTTGCAATTAGCAACACATTTGGCGATTCATTTTTATTTATATAGATTACGATTACTTATTTGAGGGGCTCGTGGCTGATTAACAACCGCACGGATCGTATGAATTGCAAGGTTAAGCTGCGCTTGCCGCGGTCAGTCCGTGGATGGGTGATCATTCGTTACACATCGAGACCCCTCCGTGCCTCGGAGAGTACTTTAAAACGTCGGTCCCGGGTGTCATACGAATACCTATGACAATCGTTGCGGGTAGTCAGAAGCCCGAAAGTCTGATAATTAATCTGTGTAATCTTAAGATATCGGCATTGCCCAGTTGATTGCAGAGGTCTGATGGCAGACGCTCCGTGTAAAATATTGGTATTCAACCGCGTCTCATTAGACTGGAAGCTGACTCCAACATAGTTGGGAAAAGGCTAGGCAGAACGAACTACGATATCTTATTTACAACGTTTGACGAATGAAAATATGAATTTCCGTTTACAAGAGTTATAATTATGCTTAGCGTTCGTTCTGAATTAAGCGTCTTGTTGTATTGTCGAATCGAATCGCTGTTGGTTAAGTACTCCAAATACGAAAAGCTACAAATGTTTTTAAGGCGAAATTAATCTCATTGTACCAAATTATACCGAGTGTATTATTCGATATAATCAATTAATATTTCTAATACATCGATAATTTTAAGATTAAGTTTCTCAGTTCGAATTAAAAGGCGTAGAATTTTCTTGATCATCTGAGGTGTATATGGTTTGAGATTGATTATGCTCGATAAAGTTTCACCTATCACGATGGACTTAAGTGTAGCGCTACACCATACAGAAATTACGCGACAAAACTTCGCCGGCTATGTTTTTTATATCGATAAGACGCAATGTAATTTTAGCCTGGTACGTTGCGAATAATTTCGCAGAAATTGCGTCGTGTGCGTGTGGCACTACACTAATGCCCTCATTGGCAAGCTGTGATTGTGTTATGGCCTTTTGTCTAATACTCCAGCTATGGCAGTCATGACTGCCTGCATGATAGTCTTATTAAAAATGTTGAAAAAATTACTGAGATTAATATCGTTTCTACTTTGTATGCCCTGAAACAAGAATGAGTCAACAGTCAATGTTTAAAATACGAATTGAAAAAAAAAGTACCAAGGAGAATTAAAAGAAAAGAAAGTGCATTTTAAAAACATTCAAATATTGAGAACGTTGTAAGATATAAAAGCCACAAAACAAACCAGAAAAAAATACCACAATGCACCCAAATCACAAGTTAAAACCAGCTAATGACGTACAAATGAATATAAAATATACATTTCTCCAAGATTAATACCCACACATTAATTCTACCATTGTGTATAATCAATGCGAAAACTTTTAAACATATTAAACGTTCGCGGTCCCTACATGAAAGAATTAACAAATCACCTCCAATCAATAACCCTCAAATGTTTACTTCAACCACTCGTCTTCGAGTGTGTCCTTTCTGTTTTGACATTTTACTAATGTGATGTCATTAAAGAGGTCCTGTAAGACGCCAGGTCCATTGTCGCGGCACAAAAGACCAAACACTCATGGTAATGAGTCTCGTTAATTTTTATAGCTTTTAAATAGCTGTTTGTGGTTGTACATTTGCCGTGGAGATTATCGATATCTAGTTTTTCTGGTCTCGTGTTGTCTCCCTTTTGTCATCTTTTGCATTGTTCTGATTTGTTTAAGGGTGTATTTTTAATTTTATATTATGCTAGCCTTTGCAATTTGTCATTTTATCTGATCCGCATATTAGACAGAAATATTTTTTATAAAGTTTAAACATAACATAACAGAACATCACGCCTTGTATTCCCCGAAAGGTTCGACAGAGGTGTTTTAGTAACACCCTCGTTACGCCAGTTATGTTTAAGTCTCATGTAATAGGGGGCGAGCCTATTGCCATCAACCGGGCGTAATAGTTGTAATGGAAAAACCCAATATCACTTTGCCTGACGTAGGGATCGAACTTAGTACCCTATGTTCAGCAGTCGCGTTTGCGACCACTAGACCAACAAGGTAGTCGGAGTTTAAAATTTTAACAAAATAGCTTAGTGATACTGACTGGTTGGATTGCGACGGGCTTACTCATGGTAGCTCTTTATGTGCTCCCTAAAACTTTGTTGCCCCTCAAAAGTAACAATTTTATGTAGATGGTTACACCAATACATGCTGTGAAAAATTATCCGTACTTCAGTAATATGTATATGTCATTAAAACCCTATCCTTTTTAAGTATGTTTGGGGTCAGCTTGCAATCTAACCTGATATCTTACAACATATTTAAAAGTATGTCACTACAATTTAGTTTTGAAAGTGTGATTAGTTTTTTTTTTAAGTTTTGAAAGTATTCCTTCTACAGTAAATTGTATGTCAATTAAATAAAATTATACTGTACAAAAAAAAACTGCTATATTATGGTTTTCTATAAATACTTCTTTCTAGAAAGTAGTACTGTAACTTTCTAGTTAATTCGTAAAGTCTAAACTTTAAACTTATTCATTAGTCATATACTTTTATGCGTATGATTGCAGATTTTAAAATCTATCTTTTAAGTTTTTATATGTTCAATAGAAAGAACAGTTTTAACTATGGCTTTATATGATTTTTTTATAACATCATACCTGTAATTTCCCAAAGTTTAGGTATCTATACTAATATTATAAAGAGGAAAGATTTGTATTTTTGTATGTAACAAATAAACTTAAAAACTACTAACCGATTTCAAAAATTCTTTTGCCATTAGAATGCTACATTATCACTAAATAACATAGGCTATATTTATTACTGGAATAAAACTTCTTACGCGGGCGAAGCCGTGAGGACACAGCTAGTATTGTATAACTTTACATACTGCTGTGCAAAGTTTACTGAGACAGAATGATGTCCCATTTTTGATAAGTGTTTTAGCCAGACGAATGCCACTGACCGGACAAATTATTCCTAACACCGCGCTGGTACTGATAATGTTTTAATAGAAAAACCCAATATCATGATAACATGGCCTTATATTTCATTCAGAGTCATGACATGAAACCGAAATGCGTAAAAGGATTAAAAATAACGTTTTAGACTTATGCGCACCGATCAGTTATAACAAGTTTGCAACAACAACTAACACAAGTTACATTAACGCAAAGGCAACAAATCAGTTTTTACTTTATTGAAAATAGTTAATAAAATCAGTTCCAAGAAACAATAAAGTCATGTTTAGAAGTGGGTAAAAATATACAGAATCTAAGAAGTTAACGATAAAACTTGACCGCAGAAACTTTATTAAAGTTTTACATATTAACCAACTGAGCACGACAAGGAAACAAATCAATTTATTGATGCGTCATGTATTCTACAAAGTCCTATAATAGCAACTCCTACAATACTCATACACACTTAATGAAACGCTAGCGTGAATCTTAGTACATCCATCATTGATCATTATAGGTACATTATAAAGCCTACATTGCTTACAATCAAACATAAATATGTATTGTATGTATTATCTATTTATACAATATTTTGCTACATAATCGCATGTCATTACAACACTAGCGACCTCTTGCGATTGTCTCACAAACTTGCTGTCGACACCTTTTTCATTGCATGGCTCTAAATTATGTATATTGTATTCAGTTGTAGTAAAAAATAGGATGTGTATGTTAACATTTTTGTCTAGTGTCTGTTGGTTCTGTAGTTAAGATTCGATAAGGTATACCACGGCCAGTATAATTTAACGCATCGTTATCGAAACTTTAACTGCCAATTGGACCTGGGTACAATTCTCAGATCAGTTCTCTGTTCTGCCTAGCTTTTTTTCAACTATATTGAGGATCGCTTCCAGTCTAACCAGATGCGGCTGAATACCAGTATTTTACACGGAGCGACTGTCATCAGTCCTCCGCAACCCAGTAACTGGCAATGCCGATATCCTAAGGTTAGATCAGTTGTCAAACTTTCGGGTTTCTGACTACCCCGTAACGACTGTCATAGGTATTCGTATGACACCCGGTACCGACTGTTTAACGTGCTCTCCGAGGCACGGAGGGGTCTCGATGTTTAACGAATAGTCACCCATCCACGGACTAACCGCGGCAAGCACAGCTTAACCTCGCAAATCGTATGATCCGCGCGGTTGGTAATTTGCCACGAGCCCCTCAATTCACAATTTCCAGCTCAGATTAAGGTTTATAGAGATTTCAGCCCCTGGTTTAGAATTGTACCCACCACGTATTAGAAGTTTTACCTAATTTCGTTCGTGTTAAAATGTGGCCAGTACACCTCTGCAGATGCTTTTAGGGAATTCAGGCGTGATGTTAGGATTTGTATAGATAATATTATTATGATATAACGAATCATCAAAATCGCTACTTATTTTGCTCCCCTAAAGATTAGTTCTTACCGATTACATTGAAGCGGCCGGAGAAGGCGCGATTAGCGAATGCACGACCAGTTCCCTCGGCCATGATGCAGCATATTTCTAGTTTGACAGCAATCTCCTACGACGGGAAAAGACAGGGTGCGTGATGATGTGAATTTAATATTTTCCAATCCAATCTTTTTATAGTAACACTAAAAATTTATGAAAATAAAGTAAGTAACAAATGTTAACTTGAGTTTTGAAATAAATATTTAATAACTGCTTTTGTTATACCTTTGTTTTAATAAAAAATATTTAAAAGTCATGTTATATCATGATGACAGGTCAAATAGAATTTACTAAGAAAAACATGTGGAATATTAATAAGTTAACTATTTGCACAGTGTAATTTATAGTTTACTAGTCTGTGTTGGTTTTGAGTACTGGCAAACAACTAACCAAATTCTTAAAACAAACAGATTTGATAAAACGTCAAACAAAGTTGCACCAAAAGTGAAATCTTTTGCGATTAAAATGACAAACATTAAAGGAATTCCCATCCATTGTAACATCATTAATGAACCGGTCGAATTGATTGATCGCCAAAGAAATTGCTAGTATCACATTCGCGCGTTTTATTCCGAATTTAAAAGACAGACTTGGCTTATCGACACCTGTCATTGGACTAACATTTTTCATGGTACACAATAGTGGGACAAAGAGGCTTTAGATCCATCGTAAGTTGGACGTAATGAGGCGGGACCACCTCGAGGGGCCGATAGCGCATGCGTCGTAAGATCGACTTGAGATTAACAGATGGACCACACGTTGGTCGCAGGTAGCTCGTAATTCAATTGAGATTGTCATCGTCTTGATGACGTGATAGTGGCTAACGAAGCGAAGATCGAGCACCGGTAGCGAGTAGCGGTTCTGCGATGATGATTAAAATAATGAGTTGTTGGTTTTGTCTGGCAGGTGATACAAGCTTTTAAAATAATATTAAAACGATAGTCTATGAAGTTTTATTATGTTGTAACATTGATCACTGTCTTAGCATGCGTAGAGTCTTTAATACCATATTCATGATTAAATATTTATCTTCTTACATTGTCATGCTAATGTAAATTCTTGTTAAACAAGTCAATTTATATCTGGCAGCCTTAACATTTAAACCTGGAATTTGCGTGATTGTATATTTAGTTAGTTTTAAATTTCTGTTGCATTTTGAGTAGACATAAATACCTACTCATCGGGTAACTATAACTAACTAGTAATTATAACTCCTTCTACATCCTATTTCGAGAGTTCTGAAAAAAAAGTTCTAATTTGCGTTTGAGTTATTATTAGTACAAAAAATACACACTCTAATAGTTTTTACAGCTAATCTGTCAACAAACTCATAGTTTGTCGTATCGGACGTTTGAATAATTTGTGGGTAATTGATTACGGCTATATACGTGAACAAACGTGACCACTGGTAAGTTATTGTATTGCTACCGGTCTTTAAAAATTAGGCCATGTTTAAGAAGAAGTCTGCACGACGTAGTAATTGTAATTCTGACATAACTTAACAGATTCATAATCACTTGCATATTTTTCTCGATTAGGATCTTAAAATAAGCGGTTGCTTCAAACTAACTGGCGAAACAACGCAAGCTGGCTGTATTTATATTACTTATAAAGAATATTTGAATGATAGATTGAGGGATGTTGTGATAAGACAAAATTGCGGTTTTAAAGATGATGTAAAGACAAAAAAGGAAAGGAGTATGCTTAGGTCATTTGGTCATGGTGAGAGAATGAGTGAACGGCCATTAACAAAAGGAATTTATAAGGCGGATGTCAGTGGAAACGCCGGTAGAGGACGCCTTAGTAGGATATACATCGATGTTATTGGTGATGTTCTTCACAAAGGACACGTGCGTAATACCCTCAACCAGCGTGCGAGTATAACTAGATGTGTGATTGTGGTCGAAGCGAAAGGAGTTTATAAGGGTCGTAGTATGTGGCGTTATACAGTTTCTGCCTACCCCTATGGGAAAAAGGCGTGAGTTTATGTAATTTAATTTTGCTATAGACCAGACAATAAAAAACGCAGTTTGGGCTTACAAAGTAGCTTTTTCCTATTTTAATCGAAATACAAACCAAGCTAATACAATAATCTGGACTATCCGAATTCATTACGTACATCTAATCTACACACTAAGTACATAAATATCCACAAAAACGGACACGCCTCCTGTTTCCCTCGTTTTCCCTGTATCGAGAAGCCAACATACCTAAAACTAGCCGACTATATCTCCATATTTATTTGGTCCGATCCCTAGACCCTGCTCAATGTGGACTTGTCAGTGGTCAGCGGGAATCTCGGCTCAACCCGGCGACCGCACATACCAGAAACGCGGAGATTCAAAGAAATACCACTACGAACCCCACAGAAATGTTTCTATCCTGCTCCGACTAAGGCTCTTATGTATAGATTAGTGGTTTTTGATCTCGTTCCAGATTATCTTTTTGTTTTATCGATATAAATAAAAGGAAGTTCGTTTCGTTGTATGTGCGTTATGTTACAACTGTTGGGTCATTTCAATAGATATTTTAGTGAAAGGTTTCTTAAGATCAAATTCATCAGAGTAAACTAAATTATGAGTAGCAACATGTATTAGTATGTTTGTATGTTTTACTACAGTAATTATTTTATAAAATAATCTCGGAAATAGTAGCGTAGTAAATTGCAATTATTGTTGGCATAAGAAATGAAATAATTTGCTTAGATCCGTTACATACACCTTAGTTTTT
Organism: Amphipyra berbera; assembly: GCA_910594945.2. Lineage (NCBI taxonomy): Eukaryota > Metazoa > Arthropoda > Insecta > Lepidoptera > Noctuidae > Amphipyra > Amphipyra berbera. Next base: position 19,114,635 of record OU343128.1, read on the forward strand.
TATTTTAGTGAAAAAATGTATATTGTAATAATTGTTATAAGAAGAACATAAGCAACTAGTTTATTTTTTGCTATTCTCATTCAACAGTAGTTATCATTAACTTCAATGCTAATGTTGTAGCACGCTTAGATTAAAAATAGGTATTTCCCAAGATTTCCGTTGTAGATAAGTATAATAAAATATCTAGATCTTTTACTCAAACATACAATAAACATGTTGCTATGTTGATTCGTACTAGCAAAATCTGTAATTTCGAAATCAAAAGACTTTAATTCTTTTCAAATTTTTCAACGTTGGTGCATACATTTACTTGAATATCACAGATTTTTAAGTAGCTGAATATTTTCCTATTTTACGATAATAACTAATTCCAGAATTTTCAAAATCTAATTCTTGTAAAAAAAAACGTTACATTGACGCCCTCAGATCCTTTGACATCAAACACAAAGGCAATTTCCTCAAAAGGAAATTACAAAATTAGTAGGACTCGCCCGACAATAGAACTATTCTGTCAAGACAATTATATTAGCTCTATTGAACATTAAAACGAGGTTTTATACCAAGCTTTTGAACTAAGGTGATCGGCCTTGAAGTCAGGCCTTCACACCTTCAATCTTTCATTACTGAAATACTAATATTAATCTAAAACCTAGAAGGACTGGGTATTAAAGTAATTGAAAGGGTGGTTCTATAGAATTGGTTGATTGAGGCTGAATTATGTGAAACTTGATTTATGAAGTTGAAGAGGGCGAGAATGACGTCAGCTAGCAACTACGTACCCCGCCCCATATTTGGCAAGGGTTCTATAAAACGGTTGACTTGCAAAAGCTGTGGAAATATTACTTAGAAAAATATTTGATTTCAAAACTAAAAATTAGGATTTATAGTTATTGAGCGTAAGAAGAGCCTATTCTTATTTTCGCAAACAGTTCTCGTCAAGGTTTATAATTAAAAAACTTTATGAAAAATATCGTATAGAAGACAGTTTAGTTATCGAATTGTGGTAGTGATTATTAGTGCGTTAGTAGGTACGGTTCTGATCCCCGCAAAATCTTATTTTTTTTAACTTTTTTATTCTTGACTTGGTCTCGTTTGATCCTGGTCTCACCTAATGGTATGAGCAGACAGGGACTAGGATGGAGCACACGAATCCAAGGAACAGAGATATAGAGGGATTCCCTTATGCCGCTTTGGCTCTCTCATACACACGACGGAACACAGTAAACTGCTTGGCGCTGGACTTTAAATGTTAGGGTGGTAGCTAGCCAGGCGGACCGTATTGATTCTACCATCAAGCAAGATTTATTCGTTCAAGCTGATTACCATTGGTGATGTTTTAAATATAACCAATCATGGTAACATTTAAACTATAGCTGCCTTTATTGTAATCATACAGATAATCAAGTGAGTCAAACAGACAAGAAGTTTGACTCGCTTGATTGCCGAGTCAAAAGTAAAAGTGTCTTATAATTTAAAATGATCAATCAAAATTGACAACGAACGAAATTGAAATTATCTGAACCACCTTTACATACATTCTCAATAACACATACGGATATAAATAACTTCCTTATAAGTGCGTACATGCAAAATTGTAACACACCATACAAGGTGCACGAAATCGTATCAATGTCTACGGTGTCTGTACAACTAATTTACTAGGCGCAATTAATCAAAACAAAAAGGAAGCTCAGGCGCATGCATGTGTAATTATTATGCACATTAATTAACACAACGGGTTGGTACATAAATTATTATACGTTGAGCACGCAACGCTACTGATGTAGGCACGGCCTTATTTATATTTTGTTAGGTACAGTTTTATTAGAATGGTGTTGTTTGTAAGAATGTGTGATTATTTTTATTGCATGGCATGTAGGGAGCGGCTTTTTAGCTACAAAAGCGTGAATATAAAGCTATTAATTTTTAGATCATCATAGAAATTATGATTAAGCATTAAATTAGGAATAAGCTGTAATAAATCAGCAAATATAAGTTTTAATACTTTTAGTATTATAAGAAACGTAAAAAAGGATCGACGGAGACCAATAATATACATATCCAAAAACGATATCATAGTTTTAGAGATCTCAATGTTTGTTTTCTTGAACATTTCTAAATTAACTATCAATCAATCAATATCTTTATTGTGGATCATAGGTAGGTACATAATACAGGTCATAAATAACTACGAATTTATAAAAAAAAACTGACCTGTTTTTTTTCTTTTGCAGCTAATGGTCAATATCAACCTGGAATGGAACCGAAGCGCCAACGTACAGCCTACACGAGACACCAAATACTAGAGCTTGAGAAAGAATTCCACTACAACAGATATCTAACGAGGAGAAGAAGAATAGAGATAGCACACACTCTAGTCTTATCGGAAAGGCAAATCAAAATTTGGTTCCAGAACAGACGGATGAAGTGGAAGAAGGACAATAAGTTGCCCAACACCAAAAACGTAAGAAGAAAAACCAATCCGGCAGGCGTCACCACAACCACAACGAAGGGTACACCAAAGAGTAGATCGAATAAGAATACAAATAACAATGATAAGAAGAAATCAAACAACAATGGTCGACCGGACAGTATAGAGAATGTTACTGATAATATAATGAACGATTTGCATTGTGTTAGTGCACAGCAGAATTTGTCACACGATCCAGCGATCAGTCCGATGTCTCACCCAGGGAGCCAGATGAATCCAGGGCATCCCATGACGCCACATCATCTTCACATGATGAGCATGCATGGAGGCATGGATCCAGCTTTGCTTGCTAATCTCGCAGCCCACGGATCTCCCGTCGGCACGGCAGGCTGCGGCACCGGCATCCCAACAAACCAACCAGTCATCAAATCAGACTACGGTCTAACCGCCTTATAATCTTTAGATGTGTAAAGAAGAAAACTCTATTTTTCATTATCGAACTGTAATTCTTACCATTCCTTTGTGTCTAAGGTGTAATAAAGTGATTAAATTAATTTTAAGGTTTATTTTTAAGTTGTGTAAGTATTTTAGAGTAACCAGTCATAATCGGATGTTTGGATAGTTAGGTGGAAAACTTTACAATGTCAAAAGTGTGATTATTATTATTTTAGGGTAGGTAAACATCTTCTGAGTGTTGGATTTGTACATTTTATTTTAAGTCATTGTCAGTAGTAACAATTGTATTTATTAAATGATTAGGTAACTGTGTTTTTATTTATGTTGCAAACATATGAATTCTTTTCATCAATATTAGTTCGCCAATCTGTCTACTTACTTTTTAGTTACCATTTTGACTTGTATTTTCTTATTTTTGAAACATCTACCAATCTGGTTTTTATTATTCATAAATTATATTTTAAACACTTTCATAAAATGTAGCTTTTGTACAACATTTAAGGAATTTATCATTCATTTTTGCCAAGTAAAAAGATAATCTGCTTGCTTTTTATTTAAGCTTTACATGATTTTAATATTATTTCTAACCGCTTTGGTGAAATACTATATCCTGAATTATTAAATGTATTGTTCCTAAAAACTATACAAATATACAGATGGGTAGATGTACTGTGTATAAATAAAAAATATTCATAATTATAATAAAAAAATGTCGTTCATAACGTTCACGACTTATGTGATGTAGACAATGACTTAGGCTTAGGTACAAAATGTGGATTTAATTTTTAACGAGAAATTGTTTTGTAACTGAAATAGGAAAATGTGAATACAAAACCAATAAATATAGTAATGATATGAAAAATACGTCGACTGTTTTTTATTTATTCCTGAGTTAGATCTGAAATTACTTGTCCAAATAAATACAATTAAGTATGTTTAGTAGAGAGTCATAACATAGATAAAAAAAAATAAAAAAAATAGGTAGTAACTTAATTCAGAAAAATAGAACAGTGATTCAAATTTAATTACGTATTTATTTATTATGAGTTTATTATTATTTTTTCGATGTTTAGAAGGAAATATTGTGTTGTGTTTTACTTCTACTAAGTTTTACAAAAAGAAAAACTACACTTAATTGCTAGTTTATGATCGGATTATGAAAATATTGCAAAAATTAAATTCACCTTCATGCCTTTTACACCGCCCCAAGACATCTCGTTAAGCAAGCACCCAATTTAAATTCAACCAAAATCGCATCCAAGCATATCGGCATGCATCACAAATTTTACTCCTACGCACCGATCATTCGTCTGGCATCGATATCATAACCTTGTGACATTCGTATCGAACGAAATGAAAGCAAAAATCGTAATGTATTCGTTGAATGTACAGTCATTAATCAACGTCGCCGGCTCATTGTGTGGCCGGCACGCAACATCTCTTGCGCGGCTGACGACTACAGTTTTATCAACTCTGATATAGCTTGTAGTTGTGTTCACAGTTTTAATATCGGTTGTAGGAAGACTTCACACTTGGGAATTATTTGTCAATAAATTTGGTCGACAATGATATTATTGTTTTAATTTTTGTTGAGTTTGAAGTTAATAAATTAGGATTTAAGGTCCCAAAGTGGAGCGGGTTAAAAGTAGAATACTTGGAGCTGGATATTGCACACTTTGCTAGGTCATGAAAATATTCAAATTCCTTTAGTTAATTGGAGTTATCGAGGGATCTAAAATATTTATTAGCATAAATCGATTCTCCTATCATTTACATAAATTCGTAGGCACCAATTGTAGATATTAAAAGCCATTACCCAAATTATCGATCAACAAAAAATTTGATCGCGTGCCTCATTTGTACAGTAAGTGACCGCTAATCTTACACGAAATAATAAGGTAATGGAAGCTTAGAAATAAACAAATTGAAATTGATTAGTAGTTTTGGATCCGTCTTAAAACAAAGATATAAAGAAAGATTTTGGCATAAAGCCAGAATATTTTTTGGGAACAGTACCTATATTATGAGAAGATTTCTTCATTTTGTCCTAGACGTAGATGATGTGCAAAAAATATTGCAAAAACTTCCAAATTAGCCGAAACATTTTCTTATTCATTCGCAAGACTGGCAAAGATTCTTCACAAAAACCCTTTTTTTGCACGGCGCGTTAAAGAGTTATAATTTTTGCAGATCTTCTTAGTGTAGACAAAAGATGTTATTGTTGTTGAGATTTGTATGCAAATAACAAGATTATGCTACCGTCTCCGTTTGAAGGATTTATTGTACTTTGTCGCTTGTAAAATGTTTAGTGTTTTTCGTGTCCCATGAGGCTCCTTTGTCAAATAAGACGGTAGCTGTTTTATTTTGATTTGTTTCTTATGCTCTCGAATTTATTAGATTTTATGATTTAGATGTTAAACAGGCATGTTCTAATGGTCCATTGATATGGTTTTCTTGTGTGTGGTGTCTTCTGAGATGAGACCTTACTATACCTATTAATGCAAACATATACATTACAACAAACTGAAGGTTTTTTTCACTGCGTTTTCAAATAGGTAGTTAATCTCTCCTTCACTCTACGTTTGCTAAGAAGTTACTATACTAAATTGTAGATTTTAACTTTTAACGGTAAAATAACTTTCTTCAGAATGCTAGTTCCTAAAATCACAGACTACCATTTCACAGGGATTGAGGCATTATTTTGCAACCTTCTAACATTTAGGAAACAAAGGGCGGTAAAGTAAAAGGTCTCTGAGAGTAGAGGCTTCGGCAGGTGAGTCTCTGGGGACTGGTTGGAGGAAGTGGAGTAAAAGTGCCGCCGAGACGATGACTCGCTGAAATGAGAAGCTAAAAGATAGGTGAGATACATTTAATGTTTGGCCAGTCGGTGAATTTTGTTCGCGAGAATATTTGATTGAAATTACTCAGTAATGTGAGTAATAAATTTAGAACTTATATATATGACAAAGTAAGCTGGTGTACTACTACTACGGTTTTGTGGGGCTTAGTTTATAAATTTAGTCACATGAGGTGAATATAAATAAATAATAAATAAATAAATAATATGAAAATTATAAGGAACAGTCGTCGAAAAAAAATAACCTTTTTCTGTCTCCTTCTAAATAAAATGATATTTTTTTATACCTAAGAAATTTTGTACACAAGTTATTTCGAAAATTACATTTGTTACAGCTTTATGTGAATTTATAAATCTTAATAAAAACTTTATATCACATGTAAAACAATAAGCTTAAAATGTTCTAAATATAGAAACAATTTAGCAGGTGAGTCCTTAAGTCTCCTGGGAATGTTTACATGGAGTGCGGTTACCTTTCCATGGATGACTTTAACCTTAGTCGGTTGAGTGACTTGCCAAACTGCGGAAACATTGATAAGTATTCAGGTAAGATGGTAAGTATGGCAGTCTACAAATAATGTGAAATACAAGCGATGAATCTAACATCACATACAAAACATTTATCAATAAGTGCAAATCCAAATCAATATACTCAAACAGAAGCAAATAAGAATAATATGACCGTATGATGATCGTAACGATACTGAGATATTTACATGAATCCTTTTCTTTAACTCTAGTTGTTGTGGTAGAGGAAAAAAGAACGCAACCAATGTGCTCGTAGTTTTTTAGATATGTAGTGTAGATATTGATTTATAATTAGAAAAAGCAGTAAAATACGAAGGTTAAATACGTAGAGTAACTCTACTAAAGTTGTGTATACAAGAACGTGATGCAAAATTTATTTCAGTTGTTATTAAGCGGCTATCAGTTAATAATGCCAAAGATGATGATGAAAATATACTTGAAGCAACGTAAGCTCAAAATGAATTCACATAATTAGCAATACACGTCACGCAAAACAATGGCTGTCTTAAATTTAAGCCAAACTTGCTAGACGTATACGCTTCAGCAACAGTCAGCAACTTTGGCGGCGCGAAGTGAACTCAAAGGGCTGTGCGACGCGACAAATTTCAATACATCGTCTTGTTGCGTAGGGGCGCCTCCCGACTGAATATGGCGGATGGTTGTCGTGTGGTACAAGCTTATAAAGTTTTCTTATGCTTCGACCATGTTAAACAAAATGATCACTTTAGTTAGGTAGTGTACTTGTGGCTGTGGGCAACTTGTTATTATTTATGCAATGCTTCCTCCTTACTACAGCTAACTACTTCATAAACGATTAATTGAAATCAAAGTTGTTAATAATCAATAAAACAAGAAGGAACCTAGAATGTTACCCTGTGGTACTCCAGACTTTTTATACAGTCATTATGGCCAATGCTCCACTTATCACGGGAACTAATAGGTTCATTAGCGCATAGCATGGTTTCAACCACGACCACAGTGTTTTTCGCTGAAGAAGTGGTGTGGCTTCGGGGCTGCCTACTAAATGTTACCTTTATAAAAGGCGTTACTAAAAACTCCATAAACGTTAGCAGCTTTCCTACTATGTTATATATTTATGTTTCAGATTTTACGCGCCCTTTTATGACTTGCATATGTACATCATACTATAGGGTGGCTCAAGTCGTCGGCTGTGTGTAATCCATACTCGAGTCGATTTGAGAGCTGCAGAAATGTACGTGAGAAGCTGACATATGCGAAGGGTAAGCTCAAGATATTGGATTTCTGTGTATGTGGAGTATGATAAAATAATTTCAATTTTGTTTTGTACTAAATAGAAGAGATCAAAGTTGTAACGGCTATAGAACTTTATTTTATGAAGGTGTAAAGGAATATTAGGATTAGTCAGTGATTTTTGCAGTATTTTCGCAGTTATTAATCTACTAATAGAATCAGCTTACGCGTTAACTGTAATAAAAGCATAGCATAAAATTATGTGCTTTTGTTTTTGTATTTCAGTATCCACATCAAATGTATGAAATGAAAATAAAATAAACTGTAGAGTCACCTTTGTCGCGTATGTACTTAACGAATTCTTGCAGACAACCTTTACAAGGTGAATCATACTCATATATGTCATATTCTACACATATTGTGTAGCTTTTAAACTTAGGTACATAAAGTAGATAGATATTATAGCAGTTCTTTAGGGAAGTTCAATAATAATTTATTGTTGTTTATAGCTACAATAATAAGTTTATTTCTTTTCTATTTCTGAAGTGTACAACGACACTAAGACCAAGCAAAATTGCATAACTTGGATTTTTTCAAATAGTAAAAAAAAATGATTGTAACAAAAAATATAGTGTAACATCACAAATTCTCAACTTGCGCTTCAATGAAAATCAACAAAGCACACACTTTGTTTTGCTCTTAATCTCAAACGCGTCTCAAGACGCTCCATATACTACATAGACTATAAAGACACATACAATATATCACAGCTGTATGTATAGCACATACCGCGGTAGTCAGTCGGCCAAGCTTTTGTGCCCTTCTGTGGGGCGACGTACGATACGCGCGTATGTGGGGGTGCGTATGTGTATGTGTGCGTTGATTTCCCGACACGACGCGACGCCGCGCCCGCTCGGTATGGTTTTGTAAAGTACGGTCGAAAGAAAGTGCTGGCTGGAGTTTATTGAATTTAATTGGTTTATTTAAGTGAAAATAATAAATACTGAGTTTTTGGGTATTATTATTTAGTTTTGTAAGTAGAGCAGAGAATTATTACTATGAATCATGATAGTTAATGTGAAAATTTACATAGTATTCGATTGGTTTCAGAAAAAAAAATGTTTATTTTCTAAGAGTAGTATAATTGATGTGTAGTAGTTAAAGTATAAGTATTGTTGTTATTGTGTATTTTTATTGAATTAGGTATACATTGGTCTGGTATAGGTAATTGTGAATTGTATTGAAAAAATAAAACTTTGTATAACAAGATTCAGTGTGAAGAACCGGTTTTCTACTTAGTAAATACACCGAGTATTTTGCAAGTAAGTATTTGCTCTTCAGGTTAAGGTCAACGCCTAAAATATTTATGCTGTTTGAAAAGGTGGGAGGAGGGATTTAAGGGATTACCGTGAACCCACAGAAAAAAATATAACTCGGTATGTATTTTTTCCGTAATGGCCTAATTAAATACTTAGCGTACTTATGATGACCAAATGGTTATCATAAGTACGCTAAGTATTTATCGCTATTCTATTATCGCTTTTGCAGATATATTTGAAAACCAAAAAGTCTACCTCATTATTACCACTGCAATTTCTAAGCATAATAATATAGAATATGTATGTATATGGAACAAGGGCTTGGTTTGATATTTGACGTGGCACTGAGGAGGTTCCTTTCTCTGGAGCCCTGACCACCGGTAGCTTGGACCCTGTTCCCGATGCTGGTGGGTTACAATGTTTTATATTTTTAAATGTTTTATTTATTTTTATAAAAACATTTAAAATTATAAAATATGGTATAAAAGAATAAACACAAATACTTATATAATAAAAAAATATATAATTGCAGTCAGCACTTTCCTCCCCCCGTACTCAGCTGTCAGCCGTTCGTTCCGAAGGCACTCACACACACACAATCTAATACAGTTGGCACTTACACATACTCACACTAGGGGTGCGCCCGGGGGGCATGGTGGGGACTGTATTAAGTTCCTTTCTTTTCACTAAAATAATTTTAGGGGATGGTTTTAGTTCAATATTTTTTTACAAAGGGTCGTTGAATGTGTCCGTACAATTTGAGGAATGGCCGCTTCTGTGGGGTGCATTTACTAGTGGTTGAGATGTTTGCAACTGTGATATATCTTTTACGCGCATTTGGGCACTTTATATGTAGGCACTTTTATCTCTGTACATTTAAAATCGTTCAACTGTGTACAGATCGCTCTAAGACGTTTGTTGAATTTGAATAAGCCCTTTGCTCATCTTTTATTTTATTAGGAGTTTTAGTTTGGTTTATGGACTGCTCTAAAGTTTTGATATAATCTTACGGTTTTAATAACTGTGTAATTTAGGATGTAGGTAAAGTAAGCTGTATGCGCTCAAAGATTTATTAAGTTATAAACTTATAAGACCGACCCATTATGGCAGATATCTGAAGTACCTACATTACAGGACTAAACCTAAATTACAAGCATCTTGTCCACAAATCAGGTAAAAAATAACATCCTGGCAGCTTTCTAGTGAATGAAAAAACATAAAAATATTCAAAATTCGAACAGCTGAACGAAAAATAATAATACGATGATAAAAAGGTAAAGCCCGATAGCATCGCGAGCGATCTTTTGCTGAAATATTTTTAATCAAACTGGTTACCTGCTATGCCGCAGGCAACCAACCGACCTGTCAATCTTTCAAACGTTAGATTAAAAACATCATCTTTACTTTTTTTAGCATTAAGAGGATCAAGGAATTATGTTGAAAAAAAATCTTGGGCTGTATGATTATGAGGCGTTAGATAAAGTTTTGATGAAGGTCGCTGAGAATCTTTGGTTATATGCTTTATTTATTGTGGCATATAGCGTGCAGGTACCAATATGGTTTTTCTTTACTTTTGAGATTGAGGAATACGTGTGTTGTTGGTGCGACTTCTCTAAAGATATATTTTTTGACGAAACGAATAAGACCTTCACATACAAACAGTCAACTTGTTTTGTTGACTTACCTCAGATATATTTCTAAAGGAATATTAGTTATTGAAAGGTGTTTGCTGAAAAGATAAAATAGTTCAGCAAATACACATTATACATCTCTAGCTGTTGTAAAATGTTTGTGATGACAAACTGACTATTTGTCTTGGACACTCCTATGTTTTTCAGCCACGTAAAGACGGAGTCTAGAATTAATTCTACGTATTCATGTGTAGCCGCTCTTGTGTCGCTTTGGTATAGGCAGTATCGGAACGTACTGTATCTACTTCATGTTTCGTGGTGAAATTGGAACAGATGGCACTCTAATTGAATCAAATATTTACTCCACAACTTTGTAGATACCATAATTAACAACCCATATCCATCGCTAAAATCTCACTTACTGTACAAAGTCAACCTCAAAATAATTCACAGAACAATAACCTTTACTACCTTAACATAAAACCTAAACTTCTATTTGTTGACTATCATCTATGGGTTACTAAGGCAGGTGTGCAATAAGTGCTGAGTCAGCGCGGTGGCACCGGTAGTGCTTGGTAGCGGGTTCGAATCCCGGTCGATCACGATTTACATGTCAGTCGCGCCGCTTGATATCCGATTGTTACTTTGAACTACGCTAGTCATCTTTATACCAAAATACGATTATGGTGATGTGGATTTTGGTGGTATTAAAGATGACAGGATCATTGATATGAATATTTTAATATAAGTAAATAAAGAAAAAAAAAACAATGTTACTTTAGATGGTGTAGTCTATAGACGGAGTGCTTGGAGTATCAGACTTGGCACTATTTCGAACGTAGATAATTTTAAAGGCAATTTAGATAACCTATGGATAAGAGAAGCAGTTCTGCTTCTAGTATAAGTTTCTCTCAAGGGTCTGAATCTTACTATTTAAAGAATAAAGCTCATTTTAAAACGGAAGACCAGGAGAGCTTATGACGTCACATTTGGTGAAACATATTTTGTTTCATATTCGTTACCATAACTGCAAGAGGATGGCACATCTAGTCGCAACTGCAAAGTCTGCAACTACCAAATGCAGCTTAAAGGTAATTAAGATGCAGTCAGTGTACCTACGTGACACCTGTACACTGGACATACAGTCCACTTGCATTTATGATCACGAATCTGAAACGAAATATGGTCCGCCAAATGTTACTAACGTTTTATAAAAGGTATGGGTGTATGTCTAAGTAGTAAGACACGATTAACAGTAATTCCTTAGAATGTACTGCATGTATTTATTATCTTGTCTAGAACAAGATACTCGTACATTATCGTTGCCAAGAAAAAGATGATGAATCTAGTAAATGAGCCGCGAAATATAGTCTTGGTGATGTATTAATATTACGCACTGTATAACACGCTTCGTAAGACAGCTTAGTTTGCTCAACAAATTAATTATATACTTTTCGAAAAGGACGTCGCTCCTGAGAAGTTGGTAGATATAGGCCTTCATCACCACCTGTGGGCAAGCGGGTCGGTAAAACACAATTCTCTCACATAATTATTGAAAACGGACTGCGGGCCCATAGGTTGGTCGAAGCTAGGAAAACCTGGTCAGTTGGAGATTCATAGACGATTCTAGCCTGGAGTGTAAATTTGGTGCTGTTCAACAAACGATAGTACACCAGACATCATGCCCTACCACGTTACAGAAACTAATGGACGCTACTGATAACGCTAAACTCATAGCTAAATTCTGGGCCCACTCAATTTAGATTGGTATTGACACCATTGTCACTCGCGCGACAGCGCAACGAGTATTCTCAAGGAGGGTTGATGTCAGGCAGGCGGCCGGTCATAAAACAATAAGCCAAAACCTCTAACAACATGGATTTATGAAATACATGTTGTGCCGACCCCACTTAGTGTGGGATAAGGGCAGGAAGAAGAAGAAGAAGATTGACACGCTAAGAAGAAGTAATGGTTAAACGCCAATACCACTAGCAACTTTTATTGCACAAGTTATTGCACGCAAGTGCTCGCTTGGTTCGTAAAATTGGAGAAGTTGTTGCTGGTTTGTCCACAGTTTGAAAATCCATTGCAGAAGTCAACTTGTGCAATAAACACTTGCTAGTATTTGGTGCTTTAGAGTCAGTAGTTAACTATGTAGGTACCTATTAACATTGGCAGCTCGTATGATATTACGTTCAAACAATAAATATAATTTACTAAAGAAACATGAAGTAAAACATGGCACCACTCGTAATATTCGGGTTGAACATAATCCGACGGCTTCCGTTATGAAGACGGACATATCAATTTGAGCCAATAACTCACTCAATGGCCACCAGCCAACAATAATATAGTACAAATAGAAGTAGGTACATGAAGAATTTGTTTTTGAAGGATTTTGTTTGGTCTGTCTAAAGTTTTAGGATCGTCAAACTGCGCAAGAATGAAATTCACTGAAATCCGATTTACACCAATTAAGTAGCGAGTTACCTAACTTGGCAACTAAAACCTCATTTGGACTATATTAGTGAGCTAAGTTCTGTTGCTTAACTAAGTTCAAGGTATTTAAACACCGAGATATAAATCGGCAAGGTAACTCGGTACTTATAAGTGTGTGAACGATTTTGCCTTTACTGATTTTCCAACTTTGCTGAACTTTGTTAGGGTCGCTGCCGGCTAACACGGCATTTTACTCTTAATATAAGTTGTTTTTACATATCATTTATATTTAACAGTAAAAATACTATAGCTATATATTTCAATAGATTCATAATATTTATTTAAGTGATTAAGTAATACATTCTTAGACTGCCTTGTTGGTCTAGTGGTGGCAAGCGCGACTGCTGATCATGAGGTCTTGGGTTTAATCCCCAGATCGAACAAAGTGTTATTGAGTTTCTCCGTATGGAATTCCTCAGTAGCAGCCCGGAGTTTGAATGTGTGCCCGGTTGATGGCAATAGGCTCGTCTCCTATTACATGGGACTTAAAACATAACGGCGAAATGAGTGTGTATACAACTCTGCCTAACCTTTCGGCGAATACAGGCGTGATGTTATGTTTATTCTTAGACCATTAAACGAAGGTCTAAGGATTCATTCTGTGAAATATTGTTACCTACATCACATGACATGTGTTAACAAATATAATAGATGACTACGCCTTCTCTGATTATATCAAAATAAAATAAGATCCAAAAAAAAATATAGACGTTATGAAGTCAAACTAGTTTTTGCGCACGTAAAAAACAAAAACAATAATTGTCTTTCGTCCACAATGAACACTGGATAATTAATAAACTAAAATACATTTTGAATAACAAGAAGATAATGTTTCATTTCAAATATTCAGGCATAACTCGTAGACTGCCTCGTTGGACTATGGTGGCAAGTGCGACTGCTGAGAATGAGGTCCTGGGTTCGAGCCCCAGGTCGGTCAAAGTGTTTTTGGGATTTTCCATCAGGAATTTCTCAGTAGCACCCCGGAGTCTGGATTTGTGCTCAGTTAATGGCAACAGGCTCGCCCCCTATTCCATAACGGCTAAATGAGGGTGTTACTATACACCTCTGCCCAATCCTTCGGGGAATATAAGGCGTGATTTTATGTTATGTTGTCCCACATCTTCAAATCATTCCATACAATATTAAACTAGTTCGTCTAATAAAAATGGTCCCAAAACTAACACAGACGTCTTCTATTTGACCACCATAACTGCACTTAATTCAATTTGCGCAAACACTTTCTTTCTGAAAGTCATGCTAACGTATTTGTCTTCATTCGACTGACGGCTCAATGCTGGACGCTATGACCAGAAATCTGACAGAATTGACACACAGCCAGTGAGACAATGGTGTGAATTAAAAATGATAAAAACTGTAGCGACTGTCAGTTTTTATTGAGACAAATGAATGGTTTGGTGAAAAGTTTCTTATCATGCTATGCTAATCCGTTGAAGACGAACAAAGAAGTGTAGAAGAAAAACAAACATTAATACGATCACAGTAAGAGCGCTTGTACACTGCGTCTGATCCGAGTACGAGAAAATATGATCCGAACAAGCCGAATTTTTTAAAGCAGCTGAGTTTCCCAATATCATATTTTTTCGGATTTGGATCAGAAGCAAAGCACAAGCGCTCTTTTAGCACGCGCGGGATTAGCTACGTATATGTTTACACTTTAAGTTTCGTCTTTCAGATCAGGGAAGTGATGACTGATCGCCACAGATACCGCATTTTTTTTTGTTATTAGCCATAATGGCGCAATGATTCTTATTTTGTGGAAAATAATATAGATACGCACAATGGGGTTTGACATGTCCAATTAAGGATAAAAACCTCTAAATAATTTTAGAAGAAAAAAAAATGGCTGATCGCCTTATTGGCGAAAATCAGTAGATAGCGCTGCGAATTAAGATTGTAGCAAAAATAATTGGTTGGTTTTCTGTTTCAAAAAATCTCAGTTGTCGCTCGTTATTTGAATTCTGTTAAGGCCTATGAGGGCTCGCCCCTATCTCATTACTTTATTGTACTTATCGCGATAACTCTTCTATCCCAGAACAGTGACTGACGATAATGTCTTTTATATGATCAAAATGAATATGGATTCAATTAAGTACCTGATTCCAATATCCGATGATCTCCGCAGCAACTCCAATTTTCATATCAGTAAAAAATTGCAATCAAAATTTCACCCACGAAAATTTCGCCAATTTATTCAATTATCCAAAAAACAAAAACCAATCAATAACCCCCAATCAAAATGACCATAAAAAGCTCGCATCTGTCTCATTCCCCATTGTGTTGAGCACGTGCTCCGTACATGCAACGTCATCGGGCAATCATTATCGGGGTCAACGGCACGCTGATTACCTCGCCCTGTCGTTCATCATTAGCCTAGGTTAGGATGTTTGTAAACATAGCCTCCATTCACTGGTCATATCCCGTGTAATTGGGTCACTTGAAATATCATAAGGTGAATTCTTGGGTTAATTTGTAATTTTCTTTTTTATTTATTTTTTCTAATATTTAATGATATTATGAGCTACGAGCTCGTATGTTGAACTCTGGCGTTCATTAATGTACTTGTGATGCATCAATTGTCATTGGAATGAGGCCATCGTAGATACTTTTGTAACTTTAGTGAGACACATTCATACTTATTTTACATTTTTCGGGATCGTCCGACTAGTTTCGGACCCAAAAGGAGGCATTAATCATAAAGCTGAACATGAAAAGTGCACGTGAGTAACTAACCATCGTAGATATTGCACGCAAATGGCACGAGGAAACACTAAGTTTCATATTTTTTTATTAAAATATCTTTTTCAATGAAACCTCGTTTTTAAAGCAATTTATTTATACCTTTAAACGGTAAATCATTTTATTAACCGTTATAAAATTTATTTGCGTACGTACATAATCACGCTGAACTTTTAAAAGTAGAAAAAAAATACATAGTTTGATGAACTATAATTTATACAACAATAACGGAATTTTCTTCAAATGCTACTTAGAACTTCTTAAATTAAATTAACATAAAAATAACATCGATTAATTTAAATTTTCAAATATCAATAACATTATAACCTGACCCCTGAACTGTAATATATCACACTAAAATAAACATTAAATATAGTTTAGTCTAGCCAGAAGCGCATTAAATACAGTTATAATAAAAAAAATATAATTAATCATTTTGAACATCATGTGTCTAAAAGAAAATATTTATTACCTGTCATTACTGCAGTTCAGCTAATCAATTAATAGGTTATGTTTGAATTTTTCGAAAAAACTGTTAATATTTATCGCTAGGTTTGAAAATGAGGATGGTTATGTTTGTATGCGTGTGCGCAGGATTGACGGATAATAAATCAAGCTACGCATTCGTGCTCACGATTCTGCAGCGCTGAATATATCAAATCAGCTTGGTGCCTCACGACCAGTACCTTTTGTTTTGTCCTGGAAGAATGATTTCATATCTGGTAACCTAGTTTCCAATTGTATGATAAACGAAACGGTTGAACTGTAAGTTAATTATAAAGTTTAAACGGTCTGCTATGATATATAGGTAATTAGTTGTCTGAAAGGTGTTGTTAAATCGTTACGTAATAAAACATTTGTACATATCTATAATCAAAAGACGTACATTGTGGTTTTAGATACATACATACATAAACTCACGCCTTTTTCCCATGGGGGTAAGAAGAAACTATAAAACGCCAAATGCTACGATCCTTACATATTCATTTCGCTTCATCCACAATTATACATCTTGTTATTTATTTGGGGTTTTAGATTATGAAATATCATTTAATACATTACATCACCAGCCTCCTCTGTTAACTGCTACTTCAGATGATCTAAGACTGCTACGATGTTTCTTAACTCAGGTTTTTATTTCCAGAATAACCTATTTTATTTAATCAACGAAGATTATTGCCCATGTTGAACGGTAAGTATGTTCAGTCCATATAAATCATACATGAATCACCCATTCCACGTTTATACCAAATCGATAATGCACAGACAATAATATCTAAAGTATTAATCAACTCTTCATACCTACTATTGCTATTATTTTTGTTCGGAATTCACGAGAAACAGCACATAGCACGCTCTATTGATTTGTTTATAACATAAGAAATTTTCATGCGATCCTTCTTAGCAATGTATATCATAATTTACATTCTGGTTGCGCATGAGTGGTCGGTCGCTTTGATCTCCGTTACAATCGGACGTAATTGATGATTGCGCGCCAACTCCATATACAGCGAGACCACGGAGTAGTAAAACTTCGGAGGCAACGGAGAAGTAGGGAAAACGGAGTGCTTATACCCATATTTGTGTCGAAATCAAACTCACCCAGTTTGAGAGGTGTGAGGTAGTCAGGAAGCTTCTGAAATTATGCGATTGTCGGCGGGTCGAATGGCATATGCCCGGTTCCCATAAAAAAAATCACTTTGCTTACCAATGGTAGTATACTAGTAGCAGTAGGAGGACCTACTATGCAAAGCCATAAGATCTTTGCTTCATTATTGGTAAAGATACGAAAGTCTCAATTTTAACCTATTGGTTACAGAAAATTACAGAAACGCAGTTGAGTTTATTTACGGACACCGAACCTTAAGATATCTTATGTCCCTAAAATTTACGGAGCGTTATTACGCTCCGTAAATTTTAGAAAACAACCATTACTGAGCCATGCTCTCGACTTTGCGTTAAAATGTAGACTGTTGACCGCTTTCTGCATACCTCGGGTGTGGCTCGTTCGATTGACCTTTATATTGTACACCAATGATGCGTCATTGTTTGTTATCACATAATATTTCTACTACTAAAAGACATTGTACTCGTATCACGCTCATAAATTAATCTTCCATGTGGGCATGAATACATTGAAGCATTTACTGTACCTATGCATGCTGTAACTATGTCTTTCTGGTGTGTTTCTAACACTCCATTTGTCAATTGCTACGTAATTTACAGCGAAACCAATTGAACGCGCGCCGCTGTCACGCCGAGCCGTGCGCCAGCGCATGCCTGCTCTACGCGCTACGAAATACGTAGGTAAAGAAAATTGTACTACCTAAGTACTTACGTAACATTAAAAATATTATGAAAAGGTATTTATATTATACTGGCCTGCAAAAAATAAGTATCACACTTTTAAAATCGCGATAACTTTTTAAGTACACAAGATATATTTTCGAACCAAAAAGGACTCAAAAAAGAGTTTAACTTTGTTACTATAGTTTCAAAGAAAGCTGATAAAAATTGCTATAAAACGTTTTTTATTTTAAATCTCTAACTTCTATAGTTTAGAAAAAATTGAAATTTTAAAAGTGTGATACTTATTTTTGCAGGCCAGTGTATTTTTCAACAATAATGTGATAGTCTTCTTCAACTTTTCACGTGCAGATTTAATACACAATAGCTTTCTCGAAGATGCATGTTATATTGAAAAGCTTACGAAAATAAGCTCACAAGTTTTCGGGAGCTTTTCTACCAATAAAAAGACGAAATAAGGCGTTACTTTTAATAATTGTTTAAGGCTGACCGTACATGGGTCTTTAGTCGCTCGAGACACAGTTGCTTGCCGGTTGTTTTCAGATGCAGGTCATTACCAATACTGCAGCTACAAACAAATAGCGACCAACTGTGTCCCATGTGCGTATAAAAATTGCATCTCTTGAATCTCTTATGACCGATTCCTATGATTTACCTAGCGTTATTTGTTAAATTAAAAATCATAACCAATAATGAAGCAAAGACTATGGAGTCTTTGCATAGTAGATATTCCAGTGATCCCAGCGATAGTAGCTATCACATGTAAAATTAGCTTACGAATCTATTTATATGCTCAGTTTCGCAATAAAAAATGTTACCATTAGTAAGCAAAACGATTCGTATTTGGCCATAGGAACCGGGCATTCATTTTTCTAGCTACTCGTATCACAAGTTAATGGCCATTGAAATTCACAACAACTTTTTTGAAGATAAAATTGCAAATTCCATTACGAAAGACTCGTAATGTCACTAATATCACAACAGAATCTTTAATATATCACTCTGAAACGCAATATTGTAAATAGTATATTTCGAAAAGGTTACATTTGAACAAAAACTGTGCTACATAATAGCCTTTTAATACTTTACTTATAACGTGAACAAAATCAATATATAAACGTAATTACAGTGTAGTGCCTTATTATGTGCGATGTATATTAATTTTCAATCCTCTTTAGATGACCGTCTCGACTATTACCGCACGGTAAATTGCGCTAATGAAGTCATTACATCCCAGTGCCATCAGCCTAATGGATAAAAGCTCTTAAAACTTAATCGATCTTCGTGTTTTTGAGCCGTGTTGCAATTTAAAATTATGGACTTTACTACAAAGTTTAAGCGAAACAGGTAAGCGGGGTATTATTAGTGGTGTTTATTAAAATTATTTAGGTGCTCTCGTGTTTTTGGTAGTTAGTAAAATGTTCTTTGTACCTAAATGTATTCTAAGTACAATATACATTCAGTGTAATTTGAACCGTGAATAAAGTAAAAAGAAATTGAAGGGAGTAGAGATTTTTACATAATATTTAAATTCTATCAGTAATGTTTTGAGATTGTTCTTAACATTTGCTGTTTTGTATTGTATGCGTCCTTTGGTTGACTGGTAGAGAATGCCTAAGGCATTAAGTCCGCCTTTGTACTTTTTTTTTGTTGCTTATAGTTTAAATAAATAAATAATTATTAATATCAATATTTTTTATTGTCTGTGTGTTTATTGTCTGCAACGTATTTAATTCTGAAGCAGTTACATTGCATTCACAGTTATTTTGCCTCTGACATTTCCCTTTGCTCGCCTAGTTAGCAGAGTTGGCGCGACTTTCGAAAGACATAGGTAAGTACTTGAGCATCTATTTACCACTTATTTATTATTTATCTGTCGCAATTAAATTAAATGCCCGACTCCTACCACTTACTTGCTAGCGAGGCGGGCAAAGGCATATGTCGGAGGTAAAATAACTGTGAACGCATTGTAAGGCTGCGTTATGAAAAAAAAACGAATGCCATACAAGGACCATTCCTGCGGACCAGAAGACAGCAATGATTAAATTCTGGGGTTTAGCAATGTATTATATTTGGTTTGGGTTATTAGTGACAATAACCATAGGCTGTGAAAGTCTAGTTGCTCTTAAAGTCGAGGAGGCAAAGTTGCAGTGGCTTTAGGCTCAATTATGCTTGCACTAGAAGTTAAAAGGTGAATTAAAAAAAAAACTGGCATTGTGTCAATGTTCATGACAACTGTAAAATGATGATGCTCTACCTACATAATTTAGAACTGAGTGCATCAAACAAAACTCAATTTCATATCTGGGCTTCAATTTAATTTGTAGTTCTATTCGAACGGGCATGAGTACACGTATCAATGCGTAAGAACCCTTATAACATATCTCAATCAATTTCAGACCTTTGACTGACAATCGAAATAGATTCGTAATTGTTTCAAACGAAAACGTTACATTGTTGTATTGTTTAGTGAAACCCGGTCTGTCGCGTCGAGAGCCAAAAGTCGGCCACCAAAAATGTAATAGCTGTCACTAGCCATGATTAATGCAATTAATCCCACAATGGCCACATCGCAGTACACTGGCTGCCATTGAATGCGTAGCATTCGAATTTTAAAGCTTTTTGTTTCTATTCATTTGTTGGATTGAATTAACGAAAAAGTACTTAGTTTTGTAGTCAGATGTACAAAGAATATGGAAGAATATTAAATATACCGAGATCACGATGGATATTAGTAGATCTAAGAAATTTGAAAATATTGTCTATGCTGATGTAAAAACAAAACATATTTTCTTTTGCTTTTCCCGGAAAGTTAATAACTAATATGATAAGATATTATCGTCTCCTAACCATTTGAAATGTACTTTTCGATAATTTTTAGGTAATCATTACTTTGTTGGATTTAACATGAAAAATGACAATTAACCTCCTACAGTACTGAATGCAACACTAAAAATGTATGAGGTTCTCAACACAATACATTATAATTATTGACAATAAGACTCCAAGTCCAAATTCCTAAATTAATATTCCCGAGCCCATTAAAAACTACACAACAAACTCTATCCCAGACATCGGCCGCCACAACAAACGCATAGTTCGGAGCGCCGTCTGATACACTTCATAAATAACGTGTACAATTTTTGTACATAGATTTATTACGTTCGGCGAGCGAAAATGGTTAGAGATTGTTTTTCAATTTAACCGGAGGTATCCTGCTGCTTGACATGCGGCGCGGCGGGCCTTCCGCGCCGGGCCGCGCCCACGGTTTGATATATTATGTGGATTTATTTCCGTTTTCATTTGTATATAGGTATTAATAAAGTTTGGGAACGCTTTGTTTTTTTGGAGTCGGTGTTGGTGTGTTGTTAGAGGTTTAGGTAAGATGCCAAACAAAAATCTTTACCTTTTTGTGATTATGGAATCAAAGACATACTAATATTTTGTTCATTTTTAATTTCGGGCATTTAATATGTGGTTTGTCAACAATACGTCATTATATATAATTTAATGAGAAACAATCCTGGAGCATCACTTTGGAGTAGATCAGTGATCAATGTTTGATATAATAAGTACACACGTTGATGCCCCTGCTTGTGTACTTTAGTCACTAATAGTTAAAATAATAACATTATATTTTATTGGCATTTGGCATAAGAAAGATGATACAAAGATTTGTAACCCTGTCTTCTGAGCTAGGTAAAAACCTGTGTTACAGGAGTCAGGGTCTCCTTCCGTTTATGTCGCTAATATGCAATAAAAAAAAAATAAGAAGAGCTGTGAAACTACAAGTCATAAGAAGAGATGTGATTACAGAAGAGCTAAATCAACAAAACACTTGTCTTTGGATGAACATAACATCACGCCTGTATTCTCAGAAGGGTTGTGCAGATGTGAATACCTAATAACACTCTCATTTCGCCGTTATGTTTAAGTCCCATGTAATAAGGGGCGAGCCTATGGCCTTCAACTGAGTACACATCCAAACTCCGGGCTGCTACTGAGGAATTCCACACGGAAAAACCCAATACCACTTTGCCCGACCTGGGGATCGAACCCAGGACCTCACGATGAGCAGTCGCGCTTATCACCATTAGACCAACGAGGCAGTTAAAATCTGTGGATGTCAAAGTTTATTCTTAGCCGTGGACCACACAGCATATATCTCAATGTGTAATAATTAGCTGAAATCGTTCGTGAACGCCCACCGTCAACGACGCCCAATATACTGACTCACGCATTCCACGAAGTCTATTTTGAAAGCATGTATCTATTTTTACTTTGTAAAGATTTCCGTTTCAAATAAATACTGGCTTTTCCGTGCGACTTTCTGTGCACAAAATTGTGCATCAGCGTCCGTGATGATTTTTTGATAAATATTTATGTACTAGCTGCCCGGACAGACTTCATTCTGTCAAAAGTTATTGGCCTGTAATGGGAAAAGAAAAGTGTTTTTATGTTTTTTCTCTCCATAAGAACCTTCCTTGTGCCTTAAGGAATATATAAAAAAAAAAGTTGCCAAATTAGTCGAGCCGTTCTCAAGTTTTGCGCTTAGCAACACATTTTGCGATTCATTTTTATTTATAGAGATAGATAGATAGATAAGGCAAAGGTTGGCTGGATCTTGTTAAGGATCATGAGCGAACAAACTGATCGTCGAGAATATAAAAGGCTGGATTTCGGTAAAAGCTGGGACTAATAACGACTGGAAAATAGTGAACAATAATACCCGAGACCCATAAGAAGTCAGTATAAAAATCTTTTACATGTTGAGAGTTGTAATACCGCTTTATTTAAAAAAAATATTATCAATATGGGCACGATAATATATAATAAAATTCCTGACGTAATTAAAAATGACACGATACAACACTTCAAAAAGAAGCTAAAAATGTTATTAATTGAGAGATGTTATTATTCCGTTAACGATTTTTTTAACGATACCTTCTAATTTTATTTAATAATTATATTCAATTTAAAAATGCTGGCATATAATTAATTTTTATATTATAATATATTCTTACATATAGGTAATTAACTAATTCAAATAAATAATGTTCACAGATGTAGATATAAATTGATAATTTAAAGATAAAAGATATGTAATTATAGATTCACGCCCTTATTATTGTAATTTTTGCATGCCTAATTTAAGGTAGATTATACAAGGATCATTATGTTTATCTTTAACAACTATTTTTTTATGTACCTACAATATATGCAAATAAAAAATTATATTCTATTCTATTCTATTCTAATATAATGGATCGTATTTTCACAGATATAAAGTCTGTGAAAGAATTTATGTACAAGGATGTATAAGATCAAGAGAAGTAGAGAAGATAGCTATTTGAGAAGGAGCTAGGTTATTGCATCAAAAGTAGGGATCCATCAGGGCTGGCGGCTCAAGAACTGCCGGGGTTGTAGTGAGTGCACTAGCGAATCCCGCGGCCCGGGTCATAGGTCCCCGGAGGATCACCGGTGATGGTTTTAGTTGGTAAGAGTCAGACATTATCTTTCGCCTTCCCCAGCCTTCTTCGCCATACCCATGAGGATATCACCCCAAGTAAAAAAAAAATTGTCTGCATGCCCAAGCTCAGCTAAATGATAAATGATTATTATTTCTGTAAATAAATCTGTTGCAGACACTTTTACAAGTTAATGTAATGTTTTTTTTAAGAACAGATGGCGCCGGTGTTTCCTATCTGACTAGCTCTGAGAAGAAAAGCCGAATCAAACTCAGAGATCAAAGTATCTTTTAAAGTTTACTCTTTACTTTGTGGTATATAAACTATGCGAGTGTAAAATGTAAGGCAACGTCTGGAATGGCCGGAGTTTTACGTACAAATGCCATAATAATATGAAACGTAAAGGTATTGTTGATATGTTAGGTACATAAAACATCAGATATCTATCTTCTGAACTAATCTTTAACCATCCCGGGTAAAAATAAGTCCTACACAAACGTTGGTTCTTATTTAGTTTAAGATGATAGCTTTATTATCACAATAAAACATTTGCATTTCAAACTACACATTATAATATCATGAAAGTGATTTGTTTCGCATACTTTAACATTCATTTATAACAGAACCATCTTTATATTATAGCAGATTGATGATTTGTATTTTGACTACTTTTAATAAACAACACGCTATGCAAGTGAAATCCATCGCTGTTGACTATACATCATTTCGTTCTGTTCAGTAGGTGGAAGAGATTGCATGTATTTACATTATTTATTAGTTGGAATAAAAAGTAGTCACGTTTAGAACTATGAAAGTTGAAAGTAAAAAGAAAATAAATACAATTCAAAATAAACTTTTGTTTTCATACTCGTAGTACCGTCTAACATCGAGTTATAGTTTCAAATATTTTTTGTAACAAATTAAATTTTTCATGCGGTTTATATGTTCTTCACATAAATCTTAATAAACCAATGTTCTTGTATTGTGCAGATATTTTCAGAGAATATACAAGAGCTTTTTGAATATCGCGATATGAGAAAAAAGAAACGTCGTTTACGATGTCCGAACAGCAAAAGTATGATTCGACGAGATCAGAAAAGTTTTTTTTCTGATCTGTTTGTAGATGGTCTTTGCGGACCGTTTCTACGTAACCGGGCAGTTATTGGCGACCCTTGAAGGGTCTCCAGCCAAAAATTAGAAACGAATTCGATTTTTTCTTTTATAGCATAGAGGCGTACATAACCAGCCAATGGCGTGCGAGCCGTTAAAATCAATAGCCATCCCGTAATGAAATGTCAACGGTCACCGACCGCCTCAGCGCTTACATTAAAAGCCCTTTTATCAACAATCTTTAATCCAATTAAAGGCCACCTCTCAGCAGGTAGAGCTACGATGAATAAAACAAAAGTAGCGGTCACTCAATGACCAGGTTCACTTGACCCCTAATCTCTTCAACATTGCACCTGTTATATCATATTTCTAAAAGTATCAAGGGGGCAAGGAGGGTCATTTTTCCTGGTCACTCGACTGGACTTTAGGGATTTTGCTCCGAGGGTCATGGAAAAACAACAGTTACGGTTAAGCTAGGGCTTTATGCTTAATGGACTATGTTGGATAGTCTCTGGGTACGTTCACAATTAATTAGCACCTCTAAAGGGTGCGTGGCTTACTTGAATGTGGTTAAAAGTTGGAATAGATTAAAAGGAAAGTTATAAATTATATTTACGTTTTAGGATTAACGTTGAAAGTTTTCTAAACAATTCTAAAATTAGATGAGTACATTGTAAATTACGAGGCCCTTATTGCTTTTTGGTGAAACATATTATAGCAATACTAATTAGGATTTTCACGACGTATTTGCTGAAAGGTAGTGCGAAGCACAGAAGTTTATAATGCCACTTGAAAGGCAACATAGTGAACTTTTAGTTGTATAAGTTCGTTTTGCCTAGCCTGTTCTTAATTATGTTAGGGTCAGCTTCTAGTCTAACCAGATGCTGAATACCAGTATTTTACACGGAGTGACAGCAATCAGACCTGCCCAACCCATTAACTAGGCAATGCGGATATTCTAAGATTAGACCGGTTGTCAGACTTTCGGGCTTCTGACTACCCGTAACAACTGTCAAAGGTATTCGTATGACACCCGGGACCGACTCTTTAACATACTCTCCGAGGCACGGTTAGTTGTATAAGTATTAGTTTTATTTACGGTACATAATGGAATCAGGCATTACTTTGCGAGAATCCATGATATACAAAATATACAATTACAATATTTAGTGTTAATTCCACCAAACTAGTTGATCAAGCTTGGATGTAGTATGCAGCGTTGTTTTATATTAATCCCATCTTCTGCATTTGCATATACCTATATTTGCAGGCAGGACGGCGGTGCTGCATACTGAATCCAAGCTTGATTAACTAGTTTGGCAGAATTAACACTAAATATTGTATTTATATATTTGGTTGGTTATACATTTACTTTTGTATTTTTGTCTATCCTAACATTATCCTAATCTGCTGGTTGAGTCGCGCTTCACAAGAAGACACAGACACCGA
Source organism: Amphipyra berbera (assembly GCA_910594945.2). NCBI lineage: Eukaryota > Metazoa > Arthropoda > Insecta > Lepidoptera > Noctuidae > Amphipyra > Amphipyra berbera. Next base: position 19,140,659 of record OU343128.1, read on the forward strand.
CACAAGTCTATGTTGCTTATTTATCGCAACAAACATTAAAAACTGCAAAAACGAAAAATGCAAAGCGTAAACAAAACTCGCCATCTTTTTCCGTCAGCGACAAATTTACACTTCAACAATTTTCCCATTCCATACGAGTGATTTTAAAAAACTCCCTCTTCTGCGCTCCTCACAATTCATCGTTCATTCCCGACTCCCTCTCCCCAAGTTGTCCCCTCAGTCCTCCCGTGATCTTCCCTTGGTATGTTCCCGCATCCCTATGGGCCACACGTCCCTTTTCAGTGTTGATTGGCACAGCTCTAGTGGATTACAGAGGGCAGTGTGATGACCACTCGCCATTTGGGAATTGAGGAATTAACACTAGTGAAACGGGGACTGGACTGTGTTTACGCGGTGAAAACAAAATAAGATACGAGTAACATGTATTTACAGATATACGAATGAAATTGTTTATATTATACAAGATTAGTCGGAAAGGGGGGTACTAAGCTGAAAGGGTGTTAAAGTAACCCTAATAATGGATAACTTTTGTTCTACAATTTTCCCCAAAAGTCAATAGTTTAAGAGAAATAGTTGTTCAACGATTTCATAAAAAATACGCTAAATTCTATCTATCCTCAGCTATGATAAGCTGTATTTACATTTCAGGTCATATTTAGGGTCACGGATTAGAAGCTTCATTTTATGAATTCGTCACTTAAGCAGGGACGAAATATTTTTGAAAAAACTAAAATAAAAATGATTTTTCAAGGAAAAAAAATGGATTTTTGAAATTTTAACACTTTCTTTAAAACGACCATCAGTGATATATTAAGTGGCCCGCGGCTTAGTACCCCCTTTCCGACTAACCTTGTATAGGTATATACGAACTGCCGACATCGTTGCAAAGTTTATCAAACGATAATGATTTCTAGAAGTAAAATGCTGAAAACTTCATCTGTGGGCCTAGCATAAACATTTGACGTATAATATCGTAAACGTCTCGTTAATGTAAGCGAATTTTGAGTCATAAATACAACTGTTCTATAGAAAACATTTTGGTCTCTTTTATTGCGATATGCACGCTTTGTATCATACATAGATATGAATAAAATTGTCAATTTAATTAAATAGTATGTAAGCAACGAGTATTTCCGATTCAAAATTCACTTATATTAACGACTAGCGGCACGTCCCGGCTTCGCACGGGTGGATATTTTTCCCATTTTTGCAACATTTTTAATGTATGCTCCGCTCCTATTGGTCGTAGCGTGATGTTATATAGCCTATAACCTTCCTTGATGAATGGACTATCCAACACAAAAATATTTTTCAATTCCAACCAGTAGTTCCTGAGATTAGCGCGTTCAAACAAACAAACAAACTCTTCAGCTTTATAATATTAGTATATAGATATGTTTACGTTAGTAAGTCGACAGTATTTGTGCTACGGTTATGAAGCAAGCGAATACAGCCAAACGACTGTAAACTTGTCCTGTTGCAGCCATGTTGGATTGTATGTACAATTGAAAATGTGTCCCATGCTTTTTTAGCTTCAATAAGTTTTTAGATATTTTTATCCAAGTTTTATTTCTAATCTCTTGGGACCACTCGGGACTCGAAACTAATAAAATTCTCACTACCTCCTGCCAAACAATTACAATCGTTAAAAACCAGTGCCATCATCGATCTTAGATTTTTGGTAAATAACAAACGCTGTCATCGGCGCCCCTCAATCCCACGTCAAGAATATAACGAAATCGTTTTTGAAAATAAATCGATTTATTTTATTCGATGCGGACGCCACTCGTTTCGTTTTCATCTCGCGTCGAAATGTTCGGAGTCTGTAGAGATGTTTTATGGCGCATGAAATTGTTGCATTGTATGGATTCCTGCACATACCGATGATGTGTTTTCCATTTTCACAACTACAATACAATTCGGCTTAGACCTGTGTTGTTAATGATCTTGTCGACGATATTCTCACGATTTTTTAACTAAATAATGATACAATGTCAAAATTGACAGGCTACGTGAATCTGGTGAATCGATTCGTATTAATTTTATTATTTTTATCTAAAATGATAAATTTGACTGTGACTTTGTATAATTCAATTAACACTGCCAAATAATACGCCGTGCTAATTGACTACTAGTCTCCAATATTGTAAAACTATGTGTAGGTAAGTATCTTACTGCAAACCAAAGCAGGCTTTACTTTATTAAATCCCCGTGAAGCTGAATCCGTGGCTGAATAACTTAAAATTAACGACTGCAGAGTATACAAAAGTTGAAAAAAAACATAACATAACATCACGCCTGTATTCCCCGAAGCATTGCGCAGAGGTGTATAGTAACACCCTCATTTTACCGTTATGTTTAAGTCCCATGTAATAGGGGGCGAGCCTATTGCCATCAACCAGGCAGAAATCCAGACTCCGGGCTGCTACTGAGGAATTCCACATGGAAAAAAATCAATAACACTTTGCCCGACCTGGGGATCGAACCCAGAACCTCACGATCACCAGTCGCGCCTGCCAAAACTAGACCAACGAGGCAGTTGAAAAATAAATGCTGGTAAATGACGCACAAAACAAGATTATTTTTTAATCCAGAACATGTTAAAATTACTGTTGATATTTTCTATGATTTTAATTAATATATTTTATCATTCTACCGGTGACGTGCATACATTCTCATAACGATGACTATAATGTCATGCAATCCAAAACTTAATTCATTTTTTTAAACACCGAATGCCACGAACGTTACATGTTACGTGCGTGTCACGTCAACTGAGCTGAATGTTCATTTGTAAAAATACAAACGTCAAGAAACGTATTTTTGGTTGCGTGTAAACAAAACACATTGTTAATGAACCGAACTCATATTATTTGATATTGTTACGATTTAGTTAAGATCGAATGACGATAGATGTGTGAACAAAATGCATGATTATTGTACTAACTTCTTTTGTTTTTTTCTTGTTTCTATGGTCTATTGTCCTGTCGGTGCTGATCAACGAGAGCACCATGCAGTTTCTTCATCCATGGTACAGCAATTTACTTATTATTGTATGATATGAGTGACCGATACGAGAGGGCTGGCTGTGTGGTCATTAACCAGAATGGGCAGCATGATAACACCATGTTTTTAGAGAAGTCTTCTGTTTAGTAGTAGTTATTTATGGTTGTAATGATTATGTGAGTGCCTACTAAGAATTGTGCGTGCTAATTGAGTATATCAGTACCTAGACAAACACGCCAATAAAACAATAATACGTATGGCCTCTTTTTGGTTTACTCAGTGAAACCAACTCAAAATAATATGTTGAATGGTTTATACTGAACCGATAACTTTAGTTCTAATCGTAAGATACATGATGAACTTAGTAGAGATAGTAACATGTTAATAAACTTGTTTATTTACATACATTCATGCATAAACTCACGCCTTTTTCCTATGGGGGTAGGCAGAAACTAAAGGACGCCACATGCTACGATCCTTACATACTCCTTTCGCTTCATCCACATTCATGCATCTTATCTTTTTAAACCTAAAATAAACTCCACCACTGGTATTTGAAGTTGCGGATGTTTCTAAACGATTTTACATCCCTGATCGCACGCGGCGGTTTGCTTATGATTAATAGATGGCAATGTCACATGGCAGTGACGTCACGGATCATCCTTGGTATGCATTGCTTATTATTTCAAAAGAGCACGGAAACCGCTCGACATTCCTTGAGTCTGGAGGAATGTACTTGAAAAACTTTTAAGAGTACAATAGGTTAGGCAATGCTCGTAGTCTCTGTTGGACAAGGTGGTTATTAAGGACAGATTTAGATATCTTGCATTGGTGACGCTGCCACCCACTGCAGGCCAGGGCGTTGTCAGAACATGTTGATTAGCGACAGGCTACGTGACAGGTACTGCCGGGGTTGCGGTGCATGCTTTTGCGAATCCCGCGACCTCGGCCGAATGGTCAGGAGGAGGAACACCGTTGGTTTTTAGCCAATAAGAGTCTGGCAGACCCCCTCGCCTTCCCGGGCGAGGGACATTTATGAGGATTTTCGAAAAAAAAAGGCAATGTGACAGGTGAGGTCGAAGTTAAATGGTGTAACTTAAGCTGGGCCTACTGCAACAAAAATTTAATAAAACAAACTAACAAAATATGTTTAGCGAACATTCGGACCAATTACAGCACAGTAAACAGGCCACGCCCCAATTTTGTTAGAAAAACATGTTAGGCGCCATTTCTAACACGAATATGGCTGCAGCAGACTCGGCTAATATTATTTTGTTGTGTATCAGCCTGGCTAGTTGATTGAAAGTAGTACACCTTGTACCAATGAGGTTGTTTTTTATCGCAATGCATACTTGTAGATATTCTTAAGCAGTTCCACTAGTAGCTTTTTTAACTTCTGTATAGAATTATTAGTTTTGGCTCTCGTCATGGTTTGTACTATAATAAATTCGTCCAAGATTGTTTTGCTAAATTATAAAATTAAACGCAATTGAATTTGTACATCATGTCAAGTGAAACTAATTTAGATTACCTTCAATTTACATTATTAGCTTGAAGGTAATAATGCAGTGCCTAGTTACTTATTTTAAAACCGCAAATTGCATTTTAAACGATACCTATAGCTGGGGAAGAACCTACTTATTGGTTTTACCTTGGCATAGGTTCACTGAGTACCTTATTACTGTAAATAAACAAACGTAATCCATGTAATTGGAAGTGTAGAAAAGATAACTCGCGTTCTTCTTGAGCTAAAGATTCTAGATTTTTTAAGAATTTTCTTGAAAATCCAGCAAGTTTTGAACAATTTATGTTGTACAAACATTTCATAGTCCTTAATCGATCATGGCTCTTCACTTGATAAAGGCGTAATGGCGTAGGCACTTCACGTACGGCGTAATTCACAACATTTTGCCATACTATAGTTTTAAGCTTCTGCTAGCTGATCTCATGACAGTGAGCCGTATCTTGTAAAAGTGATAGCTGACCCCAACAAACTCTAGATTTTTTAAATAATTTCTGGGACACATTTGAATGAAAACTTTTCTTACATAATCAAACCATGTCTCACTCATACACGTATGGATAGGCTTATATAATACACACATCACTTAAATCTTTAGTTAAACCAACATTGTAAACACTCGTACTCATTACATCTCAAACAACAACCTTCCTTACACGAATCTATTAATGTTCGTCTATGGCAGTTAATTAACAATCAGTAGCAAAACAACGCATGCCCGTGAACTAATCAACCTTCTTTTAAAAACTTTTTATGTCGCAAGCGCAACACACCGGACGCCCATTCAGACCTAACCCGTTGACCCAAATCCTTCAATCACTGGCAATTTTTATTTAGTATCGTGCTGCTTGAAAAATAGTGGTGTAAATGAAAAACTTCGGAGTTTTTGGAGACAAAAGACGAGCGTGGGCGCTTCGAATGTTAAAAAGATCATTAGCTATCCATTGTGGTTGTACGTCGGCGGTGCTCAAACTCTCATTGTATGCAGTGAATGCCGCCGTTTGTACTGAGGGTTAATTTTACTATTATCCGCCAGGTTATTGAATTCAATTAAAAGGAATCATATTTTATGTGTGACGCTAATAGAGGAAAATGTTTGGATTGTGTAGGTGTTATATTGTAGTATGGTAAAAAATTGGCGTGTGCGTATTGTTTGAGATCGTTTACCATTTAGGTGTTATATGTGTAAGATATATTTATGTGGTTATATCGACGTATGTATCACGCGTTTCTCGTTCATATTCCATTCATGTTTATTTTGTTAATATTTTTTAGTAGTCGAATACATTTCGCTATGTATTCGGGTACTAAATGTTTTACCTGGTTACATTGCAACACGTACTCTTGTGCACTTTTTACGTACGTTTATACATAAAAAGTACTTTCCTATTTCAAAAAACAAACATATACATACAGGTAAATTAAGAAGACATCATGCTCACTACAAACTTTTTCATTTATCAAACCAAATCATGTAACATTGCAATTTTTAATCCATCGTCATCTAAACAACCCTCTTCTACAGTTTGAGCACCACTGTCCAACCGATACATTACACTATCGATATAGGAAAACAGTAACTGACCTACAAAGAGTAAGTGACTTGCAAAAACCTACCATTGTCATGGACCACCTTTATGATACCATAAATTATTTCCTTCACAGTCAAAAATTGTAACAGTTACCAACGGTAGTTTGCGAAAATTGCAAGAAAAGGGTTGTTATTGTTGCAAATTGTAACAATAAACATTTTGTTTAGCTAGCAATATATCATTTTGTGCTACTGTCTTTTGTGATATGCAAAGTTTTGGATATAATGATGTTGAGACGTCTGTGAATGGTTACAATGACAGTTTTTTTGGGGTCTGTCAAATGCAGTTGCTAAAATAAATTGCGATTTTAATAAACGGATACAACGTGTGCAACAACTTGAATCTCCTGATAGCTCTGAGAAAACTCAGGGAGGGCAACTTAAAGGTTGGAACCTTGTATGTACTGTTTTTGATATCATCATCATCCTCCTACCCTTATCCCAACTTATTTGGGGTCGGTGCAGTATTGTTTCATATCATACTGCACAAATGTTTCGGCTATATTCTATGACCGGCTGCCTGCCTGACATCAACTCTCCTTGGGAATGCTTTTGCTGGTGGCAAGCACCATCTACGATCTTATTCCATCTCGGGCTTGCGGGTGCTGCATGCTGTTTTTGATAACTGTGTTAAAATAGAGAAAATTGTTTATTTTTGACATAGTCCAGTACCTTTATTGTACTGTACTTTATTGGGGCACATTAAAAGAGCCTTCACGAGTGACGATACTTAATAACATCCAGCGAACCCTGTGCAGTCAGCCCCGCTACCAACCTTGCTGACTGGCTAATCTTTTCACAGCTATTCTCGTATCGCTTGTGAGAAGAGAAGAAGACCTTTATTGTCCGTACCTGTTTAGATCGCTTAAGAAGAACTTTCTTTCCACTTTCTTCGGCGTTGTGCTTGGTCCACATTCTATTCTTAGCGACCAAAGCTTTTTACAACCGTTTGTATAACATCACGCCTTACATTCCCCGAAGGGTTCAGCAGAGGTGTTTTATAACACCCTCGTTTCGCCAGTTATGTTTAAGTCCCATGTAATAGGGGGCGAGCCTATTGCCATTAACCGGGCACCAATTCTAATGGAAAACCCAATAACACTTTGTCTGACCTGGGGATCGAACCCAGGACCCCATGCTCAGCAGTCGCGCTTGCGACCTCTAAACCAACAAGGCATATATCATTCTCATACCTTAAAAACTTGAATCCACCGTACAAATACCAATTCCCGTATCAATATCACTAATAATTTGCTGTGCTTACATGCACTATCCAAAATTAATTCATTATTTTTCCCAAACTTTCGTCTAACAACAAAGGCATATCTAATTCGTTTGTACAAAGACTGGAACCCCATATGGCGCTGATCAACGCTAACTACTGTTCGATACTGGCTCCCTCGATGACTCGGCAACTCCTAACAATGTGACGGTGTACAGACATACCGATCGCTTGTAAGTTGATAGAAATTACTATTATATTGGTAGCAACTGCCGATTTAGTCAGTGGTAGTTGCTACCCGTATACTTGTAATATTTTGGAGTAGATCGAGGTGAGATATTTTGAGTGCAAAATTTATGGAGTGAAGGTTGGAACTACCTCGAACTTTACTAAAAGGAAGAAAGAAATAGAAGTTTGTAGATACAATCTTAATAAACTGAACATAGGCCTCGGCAGAGACCAGTAGCTACTCGTAGTATGACGTTATTTAGGATGCTGCATATAATCTCAATCTCAGATGCAATATCTAATACATTCAAATTTTATTCGCAGTATGTTGTTCTTATCATATTGAAGAATCATTTTGGCGGTCCTCATCCTAAGACACACGTGAGAATAAATCTGATAATCATTTTTAATACCTGATCTTGAAACTGTATGAAACTTTTCCGGTCTATTGCCAAGATCCGAAATATATCAAAGAACTAGTTTGTATTCATCATGACTAAGGGATGATTTCCACCAAACGGCTTGCATCGCATCGGATCGGAAAGGATACGAACGGATGCGGCGACAGCCGATCGCGTCCGGCAGGATGTCGACGCATACGATCGGCTCCGTACCGTCGCTTGCGAACGTATCCGTTTCTGCGCCTAGTAAAATATTTTCATTCCTACCGTGTTTACAGCCGAAAGGATCCGATCAGATACGAGGACAGGCGAACAGACCCGATCGCGCGTCGCAGCATACTTTCGGCTACGATCGCGTGTTGCGGAAGACGTCCGCGGTCAAGCTGCTGTGCGCGGCTTGGTAATAAATACTGTGTATACGATTTAATAATTTGTAAAATCCGTTCCGATCCGATGCGATGCGAGCCGTTTGGTAGAAATCATCCTTAAGTTCTTCATTTAAGATATGATGAGTTTCTTGCTTTATTCATGCTTTTATCTCGACTAGTTTCTTCTTCTACGATATGACGAGGTTTAGGCTTTGAAATTTACATTTAATATAAATGTCATAGCTTACCTATGATTAGATATACGTCTAGTATACTGTCGTGATTTGTAGCTACCTGTCACTAGAAACTGTTGGCGTAGCGAGTACAGATTGACTGACATTCGATTAAGTATATCTCTATTTACATTGCTAGATTTGAGCGTAACTAAAAGGACTTTGAAACGTTATTTGTGGATAAGTGAGGTTGGTTGACTTTAGAATACGCACTGAGTATGTTGTATTACTATGAATACTAGTAGTATCTCCTGCCCTGGTCCCGGGAGATACTACTAGTATTCATAGTAATACGGCAAGAATAGAATAGAATACTAACATCATTATAAATATCTTTAGTTATCCAAAGGATCTTTACTTTAAACACCAATATAATACCTATCAATATAGTTAAGTTTGCATCTTTATGTACAGTTATTTATTGTCTGTTTATATTATGTATTACATACACATTACAGTATATATATTTATATATATATATTTCATATTTATTTATAATATTTATTTATTTGTGTTTTTAGGTTTATTTAAAGTAATAATTTAATGTCTCCTCATTAATTATTACACTGAGAACTACCTCTCTCTTTTTTTTCTTACACTTCATGTCCATCCAAAGGTTGTCTGGAAGAAATCGCCTAGTGCGATAAGACCGCCCATTGTACATCTCTATTTTTATAGTAATGTTTCTTGTTTGTTTTGTGTACAATAAAGAGTATTGTATTGTATAATAATTTAATGTTTTTTTTGTGAGGCAATAAATTCCTTTCTTTTTTTAGATAACATCACGCCTGTATTCCCCGAAGGGTTGTGTAGAGGTGTATAGTAACACTCTCATTTCGCCATTATGTTTAAGTGTCAAGTAATAGGGGGCGAGCTTATTACCATCAACCGGGCACAAATCCAAATTAAGGGCTGCTACTGAGGAATTCCACACGGAAAAACCCAATAACACTTTGCCTGACCTTGGGATCGAACCCACGACCTCACAATTAACAGTCACGTTTGCCACCACTAGACCAACGAGGCAGTTTTCTGTTTCTCTTTAATATTAATGGGTGATACTTTCAAGAATATAGCTCCATTTTCTTCTTCCATAAAGCACTTTCTCATTCACTTTTTAGGAGTGCACTGATAATAATCAAACAGGAATAGGACCTTCGTATTGTTGTTGTTTGTTACCTTGTTTTTCAGCTCAACATTAATCGTATCTACCTTATAAAAAAACAAGGCTTTCGTTAATTAAAATTTATTATTTGTGTCATGAGCTTAGTTAGGCTTAGAAAAAGTATGTAGCTGTACATGCATCTACCGACTTAAACCACGATACGGTACTGATCATAAGAGAGTTAGAATGGGTTTATCTTGACCAGGGGCTACACAATGTTCTGCATTGCCTTTTCCCAGCTACATTGGAGTCTGCTTACCAGATGCGGCTGAATATCAGTATTTTATACGGAGCGACTGCCATCAGACCCCCTTAACTCAGTTACAATGCCGATATCCTAAGGTTAGACCAGTTGTCAGACACCCGGAACCGACTGTTTAACGTGCTTTCCGAGGCACGGAGGGGTCTCGATGTGTAACGAGCGGTCACCCGTCCACAGACTGACCGTGGCTAGCTCAGCTTAACCTCGCAAATCGTATGATCCGCGCGGTTGGTAATTAGCCACGAGCACCTCCTCAATAACCGTAATATAATCCTCAAATAGTTTCAAAAACTATACCTACTACAAATAACAGAAAAGCAATTTTCCGCAGTACCGCAAGCTGTACATTGCAGTGCAGTAGGTACGGCTAGTCAACGTTCAACGTGAGCTAAAACTAGTGATTAATGGTAGATGCCCGCCGCGGGCGCCGGCCGACGACTGCGGCTGCGGGCGGGCGAGACTAGGTAAGTGTAGATGGGGAATTTCGGCAGGTTTGTGCCTACACGTAATTGTATTCTGGAAGATGTAAGATAATAAGGCACATTGTAGAGGTAAATAAATGGAAATTTCTCGTAAATATAGGTTTCATGATCGCAAACAGTATTAAAATAATTTCCTTACTACTAAATTCGTAAGTATTTGAGTGCAATATGCCAAAACTACCCGATTCACTCAATACATTCCCGATAATTCCCAAAACAAGCAGTACTTGTTAGGTAAGTGACTTGTTCCGAGCAGAATTTTTATTGCTTTTTTCTACGATTTCGTTCATGAAATCATGAGACCAATCCTAAACTTTATTGCTTTATTATAGACCACGTAAAGAGATCATGCTGTATTGGGTGTGTTCAACTGATTAAAACCGAACCAATGAAATATTTATAATATTCAACAGAGGAAAATGCCATCAATACTTTGCCAACTATATTCACTATGTTAAGATTTGACGAAAAGGACAAAACATTTGGTAAGTTCCTAGTATAGTAGGTAGTACCTACCTATATTATACAGCAACATTTTGCTTTTTATTGTTGTTAAAGTTTAAATTCGTACTACTTATATCACCATTGCCTAGCAACTGGGTTACGTAGGTCTGATGGCAGCCGCTTCGTATAAAAATGGTTTACTTACGATAAGCATAAAATATATTGTCATAATTTACATTGGCATAACGAAATTCAGCATAATGATCATTACGCATAATATTATTAGGCATAAATGTTTTGCCGTAATGTTTATTGCCATATTGGCATAATAATAATGAAGCATAATTTTATAAAGCATAATATTATAAACGTATAATGATATTTACACATAATGTTCTTTGGTGTTCTTTGGAGGGGCTCGTGGCTAAATAACAACTGCGCCGATCGTACTATTTGCCAGGTTAAGCTGCGCTTGCCGCTGTCAGTCCGTGGATGGGTGACCATTTGTTACACATCGAGACCCCTCTGTGCCTCGGAGAGCACGTTAAGCCGTCGGTCCCGGGTGTCATACGAATACCTATGACAGTCGTTACGGGTAGTCAGAAGCCCGAAAGTCTGACAATCGGTTTAACCTTAGGATATCGGCATTGCCCAGTTACTGGGTTGTGGAGGTCTGATGGCAGTCACTCCGTGTAAAATACTGGTATTCAGCCGCATCTGGTTAGACTGGAAGCTGACCCCAAGATAATTGGGAAAAAGGCTAAGAGGAAGAGTTCTTTGGTATAAACATAATAAACCCTAACTAACTACCAAATAACCATAAATAACTCCTAACGGTTGTAGACACTATTTCGCATTACTGATATAACTTATATAAAAATAAACACGTTCGTGGCTCAGGGGAGGCCCCAGGGCCACCCCCGCTGAATCTTAACGGGAGTGATATGAAGATTCGAATGACGTTATCACGACGCACGCTTTTTCGAAATACTTTACGAGTGGTACGCCAGTGTAAACCAAATGATTCACCAACAATAGAGAGGATCTGGCGCTCGGCGGCCGCTGCCGCGACACGCTCGCTTCGCGCCTTCGCGCGTTAATGGTCACTGTTCTAACCTAACCTGACCCAAATGATTCTGACTTACCACTGTATTTTACTACTATATTTTATTATACCTATCTATAAAAAATATCATTGTCCACAGCTGTATTTCATCACCTAGTATCTAAAATTCAACATAAAATGATTGGCTACATACACCCAATTATTACTTTTTATATTTATGGCTCATGATTATTAGACGAATAAATATTATGCCTTAAAAATTTATGCAACTTCAAACTATGCCAAAACATATTAGACCAAATAATAGTTATACTAACCTTTGCATTATGCCAAAGTATTATTATGCCACAGTATTCTTATGCTAATAAAAGTTATGCGAAAACGTTATGACAAACAATATTATGCCTTAATTTTTTATGCCAAGAGAAGGATTACCTATAAAAATACTGGTATTCATCCATATACATTTGGTTAGACTTGAAGCCGATCCCACCATAGTTAGGAAAAGTCTAGGCAAAACATGTTCGAGTTGAATTCCAGCCTGATGTGACTGAGACCACAAGCAGCTACGAACATCTGAATTCTGCAACTTTTCGTTTGAGAGTTTATAAAAGATACTAGCTGTGTCCTCACGGCTCCGCCCGCGTAAGAAGTTTTATTCCAGTAATAAATATAGCCTATGTTACTCAGTGAAAACGTAGCTTTCTAACGGCAAAAGATTTTTTAAATCGGTCCAGTAGTTTTTAAGTTTATTCGTTACATACAAAAATACAAATCTTTTCTCTTTATAATATTAGTATAGATTAAGGCACAATTTCTTCAGCTATGTCCATTGTCCACTCTGTATATATCATAAAATTACTCTTTGTTCGTAGTAAATCGTTTCTCCAGGACTTGATTAAAAGTTCGCTGTGCAATGTTGCAATGGGATTTCGATATGGAAACTGCAATATAACCAGGCTCCCGACGGGAAAAATAATTTATTTTGTTCATACCCAAACTATGATATTAAATATTCTATGATTCATCTGTTAATGATACGTTTTGCTTTAGCAAACCTACCAAAGAATATTAAAATGGAATTAATGGGTATAAACAACTCTATAACTGACTGGGAACTAATAAAGTTATTAATTCCATCAACAACCAATTTCAAAATGGAACCCTTCTATAACAATCAGCAACTACGTGCCAATATAAGGGCAGATATAACAAAGCGAACAGCTAATCGAAAACGTGCGACTGAGCGTGCGAGCGTAACGTCGAATAAGAGAAACACCAGTCACTTTTCCCAGGGATTCACCCTAGTAATAATAATGAGAAGGTGCCTACTAAGCCGACGAATTGCGAAAATATCAAAAGGAAAAAACATTCGGGAAATCTCAACTAACCAACATAATTTGGACCCTCGAAGAAAAACACCGCTCCACTTTTCCACCCATATTTATTTCGGCTTAGAGAGGTGGGGAAGGTCATAGTAATTTGGTACGATATTCGTATCAAGCAAGCAAACTCCATTTTTGCAGAAAACATTTTCTTGTTACTTTGCTGAAGCTTTTTCTATTGTTTTTTATTTGTTACCGTCGGATGTGTATTATATTGTTATTTGATTAGCTTGGTACTGATTTATTTATTTAGCTGTCTGGTTTCGTGGATATCTGCTTTATTATTGTTTTTACTAACACATAAACTAAATGTATTTTAAGGATTTTTATCTGAAATTCTTGAATCATTAGCATAGGATATGTGACATTAAGATCGGTTTGCAAAGTTGCGACGAAAATTTAGCACATAAATCTAGTGAAGATAAAGGAACTCGTTATGTGTAATACTCGACCAAACTACCTCCTTATAATGTATTTAAGTAACAGGCGCTCAACGAGGCGTAAATGATTACTTTCAACTGCTTACCCATCACTATTCAAAGTACATTTGATTGTGCAAAGATCATTAAACACATAATATTCTAATAACGAACTATTGTGAACAAAAAATATTTATCCTTAATATTCGTTACGGCTCCAGTGTGGACTATTTAAAAATCGCATAAGGTAACTTTTTTTAATTAATAACATAAAGGAGTCTTTCAAAGAAAAGGTCGGAACGTTTCAAACGTAAACGGCATGAATAATAGTTTTAAATGTATTTGAATAAGCAGTTCATTAATTATGTCGGGGGTATAATAGTAATTTTTGACGTGGCCCTTCCTGCTTTCAATGCTTTCGCTCAGTTACACAATTTTTCAACGGTAGGTCTGATTTTGGTAGCATTCGAATTTGCGGAGTTGTGATAATTGAGATGTTTGCGGAAAGGGAATTTGGATTTTGTACGTTGCTTCGTAGGAATTTAGGACGGTAAGTAGAGTACTATAGCAAAGAATATGTTTTAGGAAAATATTTCTATACAGGGTGTAAACGAAATCATGTAATTCCTTCAAACCTCGTGATGTATTGCTAACATAGATTAACCCTGCACGGGATAAATTTGGATTTAATAAAAAAAAAATAGATACATGAAGTCAACATGACGGGAGGCATTTTAGCGCCTCGCGTTAAACGACAGCCATGCAATTCGCTCGGGGCGCTAAAATGCCTCTCGTTAGAACCATATGTTTACTTCTTGTAATATTTTATTTTATTGAATCCAAATTTATCCCGTGCAGGGTTAATCTATGTCAACAGTACATCCCGAGGTTTGGAGGAATTACATGGTTTCATTTACACCCTGTATGTATGTTCCGATCACTGATTTCGATACATAATTTCGATCACTGACCTTGAATATTAGTTCAATTGCAAATAGGATTTTTAACAACTGATTTTAAATTCTTGTATGTATTATGCATCTAATTGATTTAAATTTTACAAATCAATTAGGTAAAATAATACACATGATAAATGATTCTTACAAATTTGACAGTTCAAAAGTCGCACACGTAAAAGGGCTACCTCTACTAGTATAATAGGGGTCTTCTTAAATATTTTTTTAATCCATCACATGTCGTTAGTTTGGCACAGATGCAGAGCCAAGATCCATGTCAAGTAGTGCTTAAGTTTAGCAGAACAATGTAGGGTCTTCGCGTGATTAATAGTGCTCATTACGTAGAAAGGTGAGCCCTTGTACGTCAGATTTTCATGTTCGCACACGTGGCACCCCTGTCCGGTGCGAGATTAGTGACGTAATCCACTTTGTATGGAGTTATGGAATATCTGGAGATAGAAGGTGAATGGGAAATTAGATAGTAAGAAGGTTGCGGGAGACATTTTATTGTACAAAGTTAAATTATTTTCTTTGCTTTAGATTATCGAAAATCTCTAGGTACAGCTGAATATGTCAATTGTTATCTATGTTAATTACTATTGCCGTTTAAGTAACTCCCTCTTATGTTATATTGTACACTATTATTAAAAAAATGGGGGATACGGTAGAATAGAAGTCGAATTCGCGATTTCAGCAAGATTAAACTCAAACTCAAAATATTTATTTGCACACTAAGGTAAATAATACAGATCTTATTATATAGAGTAGGTACAGCTTAGCAACATTTTCCAGATGTTGCAATATTTGAGGGCTCTAATTAGATAAAAGTATATTTATAAATTTACTTATGTGTTTACTTGGTACATAGTGCCTAATTCTTGACTATTGTTATTCTTAATACACAATATGTTTAATTAAGGATACTAGGATTATGTCAATGCATGATTAAACTCTGATGCCTACAAAATAGATGAAAATACTTAGCTCGTTTCTGTATAGGTAATAAATAGTATGTCACTAATGGCTGGTACATATGATTTACTGAGCGTTATCGGTAAAAATTAAGACCATTGTATAATAAAGCAAAGACCCCATAGCTTTGCATAGTAGACCCTCACATATGTTAGCAACTATAACAGGTTAAATTTGCTTACGAGTCCATTTACTTATATGCCTAGTTTGGCACTAAACAATTCTACCATTGGTAAGCAAAACGATTCGTTTTTGGCCAAAGGAACCGAACATGTGTAGATAAAATTATAATTATAACATCCATTTAATATCCGCCTTTAGTCGCTTCTGTGGAAACATAGCAAGTTACACACAGCAAGAAAAGATTTGACGTGCATCATCAACTTTATTAGCTATGAGCTCATAGGTACACATCGAGCTAAAACAAAGAACAACGCCATACCTGAACTCACATGACCACACTCACTAGTTCCTGAAAGCTGAAAGGGCGCGGGTCGGGCCAATTATGAAAATAGCGCACCTGCGCTTGTCAAACGCGGCCGCGCTTGTCTGCCGTCCTGCGATAGTCATTAATCTTTTCGTTCCTTATACATTCCTGGTACCTCCGTACCGGCTCTTCGCTCTATGAAATTGTTTATCCCACAAATAGAAGGTTTTATTTAGACTTTTATTTTTTTAAGATTTTTGGGTAAAAATAATATTTTATATTTAGGTTTTTTTCTACTCTTATACCTAATGCAATAGTCCTGCTGGTTCTTATTTCTGATTTACCTAATAAAACCGACTGGGATGTTCCTGGTATCTTCTGGCTAGGCTTTGCTCGATAAAATTGATCGTTAACTCGTAAGTTAAAATTAAGGCGATTTTTTTACATTTTTAACCGGCGGTTTTATTTTCAATTCTTTATATCTTATTTCTAATTATATTGCAATTATTAATATGTTATGAAATAATCTTATCCATTTCACCGCTTTATTAAATTGTTCACGGTTTTCTAGCTAACATAAGCTTGATAAGGTCAAGTTCATTGCAACGTTGGAATACTTCACTAGATTCGGAGGTAGGTAATGCAAGAAAAGAACGCTGATAAAAAAAAACCTTATAGGTATTTTAACTATCTGAGCAATCTTACTTACTACAATTTCTTTTAATACGAACCCGAAGGCAGTATCTATTTTATTAGGTATGAGTGGCTAAACTTAATTAAAAATTCTTGTAGAAATATATTCGCAGCTAGGACTAGGTATAATTAAAATTGTCTGAATTGTTGCTGAAGCATTAAATATTAGTATTCCAAGATGTTTATATCTTCGTTATAGATTAATAAATACAATGGCAAACTTCTTATGCACGACTATCCTCAATACCTAATCGATGTTTTTAGACATGCAGCAAATATCTTGATGTCAGACTTGAGATCTTTTGTTTTTATTTAATTTCTATAATGTAAATGCATTTTCTTGACAAATAAAAAGTAGATTTCAAATTGTGAACTGCGTTGGGCGGAGTTGATTGATTGGAACAGCAGATTTCAAAAGATTTCCTTAGAGCTGATATAACAAGTTTCCAGGTTTTAGGTATATTGTATCACAGGGCACGTAATTCTTCTCTCTTAACGATTTTAACGACATCTATTGTTGAATAGAACAAGCACACCAAGCTGAAGCTTCTAAGAACTGTTTTACCAACAACTAGCGCCATCTGTTAGGGAGTAGAATAACTAAAGCTTGCAGCGAAACTATTGATTTTCTGAACTTTGAATACATTAGTGCGTTATGTTATCCCCTTTGTTTGTTAATTTATTGCTGTACTGTGTAATTTTGTTCTTTTTTAATTTACCGATCGACTGCTATATTTTTGTAGGTATTCATACCATGACTTTATGATTGCCAAACAATGATATCATAATGCATGAATTGGTACAGTAAGCAAGCTTTAGTGAAGCTTTCAAGCATTTATTCTAGAAATTGTTAGTTATATTTTGTACAGTAACTAAGACGACGAAAATAATCTACTTATATGGCTTTGAAAATCATTTTTTCGCCCTTCTTATAATTTGAGTAATTTAATTTTTAAGCATAATTTTGTTTTTAGTTGCTTTTCTGGTAGATAAGCTAAACATACTTTAACCTACCTATTGCTAATTATGTGAGAATGGGCAATATCTTTTACGCTAATAAGAATCATTCTGCGATCATCAAACCATAAAAATAAACAAATGCTGCTTTGTGCTGTTACAGACAGTCGGTGAAGCAAATTTATCTCTGAATCCTCCCATTGGTTTAGGTTTTACTAAACGTTTTAGTATAATCTTTTGTAATAGGTAAATAAATACAAGGGACATATTATTATATAATTTCATTTATTAAACACACATTGTTCCAATACAAATGAAGATGAAAAAACGTTATGATGGAAGGACAAATAAGTTTACAATGGTAATTTAGTGTCACACAAAAAATAAATACCTATTAATTAACAATAATAAAACATAACATTGCTGAAATACAGTTCTTAGTTCTTACTTTCCCATGTTATTTAGATGGCTAACTTTAAGATATCCAAATGATTGACAATTATATGTTTGTTTTAATAAGTAGATATGTACCAAACAAAAGTTAGCATTGCGTTAATTATCATTCGCAGAAGAAAACTATGGCTGCGCCGTCAAACAAACTAAAAAAACCTAGGCTGTTAGCATGGTTATGAGAGTACGAAGGTACTGAAGCGCTAAATGGCAATTAACATCAATTAAGTTTTATGGAAAGAAACACCTTACACAAGCGCCGTAAACAGTTCTAAATAGCGAAATAAAATAATTATACAATAAACGCCTAATGGTGAGTAAGTAGGTACCTATAGTTTTATTTCACCAAGATAGATACCTTGAATTGGTACTAGTAGGTAGGTACCTACCTACCTACCTACTAGTACCAATTCGTTTTATTTTGCCTGTAATAGCTTCGAGATATAAAAATGTTGCCTGTATCATCTCGATTTGGAATAACGTTATAAAATTTAGGCAAGTATGATAGTGTAAGTTGCGATATTCAAACTGCGATCCAACGCTATCCGTGCGGCCTGCAGGCGCCTACCTACCTAAGTAGGTATTATTAATTATTTCCATTAAACATTTGAATAGATCGTAGGTACTTTAACATTCTAAAAAATTAAAGGTTATGCTAGTTTCTGCTAAAAATGTGCAAATGAATAGCAAGTAAGAACAAAATAAATATAGATTTTTCTTTCCCTTTACGGTAAAAATAACTCATAATCACTAGAATTTTCATATAGAAAAAGTACAAAAGTGTTCACTGTACAAAAATGTTTACCTCACACACTAATTTATAATTATTTACACGGATACATAGCAACACTATACAATACAAAATATAAGAAGTAACGAATGCAGACAATACAGTTCCAATCGATTCGATTACACATAAGTATGCAAGTACAACGAACATCATGTATAAATCGAAGCACTTGCACTATGTGATGGAAAAACTGATCATTTGCAAGGATATCTGTGATGACAAAACGCTAACATACAAAGACACAGAAAATAAAATACAATAAATAAATAAGATAAAATAAATACACACACAGATAAATGCATGTCAAAAACAAAGAATTATTTGCTGAAAAGTCAAATATTTCACACAATAAAACAGCAGGTTAATAGAATTTTTCATAATAGCAGTGATAACATCTGACTGTCAATTCATTGGTCTCAAATTCGAACCCAAGGCACACACCTCTGATTTTTTGGATTCATGTGTGTATTGTACAATTACCACTTGCTTAAAAACCGTGAAGGAAAACATCATGAGGAAACCGGCGCATGCATGAGAGATATTTCTCGACGGCATGTGAAGTCAAGTCAGAGGCTTATGGGCGGCATAAACTCTGACACCAGGTTAGTCACTAACCACACGAAAATAAGAAGAAGTATTTTTCATACTTATGGAGGTGCTCTCACACTGAGGTATAACATGTAACACAATGTAACAAAAAACTTAAACAAAATTTTAAAGTTATCGAAACGTTTTAGTGTTATATATTTATGTCTCATGACCTCATATTATGTTATACCTCAGCCTGGGTCCTCCAAACGTTTTCAGAGTCTGTATTCGCATTTTGATTCATCAAAAGGAAAACATCTATGAACCTCTTAATAAAAATAACAGTTCTGCAGTATGCTGTTAATTAATGTATCTACAAAAAACTACGTGGTTACCAGAACCAACAATCTTAGAAACTTATGACAGAGTGCACATTTTAAGTTGCTATATTTGCTAAGTACATTTATGACAGCAAATTATTCCATTGTGATGCAACCCTTGTACTTAATCATCGTATAAAATAAAATGGCGTCATACTTTGCATGCAGAACGGCATAATAATGTTACTATAAAATTGATTGTCACTTGTCATACAATGTAACACCTATTTAGAAATGATAGCATATGTATAATCAGCCCATTATTATCTCATTGTTGGACACGGGCCTCTGCTCAGAATGAGAAGGGTTTAGGCCTTAGTCCACCACGTTGGCCTGGTGCTAACGGACTATACACATCATCGAACTGTCTTTCTTTTTGAGTCTCAGGTGTGTGGGTTTCCTCACGATGTTTTCCTTCACCGTTAACGCAAGTGATAATCAAATTCTGATCCGCACCTGAATTCGAAAGTTAGATGTGCGTGCCGGGATTGAACTCAGACCCTCCTACATGTAAGGCAAGCGTACAACTGCTAGGCTATCACTGCTATTATTAGAAATATTGTTTATTAAACAAATATTCAAGCAAATATTCGTAAAAGAATCCCTTGGTGCCCATTTCCATATTGTGAACAATAAGGAACACTCATTTCGTATGAGTGTCGGGAATACAATTTTTCCTAATACGTGACGGTATTGCATATTTCTAGATAACTTCAGTGGGAATTTATACAATACGTGCTTAGCTTTTTCATATATTCGGAGCTGATAAACGGAATATTTCACTTTGGTATGATGCTCTAGGATTTTATTTCTAGAAATTGTATGGTGAAAATGTAGCGACTGCAATCCGCCCATTTTATTTAGACAATAATTATAAGAAGGTTGGGCCTAATAACACGAGCGAACGCGCTTCCCTACTGAACAAAGCTGAGAATATTTATTACCATTGGCAATCATTATGTGATTATACGAAATTAATTTATTTGCAAACGCATCGAATCTGCACACTGTTCAAACATTAGGCCGAGAAAACGTTTAGTTAGATAAAGAGGAGACAGAGGAATAGCTACAACATAAGTTGCAGTAAGGTAGCCCAGTTTATGACCAAATACTCAAATACTACTCAATTTTAAATTGTTGTTAAGACTCGTGCTGTCTCTGTCACTTCAAGGCAAAGTAACAGTGACAGCACGAAATTAACGGCCAAATACTCAAATACTACTCAATTTTAAATTGCTGTTAAGACTCGTGCTGTCTCTGTCACTTCAAGGCAAAGTAACAGTGACAGCACGAAATTAACGGCAACTTAACATTGAGTAGCAATTCAGGTATTTAGTTTGATGTACTTTAAGCTCAAATTGGTCTAATTAACTTAGAATTTACCTCCGTACCAGTCTTTAACTATCTTACTGCGACATACACAATATACAAGATAAGTATTAGATTCCACTAGTGATGTCATCATGGTCTTGAAACGTTGCAGTGCATGCACCACACAAACCTCTCTAGAACCGAATTTGTCGCCTCACTTCAAACAAATTCGGATCTACAGGGTAGATGTAGGGCACTAATATTGATGCCGATGGGCACCAAAATGTTGGTCGAGAAGATGGAAAATCTTACTGAAGAATTTTCTGGAAACAGAAAAGATTAATTTGCACAATTTTTCCGTTATTGTGGTAATTATTTGGTTATCATTTAATAGAATTCCCTATTAAATAAAAGCATAAGTATTTTAAAAGAAAAATGTCTACGAATTAACTAATTGCGTATAATTTGATATCCAACTACCATAGCGCAAGTTTATTTTATAATTAAAATGCCGATTATTTCGAAATCAAGTATCTTATGTCTTATGTGTGTGAATTTTGTACACATTTTTATTTACTGAATATTCTTAATATTTATAATTATGTCTTCTGTTTTTAAAAGGCTGAACAACGCAAAAATTGACTAATCAGTAGTCAGTATCAAAAGTGATCTGATTGGTTGTTAATATTTTGGTCAACCTATCACACACAGTACATCAGTAATCACACAACAGAAGCCTTAATTAGTCTTTAAAAACCGGGAAAGAGTCTAAGAGTACAGTTTTTTCTGCTTCGCCTTAAAACTTGACAAACTTGACATGGAAGTCACCCAACAATATTTCAGTATCGACCTAACGACCCATGCAAAGCAGCTTATTCAAATAAATAATAAACGGAATTTTAATTTTTACCTTTAGAACAATTTCGTGTACATAATACAGAATTGTTTGCCCGTAGTAAGAATTTGGTTGCAGTTTACTTATGGCGATAGTCTGCTTGTGATAGGGAAAGATGAATAAGTGAAAAACAGTTTTAAAAATATTTGCTCACTATCTGCTACATGTATACTTTAAAATTTGTAAGAAATATAATGTGAAAATAGTATCCTAAAAATATCTGGGTTGATAACATTAATAAACGTACAAATTCAGCAAAGTTGGTCAGACTACGCATGAATTAAAAATACTTGAATTTAGTAATTAATTTCATGATAAAAATCAGGTATTCAGATCATGTTTGGTTTATAGCCTGTCGTCTGTTATAAACACTGCTAATTTATCTCTTATTCTGAAGATTATTTTAAATTACTAAGGAATGCTTGTGTAAAAAAAAAACATACAGCCGAATTGAGAACCTCCTCCTTTTTTGGAAGTCGGTTAAAAGCTAATATTTCTTTGATATTGTTCCTTATTAGCAGTGATATTGTAAATGTTATCTTGACTCACGCTAGTAGATAATTTGCTGACTTTATTTATTTATTTACTTTATGTACACACATAAATATTATTAACAATGATTACATAAGAAAGTAGAGTAAGAAAGTCACAGCTTATTTCATTAAGAAATCTCTTCCAGAGATGAAAATTTCAAGACAAGAAATGTAGATAGTGTGTAAAAGAGTAATGTTACTGAATATACCTTCATAATACATAAACATAATTATACTAATATATAAAACAAAATCTATAATATCTATAATTATTTAAGAATATTTTCACTTCATTACTCAGAATTATAAGATAAGGCTAATAAATATTTTTTGCTAAAAGGATACTGTAACTGGGTTAGAAAAAATAAAGAAACTTCTCTGAATCCATCGAGGTCGGTTCTGCCAAGACGCTGCCACCGAATTGATTTACACCTGAAATAAAAATTAAAAAATATTGTAATACTTGGACACATACATCACTATACAACATAAAAAAAACGCATCATTTTAAATATAACGTCAAAACACACATCCATCAAAATTAATAGTGTTGTCAACGCGCGATAGATCATTTTATCGATTATAATATCATCGTATGGTACAGGCACCGCGGTGTCACCTACACAATCGGATTCCATAATAAGCGTGTAACAGTAGCCGAGTGTCGTAATCGATCATCGTAATTGCGCTGTTTATCTATAGACAAGAGTAAGGCAAACATTAGAGACAGGTAAGGACATTAGTGTTTGAACAGCCTTCCACTGTCCGGAGATGAATAATGGCTTAGTGATCGCATTAACACGAGGTTGAAAGTAGGCAAGTCAGGGAAAGTTGTGTCAAAAAATTCTGTTACGTACGTATTTTAAATATCAACGGAAGGAACTTGTTAGCAGGGAAATTTTAGATAGTGCATGTTAATCAATACAAAAATGATTCGTTTGTTTATACACATACGTAATATCGTTTCGCGAATGTTGCATCACGTTGACTCACAAAAACTTGTAGGTATTAACTTTATTATTCATAAAGATTATTACATCAACCGGTTTTACGGAATTTTTATCTGTACTAGTATTCCAGTCATAACGGTAACTTTGATATTAAAATTAAAATCGCCTTACGTCTTTTCATATAAAAATGTTGACCTACGAGTTTAAAGCAAATTTTTATTGCTCGATTAATATCTGCTCGTAATCGCGATTCGGGACGTCGATAATGTCGACATCGACATCGTTTCTATATTTAATCACTGTTCATCGAACTTTAGGTAATCAGCGCGTCACTAAGTCTGCGGGCCGCGAATTCGTCGGTTGATTCGCCAACCTTGGAGTAACGAGGTCGCCATCCGCCCGGCGGCGGCGCGGCGGTGGCAAGTGGGTCAGGGGACGCGCATGCGCGCTCCGGACACGAGCAATGAGCGCCGCCCCCGCCCTCGAATGAATGGCCCGGACCCCCCACTTTAGACTTACCAACCAGCATAACCTGACCTCCCCTTCCTAGGATCCTATTTACGATGACAGCATGGTATGGGGTGGCTCAAACGCTGGAAGAGTTCTATCTTGGCTGGTCGTTCGTCCTAGCAGCTGTTGTACAAATCTGTTGAGCGCTCAGCCCACTAGTTGCTAAGAGAATCTTGGGATGTTTGATTTTGCTTATTGTCTGTGTAGGCATTTCATTATTGCTACTACACAATATAACGCCTACTGATAAACATGAAAGGTGAAGATTGATGCTTTATTCCGTGTGAATTATTCAATGCAAGGATATTCAATAGAATGATTACCTATCAGATAAAATCAACTGAGCATGAATTCAATTTAATCTACATTATGAACTCCTTCTGTTCCTTATTGTAAGTACATTACATGCGATAGGTAGGAATATTCTTGTCTTGTTTCACAATCGTATGAAAAGGACCACCTAATATACTTTATAGTCTTGTAAATGTAGGTAATTTCGTTTCTACAATTTCATTTCCAATAATCACGTATTCTCCAATCTGAACAAACACAATCTTATTTCCTCTCATAGCTCTCAACATAAGAATAATTTATAAAGGCAGCAAATTTTTCCCCGTTCCTTTATGTATGTTATTTCCATTTTATTCTCTTGTATTCTAGAACTGTATTACATACAGCGACTATCTGCTAAATTTTTATGAAAGAAAACCTTTACGCTGAAACATTTTTATTAGCGTCGCTGGAGTAATATTGACTGCAGACGAAATTTTAAGTTCCTAAGCGGAGTTCTGTCACAAGGGACTTGAATATCTATGATGTTATTATGAAATTGGTTTTCATTAGTGGCTTAGGGACCAGCTTCATTGTTAAAGAGTGTTAAAGAGTCTTCAAAAGGATCCTTTGTGGATTGAAGATTATTTCTCTGTATGGAAATATATCTACATACCTATATTAGAATGAATACATATTCTACAGTATTGGATTCACGGCACTAGAGGTATTAGAAGTACAATCTAATCAAAGAGATTATTAGAGGAACAATCTAAGTAGGCACAGTGTTGTATTATTGAGACAAAAAAGTTATCGGTTGGAATTAGTAAAATGAGAAACAAAATTCTTGATAAACAAACGAAATAAAAATGTTGCGGAGAACAATTGGAAAGGACGTCTGTGAAATAAAATGAAAAAAGGCAAAGATTTATACAACGGATTCAACTACATTTTGTAGTCGTTAACATAAATTTCTTGCGCTCTAAATGCGAAGCTATATAATACATTTCAGCCCTAGAAGCCTGCACTGGTGACCTAGTTCTGTCAAATAAATCTAACTTAGCGAACGCTTAACTCTATAGTTGAATTTATGAACAGAACCGTTGAAATAATTAAACTGAAAATGGGTAAACTCACCGTTGAAATCCAAAAGCAGATAAAAATGGTGAAACATTTTCAAGAATAAACTTGAAAAGCAAAGATAGCAAAAACACCAAACACGATGTGAGCACAACGAGAGACGATCTCGGTATGATGTGTTCCTGTACGACGTAGCGCTTGAAACTATTGGTGATGAAAACTATTAGTAAGCCACTAATTGTACGGCAGCCTACATAGGCGGCGGTAATTGGCCCATTTACACATTTTGTTAGTCCAGCGTGCATAATTGTTGCCTGTTTACATGGGAGATGATACGAATGTGCCAACCACGAATAGTGAAAAAATGAAAATCATATAGAAGACTTGGGAGGGCACGAATCTAAGGTGGTAATAGGCAAATTAGGACAATTATAGACTAGAACTAACTTGCTCTAATGAGTTACTTTTTCTTTTGTCAGTAACAAACCGACTGCTTCTTCCTACCTTTCTCTAAAACGTTTTTAGAGTCAACTTATTGTGCCCGTTTCCTATGGTCAATACAAATCGTTTTGCTTACCAATGGTAGCATTATTTTATTACCAAACTGGGCATATGAATATACTCGTAAGCTAATTTTACTTGTGATAGCTACTAACGTATGGGATGGTCTACTTTTAAATCTTTGCTTCATTATTGGTAAAGATACAAGGGTCTTAATTTTAACCAGTAATGCTCGGTAAATTAGAAGTATCGGCTATTAGTCGTCACAAGGTAAAGAAAACGAAATAAGCATTCAGTTCTCTGCCTGGCATATCAAACATGTAGGTACGATATTTACTTTGGTCACAGAAATATTTCGTAAGTTAATCCTAGCAACAAACTCGAAAGGGTATCAAACCTGATTTATTCATTACGACATGATTGAGTAATATGTAAATAAGTACACATAAGATATTACTTAAATAATCGGAAAAACCATGAACTACGGTCAAATTTTAACAGTTACAAATATGCATTTAATAACACATTCATAATGTGGGTGATCGGTTCGCCATTAGCATATCTGCCATTGAATATGTTTAAGATTAAACAATAGGGTTAGTTAGATAATTTACAATCGTGTTTGAACAGTTGTGACATGGTGACAGACATAAGCGTTTGGTAGCATTTGAATTAAGCATCTAATAGATGCAGAAAGATACATTGATGTACTTGTACTTATATACTAAACATTTGATTGCGGATATGCCTGCGAATTTGATTCAAAATGATAGACGCGTACATGATAGTGACAAATATATTCAAATGATTGTAAAATTAAGGATCAATAGTCTAGTAATCATGTTAAAATAAACTATGTAGCTAGTTTCGAAATAGTTGATTCACAAGACTAAAGATAAGACAAACAAATAATTGATAAAAACCAAATATTCTAAACTATAGAGCATTTTTCGATATCACGTCCAAAAATACCAGTGGCAATGACTAATGCACCGTAGTTATAGCGCTAATAAATGCCGACCCAGAAAGTTTGTTCGAGCGCAAACAATTAACGGGAACGTTTTGTTACATCTTTTAGAGCCGAACACATTGGATCTATTGTTTAAGAATCTTTACCTTTTATAGGCTTTATGAGTTTATTTGAAACATCTTTGTTTGTTTTAGGTACCTGAGGTGGAACATCAAAAGCGCGTTCACCGATTTATTGGTACTTATGTTGCTGCTCTACATTTTGTTTTGGCCTCATCGATCGAAAAACCTCTAAAGAAAATTCAACAATTATATTGAAACTAGTAAGTATGTATAAATAAATAATGGATCTCTTTGATAATGATTTCAAAATCTAATGTAACTCTTTGTGGGTACAAAAAATACATGCTTGTTCGCAATGAAAAAAAATATTAATTACTAGCTCTGTCCTCACGTCTCCGCCCGTAGCCTATGTTACTCAGTGATAATGTAGCTTTCTAACGGCAAAAGATGTTTTTAAATCGGTCCAGTAGTTTTTAAGTTTATTCGTTACATACAAAAATCCAAAAGTACAAATCTTTCCTCTTTATAATATTAGTATAGATTTTTATAAAGTGTGATATCGCAGATATAATATGAATCTACAAAGACTATTATTTTATTTAACGTTTTCAATATTTTACCTAAGTTGATACTAATCTTGTGTATGAATTGCACCGTGCCTATTAGAATAAAATCTGATGTCTATAATATATAAACAGACTTATGGCAATGAAAGCCGTACGACAAATACACTAAATCACAAAAATATCATCACAGTTTCCACCACATCTAATAACGGAAGCAGACAATTGCCCATAAAATGTATAGCTGGTTAAACATGTCCTTTGGCACGATGCCAGAACGTCTGTGAAACTTAAACATTGCCCGTAACAATTTAATCAAAACTTATTCACGATGTGTATAATTAAAGCAATTGATATTTATATTACTTACATTTTTAAGAAGTGCCATTTCTCACGGTTCTCCACGCTTGGCGCCATCTGAAACGATTTCCACATAAAACATTAATATTTATACAAATATTATGTCAAAAGATGAAAGCACTGCAGCGTAATTCAATGTAGCAGGAATTACAAAAAGCTTCCTCTGATGGAAACCGACCTTGTTCATCCTGCTTGATACGCGCCAAACTGGCGTTGACTTGACAGTCCCGCCAAACATGGCTGCCGCTCGTGTGGGAAGCGGAAATACACGAATTACTACGAGCCAGAAAGGATAGAACAATCTGTGCGCGCGTGCAAAAAAGAGACGGACGACAGGTCCTGGGCTGTTCGAACTTTTAGAAAGAGATAACGATATGCATTTGACAGGAGTGCGAAAGGATAAGAATCTCATCTAAACGGTTTTTAGGGTGGAGCTGTCTGGACTTTCGGGTCGGCGAGACGCGCAGATGGTAACAAAAAGGGACCAGTCGGGACTAAAATTCGGGCATAAATTGAACGACATTTTTGCCACATTGCTGCGAGGCCGTCCATCGTCTCGGGAATGAACAGAAACGTTTAGTCCCGACGTTATTATTACATTCTTAGCTAAAATAATGCAAAGTTAAGTTTAATTATTTTATATGAGTAAGTAATTAAATAACCTAACAAGAAAAATTGCCGGTCCATATCAACTTTTGATATTTTTATTAATCAAACGGAATTCTTTTCTAGTATGGTAATTTTAACATGTGGATATGTTTGTTCTAACAAAACACGTTTCGCATAACAGAATTAGCTGTATTCAAGTCACGGGGTCACTGACTCAGGATTTATTGTTGGTTTCCTGCCGTTTTATTAAACTTCATATTTTTCCTAAACATGGGTTCGCTACCAAATGTGTCTTCCGCTTTTTATTTATTAGGACTATCATTGTGGTTCTATTTTAGGCACATAGTACTATGAGTTGTTTTAAGTACAAATCTACGATCAGTCACATCATTGTCGGAAAAAAAATGCCGCTATTATTAACTTTAACTCCTAGGAATAAAGTCGGCAGTTCCTTGGGTACTGTGGAAATACGCGTACGAGCAAATGTTATTCATATTACATCTGTAGTATAGTATCGTATCCACCGTATCGAAGTATTTATTTTTAACCGTGATGTATGAAGGCCCACTCACGTCTTTTCCTTATAGGATAAGCAAAACCTTCAGTAACACCCTTGAGTAATTTGTTGGGTCTGCTTGACAGGATGCTCGATGAACAGTGCCTTTGACTAAATCAACTGAATTCATCAATTGGTCCTCAACATCTCTTCTATGTTATCGATAAAACATTTATGGATATAGAACTTATATCGAATGGTAAAGAAAAAGGTAATGACACGAAGCTAGAGAGTGATTTATTAAACGTCCTGCTTAGTATTGATATAACACTGCAATCAGTAGAATTTACTACGACTTATTGCAACTTTGTAGCTAACCATATGAATAAGATCGATTATGGTATATTTAAACATAATTCATAACTATCATTTACTTCAAGAATGCGTTTGAATTACATATTAAGGTATCATATCCATTGAAACATTCTAGCATTGCATTACTGTTATAGATGAAATATTTCAATCAAGTCGAAGTATTTTGATTAATAGCTTTGAATTTGTCTTTTCTCGAAGACTTTTATAGAACTGCGAGGATATTAACATTTAATATATCTTTAAGTTAAACGTTAACGGTGCTTTCGCGTGCCAAGAGTTGGTTTTGTATAATGTGTGAGAACCGTGACAAGTTTTAGATTTAAGCTTGACTAATATTGAGTCTAGCTCTAGGAATTCAACTAATATGGAAAAAGCTAAAGTATTTATATCTATGGTTTATGAATTAGGTATGTAAGCGATCACGTACTTATAAAATATTCGATAATTAAGTACTTATACAGTATTTTGCTAGCATAGTAGATCATAATGACTGAAATTGGTACCAGCTGTATAAATAGTAGGAAAAAAAATGAGAAAAATGAACGGGATCCACATTCCCTTAGCCCTAGTAGGTACCTAAACTATAAGGACTTCAATAATTACATCTTATTGGCTTAGCTGTAATGTCAATCGACAACTGGCTGTCATAATCGTATTCAACTCTAGCACCTTTACACATTGCATGCATCGATAAAAAGACAAAAACTAGTATCACTATTAGATTCCGATAATTTGTACCAGTACAATAATAATCGAATCGCACTCTGTAAACTGGTTTCATTTAACCATTTACACTTTAAGACATCGATGCACGTTTTTGCTATCGAACGAGTTTGTTACACGAGCTAAGTTGTCGATTACTGATCCATATGTATTAGGCCTTATCGATATACTGTATAATTGATCGATCATCGTTTAGATATTAATTAAATGCTTAGTTTATATATGTAATCGGCCGCGGCAGTGCAGTGATCATGTTTATCTTTAGCGTTTGGCGCCAGAAGCATTTCTTTCAACAAAAACAAAACATCTGCTACATATAAAGGCTGCAGCATTTCCCTATACTAGTTAACGCATAAAACAGACAAGCCACGACAGCTAATCCGACGTGCAAGAACAAACCGCTGAAACTTCCAATTGGCCGACACGGCTTGCTTGGGGGCACCGGATTGGCTAACGCATGTGCGCAGCCGTGCTGCCAAGAACGTCTGCCTTGTGTGAAGTTGTACTATGTTTCCTTATATTACAAATACCTACCCATGTCAACTGTAGTATTTTAATCATACTCCGCTTCAAAAAAGCCTTGGAAATATTCCTTAACTACATGATTTAAAATTTTGTCTAATATAATTACCTCGCTTCTAAGAAAAGATAAGATTAACGATTATTATGTTAACCTGGTTTACGTTAAACTTAATATCATAGATAAGAGATTACGGCAACGGAAGCTGCCGCACACTGTGTTTGCATTCACATTATAATATCGTATCAACTGAGATTAAGGCTGTATAGTATGTCACCTGTAGGTAGCTGATAAATCTTTATTTAACTTAGATAAAGAAGCAGTGTGAAATATTATTTCAGATAGGTACGTTTTAAACGCGAAGAAATGAGACCAGATAGATTTTTAACCTGCAAATGAACGAGTACAAAAATGTTACGTCACAGAAAAAATTTGGTCCATTTATTTTGCCTCCAAAATTTTATAATTAGGTTGGGACGTTACGGATTCTACCTTAAGATAAACAAAGAAATTTCACGGGACTCGAAAAAAACATTATCCTCGTTTTCCTCTTAGCGGTAAATAAGGCTTAGGTAAGATGCTACTTTACGTGTTTCCATTTAGGCATCTTTCATGGCGAAAAGACAAAAATAATAGAAAAAATATCCAATCTTCTAAATGATTGTTGAACACCATTGAACCATCAATTATTTCTGATATTAATAACTGCTCCAAAAACACGAAAGATACCATATTTGGAACAACAATACGATTTCAGTCTATTCCAACGTCATTATTGGTCGTCGGTAATTACATCGATATTGATCGACCGTATCTAATGCCATGCATTTATTTCTACCATCAGCTTGTTTCATCGACAAAAACATATTTTGACATCGATGACTTCCGAACGAGGCGTGCCGATTGTATCGATCGACATCGTCGAAGCACTTCGCGTTTCCCGCAAGCTTCGAATTTTGCGCGAATGTAGACGAGAGATTTTGAGATGAAATGGGATTGTCGACTACATGTTGTGGAAATATTCTGTGTTTGTATTGTACTAAAAGGTTGAAGAATACGCGGTGAAGAGTGAGTCGGATCCGTATGTTTAGGTTCAATTACATGCGGAATTTTGAACCATTCTAATTAAGATGATTCTGCGTATAATTAGCATCTAATACGAAATAGGAACATATGACTGAATATAGCAAAAATCTAAAATACCCAACTGCCTTGGTGATTATTTCATAGTCAAGAAGATCACGCGGAACAAAAGTGACGAATCTACTCCGCAAAGCACACTTATTGATATTAAAGGAAGCTATTACTAATTCATCACGCAATTCCAGTATTCCTTAAAAATACAACCAAGTAGCTCGGAATCCTAAATAAAACTTGCATGAAGCAGACGATAAACTGACGATTTTTTATAATAAAATATTTAGGGACTGTAAAACTTAGCCATGATAAGTCAAACAGAAAATGTTATCATCGTAGACACGCAATCCTTGAGAACATTATTATTTATTTACAGGGCTGTTTATGAACTTGGGAACTTTTAATGACAATGAAAATAACTTACGTTGGTAATAAAAATACATTAATTCTTATACAAGTTTGTCACGCGACTTTTCTCGTGGGGACCGTTGAGTTTCCTTTAGAAGTGGCTTCTTGTGAAACTTTGCAGTTGCAAGGCTTAACGCAGATGTTGCTTTGAAAAAAATATAATATTCGAGTGTTATCGACAAAGACAGTACGGTTACTGCTTCTACAAGTTTTAAAGAAAAAGTTTTCTTACTAAGTACATCGGTGTGTATTTTTAAGGTTTAAAAATTACGAGTAGCCTTGAGAGGATATTGAATTTGAACCTGACGTAACTTTTATGGCCGCTATTAATTTTATGTAAATACAGACACAGGTAACAGACAAAATGTAAGTACACGTTGCCTTCCATGACACCCAGTCATAAAACCAAACGATTCAAGTCACGTATTCCTAAGTGTGAACGATTGAATTTTTATTCGCGTGTTCGCCTATCGAAAACATAGTTTTGAAATAGGAACTTGCATTATATTTTTTTCGCACTTTGCATTTTTTTTTATTTATGCGGCCAATTATTTACTCAACGTAGTTTTGGTGACAATATATTAGTGAACAATTTTGATATAATATGTGAGTGCCTGGGAAGTTTTATGTAGCTACTCAAAGGTGATTAACCTCTAAAATAGACTACTATGTTATTATATGTATAAAAAATAGAGCCCTGCTATGAATGTTTTTAAATATTGAAAGAATTTTTGTTATATTAATCAAGCTTGAAATAAGCTTAATCGGATAACTCTCGCGTGCGCATTCGATCAAAAATCTTTTATTATAATTATATAAAAACAACACACTAGCTCGTTATTAATAAAATTGCGGAAGAAAAAACAAAAGAAATATTTAAATACACGAACGGAAATGTTTTATTATTTGTTAAACGTCGCATTCGTATTCCAAACCCATAACTAATAATAAAAGGTATCCAACGTTATGAAAATATACTCCGATTACATGCAAGCAACACGGGGCTAATTTTTATTTGTTATTTTCCACGGCAGCAAAAACGCGGTGTTTTTAATAATTGCATAATAATTCACAAGAATGGGAAAACGTTGGATAATTTAAATTTAGTGGCACTTCTACAGTTCAGGCTGTAATATTACATGAACAGTTCGTAAAATAGGGAAGGAAATAGCCTGGTGTTTGTGGCGCTATTAAGTGGATATTATGCTTCAGTAAAGGTGGAACATTTGTGGTTGTTTTAGTAACTACTTAAGCAGTCTGAGTGATTAAGACCCAAGGAGCTCTTTAAGCTTCGGAAGCCGTTGTCCTGTAACTAGTCGTATCTACAATATACATAGAACGGTTTACCTGGAGGTAGAGATTTATTGTTTGTTCTAAAACTGATGGTAGAAGTTTTATAATTAAACGATGTAACTTGGTCCACAAGGGCTAACAAGTAAACTATAATGCGACAGTATAATAATTATATTTATATTAGTTAACCGGAGAGATACGTTTTTTTTACAATTAATATTGACGTTACATAATGTATTAAACTCAATTATTCAGAAAAATCTGTGAGCATTTCAAGTGAAGCCAATCAAACACCAATTTCGACGAAATAATAGGTATTTATCAAATGTGATATTTAATACGATGGGTGGAGGAGAGAAAGGTCAAACCTTTTTTGATATCACGCATTAACATGCATAAAAGGAGAAATCAGAATATTATCAGTGTACCGCCAATGTTCCGCACATGCGTACAACGCGCGCTGATATCGACGAGCGTCAGGCGTCGCGCGCAGGCTCCTACCCCGATAACGTAAATAATACAATAAAAATAATACAATCCCACTCGATTTGAATGTCTTCTGTTCTCTGTAGGTACGGAGTCAGCTTGATGGACTGTTATAGCGGCCCTCGATACGAGATTTTGTTGCGACTATAAGACTTTTTTACGACGACAGTATAATTGATGGGCTGACCTCGTCGCGACAGAAAACGGGTGTTTTTATCAATATTAACAAGGGAAATTTTACAAGATTAGGCTTTGAGTGTCTAATCTGATGATTCGCTTTGTGTACTACCTTGTGTAAACTAGTAACGTGAAAAAAAGGTCACCTTAAGCGACACACATAATATATTTCATTTTTACTTGTAGCGAATTTTAAGGGTAGCTTTAAAGTATTATTTCTATGTTAATTAAGAATATTTTAAATATGTCTAAGACTTTTTTTTGTTGAAACATAAGACCTCGTTAGCGTCGTTACTTAATTCAACTGTGACACAAGTAGGATGGACATCCAATATAACATAATAAGGTCTTGATAAACATACAGACTATAGGTATGCGAAAGTAATTATATGGCAATTCAATTAATGTACCTTGAAGCTGAAACTGCTTCAGAATTAAATGCAACATAAACACGAGGAAATTTTAAATTCTCTCGAAACAGTTCGTGCGCCCCAAAGAAATGCAATTTGTTCCATGCATTTCGAAACAGATGCGTTTCGAACCTTTTTGACCGTACGCTGCAGTGGACGGGTTAAATGTCACAAGATGTTAAGCAACTTTCTTTATCTTTTTGCTGTTTCGACCTTTTCTCAATAATTTAAATACTACAATGGAATAATATTCACGGTTATACCAAAACATTAAAAATTGTCTGGAAATAACAGCAAAATAAATAAAATCGACCGAATAAATAATTTCAAAACTGAACAAAATGACAATAAATTCGCGGCCATTTTAAAACAACTTCAAATTTTATACCGGTAAAACACGCAAAGGAATTAAATCAAACAGTCGTGTAATTGATATTCATTACAAATAATAATTCGATAATCAAACGGCGATATCGCGAGGATGGTATAGAAAATTTCGAAATTCAAAATTACGCTTACCGTAGAAAGCGGGAGGCGCGTGGGGCAGCTGCGCGTTGCGAAGTGCGACCGACGACACAAGCCTACTACGTCACCCCTCCCGCGCCTCTCCGCCCTACTCCTTACTCCTCACAGATTTGTCTACACAACCCCTCGCTACCGGAGTTAACAGGCTCTAGATCTAATAATACCTATTAATTACCCTTTATTAGGCTGTATAATACGATTGCTTGTGTCAATTTTCCACCCGTAAGTAATTAACAATACCTACTAGAGAAAAAGAACGAGATTCTATTCGAACCTTTTTCGACGTACCTTAACCTTTTTTAATAAAAGCAAAAGGTTGGAAGTAAAACGTTAGGTGTGACGAAAAATTACGCAACTTAAACGTGTGTGAGCATGTACAAAGATGTACAAACAAAAGTAAAATACGTGCTTACCTATTGACAGTGAAACCGTTAACGTCGGACGCGTGCAGTGACGTAACCGAAGCCTGGCGGTTCCGGAGGACGGGTACACATGGTTAAATGCTAAACACACGACTATATTTTAAAGAGAAGATAATTGTCTTAGTTTCGGTAGGTAGGTATTTAAATGATTTTTTTTCGCTACCTTATGAAACCCCAATTAGTATGACTTTTTTTTAATCACATTAAGGCGAAAGTATGTGTTAATGTCTATTGAAAAATTGTTGAGTTTTACCGGTACAGTTGAGAATGTTAGGATCTTTGACAGAAATTTTGCAGATATAGCCGCGAAGATATCAATTATAATTATGGTTGTTTTTTTATCTTTGTTAGTTGTTTCACATTTTTACTTGATTATTGTAATGTTTTCTATTTTAGCAAGTTAAAATAAAGTTTTCCTTTTCCTTTCTTTATCAACTTTAAATCAATCCTTAAGACTTATTGGTATTAATACAGATCAATTTATGAGTACTGCTGTTTATTAATCGTAACAAAATTTATGAGCTTATTTTTTATTCCACTACTTGTAGGTGGTCTTGCGGACCGTTTCTACGTAACCGGGCAGTTATTGGTGAAAGGTATCCAACCAAATTTTTTATGAACTTATACGACTTACCAGGTTCTTGTTGGTTCTATTGGCGCTTCGCGAGCTTTTTTTACGTTTCCAGGCAGCGGAATCGTATGAATAGCTCTTACTGCCAATTTTAGTTCAAGACAGTGTCTGTCATGCTTATTTTCAGATTTATGATCCTAATAGTTATTTATCTCCGAATGACTATTTGTAAAACTTTAAAAAATCTTTAAAATCCAAAACTTTAAAGACTCAAGAGACGAGTATTCCAAATAATTTTTATGTGAGAATGTTTATTCTTGTGCGACGCCTAGTCGGTGCCTTTATCCAACATTAAAGACATTCTATGAAATTTTAATCGTGTCGCATTAATAAAATATTATCCCGTGAAATGCATTATATGTAAATCTTTATTCGTTTTTTAGCATATACAATCTAATTACCCTTTTTGTCGGCAAAGTGCGTGCGACAAAACTGTCGCAGTACAAGAATTTACATTCTAAACGCCGCTTATCCATCGTGACACGTCCGTCCGGTGTCTATGTCCAACTAACAAGACGCCATATGGTGTTCACGGGCGAATGACTCAATACATTTTTGTATGTAACTCTTTGTAACCGTTGGTGCGTGCGATTTATATGCGTTTATATCATTGCGATTAGGTAATGTATATCTTAGATTTATTACTTATGGTTTGGCTTGCCCTTAATTCGTGGATATGGGTTGCGGGAGTTGCGACATAGCGGCTTGTTCGAATTTTAAATCTTGATTGCTGCTGTGATTGTTTTTAAGAAAATCCGTGGTTTGAATGTACCTACTCTATAGAAGGCCACTTGTCAATTTGGAACTTATAAAGTTATAACAATATTCTAAATGTAAGCACGTGTAGCGTAGGAACTCGCAGGATCTGTATAACTAATGATGCGTCATGCATTGCTAGCATTCTCATCATTTAATCGGCACATTTTTTATTACACGCTAATTATTTAGTGATTGGTTTGTTTTGACGTCACCTTGATAGATCTTTGACAAAATCATCCTGTGACTGTTTTCACAAATCGTGAGAGTATGTGAGGTGTAAATAAAACTAACCACGTAACAAGGTACAATGACACTTTTAGTGTTGCTAATTTCCAAAGTTAACAAAATTGAAACCAGTATATTGAAATACCCATGAGAAAATAAGTTCCATGACTACAAAAAAGAAAGTAGAAATACACTTGTGAATTGTAGGTTAACATAGTCCTCCAGTTTTAACCGTTCCAATGGACAGATATTCTGTTTTATAACATGTTGAAATAACTCAAAAATTAAAAGTTGCAAACACTGCAATGGCCACGTCAGTCAACCGAAGGATTATTTTGCTCGGACGCTCGCAGCCAATCCGACGTCACCCCTCCCCTTATTGGTGAATTTAAAAAAGGAATTTCAATTTAATCCGCTCCCCTCGAATATAGCTGACAGGCGGTACTTTGCCGAGTGTCTTTCCCGAACGGATTACCTATTGAGTGTTCTCTTTTTGAAAGTTTTCGTTTTTAATTTTAAAAATTGGAAGTCTTACAATGTTTTGGTATTATGATGATGCAAAAAGATTATCTTTTGTAGATAGAAAACAAATAAATCGCTTACAAGTTTATTAAAATAAATTCTTTATAGAGGAAATAGTTAATTTCAGATTTCTTCAAGATACAGCTGACTGAAAAAAAATACACTTATAAAGTGCAAACTACAATACTTTTAAATAATATCTCATATTTTTTTTCTTTGATTATATTCAATAACAAAACGAAATATCATTATCGATTGCTCAATTTATTTTTAAAAGGATTCAATATTTAAATCTATAAAAAAACGTAAAATGATCACATGAATGATATGTGGAATATTTTTCGTAAAGGTACTTAATAAATCGATGCTATAACTATGTTGTGTAATAACTACACAACGTACGTAATTTTAATAGGTACCTATAGTTTTATAGGCGCATGAGTCATCATGTCAAAATTGTTGCTACCATCTTAAACGGGATCACGATTGTGATACAACATCTGTGGATAATTTATTCATAGTTAACATGGCTGATATAAACAGCTGATACAAATTATAGTTAGATGTTTTATAATATTTTTTATCTGTGAGTCTTAAAAAAAACGTAGGGGAAAGTCGGTTATATTGTACCAGTTTTGAGTTAGATTTGGATATTTAGTTAGTAACAAGACTTATAAACATGAGTGCATATGCATATCAAAGTTTAGTATATTGGCTATCTTAAACAGAGAAATCAGTTTCTTAGGATTCAATTGACATACTTAAATTGGACGTAGTTATGCGAAAAGGATCCAACCCACAAAATTATCGAAAGTGAGTTATTTATATCAAAATACTCGCTTAAACTTCTTAAGCCAAACTACAGATAATAACACTTTAACAAGTTAAATATTATACATTTGTCCTTTAATTACAATAAAATCAAGAAATTTAAATCAAAGAACCAATGAAGAAATACAGTCTAAACTTAAGAATTGAATATCTCATAACTGTGCGGGTTGGATCCTTTTCGCATAACTACGTCCAATTATGGTTTTCCCGAAGGTCTGCCATTGGTACGATTTAGCCGTCAAGTTGCTTAAATCGTACCATAGGTATTTAAATTGTACCACAAGTATTTAAATCCCGTAATTAAGTATTTAAACGTTTAAATATTTAAAAAAATCGTACCATTGATTAGAAACAAGTAAACTTTTAATAAAATTATTTATTTTTGGCGTCATTGCACAGGTACAAGTGGGAATATTATAATCAATATAGTTATATCAAACATTAATAAAAATATGAGATAAGAAAAACAATAATAAATTCTAGAAACAACATTCAGTATTTTTTTTTTAAATTAGTGTTTAAGATTGTAATATTAATTGAGACAGCTGTCGCAAATGTCTGGATTGGATGTGCATGTCTCATGCAACCACCTATGGCAACGAACATATTGAATCCAGTCTACTTTTGGAGCATTTTTAGCATAGTAACTACGATTGCAACTTGCACAAATATTATCCAAGTCGTCATCAGTCTCATCATCATCCAATAGCACAGTTGTATCT
Source organism: Amphipyra berbera (assembly GCA_910594945.2). Taxonomy (NCBI): domain Eukaryota; kingdom Metazoa; phylum Arthropoda; class Insecta; order Lepidoptera; family Noctuidae; genus Amphipyra; species Amphipyra berbera. The sequence goes on from OU343128.1 coordinate 19,179,882, forward strand.
TCATTCTGTGCATCGCTACTGCTAGTAGGTGATCGTTTCCTTTCATAATTTTTCCCTTTTCCCTTAATTGTAGATTTAGTCTATTATCAAAATCGCTTTTTCCAAGTCTTCCTTACTCCACTGATAGTATTTCCTTTAACCGACCATGCTCGTTGCCTAAAATTAAAAAAAAAAAGTAAAATAAATACATTCATCAAATCGTAAACTTCTCGGATACTGAAATCGTACCGGTACAATTAAGCGAACTGCAGGTGGTACGATTTAAAAAACCATATATTTTTTTCGAAAAATCAAGAAACCAACACAACCTTGAACCTGAGACACGTTGCAAAAATGATCAATAAACTACTTTAATTTTGTAATTAAATACCGTTTATTGCGTAATTTTAACTTACCTTATTCACGAGTTATGTCCTTACAACACAACACAAAAATTTTGATCGTAATCTACTAAAAACTACTTTTTTCACTCACACATGCAATTTTCAACGGACGCCGTTACAAAATGGTGGATAGTTGGAGACACCACTTGAGCATTGTTTGCTGTTGCCAATGTAGAAAAAATATACTATTTTGTGGGAAATCTAGAAGTGGTACGATTTATATGGTAGTACGATTTAGCCAACTCTCCCCTAGATGATATTCTACTCTACTCTAAACTGCTCTATCTATTGTTTTGTATTTAGAACATAATATTTAGCATTATGACAGCGGCTTTTGTTCAAATAACAGAAATTATTGTTTTTCAATGTTGAACCTAGTTTATTATCGGAAACAGAAACATAGTTAACATATCTGTTAATCGGCGAAGACGAATTGAAGACTTCTAGGTACTAAGATTATAAATTCGACGACAGTCGACAACTTACTAGGGGTGTAGTTTTTGGACCTACCATACCTAGTTGAGAATGTTTTTCAATATGTTTTAGTCTTAGAGAAGCATTTACTGTTAGGCGTGTTTACTGTCTATCCAAAGAAATAAATATTGACCTGTAATAATTTAGATTTGTGAGTTGATTATTTTACTAAATTAATAAAATAAAAAATTAACACAATTGTACAAAAGTCATGCTAAATTAATCTTTGATAAAGTGTATTAACAAAAGATCCTCATAATATTACTAACTAAACTTACACGATGTAATACCACGCGTACAAAGAGGACAAAATGATATTTAAAATTATTTGCTCAAGCCTTTCGCGTTCCGAGCCTTATTTCCATTTTAATAAAAAAGAACAAATACTGTTTCCTACTAAATAAAATATTAACAAAACGCAACCCAGCCTGTGGTAACAGGATTTGTTAAAAATACCAGTACTATTATTGTCTCACACGAAAATCGGAACTCACGCAGATAGCGATGAGCGAGAAATCAATGTCAACATGTCAAACATGTTAATACGTCCATTAAAGAAGATGATTCAAATAACTATACAAATAAAGAACGTAATTACATAATATAGGTACCTACTAAAGAGTAATGTACAGTAGAAGTTAGTAGTTTTTATCTTTATGAACATAATTATAGAAAGCTAGCTGAGAACAACTTAGAAGAAAACTGATTATGTCCTAATTTTTAAAACTGATTTAATTTTTTATTTTATTACTTATTTAAAAATATCTGAATGTTCGAGTTGGGTTACAGTTAAATCAAGGTTGATTACATATATATTAAAAAGGGTTAGAGCTATGCGTTAGAAACGTTATAATTTGGTTAAAAAATTAATTACTTCATCCATTATAATAACTGTAATTACATTTGTAGCCATAAAGTACATCAATAACGCAATCATTATAAAAAAACAAATAAAGTTATTTCATAATTATTAGGCATTTGTCGTGTAGGAATGTTACATAATTATAATATGTTTAAGAATCTTAATGACTTAATTTTTATAGAACAATATTGGGACGGCGAGTATTTGTTTGACATATTTACACGGACTTAGTTTTTCTAATGAACGTGAATAAAAATATACAAAACGCAATCAATTTTAAACGTAAATTTTCGAAAAGAGAATCCGTAAAGAGTAAAATGAGAAAAAAAGATGTTTGGTTACGGATGATGAGACCTTCAATAAGCAAAATTCGTCCTTTAAATGACATAAAGCTGAAAAAGTAACAATATGTACTAAGAGCACCAAGTAGGTAATGTTATGCTTTTCTTCCGTTCATATTTTAAGTTTAAGGTATTGATTTTTAGCCCATTGGTAGGGTTATTACAATTAATTAGATTCAGACGTAGATATCTGATTAGATTTTCATCACACTGATGAGAAAGTCAAAAGATGATGATTCGAGTTACGTTCGAGAACCCTCAGTAAATATGGCCGGTACCCAAATGCGCAAGTCCAAGATCGGCGCAGGCGCAAAGGTGCCTTTGTGGCGGCCATATTTTATTGCCCCTTTTTTCGGGACGAACAAAAATATCCATTCATAGAAGTCAGGTATAAAAATGTTTTTGTTTGAGTTTTAAAATGCAACCGTTCGCTTGCTATACAGGATTAGGAGCATTTGTGTTAAAATCTAGTTTGGGAAACAAGGATTGTTTTGAAAATAAGAGCTTTAGAAAATTGGATTATGTTTTTATGGTTAAAGCTGAAGCAGAAAAAAACATGCGTTTTTAAAGTAGGCGGTTTGATGCGGAGTAGACAAAGATATTTTTCTTTCTATCGTACTGCTTGTAAATGATCCTTGCGGACCGCTTGTACGTAACCGGGCAGTTAGGAGACAAAGACACCTACACGCCTAGCACGGATGATGTGAAGTTAGTAACGTAAACGTAAGGTTAATGGGTAAACGGTAAACGTAACGTAAGGTGAGTGAATTTTGAATTGAAAATACACGTTTCGCACATACTATTTAATTAAATTGCTAACTTTAATCATAATTCTGGGTATGATACAAATTGTGCATATGGCAAAAAAATAAACAAAATGTTATAGTCCGAGTGCCCACTTAGTTTTTCGCGACATCGCCAAGCAGTTGGTCGACTCTTCACGTGACCATAGGGCTGGCCTATATTTTGGCCAAAGAATCAGCATTGCTATACAACGTGGCAATGCTGCCAGCCTTTTGGGCACTTTTCCTGTTGTCAGCGATGTGGACGAATTTTTTGATGCCCTTTGATTGTTTTACCTTATATTTGTATTAGGTATAGTAGTTAAGATTTATATTGTATATATTAAGATAATTCTGTAATTGAAAAAAATAATAAATATACCTTTAAATGTTATAGGACAGTTGTATTTGAATTCAAATTTCGCCTACATTAGCGATACGTTAACGATACTAAACGTCAAACGTACGTGCTAGGCCTACTGGTTAAAACTTAAATAGTAACGGTTGTGCCTAATACGCGCTAGATAAGTGTGATGCACATTTATGTTATATTTTTAACTGACTTCAAAAAGGAGGAGGTTCTCAATTCGATTGTTTTTTTATGTATGTACACCGATTACGCTGAGATTTATGATCCGATTTACGTGATTCTTCTTTAATTTGATGCGCAATAGTTACCATTTGGTCCCATAAAAATGTAACATAGTTTGGCCCAGTAGTTTTTATTTTATGAACATTTCATTTTATGTTTTTTTTTTGTTTACGTGGACGATGTAATTATTCTACCTGATGTAATCTAGAAAAATCCTACTGTAGTTTACAGAACAACGTATTACAGACACTAAAAAGGAAAAAAAACTACGTTTAACAAAACCGACTTCAAAAACTAAAAGGTATAAAATAACTTAATAAAGATTTAATTTAATACACCTCTTATGCGAACCTAATACCTTTACCATAATATAAAATTAACAATTTCAGAAGTCGGTGCCTTCAATTTGGTTCAGTGTGGATTAGCACCGACTTCTGAAACTGTTAATTTTATATTATGGTAAAGGTATTAGGTTTGCATAAGAGGTGTATTAAATAAAATATTTATTAAGTTATTTTATACTTTTTAGTTTTTGAAGTCGGTTTTTTTAAACGTAGTTTTTTTTTCAATTATTTATTCATCATCCATCTTTCACGATATACTTATCGTGGATGACAATGATGAATAATGTGATGACGCGTCGACTGTTAAAAGTAAGATGATTGATCAAAATTTTCATACCATCACAATACAATCATAGCTTGTAAATGATATTGACAACACGGTTTTAAAAGTAAGTACCTACAAGGAAGGTGGATGATGCTTGCTACCGTTACAGATATATATGAAAATATCTTGCGGTGGCTTTGTTGCAACGTTGCAAGGATATAAATGCCATCCATCCATATAATATTATTTATCAAGTTTTTTTATGTATAATCCTATTATTCAAGAATTCATTGTTCTCTCATAACAGCCTTTAATCACCATTGTATAAACAAACATTATTAATACTTAATATTCATTTTAAAAGAGTAACCATGGTTTTGTTTCTGTCTCGTCTCCTAAGGAAACGATCAATTGGAACCGTCCACCTAAATTCGACTTTTCGTACTGTAACGGTTTTTATTTTAAACGGTTTTGATAAGCATTACTACGTATATTCGTTTGTTTGTTTGATTCAAATCTTGCGACAGTTTATCCAACCGCTCTGCTTAACCGAATCTCTCGGAATTTCGTACACAAATTAAATTCCCGTGACAAAACAACATTATGATAATTCCAAACTTTAATCCTCAAATCCTGAGGTTGCAGGGGTACCAAGATAACACCGTTTAACTTAAAAAAAAATTTATTAAGGGATTATTATTATTTGATTTGACCCATACTAAAATCAAAATTACGATGCATACCTACAGGTAATGTGCCGTAAGCACCAACATATAAGCATGTAGCGAATTTCAAGTGATTGTCTTTCTTAATACCTGCCGACTGAATTTATTGAAAATTTTACATGCCAAGTTTTCGTTCCTATGTGTTTGCAGTTACTATATAAATAATATTCAAGATTTCCATTACAACTCCTTCTCTTAAAAACCTTTAAATTTCGCTATGTAAATAAACGTGACACGGTTAGTAAAAAAACGACCATAATAAAATTACTGCAAAATACTATCGGTAATTACCTAGGTACTGAAAAGTTTACAGGACAGAGTTTACCGACAGGAACTACTTAAAACAAATTGCTTTTTTCGGAAACCTAATATACAACATGTAACAGTAATAACACATACACTCATACACCCCAATTAGAATATTCAGTTATAATCATAATACATACACTGAAATTTTACTTATATGTGCTTAAATATTGTTTATTTAGGAAATTGTATTACTTTTTCATTGTTAACTTCATTTAAAGTTCAGTGTAATGGCCTTGATATGAAGCTTAATTTTCTTTATCTCAATTAAAATATTAATTTGTAAAAAGAACGCTTTAAAAAAAATTACACAGAATAAAAATGGCAGAAATCGATTCAGTAACCAATTCTTAACAAATTAATTTCAGGGTGTGTGTTTATTATGCTACACGTTGTATAATGCGTTGCCTAAAATGCTGTTTACTAAAATCGATGTTATATTGCATAACAATTTCCTGAATTTTGCGTGAATATTATTGATATGAAGACACGTGAAAGTAATTTAAAAAATATGGTAATACATTTTAACCGAAGACAGATTTATCGCCGCATTAAAAATTTTACAAAGTATAATATAATTAAATTTTGAAACGTAGTCCAAATGTAGATTTTGTTTTAGTCACAATTACTATCGATCCTGATTAATTATATTCTTCATTATAGTCCCGGCGAACATTTCTCCAATAGAAAAAAATATTATATCTATAAATCTTAATATTAATAAACTCACCAGCACGTCGCGGTAGACACCGCAGCTAATGTTAACTTACAATAAAAATCTAGAAAATTAAAAAAATAACAATTCTGAATTTCTCGTCCGTACGCTATTATGAAAGCTTTTTGAATGAAAGCTCCCCCCGAGCTTGACATTGTGAGAGCACTGTTTTACCATGCGAGTCCATCGAACAGCGCCATCTAGTGAGGAGTGGAGTAACTAAACTACGTAGCAATAAACAGGAGCTTGTTGGAATAAAATGAAAAAAATCTTAAAAATTCCTTGCGTTAAATGTTTAATAAAAATCAAATATCACTTTCATGAACACTATGAAAAATAAAATACCAAAATTATGTGATGACATTGAGACGAGTGGAATAAATAATGCGCTTACCTTTATCCGCAGTGCAGAATGCGTGATTAAAGGGCACCTCCCAAAATGTTAACGGAATTTATTGCCTTCTTTACAGTATAACAAGTAACATATTGGCTTCTAGAATCTAAATCAAGAACTGTAATATTCTCACTAAGAATCCTGTAAGGATTTTTTTAACCGAAACTCACGGATGCGGATTCTAATCAGAATTTTCCTAATGTATGCATGAAGCGACATCTACGGGAAAACACAAAACTACTCGCCACATGTCAAATCACGGGTTTCTTTTAGTTATAATTTTCCACGTAAGATGGCGTTAGTGTGCAAAGCTTTGGGTAGCAAGCTCTTTAAATGCTTCCACAGACTTAGTAAAGATGTCGCAATTTTAAGTTTGAAAAAAGATTTGTAGAAAAATAAGTTTATTTTTAAATCATAACAGTTATTATGACGATTTAATTTTTGTAGTTAATTATAATTAAGGCCTGCTAAATTACATTTCAATTTCTATCAATAATGATAGAAGTCCCTTGGGGGCTATAGGTACATGGACGGCAGCGATGAAGTAGGACTGGGTCTGCTGTTATCACCATGCTTGCCCAGCGCGGTGACTCCAATCAAGAAGCCAATGTCCATTTGTCCAACAGTGGAGAACGATAAGCTAAGTTGATGTACTTAATTAGTACAATAACACTACAATACTCTTGGTAGAATATAACAATTTGTACCAATGGTTAAAACTAACCATAAATTAAGCTAAAGTTGAGACCTATTGTTTTATTTAACAACATATTTTTTGCGGACCACTAGCTCTATTATCTTCTGTGTCCTATAAAGGTGATTCAATCATTAAACATTATGTAGTTCAGTAAAAAACACTTTTGTGTGTTACCTCCGTGCTGAGTCCAACGATATGAAGCAATGATTGATGAACAGTTCGCTCGATTGTATTCTCCTCTGATAATATTTTCTCAATCTATTTCGAATGAATTTGTTCATATAGAACGTTTTACTTCGACAGTTTCAGAAATTGATACTGTAGGAAGGATGTAGTTTAAGTTTCGTTTTAATTTCTGTGGTATTGGTGTTCATTCAATTACACATTTTGACACTACTAAACTAGACTAAACGTAACTGTCAAAGTCAAAGTTTTTTATTTCAAATAGACCAGATTTCAGGCACTTTTAAAACGTCAAAACTAGGTGCATGGTTCCAAAAGGTAGATTATATGGAGAAGAGCCGGCAAGAAACTCCATGAATACTCTTTTCAATATAGTAATTCATGACAATTCCAATGACAATTCATTAGTGTGAGAAATAGAATGAGAATAATTTAGGTTAATGTAACAAATAAACTCACATAAGAGTAACAAATAGAAAAATATGCCTTCTAGGATTGCCATAGCAGTTAAGGGCTGACCAGTCCCGACAGCCAGCACCCGTTCACGAGCATGACTGTCACTTTCTTTTTCTATTGAAACAGAATGAGACAAACACCCTTATACCAGATTCACACGATTCGATTCTAGTTGATCAAATGACTTGATCAATAAAATTTTAAACGTTTTTGTTGTTTCAATTTGATTGAAAGTCTATTCAGACGGTTCAAATCGCATGCGATTTAGCAGCTGATCAACTAGAATCGAATCGTGTGAACCTAGTATTAGTTTAGTTTAGTCCTGTCAAAGTGCGCAACAGATTCGAAACCAATATATACTAATATTATAAAGAGGAAAGATTTGTATTCATGGATTTTTATATTTTTGTATGTAACGAATAAACTTAAAAACTACTGGACCGATTTCAAAAAATATTTTGGCGTTAGAAAGCTACATTATCACTGAGTAACATAGGCTACGGGCGGAGCCGTGAGGACACAGCTAGTATCATATAATTTAGTTTTATTGCAACTAACCATTAATATACTTACTTGGTCCTTTTGATGTCTCCTTGGACGATTGACTCTTTTTTCATATCGAGACTCCTGTATTAAGAGAGCACTTTCAACCATCAGTCCTGGTTGTCATAAATGAAAATCGTTGTGGGAACTCAACTGCCCTTAAATTTGACAATACCTAACTCCAGTAATTGCTTTTCTGGACTTAAACGTCAGTTTCGTGTCATCTGTGAGCAATCCAGTGGCCACTACATTAAACGATTTTACGATGATTCTAGACATGATTCCTTTATTATTTTTATTACACTCAAGGATGGAGAGGAGATAGGCTATCCTTTGCCAAGAATCATGGTTCTGTGTAAAATACTAGTATTCAGCAGCTATTTGGAATGGAAAATGTTGATGATGGTGGCTCATATACACAGTGACCCATATTGGATATAGTTCAACGTTCATACCTCAATTCGTATACAAAAGAAGTTAGTAATCTTTCAATAGGCGTTGAGCTGCGTTTGGAGCGGACTTATATTATTCTGTATTTCCTCTTAAAACTGTGGCTACAGTATATCACTCTGCTCTAATTTTAGTCAAGGACCTTTTGATAAATATAGTACTGGCTTTTAGGTCGCATTATGGAGCTATTTTGGTTTCATTATCAAAATGAAAATATATAGGGTAAATAAATATAACATATTCATAGATCATTAGGGTAAGCTAAACTTCAAGTTCCTTTACAAAAACAGTACTCAAAGCTGTGTAACTGCTGGGTTAATTGAAGATCATAGTAGAGACAGGTACTTGTTTATCCAGCATCATCTACCTTTTCATCATAGTAAGTATACTACACTCTTAGCTGCCTCTGTTTTATATTCTACATATCACAATATTAATTACCCCATGATTGATCCAACGGGTATTCGAACTCGAAATATTAAGTTGATTAATTTTGATTTCTTTCTTTACTAGAATCAGCTCAAGACGAAAGGACCAAACACCTCAACCTTACGGTTAATAATCTTAAATCATCAACCGTCAACATTCACATTTCCTTACAATCACTCATAAGAACTAACATAAAATCTTATCATTTCTGTCAAAACAGTGTCGCGGGCACATCGCAGCATGAAATATGATTCGCGACTTCGACACACCTAATGTGAGGTGTATCACTGAATGTCCACTTGGGGGACAGCAGTACATTAATAATATTACTCATTGTAACGCGACACGACTGATACACATCTACGGAATAACCTTAATGCTTGTATCTTTAAAATTCTTTGGAAATTACTGGGATGGTTCGAGTTGTTTGGATGGGGAGATAAACTGGGATTTTTGTGTTTGTTTATTTTATACAAATGGTTTTGTTTAATAATTAATTGATATGATGATACTTTGCATCAGCAGTGTTGCACTGAGTTCGTGGTAAATTCAATTTACGAATTTTTATTTATAGAAGATTTTCTAAGCTCAGGTTTCGTATCCCTTGCTACTTTTGCAACTATGGCGCAAATCCCAGATTAACCGGAGACGACATTGCGTTTTTTGACCTTAATATTGATATTCAATATTTTGTCAATTTTATTTTTATGATCAATTTAAGAAATTCCTTCAATAGGACATTCAAATAAATAATAGTAGTCTACATGATTATTCAGAATAGAACATGTTTTATACTTGATGGTAGGTATGTTCACATAACTTCCGCAGAACAATCGGCTCTATCCAAGCCCACAACCAATTTGATCGTTTAAACCTTTCAGTACCAGCAACCATATCAAAACATTGTATAGAGCGAAATATTCCGACAGCATGATTTATAGGACCAGCCTCCGACCTACAAACTAAGCAACCTTCACATTTTTCGACACTCTTTTGTTGGCACGTGGTAAGCTGCTGGCGCCCCTCGCAGGTTCGGCTGTCATGTCATTTCTATGCTCATTTATCATCGCTCAATACTGCCATCAGGCTGAACGGCGTCTCTCTGGCGCTTGCCATGTACGAATAGTTCGATACTTTCTATCGGTAACGATAATATTGTGTTTTAAATGTTGGGTCTATTTGTCGGTAGTGTTGATTGTTATGAATTCAGTTTGATAGTTAATAAGGCTCTGACAATCTCGTTTTGATTTCATTGTCTGTCACGTACATATGTTTGGATACAATCCGTCTTCTTGTAAGTGAAGTTCAGATAAAAGATTAAATTCAAAACGAATCTTGTGTCTATTGGTATCTTAGGCCGTAACATTGAAAGCTTCGTCAGTACATTATTTTGAGAACTATTAACATCTTTGTATGAATTTATATCGTAAACTGATGCTAAATTACCATGTACATAATAAAACGCATTCGTATCATCATAATTTATTTTATCATCTTCACCAATTTTTCAAATTTAATACACTTTATTAATACAATACAATAATTTAAATGATCTGTAGCATACTTTACTAGAGTCCTCATTTAAACTGGAATGAACGATAAACGTTATTTTATTAGTTAATAAAGAAATAACATAAGTAAATTAGGAGAAAAATATTTTACAAAATGAAAGAAGACTGAAAAAAGTCAGGCCACATCCTATTGCACAGAATTTTTACAAAAGAAATAATGAGAGAAGTTATTTACTTAAGAATTTGAACATTTTTTAGTTTACACTATGTTATCTAATATTTACAAACAATAAATAAAGCAACAAATGTACCAATCGAAGAAAATAAGCATTACAAACATACTCCTTGAAATAAAATCAAATATACGAACTCAAATCGCGCTGTTTTCACTTAAGAATTAAAATTTAACAAAATATCACAGTTGACCACGACGTTTTCTAATAAAAAATGTGACAACAAAACTTTAAGTGATTATAAATCATAAGGTTAAATTATCGAACATCATTAATTTATTATTGGACGTTCTGACAAGGTTGGGTAATGCTGCAACACGTGAGCTGTATGACATCGAGAGTTGTATTATCCTTGTAAAGGCGTCTGATTCAGTATTTTAGTAACTTAAATATTTAAGATGCAAATAAATGTATTAACTAACAACTGATAATTTTACAAAACTTCAATGAAAACAATTTCAAAATAACTGAAGACAATTATGAGAAAGAATAGGTTTTTTTAATCACTAGCATTATTTTAAGTACGTTTTACATATACGACATTAAAGACTTTAAAGTACGCAATAGAGCCACATGAAATTTTTAAAATGGTATCGTTTGTGGAAACTTTAAAAAATCACTATTAATTATTACTTAATAACTTTAACTATAGTATGTATTTATAATATGATAAATACTTTGTTATTTACAAACTAAGGACAGGAACATAAAACAGTTCGGGAGACATACTGATATATATTAATTTTTTCACCGTACCTACTACATGACAAGTTATTTACATTAATAGGAAGGAATTACCTATTCACAATCTATTACTGAGCTTACTTCGTTAAGTTTCACAGCGCTCTTACAAGCCCTCTCTAATATTCGTTACTAGATTATGAACTGACCTAAATATAATATTTTTCTGATACATTTTGTCTTTAACAATATGTTGTTCTTCGTACGCCGTTACTCTATCCCTGTACAATTCCGAATTTGTTTTATCTTGTGATGACTACTGGCTATAACGTCTATCTTAATCCTATCAAGTGTCTACGATGAAAACGCGATACACACAATTTCGTGCAGCGTTTAACAATTCATTGAGTGGTTTTTCTACATCATCAATCGTGGTACTGTTGAAAACCATCAATGAAATGTAAACGATACCAGAACTTTCATGTCACATTGTTTAATTTTAGACACTTTCTAGCCACCACAATGTACAATATATCGGTATTCAGTTGTTTATATCTTACAGTTTTACGAATAATGCAAATCGATACAGCTTATGACTAGGTAAAATTCAATTCTACTTTAAATTTTAACACCGTTGTAGTTAATGTTTACATTTAAAGTTTTTGTGACAAGAAATTTTGATGATTTCGTTTCATGCGTTAGTACAGGTATGGGAAACTGGAATAAACTTTAAATGTTATATCTCATATTTATATTCCTCACAATGAACTCTCCTTGCTCGTCACTCCTGTTCTTGTCCACGGTATCTTGCCGCACAAACACTGTCTTCGTCACTCGTAACGTCACAATAACAATAACAAAATTAGACTACACTATAGAAATTTTTCGAACAGCGAATAACTGACCCAGTCTGGTTGCTGTAACATCAATGTTTCCCATGATATTACACGCAACCCCGCGTTGCGGACGACTGTCTACATTAATAAATCAGTTATCCGCTGTTCGAAAAATTCCACTGATCCTATGCGGAGAGATGCGCGAACTGGCTGGGGTGAAGGTCGAATTGGTAGGGGTGGCCATATGGATTCATATGGTACGGCACTATGTTCATGGATGCCATCTTGTGCTCTTTCTTCCACTTCATGCGGCGGTTCTGGAACCAGATCTTGATCTGGCGCTCGGTGAGGCAGAGCGCGTGCGCAATCTCGATCCGTCTCCTCCGCGTCAGGTACCGGTTGAAGTGGAACTCCTTCTCCAGCTCGAGCGTCTGGTACCGGGTGTACGACGTCCTCTGGCGTTTCGTTTCGCCGTTGGCGTTCACCGTACCTGAAAAAGTTAAGTAATACGATAAGTATATCTCCAACGACCTAGGATTTAGAGTACATTAGTTGTATACGTTCGTTAAGTATTATTCTGGTCACAAAACGCGAGGCACGTTAATATTTAGAACTGAATGTTCGTTTGAGCGCCAATGAATAGTTGGCTCGATCGACTTCGTGCCTTGCTACGCTTGCTCGATTGTGATGTACAGCTCGCGGCAACATGCTCGGCTAAGAACGAGATTTCTATTCAGAAATATAAACACTATTGTGCAATTAATTTTAATTTATTCCTCCGAGCTGTCACATTTTTCTTAATTTATTTATCTTGTTTCGCGACGCACTACGACACCTTCTCTAATGATTGTTTTGGCACATGCTTGTTCCTGTTTGCGGGTACAAACCGTAGCCAAGATAAACTTCTAGTTCGGTTTTGAGAGAGATGGTTCTGATGAAAGTTACACATGTTACGTGCGATTAAAATAATTATTTTTTGTTATTCCTAGGATAACTGGCATCACTGGAGTGTTTATTTAGAAGGCATCCAAAGTATGAAGTGCAGTTAGTAAATGAATATCAAAGGGGGAGTAGTGAGTGAGCGGTATGGCGGCGGCGTGCGAGTCATGGGTTGCATGCCGCACCTGTCACGGCATGTCGACGGCACGGCCCACCACTTGGTCCGGCTTGGACGGCCGCCAGTGTTCCTGTGATAGATACGCGGCCCGTCTCGGGTGTGTCTACCAAATTAAACTGCGCCATTTATTATATTTCTTTAAGGAGATTGGTCCACTAATGAGTGAGCCTCATCATTATTATTAACCTATTGAATCATACTATTGTGATTGTATCGTTGCCTTGTCCCAGTGAGCTTTGCAATTCAAAATAAAACAGATCAAATGCAGTGAGTAATTATAAACCAATTGTCTTACACAATAAATTTAGTAATAGATTCAGTACGGGCGTTTAGTCCTTTCCTTTATTCCTTCAGTTGTCAGACCCGCGTCAATAGAGATGTTTAAGCGAGTATAAATATTCGATTTCGTACGAGTTTAAAAGCGTACGAGTGAAGCTGAAGCAAAAACCGAGTCGATTGAAATGTTAGTGACAGGCCGATGCACAAACAACAGACGTACAGCATTATTTTAACATAAATAATCCTTGTACGAAACGAATGGATACAATACGGGAGCATTTGAATTTCAATATGAATACACGAATACGTTGATGTTGATTAAACGTTCACATCGAGATTATAATTTAAATCTGCTTGTGATGAGCTATGTGTATGGAAAATATCGACAAGTCCTTCATCAGGAGTGCTTGATTTTATGCATACGTAAAAATGCATAGTTTTAGTGTGTTAAATACATCAATTATATTAGATTGTCCATTGTATCTACAAAATATTATGGGATCCCCGTTGCATTTCTATACTTTTAATCTGAGTTTTAAGTATATGGCGATTAACAATTACGATCTTTTTAAGCTGGTATGATAAATTATTATATGTATTCTAGGTACCTACTTATAAAAAAACACACACAACTTTCGCATAGATACAGTTTGGTGGAGTGCTGTTTTCTTAGTCTCTTATATGAAAAACATGTTTATTTTTGTAGAACTATGAGTATAAGTTTGATGATTTATTATAATGTTTAGTCGTTGTTAATAAGACATATTTTGCTACTATCATTATTACTAACGTCTCATTCGTATCAAGTGACCGTGCCGCCGAAAATGTTTCAAGAACATTTGTGATACAGGGATTTACTGTGAAAAAAGTGTTACTAACGTGATTCTATAACGGTTTGTTGGTCAATATTTAATTTTTTGTTAATTAATCATAATTATAAATAGTAGAATATCAATGTTATTAATTGATACAGTAAATGATATGGCGACGCCAGATATTTATAAAGAGGTATATGGCAACTAGAGTCTTCACTATTGTGCTTGAAATGATTTAGGTACATAAAAAATCTATTTATGTTTTCCCATATTTTGACGAGAAAAGGTTATTTTAGAGTAATCATTTAAATTCATCATCAGCCCATTATTATCCCACTACTGGGCACTGGCCTCTTCTCAGAATTACAAGAGTTTATGCCTTAGTCCATCATAGTGGTCTAGTATGGGTTGGTGAACTGGCGAACTTTACACACCACCAAGAATTCTTTTTTGCATATTTTTTCATATTACAAAAAATTACACATTATTTTATTCTTTATTCTTAGAAACAGTCGAAAGATTGATTAGATAATTTACAAAGTATAAACTACGTCTTTTGTCAGGTGGTACTTGTACCATAATTTATGTTCAATGCAAAAATTGTCTTCCAACATATTATTTTAAATCATGACCACACACTTAAGAATGCAAATAGGTACAATAACATTTTCATCTCCCAACAATTACTTGCGCCAACATAGGTAATATTGTGCAAGACACAAACTTATCTCATGATTCAATACTTGTAGTAAGATACGAAAACGGTAGTCGTCTTTTTATCTAAACTAGATAATTCTAGGTCACAGACCATTGATATTCCGTCTACCATAGTCTAGACATATTGCATGGTCGAATTTTAAATGAATAATATCGCATTACCAATGGATGAGACTTGAAAATTTGAAATCTAAAATAGGCAACGTCTGGAAGCATTATTTGATAAAACGTGATATTCAGATCTGAACAATGTTTTAATTTGGGAATGCAATGGACAGTTCATCTGCCTCGTTAATCAAAACGGTTGTGTATTTATTGATATTTTATACAATTAATTTTATGTCGATGCTTAATATCACTATTATTACCATAAACATAATTTAATGGCTACTGTGCCAATGTTGGGCATATTTTAGCAATTATTGATAAATTGTAATTTGATTTGATCTCTTGCACACTATTAATAAAGTGATTTATTTCAATTAATTTTATTGCATGTACTAACAAATGATCATTGTTGATTTCAGATTGGTCTTCTTTATTGGGAGTTTACTAAAGTTCATAAATAAGATGAACAGCATTATCAAATTTAAGTGACTTTATCTCAATTTCTTCATTTCTCATTGCTACTTAATCTTTTATCACCAAGACTCCACTATCCATTTCAAAATTCTTTACATCCTATAAGTATGATTTATAATTTAACATCAAAAATAATCTGGACATGAAATATAATCAGCAATAACAACTAGAACATTTATTGTATCAAACGTTAAGATTCTTCAATCAGCACTGTATGTACATTATAAAATATATAATATGCTCGGCATAAAAACGTTCCGAGATGTAAGATCAAAGCAATGACTAATGATATCTAGATGAGAACAGAGTGTGCAATAAAAATGTCACAAATATATTTTTATCCGTGGTCTACATAGGCCGTATAATTGTCGATTGTATCGTTTGTGTATTCACACTGTTTTGTAGTAATTAATTGGTGCACAGCTTTGTAGTCGCTAATTGACTTGGATGCCTTGTGCTGCAAATAGCTTCATATTTTGAAATTGGAGCCGCAAGTAATTCATATTTTTCGTTGACATCTTATCTTAAGCATCTTACCGTAACTTTGTGAGTTGTATGTTGAAAATTAAGTGTACCTTCATATGCTTTTTTCCTTTGAAAAATGTTTTTAGTTTTTTGTTGAACTAGTAAGAATATTGTATTCATCCGCAAAATATAAATAAATCTCAACATACATTTAAATTACGTAATTCCTATGCATATTCCCCGAATCACGTTAAGCCTAGTATTAAATTTTCATAGAGGTATCTACTCCAATAATGTTTTCTTCACTTTATTAATCACCTTCTACTCATTCGTTATTTATATGTTACAATGTTTATGTTGTTTCAACCATTGTAAATATATTGTACCTAATTAGTCTTTTTTAGTGATCTGTTAGTCGATTTTATATACCTGTGTGTATTATTTCAGTTATATTTAACAAGTACACGCTCACGTAAGTTCAGATACGTATCTGGCTTACAATGTAGAGATATCTTCAAAGTTCAATCGGAGCAATACATCTTCTCGTATTGGTACTGCCTGTTGCTATGTATAGAATAACTAAATTCAGCATAGGGCTAGCACTGACACGCTAATCTGTCGCCTTGAAGTCTGTTATAGCTTATTACTTTTTTTACTCCTGCAGATTATAGCGGGTGTTGAATAGTGAGAACCACTACTAGGTATAGGCCTATTCCCGGTGAAGGTGTGACTGTAGTGTAAGTCTTTTTGGACAAGTTACACTACTGTCTCTCAACATCTGGGTGCTTAGGCTGGTAGTATGAAAAGGTTTCAGTTAATCAATTTGTTGGCTAATGGAGCCTTCTTACTGAGTAGCACCAAATCGCGCATATATTGAGTGGACATTTGGTGAAGTTGGATGTTTATTGCTCGCTCCTCACCAACTTCAGGTAGAAAACTTATATCAAAATGTAATGTGAATAGGACTCTAGACTGAATTGAACATTATTTTATAACAATGTCATTTTAAGTAAATGCCTACAAAAAATTCGAAAATAATTCACTTCTGTCACATCAGCTGCAGTGGACACCAAGTTCATTGAGCATCAAATGTTATTTAAAAAACTCAGTTATCTAAATCGAAATAGACAATTAAATCAGTTGCCATGGACTCTAGGCTGACTGAATAACATCTGCCCATTACAAGTAGACGGTGCATTGTCAAACAGGTCATCTGACTTCACGTCATGAATAGCGGGTGAATTTTGAATTTGGAACCTAGACTAGTGTTTTGAATTTCGAGCCTGAATTCTGGATTTTTAGTTACTGTCTATGTACTTTTTTTCGGCGTTGAAGAAATACATGGAATACATAATGCCGTCGTATACGGGAATAAGGAAGAAACAATTCGTAGGTACCTATCTTTGATCAGATTTTTACAATTTAAAGTACGTAAGCGTGCAATTTATTTCATATTTCCTGAAGTTGGAAAATCCCGAGATTTCCAAAATATTTACAAATATTTGTGTCGAGGTTCTTCCAAATTCTATCTCTAGATTGTATATCAAAATAATTAGGTATAGATAACCAAAACCCTACAAGTTAAACAGTATCAAGTTGAGTGTATCTTAATTATTAAAATTACATTCTGATAGTGACAGGAAATTTATATCTGTGTTAGACTATAAAAAATGATTATCCGTTTATTTTAATATCTTTCAAAGCGTGACATTTTGGTGGGAGCATTACCATAAGATGGGAACCGAAGCAAATTCACCTGCGTATTGAAACAAAGCGCTTCGTCGCACGCGCATGTTTGACGTATGACTGACGCGAGCAAGGTGGCCTCAGGCATGTTCTTATACAGCCTTCCTGTTCCTTACTACTTACAAACTTACATTTGCTACTACACAAACACTATTTTCTCTACCTCCAAATAATTTTAAACCTTTTTGAGTCGCATAATTCATATGGCATAAGTTGTTGCAAATATATCTTTCATTATTTTGATGAATTAGTCATGTTATAATGTCATTCATTCCAGATTTATCATTCGGTGTTGACTTACATACATGAAAAGCATTTTTGGCAATGAATTACGATGGTATTATTTTAGAATTAAATAAAGTTGATTTAAGTAAAGCAGTTATGTAAATGTTAGAAATTATTGGAATCATTGTAACTTAGGTACTTATTATGGCCGATTCCTATGATTTACCTTTAAAATGAAGACTCTTGTATCTTTACCAATAATGAAGCAAGACCTCACAGCTTTGCATACGCTCTCTCTTACGTTATTGGTTAATCACAGGTAAAATTAGCTTAAGAGTCCATTTATATGCCCAACTTGGCAATAAAAAATGCTACTTTTGGTGGGGCTAAGAGGGGCTCGTGGCTAAATAACAACCGCGCCGATCGTACGATTTGCGAGGTTAAGCTGCGCTTGCCGCGGTCAGTCCGTGGATGGGTTGACCATTTGTTACACATCGAGACCCCTCCGTGCCTCGGAGAGCACGTTAAGCCGACGGTCCCGGGTGTCATACGAATACCTATGACAGTCATTACGGGCAGTCAGAAGCCCGAAAGTCTGACAAACGGTTTAACCTTAGGATATCGGCATTGCCCAGTTACTGGGTTGCGGAGGTCTGATGGCAGTCGCTCCGTGTAAAATACTGGTATTCAGCCGCATCTGGTTAGACTGGAAGCTGACCCCGAGATAATTGGGAAAAAGCTAAGAGGAAGACTTTTGGTAAGCAAATCAATTCGTTTTGGTCCATAAACCGGGCATTAGTGAGATTTTTTTGTTTTTTTGTTAACTGCAGAATGACTTAAAGCTTTCAAAATAGGTTGATGAAAAAACAAATAATAAAACCTAAAAACAGTTGCAGTTTAAAAAGAAAATATCCTTAACCAGTGCAGGGTTTAATTTCCATCACACGAAGGTTGCATTCTGGCTGGTAAGTAATTATTATATGTCGCCTACCTATCGAGTCTTTACTTTTTAAAGCTACCCGCGCTTCGTGTAAAGGTTTTATTTGAAGATACGACTTTTTGGCCGCACTATCTCAGGCGAGGTATCGCCGCAATGTGTCAGTCTGTCCCGCGGTGCCACTTTACTAAACTTTTGATTTACTTAACCAACAACTTTTTAGGTTTCTTTTTCTTAATGGAATCCCTTGGGCGTTAGATTTCTGCTGAATGACTTTTATTTTACTGAATTATTTTCAGTTGTTTGTGTTAATTAATAAATAGTTGCTAATTCTTTTGATTTGTAGGTTATTATTTTCTTTATGAAAAGTTATGTTATAATTTAATTTTATGTTTCATTTGGTGCTTAAATAGTTAGCGGTTTTTAATAAAGTAGCGTTACAATCTGCTAATGCTATTATTTAATCTACATTTATGATGACGCCTTACGACTGAGAGTCATGGTAGTGTTTCAAACGTAATGAATTATAGCGATGATGTCCACACGCACGCATGTTTCAAATTATGTCATCAGCCAACCCACTAGATCGTGTTATGTTACCCAAATGTCACTGGCTCTTAGTCGGTGCTAGTTATTATTTGGCTCGTTGCCTTGCGATTATTAACTTTAACATACAGAGGAAATTAGTTAATTCAGTAAAGATAATAATAGTCAAGATTTATAGCAGAGAAATGTGGAATTACAAATAGAGTCGAACCAGTTGCGCCGCGCAAGCGCAGCTACGTAATCGTCGATCCATAAAAGAGAATCCGAAGATTGCCCGATTGGATCCCGAGCGGGCACGATGCTTCGCATTAAGAGTGGATTTCTCACGTTCGTGGTGAGCACTAATCACGACGTAGAAATATTAAGGACACTAATATCTTGTACACATTTACATAACACGCAATAAATCTCTATGTGCGGGCGCAGCGGCGCATTGCAGACGGCGCCGTTGATAAATTCTTATTGGAGCTTTTTCGATGGTCTATTTCCATGCAGTGGCTATTACGTTTGTTCTCTTTGTATCACTGTTACTATATTTCTTCTTTAGAAGACCTATGCATAGTAAACTATCCATATTTTTATCAGATAAAAAATCTTATATTCTGTGTTTAAAGACATTATATTCCTTTAATAAAATTAATTACTTAAATTACCACAAACTAATAACATTTATAAACATAATTCGCCATTCACCGTAGTTATTAATTAGTGATAAATTGTCATTGAAATCAATTTACATCCGTTTACTTATGTACTAACAGCAATCATGCAAAATACGGACGCCCTGGACTATTTATCATTGAAGTAAATACCTTTGTGGTATATACCTAGTTCGTTATATTATGTGACTTAAGTTCAGATCGCTTATCTGGAAGACTAATCGCCTATCTATCTACATTTACTTAGTAGCTTAACGGACCAAACCGGTAACCACTGCGGGTTATTTATAGGAAGTTAAGTATAAAACCTTGGAATGGCGAACGGTATGTATGATTTTATTGTGATTTATCGTTAAATGTCCTTTGAATCATTTGTCATACTTAATTATAATCGTAAATAAAAAGTGCATTGTGATTTTTTTCTACAGTTATATACTTGGGACCACTGTGCATCTCATTTTATATTTGACGTTAGGAAAAATGTGATGGCCATTACCTTCAAATATCTACCGATACCTGTATTTTAATGATTTCAACTAAAATATTTTGAATGTAACTCAATGAAAGCGAACGAATAACCTATGTCTGCAGCGCTCATACTACTCAGTTTGAAACAGTTATTGGCTCATATACAAACATCTATTTGATGCAAAGCAATGAATGCATGATAATATCAGTATAATTTCCGAAGACTAAACCGACAAACAATTCGAGGGAGTGCAAAGCGAGTTAAATATTTATTTATTCGCGTGCAATTATCAACACACAGATATACAAACTACACGAATCGTTAGCACTCTAGTTTATCTAGACTGGAAGCAAGTTGGCAAGCACGACATGTAACATCAAACAGACACGAAGATACAAATAAAAAAACTTTCGTTTCGATCGCTTCCTTAATCGTTCGCAGCACAATTACTGGAGACGCCGTGGGACCGATAATAATTTTAAAAATATCGCCGAGTAAATGATGCCATAAATTAAATTTAATAATACGTACGCCCAACGCAACGGCATCATGTGCGGAAAGCTAATTGAATATTAATTTAATAATAAATCTGGTTGGACGAGTCTTCGCCTATACCTCTCTTATTTATAACTTAACTCCACGTTCGGCAATACTAACTTTAATAGATTTAAACGATCAACAATTTATTGTTGTCACAAATATTAAAACTTTAATTGTAAAAAGTTTTTGTTTAAATTAGTCAAAGCCTAATGTTTGGAGCCACACCTTCGCGGCGACCATTACAAACACCTTCCGTTTCACTTAATTTATTACTTTTATCTCGAGCACAGTCGCGGTCGATGCACACAAACACACGACATCTCCGACAATAAGACAAATCGTCCGATTACGAGACACTACCTGCCCGCGGTGGGTCCGAGCCATGCAAATTTTCAAGTCTTTTTTTTCTTTTGAACCAATTATCATCATACGCTTTTAAAGAAAGCAAAAGTATTAGTACAGTACACAGTCTTCAATAGACGCATTAGTAAATTAATTACTGTGACATTTTCGAAAGAAAGTCTTTCGGACTTTCTTTGAACACACAATGGTACGGAACGTGGAAAAAAAACATTATGTACAATTTTGAATGCAAGTTGACCTTCCGGAATGCATGCTAGCGCTGTTTCGCAACATTTGGTAATTTTCGCACAGACTCGTGATTTATGTCGTCTCAAAGACGTGCTTTGTTGTAAAACCGAGCTGTTTTAAATAAGACCACTTGCGGTGTCCTTATGGCAAAACTTTAAAAGAATCGTATGGGCATTAAGCGACTAAGGAAAACATAATGAATGTATTAAGTACCCGGTCGTTTGCATTGTATCTACAAACAAAGATGACGTAGACTATAGAGTATAAAGACCTCGAGGTTGGCGCGGATGGAAATGTTCGCTATACTGCGCCAGGAATAGATCATGATATCATAATATCTAGTAGGCAATTTGGCTATGATCCTATCAATAGCGTAGGATTCAATGTCGAGATACACTAGACAATGATATAAATGCAACAATAACAATAACAAAAAAACTACTTACGTATTAAAACAAGTGTGAAGATGCACAGTACATCGGCTATTAAAGAAAGGAGCAACGTTTATCAATTTCAAACATTAATCTAAGACTAGATAAAGGCCACCACACGGCTAGCGAGGTATTGTCGAAAGAAATCTCCATACAAAACATTACTCGGCTGTGTTGAGCGATTTATGCGACGGCCTGAGGCCTGCTTACCACTGTGCATTCCTTATTGTATATTATTGTAGTGACACCGACTAATTTGTTGGCCGACTGATGAGCCAACTGCGGGGAAAGAGATTGTTTATGTTTTACTATATTAACTCTAAACGTAGAGCAGATTATCCCACAGTAAAATATAAACTAGAACTCAATCTCAAGCTTTATTATGTATGTAGGTATGTCTAGTTAAGGTTGAATTAAAATATCCGTTGGTGAGGTAGAATGTTAATTCAGAAAGTTATTTTAGTTTGTTGCAGCAGCGAAGCTATTGCAATTACAGTATGGCGATCGATATTAAACGTCTTCATAGAAAATTATGTATTAATAACATGGTTTAATGGAGTAATAACGTGGATCTTATCCAGTTTATGCGGGATTTTGATCTTAGTGAGTGGATTTATTTAATCCGCGTTTCTGCGTAGAACCGGCGCAGACGCTGTCGGCGAGTGACAGCGCGGTGTGTGCACGCGCGCTTCTCTTCACATCGCCGGACAGTAGGCACGTGAAGATATGTTAAAGTTAACTTTATATTAAATTGGACATCGTCATTCAGATTTGAATTTTGTAACATATGTGTACGAAAATATTTAAATGTTTGTAAATATTTCGAGTTTAGCTCTGGATTATTTTTAGCTGACGTCTGCTTCACACAAACTATATTGTACCAAAACGAACTACTAAAAATGAGAATAACCATATGAAATAATGTCTGTGTCAGTATTATAAATATTACAACATCTATTTAATAAAAAACTACATACACATCAAATAAAATCTTAAGCAACCAACCTCGAATAACCTCCACTGAATAGCTTTTAATTATTTTAATTGCAAATATAACCATCTGATAATTTAGTAAAATACACGTAAACGTACGTCGTGACATGAAACGAGTGGCTCGGCACGGCTCACGACATTTCAAAACAAACCGATCTTTCTTCGGGGTAAACGTCAGTACCTCGACGCGTGTTCCTCACGCCATCTTGATACTGTTTGTACATATTTTGACTTGTTAAATCGATGAATAAACCACTGTGCATATCAAACACTAAATTTAATTATGAACGAGCGCGCGTTCGAAATAAAATTGCTCGTTTACTGAAGTTCTATAGAGAATTTTAACCAGTGAGATGATTAATTTAAGCATCTATTCAAGATGTATTTATATCAGTAATTAGTTATGTGTAACGTTTTTCGTAAACTTAGACACGTTTGGTAGATACATTTTCTAACATGCAGTGTGTTCATCTGTGTATATAACTCTACTATTGCTATTTGCCTAAATTATATTAACCAACAAATATAAAGAAAGCATTAAATATTCATGTTAAAAAATATTTAAAAAAAAGTTTCTTTCTACTTTCCTTAATTTCTTTATTTTTATTTTACACTTCGTTTATACCTATATTTTCCGGTAAAACAGCTGACAGGAGGGTGGTTAACTCTATTACGTATGCTATAAAAAGTATAATTACGAATTGAATGAACATTAACACTGACGCCTAGACTCCCCTGGGCCGTGGGCCAGGCCTCATTAATCATATACTTAATGACGTGTTTAGACCTCGATGTGAGGTTATGAAAGCATATCGTTTGTGACGATTATTTAATTTTTATTTATGTTTATTGACACGCTTCTTGCTATAGAATTAGCAGATTCTTGGGTGGCCAGGCGGATTAAAAAATAAAGTAGAAAAAGCTTTTCTTATAATTCAAACACATGTCATCATGGGCAGAACACATGGTTACAGTCATAGAATATTAATAAATATATATTATTATAATAGCTTAGTTAATGTGCCGTAGAATAATAAGTTTTCTTGAAAAAAAAGTAAGTACTAAAATTGTTCATCAACACCATCATTCTAAAACATATGGAACGTGATCATTTTTGTTGATCTCCGCAATAGAACTTGTATGAGATCTTTTCAGTTGACTGAGGTAGCCAGTAAACTCGTAACGGTGCTAAATGCTTGCAGGTGATACACCAGAAACAGGTCTAAAGTGCGCTACTGCAATTTTTACAGCGATATCTGTAATTAAAGAGTCGGTATCGCTTGGAGGCATCAATACCTCCAAAGGAAGTATAAAAGAGCGATTCTTTACTAACATAACTGATTTTGATGTTGAGATTGCGATGGTGTATCAGGAATAAATAAATAAATACATGAGTAGGTATATTTTGCAAGTAAACCTGTACTAGTTTAGGTGTACACGAATATTGAACAGGAACCTACTATGATTGCATTTTGTACGAATGCAATGTTGCACGTGCAACCACGCCCAACCACGCTGATAATAATTAACCAATTACGGAATGACAACCCATCGCCGCCATTTTAATTGGTTCGCGATTCCTATGCATTGGTTCATAAATCTGTTGGATATGGCCGATCGAGTTGTACCACTGTGCAGCGTCGTATCTTATAATTGGAGTTCGTAACAGGTAGCTAAAGTCGCTTTGTTTTTGTTTTGCGATTTTATTGGTCATTCTTTAGGTATATATGTGTATCTTTAGGTATTCTCTTAAGTCCTAATAAAGAACTGGATTTTATGGATATTTTATTGCATGAGGCTCGCGTTAATATATTTCATGTATTCTTTTGGGAATATTTGTCGCTAGTTGGGCGTGTTTCATTAAGGAAAAAATACTTACCAATGGAATAATAAATGATTGAAAGTAGTCAAAAAGTATGCAATTAATTGTGAATTTTAATCAATTAAGGATTTGTTAATCAAAGTTAACCATTTTTCATTATTTTCGAAAAATCACTATTCATAGAAAATAAACCATTTTAGGAAAGCTCATGTAACCTCGCCGCAAAGAACCCATTAAAAATAATACAAATTACTGTCAATCCAATTAATCAATACATTAATCTGCTATCGGCGTTTTAATTGCACATTGTTTATTGCGCTTTAAAAGCTGGGGAGACGAAAACGCAAAACAATATTTTTTCCATATAACCATTAATATCTGTCGGTTTTGTTTCCTCGGCGGACGCAGCTCGCCCCACTGTGCGGTTCGGTGCAGTTGTAGACTGACTAACAATTGCTACGTCGATTCTTTTTGTGTATCAACTGTCTATTCTAATATGGACAGAGTTACTTTTTGTTTTAATTTTGTTAGAGTTTTTGATATTAAAAGCAATCATGGTTTCAGGAATACCATTGATCGTTTTCGGCATTAAAATTAACACAACATTAGTACAATTAACTACTAAATGTATAACTTCGATTCCGACTCGATTTCACCCCGATAAACATTAAAATAATTCCAATAAAAGGCTAATGAAAGTAGCATACCGCTTCTATACATAGAAAAAATATTCTGGCGTGCTCATGTTACTCACATCCTCATCGTATTCGATCAGAAAGACTGATTGTTGGTTAGATCTCATTTTAGCTTTAAGAGATTCTATAGTAGGTACCTACAGTATTGCGCTGTTCCTACAATTGGAACAATTTCACTCTTATTACGTCACCAAACATGTCCTTCGCGTCCATTGATCAGCGTTGTTCAAGAATTAATGAAGTGAGCACGTCGACCCCTGTCAGTTTCTGTCGAGGCTCTGAACTACGGGACACGTCGAGACCCTCTGTCGGAATGTCGATACACTACGTGTCACAACTATTTGTTGAATTAGGACTATGTTTGGTCTTCAATTGCGTAGGTTTAGGCTTAAGCGTTTGGTTTAACTCCCGATTAGCCCTCACCAATGCTATTCAGCACCGATTAAGATTTATCTTCGTACCTCTCGTATTTCAAAAAAATCCGGAACAGCCAACCTCATATTCACGTATTTTTTTTATATGACTGAACAATATTTTTTTTCTGTATAATGTAACACACTCAAGCGCTGACCTGTGTCAGTCATAGCTGGTAAAGCTGTATCCCACCAAAAACATTCTGTAAAAAACTAGCCAAGTCTCTATGGAGCTGCTTGTTTATCTCTAAAAAGTAATGAAATCTAGACAAAGTCGTGCCCAGTCTAAGGTTCCTTACTGCGATTTTTTTATTATTATAGTTAATGTTGTGTGACTTGGCCGTTGAAGGGTACACAAGGGTACAAAAGCAGGTGCTCCATGACATCATTGCACCAATCTGTCGCCAGAACCGCTACCCATTGACGATGGAAAATTGCCACTCGGAAAACGTTGATTCAATAACCAGTCAATTGTAGGCTTGATAAAGCTGCGTATTTCAATAATATTTATGTATAGGCGAGCCTAAAACAAACAGTATAAAAAAAAACCAGTACAGACGGACTTCTAATCATTGATAGAAGTACCTGTCCCGTTGACTTGTACCCACTAACGTATAAAGAATATTCAACGGCCAAGTCACACAACATTAACTATAATAATAAAGAAATTGCAGTAAGGAACCTTAAACTGGGCACAACTTTGTCTAGATTTCATTACTTTTTAGAGATAAACAAGCAGCTCCATAGAGACTTGGCTAGTTTTTTACAGAATATTTTTGGTGGGATTTCACTTCTTTTTGTAGAAACGTGGGCATATTGATATATTTTATTTTTATTTATTTTTTTTGTTTTTTTTTGACATCAAATGAAGCGGCCTACCAAGTTGAATATTTTTTGTAAAGGCGGTATGTCGATCTCTAATAGTTTAGTTGGGCTCTTGTGTTTTCTAATCAGGTTCACCAGGTACTCCAGATCTTCGATTATCCTAGTTTTTATAGTTTTCCCTTTATGTGGCCATTAAACCCTAACTCTGTACCAAATTTCAGCTCTCTGAGTTTATGGGAAGTACTAGTTCTATTCTGATGATCACGAGTGAGTGAGTGAGTGAGTGAGTGAGTGTCATAAATGCGAAACTTTGCTTTCCCTTAACTTCGGAACTAAATGACTTGAAATTTTGTATTTTAAGTATGTGATTATAGCTTACTGGATGACGAAAATTTCTGCGTTCTGGTCTCATCCAGAGGTTCTCAAATAGGGGCCTGAAAATGCGGCGAAATGGTTCCAGTAAAGGATGGTACGGCAGTGTTTGCTTCGCGCTCGACTTGGCGGGGGCACTGCCGTGCCCCCCGATTATGTATTTAATAACAGTAAGTCTACTACTAAAGTCTGACAAAACTGGACCATTATTTGATAGCTAGTTGATTGTCTATTTGCTAAAATATTAGTACCTAACCTGTCGCGTTTAATCTCTATATCTAGTGCGTGATAAAAAACAGCTGATACTTTCAATGTTTTTATTTTACACAGAGATCAGCGTTGGAGCATAAAAACTGAAAGTCAATGTACTATACGTAATTGCTAAGGGGCCAAAGCTAATATCTAATAAAAAAAATCTATATTCAGGTTTGTCTTAATGTCTCAACGAAGCAAATTATGCAGAGGAAAGAGTGATCGGCGATGAAGAATAGTGCAACAGCTTCATAACTTCTAATAAGTATTATAAATCTTAGTGATAAAAATCACAACCTCAAATAATGAATTAATATGCTGGGTATGTACGCGTTTACACCATTACACACCTTCAATACAACTAGCTATATTAAAAAATAAACAATTTCCCAACCAAGTTAATAATAGCCGTTAAAAAATGCAGCTCTAATATGTAGCTAATTTCAAATGAACAGCCGATCGCGTTATGAACACAAACGCGAGATTCATACTTGAATATTGTATTGTGATATTGAATTCTCACGCATTTTTTAATTGAGAACACGAACATGAATTGTTTGGTGATATTTGAGTGTCAACACGTTTTAATATTGTTAGTGCATTATAATTGTCGAGATTTTTTTTAATGATTCATTAGTGGCCTTATTTCAACGCTTAACTTAAAAAAAAACATTTTAAATTAATAATATTTTCAATTAACTATGGTACTAGAACCCAAACGTTTTAAATCAGCTCATGGTTAAGGATTATTTTAGCTGCATCATTAAAAAGATCATGACTTACGTGTTCATTTCGATGGACCAAAGTCATACTAGCTTATGTCATTATTAACTAATGCAATACACTTCTGTTTAACGACTCCTGTTCCATATTGAGTAAAATTAAACTATCAGGTAGGGGTAGAATTATAACGACTACTCAGCAATTACTGAGCATTGGTCGCAACTGTAAGTTACATCATAAACTCAACGATTAGTTGTATAACCTATCGATATCGTTGCTGCAATAGACTTGGAAGTGTTAGCTTATATTTCAAATGAAAGTATTGCAGCATATTTATCTGTATTTCTCAGCGAGTGTAATAGTTTAACTTAGCTTATAAGTAATACTTCATTTATTTGAGTTAATATTAGGTCCTTACCTATGAAATTGGCGTTTTTCTCTCACAAATAGAGAACCTCGTCACTTCTATGATTTAAAATATATATCAATTGCTTGATATTATATCGAATAATGACCATCATAGACAACTACCAATAGTAAAAAAATCTTATTACTTATAGTTTTCAAAACATAAAAAAATACCTTAAAAATGACTCCTCTTTTTGTTAGCAGAAATGACCACTATTTTTGTTTTAACTTTGCCTAAACTTATTTTTGTCGCATAATCTAAGTGGCATACGTTATCTTAGTTTTTAAACATTAGTGCATAAAAGTTGTAAAACATTAGTGTTCATAGTTGTTAAATAAATTAAGAAAATGTTAGTATGAAAAATGCAACTTCTTTCTTTTTTCTTTTTGCAACTTCTTTTTTTTGAAAAATTCTCCATACAAAACGCTGATTTCATAGGTAATGACCTAATATTTTCATTATTGATTTATGCGAGTTCCAAACTGTTATGATTTTTAAAGATAACTTATTTCCAACAAGGTATCTTGAATTTTCAATAAATTCTGTAATTTAAACAACTAAAAAATTAATCGTTTTTACAAATAGATTGGATTACTAGCAATTAGCGATTAATTATCAACATTAAGGAAAACCTATATAATTTTCCTTAGTGTTTTCAAACTTAAAGACCCGATATGCATCTTCTCAACAACAACTAGAAAGTCAGTTTGCCCAAGCAAAAGTATCAATAATACCTACATTAAAAAAACTTTTAAGTTCAACTGTTTTATCTTGCTGTACCCTTGCAGCATCAGGATTTATGGATTGAAGGTTGAAATTATTATAATGTTGTATTGTCATGGGAATTGAATTTGTGTGCGAAGATTCAGGAGAATTACAAGACGAAGCAGAAGTAGTTAAAAATCTGTCGCAAGATTTGAATCAATCAAACAAACAGAGAAACAAACATAAAAAAACAAACAAACAAATTTACGAAGTGAAGCTAATTAAAACCGTTTAAAAATAGATCAGAAACTTCACAAACTTTCTCTAATACATTTTATAAACACAGATAGTATAGAAAACCTATTTAAAGTACAAAGGTCAAAGCACTATGTTGGCTAGACTAACCGACTAGTTAATTTTTAATCCTTGACGTCTCTCAACCGTTTCCAATAAGGGTAAATCAAAGATAGTACCAAGTTTCAAATAAGGTGTGAAGTTTTATAGGCAAGTATCGTGATGGTAACAAAGATTATTATATCCGCGTATTAGAAGTTTGTACCTACTTTATAATTCTATCGATCTTTTTCTTATATAGCTTGTAAACAACATGTATCTACCTACAACATGATTAGGTACGTGATGTTGTTACCTAGAAGTTTCATCTAACTATGGTTAGGTGAAACCTCTACATTGTGTAAAGGAGTTAACCCAGGGTCTCTATCAGGATCAAAATATTTGCTTAAACCTTTATTTAACATGTACTAGCAAGCTGGTTTGCTTACCATTTTTCTTTTATTGACCAGGTAGAATTTCAAATCAATCGGAACACGAACCCGTTACCGTCATAGATCAACAAACATGAAAAATTTTAATCGATTGTCACAATCGCCAAAACAGTAAAATTGAAAATTCGGTTCCCACTAAACTATTTTGTAACTTATTAGAATTTTAATAATAATTTGAGAAGACAAGAGTTCGCTAAACTTAATAGTGATTTTTTTAGAGTAATATTGGAAAATTTCCGTCTGACTTGGTCAGTCGAAACTAGACTTTATTTTGATGAAGTCAAGTATTAAATTGCAATGTTCTGTTATTGAGATAGATCATTTATGTATCGACAGATTCCGGGTGTTCAAGTCCGCGGTATTAAAGGCGTCTTTAGACTATTTAAATTCCGTTACGGTTCGTTGCGTCTCTGGTTTATACGGTGCCGTTAATTTTAGTGGAAATTGAACTAGGGGACAGTATTGATCTCGAGTTAAGAACTTTAGCTGTACTTTATTTACCTACTTGTGTGCATAAATGACCATTAATCAGGGAAATGCAAGATCGATCGTTGTTTAAATTTTTGTTAAAATATCATGCTTTTTAAAGGACAGTTGTATCTCTCTATACTCACGGGTCAGTTTTGTTGGTCTCTGTTTTAGTGCCATCAATTCAATTTTCCAGATTTCTTAAAAATTCACGCAATCAAATCTAAACTGAATTTAAATTTTCTACCTTTTCATTGCGGCCTTCACAAAAACGTTACTCTGCAAAGTAACTAAGTGAGTGCAAAATACTCTACGAATACATAATTAATCATTCGCGAAGTCTATAATGAGGTCTACAGGCGTAAGAGGGCGTATTCTAAAGATCATGACCCTATGAGAGTACCGGACCTACACTACTGTACCCTGACCGGTTCTATGATTGCTATAGCTACTTCACGTTTAAGAAAGTAAAGAGGCGCGCTTATGGAATATCGATGGACCTACAAAGTTGCTTAGAACAATGGTTGACCGACGAACCACTGCATTGATTTATGTATACCTACTCGGACTTGTTGCATTATACGGAGTGCATATTTGAACCTTTGCAGTGAACCAGGTGATTGTATGCTTGATTTTGAACCTGAAAATAACCTAGAAGACATTTGTTTAATTCTAATCGTATCTGATAGACTCGATTAGAGGAAGAGACTTTTTCGGGAGTTACATTCGCTATCCGATTAATTTCATCTTTTGTCGAAGGGACCGGCATTGCTCCTACTTCAGTGATACTTTCAGAAAAAGGTCCTTATTACCTAGACAGATATCGACGATTGAAGATGAATCTTGTTTGAACTTTGGATCAAAATGTATATTAACATGTTCAAAGCGTGAGACACTTTGTAGGTACCTATTTTATGTGTCTTAGCGTAATGGTAACAAGGCTGCTTCAACCGTCCTGATTTCGAATCTCATGGTTCTGCGTTCATGCTCCAGATCGTGCAGGGGTGTAATTGAGCTTTTCTGTTGCAAAACTCAGTCCGGTATTGGATCTCTGCTGTATACAAAGTGATAAGGTTGGCCCTATTACATTTGGATCTTATACCGCCATCGGCGAATTGTAGATATTAGATGATGCTATCTATACTACCGGCAAGCCCTGATGGATCAGAGGTCAATGGTTATGTTATATGAGTTTTATGGTAATTTCGATATTATAGAGATAGTTCGCTGATAATAAAGGCTCTGAGAATTGTTTGATGCTAGCAAGTTACCTACAAAGATGCTAGACGTTGAACTAATAAATGGTCTTACTGCACGTTTCAATACAAAGCTTACAAAAGACTTAAATAGTAAGTAAATGGCATAATGATACATAAGTACAAAGATTGCTCAGTAATATGTCAAAACACTTTATAATAATAAAGAATGAATCTCGGTGCACCGACTGACACTGCAATGCAGAGCGAAAATTTATTTGTATTCACCAAATACGGTCCAATAATAAAATTGGTCCGTGGTGCTCGGACTTCGTAATAATTATTTTTAGCAACACAAGAATAAAATATCTTATGTTTGGAGCAGACCATTTCAAACTTTCAGTTCGCGCTGAAGTACCGACGATGGATATATTAATTGGAAAATTTTAGTTCCCAGTTTATGTAGAAAAACAAGAATTTGAAAAGAAGTTGGAACATCATCTTCAATTAGTTGTATGTAGGAGTCTAGATATTATTCATAAATTTAATTGCGTCACAAATGAATAGCAGACGTTCTGTGAGCGCCCGCTGACAGATGTTTTGACAGCTCCAATATTATTAATTGTGACATTACGCTGTCGTTAGGGCATCGCCCAGAACGTTCTTCCGCTTCCACGTCATTAATAAAATGAGCAATAGTCGAAATATTTATCAATGGCATAATCGATACAGAAACAATTATAACCACATCCATCAAAATTCTAAACTCAACTTTGCATCAGAAGCGTTCGAATTCTTTGACAATTAGAATGAATAAGCAACCCTATAATCATGTCCGAAAGAGTTCAAACTGTATCGAAGCTCGAGAGATATTGAGAGAAATTGCTGTTGAATCTTATTTACCCGTTGTTAAAATCCTTTTTCGTGTGGCAGAATGTAACAAATGAAGTACAGTGGTATCGAGTAACATTAAAATTCTTATCTCTGGTCTGTCACACAGCGAGAACGTCAAAGTTCGAAGTGAGGAACGCATTATAATTAATAGTCGATGATACGCGAGGATCGTAAACAAAAGCGGTGATAAATGGATTAAAGTCTGATACTAGATAATAAGAACTGTGGGTTGTAAATCGTGGTTTTGTAAGCGGTGGTCACTTTTTAGATTTTTATAGCGGACGTCTGTCATACAGTTGTGTATCACACTCTACTTTATTTCTAGTTGAAATTTTGACAGATGTGCTCGCGTCTAAGATATCTGTCAATGGTTTAAATCATTACCGAAGACAAGCTGAACTCAATGAAGGTAGAAAATGCAAATTGATTCTCACTAAAATAAATTATCATTTTGTTACAAACTTTATTACATGCAAGCAGCAGAAACCTAAAAGAGGGCGTTCTGTCATCGTTGACGTCTTCCAGCTGATAAAATACAAGTATGGTGAAAATGACATGATTTTTAGAGGAAGGTAAAAACGAAAGCCTAATTAGATGATCGTAGTAAACTACTAGAATTTAATTTAAATCTTTAACACACGACAAATAAAACAATGCCTTATAATATTAATGATTTAACAGCTAAAACATGAAAGACCATTATCGAATCGAGCTTTTTGATTCAACCTTACGATACGGTGTAAGAGCAAGCCAGTCTTATATCATACCGATTTGAATTCAATGACATATTGACTGTCAAATATACGTTGATACATTGAAGGCGTCACGCGTTTTGTTAAAACCTATCATTAGAAGTCGATTTACGTTTTTGCTGTTATTGATTACGTTTGACAATAATCGCTGTATCATTTTGATTGTGGGAATTAGGACAAGTATTAATATTCAGTGTTTACAGAGTGTTACTTTCACTAAGTGATGTAATGCTGTTGTCTGGGAAATAATAGCCTTGTAAATTACCTGAGGAAGCGATCAATAGAAGCTTGCAAGTTAAATTACATACATTGTTTTTACCCATGGATAATCTGCAAGCGTACGAAAAGATTGCACTGTTAAGCCTAATAATGTCAGAAGGCACCAATATTTAACGTGTGGGTCTATAAGACCCACGGGATGTTTTTTAACTGTTTGTCGATACAGAAAATGCTACCGGCTAAGATCACGAGAGAAAGGGTAGGAGTAAAAAAACTTACAACTGCCCTCCCTTTGGGCATAAAATAAAATTTCCTCTACAAATTTTATATGGTCGTAAACTAGTATAGCTACATTTCCAGTTTCCTCAAGATCATAGAAATAAACTATAAACACGATGTTCTCAACTATAACAGTCAACACGTTAGCCGAAATATTATACCTAAGATCATAACTCGAGTCCAAACGACCACTACACGTGTGGCTCCGAAATCAAATTAAAATCATGTTTGATAAGATCGAGTGGCGGTTATGGAAATTTATGACTATATTACCTGCGCGAACGCATCGCGACCGACAAAAACCGGGGTCGGTCCGCGCAATTATTTATGTGGTCCGCGAATGATTATAGTTTACGAGCGTTTGATAGGTCAGCCTCTGGCGTACACAGTGGGCCGTGATTCGGGACACTTTGGACAAAATTAATTTTATATTTCGGTGCAAAGCTTTTAGGCTGACGGAGGTGATTGTCTTGCCAATTTCAGCAAACAAATTTTTACTCTACGTGATGGTCGTCTTTCTCGACAACTACCTTCAGGGGTTGGCCAATTTTTTAGAAGACTTTTTTTAA
This sequence comes from Amphipyra berbera, assembly GCA_910594945.2. Classification (NCBI taxonomy): domain Eukaryota; kingdom Metazoa; phylum Arthropoda; class Insecta; order Lepidoptera; family Noctuidae; genus Amphipyra; species Amphipyra berbera. The sequence goes on from OU343128.1 coordinate 19,214,574, forward strand.
AGTAATTTATAAAAAGAATACAGCCAACACTGTGTTAAAAGTTAGTTTGTCCTAAATTTATAAAAAATGAGGAAAATGTGATTGAATATTTTTAGGAGAGTAAAGTTTAGAATTTCGAATATATGCAAATTTTGAGTATCAAGAAGTGTCAACTCGCTAAATACGAATGCCCTGTACCACAGGTTAATTTTGACGTAAATAAATTATTTTTATTACGTGATTCAGGAAATAAAACTTTCCAAATAGATGTAAAAAATGTTGTATCAGAATGAAACTGAGACAAAAATGTGTTGGCCGCAAAAGATACAGAAATAAATCAGACAGATGACAATTTAAAGTGGTTAACCCACTAACTGTGACCATTTTAGATACTTTGATCAGATCTTGTCGAAACCCAACTTGTATTAGCAGCGACATAGTCATTTAAACTTTATATTCTGAGTAATAAAGTTGAAGTTTATTAATTTTATGATGTTTTAGTGGGTGTTTGTTCAACAGTTTTTAGAGTCAAAGTAAAGATTTATGTTTTTATTTAAGAATTAATGGTATAGTGTGAGTAATCGCCGTTATTTTAATTTTATGCATTAATGATATCTGATTATGAATAAAAAAAGTTTGTTTCGCATATATTATATGAGCACCATAAATTTTCATAATCATTATAATGTTCTCACTTAAAGAGTAATTTTATCATTTACTAATCGTAAATCTGATATGATCTGACTATGGAGACAAGTATGTAATCATAAGCTTTATGACTGTAGCACAAAATTTATGGCCAGTCGAAATACTATATCGTATTTCACTAATTATAGTTCTTTTAAATATTTTATGAGGTGTATTTTTTATCCAGCCCTTAGCATGTAAGATTGTTTAACATTTAAAAGCTACGATTTTTATTAGATTCCCCTTAAAATTTCCCCCAAATCTCTTAAAATGCACCTGGCGCCACTTCTCGCTCTTCGCCTCATTCCAAATACTTTACGATCTGTTAAAAGACTGAATTCGCTGTCCAAATTAACACGAAATAAAAACGGAATCGAACCAACAAAAAATAAGCGAAGGTACAAGATAAAAGTTTAAAAAAGGCCCACGTCAAAACATTTGATTGTATTAATATTTATAGGCTTCGTACCGCCGCAGGAAAGACGACTCGAGACGGAAGAAAAAAAAATGTTTATCAGCCCGTTTAGCTTTTAAGGAAACCGCGAATCTTTTGTAAAAAGTTATTTATGGTCACGAAAACAATTGCAGTGTTACCATTATATCATATTTGACAGCAATAACTGTATTTTTTTTTTTGTCCCCAAAATGAAGTTGTTTCGTTCACTGTGGACGATACAACAATAGTATATTATTGTGCGTGAAGTGGTTTGATTCACTTATATTGACTTAACTGTTTTTATGACGAGGCTTGAGGATTTTTTCTAAATTTAATAAAGTTCGTTATAATTTTTTACGTCCATTTATCACGAACAGTGGTTTCAATTCGTTGTTGGCAGAATTTAATTCATTTTTTAGCCAATATACACGGAATACAAATATATCCGGCATAAAATATATTTTTAGTAGAAACTTGTCTTGTGGTAGGTGGATGTTTTTTTTAAATATTTAGATTGCTTGTATGGTAGGCGGATGAAATTGGAAAAGTAATATTAAAAAAAAACTGAATTTAAACCTATTATGTAGCGTAAGTAACTTAACGACGAACTTGTAATTAATTTTATCTTGTAGTAATAATCCCTACAATTTCTATATATATTTAAATCAGGTACAATCCTCAACAAGTGACCTTAAGAACAGGTTCACATTTAAATATCATAGGTAAGTACTATTTAAATGCATAACATACTGAACAAATAATTACTGATGATATTGATACTAGTGGGTACTGATCTCACACTTTAGAGAGTGTCGGAGTTGTCCTGTTTGACTAACGGCTCAAGATTCCTATGATAATTCCGAATACAGAATATTGCGCAGGCGCTTTTGCAGTCCATTGTACCTATATCGAAATAAACGGCGGCAGACAAGAACTGAATAGTTAGCGTAAAATGATTTAAAAACACTATGGAATAACATCACGCCTGTATTCTCCGAACGGTTGGGCAGAGGTGTATAGTACCACCCTCATTTCACCGTTATGTTTAAGTCCCATCTAATAGGGGGCGAGCCTATTACTATCAACCGGACACAAATTCAAACTTCGGGTTGCTACTGAGGAATTCCACATGGAAAAACACAATAAAACTTTGTCCGACCTGGGGATCGAACCCAGGACCTCACGATCAGCAGTCGAGCTTACCACCACTTAAGGAAGAAATTAGTAAAATTATTACAAAAGAAAATTTTAAAATCTAACTTGTTAAATGCTAATTCTCTATAACACCGCTCAAGTCGACCTAAAGATTCCTATGCTAATTTCGAATACGCAATACTGCGCCGGCGCATTTGCGGTTGACTGTACGTCTCTTATGGGAAGCTTAATCAGTGTCTTGAACCGACATGGGTTATTGAATCGAAATTAAAACACTGGCTCCGTGGTTTTAATAGTCGTGTTATGTATTTTAATTAAAATGAAATAGGTACTGTGTATGCGGTAGTCGTTCCATCAAAGGGAATATAAAGATGAAATTAGAATGCAAAATGAGTATTTCCTGAAAATATTGAGTGTCTTATGAATGAGCATTTCATTTATTCATTTAGCATTCTTAAAAACAATATTTAAGAATATTTTAATAACGTTTAAAAAAAATAGGGGTCCACCGATATCACGAACGGGGTCCAAGCTACCGGTGGCTAGGGCCCCAGAGACAAGAACCTCATCTCAAAACGTATTGTATCGAGGAGAACTACTGTCTTTATCAGGCCCTTGATCCAGCAGCCACCTAACGAGAGACTCTTGAAGTGTTGATCGAGGCTTATTAGGCCCTTGGCCGTGACAACTATCGGCACAATGGTGTTTTATATAAGTAATAGACTATTGATATCAAATGGTTTCAGTGAAATTTTAATAGGTACCTATTACATATATTGCTATTGTACGAATCTTGTACGTAATTGTCAGTTTTATCTTGTCGGTTCAAAACATGTGATTTTATTGGCAATGTAGTATGCGAGGACAAGATTATTCAGTACTGCTTCATTATTTTGCGATATAATGATGATGACGATATTATTCCCTCGAAAAGCCCTAAGCCTGTATTTATGTTTTATTTTTCAAAGGTTATCAGAGTAGCGTTTTCTTCATAAAAACGTAATTTTCAAAAAGGCCACACAAAACGACGTTGAAATTATCAATAAACGCTTCCTTCACATAAAAAAGGGAAAACGCATCGAAATGCACAATAGCATGTATATTTATTAGTAATTAAACGCAGTAATGGCGTAATAACAGTAATTGTGGCTGCGGTAAGGGCGATTACTGCAAAAACTGTAGTAAAAGACCACTGTATGGAAATAATGATAAACGTCATTAAATGAATAGTTTTTTGTTCTGATAATCTTCATTTACAATTATTTTGCCCGCACAGTAGCGTCATCTATGGGGAAAACTGGATATTACTTCAACCAGAAATAATTGTTGAAAATAAAATTGTTTTTTTTTAGACAGATCTAATCCTCTATAATTAAATATGTCTGTCATACAAAAAGAAAAGTAAAAGAGAAAGTAAATGTAAAAGAGAAGCATGTAAAGGTTGAATTAAACAATTAGAGCCATTACTTATTGCAGATTTTTTATCATACAATTTGTTATAAATACATATATAATTTATAATCTCACGAAACTGATGTTTCTTTATGATTTTCTTCGCCGATTTAAATTAAGCCACATTGCCTTCGGCAATTATGTTCTTGGCAACTCATATTAATTATCGGCTTGTGAGTTCGTAATGTTCGATGGCTCTACGAAATTACGTCCATACTCATAGCTGTAGGGTCGCATAGGTATTCATATGAAAATCAGCCTAAACTATAAACCGACTCCATGATAGATTGGGAAAGAAAATGATATAGTAGAAGACAATTTATCAAACAAAATTAAGGCTAAAAGCATCTATCTGCCTAGCCTTTTCCCAACTATGTTGGGGTCAGCTTCTAACCAGATGCGGCTGAATACCAGTATTTTACACGGAACGACTGCCATCAGACTTCCGCAACCCAGTTACTGGGCAATGCCGATACTGTAAGCTTAGACCGGTTGTCAGATTTTGGGGCTTCTGACTACCTGTAATGACTGTCGCAGGTGTTCGTATGACACCCGGGACCGACTGTATAACGTGCTCTCTGAGGCACGGCAACGGCAAGATAAAAGCATGTAAACTTAAAAATCGAACGACTTATACAGAAAACTAGTTCTTGATAATTAAATTACCAAGACACTAAACTTAAACCAAGCAAAATTGCTGGGAGCGAAGGGCCTTGGACCGTAATTGGTCTATTATGGCCGAATATGGCGAGGTCCTTACAAAGGCTGTCTAAACCAGCATGTTTGATTGAAAACAACTGCACGAGGACTGGTGTTGCCTTGTTTAGTAATAAATCCCTTCTAAATCATACGTAAGGAGCAAATATGTGTCTGTCCTTTACCATTAATCAGAATCTAATCTTTAAACAAGTACTGCTTTCAAGTGGTTTATTTCCTAAAATGTAGAAGAGTATTCCATATACATCTATAGACCGGCCATTTATTATTTTGAAACAATTGAAGAATAAGTGTTAAGGTTTTCTAAACAAGAGTATGTTTAACGGATTCTTCAAACGATTGAAGAAATACACCCATATTCTAAGACGTTCCTCCAAAACTTACTCGACTCATACTCGACTCAGGACGGCCTCGAAAACACCTTCAGAATTGTATTCTTAGTCGCAATTTCGAGTGAACTTTGAGGTTCCTAGACGGAGTCATTACGTCATAATTTGAGTTGTCTGCATCGCGAAAATAACGCCGCGATAAATACTTGTAAGGATTATCGTAAGCATATTCGATAAAGCCTTCAAAATTAATTTTTATTACATACGAACTTTGACACTTCCTTCCTTAATGTTGGTTCCAAGGTACCTTGAGTTTGACAGATGATTCCTTACCTCGTCTGAGGAAAAATCTCGAGTCGAGGACGATTATGTCAACTATAGGCTGAGTCGAGGTGGAGTCGAGTCGAGTAAGTTTTGGAGGAACGTCTTAGAATATGGGTGTACCTAAGTGTTAAGGTTTTCTAAACAAGAGTATGTTTAACGGATCTTTCAAACGATTGAAGAATAAGTGTTGAGGTTTTATAAAAATGTATATGTTTAATCGATTCTTAAATCAAAATGAATCTTTCACGATCAAAGGTTTATACAAAATTAAAATGGCCGGAGTATAGATAGGTGCAGGAAATGAACGTGACTATATAGAAATCTAGAAATAGCAGCTGAATACCAGCATTTTACACGGAGCGACTGCCATCAGACCTCCGCAACCCAGTTACTGGGCAATGCCCATATCCTAAGGTTAAAACGGTTGTCAGAATTTCGGGCTTCTGACGTCCCGAAATGACTGTCATAGGTATTCGTGTGACACCCGGGACCTACTGTTTAACGTGTTCTCCGGGGCACAGAGGGGTTTCGCTGTTTAACGAACGGTCACCCATCCCCAGACAGACCGCGGCAAGCGCAGCTTAGCCTCTCAAATCGTATGATCCGCGCGGTTGGTAAGTAGCCACGAGCCTCTCAAATATAAATAAATATATATTCTATTCTATCTTTTATATGGAAATAATATATTCTGTTCTATGTAAGGTAGATTTTTGTAATTGTTGCAAGAAATTGCATGCAATATCATGATTGCCTATGACAACATTCTATGGCTTAGTAGTTAGATATGCAAATCTTCTCGCAGTTCCTATTAGCCGTTCGTCTCTGTAAAAGGACTACAATACTTGAGGATTGATATCCTTCGGAAGTGTAATAGAATACCGTGCTAACTATTATTGATATTATATTAATTATCCTTCTAATTGCTACTACAATTTAATCAACTATCCATCAACTTCAGGTACCTACATCTTTATTAAAATTTTCAGTCAAGAGATATACGATCTTGCCATAATTTATTACTTTACAATATAATCCATATAAAACTAGCAATATGCGATCAAGACTTGAATAGATAATATGCAATTTATGTACTAGGGTAGAATGAATAACGTGATGTAATTAAAAATTATAATGAGATATTTGCATCAGTGATTGTCAACGTCCTCTAACGGATAAGAAATGATATATTGCCTTCGACATCATTGTTCATGCATGTTGTAACAATTGGTAATTTATCTTGAAAAATATTTACAGTAAAAAAACATTGATTTGAATTATGCAATTAAACACTATTATGAGGTTCTTACTCATAGTCTACAAGGACAGTAGAACAAAAAAAAACTTTTTGACTTCCAGGGTAAAAGCCAAAATATTTATATTTTCTTCAGGACAGATGCGATTTTGGCCGGCTTTGAAAAGCTGCTTGACCAGTACAAGTTATGTGGTGACAAAGACCCGCCGAGACTGATACCTACGTCCGGCACACCCTGGGCAGTCAGCCCTGCTACAAACCTCGCTGACTGACCAATCTTATTACCACGACATGAGTTATTCTCGTATTGCTCGTCGGATACAAGAGAAGAAGTACTGTACAATTTGTGAGAAGACTATCATCACACTATGGATATCTGATCTTAGCAAGGTTTACTGGGATCAGGCAGCAAAAGCCTGTGGCGTACCCCCTTAAATGTATTATTTGTGGTCGCCTATTAGTTTTTAGTGATGACAACTCTGTCTAGTTTTGTCTATGCAAAATGACTTTGATTTTTATAAATGACACTAGCGGCCCGTCCCGGCTTCGCACGGGTGGATTTTTTTCCCGTTTTTGCAATATTTTTCATTTATGCTCCGCTCCTATTGGTAGTAGCGTGATGTTATATAGCCTATAACCTTTCTCGATAATTGGACTATCCAACACAAAAATAATTTTTCAATTTCAACCAGTAGTTCCTGAGATTAGCGCGTTCAAACAAACAAACTCTTCAGCTTTATAATATTAGTATCGATAAGAACTGTTTTCCTCAAAAGCACTTTGGTATCGGTTCACCTTCTAAGACTGATTGTAATATTGTGCTATAACCTATGTTGTAATACCATATCTCGGACCCCTGTCTTTAATTGCTAATAAACTTGGGTGCAATCTAAGCGCCTTAAGCCTTTTGTAAGTACATCAGAAACTCCTCATACTTATTTAACGCGAAAAGAGACTAATGTGTTTGATGCTTAATGAACGACCAGGGCCTGCAGTCTCGACATACATAACAATTGTTAAGTCACAACGATAAACTTTTAAGACCCGAAAAAACCAATATATATTTTTTTACATAGAGTTACTTGCCTTAAATTTATAATTATGACATGCTTTTTTTTATTTTTATATAATGTAGTGCGACGATAAAAGTTAATCGTTATGACTTAACGACCAAAATTGGTCGTATAGTGATCGCTATCTATGACTGAGACTGCAGGGCCTACTAGTGTGTAGAAGTAACGACGAATAGGTCTGGAAAACGATATAGTCCAGACAATAAGAAATTTTAATGTCAGAATTTAAAAACAACATAACATCATGCTTTGTACTTATTCCCCGAGGGGCTCGGCAGAGGTTTTTTTGTACATAATACTTTTTTAAGGATGTAATGTCAGAATTGTAGAAATATAAAAAGTGTTACTGTATTTCTACTCTTCGTGTTCAGTAATAACATAAAAATATGATAGCTATATAAATTATTGCAGATATTAAAACATTAACACATAAAAACATAAAACGATTGATTACAGGCACGGTATTCACCTGCGGTATAGCTGACATTCGTTCAGCGTACACTATTAATACCCCAACTAATATTACGTGTGAAACTCTATTTAAAAAACATAACACATAAATTATTTGCAAATGAAAAATAAAATAAAAACAAGAACATGCTACAAGTTATTTAAAGCTAAACCAGATGAAAAATAGTTGTACCTTCCCCTATATTTTATAGCGGCTAAAAGTTGCCATCAATAATTGAAGTTGTGTCTCTAGGGAGAAGGGCTTACTGGTATTCCTGACGTGTGGGTACTTATAGTTGGCGGGTCAGTTAATACTGACTGTATGTACGTGGCTTTAGTTTAAAAGTTACTTGCAGAAAAAAGGTAAGTTTTGTAATTAAGTATTTTTTATTGTGTAAGTAGATACATCAATTTGGATGTCAAAATCTATAAATTTTAAATGTAAGTTAAAATAACAGCTTGTAATTAAAAGACTTTTCGTATTTTAATTGACAGTAAATGAATATTTAACTTCATTAGTTTTTTTGTTGATTTAGCAAAGGTAACTGCCTCGTTGATATACCTATAGTGGTGGTATGCGCGACCGCTGATCGTGAGGTCCTGGTTTCGATCAGGACGGGTAAAGTATTATTGGGTTTTTCCGTTTGCAATTCCTTAGTAGCAGCCCGGAGTTTGAATTTGTGCCCGGTGGATGGCAATAGGCTCGCCCCCTATTACATGGGACTTAAACATAACGGCGAAATGAGGGGTTACTATACACATCTGCCCAACCCTTCGGGGAATACAGGCGTGATGTCATGTTAGAAAAGGTTGAGGAACTTTTTTGGTAATTTTGTTTTTACTTGTACTCAGTAAACAGAGATCCAGGATTACTACAGTTCAATAAGTATTCAACACAATAACAATGGTGGGACAATAACCACATAGCTACATGGAAAAAGATAACATAAATAATTTAAACTCTTTACTAAAATCCTCTCACACATAAAAAGCTATAAAAGCAGCAAGCCTTATTCTCGGCTCTATCATCCAATACAAAAGTGCCATCTTATAAAACACGATGCACACTGCATACAAAACTTGCGTAAGCGGCAATGAGAAACTTGCAATACTGTATATATTATATATAGTAACACTTTAGCAAGAATTTTGCCATATCATCGCGCCGCCATTGCAAGGCACCGACCAACCCGACGACTGCTAATCCCTTCACAAAATATTTATTCGTTTTTGAACCATTCAAGTTTTAGAAGTTTATTTTTGTGTACCCTTTGTGCATATTTAACATAGGTCGCAGGCGGGACCGGGATGCGAGCGATATTATCTGGTGATCTGGTTCTTAGTGAAACTAGTATATTGTATATAAGGCTGTTGTAAGTAGTATGTATAGAGGAATTCTTTATATTTGTAACCGGTTCTTTCTTACTGTATTGGACGTAGGTATGCTAGATGCTTTTTGTAGGATAAGAGTTACGGTAAATGGTTAATGCTAAAAGTATATATGTTTGCTGCTGATCATTTAGCTAGCCAATTCCATGGTTCGTTACTAGGGGTAATTAGGCCACATTTCGCCATGCATTGCTTAGTGATTGTAGTAAGATGGTCTAGGTTTCTGTCGTAAATAGATGTCCATCCAGGCTGTCCCCTTTTTATTGTACGTACACACTGAGCCACCGTACATCAACGAAGGCCAACGAACGGGGTTCGTTCGTTCCGAATGAAACCAGATTTGTCCCGTCAAAATTATGGTCAAACTATCGAATGTTCGGTGGCGTTCGTTGACTTGGTGTGTACTTACCATTACGAGAAGAGAATCTACTTATAAGTACTTGATTTATAATCGTTAGTTTATTTATTTTTTACTTTAATTACATACATTTACACCTACATCGTATCGCAATAAAAAATAACACTATACGACGATAATTCATAGCAGGTGGTGAAACATAAAGCAAAACTTAAAACTATGTTAAAAAATAACACGATATGATTAGTAGATTTCAATAGCACAATTAAATTGCGTAGGTACCTACTTGTATACAATGTAGGTCCACGTTAAAGCAGTGCGTACACTATAATCTATATGTATCGAACAGCTAATTACAAAAGCACAAAAAAGGCTTTATAAGCACGAAACGGCTTTAAGTGGCGACTACACTGGCATACCTTTAGCATAATATTATTTGAGTCATAATTTACCGCGGTCTCCGAGACCGAACGGTTGATTTATTTATGAGCACATACTGACTCCGCCACTAATCTTTAGTGGAATTTAATTTGTTATTTATTTACTAATCGCCGCTAGTAACTGTGGAACAGGTAGGGTTATGCATGTCATTAAGGATGGTTGCTTTAAGGGGAGGCTATTTTTGGTTATGTGGAAGTTCTGTACTGCCGCGCGATTCATAAACGCAGTAACTAACATTTTGGTCAAAAATTAGTTAAATATATATTCGTAATCACCATAGGATTACGAATATATATTTAACTAATTTCTGACCAAAATGTTACTTACTGCGTTTATGAATCGCGCGGCAGTGTAGCTTGAGGCACAGAATAGTGAAGGGACAATGTTTTTGTGTACTTAGCTTTCTTTGAAGTCACAACACACCAAGTTGAAATCATGAGGTAATGGAAGATTTTTAAAATAGATAAATAAACATGTTTAGGGAATTTCAGGAATTATTTAAAAACTAATTATAAAAAATATAACAATTAAAAATAATAATAATTTTATTTGGGGTAGAGATCTGTTGGCCTGAAATACAGGCTTCAGCTTAGCTTAGGCATCACTCTCCCATAATATTTTATTACTGTAACTAGGCAATATTGTATTTTTAATTTATTTTTAAACTAGCTGTGCCCGTGACTTCGTCTGCGTAGAAGTAAGTAAAATAGGTAAAGTAGCCTAAGTTACTCATTATAACATCAGTTATCTGCCAGTTAAAGTCGCGTCAAAATCGGTACAGCCGTTCCGGAGATTAGCCGAAACAAACAGACATACAGACAGATAGACATACAAAAAAAAGAGAAAAAATGTTTTGTTTTTATAAGCACCGTATATACTTTATGTATTTAGTAAAAAGCTATTATTTTGACATTACAAACAGACACTGTAATTTTATTTATTTGTATAGATATTTTGTGGTGAAAAATATAAATAAATAAATTTAAAAAAATATTCTAATGTGCACGTGCACTGTTTCATTTGTTGCTGTAACACCTAATTGTAAGGAAAAACCAGTCCATTTTCAATATTTTACTTGTAAGTAGTAGCTTTGTTAGCCGTTTAAAAGGAAGCAATAAAGTTAATATTATTTATGATACAAGCTTTAAACTAGTTTTACATCTTTTATTTATAACTTAACTGTAACTAGTATGAAAGATTATTGTACCTACAGACAAATATAATTAATATACATTTAATTCAACTAAACGGATATAATCAAATTGCTATTACAAGCAAATGGAAAATCATAATCTATAAGTAATGAATAAAATTTTAATAATTACCCTAGATTGACTGAACCTGTTTTGTAGTTATGTTTTCGTTAACGATCGAACTAATTCGCGTGCGGCTTACCTTATCGTCTTAAGGAATTTTGGTTAAATGTACCTAACTCGTTGTTAGTTGTTCTATATCAGGTAGTTACAATCGTTATGCCTAGGATTTTTCCTAGGCATAACGATTGTAACTACCTGATATACCTCTATCCTGAAATAAATAAAGCTAAACTCAAATAATAAGAGCGCTAGAGCGAGCTTGAATTTTGGTCTTCGAAAAATATTATTTTTACAGATTTTTCGAGTAGATATAGCGTATCCTTAATAAAGTAAAGGCCTATTACAAAAATATCAACTACTGGGAAAACTTGTTAAAAGATTCAGGGAATCTGATGTTTTCACAGTATAATTACAGTATTTGCTGTAATATTGTCTTTTTTCTTTTTCTGTGAAAGCCAAGTGGCCGAACAGTTGATATTGAGACCACCTAACACAGAAACTCAATAACTCAATATTTCGAGTGGTGCCCTTACATTACTAAGGGTGCGACAGTTAGGTAGTACATTTTATAAGTTACGTATATGTTTTCGCAATTTGGTATCCTCCAGTCTAACTATGGGATTTACTCATTTTAAAACGATCAAATATCTATTAAGTTCAAATTAACTTCGCTAACATGCAAACATAGTTAATTATTTGAAATCGCTGAATCTTTTTAATTGCTTTAACACTTGGCTTGCAAATCTACTTTAAACAATGCCAGTCTACGTTATAGACTGAAATAGTCAGCCACTAACAAACTCTAGTACAAATAAATTACACTAACCCTACTTTGACAAGACTAGGTGTAATCTAACAAGACTAGGTTCCCCTAATGTATTTACAATGTCCATTTCAAGATAATTGAAAACCTTTGCTACTATGAGTTAATAATTTATAACAGATTACGTTAGCATATTGCTATATTTAACTACCTACACCTAACAGTTAGTATACAGAAATAATTATATGGTATCACCGATAATTTTATAGCTTTTAAATTGATTCAGCGGTATCCAAAAAAGAACACAGAGTTCTATTTTCAAAATTTTATAAAATACTAGCTTTTGCCCGCAGCTTCGCTTGCGTGATTTTTTTTCACCCCCTTAGGGGTTGAATTTCGAGAAATCCCTTCTTAGTGGATGTTTATGTCACAAAATGAACCTACTGTCAAAATTTCAAGTTTCTAACCCCAGCCGTTTAGGCTGTGCGTTGATAGATCAGTCAATCAGTCAGCTTCTCCTTTTATATATATAGATTATAATCAGCTTGTATTAACTTCTTACTACAGACTATCGGATTATATTTCGAATTATAATCCTTTTAATTTTGTAAATCACTTTGGCAAAAATTAATCCATGCAAAAATCTTAATAATCCATTCCAAAATTAATTGACTTTCTTGACATTAAGCCAATGAGCTTTCGCGATGACCTGATGTGATACAACACGGGAGGTGAGACTTTCCATCGAATTGTGCCCTTTATTTTTGCTTTTACGTAAGTTCAGAAGTATCAAGCCGTGGCCTAACCAGGTGCAGCCAAACATTAGAGTTTTAAACGTAATATGATGATGAATAAACATGCAATTTGCAAACCGATTTAGGTTACCCTTTATCCTTTAAGGGGTGTATTAAAAGAGCCGCCACGTGTAACGATACCTAAGTACGTCCGGCGCACCCTGGATAGTCAGCCGGGCTACCAACTTTGCTGACTGGCCAATCTTTTCACCACAGCATAAGCTATTCTCATTTAACTCGAGCTGACACGAGAGAAAAAGACTCCAGAATACAGGGAGTAAACGAAATCATATAATTCCTTCAAATACAAGAAGTAAACAATTGTGTCTTAACGTGAGGCATTTTAGCGCCCCGAGTGAATTGCGCCGTATTTAAGTCGGGGTGCTAAAATGCCTCACGTTAAGCAACACAGTCATGTTTAGATCTTGTATTTTTTTTATTGAATCCAAGCGTATCCCGTTAAGAGTTAATCTATGTCAGCAGTACATTACGAGGTTTGAAGGAATTGCATGATTTTGTTTACACCCTGTATCATCAGTGTTCAGTCCTATAATATCATTTCCCATCCATATCAATCCCTGCTGCAGTTTTCCTCAAAACACGCCTCTTTCTAATAACTTCACACGAATTTCTTCTAACAACTTAATTTTTACGTGTTAATACCGTAGCTGGGGTATGTAAGTAGTGCTAAATAATGGTGTATTGAATTCTTATAAGTCGTCAGACGGCACGCATGGAGGGCGGTGGCTTCCACCTCTCCTTGAGTTATTACCACCAAACATGTAACACGACCTAGCTGCCTGCCAACTCTATTTGCATACTTCGGCTTGTTACAGTCGAGCGACTGATGTGACTGATGTGAAATTGTAACCGAAATGTTTTGTAAATTCTATGAAGTTACTGTTCAATAGTCATCATTACTGTCATCAGCCAGTCGCAGTTCTTAGCTAGCTGAACAACATCTTTAGCTAGGTAAATCCTAGCTGATTGGACAAATAAAAAAGAATTGTTTTGTTCAACATGCTAGACAAGTAGGCCATGAAGCTAGTCTTAACGCAAGTTTTCTATATTGATTGACCTCGAGGAAATAGAATCCACCAAAAGTATAAAAGAAAACTTCCTCGTAATTCCAATACAAAATTTTCACGCTAAGATAAAGGTCTAACAGATGCCTACTGGATGTATAAGTTACTCTCTGAAGAATCGAAACAAATGGAGACACGATACGCATGTGTGCCTAATATGCATCATTAGAAAAAAATTCTCTCTGATAGAGCCGTAAACATAATAATGAATTATCGTATTATGATCTGTTTTAGCATTGTTTAATAGACGCACTAAATTATTGATTCGCTATTCATGTGTCAACGACTAAATTGTTATAAAAACAGTCAATGTTGACATTGTGATTTAACTATTATGAAAAGAAATATAGTTGTATCTTCATCTATATACACTACGTTTATTTCACAATAAAATATTGCTTTAGTTTCTTAATGAAGTATTGGTTCCGTTTTAATTTTTTCTCGATTTTCATTTTAAATCGTACAATATACGTCGATATTCAACTATGTTTATAGATCATATTATAAAATAATATTTAAAAAATCTGTACTATCAACAGTTTTGTTAATCCGTCTATGAAAGCCCCGCGAATTTGCGACAGTAGCCCGTGTGTAATAGGCCTAACGGCTGAAATGTACATTTTAATAAGGCTTTGTCAAACCTACAGACTTGTTGTGTGTAATAACAGGGTTTCGCCGTATGATTGTAAGAGTACTATTTATTTTCTTAAACAGGCAATTTATAATGGGTGTCATGTACCTACTCGGTTTTTGTAATCATCCCTGATGACAGTGTAATGATTAATACTACGGCATTTGTTTCCTAAGTTTTTTACTTATTTTGAATTATAAGTCGTGCATACGACCAATAGTTGGAGTCATTTCATGTTTTTACTGTTTCACTGAGCAGAGTTCTGATTTCAGTTACCTACTGCGCGAGTTTAATGAAGGAAGACAAAAACAGCTCTAAATGTTAAATTGATAAGAGGGAAGCCAATACTTTGTATTGTGCAACTTACACCCTTAATGTGTTGCTAAAATTAGTGATAAAATTTTATGAAAAAGTTAAATACATTATTAAATTGTACAAGGCAATGAACAAAGAAAATACCTTAATGAAAGCAAATATTGTTTAAGTATGAGAAAATGGAGTTAACCCTGATGTATCTATTATCAAATGACGAAAACAGTTGCTTTTCAACAATGAAGGTTAGAAATAAAGATGTTAAAAAAAGTTTTGCAATTTCTCTGCATTACCATCTCCAATAAATCCAGCTTAATGAAGATATCAAGATGCACAAGACTGAAATTTTAAATTTGCACTTACAGAGAGCTTTCATTCTAGTTCTAAAGAAATAATCTCAAAAATAAATTCTTGCATAAAATAGAAAACTCGATCACTATCATGAGGATGTCATAGAGAACCACATGCGCAAGAATTGCTAAAATAAACCAATTAAGAGAACATCGTAAACCTTGGCAAGGTCGAAAACGATTTGTGCTACTTATAACAATACGAATTTTGCATGATTTCTACGAAGCAGTGGGCTGCTGACATCTGCTCTTGTCTTTATATCGGGACATCTACGTGACAGGCGCGGTGGCATCCTGCATCTTGTTACGTACTATTTTCTCCCTGATATATCGCTTTTTGATTTCGAATTCTGTGTTTTAAACATTTTTACTAGACACTGTCCACCCGCAAACAATTAAGAGTTGACTTTTAAATCATTCTTCCCAATTTGAAATGGCACATTTTCAAACAATTATAAAATTGTTACAGAAAGCCAGAATTCCAAATAATATTCCGTGACGAAAAAAGAACAAATAGTTCACTCGATGCTCCCGTATTCTAATTTAGAGCAGATTAACCCTTGAATTGCCCAATTCACGCTTAAAGGTTAGGATCCGTCAAATGAAACGTCACGGTGACTACGAACTTTCCCCATCATTAGGATACCAGAAGAAAAAAGGCTTCGGATGTTCAGTTGTAAGCGCCCGCCAACAAAGCCATTATGCCTTATTATGGACACCATCCATCAGGCAGCCATATCGATCCAACATTAATGCATGCTAATGCTTTATAAATAGATATATAATTTGTTTTGTCTCCACCTCGGCATCCAATTGATGGATTGTTTTATTTCTATTACATCAAACTGTTGGTTTTTGATAGAGGCGTGGTCGTCGCTGCCGTTATTAGTTTAGCCGAGGAAGCTAAATCATTTATGATTTCACGCTAGCCGTAAAAAAGTGTGAATCGAGCCGTTCATAATGTTGATTATTCTCGCGATGGAAAAAGCATTAATATAAACGAAATATTCACCGTTATGATCTTAAAGATCTGATAAATAATTAATTTAAGAAATGTTTGCACTTACTTTGTCCTAGATGTACTCGCTTCATCCATGGATATATTTGCGGTGGATTTGCCGTGGAGTTTGACGCCGAAGACTTAGAATTCTTCGTGTTTGAACTAGAGTTATTAGCCTCGTTGCTCTCGTTGCTCGATGTGCTGGAGGCAGGACTTGATATATTCTGGTTCACATTAGCCTTGTGTTCTACAGGAGAGGCGATGGGTGTAGTCAGGCCTAGTTTAGTACTAGTAGTTCCACTAGAATTTGGTCCACCAACTCCACCAAAACCGGGTGACGTTCGCCCCGGTCCAGAAGATGTGGACAGATCTTGAGGGGATGCTACTCCGGTTGTAGACGTGGAATCAGCAAATTTACAACTAGCTCCAGCGGCTTGGCTCGGTGGTGTGGACATCAGGTTGGGTGATAACGCTCCGGGGCTCGGATTCGAGTGCTGATGCATATGACTCGCCGTGCTACCCAGTCTTTGAGGGTGTAACTGTGTGTAGTCTATCATCGTCTGCGGTTGCATATGAGCTCCGGCAGCAGGCGTTCCATATGGGTGTTGAGGATAGTGATGTCCAACTTGCGGTGGAGAATAGCAAGTATTCGGATACGCCGAAGCTGCCGCATTTGGATTGTAGTAATCGGCCCCAGGTGTCGGAAGACCGGGATGACCAGCTTGCTCGACGGGCGTCCCAGTACGCCCGGGCGCTTGGTTCCCATAGCAGGAAGCGAGCGAGTTGACGAATTGGTAGGAGCTCATCCCTGCGTTATAATTTAATTCGTTCATCGATAACAGGGTGTTCTATCCTTCTTCTCAAGATCACTCGGCACTTGTCATCGTTTGGACGAGCACTGAATAGTCTAGTTGGACATGTTAAGTGCTACTGATGTTCGCGGTCCGTTTCAATTGTCCCCGTAGAGTGGAGCTTGATTGATGGACCTGTGATAAAATGAGACACATTAGTCGGTCAAGTGCGTCGTCTCGTTATACGTGATAAATGTTGTATTACAGATCGTATCTTGAGTGTTTGATTTAAATATGTATTGTGTTTTGTCGAACGTGAAATATGGTTCGAATACAAATATTTTATACTATGACCGATAGGTAATATTTAATAGTATTATAGTAAGTAATGTCAATTTAACCTTCACACATATTTATTATAGAGCTTCTTTATTCGTTTTAATGTCTTTTTTTTAAATAAACTCTTCAACAAATGGTTATAAACCTCGGAAGCTCTGTAAGTATTATGAGTCATTACAGTTGAAAACTGAATTGTGTTCTTATCTATTAAAAAAACTATACGAGAACCCTTCTTTTTAGGCTCCCTTTTCAAGTATTCGCCAGGGTGGCCCATAATCATATAAGCGATAACACAGTTCGCAACGTGGTTCATTTTACGGTCACTTTCGTTTTTACAGTACTCTGTATTAGTTGCATAAATCACAAGAACACGTGTACCACTTGCGTCACGCTGGGGGTCTATTCTAAAACAATAAATTAATATAGGGATGTGACTTCCTAAAGCGCAGTACACATGTCAAGTCAAGTGCGGAAAAAACTGCGTCTCGGCCACGTGGTAGGGCTATAAAAGTGTCCGCAGAGGTTTATGGGTGTAAGCGGTAGGCCGAATGTGACTTCTCCCGATTTATGTACTCCGCTCAGTGCATACATCTTTATGAGCAAATTAGCAGTCATTGTGCACCCGATTTATTTGTCGCATTTGCTCGCTGAATGATAAATGTGTGAATTTCGGTCGGACATCGCCGTAATCATAAATTTTATGCGCATAAATAACAATTTTAGCGTAATACGCCTTGTGTTAAAATCTGTGATTTGTTCGAATTTAACAATTTCTTGGATTGCTTGCAGTTTCATATTTTGAGATTTGCCAGAATGTACCTACTATTTGATTTTACAAGTTTACAAGATAACATTTTGTGCACTTATATTTTATGACGGTTATACATAATTATATCATGTATAATTAAAGTTGTTTATAATAATTATGTAATTAATTACTACGTAACATAGGTATATTTTGATGTGCATACTAAATTTGAATAACATTTTAAATATATCAAGTTTCAAAATATTTTTGGCCACTTTATCATATCTATTTGCATAATCTTCATAATTAAATAATAAAACTAAGCAGTTTACAATATTTATAACACATTTAGTAGATGATTATCTCCATAAAATATTGTTTAATCTCATATGAGATACATACTGCAAAATGTATAAAAATAATAAACAATATGACCGCGGCACATTCAGCTTGAGAATCAAATGTTTGAACTTGAATAACAGGAAATCTTTATGAGATAAAAATATAGGCCTTTTAGTATTAAGTTACAGAATACTCCAGAAATATTTAATGGTGTAATAAAGTCGATTTTATATACATATATCTGATCTGAATCAGCCTGTGTGCTAACACCAAAGCGGTTTCTGGAGAAGAACAACAAATTGAGTACTTTCAAAGAGCCTTAAGGAGTGATGATACATAAGCAGGTACATCCGGCACACCCTGGGTAGTCAGCTCTGCTAGCAGCATTGCTGACTGGTTAATCTTTTTACTATAGCATGGGCTATGCACGTATAGTTCATGCCGACGCGAGAGAAGAAGAAGAACAAAAAACTGAACAAGAAGCTAGCTCCTTCCTGATCTGATGACTCAAAAGAAGTCAAAAGCATTCACTAGGAGCAAGTAATAAAGAATCTATTGAGAAAATAGAACTGGACAGTATTGCAAACGTTTCCTCAATATTGGAGTCCGATGTTATACCTAAAATCAAAATTTCATAATACTTGCTCCTTATAAACCAATTTAGCAATTCCTTTTAGCCTTTTACGTTGTATTTTGCTTATGTGCACCTGACTGTATTAAATTACTCAACACAAGCTTTATAAAGAAGATTTCAAAATAAAAATACATAGTGGTACAGATTTTTGTACTATGAACTTTAATCGGTTTTCTCTATTTGACTCTAAAGTAGTATATTTCATTGTTATTCTTCTCCTACATCGTGTGACATACAGACACATGTGTTCAGTTTATTTCAGTTTAGAATTTTTGTCACTCCCGTCCGGTCCACATTAAATGGGCCGAACCATTTCATTGCTTTTTGTTTTTTTCTTTTTAACTTTTTTTTCTCACAGTACAGTTGTTTATTCCCAGACATCCTTTGATGAGCATGCCTCGGATGTCTGCTTTAATTTTAATTCGGCACTTTGATAGCTTTTATTGTGTCGTTTGGTATAAACAGTAACTTGCTTCTGTGTTTTATGACATGGATATCTGATAGGGCTGAAGGATATCTAGTTTTCTAGTTTATTGATGATATGTTGAGATTTTTTGCGAGATATTCTAAGCTTACAGTCTTTTTGATGACAGATCTAAAAGTCTCTAAGATCTAATTCCTTGTCTTCTTTATCATGTCTTTATGTAGGTCTCTTACAACAAATACATAATTAGTTTGATGATTTAAACTATAACAGAATAAACAATTTCATCTCAACCTTATTGTCATTCTCAAAATATAAGAGAGTGATCAAAATAATCTATGCGATTTATATGTGACACTGTGTCCAAAAATGATCTATTGTTTACAACAAAAGCAATAAAGGTCAAACAGATCTAAGAAACTCGTTCAAATAAATATAAATCGAGCTATAAAATTATTTTAACATCCACTAATGCCAAAAAGCTCTTGGGATATAATAACTTTTAATGTTCCGTGTCAAGTGGACAGTTTGAATCCACTGCGTCCTGGGAGATTTACTGCGACACGCTTTGATTTCAAGACTCGCGCCTTTTCAATTTTATTGTAACTGTATCAATTGACGATAATTTTCAATACCTTAAAAAAAACGTTACGTCCAAAATAAGACAATTTTAAATACTCACTCCAATTAAAAGTTTAGAGTGACCAACAGCGGCAACAGCCAACTTTGCGACAAATCACAACCAATCTTTCGTTGACAAAATCACAAAACATCCCACAAGTTTATTCGCAGACACTTTTCACATAAAAAAAATATTTTACCAAAAAAAAGAGAATTCTAGAACAACAAAATCTACTCAAATCAAATACGACCGTTACAGCCTATTCAAGAATCGAACTTCGAACTTCAAAATTCGGAAAACTTCGGTGCGTGTCGTCGCGGCGAAAAACGACTCGTGTTTTCCCGGCGTTCGAGCGTCGAGTGCAGCGCGCGTCTGACGACGAGGTGAGCGGCTGAGTTGACGCGGCGTCAAACTAGCGGCGGGCGGGGCGAGCGGGGCGGGGCGCACCTGAGCCCGCCACGTGCGAGCCCGCTCCGCTCTCGCTCAGCTACCGCTCCCGCGCCCGCTCCTTCGATTAGCGTAATTAGGGTATACCGTCGCAACACCACCTATCCGATTTCAATGGACCGATTGATGATTATGGATGGTAAATGGTAAACGATTGTCGGTAGCCGTGAACTGCAATCTTTTTACCATTTTTGTTAGCTTTTCTACGTTGGAAATTTTATTGAATGGCTTTCAAGGGTTTCTCCGCCCATTTTTTATTTAGTTAGCTGGTGTTTCGTAGCGCTTTTGTAGCACTTTCGTAGCCGGTCATTGGAGAATTTTTGTGATGTCCTAGTGTTTTGTTTTTTAGGCTACTATTGGTAACAGATGATTGAACCTTTATTCTTTGAAATCTCATAAGCAATATTTACAGGATAATTCGTTTGATATCGACTTTGTAGCCAACGGTCATCATTAAAATTGTCAAATAAAATTATTTTGCAGTTACAATAAAATTCTATATTTTTTGCTGTCTGTATGATAATTATCACAATAACATAAACACACACTCACACAAAAGCGGTAACATAACTCGTCAAGCAAAGTGCTTAGTCCTAGTCTAGATGAGCGGACAAGGGCCATGCATCACTCCTGACGCACGACGTCTTGGTGAGGAGTAAAAATTGCCACACACCGCATAAATGTATCACTAGCCTATATTTTCATAATCGCATGCAGATGTATGGAAGCAGCTTGGCTAAGGGAATTTTTAAATAAAGAAATTTTCCTAATAAATGTCTGTTAGGACTTCTTAATCTTTATGTAGTCTGTAGGTGGTTTTGAAATAGACGAGTTTCTTCGACTTGGCCATTTTTTCTTGGTTATGATAACTTCTGTGTGATTGCTTTTCAAGTAATGACAAAAAAATATTTTTTAAATGTGTTTCTATGCATATAAGTTTGTTTAAAAAAGATACTTAATCAGATAATAGATCATTTGTAATTCACAGGAAACCATTGGAAATATCCTGTAATAAAATATTATAAATAATGATCAACATAAACATATAACTGGGCGTCAAACAGTTATAATGTAATGAACGATTATAAGTGTGAATTAATTAAGTTTTCTTTGGTAGGTACTCTACATTTAAACTTTTTGCTGCTATTAATTAAAAAAATGGTGTTCATTTAAAAATATCAAAATCCATACTTACCGGATTTGCAAATTCAATAAAATTGCACCACATAGGTACCATATTCGCGAAAGGTACCATTACCAACTGGCTTCAGCTAAAATCGCGCCTCCAATTCAAATTGCATTTCACGAATTTGTATCACTAACAGTTTGTAAAGTCGCCACGATCCCTAACGACGTACATTCGTCTTGTACAGTGGCTTAATTATAATTAAGTGCTAATTATGACGATAGTACGCCACTTGCTGACGACCCTGCTGACTAATAGCATAATGTTACACTGGATTTATTGTTTTTTCACACGATTCTCAACCAAATGTTTGGCGTACATGTTTTGGTTTGGTGGATAATGTAAATGAGGTTCATGGTTTAATTCAGGGCTTTTAAATTTAAACTACGGTTTCGTCACGTCTGCTTATTATGTTGAACTGTGTGTAATTTTACAGAAAGCTATGCTTGTAGATATTGCATTGTAAAAAGAAAACATATTTCGTAAATATTGTATTGTCAAACAAGCTAAGTAGACTATTGGTAGAAAATTTATAGCAATACAGGGTCCTGTCGCGTTGGTAGTAGCTATAGAAGATTATTCATCTGACTCGATAGTGCCGTTAGTTTTCACCAAATCTCTATTTTGATTCCATATACATGTAATGTGAGTAGTCACATTAATGCATATGGTAGACGTAGTAGATCTTTGAAACGCAGACGACCCATACAGAGATATCTTGGTCTTGGGACTGGAAGCGTTGACCGAAATAGAAGAGCATTGCCGGTGCTCATTTTGTTGGGTGTAATATCACATAAACTAAAACATGACTAGACCATTCCATTAGACTTTAACTTTATGAC
This sequence comes from Amphipyra berbera, assembly GCA_910594945.2. NCBI lineage: Eukaryota > Metazoa > Arthropoda > Insecta > Lepidoptera > Noctuidae > Amphipyra > Amphipyra berbera. The sequence continues at coordinate 19,237,242 of OU343128.1, forward strand.
TTTACTGCATTTAGGTCAATATCACATGATCTTTTGCTTTTGGACGGACTTCATCCAACAATAGCAGAATCAGCTGCCAGAATATTGTTTCTACACTAGTTCAAGGTTCCTAAGGATACTTCTGGCTATTCGCCTGTAGGTGTTTCATAGACACCTATTTTATTTTTATTGCCAAAACTTTAAGCAGAGGTTTCATGAAGTAATATTACTTTGTATTATAGCAATGCGATTTTTTTAAATACACTTTCGTACAAACTAATTTGCCGTATCATCTACCATGAAAACTGGACACCAAGATTGAAAGTCGTTACTGGCGTCACATTTCAAGAATACAAAACTTAATAAGACATAGTAGCAGGAATCTTGTACGTAATCATGTTATTTCTTAGACATGATTACCTATTCAAACAATTATGTTGATTTTTTTCATACACGTAAAATGATTTATTTTACAGATCAGATGGCTAAAGCTGAAATTTAAGCAACAGGAGGTGCATTATTTCGTCCTAAAAGCCAGCACATCAAAAAAGAGCACCTGGCTCTACCCGAACCTATGTCATCCACGAACAACAATTGCATTGTGTCATTTCAGTCTTTCAACAGGCTAGTAACCATTGAACTTTTCTTTAATTCTTTGATCGGTTCCCTAATTACCATAAAGTTATATACCTCCACCTTTACGGACATTTCCATACTACTTTGTTAATCACACAAAAAATTAGAAGGTCTGTCGGATGTCCCAAAAGACACCTACCCTATGTCCCGTGGGCCACAAAATTTATTACGACTTAATAATCGGCTAGTCACGCGACAAATGCACATGTGTGCCAACACAACCTCGAAATAATTTACGACTTAAGGGTGACTCTATACCTGTCTCTGTTCTTTGTTAAAAGAAAGAAAAGGAGGGTTCAATTAATATGTTTATTTAAAAATCGTTTATTGGTATTTAATGGGAAACTGGTTTTGGGTATTAAATAATTTATTTTGTGAGTTCAGGAATGTGGAGAATGTGAAGAGTTGTATCAGATTGCCGTTCTGACAGGACTCTATGTCTTACTGGATTTTACGAAATAGGATTGGAATTTCCGGAGATGGGAGGTATGGTTATATTATTACTTTTGTCTACCTACCTAGGTATCAACGGTTTTGGAATCGTTTGAATTATTATACCTAATACCTACATAGATTTGTTCTAGTCGATTTTTTTAAATATATATGCTCGAGTTTAGGTAATGATGGAAAAGTAATTAATTCAGATATACTATTGATAAAAGATATGTGGTATCAAGTAAAATCGTTACTGTATTATTATTTACATTTATTTTTAATGGCAGTTAGCCATCAAAAGATGTAAGTACTTCGTATTTTGTAAAGGTCAGTAGATTATTTGTCTTACTTAAAAGTACTTATCATTTGTTTTCATTCTAGATGGCCATCAAGTAATTATTTTTGAAAATAGATATTGCAGAATTGTAATGGACAGTAAATAAGTATTACTTATCAATATCTATGTGTCTCTTTAATGAAGTAATGTCTATAATTATTATTATTTATATAATCGTAAAATTGTATTTTTCTATTATTTTCTTTTCTATCTTTAGTAATATTTGCTTTTTAGCCACCCCTATTACATGCAAGTATAATTATAAACAAAACTAATGTCTATTCCTCGATTCTATGAAGTTCATTGTCTATAATAATTGTAGACATGATAGCTGCAATTGCACAACCCTTGAATGTAACTAGAACGTCACGCGTTTCTTTAACTAAACGACTAACTTAACCGTGATACCCACATAATAACACATAATTACTTAATGCAACACTTAATTTGCAAATGAATAAAAAATTTGCATGTAATCATAATGGCAAATGTGTTGCTGTCTCTATCGCACTGGTTCGTTTGATACAAGAGGGAGTGAGACGTTGCTTGAGCGAGCGTTCCTCGGTTGTGGAAGCATGCGTATTGCAGCGGTCGTGGGCGCGGCTTCCTGCGTGCTCCGACGGCTCCCGATTGGTCACGACAGTTGCTGAAGTGGGGTGTAAATGAAGAAACTTCAAACAGTTTTATAGTTGAAAACTTTATGAAATTATACTAAAATTTCCTACTTTCTATCGTTTTTTGGCGACGTGATTGGAATGTGGAAGTTATTGGATGATAGTTTGTCGTGTTCGAGTGAAGGGTAAGTGACGAGTTTATTTTTTATACCAGTTGTACTTAAATACCTATCTTGTTGTCTTGGACCCAACATTTTATGGGCATCCGAAACTGACCAATATTTAGTCTTATTAATAATCTATTGAAAAATGTATTATGTATTAAAACGTACAGATCGTCGTAGAAGGTGATTAAGAAACTATTACCCGGTTCCTATGTTCTAAAACGAACTGTTTTGCTTCGATACTAAGGGTAGTATTTTTCTACCAAACTAATCCATTAAAATAGAAGCTGTGATAGCTACGGGTATATGCCTAATTATTCAAAGTCAAAGTATTTATTTCAATTAGGCACATAAAAGGCACTTTTCAACGTTAAAGTTTACAAAGAAAATAGATTGATTCTAGTCGCCCCTTCCAAAAGATAGTTTCGTATGGAGAAGAATGGGCAAGAAACTCCACCGTTACTCTTTTAAAATGTCTTACAATATTTTGTATAGTACATTAATTATATTGGTAAAGATACACGAGTTAACTAAGAAATCGACCATAATTATGTGAAGAGAACGAGCAATATCCTCAGGTGCATTTAACACACTAATTAAATGTTTCTTGGTTTTACGTTCCTATTAAGTAGGAGATATCATAAGGAGCGATGGTGTTTAAAAGCTTCATTGGTTTTATCTTCAGGTACCTACTCTTGACAGATAAAAATGTTTTGAGCTACATCTACCTAAACCGAAATTATTTGAGCAGACTACCTAAAACAGATAATCCTAATTACCTACTACTTCTGGGATACTGCCAAACATGTTTAGCTGTGTTCCAGTATCGCTATTGGATTCTTATAGGAATGTAAATAAATAATCGACCCGTTAAAACATAAGTCCTTCTTCATCTTGTTTTCGTGTCAATAGACCAACTCAAATTATATTATGTCTAACTGACCATTGCAATAGGAGTGCAAGTGCAATTCAGTGCAATAGTACAGTTATATGTCTTGTAGAGTAAGCCTCGTCAGTTGGCTTACTTTCTCATATACTCGACCTCACATTCGTTCAGGAAGTCGGTAGGTGGTTTGCTTCGCTCGATCCTGACTTTACTATGTCAAATTTTAATATGCGTCTCTAGAATGCTCCTTGCATCACATCATCACATTCTTGGGACGCTCCACGTAGGTATACTTAATTCAAGAGGTCACCTCCCAGCTACCTTTTAGCAGAGGTGTACCAAAATACACTTTAAACTCGCCTTTGAGAATGTTACCTACTATGGCAGTAGATAAATGTCTTATTTTACTAATAATTTAAGGTTAAAATTATATATTATGATTACAGGAAAATCAAACTCCATTAATTAGGTATGCCTAGCTTTCGGGATTCCATTAATTTATTGTAACCAATCTGGAGATTACTTTCCATCATTCCTTTCTATATCAGGTACAAAGAGTTCCTAACAGAATCTATACTAACTAGAATCTTTATTCTATTTTGAACGGATGGTAAACAGAATCTTTACTTTTAATATGATTTTCGAGGAAGGCATGTCCTTATTTTAGACTACTATAATTAAATAACTGTGCGATAAGCATTATGAATGTTTTCCGAATAATTCGCAAAACTGTTTCACTTAACTTTCAAGTTATATTTAAGTACGCCATTAACTTCCAGTCTTGTTTTCAGGATACCTAAGTAAACCATTAATAAAGATTTTAAAATTATCAAAAATAATAGTTGTAAGATATTTGTTAATTATGGCGTAGCATAGTCTTATAGTGTATGTAGTAGGTACATAGGTACCCCATGCACCTATTGTGTATGTAATTTGAATATGATCTATTCAGATTTGTTCCTACAATCCAACTCACGATGTAGCTAGTAATGGATTGGTAGATGAGCAGGCGTTCTTCAAGTACCTACTCTTAAGAAGTCCTCTCTCCTAATCGTCACATTAGCACATTCGTTCTGGTGTACTGACAACACCATACTACAATCTCTTATCGGCTTGTTACTTCCAGTTGGCATTAATTAAGAAATGCTTGTTCTACGATAAGGAATAAGAGATGAGATATTTAATTATGTACCTATCAACTGTTCGGCTAATTTCATCAATTAAAAGTCCTTTTTGTAATAATTCATTAAGATAGCCTGACTAGCCGAGCCTCTTCTGCGAAACGTCACATAAGTATATAAAATCTTATATTATTGACATACTTACACATAGGTACTTTTGATCAGTAATTGTCTATACATATTCAATGTTCGTATTTACTCCTGACGAACTCAGACCCCGAAAGTTCCTGAAACAAATCAGTCGACAGAGGCGCCACGCTCGCTGTTTCAGCTGCAAATAATTTGTTTCGTACGCTAATATAGATGGCGTTGTTGTTTAATTGTTCCGTTCACAACTGAAAGTAATTCTTTTATACTTTTCTGTGAAATAATCAGATAGTATTGAGAGTTTGCCAAAAATCATTGACGCTGGATACTTAGATACTTGTGATAAACTGTTAACCCTTAATAAGACAAAGATAATAAATATTTCCCACTAACTTTTTTGGAACATGACGCGAATACTTCCTTGTTTTTTTAATCCAGGCAATATTACATTTATATTCCTATTTATTTTAATAGTAAAATAAAAATGATACATAAAATATATTTTTTAATTATTTATAAAATATTGCCAATTTGTTTGTTTTTTAATTTACTTAAAACCTTATGCCCGATTAAGGGTTAAATAATCTAATGTTACAGCTTTCATCTGTCTATTCTTATTGAAGATAGCAAGAGCACATCGGAGTATGACCGATTCATTATGTAGGTACTATTGAGTGCTGTGGTGACCCAGAGATTACGAACCCGCTTGCTAAGCACCAAGTTGTAGGTTCAAATCCAGACATGTACCAATGTGACTTTTTCGGTGTCATGTGAACTTTCTAAGTTTATCTAAAGGTGAGTATAGACTAGAGCTTATACTTGTAACAAAGCGTCAAGCGTCGTGCTCATTTTCAATTGGTGAAAGGGTGAAACAATAGAGCGGCTCGATGTTTTGTTGCAAGTAAATGTTCTAATCTACACTCACCCCTTAAGATATCACTGACATTTACTGTGAAGGAAAACATCTTGAGGAAACCTGGTCTTAATGGTTTGAAACTGCCAGCCCGCAATAAGTAAAAGCACACGGATTTGGCAATTTACACGGACATGGTTTCTCGAAGCTAGTCTCATGCTATCTTTGTTTTCATCGTGGAGAAAAATGAAGACAGTATGAGACTCGCTTCCAGAAACTATCCAAAAATAGAAACTATTCTCGTGTAAATCAGCCTTAAGCGTGGTGCTCAATGATCGTTCTTTCTCTGTACGAGAAGACGTCCTGCAGTGGGACAATTGAGGCTAGTATTTCTTTTACTCTCTTCAAAAAAGTAGCAATTGCTTCACAGATACAAGCAGCGTTTATTAAATTCCATACCGGTCTAATAAGATATTATCTAGACCTGGAAATCATATTATGAATTTATTATAGCTTTCAATAAAGTATGTATATTTACAAAAATATCCTTTAAATGTCAGTGACCAGTTAAATATAATGTGATATTCATAATTATATTACTATTAATAATGGAAAGCATACTAAACGTCTTAATTAAATTATTTTAATGATACAGAATGCGGTATTAATTTATTATATTATAATGAAGACATAGTAATTTCCAGTTTGTAAGTATGTTAAGCAATTTATTCGAATTTATGTTTCCATGTTGATGACAAGAAAACTGTTGATGATATCAGTTGCTTCCTGTTTGAACCGAAATTAAAAAATATCTATTGCTTCCTGATTTTTGCATTGGGGCCCCAATTCATAAATACATAAGACCCCAATTCATAAGACATGGTTCCATTTCTTTTATAGTTTTATTATTTTTAAATACTACCACTACTGACTCTAACATACTGACTGCCCTGTTGGTTTAGTGGTCGCATGCGCGACTACCAGCATGGGGTCTTGGGTTCGATCCCCAGGTCGGGCAAAGTGTGATTGGGTTTTTCCATTAGGAATTTCTCAGTAGCAGCCCTGAGTCTGGCTTTGTGCTCGGTTAATGGCAATAGGCTCGCCCCCTATTACATGGCTCTTCTAAATATTTCGTCAAGTATTGTTTATCATAAGAGGGGCTCGTGGATAACCGCGCCGATCATGTGATTTTCGAGGTTAAGCTACACTTCCTGCGGTTAGTCAGTGGATGGGTGACCGTTCGTTCAACATCGAGACCTCTCCGTGCCCCAGAGGGCATGATAAACCGTCAGTCCTGAGTGTCATAAGATTATCTATGACAGTCGTTACTGGTAGTCAGAATTCTGAAAGTCTGACAACCGGCCTAACCTTTGGATATCGGTATTGCCAGTGACTGGGTTGCAGAGATCTGATGGGAGTGACGCCGTGTAAAATACTGGTATTCAGCCGCATCTGGTTAGACTGGAAGCTGAATCCAACATAATTGGGATAAGGCTAGCGGGTAGAGTGTTTATCATCGTTTGAGTTGAGACATCTTTTTTTTTCTTTTTTTTTTTAGCGTGGTGAAATCCTCATGGACTATCCCCCGTCTGGGGAAGACGGGGGGGTGTGCCAGACTCTTACTGGCTAAAACCACCACGGTGTCCCTCCTTCTGACCTAAGGCCGGGGTCACGGGATTCGCTGTTGCATGCACCGCGACCCCGGCAGGTCTCGGTCCACTAGCTTCTTCTGGTGGACCTCTCCTGTGGTGGGGCAGTTGCTCCCCTGCCCCACATCCTTCCGAGAGGCGCGCGCAGGACACGACGCGCCATCCTCCCTGGGCCCGTTACTGGTCGGGCGACGGGTTCCCCAACCCGCCGCCCGCAGGCCACTCACTAGGGTGGCCGGAGATCGTCACGCGGAGTTGAGACATCTACGGTTAGCAGGGTTGCTTACATTCAATGGCTAAGAAATAACCAAAAAAAAAAACAAAACAATGATGAAACAATCCAATAAATATCTCAATATATATTCTCTTTTTTTTCTTACACTTCATGTCCATCCAAAGGTTGTGTGGAAGAAATCGCCTAGTGCGATAAGACCGCCCATTGTACATCTCTATTTTTATAGTTATGTTTCTTGTTTGTTATGTGTACAATAAAGAGTATTGTATTGTATTGTAAATATGCAATGATCTTTTTCAAGACGACTACAACCAAGTACCTAGTCGCCATACATGGAGACATGAATGGTTCACAAAATCATCAATTTCTAGTATCCTGTCTATCAGTACTGCCTGCAAAGCTGCCAAAATAATAGCGTCCTTGCTTTTAGTTAAGTGAAGCTGATTGAAAAAAATAGCAGTACTATGTATTTGCGTCAGAATATTATCATCGATAATACGAACTTTGACTATCAATACATTATGCAAAGCTTGAGAGTTCAAAAACAATAGCGTTCACTCACGTTCGGTTCAGTCCAATAAATGTGTTCTGCTACCCGACTGGTGCCGCCGAAAGAAGTCGGTGCTATGAGGCGACTAGGTAAGCTTTGAACTTGCAACATTAAATAATAAATAATGCTTTTAAATGTGACAGTTAGGTTAAGTTGCACCAACTACCTATAACCGTAACCAGACTAATATTTCAGACAAATTTGACATAAATATGGTATAGTTACGGTTAAAGTTAGTTGGTGCAACTAAGCCTTCCCCCCCGGTGGGTTCCCGCATTGTCGTTGCGGGGGGGCTTGGTAGCCGTGGCATTGAACCCCACGGTGAAGCGAAGAGGAACCCAAGGAGGGGCCGCTCGTCGGGGCTTGGGTCTGGTAGCCCTCGATGTAGCGGCCAAGTAGGTTGCGGTGTCGCTTTGGCGACATCGCAACTGAGGCTGGCCGCGATGTCGTTTGGAACGCATCGCGGCTGGGTGCGGGAGGCCGCGGCGGGAGAGGAATGCCGGTATTACGGTGCGCCGTTCTCCCTACCTTCCGCGGCCTTGACGGGGCCGCCACCGTCAGATGGCGGACGCGGTGGGGCCGCAGGGGAAGAGGAGTGGCGGTGTGTACCTGGCCGCCCTTTCTATCCTCTGCGGCCGAAAAGTGGTAGGCGGCGGGGCCACTAATCTGACCCGTCGCAGGGGGACCAGGGTTGCCCAGACACGGGGTAGTCTGGCACTCATGTACTTGTTTGGTCCCCGGGGTGGTCACGGCGTACCATGTGTTCTGGTGCGCCGGTGTTGTGAGGTGCCCCCCGCGCCTCTCAGGAGGTTGTGGGGTGGGGCCCTACAGTGGGAGGTCCACCAGCAATTGGTGGACCAAGATCTGCCGGGGTTGCGGTGCATGTAATAGCGAATCCCGCGACCCCGGCCTTAGGTCAGAAGGAGGGACACCGTGGTGGTTTTAGCCGGTAAAAGTCCGGCACTTCCCCCCGTCTGCCCCAGACGGGGGATAGTCCATGAGGATTTCCCCACGTTAAAAAAAAAAAAAAAAAAACTGAGCCTTAATCTTTCACAGTTAAAAAAGACTCCGTATGAACTTTAATATCTATCCATATATTATAGTTGAAGGCATGAAGGTATAGGTAAAAATGGACACCATACTACGAATCCTTAACTAAAGTCGAAAAATTAAACCTTGAAAAAATGTATCTCTTTCTAAATACCCTATTCAGAAAAAGATAGAATATTTCGTTTGGAAAGCTATCTTTTTCTAAATAGAGTATTTATAAAGAGATAGACCACCAAATTAATTATTCAAGGCCTTTTCGAGTTCAGTTAGGTGTTCGTAGTCTGCTCTTCAATTTTATCTATACTTTCGTGGTTGCAGGACACTCCTTATTGCCTTATTACTATTATTATAACGCTCGTTAGCGTTATTGTTTAAAATAAAGAAGATTGTATCTTTACCTATAATTAAGCAAATACCTTATTATTGCTTTGCATAATAGACCATTCTATACGTTAGTCGCTATCACAGATAAAATTTGCTTTTGAGTCTATTTATTTACATGCCCAGTTTGGCAATAAAAATTGCTATCATTGGTAAGCCAAATGATTTGTATTTAGTCATAGGAACTGGCCATTACCAGCTACAATTTATTTAATTTATTGATTTTAAAGTCAAAACCTTCACTATACGATGTATCAAGCTAGCCGCGGCCACCTATCCACGTAGATAAAATGAATCATCCCTAGATCATATTTTAATGACACCCACCTTTAGGCTTTAGGCCTCTCCGTTCTGCAGCCGATTTCGTTACATTAATAGTCGTAGTTACTATATTATTCACCCTCTGTTTTCCTTTTCATAACATACTGGATCACAAATCCATGAAAATCATTTCAATCAACACAGTTGCTAAAACAATAGCACGCTGTTGCACACTACTCCATAAAAACTTGCTGGACTCCAGACTTTATACACTCACCGTCTCGGCGAAAGTAAGAGAATGACGTGAAACACCATTAGTCAAAGTGTCGCCCCTTGTCAAACGTTCGAACTCGGGCTCGACGCCGACCTTACTAATACCGCCACTAAACACCCAGTGACAGCGTGTGATGTTATTAAGTGCTCATGTTTAATGACATTCTTTCTTCTATATGCCTTCAATCCTCAAACTCCTAAAGGGGTAGATGTGTTGCTACCCGGAACATTACAATTTACGATACATGTCCTGTTGACTCACTGTGTGTTCTGTGGTCCCAAATCCCAAAGTGTGGGAACCTACTAAAACCGAGTTGGAAAAAAGGTTTTCAATATAAAGTATTTCAAGACTTATCTATGATTTAATTCACATTCTAAAAGCGCGTCAAACTTTGCACGATCTGAAGATCGCGTCTTGGATCTCAAAAACATACCTAATTATTTCTATTCCAGATCATCTTTGTTAAAAAAAAGAGTTTTCAGTCCTATAATTATATCAAGCATAGTTGCAATTCTGCCTACTTTTCTATTATGTTGGTTCAGATTGCCAGCCCTGCCTTACCAATGTAAGTGCTCATGTTTAATGACATAATATTTTTATATGCCACCAATGTAAATTCCAAAAAAGGTAGAGCTCTCTTACTGTTGGACATGTAACACAAAGTCCCTATTGGAAACTTTAGTTCTGAACACAGTTTTAATTTTTGTGTGATCTCGAGGCCAAAGGGCTGCATAGGAAGCAGAAGGTAAAAGGGTAATACTGGGTCTACACAAAAAGTTTCCAGTCAAAGTTTTTCTAAAGTTAGCCTGTGGTCATATTTTCATTTTTATATCGGATTGTTTCCTAATAGGTATCAAACTCAAAGATGATGGGGAAAACCCTCAAAGTCAGCAATCCAACCATTTTAAGTGTACTGCTGGATATCCTACAATTCTTTCACTATTGACTGATGATAGATTCCACTTGTGCTGCTATCTAATAAGCTACTTTACTTTCTCAACTGATTCTTAACCAATACTGCCACTAAATACGAATATCCACTAAGTATTGACAGTGGAATTTGACATTCTATCGTACCTACCTATCATGTTTGATGATTGGTCTTGTCATGCCTAACTCATGATGTCCAACTATGTAGGTACTGCTCAACCTCATCAACTCCGAATTGTATCAACCAAAGCGCCTGAGAAACACTTGAACCACAACCCTCTTATTACGAAAGATGGACTAAGAAAAACCTCGGTTTTTAAAATAGCTCCATCTCTTTTTGTTATATGACGTTAGCAAGTGATGGGTATATTATAAATCTGGGTTTACCTTAGTCTTGGTTTAAACTACTTTTTGTAATAAGCGCCCCGGTGTTTAACCTTTTGAACGCCAGAGCATAAATGCATCGTCGTGCCCCCCACGCCAAGGCAACTGTAATCCCATCGTTTTTGTCACATATTTGTGACGTTGGCGTACAGGGTAAACTTTCGTTTGTCACATATGTATGACAATGGCGTCCAAAAGGTTAAAAAGCAATATAAAGATATCATCACACAGAACGCAGTTCGGTAGCGTAGCGTAGCGAGACAGGTGCAGGCCTGTGACGCTTTCGACCCGCTTTCTGTGTGACGGTGATTTAATGGCCCAATTTTCTAACATTTTATGAAACTTTAATGTATGAATCAATTGCAAAAATGTCTATGACCTTGGCTCCTATTCTTCCATTGCTAAAAATGATCCATGTCCATGTCGTAGTAGACTGCTACAGTGTACTATGGTTTATGTAGGAACGTAGGTAGTCTGTGGAATGTATGGTTGCTTTGCAAACCTATTAACGATCGTTGCCTGTTGATATTATTGCATTGGAAAATGATGCCCATCCTCCTCGGAATCTAAGAAATCAAAGGTGGCCTATTATTTTCCGAGATACTAGTAGTACTAGCAAGGAGAGGTTAGGTTAGTAAGTAGGATTTTAAGACAAGGCATTATCCACCGTTTAATGCTGATGCAAATGCCTCATGTTCCTATATTATTCTTATAACCATTATTTTCACGACACTGCCAGTGGCCTTACGTTTCCATACAAAAGAAGCCTTCATAATATAGAAGGCTCTTTTGAATAAGATCTTTGGTCTTGATTTAATCTGTTAACAAAATTAAAGTATGTTTGTAGTAAAACTCATTTAAAAAAAGGTTTTACAGGTGCAAAAAGTGCATACTTATTAATATTAAAAATAAACGAATAAATCTTGAATTTGAATACCGTTATAATAATTTAAAATTTTAGATGAATTAATGATAATGGCCAGTACTTAAATCAAGATAATTTTCTATCTAAATTATAATTCAGATTCATATAATGTGGGTTAATTTGTTCATAATATCAAACAACCGGTACTAATATGCAAAATTTTATTTTCAAAAAATTCCCAAGTCATCGTACCTGCAACAGAAAACAACCAATTAATTATAATTATTTATACATCTATTAAAATTTTAGTAGGTTTACATCGTTATTAAAATAAAGAAAAACGAGCAACCCGTTTAATGAACACTAAAACATCACTTTACCACTTAATTGCAATAGAAACAGAAAAAACAATGCTAATTAAACATTTTTATGACTCACTTTTATGCAAGTTTGAAAAAAAGAGAAGTATGGTAACATTGTTAACAGTTATTTTCCCACGTAGGTATGAATATGTAGCAGGTTAATCTAATCTACACTTGGATAATAAATTAACAAGTCATCAGGTCACTATTAAGCAGTGAACGTGTATAGCCTGATGATGATGATGAATTAGAACTAGAGATGGGCCGACTAGTCGATGAAGCAGATTATCTGACAACCGACAACAGATATAACGTCTTTGAGATATTGATGAAAGAAAATAATAATGAAATATAGGACAGTATTGAAGCATATACTATATCGCCAATTCTGTCGTGTCGAAGACGAAGACCATCCCATTTTGAAGAGATCTTTTTACGTGACCGATTATGTCTAGATTGTTCGTCAAGCTAAGCTACATTTTAGGGATTACGCCGTAGCAAGGAGTGCTACGACGAGTGTCGTAGCACAACTTGGGAGAGGCCTATGTCCAGCAGTGGACTGCGATACACTGAATTGTTTGATTGAAGGAGTGCTACCAAGACCATACCCTTGACCGACATAGTGCACTAGGCTATTGATTAAGATTCAATTAATCGACATCAGACATAAAGAAGCTCATTCAGCTTAATCATCATCACCGTTAGCTTCTTCTTTTCGTGTGGTTAGTGACTAACCTGGTGACAGAGTTTATGCTGCCCATAGCCCTATGACCTGGCTTCACATGCCGTCGAGAATATCTCTCAGGCATGCCGGTTTCCTCACGATGTTTTCCTTCATCGTTTTTAAGCAAGTGATAATTATAAATACGTACATGAATCCGAAAAGTCAGAGGTGCGTGTCTTGGGTTCGAACTCAAGACCTTTGAATTAGCAGTCCGACGGGCACACCACTAGGGTATCACCATTAGCTTAAGGTAGTGCACTGTTAAATAATAAGCCTTTCTCATAAATAAGGAATTTTCCGAAGTCAACATGGCTGACCGGGATTAGTATATTATGTTGTAGCTTTTTACAGTGTTATCATCAACATTATCTAGGTTCATACTATCGCAGTGCCCTGTTGGATATAAGCATCTAAAACTTAGACATTTCCCGTTGTTACCTGGTTGAACTTCATGTTTCAGCATCAAAGTCATGTCAGTCTGTAAGAGCTCGTTTTCCAGCTTGTTTAGATGTAAATATTACCAACATTGACCTGATAATATTAAGGCAGAATCTATATGTATATTCAAGAAATCTAGTAAACCTTTCCCTTTAATAGATAAAATCGCCAGTAAAAACTATGCTGTACTTCCAGAATAAAAATAACCGACCAAGTGTTCACTTTAATGAGATTTCTTGGGTAAATAAAAATGGCTGGAAAGTTTGAGAATTTCCGTAAAGAGTTTTGTTTGTTTGCCCGTCAATCCTTCGCGGCACGGCGAGTTTTGTTCAAGAATTTGGCGAGTGGTCTTTTACTTAATTAATTTTAGCTTTTAGTTTAGTCATTTATTTGTTGGCTTAATATATTAGTGTACCTATGTAGAAATCTGCTTGTAAATTCCTATCAATTTTTTTAGGACGTCTTTAAAAAGCTAGGCTCAGTATTGATTGCTAAAATTAAGAAATACTCAAATACGTTTTTAATACATGTCGATAAATCGCTGTCTAAATATATTAATTAAGTTGTTTGTATTAATATTTTAAATATATATTTTTACAAACTTTCGACATGGGTCGGATTTGACTGTTCCAATATCCGGTCTATGAATACCACTCAACGTCGGATAAAATGGCAAAACATTATATTAGACAAACTTATATACGGAGAAGTATACTGATTCATAATTATAGGAAAATGTATTCACTAGTTGACTGATGAATCATAAAACACGATCCTTTTCAATAATTCTTTTAACTGCATGAAATCTATACCACAAAAATAACCCCTTTTAAACCTTCTCGTAACCTCAATAAGTCTCAAAAGTTGCAACAAACAGTGTTATTACAACCGGCAGAAGAGAAATAATTAGAGAAAGAGCCGGGTTCGAAGTGCGGTGCGTCGCTCAAACAATGCTAACTTACATTTAGCTGTCAGTCAAAAACAATTTGGAATTTGTGCGCGCGGAGGGTCCGAACACGCGGCGGGAAAATTGTATACTTACAGAGCTGCTAATACGCAGCGCTCTCTGAAAATAGATTGATAAGAAAATAAACCTATGATAAGTTATTACTATAGGCAATAGAAGGCGATGAGAGTTAAATTTACAGTTAAGATTAATAATTTATGTATCTACGCTACCAAGTTACTCAAAAAGTAGATATTCACTTGATAAAAAAATGGTTTCCTGTCAAAAAGGGCTTGCAATTTTACTGAATTAAATTATTTACTGATTCAAAATACAGAATTCCATTGGCATAGATTTGAATTTAGTAACTTCTGAATTTTATGAAGAAATTTGGAACAGACTGAATAGTAAAACTAAAACCACAATATCACAACAAAAAGAGTGACGTTCTATCAACTCTATAGAAATCCAAATAGTTGACGTTACAGCATCGGCCGGGTTGCTACCATCCATCATTTCCTCCATCCAGTCGCCGGGTTAAGCACATAAGTGACATTGACGCCGATCCAACCAGCTACACTTGAGCTTTCATCCTAAAACAAATTAAACATTAGTTTCACAACAGCGGGGATCAAATAAAACTGGTCGCTCAATGGACATTTTTGCGGGCACGTCATGCCATGTTACGGTCAGGTAAATGACGTTACGATTTTGATTTGAACTGTGACTGACAATTGTAGTTTCGATACGTCTAAAATTAGGTGAAACGAAAGTCCGGTACAGAAATGGAATTTTTCTAGACCTAAATATAGAACCCAACAGAATCATTGTCTGCCTTTAGAGCTGTAGGGCGAATCTGTACACATTCGGTGTTATGTACGTCGTTTGTGCATAAAATTATAACAGTTGTAGGGTGAGAAACTACTACTGCTATTTTGATGATAATATTATAGAAGATATGATGTTATATTTTATTATTGAACTTTATAAATCTTTATATATATAATTCGACTGTACGTGTGTATGTCACTGAACTCCTCCTAAACGGCTTGACCGATTTGAATGAATTTTTTTGTATGCGTTTGGGTGGCGCCCTGGATGGTTTAGATTCACAATTGGACCCGGTAGGTGGCGCTGATGTCGGTATGTCACCAAATTTGAGGGCAGGACGACGTCTGCCGGGTCCGCTAGTATGAATATATAATTAATATAGATACTTCAATAAATAAGTACCTACATAATAATATAGTGGAAACTAAGTGTCAAATAACAAGGCCTTCTTTACATTCACATAATTATACTCATCACTTCTCAACACAAATATCACCGCCATTATAAGCACAACAAAATGTCAAAAAGGTCGCCACAGTCGTCAAAGTATTTCCTCAGACATTACTGAATCAATAAGCAGATGTTTCATATTAAAAACTTATAAACTCAACCTTTTTGATTCAAGCCACTCTATTTAATTGAAAAGTAAAAAAATATATATGCTGATTCGATATTCAAAATCAAATTTATATAATGAGCCACTCAACGAGAGTCTATCGTTGTTTTGTGCAAAGGAAAAAAGCGTGGAGTTCATAAATTGAGTCATTATGAATTTCGTAAAGGCGTTAAATTGCAGAATTATAATAATGGCTATTATACGGTGGCGGGCCAAACGATCACCGTTTCATACTACTTGTTCATGTAAGACTTGATTACTACTTAATAAGTCTATAAATATCCCAGTTGAATATAAATATACTGTAAGTTTCTTTAACATGGGTTAAGTTATTAGACAACATTTAAAAATATTTTTTAAACTGCGATAGCTTAGTTCTCTTCTATGTCAATTCATCCTATCAATCTATATTTTTAAATAGCTGTATGCCAAAAATCCATTGATTTGGCAAACTATGCTAGCCGCATCTAGTAAGACGAAAAGTCTACGGCCAGCTTGTAGCCTAGTGAATGATATAGTTACTTACACTTAGCTAGGAAAAGGTTAGCATTAAGCAAGATAGTTTTATTAGTCCTTGTGAGGTCAATGCATCTCAGTTTTAGCTAACTAATGACCAATTCCTATAATTTACCGAGAGTTATTGGTTAAAATTAAGACTCTTGTATCTTTACCAATAATGATGCAAAGACCTAATACCTGTGTATGGTAGACCCTCCCATACGTTGGTAGCTAGCATAGGTAAAATTAACTTTAAGCCTATTTATATGTACAGTAACAATCCTAGCATTGGAAAGCAAAACGATTCATTTTTAGCTATAGGAAACGGTCATTAACTAAGGTTTTTACTAGATCGACAATTCATAGTGTTGACCACTTATGCCACTTTTCGGTATCCACTTCGAACTTTTCCATGCCATAAGGAAAATTAACTAGCAACTCCCACCCACTAACTAAAGCCAAACTTGTAAATATAACGATGCAAAAATTTTAATCGCCGGCGATGTTGGTTTCCATTGATCCTAGCGATCTGCTCTCGAACGACGTCACTGGAGCGTTGTTGATAAATGATCCGAACGGCTGGGACAATGCGCCGTGCAGATTCTTTTGTTGATCCCACACTTTTTGTGTCCACTGATGTTTCTGTGATGTGACCAAACGTGATGTTTACGTGTTATTCTGTATCGATTTGTGTCCTGTTCGATGTTGGAAACTGTACCGAAATGGGTCTTAAAACTACTGATAAATCTAGAGTTTTATTTATCACTACCCTAGATACCACAAAACCTTATCGAGATAGGAATGTAGGGACCGAAAAATTTTGTTAAGTTTCGCTGATTAGCTTACTGTAGCAAAGCATAAGCTAGTATGACGATATCATCTTATTTTTACGAGTATTAATGTATTACTAGCTACATCAATTTGCCTTTTGCGTTCAACTGGAGCCATTTAATGTCAAAACGATCCAAAATGGGACAGAAGTTCAAACGAATAGACGTGACAAAGAGTCTGATCATTGGCTTTACGCGATAGATGGTATTAGCCACTGTTTGCAAATCTTTGCACCCTCAGGTTAGGAACAGTATACATTTCCTTAAAAATTTACGCAATTCACCTTATTTTGCTAGTAAATGACATGCCAGTATAACCGGGTTCATCAGTGTAGAACTCTTTGCACTCAAAACCATAGTTGGACGTTAAGGGCGTCAGGTATCAGATCCCGTGCAAAAGGGGTGACATAACCTAACTTCATTGGCATTTTAAATTTCTTCTATTTTATTTTATTCTTGGTCAACTTTTTTTAATAACACTATTAGGAAAGTCTTGCATAACAAATCTAAAGTTGTTTTTAAAAGTGTTTTAAAAGCAATAAAACTTTATCGACAGGCAACATACAGAAACATCAAACAAAATTATTATCAGAGTGATTTGTCATGAGCAATAATTCAGCTCCCTCTTTAATACTAATTGGTCGTAATGTTTAATTATAAATTGAAATTTATGTGTGTTGATAACTACTCACTTTGATCGTTTATAGTGATCAAAGATTGAAAGTACCCATGTGACTGAGTGTCGATAAGACAGAGTATGGACGAAAATAAATTGGAATTTATTTCATGAATCAATACGGGGTAAAAATAAGTCAAAGTAAAGATGTAATACGATTAAAGAAGTAAAAACTGTATGTTACTAAAATAATAAATTACACGAACAAAACATCACGTCTGTATTCCCCGAAGGATTGGGCAGAGGTGTATAGTAGTAACACCCTTATTTTGCCGTATGTTTAACTCCCATGTAATAGGGGGCGAGCCTATTGCCATCAACCAGGCACAAATCCAAACTCCGGGCCGCTACTGAGGAATTCCACACGGAAAAATCCAATAATACTTTGCCGGACCTGGGGATTGAACCCAAAACCACACAATCAGCAGTAGCGCTTGTCACCACTAGACCAACGAGGCAGTTCGAGGCAATAATAAATTAAATATGTATAAATATATACAACATAGATACATTCTTATTTCTATCTGAATACGTTTTACCTTTAGCTACTTTGTGAGAGACAGATGTTATGATTGATTTTGACAGACCCATAATGTGGTCCGCACCCGACATCGGCCACATACATTTTTTGTATTATATGACTCACTATTTTCTAAACCTTACTAAGTCGATTCGTTCTAAAGGTAAATACTATAGTGGCATTCAAATATCCATTAGGAGGTTTCTTTTGATCCGCCTTCAATGAGAGCTGGCTCGTTCAACGTTAGGATTAATTAGAGCCGTCATTCAAGTAACGTATTCAATGCATGGACGGACCAACTTAGATTTGCCGTTGCCGAACCGAAATTTGAAGTCTGAGGATCATTAGCGCACTAATATTAATGGTCATTTCGAACAACGATCAGTTTCGGAACTGCATTAACATTTTGGTTTGTAACGCCAAGGTGTGTTTGTTACCGTACCAAAATGTTCTTGTTTTCGTTTGATTGGTAACAAAAGATTTTTTTATCGATCAAAACTGGTATAAATCCGGACCGTCGATGACTATGAGAATTGTTAATTAATATAAAAAACGCTCTGTTGTTCTGATATTTGGATAATAAAGTTGCGGTTTAGGTTTAATGATCAGGGAAATGCCACTAATCGGAAAGTATAAATTAATTCAAAGAAATAATAAAGGAACATTCAACGGTATATTTTTATAATTTAGGTGTAGGTATTTTGTCAATATTTGAATAATTAGATCGCAATGGCTAAAAGAGGAAGCATAATAAAATTATATCTTGGATAATACATAAATAATCTTATAAAGCATGAAAAACGTAATGTGAAACGGAAAAACAAATCTCTAAATACATTAACTAATCAGCGGCATTATTTTACTGGCAAGTAACAAAATTGAAGGTTGATCGCAATCAAAATTATACAAAATATTTATATTTGAAATATCGAAAAGAGAAGTGGTTAACATTTGATAGGAATTATTTTTGGAATAAAATACGAATTTCAATGTTTACTTTTTGTCTGAGGTAGAAAAAAGTTGACTTACCTACCAGTGTTTTAGGTTAACTCATTGTCAGATTGTCACTGCCATGTATGAAGCCAAATATTGATGATCATATAAAATTAGTATCCGTACCTTATTTTCTTTTGCTACATATTAGGTAATATTTGTCTAAATAACTGCATTTTTAAAGGAAAAACAAACGAAATACGAACTAAACACAGGCAGCCATCTTGGTTGAATGTCCGCCGCGCATGCGTAGTCTCAACTTACCCCTGTATAGAGGGATGATTGTGAGTGCCTCTCTTTCCCACACGTAGGTTTGAGCTGTATTGTTGTCACTATCGCGCGGGCTCTATTGTTATTCTCTATTGAATAGGCAGGAGGGTCGACTTTCTAATGTTGGGGCGCAAAATAAACTGAAGTTAGCCGCGAATGAAAGTTGATTAAAGAATAAACTATTTGCATTTGTTTGTTCATACTTTGCCAAGTGATATCAATGAGTGCTCAAAAAATAATTTACGTTATTTTCAATCCAATTTTGGGCTAGTTCCAGCATCTTATACGTGGACTTTTTAGAAGACAATCATTGTATAGAAATTCTACTTTTTCAAGTTCAAGAAGCAGCTGCCATCTGGCCTATGCAACTTTATCAATGAGCGATGGATACGACTGCCTATGTTAGTTAACACACATTTTCTATTAAAATAAAATTAATAGAATAAGTAGTATAAAAATTATCCTTATTTTCCGGGTAGCTCGTGATTCACGACTGCGTATCGATTTAGAATATGGATCTTAGACCACAAAAACTGGTATGTCGGGTCTTATCACGCATCGTTTGGTGCACATAGCACGAGTAGATGCTACTGACTATCCTCTTAAAATATACTTAGGCTAAAAGCTAATTGTGATGATTATTATAAAAATATATAAATTATTTTATAAACATAATTATAACATCACGCCTGTATTCCCCGAAGGGTTAGGCAGAGGTGTATAGTACACCCTCAAGTTGCCGTTGTGTTTAACTCCCATGTAATAGGGGGCGAGCCTATTGCAATCAACCGGGCACGAATCCAAACTCAGTAATTCCAACTTACACACCTGAGATGGCCCCATAATGTTCTCGATGGTGTGTGTACTCTGCCAACCCACACCAGGCCAGCGTGGTGGGTTAAGGCCTAAACCTTTCTCATTCTGAGAAGAGGTCCATGCCCAGCAGTGGGACAGTAATGGGCTAATTATGTATGTATGTATTATAAAAATCATTTCTTTCATCATGGTGACTTACCCATGCATAACAGGATCTAAGCCTGTCAGAATACTTTAAGTAATCCTTCTTAGTTTATTTTTACAACTTGCTTGATTGATACACATTTTTGATACTAGCTGTGTCCTCACGGCTCCGCCCGTGGCCTATGTTACTCAGTGATAACGTAGCTTTCTAACGGCAAAATAATTTTTGAAATCGGTCCAGTAGTTTTTGAGTTTATTTGTTACATACAATAATCCAAAAATACAAATCTTTCCTCTTTATAATATTAGTATAGATAAGTGGTAGCAAGCGTGGCTGCGATCGTGAGGTCCTGGGTTCGATCACCAGGTCGAGCAAGGTGTTATTGGGTTTTTCCATGTGGAATTCCTTAGTAACAGCCCGGAGTCAACAGCCATCAACCTTGCTCAAGCCCAAGCTTGAGCAAGGTTGATGGCAATAGGCTCGCCCCCTATTACATGGGACTTAAACATTACGGCGAAATGAGGGTGTTACTATACATCTCTGTCCAATCCTTTGGGGAATACAGAGGTGATGTTATGTTATGTGTATTTTTTATTTTGCAGTATTCCACCAAAAAGTTAAACTAAACAAAATAGAACCACAAAATAAACAATATCAATTACTAAACTCAAAACACAACCAACCACAGAAGCTCAATCCATAAACCGATCAGCACAGGTAGTCAAACTTAACAGGATTACTCAGCAAATTCTTTTAAAGCCTCCTCCAAATCCGAAATTCAGTCAAAACATGTCAAAATTACTGACAACATTTGCACATTTACTGGTCCCTAGAGGTCTGTGTTTACACTTCGGACCCTTTAAACTATGTGAAAGGGTTCTGTACATTGTTAACGATTATCCCATTGTTGTAAAACGTTAATTCTAAACGGATCTGTTCCTGGTTTGATGTTTGGCGTGACCGTTTAAGCTCCTTGTTTTAGGTTGTCAAACACTGGATTTATTCCTATTGTTTTTTTAATGAAATAATTGTTTTAATTGATTAAAAATATAATTTTGGAAATATTACTATTATAGTTAACATAACATAACATCACGTCTTGTATTCCCCGAAGGGTTCGGCAGGGGTGTTTTTAGTACACCCTCGTTTCGCCAGTTATGTTTAAGTCCAAGTAATAGGGGGCGAGCCTATTGCCATTAACCGGGCACTAATCCAGACTCCGGGCTGCTACTGAGAAATTCCTAATGGAAAAACCTAATGACACTTTCCCCGACCTAGGGATCGAACCCAAGATCCTATGCTCAGCAGTCGCGCTTGCGACCACTAGACCAACAAGGAAGTTATCACAAATGTTTTTTTTTAATTTGTTTATTCGATACTCAAGCAAGTCTACATGGTGACCGTGTAGTACGCGGGGTTAGTGTCTGGAACTATTATCCATTCCTTTATTCGTATACAAAAGATCTATCTAACTATGTATTAACGAAGCGTTGGGTTGCGTTTACCGGTTATAGTAGAAAAACGGTACAAGACAAGAAGTATCTACGCATACATTTTTACTTACGACTCTACCAAATAGACAAAAAAATTGGATTCGTTTGTAAGTCGTCTTAACTACATCCAAGTTTTTAGATATTGAATATTGCGATGTGGAACTAGATTATTTACTTCAAAAAAGTTGTTATAACTTCATTTTTAGTCAACTAGTAGTTATAGCTAAGTTGGAGTACCTTAAGAGGAAATGCGGTCGGCATTTAGTCCATACAAACGTATTCCTCAGTTTCCTCCTTGGATAATGTCACTAGAGCAAATATATTTTGTCATATGATATTTATCTACCACCAATATGTCACTATGTTTTGTTTTTGTCAATAAATTTAATTAATAAAAGAACTAGAAACGTTTAAATTTTACAAAAATCGACCGGTTTACCATCGTTTTCAGACATCTGGCAAACTAATTTGACGAATATAAAAAATAAAAGAAAAACATACAGACATAACCAAAGCCTTTCTTAAATTATTACAGAAAAAAATATTAAAATCGGTCCAGATTTGAAGAAGGAAACAGGTAAATACGAAAGTACGATTTCACTAATATTGCACAGGAGAAATCAGCCCGAGATACAGTTGTCTCTTTCGCGCTCAATTGAGAAGGTTTGCGGGAGGGATGGGACAGAAATAGATCGCTTAAAAACCTATGCTTCCGATATTTTGTAGCCCGCGTTTCCTCTTAAGTTCGCCCGGTGCACACTGGGCAGTCAGCCCCGCTACCAACCTTGCTGACTGGCCAATCTTTTCACCGCGGCATGAGCTATTCTTATTCAGCTCGTACCGATACAGGAGAAGAATAGCTAATAACACTCGGTTAAAATAAAATACAAACTTTTAATAATCAGGAATCACCTCACTCCTCTTTTATTTATAGCGCCCTTGCAATTGACTAGAGAAGTACAAAAATATTTTTTACATAAATAATCAATCTTACAAAATAATTCGTTACATCAAAATATACTTAATGACTAATCTAAATAGGAACATTTTTCTTACACTAAAATTGTACTATTTACATCATATTATCTTAAAATAAAATATTACATTCTAGTTTTTCTAATCAATCAAAATAATATTAATGGCAGCCAAATATTTTATTACAATCAGGCATCGATCTAGCAGAAATAATTTGCCGTATAATTTTTAATACATAATTGACAGGTTAAACTGTTTTTACCTGCTATGTTGACAATAATATAACAAGATGATGATAATAATAATATAATTACGGTTGACCATCAACAGCCTGCAGCAAATAACCGATAAGAATCTATGCCAATATCGAATACTACGATGATATCGGTTTGATTACAATTAACCGTGACATGCAAAGACATTTAACCAATTTATATAATGATACTTTGCAAGTTTTTAATACCAATGCAAATGAAGACAAAAAAAATCATGAATAATGTAAACTTGGGACGTTATGGATCATGTATTAATCAACTTCACTTAACTTAAAAAAATAAACTAAATAATTTTTATGGTCACATTTTGATGCCTTCATATGGAGGCATCATATAGTTATGTGGTATCGTTCCTGCGACATGAGGCATATTCGTCTGTGCAGCATTCATGTGAAAGTTTGGGTACTCCCCTAGACCAGACATCCGCTGCCTTGTGTCCATATATTCTGGGATACTACCCAATTTTGTCGTACTTAAATCATCAACACCATAGGAATCTGGCGACGTTGTCAACTTTCCATCTTTCTTAGCTTTCATTCTTCTGTTCTGGAACCAGATTTTGATCTGCCGTTCTGTTAGCCCCAGAGCATGTGAAACTTCTATTCTTCGTCTTCTGGATAGGTACTTGTTGAAATGAAACTCCTTCTCCAATTCAAGAGTTTGGAACCTTGTGTAGGTTTGCCGCGTTCGTTTCGAGCCTTCCTTTTTATCATCACCTGTAAAGTGCGTAAATTATAATTAGAATCAACTATTAAAATAGTAATAGTAATAAGATAGGTTATAGATTACATAAATATTATTTAGTCAAGTTAACAAAAGATTAACTTACCACCAACACTCTTCATCCATGGATAAAACGCTTGCACATCTTGCGCAGCGGCCATTTTGTTATCTGCGTAATCCGCATTGTCCCCGCCTGCTTCAACCCTCGTCACGTCCTGACAGGGTTCCGCGGACTCCTGTGATGACTGTGCGCCTTCCGCCGCCCCACCCACTGCATCTTTCTTGATTGACGTTTGACCCTCAACGCTTTCGAATCCACCATGAAATTGCGACAAATTGCATTCCTTTTCCGCACTCTCATTGTTTTTTTCCCAATCCCTCACCTCTTCTGAGTTAAACATCATCCGCTGTAGCATTTCCTGCGTATACGCCTTGTCACATTTCACGAAGTAAGGTGACGGGTTTTTGCCTTTCGGTTTCGTTAGCAAAGCTCTTAAGTTTGGTGAATCTTCTGCTTCAGGTGTGGGTGATTTAAAATTGCTGGTTCCGCTTTGTGGTGATCCGTAACTAGTATCAGGAATACTACACTGACCGGGTGAATTGATTAATCTAACGTCTTCAGGTTTGTCTGCAATATTTTGATTCAATGTATTCATTCTCTGTTCATACCCGTAGTTCTCCTGTTGTTGATGTTGTACGTAGTAGCTCATTTCCCTCCAACGGTTGATCATTTCCACATTAGCATGATTTCCATTAATGTAGTTTGCATGGTAACCTTGCCAATGGGTAGGTTCCGATTTCACAACACCATCACTTTGATTCTGTTCGTTCATTTTCCCGTAACCAGCACTTAATACATTAGAATATTCACAGTTCTGAGGATAATAATTGTTCTGATAGTTATAATACTCGGACGGCATCGTTGCGTATTGTTTATATCCGTCATGTTTAGGTTGTCTCGCACTTTGAGCGTTCACATCTGCATGATTGTTCCACATTTCACTAGCACGATTAGTAGTAGCCGCTAAAGACATAATGTTAGTAAGATGTCTTCCACTGACACTGATTTATTAGCACTGATTTCATGTAATTAACACTGAAACTGGACTGCGTAGGAGACGGCGACCCGTCTCCGGAGTTGTCTGCGAAACGAATGGTGTAAGTGCATACAGGCGGCACGACCCTAACAAATGTAATACTTTATATGACCTAAAAAAAGTTTGGGGTACTTTCAACAATAGCGTCACCATTGTCCCTCTGCGAAGTTGTAAAATTGGGTGTGTTGTCTCACTCTTTTCTAAGAGCATCTATTGAAAATGAAAGAGAAGGGTATATATGGTCCGATTGGCAGAACATTTTGCAAATATCCCGTAAATGTTTACAAAGCCAATATTTCCAATACTTGTTTTGTGTGTGTGCGCGTAGGCATGGGTAGATCATTGATTGCGCTGAGCCTGTGTGAGTGTGAGAGGGTGTATGGATTGATTTCTATTATTGGTTTAGTGTAAAGCCGCGTATGTGTGTCACTGTGCTGCATTGGTGATTGCATTTTATATAGGGTGTTTATGGATTATTATTTAAGAGTTTAAAGTTTATTTGATTGAATATTTTTAGAAGAATTAACTTTTCTTCCATAGTAGGTATTATTAAAAAGTCTTACAGGTATAATTATTCAAAACGTGCTATTGATAGCACATTTCGAATAATTATACCTGTAATAACACCTTTTACCTTCTTTCTTTTGTGAAGCAGACACAATCCTAACTGACCTAACATCCCAGTATCCACCGATGTCTCCATCAATACAAACTCGTAGTAATGGCGATCAGTGTGCTCTAAGAAACCGTTTATTTTTTTAAACCTGCAACAATCTTTATCAAATATATAATACGAGAAGAAGGAAAAATTGTAGATTCTTGCATTAAGGCCGGTGACAAAATTGATAAGTACAGTATACTTAACTCGATTCAGGCCCGGGCAAGTGATCCAAGGAACATTAACTTGTTTTTAGATCTAACTAACCGAAAAATATTTTAACCAGAATATAAGGGCTAAGGAACTGGCTATCCAATTTTCCTCCAAAACAAAGCGGCGACTAAAATTGCACACCCTGTATACATCGGGTCGGGCTTAGAACATAACTCATCTCGACGTGTAACAGTTCAATCGGGGGTCGCGACAATGGCGCAGCATGCGACTGCGTGCGCGTGCGACGCGACGCGACACAACTTTGCGTTTTTAATATCGTTGATGTTTCTCCTAATTAATTTATTGAATTGTTAAATATAATAATTTAGTTACAGAACAATTAAAATAGGCCTGTTATAGAAAAGAGATGACAGGAAAGATCTCAAATACCTAATGTTTTCGAATATTTTGTTTTGAGTACCTACTTGAAAATTATTGCATCGAAACATTTGAATAATTATTCGAGTATTTCACACACTATAATAAAATAAAATAATACACACATTAGAAATGATGTATTTTTATTAATGTTTGTTTGTACTCAAAAATATGCATATATAAACATGATTTGAATTAAACTATTCATAGTTAATCTAAGCATAAACTTTCTGTTAACGCCATTGCTTTCTGAACCTTATTAGTACTAGCATAGGTTAAACAATCCAATGATGATTCAATCAAAATAAAACCTATGAAATGAAACAAAGTAAGCACACCAACCACAAAACGTAAAAAGATGTTAGAGTAGGTACGTTCTAATCTAAGTACATAGATTTTAATACCTACAAAGTGTAGAATTGCAAAGTCATGCAACGTTTGCGTTATTGAACGCCCAATAGTAAGCATCGGTACACACTATCGGCAGTGAGAGCGACATATGCATTCTTTGTCACAGAACACACCTCCTGGCCGGACCGATTCACATCTGTTACATGCGCACACCCACCAACTGAGGGTATTGTGTTATCTGCCTCGCATTTGATTTGAATTTTGTATTGATAAATTTGAGGCAGCTCTTGGAAATTATTTTTGTTGAAAATAATATAGTTTTCTAAAGCATTTATTTAAGAAACGTAAAATCTGAGTTACGTAAAAACTGCAAATTTACTTAAAACAAAATGTTAGTAAAAGATCTTATTTCGTATGTAGGCCTGTACTCATCTTAACGAAAAGTTAATATGTGATGGTACAATCTATGAATATGTTTTACAAGGAATACTTTTTAAAGTCAGGGGCGATAGGAAAGGTATGTTTTTTATTTTAAATGCTAACATTACTAACATATTAGTAAAACGTTAAAGTAACTGAGGCGTCAGACGGAAGAAACGATCATAAATCAAAAAAATATTATGTTCAACCCATTATACTCTAATGTGGTCGAACATTTAAATCGGGGCAAATAGAACTATTGGTTTTTAAAACCAAACAAATAAATATTTAATCGTCAGATTAACCGTAGAGCCAATCTTATTTTGTGTCCAATGTGCTTTCAAATAAAAAACTTTTATTTCAATTTCACACTGAATTCCAAAATCAATTTCTATCGAACCCCAAGTTTTAAACTTTAGCAACAAAAAGACTTAAAACAGAAATACTTGAAAATACAAGATTGAATTTTATCTGTGAGAAAATAAAGTTCATTTTTAGTTCCTTTAGAAATAAAAACACTGAACACCATTCATTGCTCTGTCAGCTCAAAAAGATTTCAAAAATAAAATTTGTTAGCCCTTATACATAAGGTTATAAAACACATTTTGGTTGCGCAAATTTGGCTAGCCTTCTCGTCATACAGTGGCGCTGACAATGTGCAACCATTAATCTTACGAAATCAATCGATGGCTTATTCAGAATATTGTATTTGGTTTTGCCGCGGGGCTTTTCGGTTGGTATTTACTTTGGATCTTTTTCTCTAATTTATGGTTTGCGCGAAAAAATTTGGACATCTGTCGCTTTACTGGTATTTGTACAGTGTCGATAAAAATACAAAAGGACATTCAGACAGACACCTTAAAGGGAGTTAAAGTTAAACAGATAGTTTTACAAGAGGTTTCCGCTTACTCTGCAAGTTTGTAATTATAGATCGAAAAATCATTATGTGGCGTAAATAATCGATTAACTGGTTTTTAATACTGACAGAAGTTTTTGGAAAGAAACTATTATTTTAGTCTCGGCAACTATGCCAAGTGTGAGTCTGAGTATTTATACTGATAGCGCAGAAAACAAAAGAATAACATGCTAAAAAATAAAACTAAAGTTAAGTAAACTAAAGTTATCTTGAACCAATCAGCTACTAAAGCCGACTTCCATTTTCATAATTATTCTAACAATGTGCAAACAAAAGTCTGACAGCTGAATTTGCCAGTGAACTATATGTGCTTACCTTAGTAGTTCCTACCTATTGTTTTTCGTCGGCACGTCGAAGCAGGAGGTGGCTCCTTGAATATACAAACATGTTACTTTTATTGGGCCCTTAAAACAATAAAATACTTTCTAGTTATATCTCCTGCTCCTTTGATAAAGCACGCTGCCTGTCATAAAACAGGGGCTTTTACTGTTTTCATGTTTTGCGAATTTTTTTCCGGTCTGTGAAGTCAGATGTGAAATGTTTGCTTTGCTAAAAATTTGCGTTTTAAATAATTGTATCTACATAATTTTGTTGAAACTTTTTAAATTTCTGACCAAGATGTGTACCTACTTCTGTTACAAATTATGATAGGTAGGTACAACATGGTTTCTAAATCATGGGCTTAAGATTTCTATTAGTTATATTTCCGCTAACGTGGCACACGTTAGATCAATCTTCAAACTATTCTTGCTTACCTAATTTCTTCATTCTTCCAAATCACGAGTTCTTTAGTTCTTTATCGATGACTAACCTTTGTAATCTTATTTCATAGTAATGTGTAAACAAAGATGGATTTAGTCTCGCTTCATGCTGACAATTGGACAATTATCAGGACATTGTTTAACACCATTATTTTGTCAACTCGTCGACTGAACGGTTAAAGTGGTAAATTTGAAGATTTATGAGCAACGCACGGGGAACGGGACTCATTGACGTACCGTTCAGAAGTACTATTGTCTAAAGCCTAATACAGACGAAACGTGGAAGAGAAGCCCGTTTTACGACGAAGGTTTCGGTTTCAATACTATCGGAAAACAGTTAAGATATTCCTGGTAATCAGTATGCTTTGACTTTGCCAAATTCACCTTTGCTATCGAATTTGTAGTATGGTTACTTACTTTGGTATTAGGGAGAGATATTAGAATCAGGTTTAAAGTAAAAGCTATTCAACACTCAATTTTTAATTTTATTTCATAATTTAATTTTAAATCAAGTGGTAGAGTTAAGACTATGGGATAAATTATGGACCTTGTCGGACACAGCTTAGTTTAGTAGGAGAGAGGAAGAGCTCGCAATTCAATGTTATATTAGTAAGTTGATAGATATCTTGTAATTGTACTTAACTTATTTTATTTAGACATTCATCTGAAAACCTTAAACCGAGAGGAGTGGAAGGAGGGTATGGAGGCCTTTGCCCTGCAGTGGGATGATCATGGCTGAATAATAAAAATAATTCATCTGATAGCAGCTGAAATTAAATTATTTTTGCTAATACAGAATATTTCACGCCTTTCAAAAGAGAGATCTTTCAAATATCGGCCTGACCTAGAGAAGTAACGTCAGACTCTCTTTGCCAAAACTAAAAAAACATTTTTACGACACGCTTCTTATTAGCGAAATTTCATGACGTCATTGTTTTGTGCATCCTTGACCAATTTCACAACAAACACTTTAAAAACACGACAATGCTAACTATAAACACAATTATGACTTCCTATGCAAAGGAAAAAATATCGAAAAAGCTTCGGCGTCTCTCAAAGTGGGTAAATAAAGGTTTTTTTATGATACAAAAAGAGAAAATGAGATGTTTCTTTATCTTTTTGTTGTATTGTGTTGTTTTAAGGGGCATTTGTCACGGAGTTACACGCACGATTGCTAACTCCGTCATATAATGTGCGTAGTGTTGAGTATTAAAATAGTTTTGTGATTGGAGCGAAACGAAGTGTTTGAACCAGGTATGCGGTGATCGCTTTGTAGTTTTATTTATGAGTTTTTTTTTCTAATTTTAATAAAGATTATCTGTATCAATAGAAATCTTTGGGATAATCATTGTATTATGACGGTAAAAGATTATGATTCACACCGATAAATAGTAGTTTTTTTCATATATTGAAGTAATGTAGGTAGCTTTTCCAGTTAAACATTTTATATTTTACTAAAATTTGACTGCCTTGTTGGTTTAGTAGTCGGAAGAGCGACTGCTGAGCATGGGGTCTTGGGTTCGATCCCCAGATCGGTCAAAGTGTTATTGGGTTTTTCCATTAGGAATTTCTTAGTAGCAGCCCGGAGTCTGGATTTGTGCCCGGTTAATGGCAATAGGCTCGCCCCCTTTTACATGGGACTTAAACATAACCGGCGAAACGAGGGTGTACTAAAAACACCTCTGCCGAACCCTTTGGGGAATACAAGGCGTGATGTTATGTTATGTTATATTACTCAAACTTCTCCAAAAATTCCGGATTAATATTTATCTTCCCCAAATACGTCCTAAATATCTGTGCAAACAAAAAATCATGGTTATCTGGCCATGGAATTCCCATCGGCTATACCACGGGTGACGGTGCCCCATGCTTGTCGCTTTCAGCAAACAAACACCAGTCGGTCAACTGTATGGCATAATCTCTCGCAGCGGCATTATGCCCTGATACCATCGTTAAGGACGGCGCACAGTGGGTTGATGATGACAGTGTGTAGAGTGTGATGAGATTTGTTGTATGATTTGGTCCTGGGCTCTCTCCCAAAGTTTAATAATGTTGGTCGGTACGATTCTATGAGCAAAAATAAAACAAAATTGAAAATAACAGTAGTTAAAGAAAATACAAGAAATATCTGAATAAGTTTTTTTTATTACTAAGTGTCATACAATGAATAGTGCTGAATACATTAAAATCTATTTTAGAATCTAGCCATGTACAATTTTATATGCAACCTAATGTTATTTTCTATAAAACAGCAAGTTATTTGTACTACTTATAAAGAATGAAATCTACGACAAGAGTGCAAGTAACTTGTTGACACCTGCCTACAACGAACTATTAGAAATTATTTTGAATAATTTCATTAATTTCTGTAAGTAAATTACATTATAATATAAATTATTCCAACGGTCCGCAAACATTTTCTCGCTAACCGGTGCAAGTCTATCTATAGTTTAACTAGTCATAGATTAACTATTGTCTATTAGGCTAACAACATTAGCACTTAATTCTTTAACATTATTACTATTTCAATACATTCTAACAAAACAATAAATAAAACAAAACACAAGTGTTAACAAAGCTATTACATAACATTATTTAATAACCCACAAACCGAGTTTCATAAAAGCTTAGTAAACATATTTCTGGATTTACTTCATCTACCTTTGGTTTATAATAAAACACATTTTTTTTCTACATTTCGCACTACGAGTCGCCCCTAAGTCGTCCCTCGCTGCACAATCATTAATCAGAGCTTCGATCCTGGACTCCTTACAATGGGGAATGTTCAGAATGCCCGTACGATCCATTAGAATAACAATAATTACTCTTCTACCGGCACGGGTACGTCATACAGCCGAAAACGAATCAAAAGTGTAAAGTGACCGGTCATTTGATATGTTTGCCTGTTTTATACGGTGACTCATGACTCAGATCGGAAATAAGTTTAGCCTACGCTTCTGATTTTAGTTAGTTTTCAATTATTAGCTTGTAGTATGTAAACAAAACAAATTAAGCTAACATTAATATTTTATAATACTCATAATCATATGACTAAAAATAATGATGTAGATTTGGATACTAATGTCAATAAAAATATTTAAAAGGTAGCTACTTCAAGTTGTGCGTGTGTGCACATGGTGGGACAGAGCTGAACAAACAAGTCTTATTAATTTGTTTGTTGATATCTTGATTATTCTTGCGACAGATTAACAAATCAACGGAATAAATACTTATGCGAGTATCTTAAATATTTCAATTGAATTTATAGAAGGCTCTTACGTCTGACACTGCATTCAGATGGCACAAGCTAAGTTTGTAGCCAGTTATATTTCGAAACGACAATAATTCCAATTTTATTTAAAAACACATTTAAATTACGTGTAAAACTAGTGATAAAACAATCCAGGAGTTGTAAATCACAATCGCAGAAGCAACCCAGACGGGGTGTGCGTGATTCTAAACAAAACATGGTGGCTCGGCCGCTCCAAGAAAAACACCCGACGACTGATTTACGAGACAATATCATTCGAGAAATGTGGCCAGAAATAAAATTAAACGTGAAAATGCCAGATTAACATAGATTTGCATAAGAAAATACGTTAGTGGAACTTTGGAAAATAGTTTGTATAAATAAATTACAAGCCACTCAAAAACGTGTAATATATTTTTTCTTTATTTTATTGCGTTAAAGACGTTACAGCCGTCTTTTCAAAGGTTCTTGTTTAGCTTAGGGCTGTCGTTCTGCTTTAGGCTATCGAAATCTCCATTAGTTAAGCTACAGAGGACACAATGCAGTCGGTCTTTGTAAAATTCTGATATCATTGGGGAAAGATCGTAATTTGTGCCAATTTCACTATCATTAGTAGGTATAAAATATAAAAATTACGTGAAACTATAGCCGTCTAAACTTCCAAAACCATCAGTTTTTCATAAGTGTCGACAATAAATCGATAGTCTACTAAAAACACGAAACAGTGACGAAGACTGATCGAGATTCGAGAGTGGCCGATTGAATCATTCTGTTTTTTGCTCGACGCCTTACTATTCAGTTGCTCTTTCGTATGCTCAGAATAAGGCTTCAGTAGAGTCGCCATTTCTTCTATTAGTGATAGACTACGTGAACGCGCTAGATTTTGAGGCGTTTGGCCATCAAGTCTCTTACATCCGCAGCTCCTTTCAAAGTAAAATTTTGTTTTGTGAGAAAATTCTATTGTGTGCTATAGTTGCTCCATAAAAGTGTACAGGTGGCTCGTATATGTACTCATATCATAACATCGATTGATCGATCAGATGTCGAATTTTTACATTACTCTATATATCTTCTAGGATCACCCGAAGTCATCAGATATAGTCTTAAAGTAGATATACTTGTTATTTCGTGTCGGCACGAGCTGTAAAAGAATAGCTCTAGAACTCGTGAAAAGATTTGCTAGTCAGCAAGGTTGGTAGCGGGCTGATTACTCAAGGTCCGCCGTACTTAAGTATTGTCACTCGTGGATGCTGGTTTAATGCCCTCCTGCAATCATACTAGAAAGTGTAAATTCAACTCACAACATGCAAAACAGTGCCACAAATCAATGGTGTATCTAGGTTATGAGATTTATCTGAATGATAAGACTGCATCAACTTCCGTTGGCGTCAGGAAATCAATCGTTTAATCTCTGAAAGTACCGTAGAGAATTAGTTCGAACCTCAAAGTAATATGTTTTTTCATATTTGTACACAATTTACACTTATCATAAGCTGCACTTAGTTTATATTAATTTAAAGCAACGCTATAAATATCATAAGTTACTAGCTTTTGCCCGCAGTTTCGTTGGTGTTTTTTTTCACCCCCTTAGGGGAGAAATTTTGAAAAATCCTTCCTTAGAGGATGTCTATGTTATAAAAGGTATCTACTGTCACAATTTCAAGTTTCTAACCCCAGCGGTTTAGTCTGTGCGTTGATAGATCAGTCAGTCGGTCAGTTTCTACTGATTGATTGATTGATTGATATTACAGAAGATTGAAACTATGTATTTATCACCAATCAGTATTTTGTTTTAGGATATGGAAATTTACTAAGCTGGTCAATAATAATCAAGTAATTTCTTCTTCTTCTTCTTTGTTTATTGGATAAACAATGCAATGTTAGTGTGTGAGTTTGTTCATTAACAAATACCTAAACAATTTACTCCTTTTTGGTCAACTACTTCGTTGGTCTAGTTGTAGCAAGCGCGGCTGCTGATCGTGAGGTCTTTGGTTCGATGTCCAGATCGGGCAAAGTGTTATGGGGTTTTCCCGGGTGGAATTCCTCAGTAGCAGCCCGGAGTTTGGATATGGGTCTGGTTGATGGCAATAGGCTTGCCCCCTATTACATGGGACTTAAAACATAACGAGAAAATGTGTTAATATAACCTCTGCCCAACCCTTCGGGGAATACAGGCCTGATGTTATGTGTCTTTTTTGGTCAGGTTTTACCCAAAAATATATTAACCTACTTTTTGATGTCTCCACGCCTACCCTGTTCGCAATCGTTCAAAGGGGCTGCAGGAACCTTGGCGGCCTATGAAAATGATATCACTGCCAACATAGGAATACACTTAATGTTTCTTTCCCTCCGATATCTTCACTTTTCGTACATACCAGTCAATCGATCATGTTTATACGGAGACAGTCGACGATAATTAACGACTGTGTAGTGATGCGTGACTTGGTTGCCTTTTCGCGGTAGTGAAAGAAAATTCTAATTGTGAGGTGTTTCTGTACATATCGTAAATCGTATCGTAGGTATACTTTGAAAAGCTGATTTTTCTATGGATTGTGGAGACCAACCAGAAACCTCCCAAATCATAGTTGAAATAGATGGTCATGCGTTTTAATAATAATAATAATAAATCATTTTATTTCGGACAACTACGAGATCCATAAATTGTTAGTAACAGTTTTGCACTTAAAATACTATTGTTAGTAACTTAAACTAAAGACGAATGAATGCGAAGACCACCCAACAGCTAGACACCCAGAAACTATGGAACAAGTCTTCGCACAAATTGCCTTATTAAGGCGGTGGAAGCATCTGTCGCCACAGCCTTCAGGATGATATTGTGACTGCCTCTTATTCTGCTCAGGAGTGAGGCCGTTTTTTTGCGGATGATGGTATGAAATCCATCGGTATGGGTTACCGCGAACATTTCTGAGGCACTGCAAAAACGAGGCAGTCGCAACAACATCCTAAGAACATTATTATATTGGACGCGTAGAACATCCAGCGACCTTTTCGAGTAGTTTTGAAATATGGAGCATAATTAGTTGGTTCAACGAGGTGGACACTCACCGATAAATCGGAGAACCGCTAGGATCAAGAGCATGACTGTTTGTGTAGTTTTGCAGTAGTAGTGCTGTTTGTCAATGAATCTGTTTGGGGAAGTACTACTTCCATACCTTTTTCTACTGCCAAGCAGCATTCAGCGTTTCAGTTTGAAGAGACGGGTACCGATGTAATTACGGACACGAGATTTTCCAATGCGTGGTTATCAGGTGCGTAGTACTCTCAATCGGCGTGCGAGTGAATGTGGATGAAGCGAAAGAGGTATGTAAGAGTCGTAGCATGTGGCTTTCTATAGTTCCTGCCTACCCCCATGGGAAAAAGGCGTGAGTTTATGTATGTATTTTCCAACTTTGTCTCTAAAATTGGCAACGCATCGGCAATCCTGTTGGTGTTGTAGTTGTACATAGGTGGCGCTAACCAGTTTCGATTGGGCGTACCGTAGGCCTGCCAGCCTAACATTAAAAAAAGTAACAAAATGTCAAATAGTTCCGTTATCTAGGTATAAATATTGCAAGTTTTCTTGTAAAACATGCAATTTATATTAAATTTAATGCTAGATGAGACAGGTGCAATGATACTGATCAAGATTAAGCACCTTGAAGTGATAAAGATTCCATCAAGGATAAAACTTTACACTATACACTTAATATTAATAACTTCTCAATTAATACTGGTGTGAAGAAACACATGATAATTATTATACATGTATGTACCTAAATGCCTAGAATTTTGTAAAGGTAATGGATAGGATGATGTTTTAGAAATTGATCCTATTACTTTTGAGTCCTTGCGTATCGCTTACTAATTCCTTACAAAGCAAGCAAATATTCAAGTGATGTCAACGAAAGGTGTACTGATACCTCTTTCTACGTCGTAAAATAATTATCAATATGAAGACTTTAATGGTGGTAAGTAATTATGTTGTTACTGCATCTTGCATCATTGTCACCGAAGAATGAAGTACTCAATCCCGTAATCCCGTTTTCAATAGATGGATTTAATTGAAATCCTAGAGATGCGCCAAGTCAAAAGTTTTTCTTTCTACATAACACTTTAATTTGTGTGCAAACAAAACTACCTACTTGTTTCTTCAGTAATTTTCTTTTTATGTTTAGTGAATTTATTTTGGGAATCATGGTTAGCCAGTGTTCGTAGACGTAGTTTGCTGATAAGGCTAGCTTTTAGACCACTTCTACAAGAAATACTAGAATCATTACTGACGAAGTATCAGCCAATGGGGACAAGTCTTTTGTCGACAATCAATATAATGCTTTTGGGGTCACGCAAATAGCCCCCTTTTACTGTTTCTATTAAGATCTTTTTAATTTGCTGAAAAAGAGTTTGCAAATACCTACTTAAAATCATAATTATGAGTTACAATCCGGTCTCTTTCAATTATACTTATAAATAGTTTTCTTTCAAGATAGATTTGTGTGGTAATTGTTTTCCCCTATATTAAGTTTTTTTTAGCATTTTTTTAACTTTGTTCTTAAACAAAATACACTTCTAAACATCTTGTTGTATATCAGCCATCAATAATCGCGATGTTTCGCGGGCCCGGCCGAGACGTGCGCCCACATTCACGCTGCAGCGTTGACTAACGACCTGCCAATCAGGCCCTAACTTAATTGGAAATCCGTGTTTGTGGAGCCACTCCCCGTCAGCCTTTGTTGCTAAAAATTAAACGTTCTATGGTTATTTGAATAATACTAATATATTTAGTATTAAGCTTAGTATTGGGTTAAGAATTGTTAATTGGATTATTGATAGTATCGGCGCTAAACTAGAGACTGTAGGTTAAAAAACCATAATAAAAATCATCTTTAAAATTGGAGCTCATCATCATTGCCATTTTCTACGTGTATAATAAATAGTTCTGCTTTGGTATTTACGAGTGGTAATTTTTATAAGGGACATTAAAAATGTAAGCAGCTATTTCGGTTATCAATGCAAAAGAATATTGCGATTCTCGAATTATGAGTGGTAGTAACAAGGTAGTTAGGTGCTTCCTCACTGGGTTTTATTTGCCTTAAGGATGAGTGACGTTAAGTGGAAGTCAAGTGGGCAAAAGCGGCAGCTTTTGCTTTTGCTCATGTAATTGATAATATACTCTAACTATTATGTATGTGAAACGGGTATGGTCTTTAATACTATGCATGAGTCGGTAACCCATTGCCCTACCTCGTTGACCCTTAACCACTTTCACGTTGCAACAAGATATTATGTTTACCTTTCATACCTCAAACAATGTGTATTCCATCACAAAGAAGCAATGTATACCTACTATGTATCATCAATGTCTTATAAGGCAGCTACCACACACGATGATGCCATCCTTTTCTCACACATACAGAGAGCAATAACTGAATGAGACGGGTATACCCAGGGTGGCCAAGTGCATGCGACAAGTGTGTATGCTAATTCCGACCACGACACGTATTGTCGCTGTCAAACTCGCTGGCGAACTGTTAATGTCCCTTTCGTGCTGTCTTAGTGTAGACACGACAGTTTACTGGGAATTGGAGTACAGATTTGAATTGCTGTTGTAGATTATCTATTCATAGATGTAATGTAAGTTAAGGCAGAGATAGTAATCGGGGCCAGATGGAAGATTAACTTTTGCGAAATCAAGGATATTTTGTAAGGTATGGTACTAGAAAACGATCAATAAATCCCTCTAGACAAGTTTTTACGTTTTAGCTTACTTGCTTTCTAACAACACATTAACTTTGACTACTGAACACAGGTCGCTGAGATCGCCCCTGTACTTTCCAGAGAGGATCGCTTATATCCATAGAGTCTTAGATAGAAGGAACAATGAATGAATTGGAAGAATAATAGCACAATTACAACTTAGCAATCGGATCGGTGAACGCAGAATAATGTTATTAGAGCATAGGTGAAAGTTGTTTTCATCAATTGCTATTTACGCTTTAAAAGCCTCTTCCATCTTAAATAACGATAGGTAATTTAACTTTAATTAATCTTAGAAAAAAAACTATAATTTACCGTAGTCTTAGGTAGAACGTCTCATCCATACATTTCGAACACACGATAGACTCGCCTTCCTTGTTTGGGGATATTAAAAAATTGTTCCGGCTAGCGTGCCTAATCGACGACAGCCGGCGTTCGGCCGCCTGAACCTCATACGTCTATTTGAATTTAGATTATGAACGACTTGAAATACGAATGCGGCTTTTTAAAAAAATATAATTATCATAATAAAAGTTTTGGTACATTCTTTCATAATCTAATTATAAACGAATTAATATATTTTTAATTCAGTTTTAAATTTTATTACAAAACTAAAATATAATACGGCCATATTTTTATTTGTTAACGGTTTGTTTAAAAACATGGTAGCCATTTACTTTGTTTTACACAATTTATTTGAACTCATTTAAGAATAAAACCAGCTGCCCTGCCAACGCCATCTATATTGGCTTTTGTAAAATACGATGCACCGTGCGCCATCTATGATGGGAATGACGAACGATAATCATCCCTTCATAGCTAAGGGTTGCGAATGAAAATCTGCAAAATGGCGCCACTTGCAAATATTAGTGGGGTGGAAAATGGCGGGAAATATAAAAGAGGTATCCGGGAGTAGGTTTTATATTTTTCTTAAAAAATATGGCGATTATAATTTTATAATTATGGTTTATAAATACGTATTCTGTAAAGTTAGATAATGGTTAATTGTTTCTACACTTCCATAAAACAAAATAAATTCAAACATTGGTCCGTCGATACTTAGGGTCTAGATTTTTATTAATCTCAAAACTAATTCGTCCTTGACTGTAAATAATAATACTTATTATTGTTTTCGACCGACATAGATATGCAAATTAGAATAAAAATCCCATATCCTATAGTAAAGTAACATACAAACTATCTAATTAATTATTCAATGTATAAAGTCTAGTAAGATTTGATGCCAACATTTACTTACAAGGATCGGGTACTTGCAACATCGAATTAGACAACCTTAATCCTAATAAAAGACAACATTGATGGGTTTCAAAACAAGAATTATTACAATCAAAGAGCACACTATAATCTTTCGTAAGCCAGACAACCTTGCGCAAAATATTTTCATGACTCCGCGCGCTTCAAGACTTGAATTTAAATCTTGTGATGTAAGAAAGTTTTTGTTGAAGCCAAATGGCGAGCCGAGTAAAGTTTTAGAGTTTTAATACGTTGTAATGTTGGAGATTTGTGGCGGTAACGACGCGTCATTAGCTGAAGACATGACCGTCCTGCTACAACAGAGCCTCGCAAAAACCAACAAGTTATAATTGACTAATTTAAAAATCGAGAGTTGCATTGTTTGATTCTAACAAAAGATTTGTTTTTGTTATGTTTTCTTCTATGCTTACATAACCATAAGTACTTTTCTATGTCACATGTTAACATACCAATTTCTTTTAACGTTACGTAATTTTTTACACCAGAAAGCGTCTGAGAAAAACACTTGAGAATTATAACAGCTCCCACAGTTTCAGAGAGAAGTTTTTGCCGCAAACTTTTTTACAAGACGTGCCTTTAACTTATCCTATATCTGTCTGGAACTAAGTTAAAATCTGTCTTTTAAGACGTGTCCATATTTAAAA
Source organism: Amphipyra berbera (assembly GCA_910594945.2). NCBI lineage: Eukaryota > Metazoa > Arthropoda > Insecta > Lepidoptera > Noctuidae > Amphipyra > Amphipyra berbera. The sequence goes on from OU343128.1 coordinate 19,276,841, forward strand.
AGACGGATCTTTATTTAATTGTTTCCATGGTCCTCAGATTCTACAAACGTATCTGATTGTACAATAATAATACGTCAAAAATTTACAGAATTAGGTGACATGGATGTGATTGCTTAAAATATAGTACAAATTGAACCTTGATAGAAAACTACCAGACGATATGGTAGAGCCCAGAACAGTCCTCCTAAGAGCATATTTTTTTGAACTTCCTCCATTTACTGTCGCATTTGCTCTAATTATTAGACAGTCAAGCGTTCGATTTCCACTGACTTCTGCATCCACATTACCTCAACAATTACAGCCGTATGCCACATCTAAGGAGCTTGTAATCTGAATCCAGAATACGTAATCAACAATCCCCCACAAGAGGTGAGAGAGAAATTAAAACCTCGAGAGAGAGGGCCGGTACACCACAAATCGCTTAGTGCTGCCGCCCGTCCTAATGGCACGCCAATTAAAAGTTTGCGCGGCGGCTCCCTCCGAGGATTGTTACGCGGGTTGAGCTGTAAAACTGAACAGCTGAACATCCCAGCATAATGTAGTTTATTCGAGTGCGCCCGTAGTTTTGGTATTAGCATTTTGATGTCGCGCCAAGCTGATCGTCTGGCATCTGGGATTTGTTTATCGATGTTTTATTGATGGTGGAGTTGAGTTTTGAAATGGTAGAGTGATTATAAGTGAAGTGGAAACTGAAGTTGGGTTAGGAAATTTTGGGTGTTCCATCAGTTTTGCGTTTCAGTCGTACGTAAAGAAAACGTGGGTCAACCAGTGACTTGATCAGCACGAGGGACTAGATAAAAAGTCGATTTATTTATAAATTATGCTTCTATAATTCTAGGCTAGTTTGAAGTCAAACACTTTCAACTAGTTAATAAACTAGGCAACAAATAAAGATGAAACTTCTTAGAACTAAAGGACAAATTATTTCACCCACTTCCATACTTACAAGTCTTGATAAAGTCTTCAGTAATTCAAAACAAGTGTCATTTGGTAGGCAACTTAGCACTCTGTTAAGGCACCTGACACAAATATAAAGTTTTAATAACAGTGTCATTAAACATGGAACAACACTTGGAACGTGTTGGATCTAATTAGACATTGCGGAGTCCGCTTAGATTCTGAGCTGTTACTGTAATGTTCGGTTTGCTACAGGTATGTTTGCATTCGAGGGTTGGTAGCACACCTAAGTAACAGTTCAGAGTGATAGCGAGTTGTCTTGGTAAGAAATTAGAATGAAAGTAACTCATTATGTACAACATTTAAAGAAACGGAGATATAAGTCGTCGTGAGCCTTGTTTTTCAATAGAATAACAGCCGGAACTTCGGAAATGTTAATTGGCCAAATTAATAGTTTGATGACGTAAATTAAAGTTGTGTTTCTTTCCAAATGTTAGCCCATATCATCCCACTACTGGGCAAAGGCCTCTCCTATGATTTCCAGGTCTTTCGTTCTAATATTAGTGTGGACCATTTACCATTTTTGTTTTCTGGAGTTTGTATCGTCATCTACTTCTTCCTAAAGTTACCGAAGTATTCTTAAAACAAAATTTACCAAACAATACGTCACACAATTCTACGTGCAAACATAAATCCCAATCCCAAATAATTATCAGTGGCTCTGATTAAATCCCCACGCACGACATAATAATTTAATAAACACCCCTTGTTTTTAAGCTCTTACTTGCAACCCTTTCGCAAGTTTTCCTCGAAGGCTAAGTGGATTTTCGGGTCGTCCCGCATTCGGATAACGGCCGTGCACTTTCAAATCGTTAGCGCCGGTTGCCTACAACATGCAGGGTTGAAACAGGAAAATTCAGGTGTTAATTATAATTTTCACTTTTTCCTAACGTTTTTCACCCTTTGGTGAGAAAAACTTGTTGCATTAAGATTCTTGAATGATGATATATGGCGAGTTTTTGGATGACATGGAGTAAGATACACATGACTATTACTATGGCCAGGACAAAATGTTCATCTTTGTGTCATTGTGATGACAAACTGTGTAGATTGACATCCGCGGCCAGCCCATGCTATGCATGGGATAGCAAAAGCATTGTAAGCATACATGTGACTCTCTTGCAATAGTTTTTGATCGCAGCACGTTGATATAGTTGCACGGGTGAATGATACTTCCTAACTCTTGATAAGAGGACTAATATCCTAAAAGCACTTTTCTTAGAACCATAAAATATTTGAAGTGAACTGAACAACTGACCCATTGACACGAAAGAAGAAAAAGACGTCCTAGAAGCTTTTTATTATACCCACAAAAATGTTCAGTATATTCGTAATCGCAACTTCGCCAACTAAATTTCAAGTTTTGCTCTGTGCATTGCTAAGTGGAATTTCGGGTCAGCCCGCCTTTTGCTAACGTCCGAGCACTGTCGACCCGTTAGTGCCGTCACATGCTATGCTGGCCAGGGTTGTTCTAAGTATCCCAGAAATATTTTTGAGGTAAAATGGACTTAGTGTAATTATCAATGTATGTATGTCGAGTACTTTTGTTTTTTATTCAAGGGTTAATCTGACGTCTTTATTGAATCACTAGCTGTGTCCTCGCGGCTCCGCCCGCGTAAGAAGTTCTATTCCAGTAACAAATATAGCCTATGTTACTCAGTGATAATGTAGCTTTCTAACGGCAAAAGAATTTTTGAAACCGGTCCAGTAGTTTTTAAGTTTATTCGTTACATACAAAAATACTAATCTTTCCTCTTTATAATATTAGTATAGATTATATACTTTGATCATACCAAGTAACTTGTTGTTTAACTGGTTGAGAGTTTCTTTTCTGACCTCTTAGATAGTGACTGTCAGCAGCTACTAGCCAGATCAACGAAAAGTATGGGATTGAGTGTCCCATCATGTGAGGGCCATCTAGAAAAGTATGTAATAGCAACGTGTGAGTTCAATATAACATCGGGCATTACCTATAAACCTCGTGTGGGTACCACATGCAATTTCCCCTATCTTTAATAATAATCATTCACTGACATACGTATTCAAATACATACTATTCCGCATTCAATGGCATTGTTGTCTTTATACAAAGTTTAATCACTATCCTAGACTGACACTCAAGGGGACTCGCAAGCCCCTTCTGCATGTCCTCAATTAACATAAAAGGTGCAAGATTAACGCGTCAAGAATTTGCATTAAACATCAAGATGTTTCAATGAGTAATGGTGCATTGTTTCAATTCTGTCATGTAGTTCTTTGCTTTCAGTTATTTATTCATGATATGGGATGTCTTTGCCGTGTAGAGACCACCTCTTATCTTTCTCCGGGTGTACTAAGGCGACTATAGGATAATGTAAACAGCATGGACCAACAAGGCAACCTCGTTGGTCAGTGGCAAGCGCGATTGCTGATCGTGAGATCCTAGGTCGGGCAAAGTGTTACGTTTTTTACGGGCAAAGAGTTTTTCCGTGTGGAATTCCTCAGTAGCAACCCGGAGTTTGGATTGGTCCCCAGTTGATGGCAATAGGCTCGTCCCCTATTACATGGGACTTTAACATAACGGCGACATGAGGGTCTTACTATATACCTCTGCCCAACCCTTTGGGGAGTACAGGCGTGATGTTATGTTATGTAAACAGTATACTGAGAGGAGTCGTTGTGTCTGATAATAACATACTGCGAGCATCAATTTGGAAATTATATGTACCTAGCTGTCTTACTAGACTAGTAGGAGACTAACATTACGCAGTTTACGAGTCGAACTGATATAATTAAATATTTTTGACAGTATATTGTTTTCATTACTAAGTTTCTAACTTTCCTGAGATACGATATTATTCAACTGCTTCGTTCTAAATTGTGTGACAACCCTCTTGGTGTGCTGTTTGTGTGACTAACTAATTATTATATGTGACGAGTGAACGTCTCACTGCCAACACCCGACACCATTTCAGGTCACACTTCATGTGTTTTTCACATTTGACGTTTGTATTAAAAAAATATTCTGGGTTAAAAATGTTATGTGAACTGAAGTGTACGATTCAGTTTTTAGTCTTAAATTTACTCTGGTCAAGTATTTAAACGATTTTAACTCCAATTAAATCTGGTGGTCACCAACATTAATTCTCTGGTTAAAAAAATAGTTTACTCAGGCGGGCGTTTCTGGGGGCTATCTTTTGTAATATTGACGTTCAAAAAGAACTAAGTAATTATATTTTATTTTGAATAAATGAGTTTGTAGTTGAAGTTTGACTCGAAAAATGTACTAGAATTTTAAGTAAACCGTTCTTTAACCAGAGCATTAATATTGGTGAACCTCAGCTTTAATAGTGTTAAGGACAAGGCAGTAAGAGCTGACTGGTCGCGGAAGGCGGAGAACCGATGTAGTGCTGTAAATTGGGAAAGCATGTCTACAGTGAATTGGGAACTGGGCTTCCACGAGTAACGATACTTAAATACGTCTGGCGCAACCAAGACAGTCAGCCCCGCTATCAACTTACTGACTGGGTAATATTTTCATCACGGCAAGGTCTATTCTCGTATAGCTCGTGCAGACACGAGAGAACAAGAAGTGAAGTGTGTTAGGCCAAGCTGATTGTTTGATTGATAGGAATACGTGTATCAAAAAAGTAAAAACGATATGGTTTTAGCGGATGATAATAAATATACGCTGATTAAAAATTACTTCACAAGGGAAAAAGGCATCAGTTTATGTATTTGTTGTTCATGTATTTCATAAATGCATGTTGTTAGAGGTTTTGAATTATTGTTTTATGACCGGCCGCCTGCCTGACATCAACCCTGCTTGGGAATACTCGTTGCGCTGTCGCGCGGGTGACCCAATGTGCTTGCTGATATTATGCACTGGGTTCCAAAATTATATACTTGTCAATCTTATTGCAGAGAACTAAGCAGACTATGTTCTTCTTGGTGAAGTATACTTGAAGTTCCTCGACCCACTCATTAAGTATTGCTAGGGACTTCGGTTCTGACACATTGTAAACTAATATAGCACCGTGAGCGTCTCTGTAAAAATTTGATGTCAATGTTCTGTTTCGCTCCTTTCCCGCTGTACCCCAAATACCAAATTTGACTTTGAACATCGTTCAGGTCCATGACTTTACATTTGTAGTCAACTCCGATAGTAGCTGGGAATTATGAATTGTAGTCTCCCGTTGTGAACGCTAGGATTATGCAGGAGTTTATATATGTAAAAATTACTCCACATATTTTTTATGTTTAACAGATTCATTAAAATCTATATCTACAGTTATGTTGTTTCACAACAGTTGGCACAGCCAATTTTTTTATTAATAATAACATTTCATAATTTGCGGTACATTAAGCACTATTGTACGTTATTAAACTAGATATCAATTACAAGGGGCTCAGTAACAGGAAATGTATTAAATTAATGAATAGCTGAATCGATTTCTAAACCGCACGGCTACTGGCCATCAGCGACCGACAATGTTACTGTAATGCAGAGAACTTGTGTGGTACAAGTTATAAGAGCCTAGCGGGATTTGAAAGAGGTAAAAGACTTGTTATGTCAAATAAAAAGTTTATCCAGAACTTAATAATACACTGAAAAATTATATGTATTGTATTTTTCGTCTTCTTCATAACGTTTTTTCGGTTATCATTATGTTGCGCTTTTTTTGTCTTGAGTAGGTACACAAGCACACAGCCGGTTTCATATTACATGTTGCAACTAGTGTATGTTTCAATGCAGAGCCACTCTGATCTTCGCAACATTTACGAAAGCCAGATTTTGTTGTACTTAGTTTTAATATTTGCCAGACTAAACGTAAGAAATGGAAATCCAGTCATTTGTCAAAATCAGCTAGAAAAAGCCACACTCAATATTTAAGATATATTCTACGTTAAACCGGACGTATAAAAAATCAATATCTACACAACGTAAATATGTACCTAAACAGCAAAAAAATCCGATACAAAAATCGCTACCGCTCTCTCTACCTCTCCTGTTCGCACCACACCTGCTCCACTGAAAGCGCGCACCGCAAAACGGTCCGTTTCCACACCTCATTGCAGCTCGACGCGGCGTTTACAAATAGCCCTGTGATTATAAGACATTATTGTAATGGAACCGCACAATTAGAACAATCGACTGCACTGGCTCGCGCAAAAACTTATACCATTGTAAAAGTTGGGCGACAAATTGATGGAAACGGAGTCGTGTTTTTGTTTTGATTGATTCGTCAAGAAATGGCGGAAAATCTAGCTTTTATTTCCACGGTCCGATGGTTATGGAAATTCTGTACGTTATTTAAGGAAATGCTGTCAGTGACGGATTACGTTTGATGAGAACGATTTTGTTGGTTATTATTGTTAAAAAAATACTATTGAACCACTGTCTAAGTGCCTCGTTGGTCTAGTGGTGGCAAGCATGACTGCTGATCGTGAGGTCCTGGGTTTGATCCCCAACTCGAGCAAAGTGTATTTGGGGTTTTCCGTGTAGAATCCTTCAGTAGCAACCCGGAGATTGGATTTGTGGCCGGTTGATGGTTCGCCCTCTAGGTACATGATACCTACTTAAACATAACGTCGAAATGAAGGCGTTAATACCTCTGCCCTACCTTTTGGGGAATACAGGCGTGATGTTATGTATCTAAGTACTAACAAAGCCAATATAATATTGACAATCTTTCGTGAAAAGAGAGTAAGTTTGTGTTCACACAAACTTCAAATTTAAATGCACCTATGTAAATTAAGTCATTGGGTGAACCTAATCATTAATAAGTTATGACGTACATTTTACAAAATAAGGCTGCAGCGTCAACCTAAATGTAGTTATTACATGTAAAAACTAACGATTCCGATTAAACTTCGACGAGCAAAACAACAACAATTATGTAAAAAACTCTATCGAAAGTCACAAAACACGTTCGGTACAATTTCGCAATCAAGATCACCCCATCAAGTCATCATCGAAAGTTGTTACTAATAACACAAAATTGGTTCTTTTACATAAATTATGATAATGAAAATGCCCATCACATAGCCGTATATACACTTATGTAGGTTGGTATACAACCTCAAATTACAGTAAAAGTTGACGCTAATGACTTTTAGGTAACGACCATTGGCTCTTACTAATGATCTGACGGCCAGCCCACTTTTTTACCGGCGATCCGTTTTGGTAATTTACGTTTTTACACGACTACCGCTTGATGCGTAAAAACTATTAGGTGTGGGTGGACGTTGAAAAAATAGGAAAATTGATGCCCTTTCCCAGGGTCGGACGGCTTTGGATCTGCCGTGAAAGTTTTTCTAAATATCCAGGAGGGATGAAGTTTAATTTCAAGCTTAATTAAGCCATGGATATTAGCTTAATGACTATCGTTTTTGATGATACATATTTGCAACACTTCATCGTCCATTAAACCCTATCATAATATAAATACAGTAAAATCCAATTCTATTTAAGCACCAAAAAACGCAACCATTTTATTATGGATGTTTTTAAATTTTTCACTCTCTTCAATTTTTTTTTGTTTATAGGGATTATAACAATATGTTATTTATTGCTAACTTTAAAACTTTAACCCATTTTCCCACATCAAATCTGGCACCCATGGCTACCTTCGTTGTCAGCAATTGTTTCAAGTCATTCCGATTGGCCACGCATGCGCGACGATTAGTTACCGTCGTACGCTCACTACTGCCTTTCTAATACCTTCAGTTGAAATATTATATTGTAATGCCTGTCTGCCTTTCTGTTTTGGATAAATGGGCTAAGTATGATGACATTTGGAAGCTAGTTTAAATATGGTTTTACTAGGATGCGCAGTGTCAGCTACTTTAATTCCAAATTGTTTTAGAGGGAACATGAACTTAACCCTCGTTTTTGAGTAAAGCGTAGTCTCCTAGAGGACTAAGATAAATAGGATTTTATGTAAGGATATATGTGTTGTTATTTGGAATTTGAGATATTTTTCTAACTATAAAAATATTTGCGATGAAAAATTTCGTTCACTCATCAAGTTCACTTATCATACTCAAAGTCAGATTTGATTACAGGCTTCTTTCCAATACACTTTTAACCACCTATCATCGAGTTTACTTAATAACATTCGACGTTAGAATAATCGGTCGCAAACTTAGCAATTCGCGTTTGTGATAATACAAATTTTTTTGAAGTCCGATTCAAATTGAGAATTAATAAACGTAAAGAAAAATTTAATATAAAAAACTCCTAGATTTAACCACAAACGAAGCGTACTAACGCGCTAAAAAGCAATTTCGATCGTTTGCAGAACTATTCGCCTCCTATACAAAGCAATACTCACAGGTGGCAATATAAGCAACATAATGTAACGTAACGGGATATTACCGCGGTGATTTCGTTTCCTTGTAATTTGTTTCTTGTGAGGCACCAACTTTAGTAGAGTTTAAAACCTAACGCTGAACGCCCATTTACTCTTTAAGCCAACTCTCTCTGATGTTGAAGTGCTCATATTTACATCACAGATTAAGAATATGTCTAGATGTGGCAAGTTATTTATAATCGAAGTTCCGTTATCCAAGAAAGGAAGGTTGTTTCAAATAATCCCTCTACATAGAAAAAATCTTTTTAGAATGATGACTACGAAGACTTTTTTGACCGACAATTCGAATTTCCGTTTTCCTCAAGCAAAAAATGTGCACATTTATCAGAGGTTCATAGGAATAGCTCCTTTTAGATGTCATAGAGTAACCTAAGACGACCTATGACACAAATCAGTACGTGAGGCTGATGCTACTGAACGATGAATATTATAACATTTTGTTTTATTACTTATGTGTCGCAGTTAGCGTCGCTGCCAAGTCAGGCCTCAGCTTAAGAGTTATTAAAGGAAGAATATTGCCTTAAGAATATTTTTGTCACCTCACCCAAAAATGTGAAATCTATTTCAACTACATAATCATCTATGTCATCTTTCCAAAACTCACGGTGTCCACTCTACAGCTGAATTTCCCTACTCTATGGGTACGCTTCGGTACCCTCCAGCCGAACTGCTATACATCAACGCGTACCCACGCTGCTGATGAGAAGATGATGACGGTAATTTGCGACGCACCAAGACGTCTATGTCTCGTGTTTTTTCACTAAGCTCAGGTATCACCCGAGTACGAAATTACAAGTAATTTATCGTTCGTACACGAGGATAACACCGCTGGAGACTGTAAATATTTTCTTTTAAAAAGTACTCATGTTGATGGTCGAAATGTTTTGGTGTATTTTAAGCCCCAAATGACGATCGACGGTGTTGGGGAGTTTGCAAATTTTAATATTGATGCAAAAGTCATTTATTTGGGAAACCACAACTTCAATAAGATTACATAAGTTAATCGTATATGCAGTACTGGAACATTTAAAAAGAAAAAAAATATCGAAAAGAGTCCGATCAATATAGATCTAAAAAAAAGAGTACAGTTAGTTTATATGTTAACATTATAGTTAAAATTTGTATAAACACTGAAATGGAAATCCTTGACGAATTCACCAGAGTAACCATAAATGCCAAAGCAGTACTACTTAGTTGAAATCATGTTTGCTTTTTTCGGTTAGATGCTGCAACCGCAAATGGCTTTTACTGTTTCAGCGGAAAACACCAAATTAAAAAGTATTTGGCTAAGCCTTCAACGTATCATAATCATGTACATTAGAGTTGCTATCTATAATTCTAGGTACCTACGCTAAACTAATATCTAACTTCTAAAGTTCAAGTAAATTACTATGTGCCTAGATAAAGATAAAGTACATAAGATAGAGATTATAGTACCTGACGCGGTATTTGTTTATTTAGGTAAGCACTTTGATCACTTTGATAGATAACAGCCAGGTTCACGTTGATTATGAAAAATAGATATCTACGCAATCATTTTAGTTCTGTAATGTTTTAAAGTAATAATTTGATAGAGTACTGCGATACAAATTAGATAGATATGGGTTTTGAACATGTAAATTGTAGTAATTTTAATGTTACAAAGTGTAAGTAAGCTGACTTAATTAATTGAATTGAATACTTGAAACAGGCCTGTAATTGACGTTGGTATTGCAAATGACAATTGCTAGTTGCTTGCTGATGAAAGATATGATGGAGGCACTACAAAATTTGTATGATCGAATGTTTATCAAAGATTCGATCAAAAACTCTGATAGCTGCAAATATGAAAAAAAAAAACAAATGTGAATCAGTATTGAAAAGCTCTCGAGCTTTGCATTGAAAGCTTCAGTTAAGTTTGCTATGATGAGGTGCAGCTTCTAGCAGTAATTGAAAAAGATGATAATTCTTTCCAAAAATACCAATTTCTAACACTCGTCATTTTCTATAACAAAGTATTGCCGAAACAATTATCTTTTATTGTATCATGCCTATTTTTGTAACTAATGTACAAGAATAAACAACATCCCAATGATATTCACAGGTTGATATTTTTATAATGACTGCCTTTATATTATTTAAAAGTTACAACCTCGTGTCCAGCGCAGCTCTACCAACTGTTTATTTTGCCTTTATTCCGATTCCGACACGGCGATTTCGTGGTTTTATAGTATACAACATTTACCATAATGACCATTGCAAGGTAAAAATATTGACAACGTAAAAAACAACTTTAAAGTAACAGCATAGGGTTGAGTTTTGTTTAGTATTAACGCATTAACGATATTTTAATTGAGTCGATCCTGACGTAGAGTAATGATTGGATGTAACATCGATTTATTTCGACTTCTCGTTTGTGATTGGCGGTCGCGATAAGTTTATATCTATCGTGTAATGTTTTTATAATCGTCGTACACAGATTTACATCGTATACAGTAAATTATAGCTGGGTTAACTAGCGTTTTCTGGGGATTGAGTTTTTTGCTTGACAAGCCGATTAGTGTAATGGTACCTAATGTACTTATATGACAAATCTGATATGATTATTAATAATCGGTGGACAAAAACAAATAATAACATAATAACAAGGTTGGTAATAGTTAAACTTCATACAAGTGCTACTGCAATAATGGACGTAGTTTTATATCAATTATAGCAACAATATACTTCTTGGCCAGTTTTTTTTTTCTTCTAATTGTCTCGTTGATCTAGTGGTGGCAAGCGCAATTGCTGATCTTGGTGTCTTGGGTTCGATCTCCAGGTCGGCCAAAGTATTATTTGGTTTTTCCGGGTGGAATTCCTCAGTAGCAGCCCGGAGTTTGGATGTTGCCGGTTGAGCCCGGTTGATGGCAATAGGCTCGCCCCCTATTACATGGGACTTAAATATAACGGCGATATGAGGGACACCTCTGCCCAACCCTTTGGGGAATACAGGCGTGATGTTATGTTATTCTTTATTTGATCGCCTTTGACCCTAGTCTCACCTGATAGTAAGCGCAGACACGGTCTAAGATGGAGCACATGAATACAAGTATCAGAGATATAGAGGATAAGATATATCTTATTTGCTAACGCATGTTAACCATTTTATTTTAAATGCAGATTCACATCAATTAATCCTACGTCTCCTTGGACTACATAAACAGATTTAAAGATCAGTGGTTTTAACTAGAAAGGCATTTCAAAGATCAGGCCTTTTAAAGGGTCTTAAGAGAGATCTTCTTATACCCGGTTTCTATAAACAAAAACGAATCGTTTTACTTATCAATTGTAGCTTTCTTTATTGCCAAACTGGGGATATAAATAAACTCGTAAACTATTTTACCTGTGATAGCTACTTTTTTTTGAGAAGGTCTACTATGCAGTTCTTATAATAATAATAATAAGCATTTATTTCGGGTAACCCATATAGTGTTAGTAACAATTTTAACTTAATAACTAGTGTTAGTACAAAGGTGAAAGGTTTATTGAGTATCGAGTTTCATCCAATGTCGCAGCATTGGAGACTTCCATCTATCTGTGAACAACTCAAGATAGTGCTGGTACTGCCACGGAGACGTGCAAGCAGGGAAGCACACCTTTTACGCATGATGGCTGCAAAACCATTTATATATGTCTGTCTGCAAACATTTTTGACACGCTACAACTCCACGGCAGCCCCAGCAGTTTCCAGAGTGCGTTATTATGAGTGCTTTGCTTCATTAGTGGTAAAGATACAAGTGTCTCAATTTTAACCAATAACGCTCCGTAAATTATAGGAATTGGCCATTAAAGATCTTGAGGTTCAGTCAGGGAATAAAGACTACCTGTAGTTAAATTTTCCTGACTTAGATGCCTGCCTGAATAATTATAATAATATTGTTTCTTCAATATATCAATCAAACCGAACACAATACCAGACTGACATAAACTCAGGGTCTAAATCTAAGACTTTTCCTGCAATATCCATTAGCGTTTACTCGTGACGACCAGGGTCGTATTGAGACCCTTAATCCCTCGAGATTCAACCTGATTCGACCCTAATGAGCCTCTCGCTGACAAATGGGTGTACGGGCCCGCCCTCTATCGGCGATCAGCGAACTATCTCGACTGTGTCTTGATACACTTTGCACTTGCAGCCGTTTCTTTTGTTTGTTAGATGTAGAAATGGTTGTGTACGGTTTTAGATGATCTGTAATTGGGCCGTGTTATGCAATAATGTGTCAACCCACAAAAATATGAATTTTGTGTTAACGTCATCTAGTTCTTGTGGTAGGTCTACTGAACGCTTGAAAAAATACCCAGAACTGTAGTAAATTTAATAGAGCGTCTATCAAAAAAATCTTAATGCAGTTTGCATTTTTTCAAGCGTTGGGTAGACCTACCACTATAGCTAGATGGCGTTAACATAGAACTAATATTTTTGTGGGTTGACACATTAGTGCATAACACAGCTCAATTGAGGGTTCCAAACAACTGAAGTTTATATGGAAACATTCAGATCAGAGTATATTTTTTCAGGTGAAGGATGTAGTTAGTTTCTGTTGTCTTCCAGTTGATATAGAAAATTGAAGATCATACGTACAATTAATAACTTGGTATTCTTGAACATTTGAATACGTAAAAAGCTTTGTTAAAGTATCAGCTAATATAGAAATCAAAGCCATTCAATTTGATACTTCAAAATTAAATGACATTTAATAAAGAATACTGGGTATTTTTTTAAAATTGAAATTTCTCGAAATCTACTGACTTTCGGCTAGGCTACATGGGATGCTCATTTATTGCATATAGGATACACTATCACACCTTAAAGGGAATACATCAAATACGATCCTTTCCGAGATATTGGAACGACAGCATGACTTGAAATTTTCAGAAACAGCTTCGTGTATAATGAAAAATGACACTGTTTTTTTCCATAATTTAAACCAAATATGACTACCTAGAAAAAATATTGTATTGATATTCTTCAGGAGGTATATCAAAGTACCATCACGCCAACAATCACTATCTTAATTTAATTTTTCGTCATCCAACTCTCACCAACAAACTCTAAGTTAAATTACTGGCATCCGTCTACACGTGAGAGCCGCGAAAATCTTAATTAACAGATAGGCGCGAGTCATTTATCATGTCGCTATGTGATAAGGTAGGGGGCGCCACCTCACTCAGGTAAAGATATCGTAAGCGATGACGGGACATGATTGATGGATAATTCGATTTGTTAATGATTATGTTGCTACTGTTTTAGATGAAGTGTTTATTTTAAGGAGGGACGGAGGAGATGAGATACTTTCGTTAATCAACAATGACTGAAGAAAGTCTTCAAAGCTGTTTTTTTTTCAGAGAACATAATGCCAATTCCTGGCTAGAAAGGTTATGCTTCTAATCAGAGTAAGTGAATTTTTCAACATACAAAACCGAACATTATGTTCGTTCTGCCTAGCCTTTTCCCAACTATGTTTGGGTCAGCTTCTTATCTAACCAGGTGCAGCTGAGTACCAGTATTTTACACGGAGCGAATGCCATCAGACCTCCGTAACCCAGTTACCGGGCAATGCACGGTGGGGTCTTGATGTGTAATGTATGGTCACCTATCCACGGACTTACCGCGGCAAGTGCAGCTTAACCTTGCAAATCATATGATCTGCGTGGTTGCTGTTTAGCCACGAGCCTGACACATTATAAAAACCGAACATTATGTGTTTACGTATAACCCAATTTTAGGCTAGTACGGCAGTCTCAAACAATGCGCACGATAAAATGTTTCTTCATAAAGGCTCTAAAGGCCTGGTCAGACAGAGAGCGTGGCTGGGTGTGGCAGTCTCTGTGTGGCGTCTTCCATACATTGTTATAGTAATTCACACGCCACGAGAACGCGATCAACATGCGACGTTAATATCACACCAAACCACGCTCTCTGTGTGACTAAGCCTTAATACATTGCCATATGTTTTATCCGCTTTACGCCCCGCTTCACGCTAAACGTCTCCACAAACAAGGCCTTAGTCATGTATCTTATTATCTAATTAACTAAAGCTTAGGAATTTTGATCTTAAAGTGTTCTATTAATGATATCTAGTAACTATGTGAAGTATCGCGAATTAATTCGAAGTAACTTTGTATAAATGCTTAAAACAAAACAAACGCACTTCGTGTTGATAGCTCAAAGCGACACAGCTATTCAAGTATTAATGATAGCAACTCTGTGCATGATACGTAAAGACAAACTATCATTCCGACTATACGGACTGAAGTATTCCTCTTGTTTTACCACTTCAACTGAGAGCAACTCGTATCGTTTTATTTGCGTCTAGCTAGTCGGCAATGGTGTTTACTTCGATACTTATATGAACGAGTTAGTAATAGTCTTGTGGCGACGCTTGTGTATTTTGCGGAAAATTTACTTAAATAACAGAAAAATAAATTTGATGATGACTATGTAAGGTGGGCTTAGTTTCAGTGCATTTGGAGACTAGGCAGGCTTCGAGAGCTAACTGAGATAATCTTTTAAATCGACCATATCCTTTAGGTAAGTAACGTTGCGATCAGCCTTGCTATGAATCGCGCTTTTCCTCGCTTGAAATATGGATAGAGTTAGTAGGAGTAATTAACGTGCATTGGCAATAGACATTGCGATTTGAAGGATATTGTTGATAGAACTTTTTTAAATAATGCCAAAGGAACTTGTTTATTTTGGGTTTCACCCAGACGAAAACAAAATATAATCTGTAGGTAGTTAGTATGTATCTTAATACCTATACTAACGCTCCTACATTCGTCTAAGAAATATCGACTGAAGACAGAAAATCGCTTCAAAATAGCACTCAACAAACGACATAGCACTAACAAAATATATTCGTGATGCAATGAAATATTACAAGCAAAACATTACGCATCAAAATTAGGCGAGATACATTAGGGTGCTCTATAATTAAACATCAATAGCGTTACAAAAAGTAAATAAACAGGGTATGTACGGGGGGTGTGCGGGGTGCGGGAGGGGAAGGCGGGAGGTCTCGACTATGACTAATGTCCCGCGATCCGTCAGTGTCACTCGCGGGCTGAAGGGGGCGCCACTCTCGACAGGGCCGGAGTATGGTATCCTTTCCGAACAATATTTACCCTACGATTTCTGATATACATCTGTATGTTAATATGGATTTCACGTGCTTGTAAAGGGTCGAAGGTTTCGTTTATGATCGATATCTCAAATATTTCTGAAGCAAATAGACTTAGAAATCTTCTGAAGGACCCGTAAATCTTTTTTTAACAAAACTACAGCATTCTTACTAAACTAACAAGTACGCTTGCTAAACTGCCTCTCCATCAGTTTTAACAGACACCAGCTTTCTTCCAATCTATGGCTGCAATCTGACAAATTCAACATCATTTCGCATCGCTGAAACCGGAATACTTTGTACTATAGTTTTTATTTCACGTCATCACGCTAAAGAAACAAAATTTCCGCGTCTCACCTCCCCTAACTTTATAAAAAACAAATCGCAAATACATCCGACTCTGTACAGTTTCTGGGTCTTTTGAAATTGGTTTCCGCGCAGGGCAGCGGAGCAGATACTCCGCGACACATCGCCCCATCTCTGGGGCATACCGCGGGCACAATTAGATAAAATAAAAAAAAGAAACGAGTAATCCTGAGCCCAACTAGATTGCTTTCGGGACTGTAGGGTTGGTGGATCAAAAATGCGAGATAAAATCAAATTCGCGGAACTAGCTTAGGTTGGGTCGGTCTTCTGTGTTTAAGTCACCTTTAGTTAAAGAAGTCTGGCAACTTCTTGAATCATGCTTTGCAATACCCATTGATGATTCAGAGCAACACAAACCAAAAAGAATTACTTACGTATCAATAAGTAAAAGAATTTAACGACTTCCCAAAGTTTTTTCTACTATTTACTATTGTTTGAAGATGGGTAACATAATAGCAATGTGTTACAAATTAATAAAAATCGCTGTAAAATACGTTGCTAATATATGGCCAACTTGTACGGAATAATTCTTTCCACATTTCACATAAAACCTACATGGAATTTAATAACAGAAGGCGGACATACAACAAGCGAACACCGATTATTCATACTGATTTTTTTTCCTTTTAATTTCATCAAATTTATTTCACTCCGACAAATGGACGATCATTAATATAACATTTACGGGATACGATTATTTTACACTGACTGCCTACCCCGATACAAATGAGCCTCTGTAATGCATGTACTTATGTATATACTTTTTATGTAGCAACAACTACATAAAAACATGATTGCCTGGACGTATACATTAAGGTTTTCCGAGGAAATGGATGCCTTTCATTTCCTTCATGTAGCGTTTACAGAGCTCTAAGTTATAGGTATTATTTTAATACAAAATATGGAAGAAATATAGGAAAAAGGGAATAGTATTCGGGTTTTGATTGATACTGACGTCCTTAATGGTGAGGAAGAGGCCATGTCCAGCCGGGGTCTGCGATAGGCTGAGTGGATTGAAATAGGAAAATGGTACTATGTGTTTTGAGAACATTTAAATTATTATGGCCTATAGATAGTTCCGCGACAGGATGTTAGCATGAAATTCGATCACGATCGAATCAATCGTGACCCACGACAAAGAGAATACAACACAAGGCAGTGTAAATAATAATATGCTTTGAGATTAAATAAATATTACTGGTATATAACTAGGTGTCGCGGCACACCACAATAAAGATGACGGGACGAGCTGGATAAAATAAATGATAAACAGTCTTCTGGCAATAGATCGACAGATTTAGAAGTTATGGGAGGAGGCATTAGTCCAAAAGTTTGGCGATTCAGACTCACAGTCACAATTAAACTAAAGTAACTTTGATATTTAGCCTACATCTATCTATTGCTTAGAACCTATTCTTTTTTACCAATTCCCTGAACCTGAACCAATCTTATCCATTGTCCCATCCATGATATGTATACAGAGACCTGTAATAAACGTCGGGTCACAAGGGCCTTCAAGATACATGGGTGACACAGCAAGGCTGTCTAAGAATATTGTCTTAGTAACCTAGTTTTCCTCAGTTCTGCATAGGATTAACAGCTTTTGCACGTAAGCCTTCCGTTTCAAGATCTACGCGAAAATAGCTTTCCTTGTGCGAAAATAGGTCGAAATTATTTTCTTAAATGTTAAGAAGACTACCCTAACTTTTAATGCTATTTTATCAAAATGATTGGATTGTTCAATTTGCCTTAAAAAAATATTAATTAATTAGAACTTGAGGGAGGCCTTTGCCCAGCAGTGGTACAGTATAGCCAGACATAAAAATAGAAAAATGAATTGATTGCTTATAAAATATTGATGATTTAATAATCATCAACTAACTAATCACATAATCTTCCTAATAGGAAAAATCTGTTTTTATTTTTTGTTTACCATTGACTGTGTAAATAACACTGTAGTCATCGATAATATAGATACAGAAGCTTCATATTATGTAGAAACCTATTCATTAAAATTACGTGTATTGAATAAACATGCGCACAATGAGATAAATAATTAAATTAATTAGTAACGTAGCACAAATACGGTAAGTTTTAATTCAATACCCATTGAAAGGGAAGTTTGCCGATCAAAAATCAACCGACAAACATTCTTTATAAGTTTCATTTTTCATTGTGGAAATGTTTTCGGAAGCTTACAAAATGAGATTTGGGTGGCGCGGACCCGAATGAACTCTATATTTTTGCACGTAAATATCAATTTTGCGTAGCTTTACATCAACAGAAGATTTTGGAATCTGATCGGTTGGTGTTTTTGCAAAACTATCATTAACAGTGAGTGTACAAGGTTGATTTTCCTCAATTTTGTGGGCTGGTTTCCCCGTCCCGCACTTCAGTGCACTCCCTTAGACAAATGACGCAGCATTTGTCCAAATGATGGCGCGGGCGGCGGAGAGAATGAATTTAAATTATCATTCAGTGGTACCAACATAAAGTGCAAGAGTCCAAATTCGGTTCTGTGTGGGTGCACCACCACATTCCGCTTAGAAACCGAAAATTTATATGCAAATCTGATAAGAATATATCTATTTCCGACAAGGCGTTTGTTTACTGATTGCGATTGGTCCACAGTTGGTTCGTTTATTTCGAACATCGACACATACTTGGAAATACGGATGAAAATAATAACGAATATTAAATTAATTTAACTATTATTAAATAAATAAGAGTAGTCTATTCAAAAAACGATGGTCTACTTGATTTCCTAACTAAACTCACTTTAATTTCAACTTACTGAAATCCTGCTACGAAAATATACATGGCTAATAGTAGCTAATAGCTTTACTTAATAGTTTTAGTTTAATCATCGAAATTACACATTTTGTTACTTACAACTAAACTCCATAAATATTGGATGAATAGGAATACCTGTATACATACGGTTATATAATTGATGAAGTTGATATTTTTCTAGACAGACTACCCTACGTTATACCTAAGTAAACAATACCTAGACCGAGACGTTCAAAACCATATTCCAATACCTATTTATTCAGTCATAAATCAAATCGTAACATCAAACCCACAAGTGAAGCGTCGCGTCTCTATTCCATGTTTCTAAACGGTTGTTTGAATTCTTTCTTTGAATTCTTTTTACGCGTTCTTTTTTGGCGGGAAAGGAAATTGAGTAATGGCGGCGTCACAGATGGCATCATGGTAGATTGATAACGGGGAATGAAGAGCACCGTTCTATTGTGGCTTTGTCATATGTACAGGTATGTGGTAAAAACTTATTTCCTTGCCATATGTTGGATTTGTATTAGGAAGAAATGTGCAAAGGCGTGACTGATTGATTGGTTTTGATTAATTATGTCGAAGGTTCGTTTGATCAATTAATTATTATATTTGGAGCTTTTGGGATTTCAAATTGTAAATGACGACGTCTTCTATTTTTCCGTGTCTAATAATAATTTTGTCAAATAAATTAATATAATTTTAAAACCTAATTTTAGATATCTACGTTGGTAGTAGGTTTAGGTTGATTTTCTACATTGAAAAGACACAGAGCTGTGATAAAATAAATTATAGTAAGTATTCCCCACACCTCAAGCCGCTATCGACGCGGCGACGGGTCACCGTCCATAAATATTATTAACAAGTATGTAAGAATCTTATATTTAAGTACAGAGATATTTTTATCTCGGCGGGCTAAGCCGTCGATGTGCCTAGTCCCTGATAAATGGCCACAGAGACAGGAGAACACGTTTCCCAACTCCATAGCTGTAACAGAAAACAATCCCGCGTGTATGGTGCCTAAAGAAAAAAAACAATAGGGTCGTGATGAAGACGTAGCCATTGTGAACAACGAGCGGGCAATAATTCACGGCTTTGTATGCCTTCAGAGCCCGATTAATTCTAGATATCTCCATTCGCCTATACGTAATAGTGATGAAACCTTTTTGATTCGGTTGATGTTAACAACGATAGCGTAGGTTGAAACAAGCGTAAAATATCACTACAAACTTTTTGTAATCAATTTTAGGTACAATTGGTTCTACAAAATTCACATGCGCTCAATTAAAACACTACTTTATCAAATGTAAAATCAACATAAATAATCTATTTATACACTTCAAAGGACAAACGAATTGCGTTCCCATTCAGTGAGATTTCCATACTCACCTACTTTAGAAAGCAGGCGACATTATGCAAATAAAGTAAATTGAATTACCGGAGTTAAATGTCGTATAAGATAAAAACGACGACGCAATCTACAACCCAATGAGGAGACGTTGTATTAACATATTCAAACCCCTATTGAATATTTATATTATGTAGGATACTCCCCGACAACTGGTGTCGGCTCTTTACTCAGCCTTGTAGCACTAATGGATGCCACTATCTTTCCCCTGTACGCGTCAAAACAAAAACAAAAAATTGGATTAGCGGCCTACCTTTGTGGCTCTCTCCGTATCTAATTACAATAAGAAAAATAACTGGCTATCTGAAGAAAACAAGTGATAATAATGTGTTCCATTTTCAAAATTCTACATCGAGACACTTGGAGTTCTATTTACATAAAGTAATAAATAGGTGCCTATATACTACGAACTAAGATACAGCCTTTGCTTTTATTTTTACAAAAAAACTTAAAATATTAAGCGACATTCAAGCTGCGGAGGAAGTAAATGAAACTAAAATGTTTGGTAGGTATATTATTTAATATAACACTATATAGGTAGTTAAAAAGGAAATATATACTTTAAAGTTAGACTGCTTATTTAAAACTTAGCAAAACATAATTATTGTCAATAACCATTATATTTAACTGTGAAAAGGCAATTTGTAATCAATCTACACACGTTTCGCTCCAAAACAGTATGTATATCATCCTTTATTGCAAACCACTTCATTAATTTTACATAAAATCCTATAATTAACACGCTAGTCTTGCCTTCCTGATTTGCTGCATCAGGTTATTCGTTATGGTCATTCAATTAAATTTCATGCCAGCCGCGTAAGGTAACTTATTAAAAAGCCATCAAATCGTTTACAGCCTAAAGGTTTCTTGACTCGGTAAAGCCTTTAAGGTGTGTTCCACTTGGAGTCATTAATAATATTCTGATCGGAATAATTATTTCGTTAAAATACTAATAGGGATGGCGGTAACTTATTGGAGGTTTTGTAATCAAAATTCTTTATAGACCTTAAATTATATTTATAAACGATTATAATTTTATTGGAATGATTGAATAATAAATTTTATTAGGAGCGTAGGATTCAGGTACCGTTAGTATATGTGATTAGGTACTACTACCTACAGTCTGCGACAGGTCGACATGGCAATCGGGTATGAGGTGAGTGGTGGACCCTAGGAAGCCCCGCACACCCGCACAGCGCCCGCCCGCGCCATTTTAGTCTCATGCATGAGTCGACCGCGTTTATCAATTTCGATCTCGCTCACGTTGTTGCTTGTAGTTGTGTATTGAAAATGACTAGAAAATTGCCATGTCGACCTGTCGTGGACTGTACAATGTATGAGCTGTTTAACTTCCTGCTCTAAACCACTAGAAAAAAAAACTTAAGGCTGAGTTACACGAGGATAGCTTTTCGAAGCGAGCCTCGTTCTGACTTTGTCTTTCTCGGTGATGAGAACGGAGACAAGATGAGACTCGCTTTGAGAATCTATCCTCATGTAAATTTAGCCTTTCGTTTGACAATGTTGCTTAGGGTTTAATAAAAGCTTTTGTTTGTGCATGATTGTAGTCATGCTAATTCTAAAGCACATGTCGATCGTTTGCTAATATCCCCAATAAATTACTAAAATGCAACAAACATTGATACCAGTAAAGTTAAAGCACTACATACAAAAACACTTGAAGAAGATAAAAAAAAGGAAAAAGTTAATACATACATATATACATAAACTCACGCCATTTTCCCATGGGGGTTGGCAGAAACTATAGAACGACACATGCTACGTCCCTTACATACCCCTTTCGCTTTATTCACATTCATACATCTTGTCATACACGCACGCCGGTTGAGAGTACTACGCACCTGACCATTGTGAAGAACATCACGAATAACATCGATGTATGTCCTTCTAGGACGTCCTCTACCGGCGTTTCCATTGACATCCGCCTTATAAATTCCTTTTGTTAGTCACCGTTCACTCATTCTCTCAACATGACCAAACCACCTAAGCATACTCCATTCAATTTTTGTCACTACATTATCTTTTAAACCGCAACTTTATCTAATCTCATCATTTGTCAATCTATCATTCAAAGTTAATATGAAAGTTAATATTAAATGATATAAAAAATCTTGTTAAAATATTGACGAACCTTTTCTTCGGCGTCAAGAGGAACACACCAATTCTCGCACCGAAGAGTTGCACGCATTGCGCCTTACCCGAGGCTAGAGGCGAATTTTGCAATCAGCACGCTCGTGTAACCTTTTATTTTAAAACAAAATAATAATAAATAGGTACTAAATAAGATACAGTTTTAATAATAATCATGTTATTGGTACATTTTCATCAAGAGCATGATCCAAGTCTAAGCAAACGTTCTCTAATTTATGTTATAAGCATTTACTATGAATACAGAAGAATTGAAAAATAGCACTCACATAGGTACGGAGAAAATACTGAACGTAGCAACGGAACCTCAATGCAAGAAGTTCAAATACTGCAAGGCGCCTCACATGACGTGTGCGTCGAAATGTGGTGACCTGCGGATAATTTATTGATTTCGTGTAAAAAATATTGGTGTTTCTTTAATAGTGTCAATAAATCAAACTTTTTTCAGGACTTTATGTATTTGATAGAGGTGAATCCTCTTTTATTTACAGTTATATTTTGATATAATTTTCAAACTAACTTGCATACAAACTCTATTCAGACAGTCAAGTTCACAAAGATTTTTGTTTGCGTAGAGTAATTAAAATATTACTGAGCTTGCTCTAGGTCCTATAAATATAAATTTTACTATTTGGAATTATACATTTATATCTTTAATCTGCATAGGCTATAGCGCAAATGCAGTGTAAAATTAAGAGACTTTGAAATCCTTCTAATTAACTTTGTTTGGTTTACAATTTAATATCTAAAAATTTAAATTTATCCTAAATTTCCAGATTTACTTGACAATAAACGTAGCCAGTGCAGTGGTAGGCTCATGAATAAATAAAGTGGTGTTTATGTAACGTTTGGCCGGGATTAAAATTCAAATATTCTGACAAGTCAATCTACGGCGCTCCCGGGCGGTCCCGGGAGCGGACAGCGGAGCGTCATGCACATAGCACAGTATAAGCAAAATTAGAAGACTGTCTTTTTTTGGGTTCCAGATTTATGACACGCATAGCTTTTGCTTTACAAACTGAATTATTAAATTCCTTTTGAATCACCATAAAAACTTAGTAAACGAGTTTAACCTGTTGACGATTATTTCGTTTCAATTATGAATGGTGATATGCCTACTTAGTTTGTTAGTTATGGTCCGTTCAGCAAGATACGACGACGAATCAATCTATGTACCTAAGTTAGACCGAAATTCTTCCAAGTTGGTGTTTGAAATATAATTTAGTTTTTGTAGGTACGTTTATTTCACGTCTAAGCGAGTAAATGAATGTTTGAATAGGCGAGTAAATTAATGTTTGAATATTTACATAAACGTTTTTTCTAGGAAAACCTAAACGTAGCTTCCTAAAAGTTTATGTTTAATACCTTTAGTACACAGTATTCAATGCGTAGACTTTTAGGAAGGTATCATATTGTTATCAAGTTGGTCATGGATTCAAGAAAATATTACGATAATATTTATTTATCTCCAATTTTTGCATACTCTGCAACTATTAAACACATTCAGTGCATTTGCATACGTTTCTACACGGAGTACCTATGACTGCTGGATTAATACTCTGTAATCTGAATCTTAACATTAAGCTCCCATGTGATATAAATTAATAGCAAAATTAATTAAACATGTGTTATATCAACAACGATATTATTTATGATTCATTAATGTTTGTAGATATTTCAAATTAATGGTATAATCGTATTAAGTAGGTACTGTACGAACATACAGAAGGCACGTAGTTATATATTTTTAAAACGGCTTATAGAAATCTCAATTTTTGCTTACCCAACCCGTCCTTCTACAGTTATGCTAATAAAAATATACAACAAAAGGAAAGTAATTAAAAAACCGACTACTTCATTACCAAAAATTAAAACGTCAAAATCAAACACAAAAGACGCCATATTTGGTCGGTGGGCACGTAGTGGAACACGCACCGCTAACAGAAAATAAGGGACACACAGAAAGACAGGAAGGGCCCGTGCGAGCGAGAGAGTGATAAAACAGGCCCTCGGACGAAAGGGAAGGCGATAGTGACGCGATGATTGAACGCGCCACAAGAAAAATGATCACCCGTCAACCGGCGACTGAGAGAAACTACCCCTAGCGGGCGAGACAGGGAAAGACATACTTTCCGATAAAGCGTGCGAGCAGGACAGCAAGTACCAAAATAGGGGTGACGTACAGTGATGGATTATGCTTTTCTCTCTAAAGAAGGGAGGGGCTCACAGGTCGTTATGGAAAAAGCTGAGGGAAGTGGGGACCGACATGTGTCGGAGACGTATACCGAACCGATGGTGGCCTTAATTGATTTCTGGATTAATCTAACATTTTTGTTATTAATTAGGTTATATGAATACATAATACTATATGTACTTTATAAATAATAAATATAATTTGTTCAAGAAAAATAATAAATGAAGTAAAAATAAATTATTACATCATATTAACAAAATTTTCACAGATTTTTACATTAAAACGTGATTATAAAGTAAATAAGTTGTTACCTAAATCAACGGTGATTTTTTAATCCAATGAAATTATTCTCAAAAATGTTATAGGTATAACCCATAAACATGATGACCCCATTCTGAATATGCTCAATTTCAATTTTGCCAATTTCAGAAGTCACGCAAGCGGATCCGCTGGCATACGTTTCAGAATAAAACTTAACATTTAATATAATATAATTTTAGTTTTCGCCAAATTATTTTATGTTCCCAGAACTAAAACATAGGTATGGAGCACAGAATGTGGTGACTAACTGCGTGCTAACATTATAGTTAGTGCTGAACAATCAACTGACCACCCCACACATTAAAATTTTTACGAGGGGCATCTAAAATGCCACTCACAGAAATGCCTTTGTCCAGTTTGAAGGGCGTTTATTGTTTTATGCCTTTGTTGTGTTAAAATTTAAATCCTTAATTATTCATAGGATTGTTTGGGCGACAATATTTTCACAATAGGCCCCGGTTTTGCAGGGGAGGTAATCGGTTTGATTAATAAATTGTCAAGTTGAATCCAGCGTTAGAATATAAATTGTTACCACAGATATTTCATCCCATTATTATAGCGAGATCCCGCTCATTGTTTTACGAAATGTCATATCTCATTCTGTCACCTGATTGTTTTGGTTCAGGTTTCAATGGGAGGTGTCTTCTAGTTTATGCCTGGAATTGAATATATTTCGGGGTTTGCGAAGTCAGATTTATCATGTAGAGGGGTTTTGTGAGTTAATGTAGATAACATAGTGGATACGTGCTTTCTGCTTATTGCCATACTAGTTGTTATTTATCTAAATAAATACTTTTTTTAAATCCTATGAGGCACGAGACAGAATTCATAGATGCGCCTGAGCAACTTATAAATGAGTAAGTTCAAAAGGTACTTATTAAATTACAATTTAACAAGAGATAATGTTGACTTAGGAAAACAAAAAATATAGGTACTTAGTTTGAAAGGCAAAATAAAACGTTCGACCTTTACAAAACATTTGTCTTGAAGGTCGAATTTTAATTCTAAAAATAATTTCGTCGGTATTTTTACAGGCTGTTAAACAATGTTAAATTCTGCTACCGTTCTGTTGAAACAAATTAATTTAGACAAGAGGAAGATGTAAAAACTTCCAAACAGCAATTACGTTTTATTGTAAGCCATTATATTAATCATCGGCAAAATTAATTTTTCCTTTGGACAAATCACCGAGTGGTTTGTACAAAACGTATTTTGTTTTTGATTGATAACCTGAGTTTTCAATAAGAATTCGTATAAAATGAAAATAAAGTATTTGCGTGTAAGATTAAAAGGAATGTGGAGCTGAATAAACAAAAATAACGTTATTTTGTAACAGATTTTAGGTTAAAAATTATAGTACCAAAAATGTTACTGACTTCTGTACCTATTAAAATGCTAGACTCTAAATATTTTAATTGTGATTAAAAAACTTGGTACCTATATTTAAACAAAATTACAATCTCAATCTTCATTTCAAATCAAAATATAGTTATGGAACAGTCGTTTATTGCAGTCAACATTTTAATTTATCCACGGACAAACAAAAATGTTGATAAACAAGAAAATAGCCATGAAAATGGAACACATGCTTAAAATGATAAAATAGTTGAAATACCTGCTCAAAATGGGCATCATTTTGAAACTCATTAGCCTCCCAAACGTTTCATATTCATAACGTACAACTGTCAAAAGCGTAAAAATCAGTGAACGCATTGTGTAATTGATTTACCGCTTATTGTCCACAAGTCTCCAGCACAACCGTCTCATTAACGATTCAACAGAGCAAATTGTGCTACCTAATTACAACTGAATAGGCAAAGACAAAACAGTATTTATGTTCACTAATTTATCACACAATGAGCCAATGTTTCGGCCGACCGACGTACATTGAACGCACAATAACTTAGAGAACCTTAAAATTGAGCTTAGAAAAACTATTAGCATTTAACAAATGTTAGAACGTCGAAAATATGACATTGCCAGTGCACGCCGTTCAGAAAAACAAAGGATAACGTTTAAAAAGTATAAAGAAACAATTGCCTTTTATGAGCGTGCTAATGAGAGCGTTTTGAAGCACGCGTGTACTTGTCTGGGGTTCGACGCCGTTTCAATTAAAGGCAGTTGAAATTAAAGACGGCTTCCTGATTAGTTGTCTTGGTGTTTGAGTAATTGAGAGGTAGGTCACGACTGTATATGTTATGCGTATATTATAATAAACATACGTCTATTTCAGTTTATATTTACATTAATTTTACGGTAGCTAAGTATATAAAAAAACTTCTGAATATTTACGAACTTTGTTATGCAGCTTGAAAAATTTGAAGTTTTCTTATAAAGTATTATTTTTGTCCTTGATACGCATAAGCAACCAATATATCACATCTTTCCAATACGACAGCAGTTAATCATAGGAAACTTTGTTGACACCACGAATCCATTATACATGAGTATGCGATTATTTTGATGGATTCCATGAGAATACAAGCATCAGCACTCCCCTAAAATCTCGAAATCGAACAAAGGGAACACGTGAGACTCCCTTCACATCCGAGGCTAATGCTCACCCCACGGAGGAAGGAGATGTAGAGAAAAATGCGTATTTATAGCAAATACTCGTACTCAAACAGTCCTACATTGTGTACGAGTCAAATAAATGAGTCTCATTTTTCGTGCTGTCAAAAAAATCTGAATGGAAAAGAAAACGCGGCGGCGAAAAAACGGCAGGCTGCGGGCTTTTTATTTAGTTTTTAATGTAATACTGATTTGGGATGTTTCAGATTAATTGCGCCTTACCTGAGGCGCGGCAAGGGTGATGCCACTGAAAGAGTTCCACGACGCTGATCGATCGACGAGCGCAGATTGAAAGGAGAGACGTGAAAGGTAATTATTCATTTGGCGACTAGAATAGAATACTTTTGTACCTTTATCTTGGGGTTTTTTTCGATACTTTTGCACGAAATTTGCAAGTAAATGGATGGAATGACACGGTGATTTGTTTTGTCCGACGCCTCAGACTTCCCACGAATTCGATTTTCGCTCCTTGCGTGTACGTACGTTATAGAAATGGTAATGCGACTTCACTGAACCTGCGAAACACGTGATATTATCATATAAGTGCCTAAAATTGCCTGTACTTTGAATCTAGGCACTACAATATAAATAGATATCAGACATGCAACCCGATTCTACGCTACATGTAGACAACTTTTTTGGGTGTTACGCAATAAAAATAGACAACATTTTCGAGTTTTGCGATATTCAAAATAGACTAACAAACACTGAACAATGCAAAAATCAAAAAGCGAACACACTTTCGAAAATGAAACAAAAAATTTGCATGCCGATAGCCGACAATGGACTGCCGCAGAACCCGGAAGATTGCACAATACAGAACAATGAACTAGAAGCACATGTTATCCTGACCTGATTTCACGAAATCCTATTAAGGGACTACTGGAGACGCCAGGAGCCTTTGTCTCCACAACCTTTTATGATTTATGTGACGTTTCTTTGATGTTTATGGCACATGCCTCATTTAAATACGTCGACTTGTGCTTTGCACATTTTAACGCTCGCCCATAGTGATTTTTTCCAATAGAACTGCGCAATACTTCCACAAGTCCTTAGCATTTGAATGCACATTTGGTTACCAGATTAGTTTTCTATGAAGCGAGACTATACGTGTGTAAACAACCAGTCACATTGACTCATTAACTTATATTCCTAATGTGTT
This sequence comes from Amphipyra berbera, assembly GCA_910594945.2. Taxonomy (NCBI): domain Eukaryota; kingdom Metazoa; phylum Arthropoda; class Insecta; order Lepidoptera; family Noctuidae; genus Amphipyra; species Amphipyra berbera. The sequence continues at coordinate 19,305,276 of OU343128.1, forward strand.
ATTCTTGGACAAAACAACGGTCACTTTACATCTCAATAAGCGAGGATACTTACTTATTTGTATGATAAAATAACGTTCGTCCCTGTAGTATTACGGCGGACTTTCTCCATCGTTACGTAACCGAAAGCCAATGATTACGGGCCTATCCGCAGCAAAAAAGGTAAAGTTTAAAATATCAAAATGAAGTCTTCAAGTTGTTCGACGTTGTTATAAAATTACAGGCAGCTAGGCGGCGAAAACTGGCAAATTATAGTCTGGGACCGCAGACATTGGCCGCGGTCATGGGTGCGCGGGCGATAGAGATCGCGGTGATTGCGTGCTCGACTATTGTGAGCCGACTATTATGGTGACTTAACTAAACGCTACGATAGAATATAATATTCGTCGAAATGTTAGCTTGTTTACTCTTCCTATCTAAAACAAAACCTGGTTCGATATTAGTATTAAATTGATTTTGACTGGTAATAATATAATCAAGAGATCAGATAGCCGTTAAAAATAAAATAAAATACACTAACTGTATACTGTATTCGTAATTCTGTTAACCATTTCCATTATGATAAAGTTCTTGTTTAAATATACGAAGAGAATCATTTTAAACCATTCCTTTCATAATCCTCTTAATTTTTTTCTTCGAAAAAGTCATCCTGTTTTTCTATTTCGATAAGAATATAAAATATTTCTATTTAATATTATGTCACATTACTGATAGTCTTAACCTGTAGATATATAAAAATCATTCTTATACCTACCTAAAGAAATGTATATTCCATCTATCTTGTTAAGTTAATTTTAAAAACGTAGGTATCTTCAGTGACAACCTGATCAAAAGTTCTAACTTTTCTAGGTTATATTCCCAAATAACTTGGTGTCAATGCATGATAAACCCCGGATGGAACGGCTCCAGATACGGCAATATTTTTTATTGCAAAACCATTTGATATAATGACCTTTACGATATTTTTGGTACACCCTTTAAACACAGAGCACCAACCTGTTAAATAAAACGAACTTCCATGTTTATTTTTTCAAAAGTTCGATGCCTTAAAATCATCAGGTTTAGTGATCCGAAACGTCTCAATACCCAAGTAACGAGTTGCCCATTAATACGGGGATGTATCGCGAGATAACTTTATTCTGGTAGCCGACTGCTTTGTATGCGGCCGTCCAAGCGTCCGTCATTACCAAAATACCAACTTAAATCACCACCCCGTACACACAATTGTCACCTTTAAGTCTTGAGTGGTAAAGTTCAAGAGACGTGTCTGATTACGTTTGCAAGCGCAGCCCTCTCGCTTTTATCTTATTGGTCAACCATTACTCCTAAATTTAAACTCTTCATTATAATGCCGCAGTGAGAAAAGTCGCGATAACAGACGGCCACGTGAATAAAATATAGGTAATGAATTCTGATAAAGGAAGGCTCGTGGATAGATAATGTGGCGTGTTAAGTTGTTTACGGGAAATGCGATCAAGATATCGATAGGTAATGTAGCTGCTTTTTTACTTAACAATACATATGCCTTAAGGTTACTTTTCGCAAAACATAGTCTCTTTAACCGTGGAAGATATAATACATATGTGGTCACACCACTCAGTCGAAACATGAAACACTTAAAATGATTTGATACTTTCTTTTGATGAAATTAATAAATGTCTTCTACCTTTTACTTCTAGGAGTAATTAGTTTCAGTCTGTGATAAATTTTATAAATCATAATATAATCATTTTCAGGAATCAATTGCATAGCTAGTTGAGTAGTTGAAAAATCAAACAAAAAAAGATTCTTTGATAGCCATACTTAGAATACGAACAGCCCCTTAATAAACATACGTAAGTAAGTAAAATATCTGCAAATATACTCATAATTTTATCAAAATGTACGCCCAAACATTTTGAAACTCGTTCTTATGCCCTCACCTTACATAATAACGGAGACGTATACTCAACAACAGTAATTTGTCGAAGAGCTATCTGGAGGCTGGCCAGTCCTTGATTAGGGCACGACTTCGATGATGCTGTTTACCCCTTTCTTATGCGGCGAACGTTTAGGTTATAGCTATGGTTGACGTGACCTACGCTCACGCGGTGGTTGGTCCTTAATAGCGTGTACTTATCTGTCTGTACAGTATCCTGGAGAAAATTCGAGATGAGTTTAGAAAAGGCGGAAGTATGGCATTGTGGGCCGGGATTGTTGAGTATTTTTCTGAAAAATGTAGTTCTTGTTATGTCCGTCCGTACATTTATTTACTCCTGTAGTTTGGTATTAATTTTTTTTGTCTAATTAAATTAATTAGCTACTCATAAGTCAACCCATCAGAAGTTTCTGTACTCCACATCATCGGATTCTTAGCCTTTCGATCAAATTTAACCCAACTGCCATCACCGTGTTTTAATAAAATTAATGTAACAAAATCGATAAAAAAATATATTCAATTAAAACATCAAAACAATCGATACACGCCCAAACCAAAATCGATTACCAACAATCGATATTCGCGTCCCGAGAGGAGGTCGGGGGGAAAGGGAACGGTTGTCTCTGCACCAGGCGTTGACTAATCGCGGCGCGTCCGCGTGGAATAAGACTGATTGCACCGGGGCTTGCCTATGCCTGCCTGCTATGTGGTTCGCCAGCCCTCTACCTACACAAACCGACATTATTTAAGAAATCAGCTCGCTGGAGCGGCAACAAAGGGAGTTTTTACCACCCACGCTACGTGTTTTTGAAAGACTTATTACGTAAACTAAGTAGTGTGATTATAGAAAGTCGGTAAAGTTAGCTTGGAGTTATACGAAAGTATTTTGCGAAGTTTAAACATTCAAGCACGTTTTAAGCTGTGAAAACAGCGTTTTTTTGTAATATTTTATATAACCTACCGATACCCATAATATGAAAAAAATATAATGTTACTACCATCTATTATTTCAACAATAAATAAATACCTACTCAAATGTATTTATACAACTTTATTTCAGTTTTATTAGGATGTCCGGTTTTTGAACCTGGCAGCATTTTTTTTGAGATGTTTATCTTATTTATTTACTACATTCATTCATCTTTTTAGTTACAAATTAAAGAGATAGATCTTTTACCGAATAACTTATCATGTGTGTGTATATTTCAACCTTTTAAATATTTTAACATAAAATCGCCACACGATTCTAAGATACAATATTCTTTTGCAAAACAGCAAGCAACAGTTTGAATAATTATTCAACTAAGGTAGGACAAGTTAGTTAGACCGCAACTTAATAAAAAGCAAAATTAATTGATCACTTAATTAAGTGTTTTCAATTTATATCCATCGCGAATCAGTAGTGAAGTAATGGTGTTGTAAATGATTGGTGTTATTAATCTATAATTTCCACTCAATAAATGTTCCATACACGCCCACTTTCCTCAATCACGTACGATGCACTGTACGTGTTATTTACCTCTCTTTTCAATTCAGTATGAAAGATAGAGATACATAATTCGTGACGAAGACTGCAATCAAGATATTAACGTAATAATTGTACGATTTAAACAGGTCTCGCGAAACAATCTATGAGGGAATAATTTACACGCCGATGGTTTTATAATTAACTGTTTGATACGCAGTATTTTTAGATGAATGAGTAGGTATCTAGTAGGTATTTTTGTTAATGCGTTAATATCTAATGTATAATTATGAAAAACGCACAAGCTTACAATATTCGCTGTAAGTTGCAGTTGTTCATAATAACTGACAGTATTTAGTTAGATTGGTAGGTATTTTTAATTAATTTTTGTAGTATTTGATAGTGCAAAAGAATTGAGGCATGCAATATCGATTAAATTGGTTAAAACTTATTTTTTTTTAGTAAATAACATACTCAATTTCTAATTTAATTGAATTTGTAGAGAAAATGATTAGATATTTTTCAGGTATTGTATTGTTTACTGATTAAGCTTAACACTCACTAGAGTGTTAAGCTTAATCAGTAAACAACAACAACAGTTTTTTACATTAGGTACTAACCTAATGTAAAAAAACTCAAGTTTATGTGTAAAAAGAATACACAAACTATTTCTGAACCACAAAAGTCAAACATCAAGAATAAATCTTTGTGTAAGTTTTAAAGAATATGTAAACCGCTATTTCGTATTTAACACTTCGAGATCAAACGTCCCAAGAAATTATATACCAGAACATAATCCTTTTTATTATCACATTATAATCCAAAAACTCTATTCCGAAACCACAAAATCTCTTAATCCTATCCAACAGCATAATTCCTGTATGTTTACAATTTGTCCAACATAATGGGCCATTAACGATCCGTACAGATCTTTTAATAGTTCTCGATTGGCGATATATCAAACTTTTGCCTGAACAAATAAAACAATTACCTATTACACATAGTGAAGGCAATCGGCGTGTCTGGGAGGTAGACTGATGGCGAACGCGATCGATGGTGACAAATGGATGTCGACACACGAGAATACGGCCGTGCGCACGCTTCAGACAAAAATGTCTTGATAGATAAAAATAGGACAGCTAATGGGATTTCGGGCGGCGATTGATCGTATAATCGATGGTTGGGCTCGGTAATTATTTAGTGAAGTGCATAGTTTTCAGGATTTTTCTTTAGAGCAAAAGATGTAGAAATGACGAAGAGTTGTTTGTTGTAACATTTCGATCATTTGAATGTTTTTTCGAGAAATCTTCTAAGACACTCTATTAAAACCTGCATTTTCCGTAACTGACTTCTAATTTAACTAATTAGGTACTCAAACTTTAGTATGACATATACAAGGTTAGTCGGAAAGGGGGTACTAAGCCGCGGGCCACCTAAAGTATCACTGATGACTATTTTAAAGCAAGTGTTAAAATTTCAAAATTCGATAATTTTTATTTGCATGTAAAAAGATTTTTATTTTAATTTTTCGATAAAAATATCTTGCCTGCTTTAGTTATGAATTCAGTAAATTAATGTTGTAATCCGTGACCCCAAATATGACCTAAATTGTAAAAACAGCTGATCATAGCTATGGACAGATAGATTTTAGCATATTTTTTACGAAATCTTTGAAAAGCTATTTCTCTTAAACTATCGAGTTTTGGGGAAAGTTGTAGAACAAAAGTTATCCTTTATTATGAGTACTTTAACACCCTTTCGGCTTAGTACCCCCTTTCCGACTAACCTTGCATATATATAAAATTAAATATATTAAGTTAGTACCTATTTTAAAATCTCATTAAAGTTCTCTATCGGCCTCAATCTTTCCAATTTTTAAGGTGAGTGTCGCAAATGTCGTCCATGTAAGTAAGGCCTGTTGTACACGCGATCGGTATGCGGCATGCAGTAGTAACGAAACGCGATACGATAGCGTGCCATAGTACATGAGTCAAATGCCCGCATGCCGTAGGGTGGAGTCCCCTATTATTGGACGGAATTATTCAAGTCATGACGTTCAGTGACGCCCGATTTTAATCTAACATCCTGCCTATGATTTGGACATTGTACTTTTGTTTTGCCGTAGAAGATTTATATGACTACTGTTTGAATTGCCGGCCTGAATGTATTTTTAATGAGGGCGCAGTTGAACTGTTAAATGCTATGTTCAATTCCTAATTGAACATTTAAAATGTCATTAAATAAACTTGTGTTTAACACTGACGCACTGAGTAAATTGAGCAAGCTTTTATATGTAAAAAATATCAGTGCAATAATTTCCAAAGATATTAGAGACTTTTGATTATCATTAAATCAACGTACACTATCCACAATATTCTTTGCTGCAAGTCAGCAACACACAACACTAAAGAATCACCGCAAGCTTAGACGAGAACAAAGGCACCGCACTCGATGCTCTTTTTTATCGATACTAAATATCGAGATGTTATTCGAATCAGTCCCAGATTGATGGCCGCTCGGATATATCGCATACCTATCAGTTTTATGTTCAGGCACTTACAGTTAATGCTTTCAGAAATGCACGGCATTAGTTAGCATGTCGATTTAGTCATTGCTCGTTCGCTTAGTGACGAGCAAATTGTTATTCGATTAGGCTGTTAAATGATCATTTAAATTGACGCAAATCGATTATTTAATCGCTTCTTATTAACCTTGTTAGCAATGAGACGTAGCGTGTCAATGAATATCAGATTGAATATTGCTTTGCTTTTCCTTTTATATTTTTTTAATAGCCATCTTGCTACTATACTAAAAGATACAAGTTGAACAAGTAGTACCTACGTTATTTATACCATTTTTTATTTAATAAAGTAGGTACCTACCCGTAATATTAATATCAAAATATTCTGTGAAGATTGCATTGCTTTTGGGAAGCTTAGGAACACATCACGTTTCCTTCCATTTCTTCTCCAAATTTGATTAAAAACTACCTTAATTTCGATGTATATAAGGTCTATCTGATACTTTACATTCCATATAAATCAGAAAAACTTTTTGTGTGAAAACTTAACACACAAACAAAACAAACTTTTCCCTCCAACCCAGGCTAGTGCAATAATTTTCTATTCAAAGAACCCTACATGCAACTGCATAATTAAAGTACGGAACACACCCAACTTTTACGCATACATATCAGATTCTAATAAACCGCCACGCCATAGCGGGAATGAGCCCCAAAAAAACCCAAAATTCGATACACAAGTGTCGGCGTAACATTTATAGATACTGATTAATGATATGGAAACGAAGAGGGGACGTTTCTCGCCACGATGATCGATGGTCCACAAACTTATTAGATAATGGTGTTTCAATAGAATTAGGAGCTTTGTTCTTCTTGCCCTTGCTTCGGGTCAAGCGCAAGATACATCTTTCGTCTGTCTGGAGGTAACGGTACCAAGACCGTATCGACGCGAGTATTTATAAAACGACAGAATATACCGTGTAAAGTTAAGTTGAGTGTGCTTTCAAAAATAGCTGTCTAAGGTGGCGAGGAATTTAAGTAGGTAAGCTCCGAAGTAATTTTTAAATCAAAGAATTGTAAAGATGCTTTTGTAAAGGAGCATAGGTTCTCAAAAAAAAATTGGCAAATGATATCAGAGCTGGAGTCCACGTATTTAGTGTTTCAGGAATAAGTAATGTTCAGAAATATTGATGAACTTGAACTTGTCATGGGTAATAAATCATTAAGATTTTAAAATGCCAAGATTCCTTATGAAATGTTTTACATATCCTAAAACCAAGAAAAGATCTCAGGAAATATTAACAGACATTTTAAAATAAGCTATTTTTTTATTTAACTCTACCAATGCACTGAGGCCTTAAGAACGTACTTTAGTACTATCAAACTCTCAGTAACAACAGATAAAAAGGCCCGTATTAATTAATATACCTCTCTCAACATGGCGGTCTGGGAGCAGCAGCCCAAGGGGAGCTATCAAAATGTAAACGTCGTCTGAATTCCATACATTTGACCACAAGTTATTTTAAAGTATCTCAAATCTGCATCTCACGTTACATCAAAACGACACTTAAGAGGCTGCTCTTATATAAGAGCTATTTATTAATGATCCTTGTTCTTAAAATGTTTCAAAACTAACTAGCAACAGATATTTTCTCAAAACACTTTCAATCTACAAAGTTTCTTCTACTCAAAGTACAAAGTTCTACAATAAAACAAAATACGTGTGTTAACAAATAGTTAATTCGTACAGTATTAATAACAGCGAAACATCTGTTATTGCAGGCGGCGATAATGAGTTGAAGAAGGTACGCGATTCACAGCAAAGCGTTGATATGCGATACTATTTTAATCTACAAATTATACTTTTTGGAGATCCAGTAGCGTTTGTATGTGGTACAGAATTTCAGAACAATAAATAGCAACTTAGTATAGGTTATATGCTGCTATAGGTATTAGTTTACGACGTGTCAGAACCAAAGTCCCTAGCAAAACTGAATGAGTGGGTCGAGGAACTTCAAGTATACTCCACCAAGAACAACATAGTCTGCTTAATTGTCGGCAATAAGATTGACAAGCATATCATTTTGGGACCCAGTACATAATATCAGCAAGCACACTGGGTCACCCGCGCGACGGCGCAACGAGTATTCCCGAGGAGGGTTGATGTCAGGCAGGCGGCCGGTCATAAAATAATAAGCCAAAACCTCTAAAAACATGGATTTATGAAATACATGTTGTGCCGACCCCACCTTGTGTGATAAGGGCAGGAAGAAGAAGAAGAAATAGCAACTTAGTAAGTGTCAAAAATGTACATTACAGATTTTCGTTAATTAGATATCGTTTCTGTTTTTAAACCTAAGTATATGAGTTTACAAATCGACGGCTGATATATTACATAATATCAATTAATAAGAGAATATAATCCATATAATGTTTCGTTTAAAAATGCTTACAATTTGATTTTCTGTTGGAAGAAAATTTGTTAAGTAGCTTGATATCGCCTCGCTATAAATACGGTAGCAGCACAATCAACAGATGTGACTAATATGAAAGAGATATTGTTGTAAAGCGGAAGGAAAATTATAATAGTGCTAAACAGTGAATTCATTGAGTAATAGTAATCTTTAAAAAAAGGTTTCAATAAAAAATATTGAGTGATAGCTTTGCCGACCAACTTAGACTAAGTTAATTTGTTCCTGGGTTGATAACAACCCAGATATATCATAAGATGAAATAACTAATTCTTCTTTATCCTAGCTTTTCCAAGATTATTGAAAAATGTGACCTTATTAAATTACCTCCAAAAAATAAATCCTTTAACAAGCTTTACCAACAATGAGTCTTTTAAAAAAAATCTTTACACTCCTTTTTCTACTCTGCAGTTGAGCAAAGAGGCTGCTTTCCGCTTTACTTACAAAAATTAATTGCAATATCACTTAAGGTACCTAACCAAAGGGTGCCAACACAAAAAAAAAACTTTACCATTATTTATTGCAACAGAACTGTGCAAAATTGTAACAGGTATTTTCTTTCACGTTTAGCAAAAGAAAGTGTTTACTGATTTACAACCGCATTAAAGGCAGTATGGCAGTAAACACAACAAATTCAACAAAACATTTGTTTAGAAAAAGAATTGAAAGTAAAGGTGTGCCATAATTCGCAGGAATGCAAGCGAAAGTGGTCTGGTTTCGTTAAAAGGGGCTAGACAAAAGTGTTTTGTCACAATGACCACCTGCCGATCGTGACAATCTGCATATTATTCGCACTGACATGACAAAAATGCACGGTTTCGTTTTCACTTGACCGGCTCAGTTTGTTTCTATACTTTGGGTAAATCAGTTCATATTTCGAATATAAAATTATTATCAGAGGTGTTGTAGTGTCAAATAAAAATAAACGTTCAAAGTAGTGTTGAACTACACTTTATCAAGTTCAATAGTGTTAATATAATGAAGTAAGTAGCACTACATACTATGATCAAGATTTTTCAAAGTCGGTGTTACCTATTAAAAAAAAATTGCCACCACAGATGTAGTTAAAGCCAGTCAGTTACATACCGTGCAAATACCAAAATTTCAAAACAGTGTTCTAATTTCAAAACAGTCCGAATTTAACGGCCGGCGGAAAAGTCTAACATTAAAATATACCACAAGACATGCATGTTCGTAACATTATTGATGTCAACACGGGATGCCTACTTACATTATGTTTTTCTGAGAGTAGCTTCGGCAGGTAGGCTCACATAAGCGGTTTTATTTATAAGGTGGTGTTGGTAATGTGGAATGCTGTGGTCGCCGACGGTTGGACGTCGCGGGAGGGGGGCCGGCTCACTATAGGGTGTTCTGTAGGGACATAGGGGACATTTATGTGATGATACTGGACATGAGTGTCGCTACTAATACCTAGTAGTGTAGCCAACAATTGAATTGTAGTTAGTAGCTAATGTGTTTGTTTTATAAATTACATGTGACTGTGACGTATCTTCAGTTTTAGCATTTTTTCTGGAAATACAAAATGTAAAAAGAACAAGTATTTCCAAAAGTTTATTGACACTCGCACGTGATATGCAAAAAGTTTCCTTATAAAGTATGACTCATTTCAATTTATGTTAATTAATATTTAGTAAATAGCTTGCGAGCAAAGACGGTGATGTAGAGCAATAAATTTTATAAACGCGAGATGAAATCGACATGAGGACACCCCGTACAGCGGAGAGTATGATATCAAGGTTAGGCTTAGCGGAACACTCCACATGTGGTCAACCTTAATAAAGTGTGATAGCCATACACAAGGTCCCCGTGTGCGACAGAGACAGATATAGGAGCTTAGCGGCCATGTTGTATTATGGATGCCTATCATATTTTGGACCCGCTCCGGACCGGATTATTCTTTTTTCTTTTGCGCCTCCATCTCGAAACCGGTCTCCGAGCGACGACCACCATTTATTGTAGATTAAAGAGGCTTGTTGTCTTAATTTTAAGCCATGCTTTAATTTATGGCCACGTATTAATGTACAGTCTCCGCCATTTTTTCCGAAGATAGATACGTCATTGATTTCTTTATTTGTACTGTCGAGTTTATTAATTCAGTCGCACTAGTGCCGACTAATATTTTCGTGCTTAACTTAATGATTTGGCAATTAAATTAAATTGTTCTCGTTGTGGTAGCTAAATTAAAATTTACAGCGATGAGAGATTTTAAGCGGTGCGCCATCGCCCCCGCTGTCGACTGAATATATATTTGTCATGTCGGCGTTAAGGGAATTTGCTTTACTGTGTTTATGTTTATCGATAATTAAACGTTTTAATTAACGCTCAAGTAATTTTTACAGCCTATCTCATTATTTATTTATCCATACCTATGTAAAAACTACGGCTCAATGTCGAGGTCATTCAACTGTGTGTCATCGTCGGTACAAATTAATCATAAATTCTCTGTACAAAACAAAAGCGAAATGAGCAAGTGCAAACTCCCATGTCCGAGTGAAAAAAATGACAGTACGCTCAGGCAAACCGAAAGGACGCCAGCGCAAAAAGCGCTACCGGTGAAAAAATATGATTTATAGCGTGAAAAATGTGGAAACACACGCAAAAAGGGAGAACGGTGAAAGCGTGGCGTTTCCACTAGACAAATTTATTAATCCTATCGGCCGGCCGCTTTTATTTGTGTGTTGTATCGGCTTTTTATTTCCTGTACCTTTTAGTGTCGCTAAACACAGTAGATATTTGATTTCTATTTCAATATCGAACTAGAATTTTGAATGATTTTCTGTCTGTTAAGAAAAATGTATTATATAGGTATATCTCTATTACTGCTTATAAATAGAGATATAGTACTATTTACTGCATGATACCTAGATAATCCTAAAAAGTAATAATCCGCTTACTGATTTACAAATTAACCCTATCAGTAAGTGAAATAGTAAGATTAGTAACCAATCGAACTTAATCTCACAAATTGCAGCACGTAAACACCAAATCAAAGCAAATCACATATCATTGCTCCAACCTCTGTATTCACGCATCTCGTTATTCCAGAAGGTATCATTTGGATGATAAACCCTGCTTCGAGTCAGACGATCGCTATCCAAGCACCACGTATTAACACATACACATTATTTGCCCACGTATCTCGTATTCGATCTGCAGTAGTATAAAATCAACATCGCCTCGGCCGGTGGCGTTCCGTACTCTGTAATTACGCTACCATTCAATAACAAACTGGTATCTTAATAGAGTGCTAAGAATGTTGCTGATGTCTGATATAATGCTGCAATGTTGGAAAGGCGTCGGTTTGTGCAAGGATTGTGATGTATGAGAACACTTGTCTTACGTTAGCAGAGGTTTAACGATGTTTACACGATAAAAAAATAACTGATACTCAGTCGCATTTAAATTTACTCGAAGCTGACCTCAAACATTTGTGAAAAAGAATAGGTTAAGATGACACAATTTATAGTAGCACTAGCTGTGTCCTCACGGCTCCACCCGTAGCCTATGTTACTCAGTGATAATGTAGCTATCTAATGGCAAAAGATTTTTTGAAATCGGTCCAGTAGTTTTTAAGTTTATTCGTTACATAAAAAAATCCAAACATACAAATTTTTCCTCTTTATATTATATTATTAGTATAGATAAAAGTAGCTGCCGAATTAATTGTGGTTAATAAAACGTGAACGTTTTCAAATGATATTAATATTTTAATCACCCAACACAGCTTAAGGTCATCAACCTGCTTGCTCAGTGTGAAGACCTCTATTATTACCTCCATTTATGGTAGAAGCTTATTCGCAGTACACGGTTCAATAGATAGATAGAATCACGTTTGAAATCCAAAGGGATGTTAGATGGACCTTCTAAAACCGATAACTTCTCCCCAAAAACCTTCCGTGAACCAAACGGAACAAATTTTAATAGTAAAATGATCACAAAATATAATCCACACGTAATTAAATTCTTCGCTTCATAACCCACATGTAAGGCGTAGTTCACACAAACATAATATATCCGCGGATTGTATATGTCCGCTGACAGATACGGGGACGCGCGGCGGATCTTAGGCGGAAATTAAAACTAATAATTCAAAAAGTTTCCGCGCGACCGAGCCGCCGAGCCAGATTTATGTTTCAACCAGTCTTGTGAATGCTTCCTACGTTGTTCTAGTTGCTCTATGGGCTGGCTGGAAGGGGTTAGCCTTTTTGTGGAAGATTGGAGACCTAATTTCAGTTTTTTGGGCTTTGGGTTTGTCAGATTTTTCGTAAAGTCAGTTTTGTTAGAATTTGGAAAGCTTGAGAATTAAAAATTGATATATTTGACCTATGTATTTAGAATGATCTCATGTAATTTAAGATTATATTTTATGTACATAACGGCAATAATTTTTTGAAGAGATTATTTTTCCGATTGTTTTGATTCGCCTTACATTCAAATATCTATTTTTACTGTCAAGACTAACCACGTGGGCGCTCTTTAATAGTTGCTTCCACTGACTCTTTCTCTTCCTCTTTATTTAATCATCGTTCCTTATCGTATCATTAGGATCCGGTGAGTCATTGGAAATCCATTCTAGATCATCGAGATCGTCTTAGCTAGCGTCTTAGCCTTATCCTCAAAATATATTTTCAACTTAAGTACCAGTAACCTCGTATGATTTTAATTCCTTGCTCCACAGTTTCCTGTTACACAGCTACCTACGAAAACTTTACTTTTTGTTTCCCTGCCCAAACGAACAACTTGTTGGCCACTATTCGCTTTTTGCTTGCTAACTGTTTTAGATTGCTTTTGCTGAAATTGACTCTTTATAAACAATGAATCAGCTTTTGAAAACGATATTTTTCTCTGTTAGTTCTGTTTGAATTGGTTCAGCGTGTATTTTATTATTGAAATACATATTTCGTTTAAATATTATTTAATGTATTGATATTGGTACTGCAGTTAGTTGGTGGATATTTTTTGAAATCCTGCTTACCGCGGATATCGACAAGGTGTGCTGAGCGAAAATATGTTCATATTTTGGAACCATTAACCAGTTCAAATACCGACAAAATGATTTTTCAATAACCGATCTGTCTACCATTATGATTTTATCTTTAGTTCCTCAAGAGTTCATTAGTAGTGTAGTGCTCCCTAAAGTTCTGTCTGAAACTTATTGCGACATTCGTATACCAGCGGATATTCCCCCGATTGCAGACTGAGCATTACAACAATCTAACACTAAAATAAAACTCCTTAAACACAGACACAGACTAACAGTAGTCGAACAGGATCGCATTGACATTAGGTACATAACGATTGCAATACGTCCACCGTCGGCGGTGCATCAATCGAATGCACAGTGGCCCTGAGGAAATGCATCAATGGACTACTGTAGCAACGGGTCGTAATCTGACACCCCTACATTGCACGACTTTCCACTACTGTTCGTCGTACATTACTCCGTTTGTTCAGTATTCAAAATTTTGTGGCTGTGGAAAGTCAGCAATGAAAAGAGAAGTGGCGATGTTATTGCAGACAGGGATGTGAGGAGAGCATTTGTATCCTAAGGTCAACGAAAGAAGTGTAGTTTTCTGTCCTTCTTCGCCATTTATACCTGACGGCGATTCCTGACTGTGAAGGATGCTACAGTTGTGTTCCAAAAGTTATTCTATGTTGGAGATTTAACGATTTGTCAGTCTTTTGTTTTATGACAATATTATTAGTACAGGTGGAGGATATCCAGATTGTTCTAAAGCAAGCTTGAAATATGACGCCCATTACTTAGACAACTTCATTTATTTACTTTTCCATGTTTTATTCAGTAATTATTATTGACATTTTTGTGATTTCTTCGTGAAAACTATAATTATTTACTTCGGCCTATTAAGAAATATCAACGGTCTACCATTCACTATAATAGCTATATCAACATAGAAATTACTTGTTTAGCAGAACAATTTACTTGTAATGTTACTTCAACTTAAGCATTACCCCGGGGTCAATACGGCCGTGCCGCAGCCGACGGGTTAAACCGCAGACTGTCTCAGAGTACTTAAACTATGTACTTACAGTACTAATATAAATCTTCTATACATATAATAAAATCGCAATGATGTTTTATTTGGAGAAATGTATATGCAACGCATCCTAGGAACGAAACTGATGCTAAAAATTGTTGTTTTTAGAATCTTTGTCTGTTTGTCCGTTTGTATGTTTGAGCTTCACGCCAGTGCTACTGGACAGATCCAGTTGAAATTTGGCAGTCACATCCGTCAAAAAGCGGGTCAGGTTATAGAGAACAAACTATTACGCTATTGAGTGTGGGTGATGATTAGTAACCTTATGTTTCCGTAGGCAAAACCCCGGGTACAGCTAGTTAATAATATATTGAATCTAAAAGTACGTAGAATGTGATGTACCAAAACTGCGAACAATTTTGGTAAAAGCTGAATAAGTGGGTGATTAATATTGTTCGCTGTCGCATACCTAAGGTACATAGGCATGTGAATATGGACTTGAATATGAGAGTACCTAAGTACAAAAGTTTTGTAAGAATATGTGGTCTTTTCAATGCTGTAAACTATGTAATACATTTTGAAAAAATAATAGTTAGGGGACGGATTAAGAATACGATTCGTCTCCGTCGCCGGCCAAACGAGTTGTAAGAGGCGATGAACCTGATATTATTAATTTTGCTCGAAAATTGGTAATAGGCTCGCCACCTAATATTACATGGGACTTAAGTAATGCCAGAGGCAAAACGTAAAAAGTAACAACATTTTGGCGTTGTTCGTGTTCCGATATATTTCAATATGTTGGCTGGTCTGAATATTTTGACAACCTTGGTAGAGTGAATATTGGTGATCACTTTGGATATTTTTAAATATTTGATCATCTTGACTATCTTTATCTTTACATAATATAAAACAAAGTCACTCCCGCTGTCTGTACCTATGCTTAGACCTTTTAAACTACGCAACGGATTTTAATGCAGTTTTCAGCAATAGATAGAGTGATTCAAGAGATAGGTTTATATGCCCCACATTAGTATCTACATTGCACTCGTGCGAAGCCGGGGCGGGTTGCTAGTTTATTATATAACGCTGACTGTATAGACTCTTGTCCTGTGTCTCTGCTTTTCCCTTCGGGGATTACAGGCGTGAGTATGTTATGTATGTAACAGTTTTTTGTTCGTTCCGCCTAGCTTTTTCCCAACTATGCTGGGGTCGACTTGGAACCAGATTTAGAATATTTTATACGGAGCGACTGCCATCAGACCTCCGCAACCCAGTTACTGGGCAATGCCGATATCCTAAGGTTAGGCCGGTTGTCAGACATTCAGGCTTCTGACTTCCCGTAACGACTGTGATTGGTATTCGTATGAAACCCGGGATCGACTGTTAAACGTGCTCTCCGAAGCACAGAGGGGTCTTGATGTGTAACGAACGGTCACCCATCCACAGACTGACCGCTGCAAGTGTAGCTTAGCCTCGCAGATCGTATGGTCCGCGCGATTGATAATTAAGCCATGAATCTCTCAGCAGTTTTTACAAGCTTTTAACTTTTACTTCACATGTTAACCCGTCTGTTAGTTTTTTTTTATCTTAGTCATTTCCAGCCTCCTGTCTGCTTTGTAACAAACTCATTAGTATTATCAGCCTGCTTATCATTTCGAAGTGGATGAAAGGCGCCGCCGTTCATGTAACCATCGCACCGCTAAAGAAAATATCTCTCACATGTAAACAAATTCGTCTAATTCCCAGCTCTACAATAAGTAATTTACCAGAATTCAATTGTTTTGCCGATTTAATGTCAATACACCAATACATGTCAGTACATATAACGTATGTAGAGTCTGGTAGAGCGTAGGTAGAGAAGCTGTTTATTATTTAGAATGTGTAGCGGTGGGGGACGCGACTTGATGCTCGCTCCAAGTGGAAATCTTTTGGGATTACGCTGCCGTCAACCGGACTCAGCTGCGGGTATACTGAGAGATTTTATACGTAATAAGTTTTTCTATAGAATGTATTTTAACTTAAAAGTTTATTCAGTTTAACTGGGTTTGAATAGGTACGAATATTAATATGTTTTATTTTTGGAGAATGGTATTTCATGGGAATCATCAAATTTAAAATAAAAAGAATAAGACATAGCGCTATCCTGCCCGCTCTATTTCAATTTATTAATGAAACTAATATTTCATTATTATCATTTAAATATGTATACGTTCAGCAATGGTATCTTTGATAAAACAGTTATTTATATACTGTAACAAATTGAAAATGGATAATTCAACTTATATTAACCTACTAATCAATAAAAGAACATACAATCTTTTATATTGTAGTTTTCTACATGTCTTTCATAAAAGCCATAATCACACTCAGATTATCTTAACAAAAACATACACATAGAAAATAAAATCTCTGCCGCTCAGTGTGTTCTAATCCCTACCATCTGAAGCGTAGCGCTATGATGTACGAGAAGACGACGCCTGGCGAAACCTAAACCGAAGTAAAGCCTCCATCACGTCAAATGAATACTAAATCACGGGCGGCCATTTGAATTTCAATATCTATCCGCTCGGTGTGCCCGCTGCCCTAATGTTTGTGGGTTTTTGATTTGGATCTATTTCCAAATGTATTTTCTATTTGGGTTTAAATGGCAATAATTTTAAGTTAATATAACATTGGTGATATCTTGTTTGGTTTCAATTACGACCATTTGGGGACAAGAACATAAATATTTAAATGGGTAATTTCCGTGGTGTACATTTTGTTAAAGTATTTGAAAGGAAATTAATAAGTCGAATTAGGTCTATAGTAGGTCGTTATATAACATAAAATCACGCCTTTATTTCCCGAAGGGTTGGGCAGAGGTGTATAGTAACATCCTCATTTCGCCGTTTTAAGTCCCATGTAAAAAGGGGTGAGCCTATTGTCATCAATCGGGCACAAATCCAAATTCCGGGCTGTTACTGATCATACATTCCAGAGAGCAAAACCCAATAACACTTTGCTCGACCTGGAGATCGAATCCAGGTCGTTACCTATATCTAATGTCAAAGTGAATAAAACAACCCAAACCGGTCTTGGAATAATTGCGTATAAACAATAAATTATTATACTTATAAAATATTTAATCACCTATATCAGAAAGCTGCAAATACGTCAGTTCCCATGTTTTTACAAACAGATTATCTCACCTGTTTCTCTATATAATATATATATTATATCTTATAATCTACCACAAATCTATGTAGGTACTGCCGTTCCACTAAGACTGTTTATATAAAAAAAAACTTACTAGACAAATGTTTCACTTTCTTACAACGCCGTCACATGGCGGATTTCCCAGGGAAAACAAAAAAACTTCCACCACTAAAGCACTTAATGAAACAAAAGGATCCGAACTACACCCAAATTGCCAGATACATATTCCGAGCACATTTATCAGTGGAAAAAGAACCGGAGCTGAATCGGCAAATATTTTTTCTAGACGATTAGCGGAAACTCTCTCGAAATACCTACACCGCGACAAACTTACACTTGCAGTTGCTGAAACTTTTCCTCTAACACATACATCTTTCTTCTTCAGATTTTAAGGACTATTTCAAGATAATGTTGGAGTTCTTAAAGTGAAAATAGGTCTTGGTATTTGATCGTAGGTTCAGCGTGGGAACGGGCGCGTCGCATTGACCCCTCGATGCTTAGACAAATGATTTTCAACAAAGTATTTTCTTCAAATGTTTTTGCGTTTCGATGTTATTCGGGATTTCGTGAAGACCGCAGGCGAATTGACTTGGTTAGGTTTAAATCTGATTCATATATTTTTGAGTCAAATTCTGGTCTATATTTTGTTCTATAAGTTGTAGAAGATAGAAATAGAAACTTAGCAGTGATAACCTAGTGATGTGATCCTCGGATTGCCAAGTCATAGGTCTCGAGTTCGAACCCAAGGCACGCACCTCTGACTTTTCAGATTCATGTGCGTATTAAAATTATCACTTGCTTATAACGGCGAAGGAAAACATCGTGAGGAAACCGGCATGCCTGAGAGATATTTTTCGACCATGTGAAGCCAAGTCAGAGGCCCATGGGCGGCATAAACTCTGACACCAGGTTAGTCACTAACCAAACGAAAAGAAGAAGAGCGCCTATAAGGTATCCAAACAAAAAGGGAAATAAGGCTCTAAATAAGTCTATTTACTTGCTACAATAGTCTGAATTACAGCAATAATACCTATCTACTTTCTAGCTACTTAATCACTGTTCTAGGACCAACAAGGAAAATAAAATTAGATCCCAAATGAAAAATTTATTCCAAATGCGAAACCAAATGCAAAAAATGCACCAATATTTTTTCATCAACCCAATCTAAATATTGAATATCGTTACATTATTTATTTAGCATGCCAATACCCTTTATATAAACCAACAGTTTACGAGAGGGGGAGATCTTCGGACGCATCCTAACAATTTTTCTCATAAACCGAACATGACAGATTCGTCAGAGATTGATCGAGCGCGCACAGTTCATCTGATGGGGTGCCGAATTATAATTCGAAGGGTGTTTTGGTATCCTGAGACGTTTGTCTGTTCGTTGATAGATTTTAGAATAACATCTGTGATTTTTTTATTATTTGAAATTTCGTGAGTCGTGCCTGCCTGTATTATTTTGGGATCTAACTTACGAGCACCTCTGCTCATAATTTAATTGTATATGTTATCTATATTTTGTAAATAAATACTAAAGAAATTAATGTCAGTTGGTAGTAGTAAGTCAAATCGAATTGTCGTGTTCACTTCAATCTTTTACTTTACAATATTACAAATACTTTAATTCTTACGATACTTCACCGGTACCGATTTTGTCAAATTCAAACATCCGAAAAATTGGCTCTGTTTTTTTTTCTAATTAAGGCGGCATTAAAGAGTTTAAACAAACAAATTGCATTTTAAGCTTCTTTAATTTTTTTCCTCGAGCTTCCAGATGAAAATCTTCATTCGATGGAGGGCGAACTACCCTTGAAAAAATATAAAAAGTATTATTAAAGAAGGAGACAGTTCGGGCCGCATTTGTAACTGTCGCGGGCCCTATGATGAAAAATTAGTTCAGTCCTCGTGACAAAGGCGAGCTAAACCCACTATACATGGTTATCTCACTCTAACTTACGAGATGTATGGAGTAGAAAAGGGACGGATAGATGCTGCGTTTCCAATAGCAAATGACACAGATAGCTTAGGGATGACCGTAGGAGCGAACAGCAAGTTTTTGACAGGGCCCATTTATTGTGTATTGAATATCAATATAATTTCCGTGAGAGTTGATTTTTGTCCCATAGTGTGTGTGTCCCGCGAGTGAGGAGTTTGGGCACAGAGATTACGGCCAATAGCAAATATTGTGCGTGATTGATGGAGGCGAGACGCCTCTGTGGATCTGCCATTTCTTTGCTTTGTTCTTTTGTTTTTCTTCTACGCAAATTCCAATGAGTTTGATGGATTCTAGTCGAATGAAGGTGACAAAGTATCAGACGAGCTCAACCAAATTAATATTTTTTATTTTCTGTGTTTTATTCTTGAACAAATAGTCGGTCTCTTTGGGTGAAATAAATATATTAAAAATGTAGCGTTTGGATTCGTTTTACTCAAGACGTTATTTTTAACATATTTAAAATAATCATAATGAGAAACAAATTAGACCTAAAATTGAAAAACGTAGGTAAGCTAAGTGATTTCAGAAAGCGGTTAGATATTAATTACCATACGGAAGTATTTAAATAAGAAAAAAATTGCGCGATCATGAGAAGGCCCACATAAAGCAGTGGATGATTACAGTAAGGTTTGAAGAGGAAAAAAAAAATTTTTTTAAATGGCATATTTGCCAGTTTCGACTACTTTTAATATCACACATCAGTCATACAATATCAATTACTTACCACAAACCTTGACCCTCAGTGGAATGCTCACCGGAATGTCTCGTACTCGCACGCAAATGGACGGGATTATCCAGTAATGGCGCGACCATTCCATCTAAGTACGGCGCAGCTACGGCCACCGTACATAATCGATTGTCTTGCTGCCGTAATACAACAACCGCTTATACCGAGTGGATTTAGTGAGATTGAGAATTTAATTTGAAAATTGCATATTATTTTGGTCTTGTTTAAAATTAATCGTTGGGGGTCACGTTCGGTATTACAAGTGGAGTTGCATGTTACCGTTGTTGGAGTTAGATGAAAGCGGTTTTGTTCTTGTCTACTCAGCTCATAATCATGGAAAAGAAAAATACTCTCTATCATTGAAAAACTCCCTCGTTTGTCTAGTGGTGGCAAGTGCGACTGCTGATCGTAACATCCTGGGTTTGATCTCCAGGTCGGGCAGTGTTATTGGGTTTTACCATGTGGAATTCCTCAGTAGCAGCCCGGTGTTTGGATTTGTGTCCGGTCGATGGCAATAGGCTCGCCCCTTATTACATGGGACTTAAACATAACGGCGAAATGAGGGTGTTACTATACACCTCTGCCCAACCCTTCGGGGAATACCGCGTGATGTTATGTTATCAACATTTTGTAGAAAACAAATATCAAAATTAAGCCGAACAACATCGTATTAAATTTTTGATTAACTTTGAATCTCACTTTGGTTATTTCGTAGTTAAGTAGTGGACACAACTCTGGGCAATTAGGTAGCCACCTGCCAATTTGAAAACTGGTTATGGTTTATGTCGCCTATAGATGTAAATACATAATTATGTCATGAGCATCCATACATACCTATGTGCGACAAACGGTACTTCCAGGTGAAGATCTTATAAGTTTAGGTATCGTTAAAATGCCTTTATATGTCCATACGCATACATAATAGTTCTAGTATTCAATATTAATAACCCACAGACAGAAAAATAGATAACTGCTTGTGTTGATGCATAAAATCCACGTTTTCGTATACCAAATTATACAAGGTTAGTCAGAAAGGGGGTACTAAGCCGCGGGCCACTTAAAGTATCACTGATGACTATTTTAAAGTAAGTGTTAAAATTTCAAAATTCGATTAATTTGTTTTCCATCAAAAATAATTTTTATTTTAGTTTTCTTCATCCCTGCTTTAGTTATGAATTCTGAAAATGGGGTTTCTAATCCGTGACCCCAAATATGATCTAAAATGTAAACACAGCTGATCATAGCTAAGGATAGATGAATTTAGCGATTTTTTTATGAAATCTTTGAACAGCTATTTCTCTTAAACTATCAAGTTTTGGGGAAAGTTGTAGAACAAAAGTTATCCCTTATTATCGGTACTTTAATACCCTTTCGGCTTAGTACCCCCTTTCCGACTAACCTTGTATAATTTAATGCATTTTTCGTTTTGTATTAAAATAAATCGATCTACTTATAAATCTCGTAGTTTATTCATGTTTACTTATTTGTTTAATTAATTCTTGAATATTTATTGCATACCTACTACCTGGAATTCATTTATAAACCTACTAAGTAATTTGCGTACTCAAGTTTTGTCGTCTCGTATCATCTACAATCGGAAATAATCCAATTTCCCGGTAACTGAGTTAGTTAAATCAGCAACACTAAAAAGCCTTCAGCATACTGTAATTATTCAGGTATACATATTATATCTTTTTCTTAAATAACTCCCTCGTTGATCTAGTGGTGGCATGCGCGACTGCTGATTGTGAGGTCCTGGGTTCGATCCCCAAGTCGGGCCTTTACACGGAAAAACCCAATAACACTTTTGTTATTGAGTTTTTCCGTGTGGAATCCCTCAGTAGCAGCAGTAGGCCCGCCCCCTATTACATGGGACTTAAAATAACGGCAAAATGAGGGTGTTACTATACACCTCTGCCCAACCCTTTGGGGGAATACAGGCGTGATGCTATGTTAATAGGCAACGGAACCGCGACCGTAGTCAAAAATAAATTATACGAAAAAAATAATTCTTCACACAAAATTATTCCATACTAGACTATTACCCGCGGTTTCACCCGCATCCTAGGGAAACTACTTGATATACCCGAATAAAAAGTATCCTATGTGTTAATCCAGGGCATAGTCTATCTGTGTGCCAAATCTCATCCAAATCCGTTCAGCCGTTTTTGCGTAAAAGAGTAACAAACATCCATACATCCATCCATATATACAAACTTTCGTTTATACTTGTATAACCTGAAAATTTCCACAAACATTAAATAAGATAACCTTCAGTAGCAACACAAGTCATCAGAGTAAAATCACAGTACATAGCGAGTACACAATCGGTTGACCGTCGCGCGGCGCCGGCCACAGGCAAATGACAAGGAATTAGTTTGTAATGGCGAGACCATTGTGCCTAACTGCCTCGTGGCTCACCTAGACATACATAATTGATTATCCCACTGAACCCTTCTGTGGAAGTTTGGATTAGAATTTTAGACGGTTCGAAACAGTTTTCGAATATTTGGTAAATTAATCGTCAAAGAAAAGCGACTCTATCATATAACACTAGCGACCCACCCCGGCTTTGCACGGGTGCAATGTAGATACTGATGTGGGGCATATAAACCTTCCTCTTGAATCTATTAAAAAAAACCGCATTAAAATCCGTTGCGTAGTTTTAAAGATCTAAGCATACATAGGGACAGACAGACAGCGGGAGCGACTTTGTTTTATGCTATGTAAAGATAACATAACGCCTGCATTCCCCGAAGGTTTGGGCAGAGGGGTATAGTAACACCCTCATTTTGCCGTTATGATTAAAGTCCCATGTAATAGGGGGCGAGCCTATTGCCATCAACCGGGGACAAATCAAAACTCCGTGCAGCTACTGAGGAATTCCACACGGAAAAACCCAATAACACTTTGCCCGACCTGGGGATCGAACCCAGGATCGCACGATCAGCAGTCGCGCTTACCACCACTAGATCAACGAGGCAGTTACTCTATCTTTAACGGTAAAGTGGTTGATTCGTAAAACACTGACTTCATATTGTTTATTAGATAGAATACATGAAAAATCTAGAAATTTGTTGTCATCATTGCCTTTAGGTAAATAAATTAAATAATGGTCAAGGTACAGTTGTTATGTAAACTTTATCTTGAACAATTGTAACACTTTAGGGTGGCTTTAGGAGTTAACGCTCGACTAGCATGTGCACATAAAATTTAGCAGGCGTGTACTTACGGGAGGATAAAGAATAACACTTGTAACCGTACACTATATATATTTAATTATGAATTTACAAAGAGTACAAAGAGAACAACGGGGCGTGGTTCGTACAATGCGAGGAGTCCAGGTCTTCTTCAGCAGGTGTGGCACTTAACTGTATAACTGCAGCGGCGCGAGAGGGCCGATCTGTAGTGCGCCCGATCTTTCATAGGCCCGGACCCCCGCCAGTCAGCCACCACCCGTCACACAATTCATTCGTGAAGTTATTTTCTTCATAGAACGAAATCAAATATTAACATCAAATCTTCACAGTTTGAAGCCACATATCGCTGCTTTGGCACGTAATTAACTGTAAAGTGTGTACACCTGCATCTTAAAGGATGTTTTACATAATTACCTCCATGTTCTCCGTAAGAGGAAACTTGCTGCGAACATTCCTCCCACGGGAACCCAAGAAAGTCGTGTCTCTGCACTACTGAAACCACGTGTTGCAGTAGAGGGTTAAATTAAAATTGCAATAAAACCGTTTGAAGTTAGAACATACAAGTGGAATGCACCGTTTAAAAAATACTTTGAACTGAATGATAACCCAAATATTTTGAAATCTATAACCTCACATAATGTTTTAATCAAACCATCACAAAAGAAATGAACACCAAAACTATCATATTAAAACATCTAATCACAAAAAACTTAAACAAAGCCATGACACACATTGTGAGAATCCAGGTAATTAAAGCAGGAACAAAATTCAAGGTTGGAATATGGCTGAATAATCTTATTTATCTGTGTCAAACGCCGACTTTTTTAGTAAGACGGATCTGTCACAGATTATCTCAAGCTATTATTCATTCCTTTGGTAGAGGACCAATCTGACAGCTGTCTTAACCCTTTTTAACCAATGAGAATGTCATAGGCGCACGATTTACATTGAGACGTTTTTTTACGTCCCAGCTTAGTATATTAAGTGCTTTTTTATTGCGTTTTAATATCCTTGATGTTTTTTGTTTTTGGTTAGGTGGGAAGGGATTTAATTATTTTGTTAGGTGACTAAGATTTTTGGGGAAACATATTTTATCAACCACAGGTTCTATAATTTACTTAAGAGATAATCCTTTAAAGGCCACGAATCGTGGAAAAGAACTCCTGAGTTGCAAGCATCACTTTAGTTAAATCGCATTATGTAGGTAGGTACCAACTTTATTCTTCTTAAATACTCAATAAACAATAAGAGTTTTCTGTCAATTAGGTATCACTTAATTTGATAGAAACACATGTAAATAGGTACATTAAAATCTTTAATAGAACAAACATTAATTAAATAACAGCAAACATAAAACGCGACATCCATTACCTAATAAAAAAAGCCAATAATATTATTTATTACTACAATAAACACATTTTAATTAACGTTATCTATTCACAATCGCGTAATTAATAGCAGCAATAAAATTAACCCGCCATGTTTCAAATAAAACGGTCGAAACAAAAGTTCCTAACAAAATAAACGATACTCATAATACATCATTTGTGTAGCTATCAATAAAGCGGCCGAATCTTAACATCTCACTAACATCTCAATTTCTTGTATTGGAAACAACAATAATATTTCCTGAAACAGGATATTTATTTAAAACAAGGCGTTGATAAAGTAATTTTCTTTTAACCTTAACCATGTCTTTATGGAGTGGTCATTACTTAGCAATGGTACACAGCCCGCTCTGAGCAATGGCTACGTATTAATCAAAATGCCATATTTTTGTCCCGCTCTTTTTGTACTTCCGTTCCTCTCTCACTAGTCACGGATATCTCGTTTTTATTTGTTGCCAAGTATCTTTCTAAAACGGTAATCTCATCAGACGAAAACAATCCCTAATTGTTTTATCCTTGGTTCTTATTTCAAGTGTATTATTGAGCTACTTATTACCTTTTTCGTTGGTTGGTCATGCTCAGGTTCTGCAGTCTTACTCTCCTGAGACGAAATTCGGTCTTTTTTTCGTCTCTCCATCACAGATCCTTTTTTCGCTTTTTCAGAATAGACGTAGAAAAGCGTTCTTGCCTTCGTCCATTTCTTACGCATTATCTCGTAATCATTAGTTTCACCATTTCCTTGATAGTAAAAGGTTTTTAGACAACTCAATTAAGTAGATAAATTACTTTTACACTTTCTTTTACGAACGTAAATGTAGTGCTGAGTGATGTACTTCAACTTTGTCGCAGTAAGTTACAAGTTTAAGACATGGCATTGACACCATGAGGCAAAGAATATCAAAGAATAATTTTTAATCACGATTAAGTGCGACACCGAATCTTAAAAGTCTTAAGATTATATCTCAAAAAGTAATCCTACAACAGCGTTGAATTTTATGCACCTTTAACCTTTACGTAATTGATATCGTGTAAGCTTTCCAATCTGCAACTTATATAACATTTTATGTGTCTAAGAAAGAGATTATGTTGTCCCATAGACATTTTATTGATAATGCAAAAAAACTGTGACTGTCTAAAAAAATATTACGTAAATAAGGAATTAAGAAAGTTCGTGTTTTCATGGATTACTGAGAATATCAACTTTTAATCCGTTTCACCTCAAACATTCTTTACAGGCGCGCTAAGGAATGTAAAATTTTAATTTAATTCTACATATAAAAATACATGTCGTCTATTGCACCTTCGACGTCCAGGATCAGCCTTAGTAAGACAATTAGAACTAAACGTCGCGCCGTTATTACTTAACAAAAATCCATCTAGTAAACATTAATCCCTCATATCACAGAATCTGTGATCTGAGATTAATTCCAATATGTTCTTCTGTGTCTATTATCGTTATCAAACCTAAACTTTCTACTTACATAGTTATTCTATTTATTATTACATATAATAAACAAACCAATCGCTTATCAACACTGCGCCTGCAGCTTCCTCTCGTAACTCCGCTCCACGTGTGACGTGTCACCGCTCCGCTCCCTCGCTTGCTGAAGTGTGTACGTCATCGCCCAGCAGCTATAACACATACCTGTTTCTTCCAAGGAACGCGGGATGTTGGTATTTCTGTTTGTCATAAGTTGGTATTTTTGTGTAACTATGTCAAATACTTTGAGGTAATAAGGAAAATATAAAGAGATGATTCATATGTAAGCAGTTTTTAATTAATTAATTTAGTGATGTGCACAATAATGTTAAAAAAAACAGTTAACAGCTACTTTATCATATCAGATGTTGATTTTAATCATTTTGAACCTATCAGTGACCAAAGTTAATCACAGCTCTTATATTATCTTAAAAGGTTTACCTAAATTACCACGAGCTGAAAACTAAGCTAAAGATGGCTGCCTTTTTAGATAAACACACAGTCAGCCTCTCTAAAAATGATGATAAACACCGCTATTCAATATGCTGAATTGTCATATGCTAGCAAACGGTCGCGTGATCAGTAAATCCGTAAATATCTAAAGGTGCTGGTGAGCCTCGACAATTTACAAACTTGGACGTATTCTGTAGAGAATATTATGTTATAAACAGCAAGCGTCAATTAGATAAGATGATCATGATAACAAAATCCATTTGTAACTTTTCAAATTGCGCAATGAACAGCTAGTGTTGCTTGTAGGCGGTGGGTGTCACTATCTATGTATTGATGTGATCTTTAACCCAGCAGTCACTGCTAAACATACCTTTGAGGTGCGCCTACGCAATTAGCGGCAGTACCTCGTTGCTTTTATCTCGGTCAGTTCAACCCAACCTATGGTTGTTCATAGCTGAATATGTAAACCTACGCTAGGTATGAAGGTTAGTGACCGTGGAACCAGCCCTCCAGCAGTAGTAACGAGTGTTCGAACAACTCGACAGCTAAAAACTGAAATAAGACTTTTCTATTTGCTTCTTGTTCTGTCTCAATCCTTCAAAATGCCTTTACTTTAGAAAGACCAAGCTTAATGAAGCTAGTCTTATTTATTTTTATTGCCTAGCCTGTAATTAGGCCATGTTTAAGGTGATTTCTGGAGACTGGTTTCTGGATACATAAAAAATTAAACATCAGTCTACCAATCACCGATACTTCCCACAAGAGTGTCATGTAATCCATCATCAAAACCAGTGGCGTGCTACTTAGATGGTGATCAGTGTTTTATCGCGATCGTTGCCAGTGTTGGTACACGCTGGTGAACATTTGCATATAATAGTACGATGTGATGCCATTCGTCAAATTGTGTGAGTGACACCACCTTTGTACGGGGTGTTTCAAATTTAGAAAAATATGTAGTACTTTATTATCAAGACATTGATTATGTTTGAAAGCGATAGTTAACCGACATTTTCAGGTACTTCAATGTTCCTTTTAAAATGACTCTTTTCACGTAGCTACTGCTTTCTTTGTGCTGATTTACAATCCGGGTGTACTCTTTGCAATATGCTGACACCAGAGTATTGATGCATGCGGGTGCATGAAAAGAGCCTTAACGAGTGACGATATTTAAGTACCTACGTCCGGCGTACCCTGGGCAGTCAGCCCCGCTACCAACCTTGCTGACTGCCTAATCTTTTGACCACGGCATGAGCTATTCTCTAATAGCTCGTGCTATACGAGGCAACGACTATATTAGCATTTAAAATAATATTACCTACTGTAACAAGATCTTTTTGAAATGAAAACCTGTTATTTCGGCAAAGATATTTTTTTCCTCATGATGATCGAAAACAATTGTATTGTAATAACACATAATAATACCCTTTTACATAATAATGCAATAAGGTTTTATTAAATCTTCCTTATACACCGGAACGAAAATAAATAAATGGATGACGATAATTTAAAAATTCTAATTGATTGTTGCAAATATAATTCACATGATAAATTCGCCTTTTCAGATCTTGGAGCCACCGCAACAGCATCGCCTGCAGGAAAAAGAAAAAAGTACATCAATATTCAATGCAATAAAGGAACACCATATAACCAAAAACAAGGGAAGGGTAAATAAAACCTATAGGCAGAACGCATTAAGGTATTCGGGCAAGACGCTATTGTTGTCATATCGTGGATAAACTATGACATTAATCAATGGAGGACAACAATAGTACCGCTCACCTCAAACCAAACTCATCTCACCAATATACCTTGAACCGCGTTACTTTCTACGAAGTACTGAACATGAAAACTTTAGCGGGGCAAGTGATGATGGTTGGTTATATCAAGTGAATACATCTACATAATGTGGGCAACAGCACAACACTAGATAACGGTTACTGTGACGACAATTTGATTCTACCCACGTGGTTATTGGAAACTCAAGATATAAGTGCTTATGTACCAGATGTTGGGTATTATGTTAATAAAATACTTGATTTTGAACAAATATTTATTACCTAAATATTAAAATACATTTCTGCTACCGACAACCTTCATAAAGGATTAGATTGTTCCTCAATGAAGTAAAGATAAACATAAATACAATTCACATAAAATCAGCCTTATGATTTCTGACTACTGCAACTGGGCCAGGATTAGTGCAAACGCTGCAACGAATAAGAAAATGTTGGGTTGCCAAACAATAGTTTATCAATCAATATTAAACCTTAATCTATCTATGGCTTTTACGTTACCTATGTGCTAATGTCCTGATTGTTCTTACAAATAACAATTCACAATTGATGTTGGAATGATGAGAGAATTTGTGTTTATTAAAATATATCATACATCCAGGAACTGCAAAACAGTTCAATTTAAGTCCAAAATTAATTTCTGATATGTAAAATCAAATCCCTAACGACACTCGCATTCATTCCCCACCATTTCACACAGCTCGTTAATCACGAGGGTTCCTTCAACGAAGACAGATAATTTCATTAGTAGATATGTGGTACATATAGGTATCGGTGGATTCACAGGAAGCTAGCATTCGTCATATATCAGGCCCCCCTTGTGCGTAGACTGGCAGTGTTAAACATTTTGTATTTAACATTGAAAAAATCACTTTCAATGCAGAAATATTGAATTCTTCTTTATAAGATCAATTTATTCCATTAGATGAAGTATCCACCATGGTATTATTATCTGGATTCACGGAAACTTAACATTAATCCTATAAATATATAGGATTAATGTTATACGAAATCCTATCTTATTCTACATATTCTATTATCCGGAAAATTCTACTTTCAGTTCAGTAATATTGTTTGTCTCTATTAAAAGAAGCATCATCATAAGTATAAATAATTTCATTAGGTAGATATGTGGTAGGTACATTAAGTTATCGGTGGCGGGATTCACGGAAAGTTATCATTTATCATATCAGGCCCCTTTGTGTTAGCTTGTCATTTCTTCCCTTATACATTGCCAAGAAGTTTACTTTGGTTTCTCGAAGGTGTTGAGTGAAAACTCTTGGGGATAGCTTAGCAATTCTGATTAATATCAGGAGTTTCAAATTCTATATTAATTGTGGAAATAAAGAACGTAATTGCTATTTATTCATTTATTTCACATAGGTTCTCGTATTTCCGTTAATAACATTATCCATAAAATAAACGTGTTTGTAAAGGAGTTCATTCACCATTAAATTTAAATGAGATTGAATCATTACCTCTCAATCGCCAGTCAACGCCTTCGCCCGTAGGCGATTAACGCTTTTAATAATTGAGCCCAAAACCAAATACATTATTAAGACATTTAGTTCTCAATCAAACATCGTTCAATTTATGAATATCAACCTCAAGTTTTTTAGTCCCAATCACATCAGACATAATATTCACTCAAATGATTTCGAGCAACTTTAGTAATATCAAGATCCGAACTCCGACCTTCCCTGGCTGAGAAAAGCTTCGAACCAAGCGAAACGAAATACTTGCCATTGTGTCGCAGAGCAACGAGATTGGATCCACCGACACTATAACAGAGGCCTTTGTGGTGCTGCATCAGGAATCTACTGATATTTTGTAAGTATATGTACGTAACCGGGATAGTTAATCATGTATCAAGAATAATATTTTCAAATCGTTGGGACTTCATGTGAAATTAGTATCCGACTAAACAAAAACAAAATCCATAATACCTTAATAATAATCTACGCTCTTGGTAATAGGAGTGGTGATCGCAGTTTTTTAAGAAATTTGAGAAGAGTCCAGTATAGAAATTGAAATTCACGAGCTGAGGATGAATAAAATGAAAACAAAACCAGAGTAGGTATAATATTATGACCAAAAGCTCTTACCAAAATCCAAGCAGGAAGTCTTAAACTCAATTATATTATTTAAATTCTCGTTTCATTTCTTTTTGCTCTCGGGCCAAAGTTTCAAAATGTAGGCAAGGAAATAAACAAAAAGTGGGGCAACAAAAATATGAAGGAACCCCGCTGTGCTTATCCGTAGACACGCAATGATATTAGAGAAATCGGAACACCGTATTATTGTACACGATGACAGCGGTAAGCGAGCTGAGCGAAACGGAGCGGAGAAATGCTGGGCTAAGCGGTAAAAGGTACCAGGAAGTAAGGAAACGTAAGACTTGTCGTTAAGAAAAATAAATATACAATTTTTTACCACAATAGAGTGACTTTTCTTTTTGTTGAATCTTTACTATAAAATTGAGCTGTGTTTTCACTTAATCACCATGGGGTCTGCTTCCAGCAAACTTTGGGTGTTTCCTAGTATACCTAACTGCTATAAAACCTATATACTTAAACTTTCAGATTACCTATATCTACCTAAAAATCCAAGAGCTTTTATATCATATTTCCTTAATAGCTTATTTATTTGTAAAGTTAGGGAAAAGGTACAATTTATATGTTTGGATTAGCTCGTTATAAAATTATTACTATCCCTAAGATCATAATCTCACTCATTAATCTCTTCAACACCTACTTAAATAATGACGTAAGTATTAACGTAACCTGTTACGTTGATTGAATTTATCATGAGAAGTTTCATCAAAATAATGAATCACACCGATGCAATGGTGTCGGTGTCACCGATACGAGAGACTATCTTTGGGTTTACCAACACGTATTCCAGAAATATGACGATGGATATGCTACGGGATGGCTAGTAGTTAACTTTGTTGGATTAATTACACCATGTTCAATTAAATCACCAGAACTCGATACTACCAATCAAGCCAGATTGTGTGTTTCTTTGAGAAGTTTGCATCAAAGTACAGTCCAGTTAATATCAGTCAATAACTTATCCACCTTCATTCTTCACTTTTACAACATTTTCATTATCTTTGAAACACTGCAGATTCCCAAACAACTTCTAAAATTCAATATTACCAGTTGTCGTTTCTATATTCGCTTTTGACTTCATTATTTTACTTTCCTGCATTGATTCCTTCCAAAACCCAACCACCCCAGATTCCTACACACCTAAAACTAGATTATATCTCTACTATGATTACACGCTTACCAGCTGGTATCTGCGGATTATCTTTATTGAATGCCACACGCTGCTCACAGCACGCCGCCCAACATAACTTACTGCAGACTACGGACCGTGCAATAGGGGCTTGCTTCATTATTTTTGTGTAACTAACATTTTTGTTGGTAAATTTTTCGAAGGTGAAAGAAATTGGCTATAACTTAAGAATATTTTGAAGGAGAATTGAAGGAGAACGACGTTATCTGAGACTAAGCATTGACTGAAAAATATATCTGGCAATCAATAGTGAGAATTATATTAACTTCTTATTACTCTTATAAACTAAGCTCTCCATCTACTTTGTCGCCATGTAGGTATGGACCATTTCGTACGTTCATAGAAGACGCCCTTTGCCCAGCTTCAAATGTCTTAAGGCTGCTATATGAAGATGATGCTAAATCAAGTCTGATTGGCTACTACAAAATTCTAAGGTATCTATTGTTTAAGAACTATAAGATCTAGTCCAATAAAACATAATTCCACCATACAACGATTATTTAGTCGTTACACTATCAGGTAGTTAGTATCGCTACTATTAACCCGTGCAGCTAGTTACCAGTGTACTTACTTTGTGACTAGAGCGTAGGTAGATCCAGATGAGTAGAGGAACGCAATGAAGAGATTCGGAGCGGATATTAAATGGAGGATGCTCGAAAGACTGACAGAGTACTGAGATGCTTTGTAAGCTGTTGAGAATAAAATCGTATTGTAATATTATCCTATCTTACATTCATTTATAGAGAAAAACTAAGTATAATTTTACCAATGGTAAGTATTAGATAGTATTAGTTGGAAAAAAAGATTTGTCTCTTCATTATAAGCTTTATTTTCTGGGTTTGAATGAAATAATAGACAATTTTGGAATAGTCCCTGTGATTTGAATAAAATGAAGCTGAACTGAGAAATAGAGCTAAATGACTTTCGTAATCAAGAAGAAAACGAGATGGTGGATTTTATCAGGTAAGTTGTAAGTAGACAGGCAGAAAAATTGTTTATTACAAAATAAGTTGATACAACTACCAGGTGTACAAAGAATGAAAACACTTTACTTATTAAAAAATCCCAGAAGGACTTAAGCAATAACATACCTAAGACCTTCGCTCCAAGAATTACCACGATTTTATGGATTCAAGCGTACCTACTTTCCTCTTAGAAAGAAATTAATGCGCTGCGTCCATCTATGGGAAACAGGCTGTCTAACACTGTAATAATTACCTAATCCGATTGAGTGCGTGCTTTCAGGAAATACACACCACATTATTATACCTAGGAGACAGTGTATCCTTTTACAATGGTGTTGTTGTTATATACGACAAATTTAGTTTATATTACTGATTCAAATTTATTGAATGATTGAATGTATAGTTGTTTTTAAAACAGTATTCCATGGTTTATCTAGGATGCCGCTTCTCATTATTAAACAATAAAATTTAGATTAAGCCCGTAACGCAAAAACAACATCAAAAATTAGAAAGTGCAATATTTTGCTCAACATAAAAATGGCATTAAGAGATCGTGACTACACACTTTGCATCACGAGATGCCTATGCAAATGATGTGAACCAACCTTGGGCCGACAAAGCCGCTTCAGCTGATACCGACCATTGTTTTCCAACAACATAAGAAAACGACACTCTTTGAAAACACACGAACAAAATACAAGTGAATTTAACACGGAGAAACACTGTGTCGATTCACGGGGCGTGATCATCAATCATTAAACAAATACCGTTAAATAACATCACATTACATTTAAAGATTATTTGTGTTTGTAAAACGGCAACGAATGACATATGGTGCGATTATACAGTTTAATTCAGCTGTGTATATGTATTTTTGCGTATTAGCGCAGAAACTGGTTTTGAATCAACCTATTTAAGTAGGTACACATGCAATTCTTTATTCGCGCGTATGTCGAAATGTGAAATATTACTTATTTACCTCGTGTTAGGTAGTAGAAGTCCATGCTTGCATCATATTACCTACCTGATTGGCACTTAAAGTACCTAATTAACTGTTACTACAGAGATCTGCATTCGTGTATTCACGACAATATTCTATCGGCTTAAACTCATAATAAATTAAACATCATCAAAAATCGACCCTTAAAATTTTTGGAGACCCTGCAGAAATATTATATTGTGGAGAAAGACCCAAAAATATTTCAAACTTCGCCGTCGGCCGTGCTTTATTTTGGGAATATCCGTCGGCCGCAACGCTGTCTGCCCTATGCACCAAAAAGTTTAAACTTTTTCGTTCCACCAGATATATTTTCAAACTTATTTATACCGAGAAGTCGTTTAGAGGCATAAAATATCAAACAGGTGATAAAACACGAAAACTTGGCACACTGACAGACAAATTGACACGCACATCGGAAGTGACATTAACAATCCTATATAAATACCAACAAATTGGAGTCAGATAAAAATAATCTAATTGCCAATCAATATAATAAGGTCAAAACTTTCATTAGGGTTTAATATTTTTTTAAAGTGTTCGTACATAATGTTGTGGTAAGCACAATTTGTGTTAATTCATTAATAATTCATGTAATGAGTAACGGCGAAATTAATTGCCTGATGTCGATCAATTTAGGGGTTAAAAACATATTATTAGCTTTAATGAAATTTATTATTACATTGCAGGTACGTGTTACGTGTCCTGTACTTTTAATTAGCAGTTTAGTAACAGTTGTCTACACTTCGTCTCATACGTTAATAAAAAAACATGTTACATTATAACTTTTTTCTGCTTATAATATTCAGTAAACATTTTACAACTTGTTTTTAATTTGTTTAATTATTTTTGGTACATTTGGAACTTAGCTATACAAAATCAATATTAGAACGTGGTCTAGGATAAGTGCGCTTACGCATATAATAAGTATCTGGTATGGTTACTTCTAAAATAAAACAATATTGGCAAGATGGAAACTATCAATTTAATAATGAAGGTGTTAACTTAAATGATCCATGATTGGATTGATATTATAGAAGTTTATGAAATTACAAAGCACATCAGTTCATCAACAGAAGCACCTGTTAACTGTATGCAGTAAGATAATTAACGGTTTGAAAATTGCGCGATTACGAGCGAATATTTCTTTTTTCCTTCCCAGAAAGGGACATCACTTTAATTTTATCTGATAAT
The DNA here is from genome assembly GCA_910594945.2 of Amphipyra berbera. Classification (NCBI taxonomy): domain Eukaryota; kingdom Metazoa; phylum Arthropoda; class Insecta; order Lepidoptera; family Noctuidae; genus Amphipyra; species Amphipyra berbera. Next base: position 19,340,366 of record OU343128.1, read on the forward strand.
ACTTACGTACTGAATAATAAAAATGTCACTTAGATCTAGTATTCGATTGACATTCAACAGGAATAATTTATTTTAGTATGGTAAGGGTCAAATTTTTTTGGTAGAAGCCTTTATTATTTCTTTACTTTGACAAACTTCGACGTTTTCTTGGTGAAGATGCTAATAGTAAAGACAAACCGGGGTTTTCTAATGTCTTAATACTCATGTCTATAAGTGATTGATCTATAAAGACAGGTCATCTAGCTACATTAATTAAGATTGGTGAACGGAACATTGACGGCAAATAATGTTTTTTTGAATTCCCACGTTGAACTATTTATTGGTTGATATAATTAAGTAATTATTCTACAATGTATGAGGCTGAGAATAGCCGAGGTGTCTGCCAGCAGTCATAATGGTCGTTTGTGAGAGCTTGGTGATGAGATAAATGACTTGCGTGTGATGCACGTAATGATATGCGTGTCATCTTAGAAACATCATCTCTTTAGAGATCTGTGAATATTGTAAGAAACATTCAAGGAGATATTTAACAGGATTCAGGAAATAAGATCTATGCCGATTGCGCTGAAATTGGAAATGAAGAAACAAGATTTACAGAAACCTCGGTTGAGTATAATCAAAGTGGAGTTTCATTAAAAATTTACAAGAATTGGATCGGTACGGTTTGATAACACTTTTATTACAAATAAACTGCTATGATTAGATTCTTCGATCATCTACATGTTCTTATTCTCTTCCTTAATAATGAATAATTTTCCTAAATGATTTTTTTCTACGGATTCTCCTTTAATTTGAATAAAAATAGTTACAGAACCATCATTACCTACACCGTGGAAAAGTTCACATTTTCTTACGATTTCTCCTACAAATCGCTTTATAATAACCGAGCTGTTGATGACAAGATATTATAACTTCATTTATTGGCAACATTAAAAGAAGGGCTATTTAGAGATGCAATCAGATAAATAATAATATAATGCTTTACAGAAAATTATTACGGATGTAATTAGTACTGACAGGTATTAAGGGGTGAACCATAATATTCAAGGGTAGCTGTGTAATCCAGTAGGTAGGTACTAACTAATTATTAATTGCCAGATCAATGCTTATTTATCTGGGTAGATGAATTACGTGCCTTATAAGATTATAAGGCACGTAATTCACTTAGTATATTTTTTTCTCTAAAGTAGTTGATTGTGCCAAGTTTAGCATTACCTACGTGTTAAGTTTTTAATGTTTTAGTAGTGTTTTGTCTTAATGCTGTTAATCTTCAATTTCAATGTAATTTTGACATTAGTTTTAGTAGGTACCTACCTATTTTGTAGCTTTTTCTGCTCTGTATACATTGACATAGTTATTAGTTGTGCTGTCTTCACTATTTACTTTCTACAAATCTTTGATAAAGGAGAATTCACAATAAACCTTTGTTACAGTTGCTATTACTTATTTTTTGGTTTTCTTCTAAATAGCTACCCCTAAGTCGTAATAGGTATCTATTTTTGTACTATCTTTTAAAGCTGGTATACCTATTCCATTTGTGCTTGAGTTAAAAAATTCAAGAGATCGCAACACAATATAGTTAGATATACATACCTATACATATACCTTCTTATAGTTGATACGTGCTTCCCTTAAGTGACGTAACTGCTCCCCCGCGACCGTTGTGCTTCAAGTTGAACTGAGGAAAAGTGCTAATTAAAAAGGACAGAAATATATAACTTACCATATATGGGAATAGGACGGTAGTAGCTCTATCGGTGTCATCTTCCAATGCAACGCCTGACGGGTATCTAGCGGCCACAAGTTTCTCCGCTAAATTAGTTGAAATAAAATATTGGTTTCTTACTATCGATGGTGTAAATTATTATTTGTATTTTAGTGTCTAATTTTAAATGTAATTAATAATTTTGTGAAGCATTGTAATCATGTTTTATTTTATCATAAGGAATTAAAAAGCTGGTTATTGTACTAAGTGAATTCTTATGACCAATCTTCTGTAAAGACTGATATATGTTTTTTACAGTAAGGTCTATGTGAATCGCCACGCAGGTAGGTATTCCAATAATACATAGGTAACTTATCTACTCAATTTCCTTGGTGGAAATAACTGTTATTAACTGGCTAGTGAAAATTATTAGGTTTAACGAATGATTCATATTGCCCTGCCATTTTGGTACCTAAGTAGATAGGTACTTTGTTTATCCGTAACATCCATGATAACATTCTTATATTTGGCATTACGCCAAGAAACTAAATTTGAGTATATTTTCAATATTTTGTCAGAATTACATAGTGTATAGGTATAATTTCTTATAACAAAGTAGATACTTAGGTACCTACTTACAAGTTTTCTCATAACGTGTTTACGAAAATGGTAATTTTGGTCTATAAAAATCAGAAAATTAAAATATATTCCTAACGCGGTAGCAACCTGTTGGGTAGACTGTACATTATAACAAATGAGTTGGGCTGCGTCCGAGTGGCTGACGCGTGGGAGTGGCGCCGCGGGGCGGGACAAGCGGGGACACCGCCCTAAACAAAATGGCGGCCGAACGCGCGCCAATTTTTGAATTTCAATTTAGAATTGTGAAATAAGTTAATAGGTAGATTTTATTTAACAGAAATCAAATAAAATGTTTTAATGTCTGGGATAATTAAACAGAAAATGAACAGAAGCTATAGGATATTGGAAGTTTTATTTTATGTGATGCTATTGAATCAATTAATTAATAAAAAAAAATAAAAAAAATATCTGCAACACAAAAATAACCTAATAATAAAAGGATGGATTTTGATGTTATTAATGAATTGAGATGCATTCAATTCTTAATTTTCACTAAGTGATTCCATAATTAAGGAAGAAAACACTCTCAATTTGAATGTTTTTTTAAATTACACCGTTAAATAACCAACTGATGATTTGTGGTATTTTTTCTGTCATATCTTTTTCTTCAACGAAAAACTAAATGACGAATCAATTAATAACAGAATGTCACACAAGTTATCAAACGTGTCACAAAGCCAATAAAATCAATTACTGAGTTGACTTGTATCTTAACACGAGACCATAAATTAAACTTATTCCTACAAAGGATCACCGACAACACGAGTATCTATAAACAAATCGTTATTGCGATTTAAGGACCCATTTAAAAGCTATAAATTTTACAACACATTGGAATACCAATCCTATGTAATAGACGATAAAGCCTATAATCAATTGCTTAGGTGCGACACCTTAGCTCTCATAAACTATTTTCAGTAACAGCTAAATGAAGAGGCGACTTTTCTGTCTCGCTCAAGCATGCCTAAATTCTTATAAGTTTGAAAGTGACAGGGAATATTTACGAGGTGTTTATATCGATACAGCGGCGTTGATTTAACCATTGCTTTGGTTTATTGCAGTCAATAAAATTGAACGTTATGAGGCAAGGTCGTAAGTGAAAAATCGTCAATGATTTATGTCTTCATCTTGGGACAGTAAGTTTAAGTTTCAAGTTGTTTGGCTTTTTGTATGGTTTAGAACTAATAAATGTATGTTTACAAATGTTTGACAGGACGCACGCATAAGTCAATGAGTCATAAGTTGTATAGTCTGCTGCCAGAAAAACTAGACATAGACATTTAGATAAAATAATTGATATGAGAAAGTGTTCTACTTATTATGAAAAATTTGAAACTAACGAGGACCAAACATTTAAAAAGTTAAGTGTAATTTATTCGATCAACACTTTTTAAATTTATTTTATTTGTGACAATAAACAGTTATAGGTACACTGCTATAAACACTGCAGAGTGTACAAAGATTCTCATAAATGTATTACCAACAACAATATTCTAACAGGAACTACGAACATGCTTTTGCCATTATGACAATCTAACAAATGGTAAAAAATCAATTAGCTATCCAGTAGGATACCTAATTGATTTTTTACAGGTCCAAGTTCTGATTTCGAAAAATATGTCGAAATCGGAACTTGTCAACTGTAAGAAAAACCATACCTGGTTTTAAAAAATGACAATAAATATAAGTACTTAAGTTAGAAACTTATTAGATTTTAGATGTAACTTCAATCAGATACCTATCAGTATTTTTCAAGTAATGTAACACTGAAGTATTACATTGTATTACAAGATTTATTTCAACAAAGATGTCGAGCATACTATTCAACTAGTTTTTATAAAAAAATACACCAAGAGACAGAATCAGAGTGATTGCTCCAATTGCTGGCAATATGTAGATGATTGTGTTATCTGCGCATGACCATGAACCCAATCTGTGGCAAGTGCAATGGCACATTGACGAAGCTAATAAATAACACTTATCATCGCTCCCTGAGAGAAGACACCCACCACTTTACTATGACCCCTATCACAAAACAAATTGAATCTAAATCTCTTCACTATGAAAGATCTAGCAGCGCTGGGAGTGGAATTGAAAGAAATTGGATTGTTTACATCCGTTGGTAAATGATAAAAATAGTAAATACATTGCTGCCAATATTCAATGTTTTTGTAAGTAAACAGAATTGTGCCAAGCTTCATGCATAGAACAATAAACAATATATTACTCATAGATGAAATTAATTTACAGGGGTTCTTCATATAGGTAGGTGTGGTTATAAAAAATAAACGAAAGGTGTATGGAATAAACAGACAACGGTTAAGAAAACACACATACATGAAATTTTATGTATATAACCTTGTGAGACGAACCCCGAAAAGACATTACGCTGGCCTGTAACGGGTCACAACCCAAAAAACCGAAATAAGACTATATACAAAAAAAAAATATAGGTACCTAGTTACCTATAATAACTTCCGGCGATCGCTGAAATCACCCAGACAAATACACGCCATTTAAAACCCTGCAAAACCATAATTGCCTCAATTTCAAACTTGTCAAAATCGCATTAGTTGAGATCGCGTACGAGAATAATGTTTCGCCTTCAGCGTTCATTGGACGTAGGGATTATTAAAAACGCATTAGAGAAGCCACACCTAGTCGTATAAATAGCTTTCGTGAAACAGAAAAAAAAAACGTAATTTCGAGATTTGTGAGGGGGGAAGGTACCAATCAGCCGTGACTGACACGGAAGGTACGGTCGTATCACGCAAAATCATTATTTTGTCGTTAGGCCAACGTATTATAATGACGGTATCTGGAACCACGATCTGAAAGAAAGCCTTTATTTTATAGCTCAAGTTGAGATATGTGCAGCATTAGGCACAGATGTTTGAAACCTTGACCTTTTGGTACTTTAGCAAAGTCGTATGTGAATCTTGAACTTGAGATGATTGAAACTGTGTATTGAGAAATTTGTATGAACAAAAATGTTGTAAGACTTGGTACTAAGGCTGTATTTCCAATAAATATAACATTGAAAATGTTTTCTTCAGAGTATCTGCCTATAAAAATTAAAAAGAAATTACTCAGATAAAGTTGTACTTAAATGCATCTGGATAAGAAATTGCTATTTCAGGTAAATGTATCTTAGTCAAATTACATAATGTTTTTGCCATTCGTGACAATTTTCTTAAAACTAATAAATCGAAAAGAAAAACGAAATATTTCCTTGGTACACTAACTATAATTATAATTATCTGTGTGTAAAACATATGTTATGTTATGTTCATATATCTAATGTTAAGGTAGTTTACAATAAAAATCTGTAAGTACAATCATTATGCTTTATTAATTTCATGTATTTATATATTTATGACAATATCGTCTCGCCTAACCTTATTATGTTACTAATTATAGTTATATTTCATAAATTTTGAATCGATAGGACATAAATGGTAAATAAAATCGGTCAAATTAGGTTCCGATGTCTCTCTACAGACCTAATTTTTGAGTTTTGAGGACAGTTCTCAACAACAGACTTAAGAATCAGAACTTAATTTTATAAGTAAAACTAATTTTAAAATTTTACAGTTCAAACTCATAGTTTCCATCTGGCAAGGGATTCGAAAATTTTGTGGAACATTGCACTGAAAATATATTACCATCTAAGAGGATTTATTAATGACAGTGAAGTTATTACACCATACACATTGTAGTTCACTTTTTAAAAGTAACAACAAATTAAAATACTGCTTAATTCTAGCAATAAAATTACAACACAAACATGTGAATTGAGCAATTAAAAATAATTCAACAAAATGCATCCCAGCCAGACAGTTATCGAATATTCCACCCAATTGCAATAGAAGAAAACATAAGCGAACCTAATTAGCGAATCAATAAATAAATATTGAATATATCGACAATATACAATTATTACAATTTACATTTCACTTAACGAACACAGCACAAAATTAAAAAAAAGATAAAAAATATTTATAGAACCGGCTCACTGAGTTCTTATTAAAAACATTCACTAATTACAATCTATGTGAAAAATAATTTACAAATAGTACTTTTTTATACATTATTACGAAAAAACGTATAACTTGAATCCTGACAAGATCAACCTTTCTATCACTCGCCAATTTTTTTATAATAATATTCGTAAAACTAACGTGTTACGAGTATATATATTAGATATTTTTTTACGTATATCGGGTTTCTTAATCAATGATTTTATAAAAATACCTTTTCAAAATGATGTATTACGATAATACCTGAAACGTCAAGCGCCTCCGTATCTACGTATATTCGTTCGTATAAACACCAGTTTATTTTCTAACTTTGGTATACTGTGAACATGTAACCTCATACCTACATTCCACAAGAGATTTATAAATCAGAGTATCAAGTTCTGCACCTACGATATTGAAGGTAACTTTTGTTTCATTATAAATAAAGTGATTTTTTCTCCATTCATTTCATTTTCTTTCAACGTGTCCAAGATGTCTTTACGTGGCACACACCTTTCCATAATAGAAGTTCAAAGAATATCTCTTTTACGATTTCATTAAGTATTTTCTAAATTATAAGCTTAGATCTCGTAACATTTTTCAATAATAATAGATTTCCTATGACGTTTATTATCAGTATTAATTACGTATATGTGTCATCAAAAATCGTATACATTGCACTTGTAAACTGGCCTTCCCGCACTACGAGTTACGCGTATAGAAAAAAAGAGACGATCCAAAAATCAAAAACACTCATACCGCAAAAAAAAACTCAAAACACGAATAATATCGTTTTTCCCAAATTAATCTCAATAATTAATTATTCACACTAAAACAATTGTACATCATATAATCTAAAAATTATTATGTATGTATGTACAGAATAGTATTTAGATAGCTTAATTAAGAAATAAAACATCAAATATATTAAATAATAACAATATTGATACTAATTGCCTTCTTATCAATGGTTAATTATAAGAGGTCCTTATGGTTTTGTGATTCAAAATTATTAGAGAATTTTTGTATTCTTTTCCATAATTTCTTACATAGTGCTTGACACAGAATTAAACAATAAATTATGGACGTAATGTTTTTCGTTTTTTCTTAGTAATTACCAAAATGTAAATACTATTGATGCCAACTTATAGTAGCTATGAAATAAATATTATGAAACATGTAGTATCAAGCACTTTGTCAAGAACTTATACAAACGTAATGACCGATTGCAAATCAGTAGTTAATACCGAGAAAATGATAATTAATCAACTATATAATCACATAAATGATGCAGTTTACTAATCATATACACTGCGTTTTTGGTAATTATTGGTATTGAGATTGTTTCTATAAATTAATTTATACTTAACAACTGTAAAAATCTCTTCATCACACTATCATTACTCTTTATTCGAAATCACTAGGTTACGTATTAGTTATAATGTAATATTATCATGAAAAGTCCAACATACAATTTATACAAATTAAACTGTTCTAGTAACTTCGGTCTCGGGGCGTATTGTTTCAGATTTGTGTTCGAAGCAGTCGAACGTAATTCGTATACACAAAATAAAACGCGGAGAACGGAGTTTGTGATTCGGGCGAGGAAATCTGAAACAAGTCACCCCTAGTTTGGACCGCGTGAACTAAGCTAGAGGCCTTTACTGTGGCGAGGTGGGCGGACTCATATTGTCCGGCTCGTCCCCGGAGCCGGGCTCGCCTTTGGTCTTGTTCTCCTTCTTCCACTTCATGCGGCGGTTCTGGAACCAGATCTTGATCTGGCGCTCGGTGAGGCAGAGCGCGTGCGCAATCTCGATCCGTCTCCTCCGCGTCAGGTACCGGTTGAAGTGGAACTCCTTCTCCAGCTCGAGCGTCTGGTACCGGGTGTAGGTTTGTCGTCCCCGCTTCCTTTCTGAAATTAGATAACGGTACACGTTAATACAAAACAAGAAAAAACACAGCAGATTAATTTTAAAACACGGGGCAACCCTGACAGACGGCAGACGTTAAAAACTGCATAGGCATTTCTGATAAATGTTGGTTATTTGTAAACGGCGAACACTCCCGCGCCGAGTTAATTGAAAATTGTTTTGAGCTTATCAATTTGTTAATTGTTTTTGCTTGTTGGGGCATCTCTCTCAACTGTCGGGAATTCTGGAGTCTTTTAGAAATCAGTGCGCAGACAATAATCTAATTTTAGAAACATTAATTCGCAATCGACCAAGTCAGGACAGTCTATAAACGTAGACATTACACATCGCTTCGTTTTCAAAACTGTCATCAGACATTTCTTAGTATTCATCTTATCAGCTTAGTTATCTTTTAAAGACATGCTCATTTAAATGCAAAATAATCAATTCGGCAAGTTTTTCAATTAATTACAAAGTTTAATTATCATTCAACTGTGTGTAAGTAATGTAATGCAACACGAGCAATGACCTTAATCTGGAAAATGGATCTATGTACAGCAAATTCCCATTTGAAATCAAATTATATTTTTAGCAAAATAAACTTAGCATCAATCAATGTAGACCTTTTTACTACTGACAATGGTTGTGCAGTGGTCTTAGTTCTATAATTACATACGGCTATTAGTGAGACGTAAGTAGACGCCTGTAATAAATTTACAGATATTTAATAATTCTGATATATTACCAACTATGTGTAAGTGTGCGTGATATTAAGTGTGTATGACGTAAAATAAGATGTACGTGTGTTTGTGACTGAATACTCGGTCCGAACCGCTACCGAAGCCAATTAAAATAATTTAAGACGCCGCAGGGCTTTTTCATTTTGTAATCATTATTCTTCGAGGAAGATGCGAAGCCTATTATACACGGTTTAGATGATGCACTGAACGGTAATTTATTTCATATGAAAAAAGACAAATCTGTGGATGAAACAGCACGTATCAATAGCGATTAAAGTGTTAGATACAGTAATATAAATAGGTAAGAAAGAAGGTGACAAAATAATCGATAGAGTAGAATATAATAATTGAATAGTCAATAAATTTAGGGATGTCTATAAAGCAGAATTTACCGTTATTTGAGCATATTTTCCGCAAGCTTTGATTTCGTAGATACCTAAGAACTGTAGGCAAAATTAATTTTATTTTACTTAAACAAAATGCTATTAACGTAAAACCCGAATGTACAAAATACTCACAAAGCATAAATACATTCAGAATTGAAATAGAAACAGTTGAAGTTGGAGTTGAAACAAAGCAAAAGTTAGCTGATTATTTTCAGTTCAACGGTAACACGCGAAACGGCTTGCCATACAAGATAAACACGCTAACTTCGAAGAAATACGCAGACACGAATCGCAGATTACATTGCGAATCACACTACCGACGATTTCCGAGAACGGCAATATTCATAACGATGAAAAAAGAAAGAGGCTGATGACAAACACGACAGTTTGTTACGGGTTGATAAACGAGGTACTGAGGACTATAACATCATCAATTTAGATAACCTCTGACCAGCTAACATAAATCTTAAGATTTCTAGAGGAATTTAACAGAGTGATGTAAAAGAGTCAGGCAGTGTTAGGGTTGGTGCAACGGATTCAAAATTATCGGCCACTTGTTGCTCGGGAAATTGATAACAACCTCATCGTCCTGGCCGGGTTTTGGGACGCATTTAAGTACAATCCTGTTACCGTTAAATGAACGTGAAACAATACATGTCAAACCATTTGGGATAGGTTTGGTATGGAACAAACTTCTCACATCTGTCAAACTAGAACAGCTCACATTCCCATAAAGAATTTCTGGAGGCTATCCAGACTCCAGAAATGATGCAAGTGTGAGATTGAAGAATGTACTAAATATCGCTTTTTAAAAAATTATATTCAATTTATCTATAAATAACATAGGTATTCGTATAAAAAGCCATCTTTAAGACCAGAACAAAGCTTTGGCCTTTTTCAAAGAGGAGGTATTGTCTTTACACAGACACCATGTTCGGCAATAAGAGTAGTGACCGCAGAACCAACGTCAATACGTAGTGCCAATGTGAGTCATACAACAACATTTATTCATATTCTGAAGATTATACAATAATAAACACTTACTAAACAAGAACCAATCTAATGCAGACCTTAGTTTTCACCACGTCCCTAGACCTTCCATTTCATCAAGACAACACACGATCTCATCGGTCATGTCGCGCCGAAAATTCCGAAACAATGTCATATAGCGATATAGCTCATGAAATCCCCTTCCTAGCGGGCTTTATATATTACAGCAGCGGTTTCATCGCACACTCAGATGCATAAAACATGATCCCCCCGTCAGATTTAAACCGTCCGTAATAAGAGCATTAAAGAGGGCACGAGGCAAGCGAGATGCTAGTGGCTAGACGATGGTGATTCTCAATTTAAACGGGTTATAGCGAATATTTAGGATTGATGCGAAGTTAATTGATATGAATTTGGCCAATATTGAGTTCATTATTGAGGTCTACATAGAAGACGTCCTCGATGGATACTATGTGTAGTTTGAGACAGCTAAATGCTACTAATATTATAAATGTGAAAGTTTGTGAAGATGAATGGACGGATGGATGTTTGTTCCTTAATCACGTATAAACGGCTGAACAAATTTGAATGAAATTTGGCACATAGAAAGACCATGTCCAGGATTAACTTATAAGATACTGTTATCCCGGTACAAGAAGTAGTTCCTATACGATGCGAATGAAACCGCGGGCAACAGTTAGTGTAATATAAAAATCCGAAATGAAAGAAGTTAATACATAAATGAAAAACCATTACATCTCAAGTTTTCTACTTACCATATAAATCTTAAGCATCAATGGTAAAAACAAAAAATGTCTTTAAATAAAGCAGATACGTTCTTCAACGTTATCAATACCCTATAGAATGTCGTCAAAAATCAAAGCTTCCATAACATACGAGCATCCAAACTGCAGCGTCCTACACGCCCGTGTAACCGTCCCAAACGAAATCGCAGCTTTAGGAGCGTCGGGCGCAGCGCTGCATGTGTCGTCGGGCGACTATAAATCATCTCGGGCAGGGGAAGGGGCTTACTTTCACGACGATGTGGACAAACACCGGGCATTGTTGAAAATTGGCTACGATGGACCGGGGAAAGTGATTGGTAATGATGTAAGAGATTCTGAATAGGAATACTATTTTGAAATCTGGAATTGTATTTCCGTGTTCTAAGTACAGGTTTCTATAACAGATTGTTATTGTAGAACATATCCTTAGGCAGACACCTACGTTTGCAAACACTCTGTGCGTGAATGACCTGTACTAGATCATAACAACACGATTACGAGGACGATGAATTCATACATTTATTTCGGTTCTATTTTCTTACTTTTTCACAAAAAGTAATTTTCTGACAAAAATATTATTACATGAAATTCAACTCTAAAATCCTTCCAATATCGATGTATAGAACTAATAATTGTTAGTACCCTAGCGAATTTTGCAGTTAAAAATATACTTAAGAATCACAAACGAATCGATACAAATATATCGACTGAAGAGATTATCGTTAGTACTACTAAGTTCACGAGTGCGTTTTCCAGGGCGATTGCAACAGAATCCATACGCTACTAATCCCCTGAGAAGTAAAGGTTGGTTCACATTTATCTGGATAAAGTGCGTGCTAAAATATTGAAAGGCGTGCGCTATCTCACATCGCATTTGTACTGATTACTGCGTTGCGTGTACAAAGGTAAAGGGTCGAAAAATGCGGTCAGCTGCCGCGAACCGGTTGTAACCGGCCTAAACTGAATTGAGATGTATATTCTTTTGTATATAGAATTGATGATAAATGGCAGTATTATAATATGGAACCGTTACAATTTTTATATCATCTATTTAAAGGTCAGGTTTATTTGCAGTGAGAAGATAAATTAACAGAAAAAGTAAATAGAAAAAAAAAACTAATTCTATTACAATATATGCAGTGTAATTGTTATAATAGTTTTACGATGTAGTAAATACGTTAGAAATAATTATCGAAAGAAATAAAAATGTTGCTTCGGGTAATAAAATGAAAATTGTATGTAAAACTTTAGCAACTGCAGTAATAAATTACAATAGATCCTGTGGTTAAGGCAGGTGTTTCAACAAGTATGGGGACCGCACTTGACCCGTAAACATTATATTTTTCGATATAAGGAAGAAAGTTGAGGAAAATAATATCAAAATTACATAATCATCATGATCATAACTTCCCAGAAATTTGGAGTTCTATAGATTAAGATTTCCTCGAGCAAGACGATGTCATCAAAGCCGTACTAGAAAATGATAGAGGACCTAAACGATTTCCGATAACAAAAGATCGGGTTTGTAAAAACCAAAAGTAGGTATGAAATAGGACTAAAAATATAAGAGAAATATCGCTATAGCAGTTACTAGATAAATAATAATAAGAGAAAGTAAAACCACGCTCTTCCAATATCAGTCATGTTATGAAATAATCCCAAACAATATCCGCAACCGCAAGTAAAAAATAATAACAGGCAAAGCGCGCGAGCCTAAATACCAAATTCATCAAGGGATGACAAGTGAAAAGAGCTTTTAATTTAATTCGTTGCGGTATCGCCACAGGAACACGAAAAAAATACAGCAACAGCTTGAAGCGATATCGACAATCCATAATTCATGTCCTACAATTTCATACATTTCGACTCCACACCAACGCTATATTTGGGTGTTGAAAACCAATCGAATTCTGACTTTATTTTCAACGTGACTGAACTCAATATACCTTTTAAGGATTTGTTTGTTATGACCTATAGCTATGTAGGAATCACTCAGTGTATTGCAACATCGTACATGATATCAAACGGGTATTCAGATTAATGCAATTTCTCTTAAACGCTTACACGTCGTAAATAAAATTGCTGGTTTCCAACGACTCGGTACCGAAGGTCGATCCATGTTTATAGTGTTTAATTGATATAGCAATCGTATAAAAATAAATAAATGTCGTAGAGTGACGATTGTTCGGCTTTAAAGCTGCCGATGAATTAAGTACTACCAAGGGAAAATTAATCTTCCTGCTCTTATTGGAAGCATGAAGACTTTGCTTGATAACGGTATCAATCAAACCTGTGTAGTTAGTGTAGTTACCTTCTCAATCATTGAAATCCGATTCTGTTCCGACATTGTAATGCACTTAACTTCCAAGTTTACCCTGCATTCTGATGAGGTCGAAAAAGTTGCTATCCTCTTACTGCCTCTACCAGAATAAAGTTTACTGACCCTAGAAATACGACAAGCGAGAAATTCTCATTGCTATGTAAACCAATAATCACTATTTTATGTCGCCATTGATCATTTAAATGAAGGTGTAATTAAATCTGCTGCCTAGTTAGTCTAGTCGTGGCAAGCGCGACTGCTGATCGTGAGGCCCTGGGTTCAATCCTCAGGTCGATCAAAGTGGTGTTATTGGGTTTTTCCGTGTGGAATTTCTCAGTAGCAGCCCGAAGTTCGGATTTGTGCCTGGTTGATGGGAATAGGCTCGCCCCCTATTACATGGGACTTAAACATAACGGCGAAATTAAGGTGTTTACCTTACCTCTGCCCGAGCCTTTGGGGAATACAGGCGTAATGTTATTTTATGTTGTTATGTATAATTAAATCTGTGTGAGCATCTTTACAGATCCTAAAGTCAATTTCATCTCCGCTGGACAATGAAAGAGGTTCTACATATTTTTTTTTTAAACATCGGACATTTTATAGTATCTATCATCCCTGCTTAGCAATGTATTGCCATCGTAAGAATTCCATAAATGTTGCATGCATTTTTTTCGATAAAGTAGCATTAAAGTTTTTCAAATTACAAAGAGTTCGACCACTAAACAGGTGGTAAATATCGTAAATAATGTCGTTTAACATTAAAACAGCAATGGTATTGTAAAAACGACATTGGTATACTAATGACATGAGCACAATTTGTTGTACGAGTACATTGATAAAATCCACGGCCGAAATGCGATGGATGACAAAACACGCGACATAATAATTACGAGTACCTCATGCATGATTAATGTATCGTGTGTGTACATATTTAACCCTATATTATTACTAAAATGTACATAAAATTTTTGGAGACGTCTCTATGTATGATTTTTAGGGGTGTTTGACGTACATTTTTAGGCTTTTTTTTTGAGGATTTGTTGAAATTCAGACGTCCTTAAAGATAGACCAACGTAAAACAGAGCCATTATAATGTTAATTTAAACCATGGAGACCAAAGATAGAACGCCCTGAACTGTGTGTCTTTAGGGAGTTGCATGCACTTCATTTATCTAAAAAACCTTACTATAGAATTTAGTAACACGATATTTTCTTTAGCAATTTTCCCTATTAATAGGAAAATCTTTCATAAATCCAACAAAAAGAATTGACGCATAACACGAAAAAGTACAAAAAAGGAACATGGCCGCCTTGCAAGTTTTGATAAATCATTAATCATAGCCAAGGTTTGGGCGGTCGCTTAGATTATGTACCGAAGATTGCTTGCTAGTGCTTTATGTATGCTAGCCTAATGACTTTTTTTGGAACCATTTGTGTACTTACATATCTGATATAAGTAAAACATATAGCTGGTATGATATACTTTAGTTACTTTCGTGGTTTGAGAATCAAACTTGACATATGTGAATTTTGTGTTTAATGGAATTCAAAAAGAAAAAAATACCGTGAAAAATTAGACAGAAGAGTGACACTGGTAAACCCACGATCTAGTCTCTAGCTAAAAATACTAAAAGGTTACTTATGTAAGAATTAATAACATCCATAAACGAATGTAAATCTACATACAGCTGAAAGGCTTCATCACAAATCCGAGCGGATCTCAAAAAGAATTTATAACGTGAACACACAGCCATCAGTCAGTGTTGTGTTGACGCTGATACCCGTCGTGTTTCGCATCCGAAATGGAATGTTATTCACCGAAAATTTAGCTTTGGTGTATGCTAAAAATTACGCGCACCCCGCCCGGGATTGAACGAAATACCGCCCGCAAAAAAGGTGTCAAATGAAATATTCAAATATATTTTAATATAATTCATGCGGCGGGCGTTTCATTTCTCTCCCTCGTAATGGAATGCTAAATTTTCGGGCGAACAAAAAATATATATTAATGCGCGTACCTAATAGCTTATACAAACTCGTTTGTTGGGTATTGTTGCGCACAATGGGTGCCATAACTCCGCGTCGCAGCCACGGCCGGTGACGTCTTTGTTAGGCTCGCACAGCTTTGTTCTGTGCCCGGCTCCGCCTGTCGACGCGACATCCTACCCGACCTCTGTACCGACACACACCTACTGATTGTGTACCTACACCTAATCATACACACGCAAAACAATCAAATCATATCAGGATATTGCCTGCGATAGCGGATCTAAATATTAATCTTTCCATTACTAAAATTAAACCCATTAATTAGGTATTACACTATCCTGTTTTGAGAAACATGAAAAAGTGAAATGTAATGACCTGAAGCTTTTATAAAAATGACTGCCCCCTTACACGTAGGGGGCTAATTACCAGTTTTGTTTGGGCCATTACTATAATTTGCAGCAGGAAAAGCACGAATGAATATTTGAGAAGGCGATAGAAAGTGAGTAATTGCGTTGGATCACGAAGTGAAAAGTTATGAAAGGTGCGGGGTGGGTGATTTTTCAACGCCCGCCCTGTGAAAGCGAAAATCTTAATGAAAAAGAAAATATTCAATCATGTAACTCTCGCGTCGATATTTAAGGCTCTCGTGATTTGATCTGGGAGATGCCTTGGTATCCATTATACGCAAACGTAACAAAAACAAGTAGTGGTCTGCGGCCACCTAAAAATTCATCTCAACATAATGCCGAGCGCGAAACGCATTAGGGCTCCAAGATGAGCTTCGCCGCGGGACAGCGTGCCCCAGGGGGCTTCCCCTGCCCCCGTAAGCCGGGTAGGGGGCGATCTCCGCTCCAGAGAATATTTGACACGGGTCTGGCAGATAGACAGGCCGGTCATGTGTGATCCCCGGGCAGGAAACGGGGGGGCTTTTTTCCGCTCCTCCATCGACGTGGCTACTCCCTACCTACCGGCACAAGTACAAAGATACGGTTTATGATTTATGTGGCACCGTCGACTCGCACATGTGCACGCATCATGTGACGCCGCTTTTTGTACACAACTAATGATATGAACAGACTTAATACCGCATTAATGAGTATCGAGCGATGATAGAATTTAATTTCGATATCTAACATACCACCCATTACTTCAGTAATTTGCTGTGTCTGTAATTATGACCGGAAAAAGTAATACATCATACTTTTTTCACATGTAATGGCCAGTACAGTAGTATTTATTGAATTAGTGGCTATTATTCCATAATGTTATGGATCCATTTCAATTTAGAACGGTTGGTGTTCGAAAATGGAATTTTAATACCACATAATAAGTTCGGCTTCATCGGCTTAGCGGCGGTCAAAGTTTGATTGGCGTTCTATCCCGACGTTTAATTAATGTGGGCCAAGCTATCCTAACCTCGAGTAAGACAAGGACGGCCAGGGCGGGCCAAAGAGAGAAAGACGATTTCTGACAATGTTGCCAGTTAATTGGACACAAGTTACTTTTGAAGTAAAAGGATGTAGTTCGGGGAAATTATTGGTCTGAACTTAGTAACTTGAAAGAGGGTTCTAGAAAGGCACCTTGTTATTTAGTGAACTTTAACTCAAGTTAGGAAACTGAATAAATGTATTGTGAGAACTTAATGAATTACTAACTAACTGATCTAAGACTTAAGCTTAAGAACTAGGTATAATATTTATTTTCTTTTATTTACTAAAAATAACGAAAAACTAATCTTAGAGTCAAATTTTATTCAGAAGCTAAATTAAGTTATTAAATCATAAAGAAGATAGCTGTAAAATAATTAAGATTTATCTGTTAACTACAAAAATGTAAATTATGGGAACTTTTATACAATACTGTGAGTTCATTCACTATTGAACAGTTTTTAAAAGATTTATGTAACTATGCATTAATTACGAATTACATAATGCGTTGGCTCCGCCTGCGTTTAGTCACTGTAATTATAGAGATAAAATCATTAACCAAGCCCATTCATTAAATCTTGGAAGTGAGACATAATTATGTTCGTTCTTGTATGTCATTAAAGTACCTGCATAGTCACATAATCTCTACGTTCATCGTAATTGTAACCATTCATTGCAACTTCAGAGCCAATAATTTGATTTCAAAAAAACCTGCAATATAAATATATCTAGTAATATTTTAGTGTATTATTTGTATCATTGACCAAAATGCCAATTGAGTTGAGGTGGAACAATCAGAGCCAAAAACATCCAATAAAAAAAAATTACAACGTTAAAGTTTGGATACACAGACCGACCCGTTAACGTGAGCTTTTACAACAACAATATGAACAATATAATTACTTAAAGAAATCTGGTACAACAATTTTTACCAACGATTAACGGTAACAAAATTAACTGGCAACTCTGACACACACACTGACAGAAAACGTCATACAGCATTCAACACGTCAATGTGTGAGTACCATCCTATTCGTGAGAAGGTAATCGTGAGTCGTCGTCTCTCTATGTGTGCGTTAGACATATATTAATGGGATTGGTGTATTTCGATGTGGGTGTATGTAATTATAGGACCGTAATGGTTTTTTAATAAGCTCCCAACTTTTTGCCTTTTTCTTTTTTGTTCTGTATAGTAATCATATTCATATTCCATCTATGTAGCTATACGCCTATGAATCTGTGTTGCTTTGAATGAATTTGAGATTATGATTGAATAAGAAAAAAAATGATTCTTAACATTTAAGATATTAAAGATGCTGAAATACGGCAAACATAATAATGATAAACATAACATAAAATCACTCCTGTATTCCCGAACGGTTGGGCAGAGATGTATAGTAACGCCCGCATTTTGCCGTTATGTTTAACTCCCATGTAGATAATAGGAGGCCAGCCTATTGCCATCAACCTGGCACAAATCCAAAATCCGGGCTGCTACTCAGGAATTCCACACGGAAAAACCCAATAACACTTAGCCCGACCTGGGGATCAAATCCAGGACCTCAAGATCAGCAGTCGCGCTTGCCACCACTAGATCAACGAGGCAGTTATTATAAACTTTACGAGTATTACCATTTATAAAACAATAGGGACTACCAATCTAAAAGCTTCGCTTTAAAAAGCAATAAAGTCTCTGTAGAAGCAACAGAACTAACGTCGACATTTCAAAATTGATTCCAGCGCCATCTTGCAGGTAAGTAAAGAATTTACAAGCAACCACTTAGTTCTTTCAAGTTACCCAGCGCTTAAGTTACCTGAAGTGGTTTTATCGTTTGATCTTTTAATTTTGTAGCGATCTAAAAGCGCTTATTATAGATGCAACTTGATAGAGCATGTTAAATAACAAGTTAGCTGGTAATCAGCAAGCTGGATGTCACTATTTTTTTTACGTTTTGTTGATCTAGGTTCTTTTTATCTACGAGATCGATGCATCGTCATTTGATCTTGGTATTTCTCCTTATAGCGAAATGAAAAGTTACATATTTCCAATGGTATTATTAATTACTAAGAGCCGATTCCGAAATTCCTCAGATAAAAGTTATCCGACGATTGAAAAATCGGTCTAAAAATACGAAAAGCACTACACTACACTAAATAAACTAGTAAACTGCTACTACATTTTTTATTCAATATTTTCGTTCACAGTTACTTTAAAACCCAACAAAAATCCTAAGCCGACATCGGAAAAATAATATCAAAAAACAGTATAAACGCCATTCGTCAACGTCGCACTACCGGGCCGAACCGGAAAGTCACCACCGAACAGAATTAGAAATATATTTTTATCCCTCTACCCCACTCTACCCTACTGTGTAAAAAAATCCTTATGCAAATAATAGCACGTGTAAATACAAAGGGAAGTTGGGGAAATGCGAGCCGTATCCTGTGATAAATAAATAAAAACATTTGCGGATTTTTTCTAACTTCATCGTTTTAATTTGAAGGGTAGAGGTAATGATGCAGAATCTTAACAAATTAACGTTTAATTCGAAGTGGCATTAATCTTTTGCAATAAAGCAATTCACAATTGAGTGAATTACTTGATGATTATGTCTGAGCAATTTGATTGATTTTAGTGATGCACGAAATGTTAAATACAGTTTGCCTTCAAGACATTAATTGGTCGAAGCGTAACAAGGCTTCTTAGGTAATAAAAGAAAAACTACTGACACAAAAAGTATATCTATAGATCTAGATCAGCCCATTACTGTCCCACTGCTGGGCACGGGCCTCTTTTCAGAATGAGAAAGGTATAGGCCTTAGGACGCTGGCCTGGTGCCGGTTGACGTACTACACGCACTATTGAGAAAATTTTGGAGCCCTTAGGTGTGCTTGTTTTCTCACGATGTTGTTCTTCATCGATAACGCAAATGATGATCAAATACTGATCCACACATGAATTCAAAAGTCAGAGGTGCTGGCTAGGATAAAAGTCAAACCCTGGTGCATGGAAGGCAAGCATACAAAAGCTAGGCTATAAAAAATACTTTAACTCTAAATCTACAAACCTTATAAATAGTATCAAGAAACTAGTCAACTACTTTAAAGTAATTAAGACGTGACTTCATAGAACAAGAAATAGCTATCATAAAGGAGTGAAGAAGTTTCAAAAAGTATAAAAATCAAAAGAAAAGTAGAAAGCTTGCTACAAAAAGAAACTGAACTCCAATCTAGTGAGGCATTTATCGTCATTGTTACTGCACGACAATCGGCAATCGATCAAGTCGAACGTACCGACAATGGGACTTATCGCCTACTTTACTTTGAAAATCACTAGGTTTTGTCAGAGGTGGCGACAAAATTACTGGAAAATGTTAAATTATGTAGTGAAAATACAATTTGCGTATGTGAAGAACCGATACAGTAAAAGAAAGTGTGTTTGTATCTAGCTTTTAATCAATTAGGAAAGTTTTTGAAGTAGGGAACCAATTTGTGGTTAAAGTGACTGATTTGGTTTTGTTTTAAAACTTCTAACTTAGAAGTCGACGAGAATAGTGATAGTGACATATTTTTCTACCATATCTTATCCATTTCTTAGTTAAAGAACAGAACCTTGACGTTTGTCAATATTTCTCGTTCCCTTTTCATTTTCAACCTGTCGACAACCAAATCACAGTTGG
The DNA here is from genome assembly GCA_910594945.2 of Amphipyra berbera. Classification (NCBI taxonomy): domain Eukaryota; kingdom Metazoa; phylum Arthropoda; class Insecta; order Lepidoptera; family Noctuidae; genus Amphipyra; species Amphipyra berbera. The sequence continues at coordinate 19,360,956 of OU343128.1, forward strand.
ACGGTTGCAAGAAAAAACAAACAACCGACCGTAACACATTTGTAATTGTATTATACGTTTCTATGTTTAATACGAAACGATTCGAGCTTTCAGTGGCAAGCGGGGAAAATCAGAAGCAGGCACGAGAACAAATACTTGTATTCAATCATCTGGCTTTCACAAAGGCCTCGGGGCTGATAACTGAACAATGAAATGTAACAAGTCGTCTATCCGGCATTGTATGCGAAGGGGGGGACGAGGTGGCGCGTAGGGGGGATTTCCATTATATTTCCATTTCCACCTCGATTCCCCGCGACTTATCGCGGCCTACCTCTCGGACTAGGTAAGTCTATCTTTCTATGCCGTTAGTCAGTGTGGCTATACGTCAAATCGTGGCGAAATAAAGGTGTTTTTGTGTGAATTCTGGAGAAAATAAGTCCAGTGGCGTTGATAAAGGGATTTCACTGAAAAAACGCCAGACCATTTTGGAAATTAAGGCTGTGGTACTTAGCTGAAGTGTTATTCCTTTTAAGAAAATATGATTTTTGAGAAACCTACCGCTTGTAAATATTTAGGAAGAATATACCAAGTACCTAAAGATCACAATAACATCAGGATAGTCGTAGGTTAAAAAAATATAAAACTGCACTTTGTAGTGGCAAGTTGCCAGCCAATTGCATGTGTACTAATAAAACGATTGACCCTTTCTCTCTATTGACTTTTACTCTTTGCTCAGAATGATCAGTTGGTTCATCCTGTTCCTCTTTATAACTTCGATCAGTTGACGATGCTTTTGAACCTCCGGCGCAGCCTGGGCAGTCGGCTCAGTTACCAACCTTGCTGACTGTCTCATCCTTTCATTAAGGCATTAGCTATTGTCGTATATCTTGTGCCGACACGAGAGGAAATCTGGATTATGTGTGGAAACAAACGTCACATTTAACAAAAAAACTATCCTTCCTAATGAATGTTATTCCCGTGATTCGATTAATTTTATCTGCCATAACTGACCACCTTTTGACGTCATCCAAATTCCCCATTTTACATCTTCATCAGCTTCTTCTTGATGTAAAATAAAAAATGAATGCAGATTTATCATTTGCCTTTTTAAACTAATGAGTCACATAATTCTATCAGTAAAGCTTGTGATATGTTTAAACACGAAATCTCATTAGAGTACATCAGCTGAATAATCAAACTCAAAGTTTGTCTTCGTCATGCTACACTAATGTCTTCCTGCAGATTTACTCGTGTAAAACATAGATTTCAGGAAAAATTACTTTCTTTAATTTTAGAAATCAATTTCATTAATGTTATCGGGATGTTCCTGCTCATTTTCGTGTAGCACATTATGTATAGGCATACCAACAGCTTGTATTAATACATAATCATTGCGTACGCGTTGCTACAGTTGGTCAATGATTAATGATTCCTAAGCTCCAAACGGAACGGCGTTCTATTTTCAAACAAACGCAGGCGGTGTTCCTATTGGTCGGTTTTTTATTTCAAAATGGCAGCCGATATTTGAAGATAATTAATGAAGGAGCGTTCTCAAGTAGATAACATAAGAGCTATAACGAGATTTCTGTTTAAGTGCGACTATTTGCTACCGTGTGCTTTAAGCACCGCGTATTTTTCATATGTTAAATAGGCACGTCTGGTGTTTAAGAGATAATATCCGAGATTTGTTTTTTACTCGACTGGTTATGGTACAGTCTACCCTTTTTGCCTCGTATTTGTAGTTGTGCAATTAATATTTTTGACGTTAATTGCAACCACAAAGACACGTTAGTAGGTATAAGTTTCGCGTGTAAGATTATAAGGATGTAGATAAGAGATTTTACTTGGTAATAAGAATTTGAAAATATTAAAATTTTAATAGTAAAACCAGTGACAGCCTAACCCTGAAAATTAATACTTCCTATAAGAATGAACTGCTTGGAGTAAAGACTAGTATCCCAAAGAAGACAAATTGACCATAAACGTCAATTTTTGAATATGAGCCTCTTTCTAAAAATTGTATCAAGATCAATCAATCCGCATTGAGCAATTAAAAGACAAGATTGGAACAATCCGTTGATTGACTACAAATCTAAATAGTGCGCATTATCATTATCACCCAATCATCATACCAGAGGCGTAACCACTTGCATCACTTATCCCACTTTGTCATAATCTATCTCTGCCTCATCAAATCGTATCGAAGTTGGGAATTAATTAACTACGACAGCCAACTCAGACCAGTCTGGCACACAGAAACTAAGTCAAAATTGGCACGTCTTATCTGCCACCTAGCTGCCAGATATCGGTTATGACATGGGTTAGAAATACTTAGTACTAACTAATTTAGGGATTAGTTTGCTCGTCGAATAGACGAGTATCTCGATACTGCTAAATCAAATAAGAACTCAGGAAAAGGGGCAAGTATTTAAAATAGGAAAGACACAAAATTCAATGATTGCTCTATATCATAGGTGGCCAACCAGTCGATCGCGGCTTTTAATCCAGTCGATCATGGCAAGGCAAAGAAAAATATAAGTTTAATATAAGTTGAATGAAGAGGTAGGTACTGATTATGTAATTGGTAGATAGCACAGAGTCTACTCAGTAAACAGTAGATCTTGGGTCGAATCAAGTTGGCCACCTCTGCTCTATATACTCAAATATTAATTGATTAACCAAAGCAAAAAAAAAAATAACAAAAAGTCAAGACATCAAAAAATTATATACCTGTATATCAATTTGATAATGTATGTTATCTGCCGTACTAATCTCGAAGTCAATACGACAACAATTTTTAATCGATGTAACTTTTTAGTCCACTCGATTATCCTGTTGTTTAAATAATTGACTATCTCCTCATCTCTAATGTGTACGTAGTTGGACATAGATCGGTTCACAACCTACGCTACGTAGGGAGGGATAGTAAAAGTTGGCGATCACACAGATACCATCAGATTTGATTTATTATAACTTGATTTATACGATTTAAAAAGCTTTGTGAGCTGTGTTGTTAATTGCTGTACTGTTAAATTAAGTTTCTGTTTTGGCATGTACAATATTTTCAAACCATTTCTCTTGAAGAGTTTGGCTGAATGTATGCCAGATGCGTCATACACATATGTTTTTCTTTATTCTAAGCTTATTTAAGGAGATGACAAGACACATTGAAAGCTGATGAAGTGATGGGTCCTTTTTGGAGACCCTATGAATTCACGAGTAGAATACATATGTTTGGATACCGAGTGACCATCGGATCTCCTAAGTATGGAATTCTACTTATGGAATAGGTTGTAACACTAAAATGTTATCAAGAGGAGACGCTGCTGCCTCGTTAAGATACAGAGAAAGCGTATGAGCGACCATATTCCTAGAATATTGTTGTTGTTGACGCTACTAAGCAATCACGTCATTGGAATTTCCGCTATCTGCGATTGCAGTTAATGAATAAAGAACGTCCCTAGTCATACGACTATACTGTGTGCTTAGCCAATAGATTGAAAATAGACATCAGGAAGCTTACCAATACTGAGACACGATCTAAACCAACGTTTGCTCTCTCATTAAAAAGTTTAAATATAAAGAGTTTCTCGAGAATTGTATGATAAGTTGATATTATGTTGGTATTCACATATATATATTTGTTCACTATAATATCACTGGAAGGTAAAATTATTTAAACTGACTCTAAACTTTCACGAATAATTATAACTCCGACCCGGACAGTAGCCAAACTATCCAGCGCAAATATGCACGCAAAACTAAATTCGAAACTCTAAACAGCATCTCTATTGCGAATGATATCGCCAATTACAATAGAGACCCTAAATCAGGCGGTTCTACCATAAATTAGATTTCAGACAAATTCAAAAACAGTAGGAGATGGTAGCACAACTTGAGGGTCTTTGTTCGGGATCGGCGTCAGCTAAACAGAAGGTGAACGCTTTTGTGTCGGCAGTTGTAAATTTTATGAAAAGTGAAATTCCTTTTGAATGCCTCTTCGACCCATAAATAATCCCCGAACAGTAGGCAGGGTATTGTTTCTGGCACTTATTGTTTCTCATCAATGCGCACGTGGAGCGAAAGTGTTTTTGCAAATTGTCGAATCTATTTTCGCTACCTGAGTTCACGTAACGTATATTGTACAAATTCTGCGCTGACACAGGAATTTGCTCTCGCTTTCAACGTAATATAAATCAATAAACAATTGTGAATAGTCGGGGCCTATTGTTACCCACTAATATTAAAGAAGTAGAAGGTATAGACTGATCATGTTGTTGGTCTAGCGGTCGTAACAGCGGATGCAGAGTATGAGTTTGATTTCCTTGTAGAAAAAGGCTAATTGAGTTTATCTGTTAGGAAATTCTTAGTTTGTTCTAGAATTGTGCCCGGTAATTAGTCATGGGTTAGCCCAAGACCATTTAAGTACTACTTTTAATCACTGAGATCTACTACTGTCAAAAAAGAAAACTATTGGTCTACCGTAGTAGAACTATCTACCTAATCCTTCTGTAATAGCAGGTGGGACATTAATGACCAGATATTATGCATACTTTAAAGAAAATGTAACACGTACCAAATTGACTTCGCATCCAGGGGTATAGTGGGCTGGGCAGCGAGGCGTTGGTGTTTGGCGGGGGCTGTTGCGGGGGTGGTTGTTGCGCGTGCATTGACTGCTGGTGCATGGGCGGCATCTGCGTCTGGTGCTGCATGTCGTCCACCGGGTACATGAGGTGCTGCTGGTGCGGAACACCGTGTTGCACCATGTGCTGCTGGGGATGCATGTGGTGCGGCATCTGCTGTGCCTGCTCCAGCGGTGGGCTACCCGGCACGCCTCCTGCCGTCGCCGCCGCCGCCTGCAGCTTACACGACGTGTATACCGCCGGCGCCGGTGGCTGGTGACCGTTGGGCCCGTACCCGTCCGTCTTTGGACCCATGTGCCCCATCTGAGACGGACTGTCCGGCCGGTAGCCGTTTTGCTCGATCTGTTGATAGTACCCCAGCCTGTCGTAAGGCGGAAACCTGGGGTAAGGCATGCCGGGCGCTGGTTGCGCGGGGTAGTGGTGCTGCGCCGGCCTGAGCTGCTGGTCACAGCCCTCCAACTCGTGGCCCTGCTGCGGCACGGCACCGTAGTGCGCGTGCGCCTGCTGGTGCTCATGGCCACCGCCGTTTCGCATGTCTGGCATGTAAGCGTTGGAGAAGTAGGTCATGCTGTCGCAGTTGTTGGCGCTCATCGCGGGCCCGCAGCCCGCGCGGCTCGCGTCCGTATCTTCCGTCGCAAATTCTCGGCCCCTCGGGCCGACACTACCTATCACAGTTTAGTCACTACACAAACACTTCGGATTCCATTCACTACACGACAGCGATCGGTCTCACTGATGGGCTGCTCGGTGTTGACGGACGGTGTCTCCTCATCTGATTCTTCCTCGAATCTGAAAAGAGAGGTTGATGCACTTAGTAAATCTATAATTAAATTCCAATGGTCAGGTGTAAGAAATCGACTATCGACTGATCGTGTGTTTGTGTTGGCGAGCTTGCGGTTAGCTGCGCCAGAGTCATGGCGTGCCGCCGCCGACCTGCCTGACAGACTGACACGTGTCCTAAAGCAGGGACACACACGAAGTCATAAAACCTCATGTTCCGAGTAAAACGCCTATTAGCGACAACCTGTCTGCGATACGGGCCCCCGTTCGGCGGAGATAACTAAGCGGCACATTCTTAAGCGCGATTCATATTTGAAATCTGTCTTTGTCTGGCTGTAGGATGTGGATCCTGAGAAGCGAGACGGCACATGGAATAGTATCACGTCTCGAGATCGACATGTGGCTGACCCGCCGTCATACCCTCGACATTTCCCAGCAGTTGATGGAGCATGAGTGACAACCGCGCCGCCGCCCGACGATATAACTTTACACGGACGTTAATTTGTGCGCCGAGGGACAAGTGTCACAGAAACCACGGCGTTATCGCCGAATCTCGCTCTACTGGTTTAACGTAGAGAATTTATTGCGTACTTAATACGACAGCTACTAGAATTTACCAAGTAGCAAACATGGTGGAACAAAAAATTCAATTAAGCAAATAAAAAACGAGAATATTTTAATGTTAAGACGATTTCAAACGTGCGCTTGCGTCATATTTTACACAATTTATATGGCAAGCTATTGTGAGAGGAAGCTAATGCCTACAATTTTAAATTCAAAACAAAATTTTACACATTACAAAGTCACGTCAGAATATTTTCGATATGCTTTGTTAACATCATATACTGAGTAAAAAAATCCTTGCAGTAGAGGTGCCGCCCCTGAGGGCTGGCGTAAGTTATTTAAAACCAAAAGCTCAAGCCTCATTAGCGACAGTTAATGATGGCGGCGACTCCGAGACAATATGCTCCTCGCAGATGCTACTGTTTTGTTGTGTAACAACATTGGCATGGGAACGTGTAATATTATTATCTAGTACTAAAATTATCAACTGAAACATCTAGACTACATACTAAAACAATATTTCATATCCTTAACGAGTACCATCAGTTGAAAATAGCATTCATTCTATTCCAGATTCGGGTTCAATCTTCCTGTTGATGACGTATGAAATCGTGAAAATTCTAAGGACAATAATACATAACAGCTGTAATTAATTTTGAAGCGAGCGTGAACTGGCGTAGGTACAACAATTGAAAGGCATGCCTACTCGGAAAATTTGCATGTACAGGGCTGGACAATTTAAATTTACGGTTTCGCCGCCCCCAAGCGGCGCGACCCTCTCTTTTTTTAATTTTCAATTTTCATTTGCATTCCGACAACTAACTCTCGTCCTATAGATGTAAGTACATGTAGACGAGAAGTGATTTATGGAGTTTTATTCGCTTAGGTCTTGTTTCGTAGTGTCTCAAGTTAGCCAGTTATTATCTCGCCTGTTGTAGAGAACCAATAATTATGCTAGTGGAGAACGAACAATTACTTCTATCTAGACTGTATTTAACTCTAGATCTGGTAATTCTAGTTTAGTTGCTTTACTTGATCCAGAGTAATATTAATTAACCTAAACTTGTGAAATCATCGCACCAAAATGTTAAAAAAAAATTAATGCTAAGTGGTCATATGAAGAAAATTACTTCAAAATAACTCTCAACACAATTCGGCGAAAAAACTTTTAACTTAGCATGTGTAATAATTATAACAGTATCTCATAGTCGTGCCTCGATCTGTTGTGCACGTACGGCTAATGTTCTAGCCGACAATTATGAACAAGATAAAAATCTCCAACCCTGAACGTTCAAGGAATATATCTTTAAACTGACCGACGTCGAAATTAAGTCTCACGTGCTTTTGATAATTTGATAACGGACGTCTACGCTTTGATTTATTTCTCAAATAACTGGTTTGTGAGTCAGTTGAGGTTCGTTCTCATGCCCCCTGCTTCTAAGTAAAGCCGGTTAAGTAATTAGGTGTGTGTCAAAATGTTTATGCGTTGTTTCTAGGTAAAATGCTTGGACAATTCTATTGAAGATGGACATGGCCGGACAAGTGAGTTTAAGACTTAAGATGCACAATTTAAGACCGGTTAAGATTTGTTTCAAAGCTCCAGAGTATGTCAATAAAAACAGAAATGGTGAGAAACAGACGATTTTGTTTAATGTCGCTAGAACAACTGGATTTGTGTTGACATTCATTGTTTATGTTAAGGATTTCAAAGGTAGGGAAGCAAGGGGTAGCATTAAGAAGGCTACTCACTTACTACCATAAAAAGATAAGTATTCAGGAAAAAAGAGAACTAGTTTTTATTATTAAATGGTTTTAATTAGCTTCACTAGCTTTGTTGGTTTGTTTATTTGATTCAATTCTTGCGACAGATTTTTCAACTACTTCTGTTCAACCGATTCTCCTGAAACTTCGCACAGAAATTTGATTCCCATGACAATACAACATTTTAATAATTTCAACCTGCGATCCTTAAATCCTGATGCTGCAGGGTTACTGCAAGATAAAACCGTTTAACTTAAAAGTTTTTTAAGGGATGTTAACCAAAAGTTTACACCTTTATAGTTCGAAATTCATCATGAATTTGAAGTATGAATGTAGCACAATAAGACCACCCGAGATATTGGCAACAGATAGTAGTGAGATACGAATAAAAAATGATTTAAAGTATCTTTCAGCGATATATAAACGTCGAAATTGTTCTATGAAGTGTTCATAGATATCACGTTTGTATTGAATTAATATACAAAATACATACATAAGTATATTTTTAAACAATTTCATTGAAGAACGAGCAAGTAAATCATTCGGAAATGTTTTAATCAGACGTAAAAACTGCGAATTATTCTATGGGCCATCTCGTGTCTTGTTTTATAACTGTCATACAATAAATCATACAAAAATACATCGTCTAATAGACTAGAGACCAAATTAAAAAGAAAATTAATAACATTTCGCGACCACAAGTCGGCAGCTGTTAATCAAGACACGATCAAAGGATGCGTATTTTGGGAAAATTCCCAACGCGTGTATTTATCATTTCTACTATTTGTCAATTAGAGAGCTATTGTGGGAACAACGTACTTTGATTTATAGACCCTGTATCGGTTTAATGCGACAGTACGCAAGAAAAGTTGCTCCACCTTGTTTTATTGCACTGTTTTCAGTTCCGGGGAATCGCTCCCATCTATCTCAATAAAATCTCATTGTTGACGTAGATTTACATAGAATCGTTCGAGGATAGTTTTTTTTAAGCCTATTTTATGGTACTTTTAATTTAAAATATAACAGCGTGAGATGACAGGACCGATGACATTAATCGTCGTTCGTTAAGTAATTAAAGTGATTTAAACAAAATTTGTGTCATCGTGTACGATAACACTCACAAATAATGCAGTGGAATCGTTATAGGTGAGTGATAAACATTGTGAAAAACGCTGAAACAAATACGATGTATTGTCGTTGTTAATGTTGAAACTATATTTTTCCGCTGTTGATGTATTTTTTTACAATAACATAAGATAACATTACACCTGTATTCCCCGAAGGATGCGTGTATAGTGACACCCTCATTTCGCCGTTATGTTATGCCATCAACCAGGCATAAATCCAAACAGCGGGCTGCTACTGAGGAATTCCATACGGAAAAACCTAATAACACTTTGCCCCACCTGAGGATTAAATCCAGAACCTCACGATCAGCAGTTGCGGTCGTGCTTGCCACCAGGAGACCAATGATTACTTTATAAAAATCCTCATACTTCGGTTTGTTTTCAGGAAATGTTACGAAGTAGAGCACATTCCAAGGTGGTAGCAGTATGGACCGCATTAGGAGACTACGATTCAAGAAGAGAATTTTTCATAACCCGTTTCTTTTGGTCATTATGGATGTCAGTTTAATTTCTGCTTCGTAAACTTTTTTTTTAAGGTCAACTTCAGTGTAAGCTTTTGAAGATATTTTTGATTTACAAAGACAGAATCTGCGAACGTCCGTTTATGAATGCTTATTAATTAGAACTGAGATTGTATAATTATAGTAGTATTAAAGATTGCAGATAAAGGAATTGTGTAAATTAATATTTGTTCGTTTTGCTCACGCCTCTGACGGGTTTGCAACGCCAGACGATACCAACTCGAGATATTGGTACCGTTTGAGAGTCCTAATTGCAATGTTTAAAGATTGATATCTTGTATCAATAGTGTTGGAAGTTACTACTATCACAGATATAGTTACTTACATAGTTTTATTATGTTAAAAGAAAAGAAAGAAAAGAAAGAAAAAGTATTTATTTTCCGCCCACGCGGACGCATACGGATCCTTAAAATTAAAAATAACATTACTTTACACATTACTTTTTAAATAAACTCCATAACTCCATTTTCTTTACAAAAATAAGTAAAGTTACATTTTAATCTGCATAGGCAATGAGCGAGTAACTCATAAAAAAACTTCTAGGTATAATTATTTTTATTTTTTTTTGTTTTATTATTTTACCTTATTACTTTTATTACGAAACAAAATTCCTGTTTTAAAACAGGTAGCTAATCAATTACACGTCATATTCATATTAGTTGCACCGCGACTTTCTAAGGAACACTGTGTAGGACCATTTATTAAACATGGCTGACCATTAATCTGCCGGTGGTTTTCTCTGAAGTTCTTATTATTGTGTTGTGTTAAATTAATCCTTTAATTAGATAGACACCTTGTTTTGCAATCGAAAATTAGAATGGAAATTGGACGAGATGTTGTCGCTTATTAGTTGGATTAATTTAGTATAGGATTGATCATTCAGAAAGGTGATTGCTGAAAATAATTGGCTCCAAACTGAGTTCTAAGTTGGGTTTAAAACCGCAGGAATGAAACTTTTTTGTAACTATAATATAAAAATACTGACTTCATTACAAACATAGCATTTTCTGATTTCGTTTTAAATGTTATTCCAACAGATTACATTATTCACCAGCAATTTTTTTACTCTGCATTAAATATAAAAAGTACCTGTATTCTCATTACATTCCCACCTAAAAAATCATCAACCCGCTCCATTATTAACCCTTAAACACGTCATATTCCCTGACGTCACATTATGAGTGCTCTCTGTATTGAAAAACGGGCGCATTTTTCCGCGAAAACTCCTCTCAACAGCCCCTCTGGCGTAAATCCGAGCCACTAAGCGTGCCCTGAGTGAATAGCTATGTTCCCTCTAATTACGCCAACCAACTTCTAAATTTAATCAGACAACTTGTGTAATTTTCGCGGTGGGTCCATAATTTTTCATGACGCCGCCGGGATGGGAGATGCTGTGATTACCACGTTAGTATGTCACTGTTTGCGTTGACGTGTACGTATGTGGAGGGTTAAATAGCAGGAAAAGTGACTTAATTATGCCTTATTATTACGTATTGTATGAAACTTTGTAGGCACTGTCACAAATTTTGGAATAGAATTTTGCTCTCCTAAAAGTAAAGAATTCAGACAATGACGCAGGTTCTACACGAAAAACAATGAGCGAATTTGCATTTTAGTGACTTTCACTCGCTGAGACTAAGTTAAAGGTCTCTCGACTACATAATCTAGAGGTCAAACTGAAAACTTATTGTAAAACAAGACGAACACTCTCAAACATAAAATAATAAATCAAGAGCCAAGTAAAGCGCGAAGGTCTAATCGAATAATGAAGTAATAATCACGTACATAGTTCATAATCATACGTTCCTACGATTGTTCAATTAGAAACGCCTTGCTTACTTGCACACGAAGCATTTATGCAATTATCTGGCTGTATAGTATAATCTGTGCTCTGTTAGCTGTAGATTGCTATCTGTGGCTACTGTTTCGCACTACTGGTATCATGTCATTTAATTTACGTCACGTCGTGCCGTGGCCACGCATAAAAGCTCTGTTTTATGTCAGCATCATTGCAACGCAGTTTTTGTATAGAGTTGATAAATTGCTAGGTGGTTTTAGTAACTTGAAAATGATTTTTTGATCCTTGGTAACATATTTTACTTCTAGGTCTGTAGGTAACCTATTGATATCATTTAAGATGCTTTGATACGTCGAAAGGTAGATATTGTTCACCCTTTGTCAGCTTTAATATCAATTTCAACCTTATTCCTATGATCTTAAGTTACAAAATAAACTCTATCGTTTGCATAATCTTAGAGAATTGCTCAAGTTGAAGCAAAAATATCTTATTAACCGTAGCCTCAACATCAAACAAGCTTACGGAAATAATTCATCTTTCAAACCTATTGTAAATTATATTTCGCCGTAGGTACTTTGTTTAACAGCGGAAGTTTTGACATGCGGTGTATTAAAAATAAATAACCATTTAACCTTTGTAATGTCACTACGTTATAAATTATATACATAGATATGAATCTGAAGTATTGCTGTATAAATGTCACATGTAATTCATAAATAAGTATATTACATTACATTATATTAACGTTAACAAATCGGTGAGACGATAAATCGATTGTTTATTCTGAGGAGTGTAGAGATTTTTATAATATTGTGGCATTAAATATTTATCTTTACATAGTATACTAGCTGTGTCCTCACGGCTCCGCCCGCGTAAGAAGTTTTATTCCAGTAATAAATATAGCCTATTTTACTCAGTGATAATGTAGTTTTCTAACGGCAAAAGAATTTTTGAAATCGGTCCAGTAGTTTTTAAGTTTATTCGTTACATACAAAAATATAAAAATACAAATCTTTCCTCTTTATAATATTAGTATAGAAAACAAAGTCACTCCCGCTGTCTGTACGCTTAGATCTTTTAAACTACGCATCGGATTTTAATGTAGTTTTCAGCAATAGATAGTGTGATTCAAGAGGAAGGTTAATATGCCCCACATTAGTATCTACATTGCACCCGTGCGAAGCTGGGGCGGGTCGCTAGTAAAAAATAAATTTGAAATTGTTTATATCATTTTATTAAACGATCTGGGATGCACGAAAAGAGCTTTTACGAGTGACGATACTTAAGTAAGTACGGCGCACCCTGGGCAGTCAGCCGCGTGACCTACCTTGCTGACTAGCAAATCATTTCACCACGGCATGAGCTATTCTCATATAGCTTGTGACATCAGAGAAGAAGAATAAACGATCTGCTTAAAGACAGACGAAGATACAGACAAACAGAGGCAGGCATTTGTTTTTCCTTTACAGAACTTGAAAGCGTGTGCAAATGAATTCATACCCAATTAGGCATCTTCCATAGAGAAGCGTCGTTCTACACCTAAGTCATGTAATGACGCATCACTCTATTCATAGTTGAGACTACTGTTCTGCCTAGCCTTTTCCCAACTATGTTGGGGTCAGCTTCCAGTCTAAGCAAATGAGGCTGAATACCAGTATTTTACATGGAGTGACTGCGATCTGACCTCCGCAACCCAAGCTACAAGGCAATGCCGATATTCTAAGATTGAACCGGTTGTCAGACTTTCGGGCTTCTGGTTTCTCGTAACGACTGTCATAGGTATTCGTATGACATCTGGGGCCGACTATTTAACGTGCTCTCCGAGACACGAAGGGTCTCGATGTGTAATGAACGGTCACCCACCCACAGACTGACCGCGGTAAGCGCAGCTTAAGCTCGTAAATCGTATGATCCGCGAAGTTGGTAATTAGCGTCGAGTCATAGTTGAGGTTACTATTGAATTAATATTATAGCAATTAGATGAAATATCCAATAGGTCGATGTACTTTCCTTAAAGTCTACTTTATTGTTCTAGAACTAAGTCTATATCAACACGTAGGGTCAACTCATACTAGAGCAGAGTCGAAGCGCATCAAAGCGTCAATCAGAAACGTAACATAGCATATTCACCCTTATTTCTTCCACCTAGCCTTTTCCCAACTATGTTGAGGTCAGCTTCCAGACTAACCAGAAGCGGTTGGATACCGGTATTTTACACGGAGCGACTGACATCAGACCTCCGCAACCCAGTAACTGGGCAATACCGATATCCAAAGGTTAGGCCGCCGCGAAGGTTAGATATTCACCCGTATCTCCACAACATAATACACATATTTCTTCTAAGATAAAAAAAGACGGGCGAATTCGCGTGCATTCCACAGAATACGCGCGTCGGAACGCAACCAACGCTGATTGGTTCTTCGCTTTACTTGTGAAGAATTTGACGCTTCGATGCGCTTCAACTATGCTCTAATACGAGTTGATCCTTACACTTAATCAGAGCCTAAGTATTTTACACGTATTTAGGTACAACTTTTTCCATATTTAATTACACCAACTATGTACCTGCTATATACCTATAAAACGATGCAAATGTTCCCACATCACCGATTACGGCGAGGTACAGTAAGCTGGAATCTGTTAATCAAAGTGAACGCAATCAATTACGGGCATCGCAATCAAAATGTCTGGCATTCCGCAGGGTTCGGGGGCAGCATCAAACGTCTGGACGTCAAACGTTCGCGGTGTCGATTAAGTGGTGCAGATAATCAAGAAAGTATATAGGTAAGGAGATGGTAAAAGGACCTACCTAATAATAATTTATACTAATATTATAAAGCTGAAGAGTTTGTTTGTTTGAACGCGCTAATCTCAGGAACAACTGGTTGGAATTGAAAAAATCTTTTTGTGTTGGATAGTCCATTTACCGAGGAAGGTTATAGACTATATAACGTCACGCTACGACCAATAGGAGCGGAGCATAAATGAAAAATGTTGCAAAAACGGGAAAAATGTCTATCCGTGCGATGCCGGGACGGGCCGCTAGTAATTAATAAATCTGCGCATTTAAAAATAAAGCACCAGCTAGGTAGCCAGTACGTACCTACTTAATAGAAGTGAAAGATTGCCTTCATAAAGTAGCTACCTACCTACATTAAGAAATGAATAAGAAAATCTCTTAGAAGTTTGTATTTTAATAAGTCTTAAAATTTATATAAAGCTTATGTTTAACTATCCTAAATAACATAAGACTTATCAAGTTAAATGTCTTTCTGTAATTTCCAGTTAATTACTGCTAAATATTTTTTATCAAGTGATATTATACAGGCATGTCAATGTAAATGTTAATTGAATTACTAATTACATTCTTACATTCAATTTAATTTGCACTATAACTGGTTTAAAAAAATATTACCATAACACACAACTCATTGGTAAATACTATCCCAGCGTTGAATTTGAAACTCATGACGTTCCATTGTAGTTCCGAATTCGGGCGCGGCGGCGCTGCGGTCGGCGAGTTATACCCGTTTAATTAACATTGCTATCATACCGGCTAATTGTTATATCGCGCAAAGCTGATTTATGGCGAGATACAAACGCCGACACCTTTGTAATTGCCACACGTGATTCAAACATTGCATGCATACGTTGGAACAATAGAAGCGGGGGTGAGATGTTATGACAATAAGTAGGCGGTACTGATTTTCAATTATCACAATCAGTGTAGGTAATTATAGCTTGCAGCTAGTTAGCTGTATAACACTTTTCTGCACTATGGTTTTGTCAGATTAAAAACTAGTTTAAGTAAATATTTTACAGCACCATCTATGAATCAAATTATGCATTTTTATAGCAACGCCATCTATACTTTTCGTAATGAACTACCATCACTGACAGCTAACTACTTCCAAGTTTAAAATGTACAGTCACTGAGAGCTACTTGTATTATTACCGAAATATTATATGAAGTACTAAAAATAATACCTACATAAATTGAGCAACAGCTTTAAATGGGAAAGCGACTGTCTGTAAACTTTATTAAAATTCCTATCACAGTCGTTTTCCCGCTACATTGAATAATTCGAGACGCATTCTGAATAATCAGCGTTTCCCTTTCTCTAAGTTTACCTATTGCAGAAAACTGTGTTAAAAGGTTACACACGTTTAGCTACCTAGTCATTACTAGAAAAAGCATTTAGTGTAGAACTTAATCGTTAGAAATTTTATAAAAAAGAACCCTGATTTCATTGTTTTAAATTATAAAGTATAATGAAGGTAGATAAACTAAATATCAAATACTCTTCAGCTCATTACGCCTATATTTTCCGAAAGGGTAGGCTGAGGTATAGCATGCTGTAAACTAACATTTCTCTAATACGGGGCTAGCCTATTGCCACTTATCGGGCACAATTTGTAACTCTGGGCTGCTATTGAGAAATTCCTAACAAAAAAAACACTGCTTGACCCGAGAATCGAACCGAAGAACTCATGCTCAGCAATCACGCGCGCAACCTCTAATAGATGAGGTATCTAAAATAATAACAATAATATCACGATAATTCATCTTTAAGCAGAATATATGTAAAATGTGTGTTTTTAATATCGTTCAGCCTATGATACTAAGTAGTCCTCAATGAGCGTCACAAATATTTTAAAATAAAATTCCAAAAAACGTTTATCATAACCATGTCATCGAAACAGTAAATCGCAGCTTTACATTAAATGTAACAGAAATGTAAACGGAAACGCAGCATGGCGGGCGGGTTAATTTACGCGCAGCGGCTGCCCTGAGCGGGCGGTATCTGAGAGTTTCCGCCCTGGCGCCGGTAGCGATGAAAATCATTCATCAAGCTTCGGTCGCAGCACGCTCCTCTCAATAAACGTTCCTTTGTGAGATCTATGGGGTAATACCGCTTTGGAATAGAGTTTTCATTCCTTGTTTGTTTGAGGAGCGTATAACTATTTTAGTGAATATAAATAATAAGGAAATGAAAAATGATAATATTGTTTCGTTTTTCATTTCTTTTACGTTGTTGTTTTTTTATTGATTCTTTTTTAGATTTATTAATGTAGTACCATTGACCCGGCCTGCTAGAAAGCTCTTCAGCATCACATATAATAGTAATGTCACACTATTTAAAAAAGGTAAATAAGTAAGTTCTACTAAGCCTTTCTATGAGTCTATGGAGTTTAATAATTTGATTATAAATCAAAAAAATATAAAAAAGACTCCTCATTGATATAGAGGTCGCTATCGTGGCTTTCATGGGTCGTGAGTTCCATTCCCGGGTCAGGTGAAACTGTTATTCTCTGTAGAAGGAGTGTCTCCGTAGCTTGGAATTCTGCCCGATAAATGATAATTGGCTTGATCCCTATAACGTGTCGTGGGCCATGGGACTGAATAACGTTACTGGCGAAATGAGTTTCTACACAGTACACCTTTGCTTACTCCTTTCGGGAATATAGGAGTTGTATCTAAAATAAAAACAATTTTAACAATTCAATTTTATATGTGCAATTTTTATACACCATGCCCGTCAGGTATTCATTATTTGGCAATATTCTAATAATATGTGGTCATAAATCTTTTTGTACATAAATTAAGTTCATATTTTGCTAAATACCTTCACGCACTATTAATTTAGACGCTGTCACAATTGACAAGGGTTAAGCTTTACGATTATGGAATTTAAATTCTCCCATACCAACCTAAATGTCCTTCCAATATTATAGGAATACTCAATGAAGCCGCGGCTCCACCCACGTTCAAAATTCATAAGTTTTGGCTTACAAAGTTCCTTACGTAGAAATTTAGGATTCATTTTGCCGTACCAGACTTAACCTAAATCCTCCTAGCTGAAAATTAAATCCAAACTTTCGCATCTGTTCGCAAACAAATAAGATTTTTCTTCTTCATTATACAGTCAAATAATTGTTATAAAATTACCACATACTTTTTGAAATCAACACCATCTGTGAAAGTTTACTCGAACTATATAAAGAGATAGTTAACGAAACTTTTAAAAACTTGCACACTCCTGACCTCTACCGGTGAGTAGCGGCATTAGGTGGAGTCCTCGACTTCAACTTTGACGAACCAATTCGACTGATGACAGATGGCATTATTGAATACTATGAACACAATTTTTTGAGATTTTTAGTAAGATAATAATTATGTTAATAAGGTTCTCATCGTTATTATTTAAGAAAAATAACAGTCTGAATTGGACCTTTATACCTTTAAGTAATTTCTATAAGAAAATTCGTGTATCTACTAATAAGAGAAGCAAAATGATTAATAGGTAGTCCAATACAAATACATTTGTCTAAATAGGTGGTAATAATATAATCCAATAAGACTATTTACTTTACTTTTATAAAGGAACACCTGTGACCACTGTCATGACCTTCTGTTATTGTTAATTTGTAACGACTGTTTGAGAATTTCTGCACAATACCTTATTAACCTGTAAATAATGTAAATAATCTAACTAATCTTACTAAGAATATTATAATGGGTTAAGATTCTGTTAAATCTTATAAGTTGGTAGGACATTTATGGCGTCCGTAGATTTAATAAATACAGCCATAATAAAAGAAAGCTTTTTAAGTTGTTGTAGGATTTAAATGTAAAATTTTATTATATTTTATTTTATTACACATTTTTTTGGTAGCTTTATTTTGATCCTAATTTTTCATACATTTATTTCTACGCCTATGTACAGTCTGCCTATTCGCCATTTATTGTATTATTTGCCGCATATATTCCATTAATAATTAAAAAACTAAAACAAAAGATTCCCTTCTATCTAAATTCAAATTTTGAATTCCACGACTCGATTTGAAAAAAGACGGCGGCGATAGGGATGGGATGAGGAACGCCGCGTCTGTCGAGATTTTTTGTGCGATTTTTTCGACGTTATTATTATGAGAAAAAATGCGGAGTCAGTAAAGCGGAACGTGGGGTGGGGGCATGACGAGGGTTCCCCGGTTTGATTGAAGCGAGGAGGTGGGGGGCGGGGCGGTGACGTCATGCTCTCATAATAGGCCGTGGCGTGCAGTGATGGCCGCCGTTTATCAAGAACGAGTGTTAGTTCCCTGCACTTGGACTATTTCATTGTGTCTGTTACTACGTTGTGATATAAGAATGATACTAGTTCCTAGTGATAAATAGGTACAATGTTTTGATTAAACTTGAATCGCAATTAATTTTAGTATGAATTTGAAAAAGTATTTTGATTTTAATTGGATTGGATAACAGAGTCGAATATGTTTAATGTATGATTCAAGAAGGTATTTGTCTTCTTTCGGCTGCAGCATTGTATTGCATTTCGCTATAAATAAGTGGACAGAAAGCAGAGTGCACCGTTACGTATAAATAATACTGTTTTCAAACTGTTGTTTCCTTAAATAGAACAAATAACAAACATTATTTGTTGCACGTGGAAGTCGGGTTGTTCAATATCAAAACATGACCTGAAACTTTCGTGAGTTGCTTGACTGACTTTGATTTCATCAGATCCGTGTACCAACAGAATTACAGGCATAATTATGTAAGGTAAAAAATGGAGTTGGCGTTTCAAAAATCAGGCATTAGCGTGCGTGAGGATGGGCGGAGCGGTGTTCGCGTGACGGTGCGCAGTTAGCGCGGGAACACCTCGCGCGTGGCACATCACTAGCAACGCCTATTGCCCGCCGGTTGTTGGCGGTTGGTCGCGGTTGCGTTTCAAAACGTTCCCAGTGTAAGTTTGTAACGTTTATTTACTTGGGAAAGAGAACTAGGTATAACAAGCACCATCACGATAAAGCTAAATGTCTGACCGCGCGCCGACGACGTCAAGACCGATCGACTCCAGAGAAGCCTTAATTGGAAAGTGGACCCTGGCCAAATGCCCGGAATACTAGACGAAGAAGAAATGTATCCTATAAGATTTTCAGCACTTATCGAAGTCGGCTCGACGCATCGTGGTCTTATTAAGCGTGATTTTAATAAGTACCTATGTAGAGAAAATAATATCAGGCCAACTTGCCTCAAATTGAATGATATTTGAATTTAAGCAGAAACAAAGCAGCGGTAGGTAGCAATCAGAGTATAATGATGGGTCGGTTTTGATTTTATTTTGCAACCAATCTGCTGCATAATAACAAGAATCACTCAAAAAATAAAAATCCAAAACAAATAAATGGCCTTCCAGTTTCCTTTCCTTCAAACTAACATGAATAAAAATACACTCTTCATTGACCAAAATCAACTCCACAATTAGGAGGCTCCCAAATAACATAGACACATAATTTACGGGCATTACCATCAAATTACCCATAGTAAATAAGTAGGTATCATAGACACGTAGATGCTATTTGAAATCACCTAATCGATTCGAAACAGATGTAGTTCCATATTGAACAGCGTAAACAAAATTATAAATGTATGAGTCTTATTATGTGTCTGTGTATTTGTACAGTTGGTTCGCGACATTGACGGTTAGAAAGAAACAATACTATAGATATTGTGACCTATAAATTGATTATTAGGTTGTTTAAAAAATGTTTTAATTTTTATAGCAGACTTTTTGTGATATCATTTTAGTAAGTACTTTATGAAGTTAAATAAATAAGGTTTCAATATTATACGTGCAAAAACGACTTTATTTATAGCTAGTTTGTTTAAGTAACGCTTCGTAGTTTTGTCTAGTAAAATTACATTAGCATTTTAAACGTTTGTATTTTATAATATTGATTACACCTTTCCTTTATAACCAACACGACACACACTAACGGCCATTAAAAATATTATTAGATATAACAATAAAATGACATTAACCGATACTGATAACAAAACACGTCATTATAAAAAAAAAAAAAACCGCAAACGGAACGAGTTCTATGTTTTAATTAACGTACAAACCCGATTCTTAATTTAATGTTCGGTTATAAATCATCACATCACTGGTTGGATAAAATTCCAAGGATCCACACGCCGAAAATGCCGCAATCGGAGATCGGGCCGATTAAAAAAAGGCAAAGGCCGAAATTATAGAGACGAGAGCAATGATCGTAGCCGGCGGGGATCGTGCCTAGCTTGAGTAACTTTGATGTATGTGTTGTTATGTACTCTTTGCTCTATTCTATGTTATCGTAGCCTTCAGAATGTTATGAGCAGGTACCTATCTACCGAGGTATGTATTTAATAATTGGCTTCACTTTTTGTGGTCATTGTGGTTTGTCGACTCGTTTGGTGCAGTGGGTGAGCGATCGGCTTCTGCGCTACGGGTCGTGGGTTCGATTCCTGCACGGAACAAATATTTGTATGGCCTACAGATAGTTGTTCCGGGTCTGGATGTTTGTGCGTGTGAAGATTTGTGTTTGTAAACGCACCCACGATACAGGAGAAATCCTAGTGTGGGGCAACGTTATTTTTAAAAAAAACAATAAAAAAAATTTGCGTATTGTTTTCGTTTTATATTTATGAATTCTTATCTAGGTACCTACTTATTTAGCCAGTGAATATTTGGCTTCGCTTTTTTGTTCATGATTTCCTTAACAATTTCCTTGTTGTTAGTCGAGAATTTAACTTGCCTGTGTGAGGTTGATTTCTTTGATATTATCTTATATGAAATTTTAAGTGACTGTTAAAGTCAACATATAAAAATCAAGCAGCTTTGATAAAATAGGAATAATAAACAATCCATCTTTGTAAAGTGGAAAATAGAAAAAGAGTCTATGATTGGATATCTGTCGTTGACCCCTAACATTTGTTAATCCAGCTTCAGACTTCAGCAAAAGATCTTAAAAAGTTTGATATGATACCTTCATCATTATCACGTTTGTCATCCAGAGATTGTTAGACGAATTTTATGTCATAAAATTTATCTTTACCAAATCAATTAAATAGGTAATTAATACCCAAAAATTGAAGTTTATTTTTAGCAGCTTAAAACTAGTGTTATTTTTCAAACTCTCTAGTTTAACATGATCCAAAAACCCGATGGTAGTGAAAACGCCGTTAGGTGATAAAACGTACGACGTACGAATTACACATGCAAAATACCTATATATTAGTCTTATAAACTGTAGGTACTACTCTAGATAACTTTGTATACTGCTAAACGAAACCGGTCAAGTATGAAACGGATTTATTTCTAAGGAATCAATGGCAATGAAGTCCCTGTGAGTGATCTTCAACTTATCGCAGGCTACTGCTGGACTGTACTCAAGAACATCTCTAATCGTAATGCCTGTAGTCAAAAATGTCACAACTAGGGTTAAAAAGTGATATGCTACAAATGTCCGTCATTTATAATAAATTATCCGTCACAAGCGGGCATTTAGTGTCATAGTGGTGAAATATGTATATAACGTTAATTGTTATCAATATTGATCCCCGAAGGGATAATCAGAGGTGTTCTTCAGTTATAGGAGTCTGTACAGCCACGTTTCGCCTCTTGTACATATTTAGTCCCATGTAATAAATATGTGGCGAGCTTATTACCTACCATTTTGCATAATTATGGTTTCAACAAACAACATCACGCCTGTATTCCCCGAAGGGTAGTGCAGAGGTGTACAGTAACACCCTCATATCGCCGTTATGTTTAAGTCCCATGTAATAGGAGGCGAGCCTATTGCCATCAACCGGGCACAAATCCAAACTCCGGGCTGCTACTGAAGAATTTCACACGGAAAAACCCAATATATTATATTTTTATATTGTTTTATGGTTTCATAAACATTTTTATCAGTACACGGTGCAAGTGTCATCAAATGTATCGTAACTCGATGGGAGAAACTGGGTCACAGACTACGTTATACTGCTCATCACCCACACCTTATTGCACCCAATCTTGGATATAGAAGTAGATTTCTCTCGGAAACTATCATTGACTGTTAAATACTGCATAATTTTAATCTGGATAAATTTATTCATTGATTTACCTACTATCAATCGTTTTAAGAACCAATCTTAAGTGTCAACAAAATGATATTGTTTACAGGAATCTTTTCATTACATTCATTCATAGCGAGGATTAAGCAGGGTCAGAAAGCTAAAGCTTACCATCAATAAATCTGTACGGAAGTAACACTTCTCTATGGCTGGTAGTCCCCAGTTACACATGTTTAAAATTTATTAGGTGTCAGCGCGATTACCTCACAATGTTTTCTTTTACCATTTGAAGATCAAGATAGATTGAAAATGCACATGTTTTTAAAATACATGTAGCTCAAAGTGGTGCTTCTCTAGCTTCGTGTGAAAAGTGAATAACGGGTTCCTGTGCAGGATAAATTGTTTTAGGATGTCCTAAACTAAACTAGGCGAGAACCTCACTATCTAATACACCTATTTTAAATTCAATAGCTATGCAATACTGGATTTATATAATTATTTATTTCTGTATTGAATAAACTAAATATACAAAGTTTTTTTTCTTACGGTACTCTAAAAACGATTAATACACTAAATCTGGATCGGACGTCGCTATAAAACATGTTCGTAAATCAATTAATAGATGTCAAATGTTAATTAAACTTGTTTCTCATTACCAAATCACGAGATATCTCGTCGGTGTGATATTTAGCCTTTCCGGCGATAATAACTTACATATCACGAGAGAAAGTCCTAAAAAATATATTATACAGGTCATGTAGTTCTGTAAACATTTTGCGAAGAAAGATGGCCGATACGCAGATTGATGATGCAAAAAATGTTTGTATATCTTTCTTACAACAGAAATTCCGTAAACATTACATAAACAATGTGCGTAAATTCATCAATCCTCGAAGTTCAATCAATCAATAATCTTTTATCTAGAATACAAAAATATAACTGATTGATATCAGTGGGAGTGAATTTTATTCAAATGAACCACAGTCTGTCTCGTTCGGCTGTCGGAATTGGAATCAAACAATCATGAACCGCTTTTCGAATCGCTTCGCTTTCAAGGCCGTATCATTCAGAAGTAACCACATTTAACTAGCGACCACTTTTGTGGTTATAAAGTGGGCAATTGGAGCAGATTTTAAGACGAGTTTATGAACATAACTTCTTCGATCAGTCTTGATTGTTGTTACCGTAGAATTTAGCAGAGGTGGAACTAATGTCGTAGCTTAGATCCAATTTTTCAGCATTTTAGTCTTATATCATGGACTAGCACTTAGCCTGCGACATCGTCCGTGTGAATTTTCATACAAACTTCCAACCTTTCTTAGTGGATGTCTACGTCATAAAAGGAACCTACTGTCCGAATTTCATAATTCCAGCTTCAGTGGTTTAAGCTCTGCTTTAATGAATCAGTCAGTCAGGACAAGTAATTATATGTATAAATATTTAAATCAAATAAAAAAAAAACACATAGGTAAACCAATACAGGTGCTTATGAAGTCCAATTTAGATGCACGGTTCCAATTAGTCGTTTCCTATGGAGAAGAACCGCAAGAAACTCCATGGTTACTCCTTTAAAAACAATATCTATAACAATTTTAGTGGATACAGTACAATGATTTAGGATAGTGAGAGAAGAATGAAGTCCTGACCACAGATCAATGAGTAATGTAGTACTAAATGACTTGAGTATAAAACATAACAAACAAATATAAAATTATATATTGGGATGCTTTCCAGCTAGATGGATCGACCACCAGGGTAGACAGGATGCGGATAGCAGAGGCTGGGCGTAGTGGCTCAGCAATGGAAATCGGTAGGCTAAGTTGAGAATTTGATAGCACAGGGTGCAAGTTGAAACAGAATCCTTTAATTTTAATGAACAAGTAAGTATCTGGTTTATTTGTATTCGAATCGTTATACAACATAGACAAAAATAAAACAAAATAGGAAGTATAATAAATCGTGTAATACACGCAAGTAATTCCATTCTAACAATATCTAGTAAAACCTACCAGCGTATCAACATTAGATCAACTTTGAACAATAAAAACAATTGTCACCTAAACGCATAATTACATTAAAATAAATATTCTAAAACAATTGTTGTTCATAGATAGTACATTTAAACAACGTGTTCACTGAGAATATTAAACAATACTGTATATTTTTCGAATAGCAATAAATTAGCCCTGTTTTTAGGAACTGAATACGTGGGTTTTATCTCACTGATAATAGTTAGGTATACATAATTGTTGAATTTAATGTTAATTACGTTTAATTTTATCATCGTGCGAATTAGAATTGAAAACTATGCTGAAGCGAATACATTATCAGCCCATAATGTCACACTGCAGAGCACGGACCTCCAGAATAAGAAGGGTTTAGGCGTTAGTCCACTGCGCTGGTCTGGTGCGGGTTGGTGGACACACCATCGATAACTTTTTAGAAATACATTATCAGCCCATGATGTGTCACTGCTGGCCACGGACCTTTCAGAATAAGAAGAGTTTAGACGTTAGTCCACTGCGCAGGTCTGGTACGGTTTGGTGGATTACACCATCGAGAACTTTTTAGAAATACATTATCATCCCATAATGTTACATTGCTGGGTACGGACCTCTCAGAATAAGAAGGGTTTAGGCGTTAATATACTGCTCTGGGCTAGTGTGGGTTGGTGGACTACACCATCGATAACTTTTCAGAAATACATTATCAGCCCATAATGTAATACTGAGCTGGGCACGGACCTCTCAGAATAAGAAGGGTTTAGGTGTTAGTCCACTGCGTTAGTCTGGTGCAGGAAGGTGGACTACACTATCGAGAACTTTTTAGAAATACATTATCAGCTCATAATATTGTCATACTGAGCTGGGCACGGACCTCTCCGATTAAGAAGGGTTTAGGCGTTAGTCCACTGCGCTGGTCTGGTGCAGGTTGGTGGACTATACCATAGAGAACTTTATAGAAATACATTATCCGCCCATAATGTCATACTTAGCTGGGCACGGACCTCTCAGAATAAGAAGGGTTTAGGCGTTAGTCCACTGCGCTGGTCTGGTGCGGGTTGGTGGACTATACCATCGAGAACTTTTTAGAAATAGATTATCAGCCCATAATGTCACACTGAGCTGGGCACGGACCTTTCAGAATAAGAAGGGTTTAGGCGCTAGTCCACTGCGCTGGTCTGGTGCAGGATGGTGGACTATACTATCGAGAACTTTTTAGAAATACATTATCAGCCCATAATGTCACACTGAGCTGGGCATGGACCTCTCAGAATAAGAAGGGTTTAGGTGTTAGTCCACTTCGCTGTTCTGGTGCGGGTTGATGGACTACACCATCGAAAAGTTTTTGGAACCCTCCTTGGTGTGCATTTATCCTTACGATTTTAAACAAATTCTGATCCGTACATGAATTTGAAAATCAGAGGTGTGGGCGGAAGGCAAGAGTTCAGCCGCCAGGCTATTATAACATAACATAACGCATGTATTCCCCGAAGGGTTGGGCAGAGGTGTATAGTAGGTAACACCCTTATTTTGCCGTTATGGTTAAGTCCCATGTCCCGTTATGGTTAAGGGGGCAAGCCTGTTGCCATCAACCGGGCACAAACCCAAACTCCGGGTTGCTACTGAAGAGTTCCACACGAAAAAACCCAATAACACTTAGCTCTACCTGGGGATCGAACTCAGGACCGTACGATCAGCAGTCGCGCGTGGCAGTCACTGCTAGGCTATCAATGCTTGTAAATAAGTCGACCTAATATTTTATAGCTAAAATTCTGTATAGATTGAGCGAATTTTGCCATAACAACTACAATACATGTATCTACATATATACAGCGACATATAAACAGGTCTGCAATAGTGTCCGGTCACCCTCAAAACGGTCTTGTCTAACCCAACTCAAACGTTTGAGACGCAGACGCTATATCTAATTAGGCAATGCTTACATAAGTATAATTAGTTTTGTTAGACATCTCTGTAGCCCTGCACTTTGATAATAGCTAAGTACTTTACAATTCTTTCGTGAGATCTATTTACTCACATACTAAATCTTCCCATACAAACTAGACAAAATTATCAACAGTTTTGTATTGGAAGATTTTCTTTTTCTAATTTCAAGTTATTTGATTATAAGGAATATGTTTTTATCCTGGAAGTTTACCTCCTAGCCGCTAAAGAGCTCAGGGTCGTACTATAAAAATTTAGACACTTATGTTACAGTCAAACAACATTTTTTTGTCTCTTGTGACTGTCTGATTAATTTGGTACCTACTACCAGAGCTTAATTTTTAGAGTTTTCTATTATGTGTTAAAATGTTATCAATAAATTATTATTAAAAATCTTAAAATCTTAAATCATCTTCATCATCTGTTATTTAAAAGCTTCACAGTACAGGCCTTATTAGAAGACCAGGTCCCTAATAAGGGTGTGGGATGATATATTTCTGTTTGATTCAGAGAGGTGTTTTTTTCTCGATGTGGGTCTCTAAATATTATTATTATTAAAGAAAGTCATTTAAAGAATAATTTGAAGATGAATGATCTTTTAATATATGGCAAAGTAAATAAGCTGGGCCTTAATTGGGTCAAGTACCTTTCTAGCCAAAATCTAGATAACAAAACCAGTTATGACTATACAGCACCATTAAATTTTCTTACACAACAATAAATATGTTAGAAGTAGATAGGGAATCTTAGTTTCTGTTTAATATAGCTCATTATAAATAAATTTCAGCCAAGATTGATAAATAACATTATCACATTATTAACGCAAATAACAAGCGTGTTTTTGATTATTAATCGATTTGACTTTTTATGTTATGGTTATCACACGATATTAAATTACCCAAAACATTTAACACATTAAGTGTTACTACCGGCATTTTGTTATTACAACAATTATTTATCAGGATAAACAAAATGGAGATAAGTAACTACTTCTTGTTGTAAAACATGAAATAATATGAGAAATTACAGTTTTATAAAATTTCAGGCAACGCACGTTTAATGGTGAAGTAAAACCACAATGAGGAAACCTGCACATCTCAGAGGGTTCAAAAAGTTCTCGATGTGCGCTGTGGAGCAGTAAGGGACTGATTATGATGACCATTGAATAGCATTAATGAGTTATGACATGAGATAAATTTAAAAAAAACCTTCCTACAAAACTGTATACATAAAGGTATGACTAGATAGGTATATTGAATGATTAATGATCGATCTTGCAAGCTATCAAAATCGTTCGACGGACAAAAAGTTCGTAATCTAACGAGCTCGATCGGCGGCGCGGGCGCATCCCAAGATTAATATTCAAATCGTTCCGCCGATAATTTTACAAATTCGCCTCAACGATCGGGTGTGGGCCTATAATACACATTAATATCGCCGACTTCACATGTCAAACCTCCAATTCACTTGTTATTATCTTTATTTAGTACTAATTTATAAACAGAAAATCGATTTTGAGGAAATTTTTCAACGTCAGCATTTTGTCGTCTCGTTTGTTTGCGTCGGGTTAATTAGTTGTATCCTCATGTAATTATAGAAGTGCTATGCGGATAATATTTGTGCAATTAATATAAAAATATTTGTTATTAAACATTTACCGAATCACTCGTATCTCTAGAGTTGGGTTTATTTAAAAATAAACTATATCATTTTTACTTTAATCCTTTAAATTAACTGTAAACTAAATTACTTATGTAGGAATAAAATTATACTATCCATCACATTTGTCTCTGCTAAAATTTAACTAGATTAATCTCTAAACCAGTTTTAGTAGACAATTCAAAACCTGTTCTGTGAAGGTACTATTGGTAATGCCTCTATTTCTATCTAATTTATAAGGTAATCGTAAGTAATTGTCTAAACTAAAGGTCATCTATAAAACCTATGTCAAAATATTACTCATGTGACCACACATCCGACAGGACATTTAATAATTTTGACATTTACATGACCGTCGAAAGTTAATTAAAATATTTAATGAGAAGCCCGCTCTGTTAGTGGAAGCCGATGACATAAACGAATGATATTAAATTAACGACACACAAAGGTGGGCGTAATCATTTTTGTACGTTCAAATGTTTGAGAGATGGCGAATTTTATTTATTTATATTGTCATGTGATTAGGAAGATTTATAAGAGAATTTTTTGTATCTAATAACAAATGTAGATATTGGCTACTGTGACAATATATTCCAGAGCTACAACGAACTTCATGTCCAGTACCTAATAGGTATGTTTGTATGCGATAAAATCATGTAAGCGACTTTCAAATCAACACAAAAGGGCACAACAATTTTAAACCAAAAAAATTACAGCTTGATCTCTAAAAGTCCACTCATAGAAAGTCGTGCGCGCACAGTCACGGCGTATTATCGCACCGACCAAATCTACGGGTCTACTGAACATTACAATCTTACATGCTGCTCGCTTTATTATGGCAGTTGAAAAAAGCAGTTCATCAGATGGTCAGAAGATAGCGGTGAAAGGGGGGACCGTTAGAATAATAGCCGCTAGGAAATCTCCGCCTAGTTTCATTGCGACCATGTATCTGGATCAATTTATGAAGCCAGTTTTGACGGCTCAATTTTTTGCCATTGACCTTTCAATTGATTTATCGCATTGCACCGTTTACACGTTTAATTGGCTCGATGATTAAGTATTTAAATACACTTGTAATAAAATGTAGCAATTGATTTGCGTAACGAATGTTTGGAACTAAATATTGATTTAGTGACGCCTGTTACCACAACAGTAGGTACGTTAATATTTTTGAAATGGAGATACATAATACGCGTTCATTAAATAGATTAAAACATGTGGAAAACATTATTCCCATTCGTTTAATGAGACAATTAAAACATACAACAGAGCCGAATTTGGGCGTGATGTCACGATATACAAACTATATGCTCAAAGATTTTATAACTACTGTACAGTTTTTTTATAACTTCATCCGTACAACAAGGTTGTTTTAATACAAAACCAGACAGTAATTGTGATTTCATTTGTAAAACTAATCGTGATGTAAGCAAAATAAATGTTTTAGTAAAGTTCTAAATCAAGGTTCTAAAAAATTGAGTTATTAACCCAAATGGTATGATAATTATCATGAATAATTTATTACTTATAATAATATGGGCTAATCATCCATATCCAAATATTTTTATTAGGTGCAATATTGTAAGGACATAAATATACCTAGATATACGACCAATGTTTGACACGTAAATTAACGTTTTTGACCGAATATCACTTAATATTTATAATGTCAATCAATAATATTGAATATTTAATTATCATTTAGTGATGGACCAAAATTTATTTGAAAATTAAACAAAATGGTTGCAGCATACCACAGAAAATGTTGAAGATACATAGATAAAGAAAGTAACACTGATTAATGGTCGTTCTTAGGGCGGTGCCACACTTCATCCCCATCTTCGTCTACATCTCTATTTCGCCGTTCGTCGACTCATTTAACAGGATAACACTACGATTTTGATTAATGATCACAAAACCTTTTTGGTACCTGCTTGTCGGCGACTCCTACAAAAAGGTGACCAGGGTTAAACAGTATTTTATATAAAAGAAAACAATAAAATTAATGCTTATTTGCGTTAATGTCTCTATTAATCTTAGTGTCATGTGCACCTTATTCTTTTTTTAATAAAATTCATTTTGGATATACCGACACAGCTGTTTTATTTCATTTGCATTTTTATATTTCCGTTTGATACATTTTATTCATATTTTATTTTACAGCACCGTTTTCTTCAGTTTTTATTATAGTTTAATGAATTTCTATTGCGTAGCATGAAATTCTTGCAAGTATTAAAAATTGCAAATCATTATTATTTTATTCATGTATGTATGATAAATAGGATTCAGTTCAAATTTTGATGAAGATGTCAACATTTAAAAAAATATTTCTTTATATTCTGTATATAATCTATGAATGAAATAAATATTACATTTTATGAATTTTTATTCTCGAATTCAGTTATATGAATAAAAATATGTCTATTATTACAAGCAAAACACCTGAAGTAAGGATAATTTCAACTCTAGATGAGTTCTTGAATATGAACAAGGCACGGGTTATAAAACAAAAACATACGAATCTGGTTGTAAACAAATATTTTCAAGAATATTTTATTGAGATACTAAACAGTTATCAAAACTCACCGATAATGTTTGCGCGGCAAAAACGATTCCAGAAGTAGTTCCCAAACAATCCATAAATTAAACACTCAATCCGGTCGCTAACTCCTAGTCATAATCACTGTTTATAAAAATATATTTGATACACACTACTAACGTACCAAAATAAATGCGAAAAGAATGAAAAACAAAAATATCACCTCTTTTTTAACATATTTGATTAATTTTATTGTCTTCTAGGCACTTTAGGTATAGTTTACTTATTACATTTTCCAGTCATGGATGTATTTTCGTTCCGTCTAGTTTGTACTGCAAAACGTCCAATGATTTTTTATTCATTCCGTTACCCTTCGAACAGATTTTTAACGAGCCGTATCTAATTGTGACCATCATAAACGCTCCTTGAGAACGGGCATGTCACAAATCAATCGTCAAATTGGGCTGACTCCAATACTGAAGAGAAGAAGCACTGAAGTTCAAGTTCGCGCAAAATTTAAGTTCAACGTTAAACACTGTCACATGTAGAGGCGGCGTCACAACACTAATGTCTTTATCGTATATAAATAAAACTGTCAAGTATTTCACGAAAATTACATCGGTCTGCGTATAATGAACGTCTGAACCCGCATTGAGCTAGCTGTCAAATCTACGAGCCGTCATAGTCCGCTGCCATGAGTGGGCCTGCACACATAGACGCGTGCACGTGTGCCGATGGACACAAACACACTGACAGACTCCAGCGGAGCGCGAACGTACGGGCACTCGTACATACGCAGCTCGTGATTCATACATGAGTCGCGTCTGTGTTGTGGCGGGTGGGAGTGCGAACATGCAGCGTGCTTTTAACGCGGCCAGACGAAATGATGCCTAACTGCAAAACGGAGTTGGGACTGTATCGGTTTTATAAAATGGCTGGTTATGCGCGTCTATGTGGCCGATCACATGTGAGATTAGCCGAATGCGTGCGAATGCATGTAGCGCAGCGGTTCGTATGGGCGGGAAACGCTATGAAGAGATGCGCCGCTGTCGCTATGATTGGAATCGAGCAAATCATGTCGGTTTGACTCTATACGTGGAATTCAATTCTGTTCAGTTTTGCCCACAGTCTGCCTATGTTCGTTTTATTCAGAGAGTATTTGATATCATACAAAAATGTATTGTAAATGTAGAGTCATAAAAATTAAGTAGGTATCCCAAATTTAATAACGCACGGCCA
Organism: Amphipyra berbera; assembly: GCA_910594945.2. Taxonomy (NCBI): domain Eukaryota; kingdom Metazoa; phylum Arthropoda; class Insecta; order Lepidoptera; family Noctuidae; genus Amphipyra; species Amphipyra berbera. The sequence continues at coordinate 19,392,398 of OU343128.1, forward strand.
CCCTAATTCGTACACGCGCAAACAGTTGCAATTTGTATTATGCAACTGACTCTTTACTAGGTTTCGTATGCAAACCTTAACAATTGTTTTGATGTTTAATACTAGTCAGTTTACTACAACAGGCGATTTAATAACGGCTCCATAACAGTGCTTGAAATGGTATTGAAATGATTGCTCTACCAAAACTTTATTCACACGTATTTTTTTCTTATTCCATTATAACAGAATCCTTAAAAACTTGTTTCAGTTATAAGAATATTAATACGTAAATTCAATTGATTTCATATATTGTAAAGTTACCTCAGACCAAGCGAGACAGAAAACTTCCCTTTGATTTTCAGCTGTCGTACCAACACACTTGCAAAGTATAAACAGTTCACGTCTTCACGCAAAATTGAATTACGACTTTATGTTAATTACCATTGAACTGATAATCGTATGGCGAACACGTGACAAAACAAACGATCACTTCACACACACGCGCACATAATTCGCAATTTGAATTTCGTACATATTTCCTTAGGTTCCATGTGGCCAGGAATTCTTTCTTACCTGCAACAAAAAAGAAAACGGTCAGTTTAAAATGGAACGTTATTCGTTTATCTTGTTCTGTTTTTGAATAATTTGAATTAATGAACCAACTTGAAACTGACATTAAGCTCGTAAAAAAAATCTCTCTGATGAACGTAGTAAACATTTCTAAACTTGAATTATCACTAACTTTATTTTATTCGTTAATCGCAAATATACCAGCTTTTTTTGTGTCTTTATTTTACTTCCTACAGTGTACAGAAAACAATCCAATATATTTGCGAAATTCCCATAAAAATCCTATCAACGAAGTGTTTAGATCAGTGTGAAAATATACACTCAAATTATGTGTGCAAACATGATTAGTGTGATCAAGGCAAATTACAATAGTTTAATATCCAATTCATCATGTTGTCCAAAACCACCTATTATGTAGATACTATATTAACGTCATTAAATAAAACAGATTACATTTGCATGTTTAAGATCTTATATTATATCAAATTTTTATATTATTATACACAAAAGCAAATAGTTTTCACTTAAAAACCAACATGGTTTTCCACACTATTATTACCTAAATGGTATTAATGATAATTTAGTAATTAACTGTAATTATACTAAACGGTTATAATTGTTAATTAATTATAATTTATTATTAATCCATTAAACGTACAATCTACTGTTGAAGAAGAAATAGTGAATAGAACGGAGATGTTTATTTAAATATGGAACAACAGCGTCATTCATTATAATGCATTCTTATCACGAATCAAGGAAAAATATTTTCAAAAAGTCGTTGGCTTCTCTTATCTTTGACCTATGTCAATATATTATCATTGCGCCGGAGATATGACCACAGGGTCAGGAGTAGAGTAGGCAGATAAGTGGGTCAGTGCAACAGCGCTAAGTATTATAAAGATTTGGTATTGTGGTCAAGTTCAGTTTTATCTGCATATTATAATATTTCGTTTAGAAAAAAAACGAGTATGGCTGTGGTCTTATCGGGGCTTACATTCTTGTTTATAATTAGGAAGATATATCTAGATATGTGATTTTTTTGCGAATTAGTAATTATGACTTGACATTGAGCACTTTCGTTATCTGGATGACCTATTTCGTTTTGATGAAGTTTGATGTCCATTTAGAGGCATTAAATTATTATGGATTTAGTTTCTTCATTACAAATCACTGACAAATATATTGCTTTAAACATTTATTTTATAAATGAAACTTGAGCATTTCTTTAGAAGATTTATTTATGATTTAATAACGCATTTAATCTCATTTTTACCGTTGATAATATTTATTGTAAAACCTTGTCTGACGATTAGCGCTCAAAAAGTATTATTGCTACAAACAAACACAACAAGTAATTTATTTCACTTACTTTTTATCAAATAGCAAAAAGTAATTAATTACTCTGAATCTGAATTACGAACCTTAACACTAAGCGAGATATAATATGCAATAAATTATTAAAAAAAATACATACTGGACTATCATTCTATAGTTAATTAAAACGATAAATATATAAGTAGAATAAATTAGTTCTGCGCATTTCGTAAACAAAAGTTGAAAAGAATAATTAATAAAAATAATTTTATTGCGTTTCCTCTGTGTATGAGTGAGTTTAAAAATAAACATTTAGATAGAGCCCGTAAACATTGAGGTGAACGGTTTCTGCGGAATTTATGGGAAACCAAATTGTTTACCTGATGAAATTACGTTGAACGTATTTTACGCAGCTTTTTTCAATAGCCGACTGACGTTGTTCAAGATTACGCGAGTTTCCTGTGGAAACTTTGGATTTTCTTTAATATAAAAACGCTTTCATCGAGTAATAATAATGTCGAGTACCTGTTTAGTGATTACAATGAACGTGAAATTAAGAATCTTGCGTATAATAACCGTTCCTGATATAAAAATTATGTAAGTACATTGTAACTTACTCTGAACAAAGAAATAGAACTGGTCTAACCGTACAACTTCATTTGCTTTCACCACACGACTATTGTCACACAAATCGGGGAAACAGATATGAAGTGCTTTCAAACACAACCACTCAACTTTAATTAAGACGTTAACAATTTTCCACGATCCCTACATGATGTATCTACCGTGAAATTTTAGAAAAATAACACCCGACAGCTTTAGGAACGCCCTCAGAGAATTATTATATTAATATATTTACCAAACACGCTCCTATTATTACGTTTTCATGTACTCGTTTGCGCATAAATTAAAAAAGTTGTCACTTTTTCTTTTGTCCCAACCCTTATTTGGTATTCATATTTGATACTTTGATAATACAAAGGGACCACGCATTTTGAAACGAAAACACACGAGAAAAACCTGTTTTACCAACAGACTATGCTAAAGATACAAATTGTGAAAGAGGCAATCGTTCATACGATGTTTCTTTATCTAAAGAGACGTCACCGGTCCACTGTAGACTCTGACGCTGAAGGAATAAGCGTCCTATTCTAATAAAGTCCCAGCGATCACTTCAATTATGGTCATATTGAATGAAATATGAGTTAAGTGAGGGATATCAAAGGGCGACGCGAGGCTGTTTATGAAATGTGAACTTTGAAATATGTACTGCAATAATGCACCCTTTTTTAATTTGTACTAAACTATGAACCGTAGCGAAATGGGGTCTCAAATATATGTTGGACCGGTTTTTTGTGCATCGATCGATATTTCGCTCACAACTATGTATTATTGGATAATTTGTGACTATTTCGTTCGGAATTTTCGTGTTTCTTATTGCTTCCGCAACGAATTTCGTGCGACCCAAAAGTCGAAATGATTGAACCTATCGGGCATTCGCCGGCAGCGGCCGACTCCAATTTAGTTTTTCGGATTAGATACGGCGAACATAATAACATAATTGCTCTAATAACAGACCGTACGGCGGTGCTCGCCGTGCCTTACAATTCACTTTCCAAATTGGTTTATTTTTTTACCTCTGCTCTGTCTAAAACTATTATGATTTATTATCAAATTTTCGTGCAGGCAAATTACGGGCTCGTTTTTCGTGAATGACTTCGTCTCTTTCTAACACTACGGTCTTTGAAGTACCAGATAGGGACACCATAAGAGCTATTGTGTTTCCTTGAAAGCCTTGCGGCGTTACATGACTTAGACCTGTGGATGGAATGATTTACGACACCTTTTCTAATTTACTCTGTACAATAATTAGTTGGATTAATATGTTCAACATGGATATTTTTCAACGTCACCGAGCTTATTAAAACTCCAAAATATTAATTATAAATTCTTGCTATTCCGGAAGCTGACTCCAAATAAAAAAGGCTTCGTCTTCATTAACTGTTCGTGGGTTATATTTGGTTACTAAACTTTATTAACTAACGTTTAGGATTAGAAAATTTTATTTGTACCTATGAAACATTTATGCAACTAAACGAGGAATATGAACGATGAATTATTTCGAAATGAAATTCAACATTTTGTGCAAATGTTTAGTAGAAACTAAGCTAACAGGAGTACCTACAGCCGTCTGAAATGGTGCAACCGACAAATGTTCATGACATAGCGGTTGCATTAAACATGAGACCTGCCACCAAGCTATATTTACATATAAAAAACTTACTTTCCACATTTCTACAGTGAATGCTATAAATATAAAACATTCAATAACCGGTTCCAAGTCCGTTAACTCATTAGAAACAATTATGAGGCCCAATGTCATATGAAATTGATCACTACTTTTATTAAAACGAAAAACTTTTTAGAATTAATACAAATAAATTGCTTGATATTCTTTAGGGTTGGTCTCAGACCTTTATAATGATTAAAAAAATAAAATATTTTTATTTATAAAGTACACAATAGTTGCTTGAATAAAATAAAGATAATTTTATTGTTTAGTAAAAATTATGTTGTATTAAAACACGAATTTCTAATGCCGCCAGAGTACATATTCTTTCAAATTACGTAAAACAATAAAAGTTTAATGTTCATTTAATAAGAATAAAACATTTATACCTATTCCCAACTACATAGGTATTTAGGTATGTATTTATATAACTAGTATTTACGCCTTATAGGGTTGACACAGCGACATGAGAAACAAGTTTATTTTTTAAATATAATAATTTTTATGCATGTGATTCCATAGACAGTGCACAATAATATAAATTTCGTTAATGTTGAGTTGTTATGTGTAAAAGATATGAATAAATAAATAGAACGAGAAAGGTATAATTATGTCTAGTTTATTATGACATATTCTTTATTAAATAACATTTTTCCAAGCGTTTGTTTGATGTGTTTTTAAGGGTCTCAAGCGAACTGTCAGCTGTGCTTGTAGATAAAATCCATGAGTATCAAACTCGAAACTAAGAGAAGGTAGCTAATGTATTATTATTTCTTTGATCAACACACAGTTTTTATAGGAATCATTTACTTCAAACATGCGGCACAGCTATAAACTTTATGTACTGTTTATGTATCAGACAGTTGTGTTCATATAAATAAAACTTATCCCACAACTCGGTGTGTTCATGAATATTCGGATGGAGGGCGCCACCTCTGCGAGATATCGCGCGTGGTGAAGCGGAAGAGACCTCCGACAAAGGACTGTGACAATGAGCCCGAGCCCGCTTTAGGGCTGATAGTACATAATAATGCTAATATTTGCATTCGGTTTTTGTTCTATTCAATATACTGCAAAAATTATGTGACACGGGCTTAGTCGTGTTCTTTTTATTAATATCACAAACGTAAATAGACCTTATTATGTTGCGTGTATATTTATGCTGATATTAATAATGTATGATAAAAAAAACGTAAGAAAAATGACGATGCATAATTTTGTGATATTTAATTTACAATCAAAACGTTATGCAGGACTGTTGGTAAATATAACGACGGTTGTTCATTTGTTCAACCCTGCGCTCGGCTGGCGCGGGCGTCCAACACGGCGGCCCGGACACGTTTCAGGATCATGAATTATGGCGCGAGCCGATGTGACTTTTCAATTTGAAATCATCAACCTGGAATTAATTTCATTTTTGAACCCCATTATTTCTGTTATCTACGCGCGAATCGCGCAATATGCGACTTTCACATTATTGCCGTTTCGACAAAAATATTTTGTGGCAACGCGCTCCGCGGATATTGGTAATTTAATTTTGTATAAACCCTTTGTTTTAATGTGTATGGATTATTGCGAAACTGCAGTGTGCAAACCGCAGACGATCGGTTAACAAAGTTTGTGTTAAATAAATAAAGACTCAATTTATTTTGTATGGTTCTACAATATATTATTATTGTTGCATTTGTAAGGAGACATGTATTTCGAGGTAGTTTATACCACAGCGACATTCACTGAAATAAATAAACGTGTATTTGTAATACTAGGCAGACAAACTAATAGTCATTTATGAATAAATTACGTAGAAAACAAAACTAAATCTATCATTAAACCAAAAAATAGTGTTCCGGGCCCGCTCAGAATTCATTTGTAAAACACAAATCTGTCACTGGAGTCAACGGTTAGTCGGTTTCTGTAGGCGCGACTATTCATAGTCGACACTAGTCACATCCCAGCGGACCGTTGACGAAAACCGAACCGAAATAGATGTTACATCGATAAATTAGAAAATAAAGCTTCAGTTTTATTTCTGTTGAAGCCCGCGACGACTTTTTATTGTGATTATCGGGGGTGTTCAAAAATTTTCTCTCAACCGTGAAGGTCAACGACCCGAAATTTTTCGTACAGTTCATTGGGTGTCTAATTTAAATTATTGAAGTGAGTCAACGTTACGAATTAGATTTTTTTATTCGACACTTTAGTATTACCGACTTTATGTCGCGTATTTTACGAACGCACGTAGATAAGCACCCACACTATAAATTTGTTTTAATGAGAACGAGTAGCTGTAGTATAAGTTAGCGTTCATTGTCAGCTAAATTATTACATACATTTAGTTTTTTTTTGTTGTTAACATGTGAATATAATATTAATCCGATCTACAAAATTATATATTTAGATACAAGTATTGGTAAACAAGTTTTCAATGTCGAATCGCTACACGTTTGCCAGATTCAAATGTAAACAGGAATCGTAGCGAGACGTAGAACTTGCAAAACAAATAGCTAAGACAACAAGCATTACGAAGATACATCCAAAACGTTACTCCAAAAACTCGCTCAAATCCCAAAAGAGGGACCTTATAACAAAGCTAATATTAGACAATCATTTCCTGTCAAAAGGGAGGCGAGCTCCCACCCCCGACAGATCGGGGGACGGCGGGGGAGGGAAAATACCTCCTCGTCTCACCAGATTTCGCAGTTGCCGTGTTCCAGTGTGAATCTGAATTCTTATTTTTTGCTGTTACAGTGATGAATGGATTTTTAATATCCACTTGCAGCTGTCGGGACTCAGTGGTTCCTTTGATGAAAAATGTTAGTAAATGGAACTTTTTGTTATCTATCACTCTTTTACATCGACTTCTGTAGGTACTTACATGTGTTTGTATCGGATGTTTTAAAAAACATCGGAAAAATAAATGTCGCCGTCATGTCGAAAGTATAGTATGGACAGGCAACAAGACATCAGCATCCAGACGTCTCAATACTCGACGAGGCTTACGGTCGGCAAAAAACTTAGCGGTGGCTCTCACGGCACGACTCTATTACGAGTCGGCCGCGAATAAATAAAACATGACGGGCCCTTCTCACGTACACATATGTACATATTGTTTATGTATGTGTTGCGGATGTTAACTGATCTTGATTCGGCGTATGTGATTTGAGACGCTTTCACCGCGAGCTTTGGAAATCTTCGGATAACTGGCGCAATTATTTTCTATATAGAGACCGTAACATCAACTGCAGTACTTGTTAACTCGCACGATCCAATAATCTTAACGATCGTCAGCGAGATCTGACCTTAAATGTACAACTTTGATGACCAGCCAAAACTTTGAAAAAGTTTGAGATACGAAAATCTATAGACGAACGAATTTAGACAGGGTCCTTACATGATCCAGATTCTAATCACGTTTAATTGAAACAGATGAAGTCATCGTGTGGTCAGATGAATATAAAAGATTGCTTCATCAATACTTTATCGTAAACGTAGAACTAGCTAAAACGAATAAAGCTAAATAACAATGGCTTCAATGCAGAGTGACAGTTTTCATTTTACGACTGTTTAATAGTCTGCCGTTTATTGTAAGCCGTGTGAGCTTGACTTACACGAATTGACAATAAAGCTTAACAGAACTCATGAAAAAGTAAATTTATTTTGTAAATTAATTAAACGTAAAGAGATACTGTGTTCAGAGAATCTCAATCATCAGTCGATTAATGATGAATAATAACAGGTTTTTAACTATGAAGTCCTGAGGTCTTTCATGCAACACCGTGTGTGGCATTAACGCATAGGTCGACTAATAGCTAGACGACTCTTGCGCAGACGACAATAAAAACATGCGCGCGCATCGACGCTACATTAACGCGCTCGCCATAGTTGGCACCATGCAAACTCCGCCTGCTGGCAACCAGACCGCATCACAAAATATCAATAGTGATGAATAACATACGTCATTCCTGTCGATAAATCGTAACAATATTATCGATAGCCTTTCAACAATATGGAAAACTGCATTGCTGTCAATAAAATCGACATTGTTGCAATTACTTGGTAAACAACTTTTTTCTTGTTACAAACTAAGTATAAAATGAAAAATCAATCATCGTCACGACAAGTGCTGAAATGATTAATAACTCAATTCGTTAAATGTACTGTGACACGCTACAAGCCGGCACAAATCAAAAAGTTCCACGCTAGTAAACCAAGGTGTTTCTCGCTCAACGACAGTGGGGGAGTGATTCGAAAAGAAACCAAGAACATTACAGTTGGTCAGAATCAGATTAATTGTCCTCGCGGCTTAAGAATGTAAGCGACGATTAATGGTAGCTGATGAAGTGAAAGAATGCCATTAAATAGAAGCATGCATTGATAATTCGCTGCAGGTGCAAATCAACTATAAATTAAGTTAGTAACATAGTAATTTATTCAACTTACGGTTACGTATGATAGATGTATGACGGCTTTCTATCGACTATGGTTGGCGCTAACACGAATGAATCGACAAAGGTATGACACGTCACTACGCACCTCGGATACGATACAATCCATTTTAATCATCGTAGCGGAGTTCTTCTTCTATTATTGTTTTTCGAATTTCGGCTACAAGACAGATGGTAACAGCGGCGGGGAATTTGTATTACAATGGCCGCCACAATCCCACCAATGATCGCTGGCACGAAGCTAACACGGCTGTTCCTTTGCTTCAGTCTACTTGGCACTCAATAACTTTCGTTGGGTACCAGCGTCGCGAGTGGCAGGATAATTTGTGAGTTTGCCACTACTATGTTGATAATTGATTAGTTCTTGTTACTGAAAGACTTTATGTTCCAACAGCGAAAGTGATTATGTTTCCGCCAAATCTGCTGTATAACCAATTGCTTTTGAGTACTACACGGCAAATAACAATAATGTCAGTTCTAACAACATAATTACAAAAGAAAATGAACAGCAAAAACTAATGTTCAGTGTTAAACATTTTTATATTTTTGTTAAGTCGAAGCAGCAACAAACCCTATTGGAACAGTGCAGCCAAATACAAGGAGTTTCATAACAGTAGCCGAAGCGATCCATTAGGCGTGCAACGAAGGATCTGTTATGACAGCACCATCCAAGTGGTGGCACAATGTGTCAGGCTTGGATGTGGCGCTCTACGACGAATATTTATTTATTTATAACATTGAGGGGCTGTAAATTAGCAGTGAATTTACGGCGAGGCGGAGGAGTGATCGCGCGCAGTTTATTTTCGGCGCATGCGCGTGATTTAAACAGTTCCCGGTGTTCTGCCGTTAGAAATTGAAACCGAACGAAGAAGTATGATGAAGGAAGTGAAACTCTACGCTTAAGTGTTAAGCCAATTAGAATATGATAATCATATGGGCTCAACATTGGTGGTCGCTGAATTTGCATTCGAAAACATTTATCACAGTTTTGTAGTCCCCATTTGTCATCTGCTACAGTAATTGATTTCGAGACGCAAAATGCTCTAGTTTTAATTTATGTTGTTGTTTCTAAGCTTTCTAGAATTTATTAAAATAATGGTCCATATTTCATTATTTCATTAGCCTGGTCCATTAACCTAACCGCAGGAAGTTACATATCAGTTGGATTTTGGGCAATTATTTATTCTGCTACTACCTGTAGGGCTTGCAGATCAAGCTTAATCCAAAATAGTAGATCGGCAGACACTTAGTCATCGCTTGGATTCCGGTGTTTATATATTCTTCCACAAACTTGTAACGCCTTCTATGGATACTCGTTTCCCTTGAATATGTCGTTATTATTTATAAATTCTCACATTCTCTGTTATGAAAATCTATCGCACTTGTTACACTACTAAGAAAATTCAGCTAGAAGTGTTTCCAGATTTGGATTCTGCAAATACAGAGCTACATGACACGTCTTGGATGCAAGACTGCCAGTCTATGAAAAATACACTAACCACCTTTAGGTAACCATTTTTAAAGTCATTTATAATTATTACTTGAACGTAATCGATTTATTGAACATTTATAACTAACTGCAAATCTGATAACCGATCACTAAATGACTCCATTGTATCTAAGTCACGAAAACTACATATCTGACTCCACTTAATATCATCCGACGAACGTGACCTCAATCCTTCCGATTTTGGACCTTTCGCAACGTTAGTCACTCTGCCGCTACGGAACAATCTTAACGATCCGATAAGTACACATAAAACGTTTAGCATCGTAATTCGGAGCTGTAAAACTTTATATATCATCGTCAATATGGTAGATAATCCTATTTTATTGTCTTTTTCATCGATAGCCTCCTCTTATTTTTTATGATCAGCTTTGCCAGGTACATGTATAAGCTCTTACCCTCATTCTCATAATACTCTATAGGTAGTATCTTCTTCATTAACTATGTGTTCGATATCGGTTACAAAGTAAAGGCCAGAAAGCGTTAAATATTAATTTCAGGCTTATCTAATCTAATATTTTCTAGCTTCAACTTCAACAAGGTTTTCACCTGCACAGGTGTTTCGTTGATTAACTAAGTACATCAATGTAAATAATGGATCGTTATTTTCCTGTAAGTGGCTTTCTTGCACGTCCCTACAGAATATTAAAAAGTATGGGGACCTGCTTTTTAGTAACACATTGTATCAAGTACGTCGAGGCCCATAACTTTGATGCGTTTGCAAGTTAATAATGATAGTAATTCAAGATGTATGCGTAATAAACTGTGACAATTAGCGGGACAGAGGCAAGCCATAATGTAAGGCTTAAATATTGAAATACAACTCACTAACACTTATACTTGTGAGTTGTATGTGTTTATGTTAAATTAACTACAAGAAGTTGTTAAACGTTTCTCTAACCTTTGCAAACAGTCCTATTATTCCTTCTTTACGATAACGATCGAAAAGTATGGTATAATCGTAAATGTACATCATTGGGCGAGCAAAAACAAGATATATGGGGACGCGCAATGTAAATAGAACTATTAAAGAATATCGCTGGACGGTGGCAACTATGTAGCGAATGACAGTTTAATGTTTCCTAAAACCATTCCAAACAATAAGCACTTAATTTAAACTTATGCGGCACTCGTTATAAATGACAAATGATTAAAAAACTCTTGGTAATTGATGGGTAAACGTGCGAATTAATAGTAATAGTGATCGATAATGATATATAGCCCGCGAACAAATGTTTGACGGGTAGATTAGCGTCTGTAGTCGGTTTGTGGTACTACTCTACCGTATGATAATGCAGCACCTGCTTATTGGGAACTGGCCTTTGTTCGCGGTTTTTCTCGCGTTCATGTATTGGATCAATAAAAAAGGAATATTCATTGTTTTGCAATTGCACATAATTAATCAGTCATACTACACTTTGTCACAAACATTATTGGATTAAACTAGTGCCACCTATGGATGTTATCAGAGAGGCAACCAAAAATGCAAATTATACTAAATCTAAATTAATCAAAAACAAAATTAAAGAATACAATTTACTGTTTTTTGATGCAGCTTTGTTTAAAACATATCAGTGACTCATATTACAGTATATAAATTATGTAAATGCAAATTTTTGTCGTCGAATCGACTAATATTAAATAAATAAATTCCTAAAGCTTGTTTCTCTTCTACATTTCTACAATTGCTTAGATTCTAATCAAGACACCTTGCATAAAGGTCAACGCGTTTCTTTGTTTCAAATTTCTCACGTTTAAGACTGAACCTTCAACTTTTAAATGTCGAGGAGATTCCAAATACATTAGAACGATGCATTTTAGTCGACTTGAAGATATGGATATTTTCTATGAAACTTAATATTTTGGTATTAATGTGCAAGATTTTAATACATATGATTATTGTTCTCCTGCTAAATGACTGGAAATACGTAAGTTAGAAAGTAATTTTTTGAATATTCATACGTGGCTGAAAAATTATAGTATCGGTCTGGGAAAAGGCTTTGTAAAATACACGTTCAGTGTATAAAAGGTATGTATGATATAAATTCGATTCACCAAAAAGTCATTGTACTTGTAAACACAAAAGAATATTCTAGCAAATTCTAGAGCGAGGCGCGAACACGCCGGCCGGTGACATGCTATCGGCCACGTTCGTACGACATAAATCACCGACGCCGCTTGTTTTACCAATAAAATTGATTCTTTCGCGAATCGCGAGCCGAACAAACGTAAACTTTTCGAATTTTATATTTTTGAATTTAGAATATATTTTTGTTTTCTTTTCTTTATTTTTATGGTCGATGACATTGATAGATAGTAGGCGTAATTTTCGTTTCGTATTCTTTTAAGATTTGTTTAAGAGAAGTTAATTTGATTGTGAAATTAATTTTATTTTCGTTCGCCGAGAAGAGATAACTATGATCAGTTCAAGCTTTCTGCAAATTCCTAATTCAATTTAAGTTTAACGCTAGTCTAGCTTAAATTTGACTAGTCTGTTTGTACGAAGAATGATGAGTACAATTTCTGGCAACCGTTACATTTGATATTAAAAGTTACTTAATCAAGTTCATATTGAATTCGATTCAGCAAAACGGATAAGCGATATTGTGACATTAACTAGCTATATTTCATCAACGGGTCATCAAATATCTCACACTAAAATATTACTTTAAAAAACTTGTTTTTGAAATTGCGAATTATACGCCAAACTCATAAATCAATGCGTTCACATTCGATATCAATGGTGTCGCCCCATAAAATGGGCGCTATTTATCAGTTGTATATAAAAGTGCACGCGTGCCCACCATTGATCAATGAAAAATCGTATCATTGACAATATATCCCTTATTTTCAATAATGATATATTACTATCTGATATAAATAATGCATTGATGCTAATAAACAACTGAATATCGGTTAATAGAATATTAAAGCGCCATAGATCAAATCACGACTTTGTCTGCATTACATCTGCATACATAATGACTGTGGTTATCGGTTTCACGCTCGTTTTAAGATTCGATGAAATAATTAATCATTTTTGGAGATTCTTTGTACTGTTTGTGGGATTTTGTAACATGTTTTATATCGTTTATGAAAGAAATGTAAGTATATTTCACAGAAAAGGCACTATATTAATTTTGTATCTGTGATTTTGTGATAAAGGAATGAAAAGGTCATTCGCCTTTTTAATCGCCTTAAACATCAACATTAAGACGAAATGTGCAGCCGCTGCTATAAAGTTTTACATTCCTGACCCTCTAAGTGCGACAGGGCCCGTTTGTCCCTAACGATTCAAGAGTCAAGACACAGTTAGCAAGCGAATGTTTTCTACACAGTCCGGTGGTATGGGCTTTATTATTTATTATACGGAAAACAGAACAAACTAACCAAAAGTGTCCACGGTACGGAAGCAGCGGGACGCAACAAAACAGAGTGGAATAAAGAAAATAGAATGACGCGTGTTGGAACAGCGAAACCGTAGAGTTGCCTTCGTGTGAATACGTATTTATTTGGTTTTTTCTTGTTTTGGTAAACAGTGTTTTTTAATTACGTGAGGAAGAGAATTTTTGTTTATTTATGGGGACTTATTACTTGGAATGGATGAAAAAATATTTTTTAAAGCTACCTTGTAATGCTGCTAAGAGATACAAAGGTAATTTCTGATTTCAGTAACGTGTCTACAGGTCCATAGTTTCTGTATAAAGTTTGAGCGAGACAACAATATCTGAAAAGGAAAGCGTGACAGGAAAAGGAGGCAAAAAGAGTGGCGTGTACTCGCCTCGGCAGCGCTGTGTGAAACCTCCGGGGACTTGGCAGGACTCACTTTTTTTTTTTTTTTTTTTTTTTTTTTTTTTTTAGATGGGACCACTCGCAAATAAAGCTCAGAGAGCTTTGCTTATGCTTAACCGGACTATTCCTGTGGGTGGCCAAATTAAGGCCCCCAGCCAGGGCTTAAAAACTAGAGAGAGAAAATCAACCGAACACTAAGGGCACCCCCTGTGGGGTTAGAACCTCGGCTTAGTGGGTCGATATGAGAATATAACAAGGGTCGGGCTGGGTAGATTATTTAGGGGCTGTTTTATAACTAGTGGCTCAGCACGCGGGCTGGCTCGTCAGACAAGGGTCGGGGTTGATTTTACATGAATTCGCGGGGGCCTCGGCGGCGGGGCCGGGGCGCGTCGGTATGTTTCTGTAGATTACGACACTGGGGCCCTAACCTACGCATTGTGGGGCAAGTTCCTAAGAGCTTGTGTGATGTCCGGGTAAGACGCGTATACCCGGGCAAGTGAACAGTAATCGCCTCTGCAGGCTATAATGTCTCTAGACATTTGGATCCCTCGGGGGCTGTGGAATACCCCGAAGGTGCTCGTGATGACCCAGAAGGGGTCATATGGATCAAACGCCGGTTTCGGCGGAAGAGGTCGGGTCGCGGGGCGAAGAGGGGGGGCCACGGCTGGGGTGGGTGCTCCGGGAGGAGCTCCAACGGTGGGTGGGGCCGCGAGAGGCGCGGCCGTTTTAGTGATCGGCCTAACAGGGGGCGCGGGGGCCTCCGGCGCCGGAGGCGGCGGGGGAGGTTTGTATGGACCTAGGGCCGGGAAATGGGCCTGATGGTTCAGCGCGCTCCAGGGGCTGGGGCGCTGAGGACTGAGAGAGACCGGGGGTGGCTGCGAGAGGCTAGGTGCCTCTCGTTGCCGCCTCATCTGATTACGGTAGGCCAACTTAGGGGCCGAGGACTTGGGTGCCTTGGGGCATCCGCGGTAGTTCGCGGGATGGCCTGACTCGCCGCAGAGAACACAGCTAGGTGGTTCCGTGCATTGGGTCCGGTCTTTAGGGCGGGAGCAGTCGGCTGTTCCGTGGTCGCCAAGACACTTTACGCATCTAGGCTTTCCGTAACAGTTCCGCTGTGCATGGCCATAGAGCTGACACTTGTGGCATTGGGTTACAATACCACTCGCGTGTGGTTTCTCAATCCGTATGCCATAGAGGCCACAGATTGTCGCGATGTTGAAAATCGGATGGTGACCTTCAGTGCGATCGCATACAACTAGAATCATGTCATATGATTCTCCGCTCTTGCGGTGCATGCGATGCACGTGTTGGACAGGTACATCCTGCGACTCGAGGTCGCTTTTAATGCGGTCAGTGGGGATAATTACGGGTACGCCTTTAATGACGACCCTGACGGGGCGCTCCTCTTTGAGCGAGTAGGTGTGGTAAGGCACCTTCATGTCGCGGAGGAGATGGGCCATGTCACGATAACCCTTTTCGGTTGTGATCGTGACCTTAATGCCCAGCTGTACAGCTCGGGCACTGGTGTATTGGATGCGGCGATCGTTCATCGCAGAGGACACATCCAGCCACATCCCTTTATCATGAATGAAAAAGGGTGGCAGGGGGCGGGACTTAGCGGGGGTGGCCGAGGTGGCCGGGGCGGTCTTAGCCGGGGTGGCTTTGGGTGCCGCAGCCGGGGTGGCTGTGGCCATGGGGCTTGGCGGGCGCCCCGCCAGGAAGGCGCTCACAGAGGGGGGAGGGGAGGCTTTTGTGGCCACCACCTTTTTTGGTGCGGATGCGTTAGAGGGTGCCTTGCCCTTCTTCCTCTTCCCCTTTCCGACGACCGTGTAGTGGCAGGACTCACGCTGTACGTAGCAAATACGTACAATTATCACGGTAAATCAAGTTTTCCTCGTATGCATCCACAGTATGCTTAGATGTAGGTATCGTTGTCTCAAAACATTCGTTAAATATAGCAAGCAATAAAGGTTTATAGCGCGTAGGTAGTGAAATAATTATTACAAGCTATAGATAGATATGATTTTACACAAATTATTAAATATACAAACGTTATAAATATTATTTTATCACCTAATTTATTATTCAACATTATTAAAATGTTCCATGACAAACTGCTGGTGTAAATTGATACTTTTACATATTGTAAATGTTTTAATTATCAACTTATTTTTAAAGTACAAGTGGTGTATTAACATAATTTATTAAGAGCTGAATTAATTATAGATCTAAAAATTAAAAGAAAATTTTAACCTACAAATGCTACGGCAGGTCCACTCGACCGGCGATCATAATGCCAAAGTTTCTCGCTCGCAGCACATATGCGGCCTTTTCTTTTATTTTTCTTCCATTTTCCATTTCCACTAAAACGAAAGCGACTTTCCACGGTGACTTTTTTCCACTGAAAAGCTGCGAGGAATTGTGGCAAAATAATAATAAAAAAACAATGAACGAAGAGAAATGGAAATAAAAATTTGCTTTGTCATAAATCATGAAATGCTTCCGGCTGGTTGCTTTATTACAAAGAAAGTTTGTATCAATGTTACGGAGCTTTTATTGTCCACGAGGAAATGAAAAGGCCGCTAATTGTATAGATGCCTATTATGTTGTTTGTTTACAACATCTTTATATCTACATTTTCTTCTTGAGTATAGCAAAGCTCTGTTTTGTAATGGTGTCAATTAAACGAATGAATGCCAAATTCGGAAAAAATATTCAAGAAAAAGAAAATAGGCTTGTACAAATCTGCCACTATAGGGTATTGTGAGTAAACGGAAGAGCTTAAAGCATCGCTCGACACAAATCCCAAGCGGAAAGATTCCATTAAGAAAATCAAAAAAGGTCTGTTCAGTTCACAGCCTCGACTATTTTCATTTAGCAAAAACAACCCATAAATTGTCATCTTAACGAGATTTCTGTTTTTGCAGTATTCGCACCCTCGAGTGTTCGGATACTAGCAGTTCGGTGACGTCCTTGTTTCGTATTGCACGGATTGTTACGTCAGCAGCTTTTGTTAAACGACGCTGTAACCTAACGATCGCTATATCATAATTCTCAAATACTCCAACAATTTATTATCGTTCATTAGTTGATTTCATACATTGTTAATAAAGTATTTATCATCAATGCGTGAAAATGTATACAAAAGTTCCAACTGAGATTTATTAAAACTTCTGCACTCAATTATTTTCTTCGTCTATTCGAGTTGTAGATACGTACGAGTATGTGCTTTGGCACGCCAAACGGCGCATGCGTGTCAAGACATCAGACGCTGCGCGCGAGTGCGTGCAACCGCTCCGGGTTATTTATTGCCTTACTGATGAATTAGTTTTGTTTATATTGCACCTTTTCATTTGAGGGTTGACTTTTTAAACGCCAATGAATATCTTATTGACTTTTTATTGTTTTAATTTACATTTTATTACACCACAATTCAGATTCGTATCTGTGAAATAATTTAATTATTTTTGCTAACCGAAGGTATAAAACTTGATTGACATTGATAAATAAACCATAAAACGATAAAGTTACTAATTATTATTTTATTAAGCCAATTGCTAATTGAAAATATGTTTGTATCTCCTTATTAAAATTCAGCACGTAACACAACGAAGAGTAAACCTTGTTCCTGTAATGGTTGATGAGTAGGTTAAGACAAGTGTAATACAATCGTACACTTTTTGTCACTATCCACGCTATCCACCTATTACACATATGAAAACACGGGCATGGTTCAAGCTATGATATTCAGGATTTTGAGAAATTACTGATTTCTTACATATTTACATTGCGCAGCTAATCTTGTAGAATGACTGACTGAGGTTATAAAAATGAGAAAAATAAAAATTGCTGAATAGCGTGGAAAACGAAAAAACTTGTATGATTGTGCTATACTTTACCTACCCATCAACAAGTTACAAGGTTTGCTCTTCGTTCTGTTACGTACAGTATACTATAAACAAATGATAATCTAACAGTATTAACTACATAATATAACTTAACTATATCTGTACTAAACATTTGCAAACTCAAAGTGGAATAAACTCGAGAATATCATAATTAAAGTGCCGTTTCAGAGTTCGGGTCCTGTCACGTGATACCGTTGCCCAAATTATCCGGGCCTCGTGTCATCTTGTCCCAATCCAATATGGCGTCGTAAATCCTCGCTGGGGGAGACGGGGCGGTGGAGGGGGTACGTCACTCAAACTTTCTCTGTACTCCGTCTTACGCTCTCTCGTCTCGGTCTAGGGGTGGGTACGGACAGACCCTCACACGTACATTTTTTATTTTACGCGGTCACGTCGCGATGACGGGTTGAATTGTATTTTTTTACCTCGGAAATATTGTTGCGATTTTGATTCTTTTATTTAGGTATAGATTGGTAAAAAAATTCACTATCATGATTTACTACTATGTAGTCATTCAACGGGAGCTTTATTAAGTTTACCTATGAGCATTTTTATTGAGTGTGTTTAGTTTACATGTGGGTATTTTATCGTCGAATGTCGGTGCTGACGCTACAGGCCCCAGTGCGGTGGTGCGCTTCGAAGAATTCTCAGATAGAGTTCGAGCATCGGGATGAGTAATCTCTTTTGTTTTTCTAAGAACATCGCCGCGCGATTATCGGCATGTTTTCCACACTTAAGCTTTTAAATAAAATTGGTTTTATTAAACATCTGCTCAGATACACGGTATATTTGTAATTGAGAACGTATTGTTTCAATAAAAAGCTTTTTGTTTTATAACCATATTTTATACACTACAGAGTAATTTTTCAAATGAAATAACTGATGCTATTTGTAGTGTTTAGTTCTAAAAATATTGATACGAAGTTCTAATAATTCGAATACACTGTACATGATATAGTTTATTACCTACATTTTACATCTATCAGTATCCGTTTTGCAAACACCTACATATTTGAATACCAAATGAAATATATGAGTTACATAAAATTTATGATGGCGGCATTCTGCTCAGTTGTCACTACAACTAGGTATTATAAATTAAACGACTGCATAAATATGTACCTTAACCATTTACTTCAATACCTGAATTTAAGGTAGTACTAATTCTACTATAAATGTGTTTTCTATTTACATTCTCAATATAGTCTAGTATTTTTTTTTTACTAAAACAGGAAGTCTTTCTTATTATGGTTGTTCCACGCTGATCAAGTATAGGAAAAACATTGCATGTTTGCAAAAGACGTCAGAGAGAAAAGGTTATGTTTTACTCATTACAAACTAACTGTTTAAGTAATATATGGTAAGGTGGATGTTACTTTAAAGAAACATTATAAGTTAGAAATCTGACAAGACAATGATATTGAAATATATAATTTTAACGCATGATAAATATTCCAAATGTACTTAATGAAGAGCTTTTGCTTTAATTGTACTCTAGATAACCTTAGGAACTCCTTAGGTCCGAACTCAACCTAAGCCTCGCACCTCTGACTTTTTGGATGCACGTGTGTATTGTTTAATTTTCACTTGCTTAAAAACGGTGAAGGAAAACATCGTGAGGAAACCGGCATGCCTGAGCGATATTTCTCGACGGCATGCGAAGCCAAGTCAGAGGCCCATGGGGAGCATAAACTCTGATTTCAGGTTAGTCATTAACCACACGAAAAGACGAAGAAGACCTTAGGAGTTAAAGACATAATGAATCTAAATAATACATCTGCAGTAATGGTCTGATATCTACAAGATCTGTTTTGAATTACCTATAAAAGAAGAAGCTTTTCAATAACCCATGTAATCTAATATTATTAATCAAATTGGGGCCCCACAGTAATCCCACTAATAGTTGCGTGACCAGCCCCTATGTGTAAGACACAAATGAAGCTGCTAGGTATTGGTTTTCAATATACTGACCATCCATCAAGCCGTCTTAGCGCAACGGGGGGCGACTATATTAGAAAACCTTCGTCAGCTGATGTGTCTACACCTTTCTGATACTAAACATTATACATGTATGTGAACAGATGCTACGGAAGCATTAGACAAGCGGCCATTGTCGTTAGTGACCGGTCAATGACCGAATTACACGTTCGAATTACCCATTTTCTTTTTTATAATGAATAGCTAGAAATACAGCCGCCATCTAATAAATGAGTATTTCTTTTTTTCAGCAATTACAGTTGCGTTAATTAAGTTATTTAAATGTAAATTCAGATTCAAACATGTAATAAATATATTATTTCATGTTGCTACACGAAGTATATATTTTTGCGTGCAAAATGAATTATAGTATCGTTGCACCCGTTACATTTTTCAAAGACTGACTGTCGTCATTGCCCGGTCAGTGCGGATATTATCTAATATATTCAGTTACACAGTTACAACATGTAACTGATTATATTTCGCATCAGATAGTAACAATGGTAATTGTTTAATTAACCAACTAAGCTGGTAAAAACATTTTTATGGGTGCTATAAAAGTTGAGTGTGGGTTATAACGTTCGCTAACTAGCTCATTGCCCGCAACGCTAAGGTTTTGCCTTATTTACTGCTTACTCAGGTACTTCGTTTTATAGCGTGATGATATTTTATGATCCCTGTTGGTTATAAAAATGGTTCTAATAGATAAAAATTATTGAATTAATGACGTATTAGAGTAGAGAATGCTGCTTTGTTTTTTACGTTGGTCTAACCACTGTAGTTTTTGTGTTTAATAAAAAATATAGCAGACTTATAAAATGATTAAATAATGTGGCATGAAACGGACTGAAGAAAGCGGTGCCGATGTTAGGTTGTGTGATGAGTTTGATGACATTATTTCATCAAATAAATTAATTTATTACGAAGTAAGATACCAATATGACGAGGTAATAATTTTATAGTATCTCTCAAACTTTTGTGGTAGCTTTGTAACTTACAGTATTAACTATGTATAGTCAATTTATATTATGTTTAGATAGAGCATAATCTCATTATAAACCACTAGACTAATGACGCCTTCTCGGTCTTCATATTTTTGAATAGCTAGTGACCTACCCGAATAGTTATTGTGAATTTTCAGTTCTTTAGCAGTGATAACCTAGTGGTGTGACCGTCGGACTGCCAAGTCATAGGTCTCGAGTTCGAACCCAAGGCACGCACCTCTGACTTTTCGGATTCATGCGCGTATTGTATAATTATCACTTGCTTTAAAACGGTGAAGGCAAACATCGTGAGAAAACCGGCATGCCTGAGAGATATTTCTCCACGGCATGTGAAGCCAAGTCTGAGGCCCATGGGCGGCATAAACTCTGACACCAGGTTAGTCACTAACCACACGAAAAAGAAAAGAAGTTCTTATTTATATTTTAAGATAAGTAAATGTGAGTTTTTACTTACACTGCACTTAAAAATACAGCTTTTCGTTATCAAAGATCATATTTACAGCGCCATTAATAAATTTAAAGTAACGAATTAATTTCGTGAACAAAACGCAAACTGAATAAAGGCGGACTAGTAATTATACTTGTAAGTAATTTTATTTTTTATAATCATTGTTTTGTAAGTCCGGAAAAAATGTGTTAGAATTAGAATGCGTGAAACAAAGATTATGTGTTTGGTCAAAGTTATTTCTGCATTTCTGTAAATACAAAATGAACTTTATTGGTTTGTAATAAGGGCCAAGTTAAATTTCTTTAAGGTTGAGGATCCGTATTCTGTACCCCGCTGCGTTTACGAGTATAACGGTATGGGATCGCGGTCGAACTGAGTTTTGGACGAAGAATTAATTATGCAAACAAAAGCCCGGGTTATTGTTTCTTCTCACAAAGCTGGACATGTTTGGACGTTTTGCGTAATTTGCGGACAAAACAGCTATGTCATATGCTAGTATTTTTTTCGTTTAAAGCCATAATAAGTCGTCATTTCTGTTTTGTTTAAAAACAAAAAAATTAAGACGCGACACGTGCAATGTTCTTCAAACAAAATTGTTCAGGGTTGTGATTATGTGATATTTTAGGAAAAGAAAATTAATATCGTCGAGTGCTACGCTAAAGTTCGAGGTAAAGCCGTATTGGAGCTGTTCCAGCTTCGTAATAGGAAAAGTCGCGGGTAACGCCGATTGACAGAATCCGAATGAAAATTCGATTAGTTTTACACTATTTTATACGGAATACTACCATGTTCTTGCAGAAATAAGTAATTATAGAGTCAATGCAAGAAACAAAATTCGTATGTTAAGCTTTAAAAATAAATTATAAGAAGATAACAATTGACGGTTCAAGGAACAATGTTAGTGGGTAAATTTCAATGTTATATCTTAATTAGTAGGCTTATAAGCGAATTTCTACAAATTGTGGCGCGGTCATCTGCGCGTGCAGTCCAATTTACTGTTGTGGCGGCTTTTGTTACATCAAATCATTTATGTGGGCAGTAAAAATATGATTAGCGCGACTGAACACGTCTTGTATTGAGACGTCACTCAGCGGGACTTTTATGGCCTCATTTGGACTATTTGAAGGCGCTTCCTTGAACCATGACCGACCGAATTACTTAAGACCTCTTCAAACCTTTACACCCAGTATTATCACCGAAGACCGAAGGGGCCTAAGTAAATTGGCAGTAAACTTTTTTAACTTTGTACCACTAAAAGACCGTTCCTACTTTGTTCCGTGACGTCGTGTTCGAATTTTAAAACCGAATGACTATAACGTTGTAAACTTTATGGCTGTTGTTATGAGCCGTGTGAATGTTTAATGGTTAAGTACTTATTAGAATTCAAAAAATCGCCTGATTATTAATTATCAACTGAAATATAAAAATTCTGCGTTAATTAGCCATATTGTCAATGTATATCTAAAAGCTCGCGGAGAAATAAGAGATGGCGATGTTATAGAAAAAAAAAGACCTAATATCTCAAATGTCAAAATGTGACATTGAGTGATTTGTAGCTAAGCTCCGCCTGTCCCGTGTTTCAAACATCACCGCTCGGGGCAGACAGCTGAGCTCTAAGCTTTGCAGGGACGCAACAGAGTTGCATACCGCCGTCCCCCTCGCTCTTATTGTATTTGCGTATTTCTATTTCACACGGCGGATAAGACTCTATCCTATTCTATAAACGGCACTACCTATCGCTATACTTACCTGAGTGCTTTTGTAAAAGTTCAACGCTTCTCTATGCAGTTTGTATGTAAAAAGATTTTGTGTGAAACGTTTGTACGGGGATTTTGCGATCACGTATTATGATTTTTTTTATTCTATTATTTTCTGCACTAGGAACGCACGGTGCGTTTTGACTGTCGTGTTTATAGAATAAGTTTTTGATATTTCCGTTTCTCTTTGACAGTTGAGTACAAATGTTAAGTTCATAATCATAATATTGTATTGTTATGAAAATTCTTGGGAATCGCTAGGCTATTTTCAGTGGTATTGGGTATGTATTTATAACATTATTTTTAATTATTTAATTTGTTAGTTTGCTATACTTTTTCTTTAGTTGACAACTTTTATACTGACCACTGGATCCTTTGGATCTGTGATATTGCTGTAGAGCGTTGTCATCTGAAGCTGTATACATACCTGAAAAAAAAACAATAGTATTAGTAAAATGTCCCAACTCCCACATTAGGACTGCTTACACTATTTTTATAAGTATAAGGAAACGTCTGTCTGCCCTATGTTAATAACTAGAATCAATCATCATGGTTGTTGGTACATTTCCCTGATGTTTTTATTTATTTTTTACTTTCCATTTATATTATTTCCGTGTATGTGTAAAAAAATTAAAACCTCGTTCACACGAGCATCGTCATGGACTAAGGCTGGTTACATAATATATCATGAAAAAGGCATATAGGCATGTGGACCACAGTGTGCGACCTAATGCTAGAGATAGGATATCATGTATCGAAACGCATTTGACGCACTGCATTTTAATTGGTTATTAGGCATCTGTTTCGAATGAATGGGCGACTATGATCCGAGTTAATTTTGGTACGTAATAAATAGACCGGTTTCAGTGTCAAATGTTTTCACACGAAAATATAATTTATGGCACAGTAAAATAGGGTTATGTTCTGTATTAAAATGTCTTATCTAAATATGCTAGGTACTTAAAATTTTAAGATGAACGTAACAGGCTGTTAAAAAGTGTATAAAGACATTATACGAGCAAAAAATTCTAAATGAATGTTCTTTACTTGAATAATGTTTATATGAAAGCAACTAAGATATAGGTACCTAATCATTATAATAATAAGAGTTCACTCATAATTCCCAAGGAGGGTTCCCAATAAGCCAAAACCACTAACAACATGGATTTACGAAATACATGTTGTGCCGACCCCACCTAGTGTGGGGTAAGGGCAGGGAGAAGAAGAAGAAGAGTTCACTCATGCATACGTAACATACGTTGTTTTTATTAGCTTATTACTGTCCAGTGCATGGCACGGGCCTCTTCTCAGAATGAGAAGGGTTTAGGCCTTAGTTTTCACTCAATTATTTGTATTTTATTGTAACCATGACTGTCGCTACAGAAAGTATTAGCTTATACTCAATAATAGCACAATCTACCAAAATACATAAGAACATAAACAACTTTTTCATTCGAAACTTTCGCCAGCAGGCAGATGCTCGGTCACCCAATCTGTATAAGGGTCCAAGATATAAATAGCGTAGCTTTAAGTGGCAAAGCGCGCCGACTCGGGCCCTTCCGCCGATAAGATCGTATTAGGGCGTAAAGTAACCGACTGCTACTGGTTTTTGTCATATCTGTAGATATGTATTTCATTTAGAAAGTTTTGGTTTAAGTGGTTAGAAAAAAAAGGAAATTATGAAGATTTTAGCTTAGAAACAAAAATGATATTTTTCGTTTTCATGAAAAATGTATTGTCGAAATATTTCTGCCAATTGACCTAATAAATATTATAGTGTGTCATTTCTTAAATTCAATGAGATTGAGTCTATCATATGGACGTCTCATAAGATCAAGGGTTTTTTTCAACCAACAAACTATCTGTTAAACTACTAAAACAGAACCGGTATCGTTATTTCGATTAATGACATCTGATTCGTCCCATAGCATGAGGAATGGGAACCAATTTAAAGGAATTGCCTTTTAAAACGGTATGGTCAGAAGCTATTCAGTTTTAAGAGACTAATGACTGAATTAATATTACTTATAGTCGCAGGTAAGAAATAATGATATGCGAATACCATTACCAAGTTTTTTGTTTAATAGTATAGATATGATGCGGTTGATGAGTAAGGAATTAACAACTATAATTAATAAAATTAAATTTAAAATTTAAAAAACCCCCGACTCAAAAATATACTCTAAAAAGTAAAAATAAAATGTGTTTGTTGGCCCTTTAACTTTATTATAATTACCTAATAATATTTTGATCCAAGCGTGGTCACGTCGGAGGATCGCTAAGTAAATTACCATTACCAAGCTTCTTTTTTTGTATTGTTTTTTTAATTTATTTACTTAGCGATCTCCCGACGTGACGAAGCTTGGGTTAAAGTATTACTAGGTACTTATAATAAAGTTAAAGGGTCAACAAACACATTTTATTTTTACTTTTTAGAGTTTATTTTTGTGTCGGGGGTTTTTTAAATTTTTAGTTTAATTTTTATTTGAAACTTTTTAAATCACTAGTAGACATCATCATCTATCGAACATCTACTCATTGAAAAAACCGCATCAAAATCGGTCCATTCGTTTGGGAGCTATGATGCCACAGACAGACACACAGATACACGCATTAAACTTATAATACCCCTCTTTTTTGTCGGGGGTTAAAAATACTAGATATAAATTGTATCAAAATTAAAGTAAATAAAACTAATTTAATGCCAACAATTTTCTAATAAAATAATTAGATACAAAAGCTTTTAAATGATGCAATCACTAAGGGTCAGGAAGTCTCCACACTTCTTTTTTTGGATACCTTTCTTGCGTGCACGATTGACTGAAGGACGAAACCTGGCCGGTTCACGGCGAAATAAAGAATGATTACATCGCGAAGGCGATAACTCCGCTATCACATCCTGGAATCAAACACGCTTCGTACGAAACGAATGCGAACGCTTCAACGATTTACTCAGGCGATTTTTTACGTCAATTAGCTTTGAATCCGAAATGTGTAGTGGGAGTATCCTTTAATGTGTTTAAAAATATTCTATTTTTATGTTCTTTGAGTCAAAAATGACAAAGGAATACTTGTTTGCACTTTGATGGATGAATTTATGTCTTCGCGGAATCTTTGGTAAAGCGTCTTGGAAGTACAAGATCGGAATTGAATATTAACTTTGAGACAATATTGCGGGACTTGCTTAGTGATAATAATGAATGGGTATTAATATTTAATAAGCGCCTCGCTTTCATAGTCCATAATAACAATTTATATTCGTATACGTGTCTGTCGTAAATATGATTGCAGATTGAAAATCAATACAAAAGTCTGCTTTATGAATTACTCATCATCACCATATTATTAGGCTGTTAACAATGCCCGTATGGAGGGGCTCATGGCTAATTACCAACAGCGTAGATCATAAGATGTTCAAGGTTAAGCTGCGCTTGCCGCGGTCAGTCTGTGGATGGGTGACCGTTTCATTACACATCGAGACCCCTCCGTGCCTCGGAGAGCACGTTAATCAGTCCGTCCCGGGTGTCATACGAATACCTATGTCAGTCGATACGAGTAGTCAGAAGCTCGAAAGTCTGACAACTGATCTAACGCTAGAATATCGGCATTACCCAGTAACTAGGTTGCGGAGGTCTGATGGTAGTTGCTCCGTGTCATGTGGTTAGACTGAAAGTTGACCCAAACATAGTTGGGAAAGGCAAGCAGAACAAACAGTACCCGTATGGCAAAGAACCGAGTGTTGTGGCGCTACTTAGTAGAGCCCTTTCGTCATCAGCTATAGCATACTTAGCTATGGCATAGGCCTCTCCAATAACACGCTACTGAACTCAATCTTTGGCCATTCTCATCCAGCTGCTATAAGCCACCTTGCGAAGATCATCATCTAGCCTGAAGGCGTCCCATACTGCATTTGCCAGTTCGTGGTCTCCACTTAAGAACATGTGTCTTCCTCGAAGTTCATCGGGTTTACGGTTAATATGACAGAGCCCTAAGTCTGACTGTAATAGGCTGAGTTTAAACAGTATACACTCCTGAATATGGACCTTCGTATCATCGATTGTTACAATGAGAGGCCGTGTCGTCACCACCAGGCTTTGCAAATGGATTGTGATCCTAGCATACTGTTAGAGTTCAGTAGAATGCTGTTTGTCATCCCGCTGACATTATATTACGATTCGTAGCCATACTAAATTGCAATAACCTATTCGGTAACTCCATTCTAGTCTATAGCATTGTACAAGCCGAGCCCCTAGCGGGCACCTATCGAGTGACGTCACCGGAAGTGGCGTGGGCGGGAAATGAGATGCGAGTGTGCACGACGCCTTATGTACGCACGTCTGCATAACCTTTGTATGTATTTTGTTATTTACCGTTGAGTTCTGCATATCCAATTGTCTGATATTTTGTTTAATCTATTTTCATTTTTTTTTTTCATTTAATTTATTTTATTTTTATATAAATTACCAAAAAAAGATTCGAAGAATACTCTTCAAAAATAATACCGGCTGACGACTTTGAAACTATAATCATGAATTCAGTTCATGAAGTTGAAAAGTTTATATGAATTTTATGCAGACACTTTTAAGTTGTAACCTTTAAAATGGTTTGCATCGCTTGAAGCGCCGTCTAAATTAATGTAAAATGTTTCACGTCGCTTAAAGCGCCTTTTAGGTGTTAATCATTCTGCATTGTTGAAGTAATAGGTGATAATAACCATAACAATAATTTCGTAGCACTGTCAGCTTTGCACCTGAATCGTAGACAAAAGCTTGAACACCAAACTATTAATTAAAAAATGAACATAAATTGTTAGCGAAAGCAATGTACCTAATTATAAGTAAAGCAATTTTTTGTTTCATGCAATATAATTGCTAATTTCGTGTGAATTTAATAGCTGTTCAGAACATAGATCGTTTTGACCGTTAAGCTCGGCCCGCCCACTTCCTACTCATATTTTTCTTTGGGCTACAATATGGTAAAGCAGGTGGTCATTGGTCCGTGTTTTTGATGCAGTTTTCTTTTGTTTTTTTGAGGAAGATCCTGGTAATAATGAATACGATAAATTGGTATCTGATTATTTGTGTGGTGTGGAAGGGTGACTCTACAATTACAAAATTTGTTTCATACATAGAATGGAAAGCTACAGGCATATTTAAAAAATAATAAGACAGTGACCCTGTTTTTGTTTTGGCGTTTCTTCTGAGGTAGTCAACTAGCTAGAAAATGCTAAAGCTAGCTAGCATAGTTAGTGCCTTGTATCAGTGTTGAAAACAACCTAGAAATATTTTGACTTTTGAGTTTTTTGATCTTGAAAAGCTTCTGATTGTAATTCACCAAACTCTTGATGGTGGAAATTTTCCGTATAATGTAGTACGTTTTCCTACTAAGGCTTTCATGGGTTAATTTCAAAACGCTTAGCCTCTAATGGATAGTACTTTAATAACGAACTGTATTTTTACTATAATTATACCAACAGATGCTTAACTGCAACACACTTTATATCCATTTGAAAAACATAACCAGACGTGTTTTTTCCCCATTATCCACTTAAAGCTAATAATATCGTTTACCCAAATATTCTGCCCGTGTGTCCCACCCCACCTGTTCTTATTGATGAAAACAATAAAGGAAATTGCATTTGGTATTAGGTCCCCTACTGATTAGAGACCCAATCTATTTTAATGCAGTTTCCTCTGTCGCTCAACACGCAATGATGTGTAAATTCGAGTACTTACACATAAAATTGTTTTTGTAACTTCCAAGAAATGTAAAATTGGTGTTTAGACCCCTCTAATAAGCTTTCCTTTATCTATACTATAATATTATAAAGAGGAAAGATTTGTATTTTTGTATGTAACGAATAAACATAAAAACTACGGGACCGATTTCAAAAATTCTTTTATCGTTAGAAAGCTACATTATCACTGAGTAACATAGGCTATATTTATTACTGGAATAAAACTTCTTACACGGGCGGAGCCGTAAGGACACAGCTAGTGAATGATAAAGTCTATTCCATAGACGGTCATTTGACAATCATTTAGGGTACCAATATCAGGCTGCATGGGTTAGGTTATAAAAAAATTGATTTTTAACACAATTCTTTCTTCTGTACCTACATAAATACAATTCATTAAGTTTCTCAATCATAATTAAATAAATCAGTTAAAACCAAATCGAATCCAACTTCGTTAACTCAAGCATTAGAACCTTCGTATTCTAATATCGTATTCTCGTCACATTTCTGGATCGGTGCCTCTTATTCCGTAGGCGTTAAATCCACTAATACATTTTGGGCTCACTGTCGGCATCGGCCAAAAATCAGGGCGAACCATGCTGCCCTGCATAGCAATCAGGCCGAAGTAAACCAACATATTCCTTCCTTACTCAGACTATCTACACGCCGTTACATTTCCATTGACTGTGCGGTTGAGAGAAATCGATAGCAATCTCTTTTGACTATTCAATGGAGTGTGAATAATCAGTTTGCTCGATAAAATCGTTATGATTATCGGAAACCTTTGAAGCCGAAGTATTCTTTACTGGGACTGTACACGCAGTTACATTTCCATTGACGACGTGGTTAAGAGATATCGTTTGTGATTTCTTTTTGACTATTCAATGGAGCCTTAAATATCAGTTTACACAATGAAATCGTTCGGGTTTGGTACTAAAGTGTGTTTTACTTACGAAGGAGTTCCTAAATTACGTACAATTTGGGGTCACAGTTAGTGTCTATGTAAATGTATGTTTTCGGACGGCTCCGGCTGGCTTGATGTCCCTTGGGATCGTGTTAATCCAGAATAAAGGTCTGTTTCGTTCTTTGTAATAAAGTTGATTTGATGTGTTTTTGAAACTGTACAGTGTATTTCTTCGTTAATGCTTAGTATAATATGATCACCTATTTAGTCCGATGTTTCGACTATAATTGATGTTCAATTCAGACTTTCACATACATGGATCGACTGTTAGTCAAGAATTTCTCAAATTACTAATTCCTTATTCTGCGTTGTTTCATAATAGGTAATTATTCGTTTTTGCCAAGTATTCCTGTTTATTCCGAGATATTTATAAAATTTAATGCTCCATAAGAGCTGACATCAAAACATTTGTTATGTGCTGCGAATTAAAATAATGTCTCAATAAAATTAGTCAAAATACCACGTTAAGAAAACAAAAGCATAATACCTGAATTTATTGCGACAATAAACGGTTAAACATTTATGAATATGTTCATAAATGTCTTGATAGTTACTAACATACATACATTTGAATCCTAAATAACATACATAAAATAGTTGGCGTGTCCCACTATAAGAATTTCTGTTTGCAGTCACGCGATGGATTCCAAGTTGTCTACATAGAAATAACATCATTACTAGACAAACTAACCGCTTACACAAACTTTATAAGCTCATTATTTTATGACTCATGTACTTTGTAGGCGTTCTTAATTACTTTGTTGTTTTGTGTAGCTCCAAATTTTAAGGTAGGTAATATTTTGCCAATTAAATGTCTCATTATTATCATAGCCAGTGAACGTCCATTGAATACATATAAAATATATTTGTAATCGAAGAGAATTAAAAGTTCTTGTTTGATTTTGGAAAAGACTTCAAAACGCCCGAAATTATTCCAAACTTTCCCATACATATTCATATAACTTAAACCGTCCCGAACTGATTGATAATGTCCCACAAACTGTTCCAAGTCCTTGAAACAAGCTGTACCAGTGCCGGGATTCCCTCGGCAGTCAGCTGGGCTATTAAATCCTACTTTACGACGCACTTACCGCGCTCAACCGGCGACCGTTTATGCACTCGTAATACTAACCTTAATTGGCATATTGAGATTATAGCCTTGTAATTGGTTGTTTTATGCTTGTATTGTAGATAACAGTCGTTCTCAACGGCCTATAGATTTGCAAGAACGTTTTTGTTTTTGTTTACGTCGTAAACGGCTCATTACGCGAACAAATGAAGCCGTTAAAACAGTTGTAGAATGTATTTAAAATAAGAATGCATATGAATTTTTTTCGTTAAGTATATGATATGAAAAAGTTTTTATTGGATGTTAACATGGATGTTAAAGTTAAGTGACATTTTTTTCGCACTTCGACTTGATTTGGAGTACCGTTAATGAAATTATATCTTAACGGTCCATTTAAACTTACAGCTCGAAAGTAAATGAGTTAGCAAAACTTAAAAGTAAATGAGGTAGTTTAAACTAAAATAAATAATGTATGAGTGTAGGCTATAAACTAACTGCCATAAACAAAAATAAAAAAAGCTAGCCATGACTATTGGTTTTTTCAGAGCCGGATGAAAAAATGATAGCGATTTTCAATTGCAATTCAGTCGCCATTTTCACATATCCAGACACTCGTACAATATCTGTTTCGTGTTTTTACATCGTACACAGGCTGGCCGCGTAAATTCGAAATGCCTGATTCTGGCGTACACCAGTATTTTAATTACTCGTTTCGAGAATGATTTATATCACAACACAGACGCGAATGGCACTAGACTCTTTTGTGGTGATGATTTTATTTTTTTGAGTGCAAAATATTTAAGCTTTCTATGTATAGGTGGTTGTTGATGCCCAAGAAGTAAATCTAACTGTATTCTAGTCCTCACAATTTATATATATAATTTCAGATAAGGAGGTCATCTTACATTTACATAGATTATGAAGTATGTAACACAGGCAACTAGAGCAATCAACTGCCATGATACCATACGAAACATAGATAAACGGAATTTCGTAAAAACGTACGAAATTCGTGTCCATTTCGAAAGTGTTTCGAAATATGGAAGTCGTTATATTTATGAAGTTTAGACACGGTCGGCAAGGAAATTGGACTAGAAAATAAAAATAAAACTGTTTGTAACGGGGTCACGGCCCGCGGGTTCTCATGGCATCAGCATCAGTTGCTTAACGTGTGTTTGATAAGCTACATATGTGTACGTGCCTAAATACATATGTTAAATGCCAGAATATTCTACAATTTGCATACAAGGTGAACTTAAATAAAAAGCCTACTCAAATGCAAGTGTCCTAGGATTGTACCTTGTGACATTCTATGACGAGGACCTAGGTTTAATAATAAAATCACGTGTTTTGACGAATAAAATTATGATATATATGCTGGATTAAGTACGTCTCTCTGTTAGAAGGATAAAAAACATGAAAATTCAGTAGATATTTACTTAATAAGTATAAAATCTAAGGTTTGTTATTAAGCGTTGGTTATTCAAAAGTCTACGTCAGGTCTCGATCCAATTTAAAGGTAAACACAACAAAGGCATATTGTAAACTGATAAATAACAAAGCTTCAATGACGTTCGCTTTCACCGACCACCCCCATAACAATAGCTCTTAAATGCCAACACGTTACATTTTGCTCTATCCACGAAAAATCGTGTACAAAAACATAGCAATGTCTTGCGCAAACGCATTCACGTGAACCATTGTTATAAATATTTTTGGGCGCTTTCGTAATATCGTAATGTACCGTTAGGGACACGCGTCCAAAAGATAAAAACTAGTCTAGTTTCTTTTCTTTTGTGATGTTCCGAACAAAAGAGCAAATATGATTTAGTGGTTGCCCATTCTTTAAGAATTGGATAAAAAACACTTTTTTAAAAGAGGATTTGTTTTAAGCTCTTGCGCTTGCGCCTTTGTGACAAAATGTATTTTTTTAAAAGATATTCTTCTTGTCGACAGCTATGAGCGACGTTTATTGAGATGCAAACGATAAAAAATAGACACATTCACAGAATTCCATGCCAATCATAAATTATCTTAGTACCAACTGCCACTCTTTCATTAATATGCAATAAGTATGTTTTTAGTAGAAGGCGAATATTTTAAACTTTATCTTAAATTGTTTTGAGTTAAACCTCATTGTTAATTTTGTACTAAAGATAGAAGCGGTAATTTTTACTCGTTTTTTCTCTGACGAACAAAATTCCCATGGGCTTAGAACATTGCTAATGTAACATTAAGCTGCAAATTAGGTAATCTGTATGTGTGAATTCAAATTTGAATAAGTTTTCCCTTGTTCGAAATCACAAAGTCGTTTGACATCCCAGCTTTATTGTTGAAAAAGTGTTACTAGTGTTATTTATCGCCACTAAATAACTACAAAACATTCCATAAAGTTGTCGTGGAAATTTCACATAGTAAACTCGACCTTAACGCGTAATATGGAGCCTAAAACAATTTATGAACTCATAACATATTAGGTAAAACACAAAACGCGAGCCGGTGGCTGTGTGCGAACGATTAATCAACCTTTCGACGCGACTCCGCTGCATCTCAATTGTTCGCTGCTAAGTTTCGTGGCTATATTCAAAACAATTGCGAGCCGTTCGATTTACGATCGGCATTTGTTCGTGCTAAATTTAAATTGTTAGGCTTGGGACAAACAATTTGCGGATTGCGAGCAACGGAGTGGTGTCGGTCGGCACTCGCCTCTGCCACCTAGCGTGATTTAGGAGTTTACCGCGCGCTTAAATCATAGCGGTGTCGTCTTCGAGACCGGAATACGTATGCTTTTTGCATTTACAAAGCTTGAATGTAGCCACCGTTGCACCGGCCATCAGTTGCCACATCGCACGAGAAATATGGTTTGTTTTGGTTCTGTTTAGACGTTCCGTATCCGAAGATATTAGTCGGTGTAATTCATACCAACATGTTTGTAAGTTGTTGGTCAATAATTTGTTATTAATATGTGGTTTATGCTATAATTACCTATGTACGTATGTATTATTTGGATTTATGTACCACATCTTGATTTATATGGTTTCTGCTGTGTAATAAAGCCGAATTTAATATTTATGATCCGACTGGAAAGTGTAACAACGATCGTATCGCGATAGTGGCGATGACTCTTAATGAGATGTAGACGGGCAGCAGACGTATCATTACCGTCAGTTACTTACCTAGAGTTACTCACGGTAGGTAATCTAAAAGCGGTATGAACAGTAGCGATCTCGACTCGGCGACTTAAACTACAATCACATTGAATTCATACAAAAACTGACCCTGTATTTTATTCGTATGTAAACTATAGACGCTACGGTGCCGCTATATTACATTATTTTGTACTTTAACAATAAAAAATACTAATATTTCTCTCTACAGAAGATATACAATTTTGTACTAGTAAAAGAAAGAAACTATCACTGTTTGACACTCGTCCGTCTATGTAGTGGTCCAGGTAGGAGGAGGATTTGTCGAACTTATTCAGTTTCGTGCGTGGAGTCGCGCGAGTTTATAGCGCGAGCGTGGTCGCGTGTATCGCGAGGTGACGCGGAGTCGCGCGGGGCGGCATGGCGGCGGGCGACTGGCGACTGTGGGCTGGGCGGGCGGCGCGTCGGCCGCGCGCGGCGCACTGCCGCGCCGCCGCCGCCGCGACGCCGCCCCACGCGACCCCGCGCCTCACACGCCGCTGATTAAAAATTCTTACCAAACTTTCTTCTCGGGATAGCCCCCAACTTGCCGTAAATGGTTTCTTTGTAAGCCACTTTCTTCCACCTTGACGGGATCCCCATTTAAAGTTGGGAAGTTGGCGCGTCACTCAGGAATGCCGTTTCAAACGGTAGCTTGAAAGTCTCAGCAAAAATTAAATCTTAATTTCCTATTTCGTACATTCAACCGTACGGTACATACGGTAGCTAAACACTATGTGTATGTGTAATAGAAATGCTACAATTTCGGTAATTACAGCAGTAAAATTAAATTACAGTGGTGTAAGAACACGAATACTTTCTATAGAAAGTTTCATTAGTACAAAACTAGCAACCTATAATATGCATATGTTAGTAAACTACGTGTTTTATGTATTTGCGTACATAAATGCTGGGTATGAGGTATTTGTCGAGCGCCATTAACTTTATTACAATTTTGTAAAACATTTACGAGGCTCGCGAAGAAGGTGGTCGAAAGCTTTGTTGGCACGTAACGTTTACGTTTAGTTTAGAACAGAAAACTATAGAAACACTGTAAACGCGCATTACACCCGATTGCCCCCGCAACTTAAGTGCCGGCCGGATTAGAAAAGTGCCGTATCTGTAGTCCAGCACACTTTAATAACTCATGAGAATGATTAAAGAATCTACGGTGAACCAGTTTACATTTATCGCAAAGACGGAATTATATTTCATTGTTTTCTCATACGATGTTGATAACAACACTAGGAACGAACAGTTCCTGAATAAACTTAGAAGATCATTTTCTAATGGAATGCTGGTACAGCCGCTACTGTGTTGGACTGTTATATGGCAAAGATTCTATCTATTGAGTTACTTCTAGTGTGAAAACTAGTCTGTTTGACAAAGAAGGTGATTTTGGAGTCTACTAAAGGGACTTCGCTATATCGTATCCCTCCCCAGCCAAATGGTCCAACGTGGATCACGAACTGTAGCCGATAAGGGATCAAAGGTTTTGACGACTCTTGGGGCCGGTTTGTGAGGAATTATGTTTAATGCACTCATTATCGGACAACTTCTGTCATCAGAACGTATTAATCTTTCCAATGAAAGTTCGGTTAGCGTGAAGCGTGTAACTTCAGTCAAAATTTAAAAATAAAAGAAGAATTAATAAATCGAACGTCAATCAATGCGCACCTATAGATATGGCAATGGCCCGCCACCTACGGCGAGCTCACAAAAGACCCCTCTAATCGCCCCCCTGGCTCACCACCCCCCTTGCCGCACCCCCCGGAAAAGCGTGACGACCCACAAATATAATTTTAGGTAAAACTTTCCCCCGATGGTTATGCCGCCGAGCTTGGGTGCATTAAATAGGTGACGTACTTTTATAGGGATGTGATGAATTAAAATTTTAAGATATTAGGGTTGCTAATGCTTCGGAAAATATCTTTGATTAATTATTCTTATAGTTTGGTTGCAGTTTCGGTGGAAGTGAAATGTTTGGGAAATAATTTTAAAAGGGTAGTCATGCATAGTTACTACGGAGGATATCAAACATAACTAAGGGATTAAGAGTCTTAAAGAATTTGAGGAACTGAAGTATCAAGAATCATTGATTCAGCTATAGACAAAACATCTACTAGAAGAACACAAGGTTACGAAATAAAAATAAATTGCAGTCAACACAATTCGAAAGTCGCTGTAAACATTCTAGTAACTACGACAACATAGAGAAATGTGTGATGATCCCTTTCTGTCTACGGCTAACGAACATGGCATGACGATTGTTTCAGCAATCAATCAAACCCATAAATAACCAATATCTTGGCTATATTTACTACTGTAGTGACGTCATCCGCTCGTCCGCATCTCGTTTGACAAGCGTCCGTCATCGAACCGCGGCATACTATGTTAGCGGCGACTGAAATAATGACGTCACGTAATTGTGAAACTACGAAAACTAATGTCGACACCAGTCGTAAAAATGTCGAGTGAAGTTAACGACTACACCTGTAATAATTAATTGTTGTAACTAGTGAGATGTATGAGTTTTACACAAAAAAATATCTATCTGGTCCTTGAGCAACTAAACCACAAATTAATTTATTATTTTCAGGTCGTCTTGTTAATGACGTAGGCGGCCAGCAGGAACACTACCTTTAACTTACATAATACATAGATATCCTGATAAAATGGTCATCCTTTTAAGATCATTCGTTAAAGCGATCT
The DNA here is from genome assembly GCA_910594945.2 of Amphipyra berbera. NCBI lineage: Eukaryota > Metazoa > Arthropoda > Insecta > Lepidoptera > Noctuidae > Amphipyra > Amphipyra berbera. The sequence continues at coordinate 19,429,059 of OU343128.1, forward strand.
ATAGTAGAGAACCAGAGAACGTCCGGCTACCGACTAATAAGGCACAAAGTAATCTTATTAAGATTAATAAAGATTATATCCATAGGTATACATAAAGGTAGGTATTTCTAAAAGCCAGTAAAATCAAAACGGAATCGAAAACACATTAAACAAGCGCAGTACGAGTATGATAGTCATAGACAGTCGGGCAGAGCGGCATGGCGGACGGTGCGCTCACAAAATCGCGACACACTTTTTAATTTATTTCGTCCACAAAAAGCTTTTTGCTGTTTTATTTTCATTTCAACGGAGACTTGCGCTGTAGCGGGATCTCTATTTTTATTTATTCCACTCTCGGATTTTTTTCTCTTTTTCAATTTCGCCCCGATCGACGCGGGACCAAGCGGAACGCAGACGGATCTCATTTTAAATTGAATTCGTCTCCTCTTTGCATTTTTCTTTGGCGTTCCTATGTAACAATTCTAATTGGTGTTGTTTGCATGATAGCATTGTTCGTTTTGATTAGAAAACGCTCGTTAAACCGGGAAAAATACGGACGGTGAAACTGATCGATAACATCGCGTGATAACGTCGTCTTTGAGTAGGTAAAAAGCTTTTTGCAAATTAGAATTTTTCCTTCCGTTGAGGGGGCCGTGTAGGTATGGTTGGTTACCCGTAATGCGATAGTATGTATCAGGATTTTATTGCACTGATTGTACATAATACAGCGGTGCAGTTCAAAATTTAATGCAATCTTTCGTATTTACGAAGCCAGCCAGTTTTCGAGACAGTACAAATCATTCATTCAAATCATTCAAAAAACAAATCATTGTTTAAAAATGTAGCTTAAGACAAGCGATGTTCTATGCATCCAGCCCCTATCTTTTTGACCCCAAAAGCTCGGTTTCACCTTCCAATTTGACGTATGGTGCGTCACGATACGTGACGTTAGCTACTGCTGTCTGACCATCTCGTACAATTAGCCGACCTCTACATCTACATAGAAGCACATAGCTCATTGCACCTGAAAAAGTTTGGAGTTCTCCCAACCAACAAGTAAAAGGAGCAAGAGACGAAACTGTACCTACATGAATTTATGTGCTCTTGATATCTCAAATTCCAAGTCATTAGACCGTAAGAGATCTAAATGTATTGTACTATGTAATTCAACACCGCTCAACACAGTAATTTATAAGTAGATAATAATTAAATTAAATCGACTTAATAACCGCTCTTTGCGCTGTTAATAGTGCAGAAATAACTAATTATTTGCAGACGTCTATATTTACAGTACTGTTACACGACCAAATTGTGCTCGTGGCTTTTCTTCCGCATACAATTACTGTTTTAGATATGTATATAGTTCAGAAAACATAGATGTGTATATGCCCCTATTCAGATATCGTATTAATTAGAATGTATTATTACTCTACAATTGAAATAGAAAGCAACCAAAAAGCGAACTTAACAATGTCCTAAGCAGTTCATGCGACAAAATTCGCCCAAATGTGAACAATGCGAAATAAGATCCCAATACTTGTGTCGCCATTCCTGTTACAGTCTAAACGTAGCTTTAGTTCTCATGTATTCAGCCAGACGATTCAAATACAGAACACGACATTCGAACACGTGTTTTTAAATTAAACAATCGAATTCGATTTCCAAAACGTATTTTTTATCACAGCGTATAGTGTTGCGAAAACCGTCATTGATAGTGACTGCGAACCGATATCGAGCTAATGAATATGTATGCAAGCAGGTGCACACCCAGCCAGCCGACATGATTAAATAGGTGCCGCCAACGATTTTTGTACCGAACATCGATACTTTATCGAAGTACGTGCTCGATTCTTTATCGATAATGAATACTTAAATCGATACAAGGTGGTCTTACACTTTTATAATGAAATAAAAATGCGTGTTATTAGTGTTTACCTCGTTTGGTTTAAGTTCCATAATCATTTATGTAGGCGTTGCTTCTGGAATTTAATTTATATGCGCAAATATTGTGTCCAAAACAGCTTATTTAGTGATCGTGATAAATTACTTAATAGCGGTCTTACTATGAATTTAACCTTGCGGAGTTCTTATAAATACTCGTATTAAGCTTAATAAATTCATCGCATCGCTAATCCACGTTTTACAATTTATTCGTGCTAATTACATCATTATTTACATTTAATAACTTTAGTTTTAAAATGAATGATTACGAATAGGTATAATAGTCATACGAAACTTGTACAGCAGGGTTCAAAACAGAGCTGATTGCTAAAATAATATAAAAAGAACTGACAATTAGCATTTCAAATAAAACACCATCATGATAAAAAAGATAATCAATATTATTTTTTTAAAATCGAACTTTAATCTATACAACAACTAGTGACATCACTGCACCAAAGTATAGACACATCGATATTGAAACTGAGGCATTAACATCAGTTGATGAATACGCTGCTATACGTATATTTTAAACTGTATTTATTATAACCGGAATGACGGGATTAATTAATATGTATCAAAGGTTTTATGGAGACTAATTACATCGGTGGATCAACAACACTCAAGTTTAAGATAAGTGAAGACGAATTGATATTTGCTGCAAGTGATAGTGTCGGTTTCAGTTACTGTAACTTTTAGAACACAGGTGCTGTCAAAGATTTTGATATAATTCTACCACTGCTCTCAAACTTAGAACTGTTTAAATATTTTCGTATTGAGTCTAACCCAAGGCTTAGTTTTGTCCATATGACTTGCCTAAAGGATGATTTCCACCAAACGGCTCGCATCGCATCGGCTCGGAACGGATTTTACAATCTTTAAACTATATTAAATCGTGTACACAGTATTTAAAGTCTATATTACCAAGCCGCACATAGCAGCTTGACCGCGGACGTCTTCCGCGACATGCGATCGTAGCCGAAAATATGCTGCGACGCGCGATCGGCTCCGTTCGTCTGTCGTCGTATCCGATCGGATCCTTTCAAAAATTAGTACACGTCAACACGATAGGAATGAAACTATTTGACTAGGCGCAGAAACGGATACGTTCGCAAGCGACGCGACGGTACGGAGCCGATCGTATGCGTCGACATCCTGCCGGACGCGATCGGCTGTCGCCGCATCCCTTCGTATTCTTTCCGATCCGATGCGATGCGAGCCGTTTGGTGGAAATCATCTCTAAAAGAAGGTTATAGCTATAAGCATTATTAAATATTATAACAAAACAACTCGCCTTGTATTCCCCGAAGGGTTCAGCAGAGGAGTTTTTAGTACACCCTCGTTTCGCCAGTTATGTTTATGTCCCATGTAATAAGGGGCGGCCCTATTGCCATTAACCGGGCACAAATCCAGACCCTGTGCTGCTACTGACAAATTTCTAATGGAAATACCAAATAACACTTTGCTCGACCTGAGGATCGAACCCAGGACCCCATGCTCAGCAGTCGCACTTGCGACCACTTGACCAACAAGGCAGTCTTCAAGTCAGTTAAATATTATTCTGTAAAATTCCGTGAGTTAACTATAAAAAGCCTACAGTCAAAATCCAATACACATTATGTAACTACCTCGTTGGTCTAGTGGTGGCAAGCGCGACTGCTGATCGTGAAGTCCTAGATTCAATCCCCAGGCCGGGCAAAGCGTTATTGGGTTTTTTCCGTGTGGAACTCCTCAGTAGCAGCTCGGATTCTGGATTTGTGCCCACTTGATGGCAATATCTCCCCGACGTAAACATAACGGCAAAATGAGGGTGTTACTATGCATTTCTGCCCTACCCTTTGGGGAATACAGGCGTGATGTTATATTATGTTATTATGTAACATTATTAGTAAATCCTAAACCAATTTGTTGCAATAAAAATCATATTAATATAAATAACTTCAGGACGTATAAATAACATACATATAAGAAAGCCTTGAATAAACATTCATAGATTTGAATGATAATCAAAAAAAACTAGTTTGTTTCATTATAATTTAAAGTATTGCGATTAATTAAGTAGTTCCCACGCTTGATACTACGCTATTAAAGATATTTACGAAAATATTTTTACATGTATTTAAATAATATGGTGACATGGACTGTTGCTGGCTGCCTTGGCAGTTTGAAATTCGGACTACAATATATCAGTGACTGGATTATCTATGGATATCCGTGACTTTTTTAACTCTCGCTGTAATGGCTCTGCCGATTGGAGTTAAGAGGATGATAGGTACTAATAATCCCATGTATTTTGTTGATTTTTAACGAATTTTACTTAACTAACTTTGTTTATGGTTCGTTTTGCCTAGCCCTTTTCCAACTACACGGGCCTGCAAAAATAAGTATCACACTTTTAAAATTTCAATTTTTTCTAAACTATAGAAGTTAGAGATTTAAAATAAGAAACGTTTTATAGCAATTTTTATCAGCTTTCTTTGAAACTATAGTAACAAAGTTAAACTCTTTTTTGAGTCCTTTTTGCTTCGAAAATATATCTTGTGTACTTAAAAAGTTATTGCAATTTTAAAAGTGTGATACTTATTTTTGCAGGCCAGTATATGTTGATGTCAGCTTCCAGTCTAACCAGATGCAGCTGAATATTATTATTTTACACGGAGCGACGGCCATTAGACTCCGTCAGACTTTCGAGCTTCTGACTTCACGTAACGACTGTCATAGGTATTCGTATGACACCCGGGACCGACTGTTTAACGTGCACTCCGAGGAACGGAGGGGTCTCGATGTTTAACAAACGGTCACCTATCCACAGACTAACCGCGGCAAGAGCAGCTTAACCTTGGAAATCTTATGATGGGCGCAGTTGTTAATTAGCCACGAGCCCCTCTAACGTTGTTTGTGGTATTATTCGCTATAAAGCAGACAGTAGAAGAGAATTCTAGGTAGTTCATTCATAATTCTACTTCGTTACAAGGTAAAAAGAGCAAGCAAAATAATCTAAGCCAGTTACAACTAAATGTAGGATCGATAACAGTCTTCTCTGCCCTATTGCCAAAACTCGAAACCAGCTTCTTAAAATAACTAGAACATAGCAACAAGTCTAGTCGATGGCGCCGGTGCGTTCCGAATCCCGCGTGTTTCATAAATTTGCATTAATTATTTTAACTCGATGCGTATCGCGCGCGAACGTTCGCATTGATTGTGTGCACGATAATCACGAAAAATTAATTACTGTTGCTGTAAAACGTCTATTTTGTAACCTGTTATTATACTGATGTAATTAATTTGAATTCGGTGTATCGATTAATAAAGAACTTTACTCAAAAAAGCTAGTAATGTGGTCATTATTTTGACAACCTTCTTTGAGCAAAGTCGACCTTTCCGCGCTACTTGAATAGGCCAGCAAAGTTGTATGGAATTTCATTGCTGGTGAGTTTTAGCCACCAGCAATTTCCTTTGAAAATCCATTATTATCGGGTTTTGTTTCAAAAATAGTCAGGTGCAAAAAGATTTTATTCCGATTTTGGCTGTATAGGTACAGGTAGCATCAACGTCAAGGCCTAATTTAAAAAAAAATATATAAGCTCTAGAAAGGTGGTCCCGAATTTGTAACTGCATTTTTAACAATTTTATCACTTTAAATAAATTTTTCATCATCATCAACCTACATCAGTCCACTGCTGGACATAGGCCTCTCCCAAAGCACGCCACTGAACCCGATCTTCGGCTCTCCTTCTCCAGTCGCTGAATAAATTCTTACTGTTTTCTTACTAAGCTGGTTTTATATAAAATACTTCCATTGTTTGAGTAAAGCACTATACAAGGCTTGGTCCGCAATGACTGCGCTGCTGGCCACGCTATAACGGCCTCGAGCTTAGCTTAGCTACGCTCTCGGCCTTCAAGCTTGGTCATCAAGGGCTGCAATGCTGACCGCGCTGTGTTGGCCTGGAGCTACGCTACGCTGTGTTTTCGGTCATCATCAGCGCTGCCAGCAACGCAGTCATTACAGACCGCGACAGTAATGTACTATAAGTTGACGTGTTTTTGACAGTTGTCAGTTTATGAGTGTTTTTTTTTCGGGAAATGTAACATTTCTATGCAGCTTGGACTGTCATCATGAAGTCTACTGTGACATCAATCTATATAGTCTATCTTAATTAAGTATGTTAAAAGCAGATCTATTTTGAAAGATACATTATATAGAACGTTTTTAATCTGAACAACGGCGATAAATTTCCTAAAAACTGTCTTTTGTTTTATCCTTTTTGGAATTGAAAAAGTTATGTGCTAGGTGACATGTTATGCGGCTTATTTCAGATTTTTCGTTTGAGATTGCTTAAATAGACTTGGATTTATGGACGGACGGAGTGCTATTTCCGTCGGACGAGTTCAAGTTGGTGATTTATTTGAATTTGAAACATGGCCCAGGACACAGAAGTCGAAGGAAAATTTAATTGGATTATTAACTCATTGTTGGGTGTGATTCAGCTTTGTAGAAATGGAAATAGATTTAATAAATCATAATTAACTCTGTTTTCAGTTGGAAGAAAATTTGAAAAGATGAATTACTTTCGTTATTTGAATTATGGTCTTGAGGAACGGTTTATCAGGTTATCAACAGATACCCCTACCATTTGCCTGTCGATATAAGAGCAGTTATATGTCGACATATTCGATTGACTGTCCGTCGTACGTGTGTAGGAGCCAGAGGAGTATAGGGGAATCTGTCTCTAAATCTCTGTTCGTTGGATTCGTGTGCTCCATCTTAGACCCTGTCTGTGCTTATCATTAGGTGAGAATAGGGATCTGCCGGGGTTGCGGTGCATGCTTTTGCGGACCCCGTGACCCCGGCCGTACAGTCAGGAGAAGGAACACCGTTGGTTTTTAGCCGGTAAGAGTCCGGCAGACCTCCTCGCCTTCCCCGGGCGAGGAACATCCATGAGGATTTTCCAAAGAGAAAAAAAAAGGTGAGAATAGGGAAAAACGCAACCACTTCAAGAATAAATAAAATAAAATAATTCAGTAACAAGGAAAAGAAACGGTACATAGTTCAAATGAATGTAACTTAATACGAGTAACTTGAGACCAATTAAATAAGTCTCGGATTATTTGAATTATACCGATAGCAGTATGGAATTAGGCATACGTACGTACGTTAACTCACGTCTTTATTATATTACAAGTTATTTCTTTTTCTTATAATCAATATGAAACTTGTAACTAAGTGAGGTCCTGGATTCGATCCCTAGATCGGGCAGTGTTATTAGGTTTTTCCGTGTGGAATTACTCAGTAGCAGCTCGGAGTTTGGTTTGCGCGCCCCCTATTACATGGGACTTAAACATATCGGCGAAATTAGGGTGTTACTATACACCTCTGCCCAACCCTTTGGGGAATACAGGCGTGATGTTATGTGATGTTAATTAATTAATACAGATTTCTACGTATAGAAAAGTCTCAGTTTTAGTTTTTGTAAAAATAAACCTACTAAATTATCATCTCCCAATTCTTTTCTGTTCTAAGGAGACGATAATTCAGCTAAATGAGGCAACACCAAACACGATTTATTAACGCAACATACATCTTAAGCATCTCACCTTGCGCATTAAAGTACTTTAAGTAGATACCTACCTACAAACAAAAGTAGTCTTAGAGAGAGGCCCAGACGTGGCCAACGTAAATCTTTTGTTCTTTTTGGTCCGGAAAAGTGCAAGGGAGCGAAAACTAACAGGAAAGAGAAGTGGCTACGGTTTTATTGTAACACTTTGCGGCAACTAATTGTTTTTACTCTGTATAGCTGCTTTAAGTGTTTTGATTATTAATTTAGCGAAGAATTTGTATTTTTCGGGGTAGGTTCGGTCGTTGAGTCAGACTTCTGATGTCATAAGATAGCAATTTTAATAAAAATCCATCTAGTTCTTTAATGTCGCATTAATTTTCTCGTCAAAATGTCATAAATAATTTATAGTATATGTAGGTTGTGAAATACTTGTTGGATGATGGCATGATTAAACGTTATCCAGACTTTATTTACAACAGATTTTTCTCTACCTATATTTCCCTAGAGAATTTATTTAATTAATACATTTAACACATTATTTTTCATCGGAACTTAAATTATAGAGACAATGCTTAGGGATCGTTTAAAACAAAATAAATTTTGGTCTCGCATAAAGCTTTCGACACTCGACATCCACTGAATCCGACTCCAACTGACGTAAATCACGGAGTTTAGAAAAAAAAACAGCCGAAATAAAGCGCTCACGTGAAAGTTCAAAAATATCAGACGTGAATATAATTATGAGAGCGAACACCCGCTGGTTTCCGGACTTCTAGACCCCCTACTATATTTTTATAACTGTTTTTATACTTAGTAAAGGCAAGGTGTTGATAGCCAACCAATATCAACACGATTTTCAAATTCATCTTTCAGTAGGCGCTAGTAATTTGATACTTTATGTTTTTGTAGGGATTGGTGTGATTTATGATTAAACATAACTATTTCAATTCTTGGTTCCGAAAAACTATTTGATTAATTCTTTTTTTGTACCTCTAAATTCAATTGTTGGAATACAAAGATGGTAAAGTGATGATTATAGCATCATGAATGTAATTGTATCAATACTTAAACACATTTTTATAATTTGTATGGTGCACGTTGGTGTACAAGTCGATTCGAAACAGCACATCCGTTTCTCGCTTCTGAATTGAAAAAGGGAGAGTATTTCGACATCCCATGGTTAGATATTAGAGAGGGATTCTTTGCGTAGTTATAAATAAAAGATAACTCTAAAGTCCTACCTGCCGAGCGACTTCTGTCTGTGAATTGCAAATACCAACTGTCTAAAGTAAGCGTATATAAAGTTCTGAGTTCTGAATAAAATCACGTAGGCGTCAAAACTTTGTTACTATTCTTTTTATATATTTTTTTCGTACTTTGTAACTTTTTAACATATTTTTAGGAACGAATTATTTTTTGTTGTGCGAACGAATTCGAACAATAGTGTTTGTAACGAAACGATTGTTATCGGAGGTTGTATAGCAATTAAAATGGTAATTAAAATAAGTAGGAAGCGTACCCAAAACCGGGTGTAAACTGTAGACGCGGGCATCGCCACAACAACCATAAAATTCTTTATGTCGACACAGATTAGGTTAGTAGACAGAGAGTGCGAGTAAGTGAGGTGCTTTTATTTTCTAACAGTCTTTAAGTAGAGAGTAGGTAATGCTGGGGAATTATAAAAAACCTTCTAAAAATTATTTCTGCTAGATTCACTTATTTATCAAGTTTCTAAATATCTGATTGTATTCTGCTATAGACAAGTTTTTACATGATAACAGTTATTTAAAAAAAAACGGTAAACAATCAATGACAATCATTATCATCATCAATCATTACTAATTGTTATTTTTTAATTACTGACACAGTAATTATTATCGTTCTTCGTAGTTGTTTCTAAGTTTGTATTACTCTGTATAGATTCTTGAAGCCGTTTTTTATGTTAGTGGTATCAACAATCCATTTATGTGATCGAGTTTTTATAATTGAATTGCTAAGAGACTCAAGAGCGGTGAAGGTGATGACCCAATTTGTATTAGAATTACATTCAATTTTGTCACTTAAACCACAAAACAGATAGGTACAGAAGTCAATCACATATATGTACTTCACTTTTTATTATACCTACGCTCGGCGGTCGCTCTGTCTATATATCTATCTCTCTCAAGCGCATGGCACTCGCGCTCGCACTCACTTGCACTCTGGTCCCAAACGGTCCGAGATATCGTGTCCGTGAGCAGTGTCTATGTGTGCGATGCTCGAGCGCACTTTTAGTCAATCTACATAAGATTGACTTCTGTACCTATCTATTTTGTGCTTAAACGTTAAACGCCGATTAGTATGAACTTAATAATTTCCACTTAAAAATATCAAAACGTTTTCATTCGGTTCCAAAAATGTCATCAATCATCGGACAAGCTCTAGAATGTACCTGTTTATTCCTTTGAACTTAGTAAATGCAAACGTAAGTATCATTGGAATTGGGTGACCTTACTACTTACTGCTTGTATACTATCGTTCTGTCTAGCCTTTTCCCAACTATGTTAGGGTCAGCTTCCAGTCTAGCCAGATGCGGCTGAATACCAGTATTTTACACGGAGTGACCGCCATCAGACCTCCGCAACCCAATTACTGGGCAATGCCGATATCCTAAGGTTAGAATGGTTGTCTGACTTTTGGGCTTCTGACTACTCGTAACGATTGTCGTAGGTATTCGTATGACATCCGGGACCGACGATTTAACGTGCTCTCCGAGGCAAGGAGTGGTCTCGATGTGTAGAGAATAGTCACCCATCCACGGACTGACTGCGGCAAGCGTAGCTTAACCTTGCAAATCATATGATCCGCACGGTTGTTAATTAGCCACGAGCTCTTTCCTGCTTGTATACTATCATAATCTTTAAACCAATAATTTTGTGCTATATCTGGTTTTAAGTGGCGTTATGCAGCAACTTACTGTTCCAACTGCTATTAGGTAGTAGAGTATTAGCTTCTTTCGAACCTTGCCGTAGTCTTCTTCTTTTCGTGTGGCTAGTGACTAACCTGGTGTCAGAGTTTATGCCGCCTATGGACCTCTGACTTGGCTTCACATGCTGTCAAGAAATATCTCTCAGGCATCGATTTTCTCACGATGTTTTCCTTCACCGTTTTTAAGCAAGTGATAAATTATACAATGCCAGAGGCGGTTCGAACTCGAAACCTATGACTTGGCAGACCGATGGTCACACCACTAGGCTATCACTGCCGTAGTGCTAGTAGTAATCATAAAATTAACAGTCGTTTCGGTAGCAGTGAAGTTAAAAACTATTTTCTAAACATAACTGAAAATTCTCAAATGTTTAGATACGGAAATACGAGGACCTCGTATATTCTCTATCACAGCCAATGTTAACCGATGACGCTATCGGTTTCAGTCATCGGAACGGCTATCGGTATTTATCGAGCACAATTCCAATCAAAATGTATGATTGAGAATACGTCAAACTCAATTAGATAGCTTGTACACTTTTTGCCCTATTAATGAGTGAATGATGAACGGGACTCGAAGATAGACTTAAAAAAAACGCCAGACAATTTCACTTCATTACCAAGGGCATTTTTCATACCTAAATTATAACCTGTGCTATTTTCTTTCCTACCCAGTCTTGCTAACGCAATAATAAAACATCCTCTTTTGTTTTCAAGAGAAAGACACAACGTACAAACTTAAATAAACAGACCATTATAAAAGTTTTAAAACGGTGTATCTGGACTATTTAAAACCATTTGCTGGGAGCTTCGCAAGTTTTTCTCTAAGCAAAAAAAACCTTTAGACTCGCAGGACGAAGGCAATAGACTTTAGGTTCCTTGAGACTAAAGTTAAATATCCATTTAAATCTTCGACGCTGGAGGTCTCAAGGGTATACAGCGCTGCAGCAGCGAAAAGCGCTTTTACATTGACTGCACCGGAAAATTGCTAGATTGTGTTATACTAGGTTTTTGTTGGGGGTTTGCTTTCATTGATTTCTGATTTTGTAGAAAATATTTTCAGAACATGGAAAGTTAGGATTGATGCAATTCTTAATGTACTTACATTAGATGGGTACGTTCCATCTTTATTCTCGACACATTATGCCACTGAAAATTCGCACTATTTTACTAGTGGTCAATCTGTCCTTGCATACATTGCATGTGTATACAGAAAAAATATAATGTATTTAGACAGATAGGTAACTTATCTAAAATAAACCTTTTATCAGAATATTTCACTAAGTTTTAACTTGCATAGAAGTGCATCTACGATTGACGTCGTATTTTCGAAGTAAAAACGGATAAAAAGTCTCAATTCTATTCACCACACTACACTTAATACTCCAACTTCAGGCCATCATTTATGTTCGCGCCCGCCGCTCATCCATTCACAGCTCAAAGAAAGCGCATCAAGCGACATCGAGCGATACTTACCTACCTAGCAGTACATAGCTCCGTCGACGACGGCACTAAATCAATACGAGCCATCACGCCCCCCTGCCACCCTCCCCCACCCCCTACCGCGCTTCAAGCCGCTGCTTTCCCGCCGAAAGCAGCCACCACCCTTGAAAACCTCGTGAGCTGAGCTCCTACTTCTGTTCGGCTTTTGTGGAGGTGTACTTCGAACGAGACCTCTTGGGATTTGTCGTGAGCGCTCCAATTGACAGTTCGCAATTTGAAATTGCCTTTTTAAAGGTCGGCGTGGCAAACTTAGAATTAGTGCGATGAACTAAATTTAGAATAGTTGTGCAATGACCTTACTCAATGTTCTAAAAATGTCTTCAGACCGAAAAAAATATAAAGAAGATAATTAGAGAGAAAAATATGTAGAAAGAAAAATCTGTTTGCGGTATCTACTGTAAAAGGAAAATAAATGATTTTCAAGATACATATTTGACAGTTTGTTATCATAAAATCAGATGTTACACTTCCCTATAATATTATAATGCTACAATTAATGTGTAACGATTCTATATTTTAGCTAAAAAAATATTTAGACTAATTCAAATAAGAATTCATTGTTTTCAAGTGTTAAAATCACTTAGTCGCACTATAATTATCCGTAATGTTCCTACTAAGCGACTGTATAAATCAAACATGCGACGCTATTGTTCGATTCGTGTTAGATTGATAAGGTTATTCCCAAGTGTGAACGAGACAGATATCCATTGAACGCTTTCTATTCATAAGTGATTGTATAAGCAAAATTTTAAGAACATTTAATCGACATTTGAATTAAGAATTTTGCAACTTCAAAAATATTTATAGAACATTATTTTTAAAATAAAAATATAGACCTTTTAAAAGAAAATTTCATATTTTGAATACAAAAAGGAAATAAATTGTTGCAAAATTTTGAATATACTGTGAGCTCAGTGGGAGCCCATCAAAAAGTTTTTGCGCGCTTTTACAGTTCAGTTAGAAAACGATTTTCGTTCTATTTACATAACGTTTTAACCCTCTCAAGTTATTCTTGTTTTGAAATGTTCAATCCATTAACTCCTCGTGCCCTTACCAGTTTTCTAATTTAAGGGCTACGCTTAATGTTGAAAATTTAAAAAGAAGCAGCAATGAAAATGTACCTTATATTAACTGGCGTTATAAATACAGGGTCGATATCTCAAATAACTCCAATTACCTGAAACAAAATAAAACTTTCATTAAAAAAATATAGTTTGCATGGCACTTCACTTGCTGACATTTTTTTTAAACATACCAATACTTATTATACATGAACAAGGTGAAATTACCGCATTCGTGACTATCAGAGATCATTGACATTGTAAACTATTCCTAAAATTTCAACGGGCCTGTTCGGAATCGCGCGACTGGCAATAATGAAATAAGCGCAGGACAAATATAATAAATCTCGTAGAGACGCGGGGGCGGCGCGGCGACTTCCTCTTTCGATATTTGAATTTAATTTAGCGTTTTGCATTGTTTCTTTTGTCAATTTGAACGGTTTTTTAAAATGGAACTTTTTTCATGAATTGAATTGAATTTAAAATTCATAAATCGAATTGTGAATTCGTAAAATACTTGAACAGGCTTTTGTATTGTTTTCACAACTATGCCATATCGAATAACAGTTAAACATCCACTTTTATTAAAAAATAAATCCTGTCATTTTTAAGCCTTTAACGAACATCTCCAGAATTTAAAGATAAATAAGTCAAATGTGATGGTCTAAAAGTACAGTCACTAATCTCCATTGGAATATTATCTAGGTATATTTTTTTCATTCGATTTGCATATCCAGACATGATGATAAAACACTTAAATATCCCACAACATCGGAAAATTGACCATAATTCTTTAAGGTCCACATATTGTCGGCCATCACAGTTTGACGTTGATGAAATGCCAATAAATGGGCCCGACAAAGTTTTTGCATCTCAATTTCAGTAATGGCTTTTTAATTTATTATATAGGTATATACGTTCAGATAATAGAGGTGGTTATGAACAGATCTACATTTGCATTTTAGATTATTTTTAATACAATATAATTATGTATATAAAACTGAGTCATGTTGTGACGTAAATGGACTAACATGATAACAGGGAGTTTTGCGAAGAATCGGAAGTGGTAGAAGTCTGGAGGAACCAATTATTGTAGTATCTATTCTAAGTTTTGTAATCTTAGACGAATATTGTTCGAAATTAGATAGGTATGTGTTCTACGTTTGGCACCCCTGATGTAATCATATAAAGCGCTTAGTAGAATATAGTCAAAGACGACTTTACCACACGTCAGGCCCCACCCTATTAGGGCTAAAACTCCATGATGATAAATAAATAAATATTAGTGTATTATTTGACGTAGCAAGCGACGGTGGCGGGCTTCGGGAGGCGATCGTGTTTCGCGTGTTTACATCCCGGATTATCAGCCGGTTTAACTCACGGTCTTAATGTTAGGTAAGGGGCACAGTGGCGCTACGAGCTACGGCAATTATGTGCTACATTTTTTTTTGTAGATAATTTCATGTATTAAAACTACTCATTGCATTTTTTCGCCGAAGTCAATCTGTTCTTATGACTAGGCTGATTTGAAAAACTTCTGGTCTTTCAAATTCATTTTTGGTGTGATTTTTGGTAAATTTTACATGAGATCTTAATAATAAATAATTAGTTCCTCAAAAATCTACCTTAAAGATACGTAAGGTAGGTTTTAAGGTCTTTTGATGTGATTTTTCCAAGAAAGATTCAACTTGATTATGATTGTACAATATGCTGGGATAGCCTGTAGCAGGATACTGTTACCAACATTATAAGAATAACGTATTAACTTCAAAGATTCATCCTATCCCATTATTTGGTATCAATGATCGTTTCACATTGGGGTGCATTAAAAGCCCCCATGAGTGACGATACTTAAGTACGTCCGGCGCACCCTGGACAGTCAGCCCTGCTACCAACTTTGCTGATCGGCTAATCTTTTCACCGCGGCATGAATTATTTTGATACTAGAGAAGAATTGCCTAGTGAAAAACTAAAACCCTGAAAACCACTCTACTAATGATAGAGGCAAGTAAGACGTTCAAAAAAAGTCTGCCAAAGTCTAAAACTTTTTCATACAAGTCTCCACCCCATGTGCCCGCAACTTAACTTCGTCCGCGATGATAATCAGATTCCGGCCACGGTATCTCTATACATATCTGAGCATATACATAGGAGCAAAGTTTTAAAAGTCTCGCCTCATGCCTAGATAGCAGGATTCGTGACTTACACTAGCCCCGCCATGTTATAATTACGTAAGATTACACGCTGGATTAGTTGTGCCCTCGTAATGATAGGTGAACGGAGATTTAAATCCGCTGAGAAAAATGTGTGTGTAGATTATTAGAACGTGAACAGTTTGTGTTTGGCAATGACGGTGGTCTTGAGATTTTGAATTATAGGTAACTGGTTTTTATTTTAGGCAACGGAACTTTTTCAGCCTTAGGGAAAACGTGCATGAAGTTACAAGATATACCTTTAATCTTTAATTAAAAAAAAATACACAGTTTGTAAGAACGCAATCATAATACCTATTGTTTCTTTGAGAGTTACAGAATATACTTATTGGAACTTATACAAAACATTTTGGAGTCTATGTTAAGCCAAAATGCGTATACAACTTATCCAATTACACAGCTTCCGAGAGACAGAATAAACTCAATTATCTCTAACAAAACTAAAATATTTAATTAGCAGACGGTGTCGAGACAGACGGCTCGCGATTACCTACCTACCCACGATCTAAATACATATCTACAAATACTATTGCGCTATTATTAAACGTGCTCCCAAAAGCGTCTCGATCCAAAATGGCATACAAAGTTCACACGAGTGACGTTGGGTGACGCAGGAATGGGACACCACACTCCACAGTGATGGGGTGACACACACTGTTATTATTAGTTTTTTGTGCCCGCTCCGCCCCGCTCGCCCCTCCCGGTGTGTTTCAGCCGCCATTCCCCACATTAGAATCACTTTTTTGTCTATTTTTTTTACTTATACTTCGCGCTTAGTACGCGATTGGATGCTGTTGAGTTCGTACTGAAAGTTGTACCGATGAATTTATATTTGAGTATAGTAGAATATGGCTAAAACGTAGATTAATTGCTGTTGGATTAATTGAATAAAATTGGCACTGAATTTCAATTAATAAATACTGTTTGGACTAGCTAATTTGTCTAGCCGTTAATAATAATACGAATTAATCATACTAACAATTTATTATACGAGTAATTTTAATTGTTACCTTTGACTCAATTAATTATCACCGTCGAAACATTGTTTCACTATTTATCCGTCAACACCACTCATAAAACTCATATAATTAATATATGAATACGTCCAATTAATTCATCTTTGTTTATCACTTGGCGGATCGTAAATATAATAAGGCTTGTAAACTTGAGATAGATGTGAAAAGGAATCGCAGGTTATCGGCCCTAAGCGATGCGTTACATAATTTATTATTTATTTACAACCCATTCCTCGTTTATGACCTCTCCACTACAACAATTTAAATACCGCAATATATCGATCAGCTGGTAATGACAGGTATGTCCACTGAATTTTAATCGACGACTTTATCATTTTAAACAGAAATTGCAGTGTTTTTTCGTTACGACACACGACGACGAGCAAGTTCACCGGACGGCCGAAAAACGGTCACTAAATTCAATTGCGACTTTAAAATCGCAAGGTAGCGCGGACCTTGAAATCTTTTTGTTTATAAACAAAAGGGTGTTATGCAAGAAGTCGTAAATGGATTGGTGTGGAGCGTTTTATGGTCGCATTATATGGACGGGGCGAGATAAAGCGTTTGTTTTGGGTCGTAAATAAGACTGCAACAGGTACGATGCCAACGGGACTCCACAATCACGTGTACGCTTTCACTTTTGCTTATTATCTTTGTGAATTGATCTTTTTATTGGAAACACTTTTTATATTGGTACATCCCTATTTGTTTGAAAATGGAACTTAATTCAAAAAATGTTGGTATTAGGTCGCGGCATGCAACACGCAAATTCCTGACAGCCAGTTTAATTAATAATAGTAGTAATTAATAGTAGGCACTTATTCTGATTACTTTTTTAAGGCTTTTACTTAAATATGAAAAGGCTATCTCCATGTATCACTCGTGTTGTATGTCAACAAAATGACCTATAGCGATTTATATTATACATCGTAATGTATCAGGTTGTATAAAAAATTATGACGTCACCAGTGTCTCGGAATTGACTCAGGCTAGACCGTAATTAGTTTTCAAGAAGTAGTTGATTAAAAAAATTGTATGATTTTAAGTTACATCTTCTTAATTCCAGGGTAAAATAGTTTTTTGCTTTTTTATTCAATTTAAACAAATGTATTTACGTTACAGTTACACAATAATCGTATTTAACCCATCACAAATACATACCAATCAAAATAAGTAGGTAAAAAAATTCTAAACAAAAATAACGGCCTAGCGTCCACCTACGTAATAGTAATTGAAGAGGTCGTATGAATAATATTTGGGCGTCACTCGGACGGACGAATCGATACGTAATTATAGAGTGAAAATGTACCCCTCATAAATATTATATCCGAGGTAGTGGGGCGAGGCCGGAATCGCCCGTGGCCTCTTTTGTGTGGACTGGAGTGTACCGTGCCATGTTAGATGACGTCATGGTGGACGAAAAATGCGCAGTGGAAGCTTTGAAAGTGTTTGCTGTATTTAGGTTAGGTATGCGAATGAAGTATAACTTGAGGTGGTGAGTGCGGAACTTTTATCTTAACTAAGGATTTGGGGAGTAACTTCCTAAAAAAAAGCGAGGTAAATAAGTAAGTATTAAATTAATCAAGAATCTTAAAAGAAGAATCAAGTATTAATAATGGATGGCTGATACCTACTTAAATTTTAACCCCTACTAATAAACTCTGAATAAAGTTATGTCATGAATAAGTCATTATATTATAATCATAATTTTTTTCATATAAAACCTTGTCGTATCTTTATTCAGCGTTTATTAGTAAGGGGGTAAAAATGGAATTTGCTAGCCTAGTTTAACCAGTTTATGCCCGAAGCTAATGTTCCACCATCCTTCAAATCCACTTTACACTACATCACACGTAATGCGTGACATTACATTTTCTGAACTTTTTAAAGTTTCTAAAATGTAAAGGTGGCGACGGACCTGAGCGTCCTATCGTAATGTTACATTCGGAGCGAGCTTGTTACGCTAAAATCCGCGTAAATGCCAGTCCCGAACTCTGTGCTCGCTGTACCGTCTGTCCGAACGTTCGCTTCGTAACATTTTTACATTACACTAAGTCACCGCCTTAATACCGCGTAAATTAATGCACGCAGCATTATAATTTACGCAAAATATTTAATTCAACCTATTTTCGGTCTCTTCCCCATTCCGTGAATGTTTCTATGAAATTGTTTTGAAACTTTTATCTAATTCCCTTCCACGCAACGGTTGCATGTCGAACGGCAGTAAAAGCGTAGTTTAGATTAAACCAGTGCCAACTTCCACGAATCATATAAAAATTGGCCGTGAAATTTCACCTTCGTTACGGGAATAACGTTCTAAAAAGACCGTTGTTTTTTTGTGTTAATTTAACGAATATTTTTGATTAAATTTTACGTCGTGATTGTGTGTAAGAATTAATGGTATGTTGGACACACTTTAAGCTTCCATTGATGGAATATTAAACGATTCAAAGTAGAGGTTGAATCGTGTTTATTATGGATCAATATTATTACTGCTGGATATACATTCACCAGTAGCCTTTTAAAAAAATAATTAAAGCTCATATTAGACTACCAATATGAGCTTTAATTTATTTTAATTTTCTAAACGAATTAAGACACGAATTAGTGTTTAAGATTACTTGTAGACATTAGAGTGCGGTGTGGGTAAATCCGGTATAATCCTAGCGTTCACAACGGGACACTACAATTCATAATTCCCAGCTATAATCGGAGTTGACTATGACTACAAATCTAAACTCATGGATGTGAACGGTGTTCAAAGTCAAATTTGGTATTTGGGGTACAGCGGGACAGGAGCGATACAGAACATTGACATCAAGTTTTTACAGAGACGCTCACGGTGCTATATTACTTTAGGATTTGTCAGAACCGAAATCCCTAGCAAAACTGAATGAGTGGGTCGAGCAACTTCAAGTATACTCCACCAAGAAGAATATAGTTTTCTTTGTTGTCGGCAATAAGATTGACAAGCATAATATCATTTTGGGATCCAGTGCATAATATCAGCAAGCACATTGGGTTAGGGTTGATGTCAGGCAGGCGGCCGGTCATAAAACAATAAGCCAAAACCTCTAACAACATGGATTTCATAAATACGTGTTATGCCGACCCCACCTAGTGTGGGATAAGGGCAGGAAGAAGAAGAAGATTAATTAGATTTAGAGACATTGCATAAGGAACTGGGTAGATCAATATAAGAAAATATATTTTACGTAGGTACATACATACCTACGTTATGTATCTACACCGAATATGATATACCAATGCACACAATGAGACTTAGGTACTTACAATATACAATTCAAACATATTGAAAAAAATCGTTGCTCAAAGAGAAATCAAGTTTTTCTTCTGTCCTTCCAGTTTTTACTGCAATTCTAC
Organism: Amphipyra berbera; assembly: GCA_910594945.2. Classification (NCBI taxonomy): domain Eukaryota; kingdom Metazoa; phylum Arthropoda; class Insecta; order Lepidoptera; family Noctuidae; genus Amphipyra; species Amphipyra berbera. The sequence goes on from OU343128.1 coordinate 19,448,681, forward strand.
AAATACCCTTTGTATCCAGTTACAACAACTTTTTGCTTACTACACGGTGTAGATTATTGAACACCTTATTTGTAAAATTGATTTGGCAAAAAGTATATCCATAATTCAACGCATAATGCAAAGTAATAAGCACAATTATTAGCAATTTTCATATCGTACATCAGTCCGAAAGACGTCGAAACCAATTATCATGTTATCTTGCCCGCATATCAACACAAAGGGTCATACCAGTTAAGGCACAATATTGTCCAATGTAAGAAATGAAAAAACAAAAGCACTCCCCACTTTAATCTATGAGGGTATTTAATAAACATCTGCTTTTTGGAATCCATGTCGCATCTGTTGCGCTGGCGTCGAGCCTTTTTCAAAATTTCAAATGCGCGCGAGCCGCTTCCAGACAACGGCAGATGTTCCAATTCCCAGAGTCACAACACAAACAATATTGAACTATAATCACTAATAAATAAAACATAAAATCAAACAGACGCACTCAATAAAAAACTATACCGACTTTTTTTAATTCGTCCTCAAGAAGTTAGATTATGACGTTCGAATTTTAAATTTGGCGGCAATTTGGGGTCTGCGGTAGTGATGGCCATAGATAACAGTAAACGGGGTCATTACTACGACCCTACCCTAATTTCGAGGTTTTTGGGTAAACGCGGTATATTTGTCAAACGTCTCATTTTGAACGTTCATATCATGAATTTTATTGCTTTCAATTACTTAATAACTTAATTTTAAAAACAAAACAGTTGTTTTATGTTCTACTTAGTATAATGAGACAGGGAGAGATATACTTTGACTCCGCCCTTACAACAATAATATAGTGCAATTTAGAAATAGAGCAGGGAAACCCCAAGGGATTAGGAAGCTCGATTCCCATAAATTCAAAATTGACCACTTATGCACGGAAAAACCCAAAAAAAAGAATAAAGCAACGTATGAAAATGTATTTTAATACAATGACGTTAAAGATAAGTTTTCTTTGCAACAGTTTTGATTTGATTGTGTATGTACTGGCTCCTCATCGAATGCAAGGGGAAATAAAGAAATTGCTTGAATTTCACTACCTAAAGCATTTTTAAATGCAAATGTTTAAATTGTACACAAGTGACCGTTTTTTTTCGATTTTCGATTTAATAATTGCTTTAAAAATTACCTACCTTAACTATCATTTGTGTAATTATTTTATTATGACTCCGGGTGACGATTTACCAAATTAAGCGTGGCAACATCAATTAAGTAGCTGTGTTTCAGGGAAACCGACAGCTAAGTGAGTCAGTGTTTTTTAACCGACTTCCAAAAAGGAGGAGGTTACTATGTTCGTCTGTATGTTTTTTTTTTTTTTTTTTGTGTATGTTCATCGTTATTTTCGCCAATTGTGAACCGATTTTGATGATTTTTTTTTAATGAATGGAGTATACTTCGAAGTTGGTCCCATTTAAATTTGGTGAAGATCTGATGAAGAACTTCGGAGATAGATAATGGAACTCCTCAATGACGAACATTACGCATATTGTGATGATGTGATTATGTTACGAGCAGCGTCTTTAGTAGGTCCAACCAAGTTTTAATTAAGGCCACTAAAAAGAAAAAAATAAAAACTTTTTTACAGAAAATTTAAACCGAATTCAAAAAGAATAAAATAATTACCATATAAAATTAACAGTTTCAGAAGTCGGTGCCTTCAATTTGGTTCAGCGTGGATCAGCACCGACTTCTGAAACTGTTAATTTTATATGGTAATTATTTTATTCTTTTTGAAGTCGGTTTAAATTTTTTGTAAAAAAGTTTTTATTTATGGTTATTTTGTTATGTTTTAGACCAAATTTTTATTACCTATTCTATTCTTTTTCTTTGGTTCCGTTTGACATTAGTCGCGCAGATAGGGTCTTAGATGGAACACACGAATCCAAGGAAGAGAGTTAAAGAGATTACCCTATACCCCACAAATTATATAAATCCAAGCTTTCAGTTCCTAGGACTGTAATGTTTATTTAGAACTATTATTGTGTACAAAATCCCGGTCCGGTTCCGGTCCCGGGTGTCATACGAATACCTATGACAGTCAATACAGGTAGTCCGAAGCTCGATAATCTAACAACTGATGACCCTAGGATATCGGCATTATTCAGTAACTAAGTTGCGGAGGTCTGATGGCAGTCGCTCCGTGTAAAATACTGGTATTCAGCCGCATCTCGTTAGAATAGAAGCTGACCCTAACATAGTTGGGAAAAGGCTAGGCAGAATAAATAATTGTGTACAAAAACAACAATGTTAAGATATTTTTTGTGCTATCGTTTTCTGCTGTCCCCTAGTAACTTTGTATTCAAGCTTCGCTTTCAAATTCAAGCACATAAACCACTATGTACACGACAACGCTGCAATAAACAAAACAACACATTTTAAATCAATAGACAACTCAATAGGCGTGTCTGTCTACGGAAGACTTATTCCTTTGACCCTCAAATTCAGTAATTTAACTTTTCCCCTCCGGATAGCATTTCATTTACCTCTTCAACCGATACGCTGCGTGGGACGAACTAATCTGGGACAAGATTGACTATGGAGATGTCACGCTGAATATTAGTAGAGAGTTTGTATGTACGTTTGTTTGTTTGTTAGTTGAATTTATAAGCGGTGAGTTTGATGTGTTGCTAAGTAAGCAAGAGAAAGAGATAACTTCTACCAATTCGAAGAAATCTCGTAATACCACAGCATTGCGACATCTTATACACTACAACAATTGCAGCCACATGCTTTTAAATCATCCTTTTACGTGATACGTGTACTTTTTTTATGTTAAAGATTGGCAAACACGCTGATAGCTCACCTGATGGAAAGGTGTTACCGCTGCCTATGGACACCTACAACATCAAGAGCAATCCAATGGAAAGTTTTGAGTCTCTGTAATTTAATCAGCCTCCATAACATTTAAATCGGCCCACAGTAATGCAGCTTAACAGCAGAAATAGTTATGAAGGTAATATTACCCTGGATGAACTCTTCCAAAAGGAACTCTACTTCAACTGCACCTAAAAAGGATGAGGAGGTTGTAAGAAAAACATGAGTATAGAAAAATCTCCTTGTTTAGTTAGTTTCCTGAATTTATTCTTGATGCAGGTAGGCGAGAGGATTGGGTGTTAAACCTAATGGAATGTGGGAGAACCTTAGGCTGTCCGCACACAGGCGACTCGCCACAGCCACTGGTAGCCGGCCACAAGCTGCTACTGCTACATACATTTTGCAGGGACTCCTTGCAGATGTGTGGATTGTGACGGCCATTCGAAACAGTACATTGCCCGCCATTTGGGGTTGTGGTGAGTGGTCAATTTGTAGGTGACCTTAAGTCTAGCAGGCAGCGATAGTTCGATTTAATTAAACCTCATGGAACCCTTAGGTACAACAAGATTGGACTTCACTAAAACTAAAATGTGCAAAAACGTGGACCAAAGTCACAAGATCTTCCTGAACGCACTAGCTAAACGATCTTTCATTAAATTTAATTCAAGATTCGACAGGATCCGTGATACATGTCTAATCGCGGTAGTGCATCCTAGTATTGCAGAAAGGTCCTATGTATAGTCTGTTAACAAGATGATTGCTCCCATATTTTTGCAGGTACGTCATCTCCACGCCAGTCGCAGTGCCGATAATTCCCTCCATTGATTCGTAACGCCTCCGCGCCACGCTACAATGGTCGCGAGTGAGCACCGACATTTGCCATTGTATAGTCTATGCTTCCCGCTATGTCCCTGTTATTTATGTCGCTACTGTAGCTATGGGTGCAAAAAAAGTTTAGGATTGTCGTTGATTACGTTTGGTATGTAAACGGATTTCATTTAAGCGAGGAGATTGTTTTAAGTTTGCAATGTAGGGTATTTTTTGTTGTTGATAGTTTAGTAAGGGCGAAGAATGCAATGCACACGATTACCTTAGAACCGACACTATACACTCGGGAGCAATAAATCTGGGTCAGTAACATATACTTTAATATTTTGGAAATCATTGTTAAACATTTTAACATTGTTTTGTTGATGACCCGGATTCATTGCTCCCGAGTGTAGTTCAATGAATTTGATAAATCGGCTTATAAGTTTATAGACAATAATATTTATGCATTTTTTTTAAAGAAAATAAAGTCTGGAACAGACAGAAAGCACTTTGCCATACACCAAATTATATGTATGTATTAACTATAAACAAATTGGGAGACAGACAAACAGGCACATCACCTATAGATAACGGCGTTAGAGAATTGGAAAAAAAGTTAGCATAATTTTAATTTATTCTAATTACCCATTGTAGTTTAAACACAACAAAATTCATAAATGTACCTAATCAAGTTTATCGCGATTCAAAGGGCGACCACTGTACATGGTCGTTAGTTCACAGTGGACTTAAGTGCGTGGCTGTCGAATATAAACAATTATTTTCCGTATAGGGAGCAAGCCTGCAAACTAGGAGCCGTGGGGTGCAAACGCTCCCGGCGAAGAAGGGAGACACTCAAAGTTGCAAACAAGCATTTTAAGTTAGTTCGTCATCAAATTCATTGCTTTTAAAATGATAGTTTTATAAAATGCTTTCTTTATTCCATTTTCAGGAGATTCATGTTTGGACATTGTTCGGGATTGGACGGCTGAGAGCTGATATGGATGGATGGATTCAATTTTCAAATACCTACCTACCAATTTGAAAATGCTGTTATATAAAAAATTGTCAGTTAAAAATAATACTTTATTCGTCATTCAACCAGTCAATCTTTAATGAAATGTCGCTTATAACCAATAGACCAGTAGACCAGATAATCAATTAATTAACTAATCTCAGAACTAATAATGTATCGCTAGTGCAAATATAATTTAAACAGTGTTTCAATTTAATGATACAGTAATTTCCAATAACTACCTCTTTGCAACAATTTAATAATGATTTAATAGATTAATTGCAGTTTTTAACTTTGATATAGCCATACCGTTTATAATAACTGGTTGTAAAGAAGATTATGAGCAGGTAAGTAATTTTCCGGCGCTTTGTTCAACCCATGATAGGTCTTAAGATAACAGCGAGTGTACATTTAATTGCCCCAACAATTATGTGATGTTTCACTTACATCCTTATGCTTGTTAACCGCAAACATCAGCAGCAGGCACCGCCGAACGAATCTGATCACTGACCCATGAAGCAAACAGAAAGGAAATTTTCTTCCAGCAAGGAAAATACGACAATATAAATAACTCCATCGGACCCCTACCTACTACTACATCACCCTATGACAAAAGAGTTATCGGTGCGTTGAAAACAAAAATGGCGAGTTGATTTATTACGAACGGTCGCGTATTAGCCGTGTGTGATTCGAGGATTTAGCCAGTGAAAAAAAGGCAAAGCTAGGTGAGTTAGGTCACGTCTAGACGAACGACAGTCGAAGGGCAGCGTGTTGTTTACTCCGAGGATTCCCGAACGCGCCCTAATGAGTATGGACGTTGATTTAGGGCACCCATTCTAGAAGTCGATGCGAAAGCTTTTAGTAGTTACGTCATAATTTGGTAGGTTTTCTCAGTTACGAAAGTTGTTCAGAATTTTCTTTCTTATAACTGTAACTAAGCAAAATGTTATCAAAGTCAAGAGAGGATAAGTGCGCAAAATTTAACTAACTTTTTCTTGTTTCGTAATGGAAATTAATGGATGGATGTACTGAATTAAGGATACTGTCACGTGAAAATGATTCAGTCGTATTTCACGAGGGTTAACAGAAACTGAAAACGAAATCTGGGTTGGGTGAGCCTTAAAAATACAGAAAACGTTTATAGCGTCCGACATAAATCCAGTTCGACGAAAGCGAAGATTAGAAAGCTAGCTAGTGAAGCCAAAACTCGATATTGGGTGAATAATCGTCGCCACTACCGGCGCGGTAGCCGGCCGGATGTGCCAGATTTATACCCTGGCGTACCCGGGTGTACCGGCCTGTGACCGGCGCGTGTACCAATTTATACCCGGCTAGGTACGCTGGTCGTATCCGTACTGTCGTCGAGTCTGTGCTCTTCATAAAGCACCCGATATGTCCGCTCGCCTTGAGGGCTGGGATTTATGGCGTGGAAACGTCATCGGACCCCGTGTTTGGGTATAAATCATGTGTTTGCTTAGTGCATGAGACGTCTAAATTTCTCGGTTGTGGTTGTGTTTCATAGGGTGCCAAAATTTAGAATAATTTTCAGTTAATTAGCGCTTCTGGTTGGAAACTCAAAATGAATTGAAACACTTCAAAGCGATCAATACCTTGATGACAGTCTACTGTAAGATTTTAATTACCTATCTATTTTGTTACATTGTCATCGTTGTGGAGGAGTAGCAGAGCAACCTGAGCAACCTAATTTAGTAACAAGATGTATCGATCATGCTTCACCGCATTGAAGGTCATCATTATCCTATCTTTTCCCAAGTATGTCAGAGTGGGCTTTCAGTCTGACCAGATGGACTGCCACTCCTCCGCAACTAGTGAAAGAATTCCCTATTCTAAAGTTGGAACACTTGACAGAACATTTTCAGGATCCTAATTGCTAAATATTTTCAAAGTACCTGTAGCTTAACTTCTTCTTTACACCACAGAGACATCTGATTGAGAAAATAACAGTCACCCATTCAAGTTCTAACCGCTCTAACTTAGTAAAGATATTAAAATTGTATAGAGCTGATAATGATACGAACATTGATAGGGAAATCAAATTACTCTACGCAAAGTTTCAAATAAATCTACAACACGATTTGCAAACTATGAATAAGGAAGTCAACTGACCAAAAGCTCTCAAAATAAAAGCGACAATTCTCAACAACAGGTAATTCAAAACAATTGAAGAACATCACAAAAGTTGACAAAAGAAATCTTGAATTGGGTCAAAAGGAAGATTTACAACTTTAATTGTCAACTTACCTACTTATGCAACTTAAAGAACAATACACAGAAGCAGGTATGTTTGTGCGAATTATAATTTGCATAGAGATTTTCGCTTTCACTTTTCATTGTTAGGAATTAGAATAAAAACGCTTTTGTTAGAAACTTTTTTGCTTCCTCAATTTTGTAGTGCTCTCTTCATTCAAAAGGTGTGACGATTGTTGTGTGTAAAAAAAACTATTTAGGAATAGGATTATTGAAGTTTTAACATAATTGTAAGATTAAACTAATAGGGTTAAGTTCTTGATGGAACTTAAGAATCATTAAGTAGGTAATCTTTAGAAAATTATCTTCTGAAATATTTTTATCTACTATAATTTTAATGCAAATAAGTAAAAAGTAGAAAACTCAGAAAAGCTTAGCATCATTGCAAGTTATTATTGAATTGCTCAATTATTCATAAAATTTCTTGTTATTATAGCTATATGAATATTATAATATTTGTCTAGTAATCATACACATTAATCATCCATCTTGCTGATTTGTGAGTTTGGTGTTACGAAACATACGAAAGCTCTAAAAAGTTCACAAAGTTCACACCACCCGGTGTAGCGCCATCTATTCTTTCATCCCTGTAACATTGACAAGCGACAAAACCACCCTCTAGTTGCAAACACGAACGATTTCAACCCCCGTAGCAAACCAAGCTCGGCGAAAATTGGAACCATTTTACCCCGCGACCGTATCGCCATCTCTGGGATGGCGCACAAACTTTCATAAAAGCTCACAGTTCAGAGCTTTGCCGCTGTGGCAGCACCATCGCAAAAGCTTTTGAATGAAAACGACAATGTGAAGGAAAATGTAACTTAAGGCGTACAATCAAGGTTGTTATTAGATTGTAGAGACACTTGTATCGCCGAGTAGAGTATGCAAATTAACGCGCCATTACATGGTAATTTATTTGAAACGAATGACCACTTTGCGGAGTAGTGCATCCAACGTCGAACACTGAACGTTTATATGGGGACCCTGACCTTATATTGCGTCAATTTATAGCTTTAGAGCCGTTATACGCTGTTTTACGTAACAGCTGTTGTGTCTCGCGTGATGCCTTAGCATAGTGACCCTGTTTTGCATAGGACTTTCACCTGTTTCTTCAGCTGTTGGAAAGTTAACTAACTATTAATGAGTTTCTTGACCGAGTTCGAAGCGCCACTTACAAAAGGGCAATTTCCTAATGTTATCTCATAAACATTGATAATTAATTACCTCTTGAATTTCATGAACTTTGGTGAAAGTCGCACAGTTTAGATTATAAGGACAGGTGACGGAATTACCAATAAATATGTATAAAAACATTGAATAAGTGTTGTGCTATTTTCATTCTTACACCAACGACATTGATAGTATACCTAGTTTAATTAATATTGAAATGGACTGTATTAATACGACTGTCAATGTTGAATATCAGGGGCTTTTGAACCTTTCACCATTAAAGTATTTTTCCTTTATTTATTTATATATATATATGATTACATTTTTAAACATTTTCATATAAAAATTAAAAACATTTAAAAATATAAAAAATAGTAGCCCACCGGCATCGGGAACTGGGTCCAAGCTGCCGGCGGTCAGGGCCTCAGAGAGAGGAACTTCCTGACAATACGCGCCGTGTCCAGAAGTACCGCTTTCTGTATCAGGCCCTTGACCCAGCTGCCCAACGAGAGCCTCATCAGATGTTAATCGAGGCTCTTGGCTATTAAGCCATTGGCCGTAACGACTATCGGCACAATGACTGCCGAGTCAACCTCCCACATGTCGACAACCTCGTGTGCCAAGTCTTGATACTTAATTTATTTATCTTTCTCGGCTTTCACAAGGTTCTCGTCATGTGGGACAGTGATATCAACAATCATTGCGAGACGCTCTGATCGATCTATCACCACTATGTCAGGCTTATTGGCAACAATAGTCCTGTCGGTTATGATAGATCGGTCCCAGTACAATGTGATATGACCATTCTCGAGAACTGGGTCGGGCATATACTTGTAGTATGGTACTTCTGCGTCCACAAGGTTGTATTTCAGAGCAAGTTGCTGGCCAATCCTAGCCACTAGGTTGTGTCTGTGCAAATACTCGCCGTTAGCAAGACGAGAACAACCAGAAATAATATGTCGAATGGATTCACCGGGACAGTGGCATGCCCGACAGATGTCAACCGTGCCGTCCTTCACAATATAACACCATTAAAGTATTTTATTATTAAACTTCATAATTATTTTTTGGTCTCCTTACTGATTCGGTCGTTGTGCTTTTTACAAGAAAATACATCCGGAATTAATATTTATAACTTCAGCCACTAACTGTACCAAAATCAAAAACAAAACACTACCTTTCATCTTCATATCGCACGGTACCTACACCTCACTCAAGATTGGATCCAAGTGAATTGAGATCCTGCCTGTTATCAGACAGACCGCAAATAAAGACAGCACAGTATCGCATTTATGAGATGAAACAATGTTTGTAAGTGCTGTGATTTATGGGGACAGTGGCACCATGAACACGCCCAAAGACCGTGTCTGGATAAAAGAGGAGGATTTTATCTGTTTTTATTAATGCATGGATGTATGGTCTGAGTATTGCGGACTGAATTGGAGTTGGAGCAGCAATCAGTGGTACAAGTTTCTAAGCGATTTTTAGCAAAATTAGAGGTTTTGTCGTATTAAGACTAAAATTTGGTATTGCAGTTGGATGCAGTTCTTTGGGATCTATATGTATTTATAATTTTAGATTATGAATTATTACCATCACACGAATACCTTATTGAATATGTTGTTTGTTAAGTTACTGGCTCTGGCCACAAAGTATTTGGCCGGAGTAGGTGGGAAATTTGGAAGGCAGCAACTTTTGTCCATGAATGAATTTAAGACAGTCAGCATGTAGCTTTAAGCTTAATTTGATTTAGCTGTATCGATTTTTCAAAATTCATTTGTAGAATCGATAAGAAGATGCAAAACCAGTTTGAATTGACAACAGACACATTATAAATTATAATGTTTAATTATAAATAATTAAGTCGTGCACTAGTCAGTAGTCACGCTTGTTCATGATGCATAAAATCAAGAAATAAAATAATAAAAAATCTGACACAACAAAAACTTATTAAAAATTAATAGCAACAATTTGTCAGATGAATATTAAAACTTCACTTCATTGGACACGACGCTAATTGGAAAGATAAAGATCGAATAAATTATTCAATTACACAATCGAAAAGTAGTAATGACTATAAGAGCTGACAGCTCATTACTATTAAAAAAATAATTATTGTAAGTCATAACTCGTGCGGAGTCGTGCGGAACGAGAAAATGTTCCGATTAAACGAATTCGGTACACAATTTGGTCGCGGTGTGAAACCAGAAAGGACAGTTGGAAACAAAATAAACACTGGTATAAAATTAACTTTTTACAAACGATGTCAGTTGGTGACTACGTGTCGACTCGTAGGCTACTTAAATTGGACATCTCGGCCGATACGGGCCGCGGCCTGTCAGAACTCCTTGTTAATGATCACACGAAATCATTAAACACGATAATAAACTTAAACACTATACAAAAAGACAACAAAACACTTCAATCTTCGTTTTAATTGTCTCGTATAAAAATTATGAATAATTTTTCATTCCCCAGCCGAAATTAAAAGAACAATTTTACATACCGACGCACGCAAAAAAAAGGCTTAAACGAGAAACTCTTCCGAGAATCTTATTAATAATACATTTGAGAAGTGTTAATAAATCACTTGTTAATTAGCTACTATTACACAGTTGAAAGCTATAATTGAACAATGTATCTGTTACTTGACTTTTTAGATAGATCTGTAACAGCATCAGACGGCCGCGAACAAAGAGCTAAGACTACGCCAAAGAAAAGGAACAATAGTGGTGTGAATGTTACACTCGGATATTACAATAATGGTATCGATTATAATTTGCGTGCGATGCGGTCGAAGATACGGGCGGGAGGCGACACGTAAGCGACAGGCGTTCGCAATCGGCGTCGCGATCGACTCTTGCGCACCACACCGCACAATGCTATCGTGGCGCTACGATCGCGGACATGCCCTCTCGCGCCATTACGATTGGTGCTTTCAACGTATACGCACCTATTTTATGGTAGAATGATTAGCTGTTTATGAAAGGGTTGCGTTTAATATCGACAAGTTTTTCAGAAATATATTTTTGAAATCATGAAAATATAGGTGAGGCATAATGGTGGACAAAGTGAAGGTCCATATATTTTTATTAAAAGTATCACACATAGAAGAAAAGCCAAAAGAGAAAGAGGAAGGCTGACTGCCAGGTCAAAGTCGCATAAAAAATATCGAAACTACGCTCGCGAACAATGAATCCGAGTCACCAACATAAACAAAACAATGTTTAACAAGGTTTATGTTGGTGACCCGGATTCATTGCTCCCGAGTGTAGTAGAGAGCAATGGAATTAGTTGCCCCGATGAAAGCATGGACATGTAGTAAACTCAACAAAAAAAAAACTGTGGTGACGAAACTTTTACTACTTTTCCATAAAAAGAGAAAACCAGTATACAGATGTTTTAGTACTACCAATGAAAGTAAAAATGCAGTAAACAACTCGTAATCTTGATATGCTGATGTGCCATTAGGCGTCTATGGAGCCGAATTTTAGTTACACGTTTGATCTTAATTGAACAGTAATAAAATAGGTTTTACGATTTCGGCATAAAAATAGAGAAAAGAAAAAAGATAAAATATTTTATTGATGAAGGAAACTAAAGACCGCACAGTGAAATTCATGCTAAATAGATTCAATTCAAGTCCAATCAAATTCCTTTGGATCGGGCCCGCTAGGCGACTAAGTAGAATATTCCCATGCCTCATTTCTATTTAACATACGTAATTCAAAAGCCATAAAACGAAGTTTGCAGAATGTCGCAAGTTATAAGCGGAAGCGGAAACATAAATTAAATCATCAACATTTTTATTTAATTTTAGTAAATTAAATAGTTTCTTGTTTGCATTTTCTTATATATTATGTAAACTATGAACAGGCAATGTAATAAAAAAATAAGTAAGTGTCATATTAATTAAATGCTCAGCCAACCGAAAATGTATGTCTCTGATGATTCTACATAGAGTTATTGTTTCATGTTGTACTTTCTATTGTTATAATAAAAAAGCTATGATTGAAATTTAAAAGTATATTCTATAACAAAAAATCGGCTGTCTAAGGCGTGAAATATACACATCCAATGGTGATAAAATATTTAGACTTCAATTTCAAAGATTTGAAACTGATATAAAATTTACAAAGAATCTCTTCAAGTTTGATAATAATATGATTGAAAAGCACTCGCGCCTTTGTTATCCTTCAACCGCAGTACAGCGAGAGGCAAAACTGTCGCCAGCCGAGGCCCGAAGAAGGTAGGAGCGAGTAATAAACACGGCCGCGTCAATAAAAGTCACCGTCCCACCATACACATGTCCACTGCCCGCTAGCAGGTGTACTGCCTAGGATATGGCAGTAGGGTTGCCTATTTATATTCAGGAAATATTATAAATTGAGTTCTTTATTGTTGTCAAAATGACGGCCCTTGTACTTTTAATATTTTTTAAAATTTATATTGCTCTTGTAGTCTTCTGGAAATCGATAAAATGTGACTTCAAACGCTATCAGGGGATCGATTGGCGCCAGTGACTTGATACGTGAATCGAAACTGAAATTATCTACACTTGTTTACGAATAGATCTGTATTGAGTTTAGCAACGGTTACTGCTGAAAGTATGGAATGCCAACGAAACGTAAAACTGTGTCGATCTTCGTTTACATTGCTTTTGTACTACATATTAATTCCTTGATGTCAGAATCAATCTTTTTATAAATAAAGATTTATTTCAGATACTTTAATTTTAGATCCTCATTATTCTACATCCAAGAAATCCAAAAAAAAAACAAAAATTATTACTCTAACTGAAACAGTCTACTTATTCGAAGATTTTATTTTCGCTATCTCACTTATGCCTTCATAAAGATAATACATTTTACGACCAGTAGCAGAATGGTTTACAGTAAAAAAGTTCTTTAGTACCTACAGTGATAACCCTAGTCGGTCGTAAACACGTACTATGCAAATACGCGGGCTTGTAGACGGATGCTGTCAACATTTTCATACCATAATATTGAAACACTGGCCGTACAGCGTTTTATCTCAACAGTTTTAATTTTAAGCAGCTCTTTATAATAATTTAGCTGCAAATGAGTCAACGTGTTGCCGCAATAAAGTATACAATTTATAGTTCCTTGGTTACGGATGATTAAGACTTGACCCAACGAGATGGGTGTGTCACCTTAATCATAATAATATTACGGCGATTTAATTTGCATGCTCGCTCACACACATGGCCGGCAAAATATCGACGCATATATAAAGCGTTATCTAGAACCGTCAATCGCAGCAAGAACAACGCGTTTTCTTTACAATAATTGAACAAACTAACGCCAGTCAAACGCATCCGGTCTTACAAATCGTGTTTAAACTTGAGACAACTGGCTGGTGTTGCAAACGTCAATCTAACACGAAAGCTCGCAACGAGGTGTTTAATGATGCAATAATTTGCATAGGGGCCCGTTGCTGAGAAACGCGACCTATTCTCACGTCTGTCTTCGGCTATAAAGTTTCCTTTTACAGTAGCAACTCTTGTTATGTGAACTCTTGTGCTAAATATCCGCAAGTCGACACGATCTCGTTCTGTGTTCGCTCGTCATTTGCGCACCACCTAAACATTCACAACAACCGTCCGTCAACTTACCATTTAATGACGCCTTATTGTTTATGGACTGTTAAACAGCAGAAATGGTTACCTGAAAAAGGCAAAGAAATCGCTTTATTATACAACAAATGACAGTCGTAAACGTCAAGCGAGTGTAAACGAAAACATTAAAAAAACACACAAATTGAGAAATGATCAGAATCAATTAAGTATCGGTGGTCGGGTTCGTAAAATCGGATGCCTTATTCAGTAGGTTGGGCACGGGCATCGGGCGTCCCGCGCACGGGCCGGCCTGCTAAACCCCCGGCGCACAATCTGACATTTATGAGTGCCATAAAAACGCTCAAGTAGTGACTTTTACTACTTGTTTAGTGAACATAAATGTCTTTGCCTTACCCGCGCTCAACGTCGTCCGTATTTAAAAGCGCACAGTTTCGTGCACAGTTTTGCTCCTTTTCCTCTTTTTATTTACTGTTACTGTACTGTTATGCAACTGTATAATGCTTTGGTTACTTTTCAGCGACAATTTATTGGTGTCGTCTTTTGTCTTTATTTTAGTGCCGCGAGAACATGGTTTGTTTTAGTTTTATTTGCGTATATTTTGAATTGCTCGAAATGATAAATAGCGAAAATTTTTGGACATATTTCGTGCTGCGACCTCGAAGGTGCTTTCTTATAAAGGAAAGTCATTAATCAAGCTAATCACACGATGATCGTTTTGAATACGTTTGTCGCGTGTGTTGATTGATATCTTGACGATGTTTACAAGCTTCGTAAAACTAATTAGACACTTACATTTGTTATGCAGGTGGCGTGGGGACCTCGTAGCGTACTGACAGCTTGAAAATTAAATTATGACATCGATGTGATTTATTCAATTATTTAATAATTTACTATTATTAATTGTTTTATCAAAATAAACATAAACATAAAATCACGCCTCTATTCCCCGAAGAGTTGGGCACAGGTGTATATAGGTAGTAACACCCTCATTTCGCCGCTATGTTTATTAAGTCACATCTAATAAGGAGGCGATCCTATTGCCATCAATCAGGCACAAATCCAAACTCCGGGCTGCTACTGAGCAATTACACACGGAGAAACCCAATAACACTGCCCGACCTGGTGATCTAACCCAGGACCTCACGATCAGCAGTCGCGCGTGCCACCACAAGACCAACGAGGCAGTTCAAATAAACATCTGATAATGAAATTGTCTGATAAAAATTTCATAATGAAATACGTAAATTAATAACGTTAGATTTGAGGTCAACAAACAAACCGTTATCCCGCCCCAATTCCATCATGCCAACCAAAACAATGCATCACAACTTTTCTTTCTTAGACCTCCCTGTTGACCGGTCTGACCGCGGTCATAGGTATTCCACAATCGTTCGACCGTCGTTTGGCAAGCATCGACGGTTTAGCATAGGCCACCCACATGCCTTGCCTACATACCTTCAGGTTTATGGTCGTCGGTCTACGAATAATAATACTGCACCTAGACCCAAGGCCGGGCAGACAATAGTGTCTTGATTGCTTTTTGCCCTTAACAGTTTGTTGTGAATAATTAAATATGTTGACAATGTATGATGCTATTTTTAAAATGACGTAATGTGATACCATGACGTAGGGCTGTTTTTTTCAGGCTAAGGTCGATTTTCTTACAGCCCCTAAGATAATTTTCATTAATATTGACTGTTCTTATAACTGATAGGTCTCAATAAGTGTATCCTTAACATCAATGTTAATAACTGCCTTAACCCTGTGAAATGTATAGAAAAGATAGCCCACAGCCTGTCGTGTGGTGATCTTATCCTCAAAAAAGCAGCCTTAAGTACAGGTGCCTTCCATTTGAAGGACTTGCAATGAAGCATTTACAACTGAATCTCTGTCTAGTGGAGTTCTTTTTGTAGGTATATCTTTGTACCTGGGAATTGTAGAGCTGTGCAAATGGTCTGATACCTGTATACTTGAACAACTGATGAAGCGGTTTGATAACAACAAGGATTACGATGACCGCAATAATAACTAGACCCAATTCAAAATCTTGCCTAATCAGTATCAATGTCAAGAAGTCCTATTTATCGCGACTGTTTGTTATTCCTGGCCATTGTTTATATCGCACCAAAAGAAAGTCCTTCTGCATACCACTGTAATATATTCGTCCGTCAGCCATACCTTGTTTTCGCTTCAAATTAGACAATTAGGAGTCGGGTTGTGACGCTAAATCTATTCAATTAAAGCCGAGTACGCACCGGTCACCTACCGCGGCGATTTTTTAATCGTATGTATGCGACGTGCGATTCGCGACTACATTTCGCATATCAATGCGATGGACAAATTGATGAAAAAACGTTCGACAGCGCGTGTGGAACACGAGTTATGCGCGCACTGTGTGTACGATTTTGAAATAATTGCAGTGTTACGTGTGTTTTGGTCAGGTCATATTTTTATATTTTACGAGTCTAATTTTGAAATGTTTTGACGCTAATCTGGATAATACTTCGCTATAAGTTAAAAAACGTGCAAAACAGAAAATCTCTTCAGTGAAAGGTTGGTCTTTCGTTTTACTTAAAGCAATAACCCACAAAAGTAACGCCAAAAGTGATTTCAAGAGGTCTTTTCGCCGTCCCATGATAAAAACATCGATTTGAACATGTCACATCATATTTCGCAGCCCTAAACAAATATTTATCATACAGTTTAGTAAGTAGTACAAAATCGGAAAGCGAATGATTTACATTTGCTAGTAGGTCCGTATTCTAGTTGGACGGCCCGACCATGTAGTAGCTAAACTTGAAGTAATGGCCTACGTGCCTTAACACACGTGCACCCATCGGTTGACAGGTATAAATCGGCGCGAAAACATTGTGAAATTGAACTCGCGAAATTTTTGTTTGCGAAAATTAGAGTTGTATTAGAAAGATACTCAAGGCAGCTCTATATCGTACATAACCTGAAAATAGTCTACTTAATAAAAGCTTTTTTGTGTAGGTACGTAATGAAGAATCACGAAAGCTTTGACGACTGATAGTTGGGATAACCATCCAAATTATGAACCCAAAATATATTTCAGCCTAAATGCCAGATATCAAAATTGGTAGTAGGCTGAAACCTGAAATTTCACTTAAGAAAGCTACAGAGGCTTATCTCTAGCTTTGATCTACCAAAGGATAGTGCTTCCGGTTCGGCTATTCGCAATTCTAGAAGCCTCGTCTACAGATTTAAGTGCATCACAGAATAAACAGGAAACGTTTTCACTGGTAGATGACGCAGGCAATCAATTCAATAGCTTTATTAAACAACCAACTTAATCACTCGATCACAATCTGAAACCCAGCCAATAATTCCTATTAGCACTAATACATTCCCAGTCTTAATACATACGGTAATAGAAGGTGTCTCGTTTATGAGGCGTGCCACCCAATGACGGGCAGCGTCGCGCCGTCAAGCGTGAACCACGATGGACCGTCAGCAAAACCACGTCCATAGTGACAATATTAACATAATTACCCACAGTAATTTATAGGACATGCTCCGATACCTTTAACGTGTTATTAAGGGTTGAACTCGTGGTAGGTCATGAGGTGGCTGGTATGATCGTAAGAAGTGCAATTATTGGTGTCATTACTAAGTTGTTAAGTGGAAAATTATGGATTAGTATCCAGATAATTGCTTGGATACTAGCTGTTTTAACGTCGTGTTTAATATGAATGGAATTTTGGTAAAGAGGTTTCGAGTTTTTATTTTGTTAAGTAAAAAGTAAAAACTAAACGTAATTTCGCGCTTTCGACGAAATGATTAATAGCTCAGATTAAAAAATAAAAAATGGAAGTACGTACGAAAGAAACTACAGGTACGTTCGTTTGGTAAATTACAACAGCGAAATACAGTGTGCAATGTATCTACAATGTAAACTGTAATTTGTCAGATAGTGTTATCAGTATCAACCAGGCGCTTGGCCAGTTAGCTGTCAGCCACTATTTATCTTTCAACCAGTCGAAGGTACGTGTGCGTCTAGACACACGCTAATTGTATGGTGATAGATTAGCTACTACATTTACACGCTGTTAACCGCAATAAGATTTACATAGGCATTTTTTAAAGAAGCTTTGAATTCTTCTGAGTCTCGGACTACAACCGGTACATTTACCCCACATGTAGGTAATTGACTGTTAACTGTCAATGCGTCAAGCATCAAGTTTAGTGAGAATGGCAATAATGTGTTTCTTCTGAAGTACAAAAAACGGTCTAGAGTGCGTTTTGCAAATTATATTTTTCTTTCTTCGTTTTTAGTTGGCGCAAAAACGGTTCAGCTAATTCTAGGAAAAGTTTGTATCAAGAAATGGCAAAGTATGAATTGTAAACTGTATAGTTACACCTTACGGTGATAATAAACTATTCCACAGTTTACGACTTGTTTCGTAGAACAAGCGGGGAAGTTCAACTTGTATAAAAGTTCTGAGGAACAATTCATCTTGGATTAGCAGCTAAAACTAGCTGAACACTGACGAAACCCGTACACGCTGCAAAGCCATTTGTTTGCCGAATAAACAAAATATAAATCAATCCGTCAGACATCACTGTGTTCACCCCCCAACCACGGTCGATCGGCCACGACGGCTCCCGACCGAGGCCGACAGAACCCGACCAATCCCGACCGAATGCGACTCTGATTTAAATGTTAATCGGCGAGTGTCGAAATTATTAATTACTGTGTACATCGCGGGTACGTTACGCATGCAGATTGCTATGCTAACGAATGATTAACTATGCATGTGCACGCGCAGATTTAGATTTTATGCCGTGTTCGGATTGATGGGCGGTGTGCTGCTGAAATTGATTGCTTTTCATGTAATTTGGAAATGTTTATGCCTGACACGGCCTTTTTGCGTTTTGTGATTGATGAGATTATTGATTAGTCTTTGTGGAAAATTTATGAGATTGAAATGGAAAATTTGTGTCTCTACAATGTACGTTAAACATAAAATGTTTATTTAACATTAAATTGTGTTCTGTATGCAGTAGGTAGAGACTAGACTGATAGTCTAATGTAGAAAATAAGCAACCGTAAAGTCAGTAATATTTACAGAAAATCATATCTATCAAGCGAGAAAACGTACAAATGCATCGCAAATAAAAAGTTAATTAGCGCTTCTAGGTATGAAAATGATGGCGGTTCTTACTTCACTAATAATTATAGATAATTACACTACATTTGTCCAATAGTTTAACATACAAGATCGATAACGCGTCAAAATGGCCTCCAGCTACAATTGAATATTAGACGCACCGTTTTTCTCTTTATCACCGGTTTAGAACCGGAATAATTATAGGAATAATTACTTTTACGGTGTTATTGAATAATGAGTTTACTCAGCCGCTTATTAATTATATTTTAATATAAGACATGGGCTTGTGTAATTATACTGTCTAATGAATATGTCGGTGATGTAGATCCTGGGCTAGCAGTATAAGAAGAGAGTCGAGCAAGATGTTGAAAACCAATATGAGAGGCAATCAATGCGATTAGGTACCGTAAAACCTTACAACTTTGCCAATTTGATCTAAGTTTGCCCAGCAGGGTATTTGTTACAAACATTGAAAAATATGGAAAACATTTGTAGTTGCGTGTATTCACGTGTAAATTATACACGCAACTACAAATTAAAGCTTTCCATATTTTTCAATGTTGGAACAAATACCCTGCTGGGCAAACTTAGATCAAATTGGCAAAGTTGTAAGGTTTTACGGTATTGATAATGGATAACCGGAGGTAGGGTTGCCAAGCAAAAAAATATAAAAAAAGGACACAGATTCATATTTAGCCGGACATTTTGCCCTGAAAGCCTGTCACAATGGATTTGGACACACTGGACTCCTGCGAGATCGCAAGTCATGCGTGTCCGCGTGAGCCGTTCGCGCGCTTTCGTTCGGCATCTTTTGGCGGGGCGGGGTTGACCAAAGGCCTAACAAAAGTCGGATAGGCCGGACTTGTATATATTTGGCCGGACATGACTGCAAAAAGCCGGATATCTGGCAACCCTAACCACCTCTGACTTTTCGATTTTATGTGCGGATCAAAATAAACATCGTGAGGAAACGTCACACCTGAGAGGGCTCCTAAAAGTTCTCGATGGTGTGTGTAGTTCACAAACTCGCGCCAGGACATCGTGTTGGACTGCGGCCTAGACCCTTCTTATTCTGAGAAGAAGCCCCTGTCCAGCAATGGGACAGTAATTGGCTGATTAGCTAATACGAGCCAATAGGATAATAAAATTGATAATATCTAAAAAAAGTCCAAAAACCTGCTAACCATTAATTACTGGCACTGGCACTACTTAGTTATAACGCTTAATGAATATAAAATAACATTAGTCATTATAACACATGTTATTTGTCGCACTAAATTAAGGACATTCACGTCATTACTGGCGTCTAGTACTTGATTAATCTTGCCTCCGCTTTCAAACGAGGCATTGCATTTGATTGTCTTGAGACGGACATTACGGTTGAATTTAATCTAATCTACGATTTAATTGGCATTTATCGCGGACTATTGCAATAGGCTTCTGGCATTTTAATGAACATTATAATAATTATATGGTGTACCTACATAGTTTAGCAACCAGGAATTGATTTGATAAATCAAAATTATGTTTTGATTGCAATAGATGCATAGTTCTGTATATATCGCTCTATACGTATCTCAGCGGATATTTCTGTACGAGTCTTGGTCCAAGTAACTGAAGAAGATGCGCATAACCAGCGTGAACTTCGCTTCTTCAGAAAAAGCGAAGTTCGCGCTTGCTATGTGCGTGAAATGGGTGCACCTCCCTCAGACCCTTCGTTCCCTTTTAGCGCCTTGCTTTTATCGTGATGTGTCTGGACCGTCTAGCTATCTCATTTTCACGCAGTTATAATAGAATACCACGTGTTTCCACTGCTCTGACTCAGATGCGTGCAAATGAACAATATTATAGTATAAAAAGTGACTTTATGCTATAAAATATATTTGTATTATTCATATTTAAATTTTAATACTTTATTATTTCACTTTAGGCAATAACTTTTATCTGCAGGGATAGATTTTTTAACACGCACAGAAAAAAGTAATATTTATAATGATCTTTATGATGAGCTTTTATAATAGCTCATTATAAAGCTCATTACAAATATTACTTTTTTCTGTGCGTATTAAAAAATATATCCCTGCAGATAAAAGTTATTGCCTAAAGTGAAATAATAAAAGCTTTAAAATAAAATAAGTCTTTTCATCCGATGCCATTTTGGCCGCATCTCTCCGATCTCCTTTACTATTAGGTTTGTCCAACTCTTATGATGAAAAGTTAGTAGCAAAACAACTTATAAAACTTTGAAGAGACTAGACAGACGCCTGTCTATATCCGGTGCCGGAAAGAATCCAGTTTAAGGCTAGCTGTTTAAGTTGATTTGCAACTACATAACATCACGCCTTGTATTCCCTGAAGGGTTCAGCAGAGGTGTTTTAATACACCCTCGTTTCGCCAGTTATATTTTAAGTCCCATGTAATAGGAGGCGAGCCTATTGCCATTAACCGGAGACAAATCCAGACTCCAGGCTGCTACCGAGAAATTCCTAATAGTAAAAGCCAATAACACTTTGCCCGACCTGAGGATCTAACACAAGACCCCGTCCTCAGCAGTCGCGCTTGCAACCACTAGATCAACAACAAGGCAGTCAGTTGAATAGTAACTAATCTACTAAGTTATCGTCACACTCACCTACTTACTATTTCTCGAAGAAGTAGACAGTCATACATTGCCTTATACCTACCCACAGTCATCCGGTAACCTTATTTTTTTATAAATCAAAACACGTGCATGTATTGAATTTGGATGCCCTTCATCGCTTTTATGTAACACTGTTTCGTGCATTCTTTCCTAAGTGACAAACAAGAATATTCCCAGACAGATAGATTGCTGTTTGACCGAGTTTCTATAGATTTATTTAGTTTTTAAAACTTCGATGGTGTATGAATCAAACGTCACCACACATCAGAACTAGGTATGCACTATATATAAAGTTTCTGCGCCATTTGCCGTCGGTTCGGGCAGGCGATGCGTTCGCGATGATTTGTGATGCCTACCGCTGAAAGCTCAAACTATCCAATAAAATATACTGATTTATTGGTAAATTTTCACTATGTATAAGCCAAAATAGTCCATGTTTCATAACTGATGCCACATCATTGTTGGTAATGGAGCGGAAGCTGATAATTTTAAAGACTTGCTGTTGCACAAAATTTTGCGCTAAACTATTATCTAAAATTAGGATTAAATTACAAACTAATCAATATTGTTATTAAAACTAAATTTTAACTTAACTTTTATTCAAATCCGTTCAGCCGGTAATGGGTGAAAGAGTAACAAACATCGATCCATCCATCAAATCCATCCATCAAATCCATCCATCCATCCATCCATCCTCACAAACTTTTACATTTATAATATTAGTAGGAATTAGTAGGATAGGGTAGGATACAATGTTACCAAGTTAGCTTTTTGATTCTTAAAATTGTGAATGTGGTGTTGCACTATAAGATTATTTCAAGCATGTAATTTTTGTTACAATTTTGTTTGAACAATTGTTGGTGAACAAAATAAATAAAAATAACTATTGGGTCCCCACCTATGAAATTGGCGTTTTTTTCTCACAAATAGAGAACCTCGTCACTTCTATAATTTGGAATATTCAGCAATTGCTTGATATTATATCGAATAATGACCATCATAGACAACTACCAATAGTAAAAAAAAACCTTATTACTTATAGTTTTCTACACATAAAAAATACCTTAAAAATGACTCCTCTTTTTGTTAGCAGAAATGACCACTATTTTTGTTTTAACTTAGCCAAAACTTATTTTTGTCGCATAATCTAAGAAGCATACGTTATCTTAGTTTTTAAACATTAGTGCATAAAAGTTTTAAAACATTAGTGTTCACAGTTGTTAAATAAGAAAAGAAAATGTTAGTATGAAAAATGCAACTTCTTTAAAATTCTCCATACAAAACGCTGATTTCATAGGTGGGGACCTAATATAACAAAGCCACATTATCAACTATGTTCATTAATTCTAAAGAGCTTTTCTACTGGTACCATAATATAAAGCTCTTCTCTACATACCCACTTAGTTTTTTATTTTAAGTAGTAGGTACTAGATATTAGCAGTGATAGTTTAGTAGTGTGACCGTCGGACTGCCAAGTGATATGCCTCGAGTTCGAACCCAAGGCACGCACCTCTAGCATTTTGGATTCATGTGCGTATTATATAATTATCACTTGCATAAAAAAGGTGAAGGAAAACATCGTGAGGAAAATGACACGCCTGAGAGATATTTCTCGACGGCATGTTAAGCCAAGTCAGAGGCCCATGGGCGGCATAAATTCTGAGACCAGGTTAGTCACTATCCACACGAAAAGAAGAAGAAGTAGTAGGTATTATTATAATGAAAACTATGCACATCGAAAAAAGCCAACATGTCCAAACTGTCATAAATAGAAATACGCATTATCAGAATACTAATGCGATGTTTTATAGTTTTTCTTCGATCACCATTCCTATTCCGAAAATACTTTTAAAAAACGACACGTGCTCTACAAATTAAATATTTCGGACACGCACGTGTATGTGGCGTTATGATTTGTTTAAATAAATAATAGAATATGGATGAATTATTTATGACCTGTATTATCAGGTCGATAGTCTAATGATTAAACTATAATAAAATATAACTGTTGATGACATTTTCATAATTAAAATTCAATATAGTTGATTGAAATGTGCCGATAAAAATACTTTGTGAACGAAGCTTTTATTATATTTAAACTTTTAATTGTTTATTAATCAAAATTATAAGTGGTGGACAGATTAAAAATTTTATTTCCCCCCGTGGCTGAAGTCAGTAGTAAGAGGCGACAAATCTGGCACCATATTGTACCAGAAAAATGGCAATATTCGCGTCATATATTTACATGGGACTGAGGCGAATCGTGGGTATACTGTGTCCTGTAGGTATTAGGAGAACACCCCTGCTTACTCCTTCGGGGATTACATATTACTTAAAATCTTCAGGATATAGGTATTAAGTATCAACTACAATGAGGCATTTACTACAACTTTCCTTTATTTTGTCTTTCCGTTATATTATTTTTCTGTTTTACTTTTGAACGTTAGAAAGTTAAAATATTAACAGTTTCAACAAACAGACATCCACGTAGCATATGGAAGGCTACATAACAGTCTACAACACCTTAAATCGTCATGGCCGGTGTTATGAAAACTTCAAAAACAAACCTGGGAAACACCATATCGATACATCCCGGAAGCATATCGGTGTCACATTAGCTACAGCCCTACATTAAAATTCACTCAACACTTGATCCAGGAGTTATCACGTATCGAAAAGAATAGAGCCATAATATTTTATGATCCCTTGTGCGCCTTACCGGGCGGCGTCGATGTTCGAATTTTAAACAAAACGCGCGCGCGTATGTGTCGATTATATCGATGAGTCGATTAATAATTAGTCGATTTTTTATTGGCTGTCAATAATATTATGAAATAATAATTATTAGAGTTGACCGGAAATATATTGTGAAGGACGGCACGGTTGACATCTGTCGGGCATGTCACTGTCCCGGTGAATCCATTCGACATATTATTTCTGGTTGTTCTCGTCTTGCTAACGGCGAGTATTTGCACAGACACAACCTAGTGGCTAGGGTTATCCACCAGCAACTTGCTCTGAAATACAACCTTGTGGACGCAGAAGTACCATACTATAAGTATGTGCCCGACCCAGTTCTCGAGAATGGTCATATCACATTGGACTGGGATCGATCTATCATCACCGACAGGACTATTGTTGCCAATAAGCCTGACATAGTGGTGATAGATCGATCAGAGCGTCTCACAATGATTGTTGATATCACTGTCCCACATGACGAGTACCTTGTGAAAGCCGATAAAGATAAAGAAATTAAGTATCAAGACTTGGCACACGAGGTTGTCGACATGTGGGAGGTTGACTCAGCAGTCATTGTGCCGATAGTCGTTACGGCCAATGGCTCAATAGCCAAGAGTCTCGACCAGCATCTGACGAGGCTCTCGTTGGGCAGCTGGGTCAAGGGCCTGATACAGAAAGCGGTACTTCTAGACACGGCACGTATTGTCAGGAAGTTCCTCTCTCTGAGGCCCTGTCCACCGGTAGCTTGGACCCTGTTCCCGATGCCGGTGGGCTACTATTTTTTATATTTTTAAATGTTTTTTGTTTTTTATATGAAAATATTTAAAAATGTAATCATATATGTATATAAGATGAATAAATGAAAATTATTAGAGTTGTAACAATATGAGTCATGGAATACACGTGTGACTTTAGTGTTTTTTTGCACAGTTTACGTAAATGTATGATTTATTTCTTTCTTTCTAACAGAGATTGACCTTGCATTGAATATTCTAGAAGTTCTGCCTAGCTTTTTCCCAATTACATTGGGGTCAGCTTCCAGTCTAACCAGATGCATCTGAATACCAATATTTTACACGGAGCGACTGCCATCAGACCTCCGCATCCCAGTTACTGGGCAATGCCGATACCTATACTAAAATTAGACTGGCTGTCAGATTTTCGAACATATTCTGACTACCCATAATGACTGTCATAGCTATTCGTAAGGCACCTGGGACCGACGGTTCAAACGTGCTGTCCGAGACACTGAGGGGTCCCGATGTGTAACGAACACCTATCCTCGGACTGACCGCGGTAAAAGCAGCTTAACCTTGCAAATCGTACCTACACAAGCCTTATAGAATATTCTAGAAGAATAGGGGGTAATGCACAAATTATAACACGGGAATAATGTAACTATGTAGTAACATTCAGTGTAGTATGCAAAAGAGAAATTGTCCTACATGCTGTCTGTTTAAAAGCTCAACTTTTCTAAGTAACTCCAAACTTTGAAAGGCACTTAATCGTGCCTGATATTTGTCTTAACAGCGTGCAGGTATCATGAAACTGATATCGAGATAGATAGGGCAATAATTCTTTCGACACAGCTCACGGTGCCAGCATGTTCGCGTGTTCTACCAAACGATCATTTGCAGTGTACAGTGGGAATAAAAAGTTAGAGCAGGAATAAAATTAGGTTTGTTTTAGAACTTACAAATTACTAACTTGTTTCTTACAAAAACTTAACTTACAAAAACTTAACTGTTAACTTGAATAAATTCAGCCAGGGTAAATGATATGGAGTTGTTTGTTGGTAGTTAAAGATTATAAAAGTGACAGCTTAGTAGCCTATTGCCTATAAGGATAATAATAAAGCTTTAGACGCATTTAACACTGATACTTCTAAAGCAGATGATACTCCATATTTTTCTTTTATTCCGAAACATGGAAATTTACCGGTCTGTGACATAATAACTAACATAAGTCCACCTTACTCCAAACTGACAATAAAACTTGGATTTACAAGAATAAACACGTAATAAATGTCGCTGCTACCATTACGCCGGATTAGAATGTCGCCAAGGGACAGGCCGGCAGCTTGCATATGTTCAAGTGATTTTTCACGGCTACGGAACCCGTGTTCAAAGGGCACGCAGTACGGTGTCGCAATCACGATCCTCGATCACGACTGGTCCTTCTACTATTCATTTGTATTACTTTTACAACCAAAAATAGACGTTATACCTTTAGAGCTAAAGTCTAAGGTAACCGCAAAAGGATATTGGCTGGTTCCGATTAAGAAATTTGCGATTTTAATATCCGAAAATAGGCTCTATTTAAATGCGGTTAAAGGTTAAACTGATTGCGAAATTATGTTTGCTAAGTGGTAAAATGTCTCTAGACCGTGTCGCTACTAGCCTTAAATGCATTAAGTTTGTTTTAGAGATAATAATCGTTGCGAATGCAAGTGCTTTGTTGTTTCAAAGATAGAGTTGTTGTTGTTGATTTATTTTTGGTCAACCATTGTTGGACTTAATAAGGGTTGGAAATATTCAATTATTATATTGTGCTAGTAACGTTGTACACGTCTGTACTAATGTAATGTAGCTAGCACAGTGACTGCTTAATTAATTTTATAGTTATGATATGACACATTCAATTCTGCCAAGTTTAAAATAGAACAGACGAATAATAAAGATGTTTGAAACTGAATTATTTAATCGAATATTTTACTACAGAAATTGAGCGCCTTATTGCAGAAAATTCTGTGTATAAATATATAGGTAGGTATTACTCAGAAAACGAAAACAATGTCGGAAACAAGAAATAGCTCAAAAATAACACAGAAAATAAAACACGCCGTGTCAAATAATTTCCACGTTTATTTTCCTTCCCAGTTTTTTTTGAGGAAAAAATATCAAAACATTCACCTAACCTGGTTTTATTAAAATAATTTCGGAGGAGTGCGTGAGGTGGGTACCGATACTGCCTTCTGACACGCAACCTGACCCACAAACTTATCTTTACCGTTGACAAAATCAAAGGTAACTTATTTCTATACTATTCGATTCAGTACAGCCAACCTTCACCCAAAAATTTCCTTCTACAAAAGAAGTAATAAGTTTGTTAGTTGGCAGTATTATGGAGACCTAATCAGTGAAACCTGTCCCTCTAAGTTATAGCTCTGTATATTCATAAACATAGATAGATAAGAATTACGTTTAGGCAACACGAAGAAACTAATTAAGTTTGTATTATCTGATGGCTCCCACATAAGAGTTGCTCAATAGTTTTTAATTTCGTTTTATGAGTTGTGTGTACAGTATGTAATTTACTAGTCAATATAGATTATTTATGGATCCTGCATTTTTAACGATTATCTTATGTTACTTCAGGTACGTCATTAGGTAAGTAAGTTATACCTTTAAAATATTCTTAGGCTAATAAAATAATAAAATTCTCACTTAGTTGTGGTAAGTTAGTTTACTTTACAATATTTAGAAACGGATTGTAAGATTTTTAAAATGTTTGAATACTTAAAAAAATTAGGATTTTAATTTTCTTTGTAGGTACTTACTAGGTACCTATATGTATGAAAATGTTCGGATGTTATCATTCCTACATACATTTTTTTCTATTATAGTATCTAGATATACCTAAGATTACCTACAATATTTTTCTTACTACATGAAACATTTAAAACTGCATGTCTAAACAATAAAATGCACCTAATTATAATCGTTATACCTACTTAAAAACTTTGTCTAAACTCGCAAAAAACAATATTTTCGCCCAAAAAACATTAAAAGTATTTCCTAAACACAATAAAACAATATGACACTCGCATCCCCATCTTGCGAGTATTTCTCGGGCGGGGGTGGGACGTAGACAAATGACTCGCACCCCTGCTGCCCGAATGAGTTATAGCCACCAATCGAGCCTCGCCCGACAGCGGCCATTTTTAATTTTTAGGGGTGCTCGCACTCACCCTTACGAGTATTATTATTAAGTGTGCGCAGTAGTGATAACATGACGAATGTGGGGAAAGTAGGTATTTTTTAATGGTTGTAAGTGAGTAGGTACCTACCTATAGATTTTTTTGTGGTTTATTGATATGCATGAAAATTATAACTATCTTCGTTATTCTACATACAGAGGGATGCGTCCATTAGAATCAAAAAATAAATAAATAAATGTAGGTACCTATGAGTTTTCACTTTTTCCATAGGAATATCAATGTACCTACGTATACCTTTTTTTTCTTAAGCAATTGTGGTGGATGATAGCAAACATTTTTTTTTATTTTAGATACAACATCGGTGTGCAGTAGTTGGCTTGTAAAAACTCTTTGGAATAATAGTGTATTAAAACTTCACATTATTTTTTCAGCTCCTGAACTCTTAACTCGTCATAAAATAAAGATCCCGAAGTAATAACAAAGTCAACTGAAATAATAATCGTAAATAAATTTTAAATCTCATTGAAATACAACTTGGCACATATTCGTTGACTTGTTGTATTAGAACACTTAAATCAGAAGTTGATCTCACTACTAGACTTCAATAAATCCTTATTAGTTTATTAGTTCAGATTATGGCTCCGCACTACGTAAATATTTGAAGAGCCGCCCATTAAAATCAAGTTTAAATACGTCGTAAAAACTAATGCGCTCATAATCGTCGATTAAAACAAATTGAACCATAAACGAACATCAATGTTGACATAAATCACGCCCTCTAACGCTACAATGTTGAACTACGGGACATTTGTCGCTTCACTATCGTCTCAATCTCGCTCCGATGATGAACGAGCACTTTTATTGCGGTTACACGCTTGTTTATTTACTGCTTTGTAATATAATGTCAATAAACAACGTTGATAACTGAACGCGGCAATAAAATAATAATAAAACACGACAGTTATTGTGGCGGGAAGTGGCGCTCTCCTGCATTTGGCCGCGAAAACGCAACAACTCGAAACAGCGACATCTGCCATCGAATAGATGAACTAAGTGCTCAAATTAAGAATTCCGAATTCTAATGGTCGGTTTACATGAGGTAAGGAATATGAATTTATTCTAATAAGGTATTTCTTAAACTCAATACGCGTACAAAACGTCAATAAAAATTGAATACATCGTACGAATGTCAGAAAAAAATAATTATTGTCTAGTTAACAAGCGAAGATCATTTATCACACGCTACGGCCCATCAATAATTCATTACTAATAACACAGAGGCACTGACGTAATTAGTTCAATTACTCGCCCACCCAGTAATTCCGCCCCACCGTGTGGTAATTGAATTATTTATCTTTAGCTAAATTAGGAAAGGAAGATAAGTGCAATCTTCACCTTTAGCTAAGGTGTTCACGTTAGACCACATGTAATTAAGTGTGCGTTAAACGGAACCGAGACAATAGATGCGTGACCTAGCCCTGAGATTAATTCGCCTGATAACAAGTTTAATTTAATACGCTGAGAGTAGAGTATTTTATGCGGAACGGAACATATTCTAATAAGAATTTGATATTATTCAAATATTCTAATCATTTCTATTTTGAGTTCAATGTCGATTATTTTATACTTAATTATGGATTCTATATAAAACACAGCTTATTTAAGACATTATAGGCTTTTAAAAGATGGTAAGTTCCATATTTAAGTTATTTAAAATTCACAAGTATACTAATAAATTATGTGAATACACAAGCTGTAAAGAAACTAGTTCTAACGCTTAAATTTGATCTCAACTCGATTAATTTCAGGTCTTTACAACCGCACTTATAGTGAATTTCTTATGGCCTAGTAATTTTAATCTAGGGATTAACATTATAACATTACTATACAAGGACAATTACAAAGACATTAGTTAGTTGGAACATTCTCCGGGTTCATTATAAAGCATCGGGTCCGCACGACCCTCGGATTGGTCTTTGGGTCCTGTCGAGGAATGTTGACTATTAGAGGGGACTAAAAATTAATGTTTCCAATTTGTATACTATGCAGCTAGTATTTTAGTCAAGTATCTTTTGGTGAATACCGACATTTTTACTAGGAGTATAACATTACTAATTTACTACACATCGTAAAATGCCTTTATATTTATTTAAGGTCAATTCAGTGCCTATTATCATGTTTGCAAGTTTTGAAAGACAAACCTTAATTATAGCTCTAACAATTCATTCATTAAAATTGTAAAAGTAGTAAGTATAGAAAATGTCCAAGCTATAGAACATATTTGAATAAGAAAACTCCTAATAAGAAAATCGCTCCAATTTCCGATACCGCATCCATAATGATGCAAGCAGCGCAGCGTTTATCTATGCAAGTTATTGTACATTATGTGGGAACAATTACACATCCATTAATCAGAGGAGTCCTCCGACAGTTTATTGCGCCTCCGGCCCTCAGCCCTCCGGCGGTTACAACCCTTCCAACTTGAATTACGCCCTTTTCCAACAGCCACCCAACTCTGTACCAAGTTTACACTTGATTAGCCACGGTGACTTCGGAAAAGTTCGGCTCTGTGTATCCGCTGTTCTTTTGACAATGTATGATGATTTACGGGTTGAATTCTAGATTTGGTTATTAAGTAGCTTACGGCGTTTTAAAGTTAGCCGTGAAATCGTATTATAGAATACGGATATAAATTAAACTGTAGCTTAGCTTAAGAATTATCTATGTGTTGTTTTTTTTGTTTAACACCTGCCGAATTAAAGATTTACGATGCCGTTTTTTTCAATGACCTTAAAAGGCAACTGGGTAAGATTAGCTGTGGCGAGCAGAGAACCCGGTGTTGTGGTACAATTTGGCGAAGGCCCTATGTGATATGTCCACCAAATTTGGCTGCGATGAAGCTGAGTAGAACTTTTTATGTTTTTAATTAAATGAAGTTATGTTTCTGGAAGAAATGATTCATTCTATGTAAAATTATGAAACTTTGAACTAATAGTTATGTATTTGCGTCTGGCACGCAAAATATATGGATATCACTAGAAACTATTTATCTGCGAAAAAAATCATGAGGATTCTCACATATTGTTATAACTATACACAATACATAATAAAGTGTAGTAGCTGTTTAATATCTACGTATAAATTTATCAATAAGAATGGAGAAACACCATTCTTGAAATAATTCTAAACTATTTTTTTTAATAAACTTTTATAACAATGGGTTTAAAAGTGAAGAACAAACAATAAAAAAATAGTCACATTATATTCTTATCGGTCAATCTGATTAGATTTAAACTATTATGCAAATAAGCAAAATTAAATTAAACGAACACATTAAGGCCGTCATCCCGTGGAAAACATTACTCGTATTATTTAATACCATACATAGAATAGGTAATAAAGTATAAACATTACTACCATTTCTTGTGTTTTTTTTTGAAAACATAAAGTTCAGTAACCCCAAAACTAGCAACTATTTTAACTATCAAATTTGATGATTTTTTCGAATTTATTCTGCACAGCAATGTTAGCAGCACATAAGGCAATAACTGCGTTTTAAAGAGGCAGTGCGACGTAAGCGCAGCGCCAGTGCGGACATTAATAATTTTGGCGCGAACAAATGACGCGGCTGATTAATGATTTACGTACCCAATTCCGTGTTGTCCACGAGGGTATACGGTTGAGGGTATACAATGTATGTTGTATGTGTACTTCGCTATTAGAGATGTAGGCATCATTGCAACTGTTTCATCTCTTAGGGTTTATGTTTAGTTGTTTACTAATGCGCAATTAAATTCTGGCTCTACTTAGCGTGTTCTTAGAGAGGTTTAAAATCATTTTTTTCTACTCCAACAATAGTAGCCATCGCTGCACATGCAACTCTCCTAAAAGGAAGGTGTTATTATAACTTTTATCTTTATTAACTGACAGTTTCCAAAAAAACTTGAGTCTGAAATTGTATCCGATCTATTTATTAACATAAAATTAAAAAAAATGTCTAAAAAAATATACGACATGTAAACCCAATTTTACCAAAAGCACAGTGCTCTGAAAAATGTTCACCCTTTACAATTTATAAATAAGAATAAAACAAAACGAATTCTCATCTAAAATCTGGAAGAATAATAGCATTAATACTCCGTAGGTATATCTACCATATGCGACGTAGGGCCCAACTGTCGCAGGTCAGGTGTCCCCTAAAGGTCCACTCCAGAGGGGCCCTCTGCCAGCTAGACGCTTTTACATGATTTATGAGGCCCTTATTGATACCCATTTTAATTTGGTCCCATTTGAGCATGTAGGTATGTAGCAAGGTGCCTTTACGGTACATATTATTACAAAGAAGAATATCGATTGGTACTTACGCGATATTATTAATATTGTGCAACTACGAAGTAAAGAAAGTGTTTAGCAGCGATTTCAGTCGATTTAAACAAGTTGAAAGAAAATAAAATTGCCTATCTATTACTTACTAATTGTACCCAGTACCTATTAAATAAATCAATTATAATTTACAATGACAACAGTTCTAATATCATATTCAATAAAATGAATCCACAGATTCTACCCTTTTCTTTATGTAGAGCGGTCCATACTCTGTTTGTATGAGGCCACATTCATTATATAGGTACCTACATATATTTATAACAACTTTTCTAAACGTCCGTTCTTTAGAAGATTTACTTGTAGGATAAAATTGGCTCCCATTTAGCATCGGCACCGATATCACAATACCGACTGCCAGCCGATTTAAATTTATTTCGGACGTCGGTAACTTCCAATTTAAACCTCTTAATCCTCTATGATGTATGTCGGTATTCGGCAGGATTAAAAGTTCCACGGAAAATAACCGGGAAAACCTTTTCCGGGGTCGGATTGACCCGGCCAGGAGCGGGATTAGGCGGCCGGGATTGGATATACATAAATCTCGGACAAGGCTTTGGGGGCGACGCAATTAAGCCTCCGCGCTGATATGTCATTTTGTGACGAGTATTACCCAGATTTGGATAATACTAATCGCGTCCAATTCCGCTTTATGACGGTGAAAATATAATAATTCGAATATTAAAATTCAGCAGCCGACGTGTACAACGCACAATGGTCGCTCTGGCGGGCATTGCGTCATAAATAATTCAATTTCATAGTAATAAAATACGCGTGACCAGCGCAACGGCGTGAAAACTTTTCAGCAATTACGGGTTGAATATAACAAAAAGCGTCGGTCGATCCGACACGGCGGGGTCGGTGAGGCCCGTCCGACGCACTCGTAATTCATGCATCAGCTTGCGGGATAGGGTTGGCCGCGAGTGCAGCGCCGATGACTTATAGTTTGTATTAATACGCTTCGAACACAGGAATCCAATCTGACTCGGATTAATTAATTTATGCGGGAAAAGGTATTAGATTATTCAATAATAGAATTAGACTTGATACGTTTAACATATGTGAATAGTGAGTTTATATTGATATACATAATTTTAATAATTACGATATAGATCTACTTTACTAATACATATTAATTAGACTACTGATACCTATATGATTTATTGGATCGAACTTCCCCACTGATATAGCAAGGTATGTGTTTTTTTTTTCAAAGATTAACTTACGGCTATTGCTTTGAGAAATTATGTACCTTTAAACTAAAAAGGTAAGTATACACCTAATTAGTTAAAGTAGTAATTTTTTATAACAAGTGAAAAGTTATGTAAGCTGTTGAAAAATTGCGTTGAGTACTAACATTTATCTTAATAAATTAATGAATTTGCTATGTAGGTACGGCTTTCACAAAAAATACTTACCGCAAAATGTAGGGTATACTTTATAGGTGTTATTCCAAGAATACAAAACCCATAGAATGTACGACGCGGTACCTCAGACACATAAATTCTACAAAATTACTGGGAAGTAATTGATTTATAGCAGTTTAATTATCGCAATTAGATACGCCTCCTAATCAACACGCAGATAAGCGCTGTGGGTTGCATTAACCCCGCATAATATGCAGAACTATGTGTATACCTACTGAAAGCAATTAATTAAATTAGATTAATTTCCGAACATTCCTAACGTATCTAAAATATATCATGGAATAAAAAACCTATTCCATATTTGGTTACCCGGATGTGACGAAGTAAGCAGCCATTAAAATTAGGGTTGGGCCACGAAACCCGCGACTAGGGCAGGGCCGGGGCCGGCGCGCCCTGGGGCACGGTTCATCGAAAAAAAAAACGAAACAAAAAACACACATACAATGAATAACTGCCGGGCATCGATACAGATGAGATGAAAGATTTCTCAATGTCCGCCCGTTGTTCTTGTTACTTGTAACTCAATATTGAACTCAGTCCGTTTTGTTTTATTGCTTCATAATGTTTGTACGGATATAATGAACATACAATTATAATAATAAATTTGTTAAAACGTAAGCCGAAAGCTCAGCTGGTTCGTGTAAAAGGATTAAAAAAATGGTAAAGTATCTTCAACAATTTCATCATTACACGGAAGCAAAAAAGCTCAGTAACTCCAAAAATATCTACTTAATAACGGACACGAAATTAAAAAGCAATTTGGTAACCGTTACTAATTTAGGCGGCGCGGCATGGAGCTCTCAATTTGGGAGGGGCTCAGGAGCGACGCGCGGGGGGAGGTGGGAGCCCTAATCTAAAAGCTGTCAGTTAACGCGGCAGGCAGCTGTGGCCGCTTGCGCGCCTGTGTGCACCCTTCCTTATATTCGATACATACCTTCCTAGCCAGGTAGTATGTAGGTATTCTCCTATCAACAAGAAGCGAATCTACGTAAACACTGTTATGAAATTTTATAATATAATAACTATTCCATGAAATTTTAATTGACAGAGTCGTATATAACTTACCTATTAAATTAAACCCTGCGCTCAAAGCGTGAAATCCTATTAATTAACTAACGCACCGTGTCACTTTGATTTACGATACGAGTTATATAGGTACCTAAGAAAACCGAGTTTCCCTGGACAGTCGGTGCCCCAACCTCATTAGATGATATATTCGACTTGGAAAGCAAAATTTATAATAGAAAAAACCTATAAGTCACTGCCCACATTCGGGACAGATTAAAATCTTTTTACACACCGGCTAATTCCTGTGCGCCTACGCATCTCTAAATTTGAAATTCGAACGCCGAAATACCAACACCTTGGTTGGCTGTGTCTTTAAAAATATATAACGTTTTGTGTGGAAGTTTCTTAATTAGCATAAGTTTGTTAGCATGGAATCGGTTTTTCCATTTGTGGGGATGCTAATTCGACGTGTCTATTTTATGATAAGTATGTATTTTCGTATGTTCGGCGTTGTATTGTCCATAACTCAATACACTTTATTACAACATACTCACATAAACTTGTCTGTCACGCCTCCGTTGGTGTCTGATGTCTAATCAGATACTTACTTAAGTGAAGTTTTATACGCGTCAAATTTAATAAAATTATAGGATTTAGTGTAAACTTACATTATTATTTGGCCGTGGTTGAACAGTTTATTTGATACTTAAGATACTGTGGGTCGATCCTCTATCATCTCTACTTAATATTGATGAATTATGTTAAATATTTTTGTTTCTGATATAATCAATAGCATCTATGTTAATATTTGTTTTATACGACTAGTTTATCAGACAATTTATGAACAACTGATAAATATATATTTTAAACTATTCTCCCACAGCTACCCAAAATGTATATAACTTCGGCATGCTACTAATTTTGTTAATGCCAATTAATTTCACATCAAAACATTATTTATGATGAAGATCGGAAACGAGTTATCTTAATACACTCAACTAAATAAAATAACTATTTCATAATAAAAAGACAAATGCTATCATGTACAAGAATCTAAAAAAAAAACAATTTCTTTTATCCACAAAGGCATTTATTTCGAACGTTCATGTTTTCACGGGAAGTGGGCGTTGTTGCCTAATTAGGACTTAAAATAATAGATAATTAAAAAGTTACAGAGTATATTCCTTATCTATAAAATATACAACAGGTGTGTGGCAACAAAGGAAAGATATTCTACTAAATTAATTTAAGCTATGTACTCACAGATGCGTATACGCAGGTAAAAAACGGACAGTATTTAAAATGTAGGCAAGAATTCTTCCAATAGCTTTAGTTAGTAAAGTGCTTAATGAAACCAGAATTTTAAAAGCCTGTTAAATATTGCTAGGGTGGTATAATTTTCAGCTGCTTTTCGCAAATTAAATTTATAACTTAATTAAGCTCATTAAAACTGTAGCATACAGTATAGAAATAACAAACAAATACCTAATTAACTATAAAGATTATTAAAAAAACAGTCAGAAATCAATGTTTCTTGCAGTAGACTAAGAAGTTAAAGCATTTGACAAGGCCCGATTTTACCAACGTCGAATAGCATTTATCTTAGGAATAAATTTGACGTTTTGACAGCATTTGTAGAGATTTTCTGTCAAAATGTCTAATTATTCCTTGGATAAATGCTATCCAATGTTTGCAAAATCGGGCCTAAGCAGTATTAAAACTTACCCATGCATTTTACTTAATTATAGGTACGTTATCGAAATTTTATGGAATATTAAATGAAGACGAAGCTAATGTAGATAAAAGGTGTTGCAAAATCCATTAAAGTTGACCTCTAGAAGGTGATGGCCCTATAAGTGTTCACCTTATGGTATCTGTTTTCTATAACCAACTTAACCCCAGGCTATATTGAGGAGGGCTGGTCAGTATTATTTATTATCCTTTTCCTTTACTTTTGACGGGATAATAACATTATGCTCTCAGTAACTGGTCATAAGGTTTGCAGGTGTTGTAACAGAGAAAATTTCATTAAACTCATTTATAGAGTTTTTACGTGATTTAAGTACCTAAAAACTAAGAAGAAAGTATTTGTCATTTTCTTGGATTTAAAAATGAGTGCCTTCAGAATGGAGAGAAAGAATTTTCGTTCTAATGAGTTTTTTTCGAAATTCCTGTTGTATTTGTTTACCTACTACACATTGACATAAATTAATATTATCTATCAATGTAATCTATTACATAGGACTCCCATGAATCTATTGATTGTATACTATTGATAAGTTAATTGTGTATTCAGTATGATTCAACAAAGTGATCAAACGTAAAGTTTATTACTCTTGATTCAAGAATTATTATTACTATTTTATCTACAGACTATCACGCCTCGTATTCCCCGAAGGGTGCGGCAGAAGTGTTTTAGAACACCCACGTTTCACCAGTTATGTTTAACTCCCATGTAATAGGGGGCAAGCCTATTGCAATTAACCGAGCACAAATCCAGACTCCAGGCTGCTAATGAGAAATTCCTAATTAAAAAACCCAATAACACTGTCCGACACGGGGAATGAACCCAGGACCCCTTGCTCAGCAGACGCGCTTGCGTCCACTTAACCAACGAGGCAGTCAAATAATAAATATTTTATCTAATATTATTTATATTTGTTAATCATTAAATAAAATGTAGCAAATCAGTCTTAGGTGCTTTGTGTTTTCCGTCATATTAACTAGGTTCCGAGCAACATCTTTTTATGTAGATAACTCATTGAATATTGGATTAACAAGTCAAATTGCAAGGTTGACAGTAATTTATTACATTAATGTATGTACCTACTAATGTAGGTACGTCATAGTCCTTCTTTGTGGTGTCTTTAGCATAGTTTGTCTTATTATTAACTGTAGTAAGTATAACTTTCAGTACTTCTTCGTAGCATTTTATCGACGCCTATAGTAAGTATTAGCTTTGCCTAAAATGAATCATCATGAAATCAACCTATTGCATCTGCTGAAAACAGGCCAACTGCCTCGTTGATCAAGTGGTGGCAAGCGTGACTGCTGATCGTGAGGTCCTTGGTTCGTTCCCCAGGTCGGGCTGTGTTATTGGGTTTTGCCGTGTGGAACTCCTCAGTAGCAGCCCAGAGTTTGGATTTGTGCCCGATTGATGGCAATAGGCTCGCCCTCTATTACAAGGGACTTATAAACATAACGGCGAAATGAGGGTGTTACTATACACCTCTGCCCAACCCTTCGGGGAATACAGACGTGATGTTATGTTTATGTTATGAAAACAGGCCATTCCCAAGTTGACCCTCAATGTTCAGATCTATGTATCAAACACACCCATTATGAATAAAAGTTATTGCTCACGGAGAAGAGAATGTTCAGAAAGAAACCAGATTTTTATTATACCTGTAGGTAAAGTTTTTAAACTACTGTTTCTACTATTGCCCATCCTATGGCATACTATAACTTACATAACATAACATAATCAGCTCATTACTGTCCCACTGCTGGGCACTTAGGCCTTAGTCCATCACGCTGGTCCGAGTTGGCGAACTACACACACTATCAAGAACTAATTGGAGCCCTCTCAGGTGTGCAGGTTTCCTTCCGATGTTTTTCGTCAATGTTAACGCAAGTGATAATCAAATTCTGATTGGCACATGAATTTGAAAGTCTGAAGTGCGAATACTGCATGGTATGCAAGCGTCTAGCCGTCAGGTCATCACTGTTTTTTTTATACTAGAACTTGAATAAGTTACTAAAGTTCTCAACAAAAACATTGGTCCAGTCTCAATGGTGTTATATCTTTGGGTAGATAGCTACCTATAAAACATTTAACGGAAGATTTAAATATAGAGCTTAAGTTGTGACAGTTTGCTAGCCCATCGCCCACGTTTACAAACTGTCTCGTTCCTCTCAATTGACTCTTACAATTTGCACGAGAAGATAACCGATGTATTCCTTGTTTTTGTTCCTGATCTTAATACAGCTTCAAATGAATGGAAACTTTACCAAATTAAGATTCATTTAATCATAAATCGATAAGGAAACCGAATTCAAATCAGATTTCAAATATCAATTATGTTAATAATACACCAACACGTATTTTAACTAAAAAAATGTGGGTATAGGTAAATATGACACTTTAGTTAATAATATTCGAAATAGAATCAAGCATAAACCTTTGCTTGAAGATACGACAAAAATATCTAAAACGAAGACCGGTTTCGCGACCGCCGTGCCCAAAGAAATCATCGGGGACACTTTATAAATTCTAAATAAACCGATTATGCAAAGCGCTATGCGAGCATTGATAAAACAAGAAACAAATAATAAGGGCCTGGGATCGAACCCCGAAGTGATTTGGGTAACTTCCTGTTTGGGGACATACTGGAAATGAAGTTTGCGTGTAAAGAATCGTGCCCCGAAATAGGTTCTTTAGTCAATTACTGAATATTGATCTCTTAATGTAGACGACAAAGATATTATATTGTTATGAATAATTTAATTCCATCTATATCTGTAATTAAGTAAGATCCTTAATTCAAAATAGAGTATTCTGCTAGGACAATTTTTATTCTAATGTTCCCTAAGAATTCTTTATAGCCTCATCTCAAAAAATCAACAAAGACAAGTGACATCCCAAAGGCACTTGTACAAAAGAGCATTTAAAAAGAGAAATTTCATTTACTCACGGGGTGCCCAGTTTTTACGGGTTGCTCAGAATCCTTTGCCCTGGCGACATTTCAATAGAGACTAAAAAATAAACAATAGAAATAAAAACTTGCAAGGCTAAAGAGGAAGGCCGGACGCAGCTAAATGAAAGAAGTTTGTAAAAAAGTTTGACACATTTTTAGAAACATCAGGCACGAAATGCCCGGTCGCGGGGACCGATCGTAAATTTTCTGTAGCGTCAGAATGAAAAAGGGGACATCATTGTTGAAAATTTTCGAACGCATTCTGTGATTTCGTATGTAATCGAGTCGCTTTGCATGACAATAATAAACGCGTTGCTTGTTTATGTTCGCATTTTCACGTCATTTATTTAGTCTACATGATAAGGTATTTCATTAATTTAAACTACTTTTAAATGTTCGTTTAATCAATTAACATTATTTACCCAACATTCCAAATTCTTTAATTACCTACTAGGCCAAGGTTTTATTGACTTGTGCAATAACATGAAGCAAGTAAATATTTTGGCTTCCAATTTATAACAAAACTCCCCTCAATCAATGTGATCTATTCAATTTCACCCCAAATATTTAGTACGATACATTTTTGTGGGATCCCGAGATTTCCCCCTGATTCTTTTTGGCAATCAGATGTTGGATATTGCAAGCGGTTCTCCTTCCCCCCGATATATTTCCTGTAAGGATAAG
Source organism: Amphipyra berbera (assembly GCA_910594945.2). Taxonomy (NCBI): domain Eukaryota; kingdom Metazoa; phylum Arthropoda; class Insecta; order Lepidoptera; family Noctuidae; genus Amphipyra; species Amphipyra berbera. The sequence continues at coordinate 19,489,038 of OU343128.1, forward strand.
AGAAGTGAGCTCCTTTCTACTGAAGCACGATAAGAATTTCATTTCCTCGCGGCTGTAAGAGCTCCGCTATCTGAGGAAGTCGCTGACAAAAATACCTAAGTGATATAAGCTGAATTCAGTACAGGTGCTGGCAATATCGTGAGCGCCTTTTATTTTGTTGTTGAGGTTAGAGAAAAGTACATAAGTGTTCATACATAGAGTACGCTCGTACAAGCTTTCAGAGTGAACGTGAAGCGTGACTCCGCCGACACAAACAGAATTTACTAAAATGATAATGAAAAATGTTCGATAAAAACAAAAAACCACGATTTCGGGGAATAACAAAACGATTCGGATGGAGCTTTGATTTTATGAATTCCCAAAGCTAGGTCTGAACTTTTGTTTCGGTCCTTTGATAAAAAAGTAAATCGACCCTTCGATGTGGGTGAGCCATATTGGACTTTGACATGGTGGGATAAGGGTGGTTATCGATTGATGGGGCGATATCAATATGGTTTGATTTCGCCTTTAGGTCTGAGGATCGGGATGACATCTTTTATCGCGATGCATTCCGCTCGACGGTCTTTAAGGAGTTTGTGTTAAGCCGCTATATTTGTATTCTAAAAATGTTTAATATTTGTTACAATGGATTAGGTAGGTACTTATATGTAGGTGGTTTCATTTATTACTTTTAATATACTTACTCAATAAGTCTTTCAAGAATCTTAATAAATAACTAACATTACAAAACTGAAAGTTTCAATAATGCTGAAGTTTAGCAGAAAGGATAAACTTGTGTACTATGTATCTAGCTACAAAAATAAAAGTTGATATATCTTAGAAAATAGGTTAATTCAAAGACTAAAAAAGTTAGCAAAAAAATAACGATCAAAGTAAACAAATATTAACAGTCTAAAACTTGATTGATACTCACAATCAATGGAAATCCTTATAAAATCTCGATCGAATCACTTAATTGGATTAACGATGACACTAGCACACCAATAAACAATCTTCAATATCACTACCAAAAACACCAAGACGAATTACATTCATCAAAGTTTCTTGTTGGAACACAATAAATAAAAAAAAACAATAATTAATTAATTATTGCTTTATCTTGAACTTGGACCGATTAAATTATTAGGCGCGTATCGGACCGCGGTCACTACTACGATACGTATGGCCTATACAAATCCTTATTTACAACTGACACTGTTGTCCATACTATAACAGAGTCGTGTTCTGTGCTAACATAGAGCGGAGAAGGCATCTGCCCGATATTACACGAAACCTATGCTACGATAAAACACCGCATCAACCGATCCAGAATATTTTTACACAACTTCACGACCCCAGCATACAAGCTCGACTGTAAAAAAAAGTCACGAGGTAGGGGAAAAATTTCGTAAGCCATTATCCGACTCTATACAAAAGTTTTGACACGAACACTTTGCGCTTGGGCACAGTCTATTTTAGTGAGGTGCGAGACGGGTATATTTTGAAGGCGACTAATCGCGGCGCGTGCGACTGAGATAGATAGATGAATGTGTGTCGCATTTGAATAAAGTTTAGGGGGACCAAAGAATCGTGAGCCGCGGGACGCCGAGTAGGTGGTGATAAAGCATTCGTAGCGAGCTCGTTCCCAAATCGAATACGATGAGTAATAATATTTAAAAAGCAAGATTTGTTACCTGTCGACCGCCGGGAGATAATGCCCAACGTTTTTTGGGAGAAAAATACAATTAACTAGCCAGAGAACATAAATCATTTTGTTGTACAGATCCATGCGCGGGCTCAGGTTGTACAATTATGCCTTTTCAGAAAAAAAGAAAGGTGACGCTATTAGAAAATTATGGCGGTGTTTTTTAGTCGGCCGGCTGAATAGAACAGATAATTGGAGCATTAACCGCATGTCTGAAAAGAAAACGCAATTTAGCACGGAAAAAAAATTTAAACTTTTAAAGTTGTTTTATGATGCGCACCCTTAAGCTACAATATTTGGATTAGCCACATCCGCAAATTATTTTTGTACACTCCACCTTCTTCAGCCAGATATAAACTTTTACTCGATAATCGATAAGAAACGAGCTCGCTACGTTTAAAAATGAATTACAAAAAAACGCAGCCGTATCCGATCAATTCATTGTTTTAAACAACAATTTAATGAATCTCTCACCAAAATTACTGGCATCGTGCGTAAATTTAAAAGCTTTTAAGTTTTGCTGCAATAAAAGGTGAACACTCAATCATGGTAAATTTTAAAATTGCGACCTGCCCCAAGCATCAATTACGACGTGGGACTCGGGCACCTCGAATATCGCGAGTGCACCAATCGCTCGCGTTCGAAAATTGCTCGACAAGACCTCTTGGAAATTGTCGGGCAAGCGCTTTCAGAATTGCGGAGCCGACCGACAAATCGGGACCCGAACAACGCAAATTATGGACGCGACTGCGAATCGAGCCGAGTCGAAAATTGCACTGCAAGTTTGCGATCGGGAGGTCGTGCGCGCCCTAATGAAGACGTTAAGCTAAATCGTGGCCGCTCTTATAGAATGTTATTGTGTTTATATTGATTTTTATGACAACATCATTTTATGAAGGTGGCACTTAGCTTGGCACGCGGTTTCGTCTACATTCCGCTCCGTCCCGTCGTGCCAGAATGAATGTATTAAATGCAACCAGAGATTTAAAACGTGTCGTCAAAGTTAAGGCCAGAAAACACAAGCTAAGTCCGCACTACATAAAATATGGAGTGAAATAAATTTGAACACATACAAAAAGCAGTGTCACAATAATCAACACAGGCAATTTAATTTAAGCGACATAAACACGAGGCTATCTGGCACTGGCATCGATATTAAGGGTGTGCTAAATGACAAACTGCGGCCGAGAGAGAAATGCTTTAAAACGGTGTAATTTTTACTGTTTATCTCGGGATCTGGAAGGAGATTTCACATTAAAAATACCACCGATGAGTGTTTAACATACTCAGAGTGGATGCGAGCGAATTAAGCTCATCTACATACTAAAGTAAAAGACGCATAAGTCGGCGATTCGCTTCGCGGTTGCGCGTAGCGCATTGATTAAAGGCTTTCGCTATACACGCTCTGAATGTTTGCTGTTTTTTTTTTAATTAATGCTTGCACCGTTTTGTATATTAAATTTGATACTTGTATTATAATTTGGTGAAATGTACTAAAATGAAATATTAGCTTGCGAAATTAAATCTAACAACATGTTCGTACGCTACCTGATATGACTGAAACATGTAATTTGTGATCATCCAGACAAAACTACTGTTTTTGATTGCTATTTGTTCCGCATTTACTTTTGTAATGAAAAATTAAAGATATCATCTTACTACGAATTACTTTCATGCTGACTTCATTAAAAAAGTAATTTAATAAAGTTGATTGAACCAAGATTTAACGTTGGTAACATATTATTAAGTCATAAAAAACAGAACTTTGATTTACACCCGAGAATTAATTAATGCTTGGATGCGATTGCGACAACTTTATCGTACCCATGAGAACAACAACGTTTACATTTAATATTATGAGTGGTACCGAAATTGTGTCTCTACTTAATCCAGTGTCCATTATCCAGTACCTCGCAATTGAGATACTAAAAATTTCAACCACTTTTAAATCGCGTAGCGCTGGCAAATAAAAATCAAACAACGCACAATATCTCTCAGTAGGTTGTATACTAAAGTATACATACGGTTTATAAGGCACAGCGGTATAATCGATTGAACACACCTCTTGATGAAGATATTACGGCGGGCCCGGTTTAGCTTTATTTCTGGACCGGTATGCATAACCTACACATTTAGATACCTGCCTGTAGGTACAGCGAGGTACCGCGCTCGTATTGTTAGGTCACGGGTAAGAGCTCTTATATTTAAACGCAATTGGTATTAGGTATGTTCTTTAGTCGTTCCTTTGAGGTTTATAATAATTATATCAGTTAATTGCGATGTACATTAGATAGAGAATTCAGTATGTGTACCTACAATATCTGTATTGGTAATGGTACTTAATTTACCAATACAGATATATAGGTACGTGGGTGTAAACGTAGTTAATTTTAAAATAATATGCAATATTCACTTTGGGTTACTAAATAAATAAAATTTGAATTAACAAGATCACTGTAATCGAATATCAATATTAAAATCTAACGTCCGAAGTCTAGATTAGTTACTTTATAAAAGCTCTCTAAGTAAAATGTGTCAAAAACTAAAATGAGAAGAAAAAAAAAACGTGACTTTTCTCAAAGAAAATATATAGAAAGCGATACTTCATAATAACTACAATATTTCTCGAGAGTGCCATTAATCCTACCACCTAATATTTCAGAAGCCAATAAGCCACCCAACCCTCCAACGCGGTTGTAATCTAAACGACCTTTTTTAAAACTAATAAAAGAGCTCGTTCGAAATAGCCACCGAAAATTTTCAAGAGCCCGAATACTGCGATTATCTTCAGTAAACAAGAGCCATGCACCCGCTGGCTAATGATAGACATCAATCAAGTTCGTCAGTGTAAATACTTTGGGAGCCGAATGCGTTTATTTTAAGACGTTTCGTACGCGCTATGTTATGATTTATCAATGTCTTGTACAATAAACTATTGTGAAGATCTGCTGGAGTATTTTTGGGAAAGTATCGTTGCATAATTGTTCATGTTAAGTTTAAAATTAGAACGCACTGGTATCGTTCAGGAATTGTTCTACATTTAATTGTAACGTAGCGTAGGATAATAATAATTATTCCTGAAAAATGCCAGTGCGTTAGATTGTTAGATTGAGGTATATTAATTAGTGTTGACCATCGACTAACATCGTCGTTCAATGAATAATTTTAATTGATTTAGTTTATCGTACGTTTAAATAGTTCGAACATAATCATTTCTTCATTTCCCTGTGAATCTTCTTATCGATTGTATTTAATAGCTCTTTATCTAGACATTTTTTAAACGCGCTCGTTTAACTCGCTACTGTATATACTTTATGTTTGTGTTCCCACTCCATACACATTTCCGTTCGATTAAAAACACAATCATTCAGTATATTCATTGAGATATAACTTTTATAATAACACGGCGAACTGGCCCTGCGGTGTTGCAATGGCTTTATAATTCTGCACTGATTACAAAGGGGAGCCGGCGGCCGCAATTTCGTCTTGTACCGATCGTGCTGTACATAAATTATCAGTTATTGATGAAGACATTAAGCTTACGTACCCGTACAACAATTATTGAATATCAGATTTTTGGTTGCAGGCGCAGGGTTGACCAGAGTAAACAACGGAAGCAAAAAAAACACAAATTAATAATTAACAATTTTAATTATGTATGTAGAAATGATTTACATGACATTTAACTAAAGAAGTTTTGTTCAAGTTCTATGGGAAAAAATTTGCAGGTAGTTTGCACATATAAATAATAATTTGTGCATAATTTTTGTCTTTCCTACGAATTTCTTGGAATATCTTTACGTAACAACTTTTAATCACCTGTGGTTTTATTATGGACTTCAGTGGAATACACGTGTCTTCAGATAACATCACTTTACGGCTGTTGGCAACACATTGAGAAGTTAAAATATTATGTCAAACAATCTTGAAGTTTCTTCTAAAACAGGTTATTTTTATTTATTTATTAAGAAAAAAAACTATGCATAATCGTTGAGATGCTTATGGTCATAAAAGGATTAGTCTATTGCGATTTAAGGTAGCATTAATTTAATTAAACTAAAGTATATTATCCATTTAAGTATGAAGCAACTAGCCAACCTCTACAGTGATACTATCAATTTTCTCAGCCACACAATCTTCACATCCTGTTTATAGATTCAGGAAAAACAATAACATACTCTTAGAATTGCAAAACTAATGTGTAAGAAATCGAGCGGCAACATATCAACGGAGCATCGTTGTCAACCCTGCCGGTACCGGTAAAAGAACTGTTCGAGCTGACGAGGTCCGTTCAGACTCGTACGTGCCCCTAATGCACTATAAGGACAATCGGCATTTTCATTTCCGATTTATTCCGACTCCAACCGATGTTTTGCTGTCGCCTTTATTAATAAACGATTGTTTTCGCGTCAGCTTTTGCACTTCGCTGAATCAGTAATGAGAACAGGATTTTTAAAACCACCATTTCTTACAATGTCATGACAGCGACAACCAGTTTCACCTAATTCCGATGTTAATTGCACCAAGCACGAACAAATAAGATTAATTATACACCGTTTTGGCGCGATTATAATTAGTGAAACACTTCATGAAATTGGCTGAACCCTTCACGTTTCTGTTGTCGTCCTACATTATTTTTTGTCAGTACTGTACGCAATTAGGTTCTTATTCTGTAACGTTTTATTCTTTAAAATTTTAATATAATCGAACGATTGTAGTGAGAGACAGTGAAATGATTTATGGAACTCGCGCCTTGGCTTTAAATAATACATCGCCGTAAGCTTTCAACGTCTTAGAATGAAAGTCACGACTGTAATTTTAAAATGTCGATATGGATGTTTGATGATTTTATTATTTGTTCACTATATTTCACGATCCCTCGTAACCGCGGCGCTTGAATATTCTCAAGGCTATTCGTTCTGGGTCTGAATTCTGAATACAATATTACATTGAATCGAATTAATGTTTTTTAAATCGTCTCTTTGTTGAATGAGTTACTTGGTGTATTAACTTTATTAAAAGATATTATTATATGTTTAAATAATATCAATAGTTACAGAATTTGTGATTCTAAAAAGGGTTTCTTATTTCAGTTCGTATCGAGCACTGAATCTATTTATTGACGGTAGAATACAGTGAGATCAAAAATACTGCTATTTTTCAAATCATGAAACATAAATGGATTTAATTTTAATGGAGGTTTTGTATTCTACCTCTTTGGAAAGAAACAGAGTTCTTTTTCTCGCATTAATGTGTCAATAATTCAGAGATTATGACATTATAAAGTTTTTACAACCAGCTCACGCAAAGAAATAAAATAGGATTGAAATAAACATAAAAGTAAATGTGGAAACAATAGCATAAATAAATAAATCTTCAGAAAAGTAGTCATCAAAAGACAATAAACAATCTCAGAAGTTAACAATAAATGCAAAATCCGACAATAATATTGTTAATCGTAAAACTCCATTGATTTTCAATGAGCTTCCACAAAGTATAAAGTATTAAGTTCGCAATTCATACTCAAACCGCGCAAACTTGCGACTGTATTATTATTTAACGGCTTTTGCGATTGCGATTAGTCGTTAGACATGGTGTTACTAGAATAAATAGAAAATAATTAATTTATTCAGTAGATGACACTATCTACCTAAAACTAAATATCTTTATCTTTACGATCTATGCAGGTAGAAATTAATTAAATCAATAAATTAAAAAAAAAAAATTTCATAATAAAAACAAATTCATAAATTCCATAATAAAAACAAAAGTATTTCTTGCTTTTTTATTAACATGCTAATGCCAAAACATGTTTTCTATTTAGGACACAATTTTGTTTTAAGACCATTCTAAACTGAGATACCTAATTCTGCGCATGCAGTTACAATCATTTGTCTTAATCCTTTTCTTGTCGAAACTATACCTTCTGCCAAGCCTCTTCCCAACTATGTTGTTAGCTTCCAGTCTAACCAGATGCGGCTGAAAATACTGGTGTATTTTACATGATTATATTTGTTTTTGTTTTTGTATTTCATATGATTCGCGCAGTTGTTAATTAGCCACGAACCCCTCTAAACTATACGTAGTACCCTAAAATCGACTGGCAGAATCGCTGGTCTGCACCCACAGTAAGATTGTTTACGAGCATCATTGTTTGCTCTGCACTCCGTACTATTGTGGGCTGGATCCGCTATTATTTTATTGACTTCCTACCAACTGGTCTGTTTATTGTGCAGGTTAGTATACGCTGAATTGTTTGTTATTGAGCAGTGGATCGGTTTGTTAATCGTCGCGATTATTGGACGCAATTAGATTGTGTATTGGAATGATGTTATTATCGGGTTCTAATGAAGCAGCTGTTTCGATTATGGAATATTTATCCTTACAAGTTTTCATTTCAAACTAATTTATTTTCCTCTTTAGTTTAATGTTACCTTGATTAAAGGATGTAGCTTTGTCCAGTAGAAGTTCTAACGTTGGTAAAGTGAAAATTTTACGCAGTACGATTACATTTCGCAAACCTTAAGGAAACCTGTTGATATTGCTGTTCATCTGATCTACAGTAGGTATATGGGTTCTGTCTATTAATCTAACACGTTCTACGAAACTTTGCTTCCTTCTTAGCTTCTTAGCAAATAGCTTTTGATTCAGGCTACCTGCTTGCACTATGATTTACTCAGTTTCCTCTTAATTTGTCAACAGCATATTGCCATATTTTTCAATAAACAAGGCGTATATTCTAAGCCTGATTTATAGTCACAACTAAGTTAGAGACTAGTTTACTTGCAAGTAAATACTGGGTCTCATACTATACGATGTAATGAAAGATGTCTCACAGTGTTAGTTATTAATAGACTGTCACGGCAATTAATCGAATGCAATTTACTTGGAAATAAATAGCTGTTAGTGCAATATTAATTACGAGTTTTCTGTAAATCTATGCGAGTCTACTGTATTAACACTTTTTGAGTCAAGAACGGGAAGTATAGTAGTGAGAAATAATTGTAAAACCATGTTTTTTCCTGAGCCACTGTTCATAATTTGAATGTTTTATTACTTAGGTTTATTTATTTAAACGGGTTTGTTGAAAATATATTTCTGTGCTAGTCAATTGAGGAAAATCGTTGTTGTACCAAGAGTTGACTAATTTTTTTCTGAGTAAGCTTCAAGGTGGTCTATGATTTTGATCATCACTGTCATCTTCGCCATAAAACGTCTGCTACACCTACATACATGATATAGGCGTCTTCTATAGACTTTCACAACGAATATTACATGCAGGTCAAAGCTTTACTTTCTGTTTTTATTGGATTAATAATCTGCTGATAGCTTTAGGCTTAAGCTAGTGCAAGTATATTTAATCTTATCTAGGTTGGAGGGTATTATTTATGGCGTCCACCCTTGGCTAGTATTTATAAAATACGAGTTTCGGAAGGCTACAAAGTCATACAAATCATCTTTATTCATTGGGTTTATTAAAAGAAATGTATTTAAGACAAAATATAGGTGACAGTTCAAATAAATAACATACAAAATTGTTTAACTCAACTTCTATATAAGGCATAGACTACACCATACATAACTTTTTACCACAAACTACTTTGAATTCTATCGTCATTATCCGGACAATGACATCGGAAGATGTTTCTTTTTTCTATAAACGGTATAGCTTTTATCGCGAATCGGCATTTTCAACGACATCTCATAAACCGGTTTTATATCAAACTTCTCGATTTAAAATGAATGAAGAATGTTTTGGTGACGATTGGGAATTTCTATTCGATTTATCGGTTATAAATTTAATCGACAGGAATGGCGAACGTTAATTATTCGATGTTATCGGTTTTTTAACATAATAGAAAAGTAAATAGAAAAAGGGTTTCTAATCAAGTCGTTTCCAGTTATGTTAATTCGTTTTATTTTTAATCTTACGTAAGCATAGATATAATTTAAATGTATGTAGATAGATACCATTATTATGTCATGTTTCTTGTTCTTTCAAGTTCCTCAAGTTGGCCCAGTTTTAAGTTTTACACAGAGCGATTGCCGTTTGGCCTCTAGTTATGGTTAGGAAAACCAGAATTTTGCCTTATCGTATGATGCATCTTTATATGTAAGTAGGTACCTATCATTTCTACATTGTTTGTATTTTTCTCATATTAGCTATTTTAAAGGTACACCAACATTAATTCTTTTGCTAAACAACTTTTTACCTAAAGCTCTAGGACTTTTTTCAAGTGAACGGTTATTTAACCAGAGAATTAATTTTGATAGAGACGAGAAGGTATAAATAGCCCCTACGTAAGCACCTAAGTAGCATAATTTTAATCCGCTTATCTTTAGCAATATTTCTTATTATATTTTATTTTTTTACTACAATTCCAATTTTTAGCTAGGTATGATGAATTTATTTATTATTATTATCTACTGCTCTATATATTATACAAATTTATAACATACATACATAATCAACCCATTACTGTCCCACTGCTGGGCACGAGCCTTTTCTCAGAATGAGAAGGGTTTAGGCCTTAGTCCACCACGCTCGCCTGGTGCGGGTTGGCAGACTACACACACCATCGAGTACTTTATGGAGGTGTACAGGTTTCCACACGATGTTTTTCCTTCACCGTTAATGCTAGTGATAATTCAATTCTGATCCGCACATGAATTCGAAAAGTTGAATCGAACTCATACCCTCCTGCATAGAAAGCAAGCGTTCAGCCTAGCCTAGTCCATCGCTGCTGATATATCTTTATCTATACTAATATTATAAAGAGGAAAGATTTGTATCTTTGGATTTTTGTATGTAACGAATAAACTTAAAAGCTACTGGACCGATTTTAAAAATTCTTTTGCCGTTAGAAAGCTACATTATCACTGAGTAACAAAAGCAACGGGCGGAGCCGTGAGGACACAGCTAGTATAGTATAAAACAAACTCGCTCCCGCTGTCTGTCTGTCCCTATGTATGCTTAGATCTTTAAAACTACGCAACGGATTTTGATGCGGTTTTTTTAATAGATAGAGTGATTCAAGAGGAAGGTTTATATGCCCCACATTAGTATCTATATTGCACCCGCGAAGCCGTGGCGGGTCGCTAGTATTTATTAAATAATAAAATGATTATGTACACAACCGGGACTCCGGCTTAGCATCGCCATTTACTGGGACTTAACCTGTAGGTCATATCGCTTTGATTTCAGTTATCTACAAATCATTCACTATAGCTGTAGCGATTATCGATAGTCTAAACTATTAATAAGTTATCGATTTAGCCTGACATTATACGTTTGCCATAAAACCACGTAAAATACCTGTGCTACTCATAAATGACGCACAAACATGATTTTAATCAACACGAGCAGTTTCACTCCCACGATTTCGAATATCCGTGGATGTGATGTCATACCCACTTCCTGAGCTTTTAGCGATATCTAAATTCACTTATTATGTTACATTTTAATTAAGAATTTTGCATTCTAGCACTTAATTCAAAATTATCTAAACTAGATCGTGTTTAATTTTATTTTAAAATAAAATTTGAAGATAAATTCGGAGCAAAGATTAGCACTGGAATGAGTATTTTGTAATGTGTAACCATTTCAAATGCGGAATAAGATTTCCTGTAAATCATCACTCACTAATGCGTAGGTATATACCAGGGGTGGCCAATTTGATTCGACCCAAGATCTACTGTTTACTGAGTAGAGTCTGTGCGATCTACCAATTACATAATCAGTACCCCTTCATTCAACTTATATTAAACTTATATTTTTCTTTGCCTTGCCATAATTGACTGGATTAAGAGCCGCGAACGACCGGTCGATCGCGATCGACTGGTTGGCCACCCCTGGTATTATATACCCATCGTAGCAAAGAGTGAAACTGTGAAAAACACTGATAAGTATTATAGTTAGGATTACAATGAGTGTACTCATAACCGACAATCTTGCAGCATGTTAACCTGCCAGGTTAAGCATGCTTGTTTGCTACTCGGTAGAGTGTTCGTTTATAGCATGCCCTCCGAGTATGTTTTAAGCATGCTAGTTTCTTATTATTTACTACTAAGCGGCAGCTGCTTGAAAGTAGCAAGTTTTTGAGCTAGGTATTACTTAACATGTGTATTTCACGTCCTATGGTATCCTAAAGCTTTAAATTACCCATAAACTCTACTACTACTTTTTATTTAATTATTTTATTTAGGGGAATGTGTCTCCATCTATAAATAAGCCCCAACGTTACCTAAAGTTAACAAACATAGAAGCAACATATTTAAAAAAAAGGTATAGAATTATTTGTGCAAAATCATATTTTCCAGTATACATTTTGCAGCATCAGATGTTGGTTCTGCTAATGTACGTAAAAATACCTCTTGATCATATTTGTTTATGTTAAATTTTTGCACCAATGCTTCTCTTACTACTACTACTGTATTCGGAGCTAACCCTAGAACATACGTCATTTGAGTGCAATGAAAGATTTGGAACATTTAGCATCATTCACGGGTTCATTTGCCAGTCGAATGAATTGAGAATTGTTCCCTCATTAAACATTTGAAATGGTAAACCCATAATTATATGTACCTACCTTATGGGTATCGAGGGGCTCGTGGCTTTAATAACCGCGCTGATCATATGAACTGCAAGGTTAAGCTGCGATGGCCGCGGTCAGTCCGTACATGGTTGGCCATTCGTTACACATCGAAACCCTTCCGTGGCTCGGTGAACAATAGAGCAAAAGAATACTATGACAGTCGTTACGGGTAGTCAGAAGCCCGAAAGTCTGACAACGAGTCTAACCTTAGGATATCAGCATTGCCCAGTAACTGGGTTGCGGAGGTCTGATGGCAATAATCAATAATCATATTTTATTTGTGTAACATAGGTAGTAAATACAGTTCTTAAATTAAAGCTCATAGGTCGCAATGTTATGCTAAGAGGCGTACAAATATGGTTGCATACGAAATAAAATTATGATCATGCGAGAGGTACACATACATTATTTGGTAGCTATGTCAAAATTAATAGAATGATGATAAATAAGTAAAAACAAAAATTCAAAATGTCACAATATGGAATAATTTCTACAGTCAATGCATAAATAAATAATCATAAATTACAATTAGTCAGAATATTCAATTAAAAATTGTTACTCCAGTCAAATAAATAAGTCTACATTAATTTGTCATTTAGAAATTCATCAGTCGTATAATAACATTTTACAATTAATAACAGTTTTAATTTGGCAGTCACTCCGTGTAAAATACTGGTATTTAGGCGCATTTGGTTAGACTGGAAGCTGACCCCTAACATAGTTGGGAAAAGGCTACGCAGAACAGAACAACCTTACGAGTAGGTATCTTAATCATATTAATTTAAGTTTGTATAGTGGAAGTGTTCATGTTTTCTCTGCATGTGGCTTTAACAGGCATAATGGTACAAGTTGCTAGGTGCCCTGCAATAATCCATAATGGATAAAAACGTGACCAGAACGCATGTAGTTGAACAGCCGCGAGAACTTTACGTACCGATTTAAATCCGTTTAAGTGTTGCCAACTAAGGCTTTCCAACGAAATCGCGTAAAATACATGACGGTTTATTTGGTATAAAATTAAATGCAGCTCTAGGTGCTCCCGAAGGCGAATTATTAACTTTTTATTCAAAAAAGGCTGTCTCGTTGGTCCTGTGTTCGATCCTCAGGTCGGAATGGGGATTAATGATATTGGGTTTTACCATAAGGAATTTTTCAGTAGCAGCCCGGAGTCTGGATTTGTGCCCGGTTAATGGCAATAGACTCGCCACCTATTACAGGGGACTTAAACATAGCTAGCGAAACGAGGGTGTTACTAAAACACCTCTGCCGAACCCTTCGGGGTATACAAGGCGTGATGTTATGATATGTTATGTTATTCGAAAAAGGCGACTCTATTTTCTATAGCTTTTGCCCGCAGCTTCGCTTGCGTGATTTTTTTCACCCCCTTAGGGGTTGAATTTCGAGAAAACCCTTCTTAGTGGATGTTTACGTCACAAAATGAACCTACTGTCAAAATTTCAAGTTTCTAACCCCCGCCGTTTAGGCTGTGCGTTGATAGATCAGTCAGTCAGTCAGTCAGCTTCTCCTTTTATATATATAGATAGATAAGGATCCGTACCTACTCCATCAGCGTACTCCACTTTGGTCGCTCCTGCGCTTCTACAACCATCAAACTTCGTTCAATCGACTATTAATCTTAGTTAGCTGTATCAACAAGACAAACGATACCTTCCTTTATTTATTTACCCATCTATCAAAGCCAAAATAAAGACGGCAGCCGTCGTTACTCCATCGAAACGCATGGTCCTGATCGTATGCGAAAATTCCCCACATTGAGTATTCTCCGTATGCGTGCCATGTCAAGTGGAGGTGTGCTAGTGAATAACAAACGAGCAGTTGGCAGTGAGCCTGTGATGAGTCGGGCCCTACTACGGACTTCGAAAGCGAGATTAGCCCGTAAGTTGCTGAGTGAGATTGTGGAAACTGTTAAAGCAAAAGTTGGTAACGCCAACAGAAACCTGGGATTGTCAGTTTTAAAAGTGTTTTACTTTTATCAAATAGAACTTTGTTGTTTATAATTAGATTCAATTATAGAGCCTATCTATAAAGTATAAGATTCTTCAGAGTATATGAGTCTGCATGGATCATCGAATCAACTGTTTTATCTGAGTCGATTCGTGGCGCATCATTTTTAAAGTTTCCTTGTTTTTAAACGATTCATTGGATTGTTTTTCGCGATCCATCGAACTGTTGCTTGATCGAAAACTAATCGTCTACCAGACTTCCTAGCCAATTTTTATCAACTTCCCATATTTTTGATAAATGGAAAATGATTTTTATTTCTGTAAATAAATCTGTTACAGACACTTTTACAAGTCAATGTAATGTTTCTTTTTTAAGACTAGATGGCGCCGGCATTTTCTATCTGACTAGCTTCGAGAAGGATAGCTAAAACAAAATGACATTATGACAGACATTATGGTATAAAAACTATGCGAGTATAGTAATGTAGGGCAGCGTCTGGAATGGAAGTCCGATGTGAAAAAAACTCGTATAAAATAGTCATCGTAAGTACATCAAGAACCAGTAGTACCGCCGTCATGTAGTCGCAATCTTGGAAACAAGAGTATCGGAGACAGTGATGTTGGCAATGAACGGACACTGGACACTTTGAGAGCAGTGTCCGGTACCGACCCTGGGAACATGCGCGATGATATTAAATTTATTTATTGTTACATGTCGCCTGCTGTACCTACGTCTGATGGATGGACCGAGTTTGTTCAAAAACATGAAATAATTTTAGGCCTTGTAGTTGTGAAAAGTTGAAATAAAACAAGTATGAGAAATCTAAATTATAGTGAACTTTTTAGAAATGTTAAATCAAATGAAAAAAAAATGATTCAGAAAAGAAAAATGGTTTTGCTAAAAAAATGCACAAGAAGGTAACCTCGGTATAAACTGACAAAATACAATAAAACCTTTCATCTTCCAGGGATGAGTTACTAGGTTACAGGTCACTATGTAACAAGAAATCATAAACAATGACCTTCTCTTCATACACTTTCCAATCTATCGTCACGAAATCGTGACGGCTTCGAAACCATCAGATGAATGTTACGTGTATGTCTACAGCGCCAATAATATTGCAGCCAATTTGTATGCAATAGATCGTTGAAAGATTTTTTTCATTGGAATATATTTGGCAGCCTCTAAGACTTTGCAATTGGCAATATATTGTTGTAGAACACTATCAAGCATTGCTCTAGTTTCCGTAATGCTTCCTACTAAAAGAAATACATCGTCTGAAGATGTAATATTCTAATTCGGCCGTTTTCCCAGGTTACGAAATGGATTCGAAAATAGAATTGCATGATTCGATATCGCCACTCTCCTGTTTAGAATTCCTTGGACTCTGAGTAAAAAACCCAAATTATATAATGCGTTTACGGTGAGTTTGTCTAATATCTGTTTATACAATCTGCCTGCGACTCGTCTAATTGATGGGACCGTGGCGTATACAGAATGCGATTATTGTGATTCATCGTGTCACCGGTGGCTACATGTTGAAATTTACTAATCTCTGCCTTATATAAAATGCAGCGCCTGTGTGTCTGCGTGTTTGCACAATCATTTCTTTAATCGATGTCGTGAAGGGAACAGGATTTATGATTTTTTTATTGTTGTTGGAAGAATAACTTTATGAAGAACGTTTTGCTGAATTGGAATGGAATTATTTATTGTGAATACTTTAAACATTTCTGAATTAGAGTTCAGATCAGGTACTTTATTTGAAGGATGCCGAAAAACAACAATAAAAAATTTGACTGTACATAACACAATATTCTGAGGTCAAATCGAAAGCCTGATCGTTCCACATCTCTTAGGTACAGACTTCCTACAATTACAGGCTCTCCAGGAAACAGGCAACAAGCGGTACTCCCACATTAAGGACTTAAACACACCACAAATACAGACATCAGGCCCAACCGCACAAATTACTTAATTAAACGCGTCAATGCGTCCTCAAACCAATAATAAAGCTTAAAACTGGCCGTTATTTTTCATCCGAGACAGGTAATTTTAATGCATATTTAATGGGCAATTCTTGGCTTCAAATTCAGTAAGATAAGGTACGGCTATAATGCATGCAGTTTGCCCCCTTGTGTTATTTATTGTGTGATTTTTGGCAACAAAGCTTTAGCCCGGTACTTGGCTCAGCTAGATGTGCATGCAATCTTCATAATGCATGCACTTTTGTATGATACCGCTGGAGGCGGTTTGACGTGCCCAGTGACGTAAGCACTAGAGTGGTTCGGCTAGTGCATTTGGAACTGTTATCTCAAGTTATATTGTTGTAAATAGCGGTTCGAGAGTAGCCTAGGTAGATGATTGTATTTGATCTCACAACGTATCGAGTGTTTGACTAGGTTTTGCTGCTGTTTTCTACGATTAGGAAGTAGGACGACTTATCTAGGGGGGGAAATGTATTAACCGATTGATTTTGCAATCAACCTAATGCTAGAAGGAATTCGATGACTCGTTGGTCCATATTTTACGTCGGAATCAGTGATGTATTATTTGAAGATGTATAAAACAGATACTAATGCTTAATGTTTCTTTACTTTTCATGACTAACAATTTTCATGGAAAATATAAAAAGCGGTGAAAGGCACATGTGACGAAAATTCTCGGAAATAAAGCGGTTAGGAGTGCGTAGAAAGTTTATGACACTATTACGTACAACGGCTTTACAGGGTACTCACTTACTCACATAATGTAGTTGGACTCGTAAAAAGTAGTAGCAACACATACCTGTGAACAATAAAAAAGTTATTAATTATAAGCTGGTTTAAAGTTAATTGGGTTATAAGACAGATGCAAGTCTGAAGTGTTTGTTTTAATGATATAATTCTACGGAAATTTCTAAGGTTGGCGGAGGTCACTGCCTGCAGCTGCTTGGTGGGAGTCCAGAATGACCACACCTTCATGCTACGTGGATCCAGAGAATGGATCAGAAAAATCATCAAAGCGATGCTGTCATTGAATCTACAAATGACGAGACAAAATTTTGTACACATCCACCTCAATGCTGTTCTTCTTCTTTTCGTGTGGTTAGTGACTAGCCTTGTGTCAGAGTTTAAGCCGCTCATGGGCCTTTGACTTAGCCAAGTCTACATGAAGCGAGAAATATCTCTCAGGCATGCCGGTTTCCTCACGACGTTTTCCTTCACCGTTTTTAAGCAAGTGATAATTATACAATACGCTGATGAATCTGAAAAGTCAGAGGTGCATGCCTTGGGTACTAACTCGAGACCCATAGGTCTTGGCAGTCCGACGATCACACCACTAGGCTATCGATGTTCCTATCTTCGCAGATAGGAACATCGAAAGTGGACATTGCTCGAGATCAAAACCGCTACAATTCCCAGTTCTCCCGCAAGAACTTAATGAAGTAATTACCATTTTTGCAGAGTAACATACGTGCAACTACCCTTAACCAGCTTCGTACCGTGTGCTTCATTATGACAAGCCTCTAATTTGGCCGAATGACATGTCGGCCGGTAGCGTCATGAATAATTCCGTACAGCCGTGTCCGGGCCGTGTCCGGGCCTTGTCCGGCCAGTAAAGACGCTTAATTGAGAGAACAACGTGTTTGTCGAATAAAAGCGTGTGAACTTTTTTCTGAATCTTAATAACCTCGTTCCGTAAACCGACAGTTTTGGATTTATGACGTGTAGTTTTTCTGGAGAGACCACTTAATATTGACGAGATTGAAGCCTTGATGCTGTCATGTGCAGAGAATAAAAATATAATTTAAAAAAATACGTGCCTACTGATTAGTTGGCTGGATTTGTAAAAGTCGGACAGAATCACATAAATTATTAAATGCATTTAAAAAATCACACTTTTGTAAATTAAACAAACATCTTACATGCAGTAGGTAATAAATTATAACCTGCGACTGTTTACTTTTCATATTTATTCTGTGACAACATATTCGGGGAAAAATCGCGCAATAAATAAATCTCAATAATAAAGAGGTGACGTTTAATGTATGATTTATTTATGTATTATGATTTATGGTATATAGAGCCCAAAATACCGATCGGACTAAGCAGTAAGCACCGCCTACGCGCGGGGTCAAACATAAATCATATTGCGACATCTCAAAAATGCCAACTTCAAAAACATGTTCGCCCCGTGGCCAGTACCGCACGCACCGATGGTAAGACAAGAAAAACAAACGTAAAAAATAAATTACTTTTGTATACCTCCTTTCTTTCCCGTTGTTGGACGCCGAACAACTCATAAATCACAGAAAGATAAGCATAAAAAGATTGTATGAGGTGGGTACACGGTAGAACTAAACTTTTCGTATTTTGTTATCTCGTGTCAAGCGGGCCTACAAAAAATGTACGCCTACACCTTTCCCCGAAACCACTTAGGTAATAGACCAAAAACCCAGACCTTACATAACTGACCAAGCAGATTAATCACGCCGACAGATTAAAGCAAACTCACAAGTTTTACAAAATTTCTCAGTAAGTGTTAAGTATCACGCAATTTTTGTTACAACTTAGATTTTCTTATCTCAAATTCCATCATAATAATTCTTATTCTATTTTTTAGACGAAGCTAAAGTGGTGGGTAGCTACTATGCGAATAATTATTGTCGCTACGCAAAGGAATGACTGCACATATTTTACTAAATTCTCAGTGATATTTCAAAAGTTACGTTTTAAAATAAAACCGGTTATGTAGAAAAAGCGACTGTAAAAAACGCCCGAGTGTTTCAAAGGACGTACAAAATTTACTCGTAATAAAAGTAAGTATAAAGCATGTATGTTAGGAAAAATCCTAAATCTTCCACGGTCACCTGGGCGCTTAACAAATAGTCTTGAGCGGCGACCGCATGAGGGGGGCCGTTTTGTCAGGGCTGGTATACACGAGCGCCTACTGAGCAATTAGATTTGTTAGCTTGTACCTACCCGAAGAGTTTCATCACGCCCCCGCTCAACAACAGATGCTTGGACTAATAACCTCTCGAAGTTTCCCCCTTGCCGCCCCTACCCCCGCGCCCCTGGGACTCCCGCGCTACCCCAGCCTCCCCAAGCAACCCAACTAAGATAGATTGCGCCACCATTCTTGCAATTTTCCTGTCGTATCTTGCCTCGTAAATTCCTAGTGATATATAGGTTCGGATCTCTCGCGATGCGACCAGGAGCATACTCGAAATATGATAAGAGTTATTTATTATTGTTCTTATTGGTTTTCTAAGGGGTGGCAAGTAATAGTATTTCGTTATGGCTTTGTGTTGTATTTTGATTGGACAGCTCTCCTGATACCAACTTTCCCGGATAAACTTTCGATATGTTATGTATACCTATATTATGTGCATACTCTACATAAATAACATAGCTACATAGCTTTTCTACAGAAAACCTGATTTTTTTTCTTTCTATATTACCGTTGAAAGGTTTCTTCTGGACTTGACATTGTAAGTGTGAATATAAAATACTTACTAAGTTATAATTTATTGAACACTATAGAATCCGTAAATTTCTTAAAAAGTTTCACATCATCAATTTGGATGTTACAGGTTAAAGCACTGCTAAGCTTCAGTGGACTAACAACGAAGATAAGACTGAAGGTTCTAAGTATCTAAGCAAATTTCCAAAACAATCAAAATTGAATAGAATTCAAAGTAGCTGTACCATTCCTCAAAAAGCACAATCCATATTTCAATCTCTCACCAAATAAAGAAAAACAGTAAAGCACAACCGAATAGGAATACAGAATAAACAAAACAACAGCAGAGCCAAATTACTAGGCATAACAGGCGAATACCGCGGCATCAGTACAGAAATGAAACAAGAGAATCTTCATTAATTTTGTACCAAATTAAAAACGCCCAGTTATTACGGACCATAGAAATCTAAGAACATTTATCACAGTAAGTACTGTAAGAAACTATGCGGTCGAACTTGGTATAGTTTAAAGCTCTGCTAATCCCGAAGTATCCTTCAGTAGGTTAACGGAGTAGACAGAGCCGAATTTAACCAACGAGAGCAAATTCGATTAAAAGTGGATCTTATTTAGTTTCAGAACGTTATAAATCATTCGATCCAGCTAAATGCTTTGATCTCTTTGCCAAATGAAGTAAACCAGTGAATTTTTCACTCAACCGAATAGGAATACACAAAAGGATTAAACTAAACAACAGTGAAACCAAATTACTGGCGAATACCACGACCGTACAGAAATGAAACAACAGAATCTTCATTAATTTGGCACCAAATTAAAAACAGCCCAGTCCCTTCTACGCGGCGGCCATTTCCATATTCTAATAGCAATAAATTGTCATTGCCATCAGATGGTTGAGTCATAGCCGGAATTTAAGTGCAGTTTCATAATTTCGTACATAATAATGAGTGGGTAAATTTTAATAAAGACTACCAAAAGACTATATAAAATAAATAGATTTGTAGCTATTTAGTAAAGCAGGATTTAGTAAGAAAATCACTTCTTAGAGCAGATGATTGAAAATTTAGGCAAACTTACATGAAGTCAGACTCCATCGATAAACCAGAAAAATTCTAAAGATACGAAGAACATAACACTAGAACAAAATTTTGTACAACTGAAAATAAAAACAAAGTATGCTATAACACAATATGCAATGGATTTCTAAATTACCAAATGGTTACCAAACGCTTTTCTAATAACTAAAAACAACAAACTCATTGATACACGAGATAATACTAAATAGACACTTGAATATAATATCCTGTCACTTAAGGCCCTCAAGAAGTTTAAAAGAAACATTGTGTATCAATAAAGCAAGTGCACTATGCTAGGGCTTTGCTACACTAAAAGTAGTATCTATATTTAATTTTGCTTTACTTAACACTTGAACAAGTTTAAGATCTGTTCTAACATCATCAACAGTCTTAATCAGTGATAGCCTAGTGGTGTGATGTTCGGACTGCCAAGTCATAGGCTCGAGTTTGAACCCAAGGTTCGTATCTCTGACTTTTCAAATTTCATGAAAACATTGTGAGGAAACCGGCATGCCTGAGAGATATTTCTCGACGGCATGTGAAGCCAAATCAGAGGCCCATGGGCGGCATAAACTCTGACACCAGGTTATTCACTAACTACACGAAAAGTAGAACAGTGGTATCATTTACCCACTGGTGTGCTGTGAACAAGCCTTTTTTGTCTACCATCGATGAAAATATATCGAAGTGTAAACTAGCCTTAACTCTACCAGTTATGTTTATGATGTATTCGCACTTGTCGTTTAGTATTTGTCGAAGGCATAAACAATTGGAAGGAAACAGTACCCTCGCAGACGACGGAAGTAAGCCGAGTGTCGGTACCGGAAATGTTATTGCCGGAACGACTACTACATCCGGTCGTGTAGACTTCAAGTCTACGCCGGTGACGATAACTGTCTTCGCCATTTTTGTGAGTACCTTCGTGTGGACTATGAATCGGGATAATGCAACAGTTATATGGAATATGGTGTTTGTATGTTTGAAGAGAGTTTTTTTTTTAGAGCTCAAAAAGATCATGAACGAATTTTCAATGCAAATGAACTTATAGAATTTAATCCCAGCTGCTATAAGAACCATCACATTATTTTAGTCGTCTAATGTCTGGTTAAACAAAAAGAAATCATTTTGCTTACCAATAGTAGCTTTTTTTATTGCTAAACTGGGCATATAAATAGTCTCATAAGTAAATTTTACCTGTGATAGCTACTTCCATATGGGATAGTCTACTATGCAAAGCCGTGAGTTCTTTGCTTCATTATTGGTAAAGGAACAACTGTCTCAATATTAACTAATAACACCCCGTAAATTATATGATTCGGCCGTAAAACAGTAACTAAGATATATTATGATTATTAGGAAAATGAACAGGAGCATTTGCGAACTGTTGTGATTATGGATACGTCACTCTAACATCGTGTCTTGTAACATCAATCGTTCACTCTTGATAAACATAATTTCTTCAACTATTATGCACGTACGATAAAATTTATCTTTCTACATACAGCAAAATTTTACATCGTCAACCAAAGCTCTATAATGTCAACTATTTATAATACTGGCTAATAAGTTATGTTTCAATAGAGCAAAGGTAGTTAATAAATGTTTGCTGGCAACACTATCTAGGCATTCGTAGTTAAGTCAGGTTGTGGAAAATATCAAGTTTACTTTTACTTGGGATTTTCCGAAGAAAGTGCTTTGTATATTACTGTAAGAAAATTGAATTTAAATAGGTCTGCAATAAAAGTAGAAAACTCGCTGTTGATAAAAATGTTCTTTCAATTGAATTTGTTTTGAACTTATAAAAATCATTAAAGAGAAACTGTAGTTCCGTTAAATATGATTTCAAATAGAAAAAGACATGTCTCAAACTAATGATTAAATCGTACAAAGTCAACAAAATAATGTAATTACTTACGAATCATTCGGATTATTAGCATCTCAAAGACATTCTATTAATCCCCTATAATTCACCTTTTTTATTGTAATAAACGACTAAATAGATATTTATCTGTACACAGTACTATTCCCCGTCCATTCTTCACATTCAAGGGATCCACGCACGAAAACCCATAACCTCAAGAATGCAAAGGACGCGAACGATTTTTAATACACTCGGCACCCCATAATGGGTGTTTTCGCACCCCCAGTCTGCGGTGACATTTCAAACCCACCGTTCTATGAAAAAACAAAGCTCGAAACATTATGCAAATGACATTATGTCGGTATTTTTGTACGTTTCGCCAACTTTATGAGCCGAATAGAAAGGGTTGAAGGGTTAAGACAATTCGGGATCGCGAATAAAACTTTTTGATGCCACATTGTCATATTTTTTTTCAATATGTACTATACCCTCTGTTAGATTACCCTTTGCTGTCAACGTTAGATTAAACACTATTCAATTATTAATTCTTTTGTTGGAAACAGTGGCGTTATGTAGAGAAACGTCCGTTTCTATTGAAACCTTAATCCCGCAAACGATGTATTACTAACTAAAATGGTTTCCATTATATGACCGAGAAAGACTTTTGAAACGAGAAACAAAATAGCATTTATTCAAAAAAGATTAAAGTCAATTAGTACTTTCTGAACGTCGACAACAGAGACAGCTTCCAAAAACACCCAACCTTCACTATTTCTTAGTGTTAAGCTGGGATGAAGAATCGGTGAAACGAACTTCCCGGAGTCCACAACAACACATCTGTTTATCGGATATTAAATGAATTTATATAAACACTAGCAACCCGTAGATACTAATGTAGATATAATGTGGGGCATATAAACCTTCCTCTTGAATCACTCTATCTATTGCTGAAAACTACATTAAAATCCGATGCGTAGTTTAAAAGATCTAAGGGCGCAGACAGCGGGAGTGACTTTGTTTTATACAATGTAAAGGTAGTCTTCAACCATAGTCTTTTTACACACACGCCTATCATTTATGTAACTCACCGTCCAAATACGACTATTACACCAATTAATTCTA
Organism: Amphipyra berbera; assembly: GCA_910594945.2. NCBI lineage: Eukaryota > Metazoa > Arthropoda > Insecta > Lepidoptera > Noctuidae > Amphipyra > Amphipyra berbera. The sequence continues at coordinate 19,512,801 of OU343128.1, forward strand.
ATGCTCAATGACTGTATCTCCAGACATCCTACATTTTCACACTGTTTACATCATCCACGAACATTTTAATTAATCTGTGTGACTGGAGTCTGAGTTAGTTAGATCATTCAATCCCAGTATTCATGTCAGTGACGCAAGTGGCTACTTACTTAGGGTTATCGCTGAGAGCTAGATCTCATCACAGATTTGCCAACGAGTCTTGATATGTGGGTTCCTCAATTTGTACGCATTGACGTTGAAAATGACGGCACTCGTCGCCTGTCGATCAATTTACCTAGATTCAGGTCACTCAACTAAGGAGTGTACTAGAAGTCCTATATTGTAGTCCTTGTAAGCTGGTTCAATATAAGACGACAGCTAGACTAGTGGTGTAATATCTAGTCTTTGACGAATCGATTTAAAACTCGATACTACTACTATCGATTTACAAAAATTACGGCATTCGTCGCCTGTGGATCAATTTACCAAGGTTCAGGTCACTCAACTTAGAAGTATACTAGAAGTCCCATATTGTATTCCTTGTAAGCTGGTTCAATATAAGACGACAGCTAGACTAGTGGTGTAATATCTAGCCTTTGACGAATCGATTTAAAACTCGATACTACTACTATCGATTTACAAAAATTACGGCACTCGTCGCCTGTGGATCAATTTACCAAGGTTCAGGTCACTCAACTTAGAAGTATACTAGAAGTCCCATATTGTATTCCTTGTAAGCTGGTTCAATATAAGACGACAGCTACACTAGTGGTGTAATATCTAGCCTTTGACGAATCGATTTAAAACTCGATTAAACTATCGATTTACAAAAATCTCTTAAATCTTGCTAAGATACCTTGTAGGCTTGAAATACTGCCTGGTTATATCATAACTTCGAATGAAGCGACTTGTGAAGTTAGTTTGCTCACATATTATTATGGAATAATAATTGTAAACGATCTGAAAAATCTTAAATTAAGACTTCGTCGAGCTTTAATCATGCAAGGATGTTTTAGTTTACCTTTACTTACGTGAACCAACGTGGATGTTGCATTTGCATGAAAATATTGAAGCTTACATGCAATTAATAAGCATTATATGACACGGTACGTTTTCAGATTCAAATCCTGATTAGCATTCAGGCATCTTTGATTTAAAATGAGTCTTAATCATTGCTTAAAAGATTCAATATCGCCTGTAAAGACTAAGCAGAAATGGCCAACCACTCTGAGTACATCATGAATGGTCACGCACGGGACTCGAACACCCACCGCTGTCAAGCTCTAATATCGTGTTCATAGCATCTACCCACTGCCTGTCAGTACTTATTATGATACCTACATGTCAGCCCGTCGAACAGGCTTTATGTCGTGTTCCATTTAAAACTACACAATAGCTTGCTATACGTAGCTATTGTACCGCTATTTGTAAGCTTAACTTCACGAGAATCAAAATGTCGTGAATTTACAGTTGAATGCGAGGCAAATATATGAGGAATAGTATCAAACTGTTCTATGTGATCTATTCTATTAATACATAATTAATAAATCTGTAGACATGGCGTGTTTATCCATTGGAAATATAAAAAAAGCGATAAGGTTAAAGGCTAACCAATATTTCCATAATTTTTGGATTTTTTGTCTGTTTATCTGTTTGTACTGACTCTATGCGGTTGACTTTTATAGACAAATATTGTGCGTGACTCGGAGTAACATTTAATTTTTGTTTAATCGTAATAGATTCGCTCAATGAAAAGATATTAGAATGTTATTCTCAAACTTCTATACAGACGAAGTCGCGGGCAGAGCTAGTCAAAACTAAATTATTAAGGGGAAGCTCTTTATTGTTCTCATTTTATACACTGACATTCTTTATTTAAAAAAAACTAAGTTCTAAATTCGCCTGTAATAAAAAAACCTATTTTAATTATCATTCTGATTTTATATCGCATATAAATCGGATTCAAATGATTAAAACTCTCATGACTCTATGTTATATAGGTCAAAAGGGCTAACAACCTAATCAAAATAGCTAATACTGAACCTGCATTCCACACGGAACGCGGAAGACGTACCTTAGTTAAGAATCATGCAATGTCGTAAGTCTAAACAAACAATATAGCTGATATAGCTTATATAAATAACTTTTATTATCACAAAATACAATAAACTTGAAAGAAAATGTAGGGTCAGCTATAAGTTATACAAATACACAGCTTCATAAACCGTAAGTTTCGCCATCGACCACAAATCTCTGTCAATATTTTTTTCTAACAGCAACAATGTGTGAAAGTAACGCGCATAATGTACTATAATATTTATCTCCCAACGCCACCATTATGATAAGTTTTTATATCTAACAAGAATAGTAAATTATTCGTATTTTCGGCGGCCATTCATGTTACATAAATAGTACTAGTAAATATGGAACGTAGTCATGTGAAATATATAGCACCATAGATTTATATGCGTCAACGCAGCGGTCGCGCCGGATTCTAAAATCAAAATTATCATGCAATTTTAGTTAAACCAAAACGCATTTAGTTGACAGAATGAGATATTTCCGCAACATAAATATGTTTTGCATGCTTCCCTAATGACAGAATGTTTGATATTCCACTGTGTAATCTACCATAGTGTAGACTGAAAACGGAAAAGAAAATCAGAAGCATTTGTTCGAAATAAATAGACTGTAGGTACCAGTTTTGTATCTAAAATTCGGTCGGAATGTAAAGTGGTATTAAAAGGATCGTTTGTTTGTAAAATAGATTTATTTGATATACTTTATGAAGACATCGTATAAATATACCTTTATATTTATTACGAGTGTAAGCTTCCGGATTTCATAATTCATTACCTATATTTCAAACACTGATTCACCGTTTTTCAGTTTTCTTGTAATTTCATTTTTTTTGCGGGTAAGTAATAAAAAACAAGTTACCAAAATTTTCTCTCTGCGTAAACATAAGGGTAATCAGCCCATTACTGTCCCACAGCTGGGCATGGGCTTCTTTTCAAAAGGAGAAGAATTTTCTCTCAACTAGTCAATATTCTACCATTTTATAATTAAGTATATTAATTTATGTGCAAAACTATCTCTAATCAAGTATGTATTGTACCCCGACATTCAATACGTCATTTGCATATCCCAAGCACATGTGGTCATATACAAAGGGTCGAACGGGCCCCGTATTTAATTTTCATAAAACGAGTACGGTTTTAATACGTCTGCGGCCGAATAATAACCTAACCCTTTCTATTTCAAAATTGGCTTTGGTTGTTCAACCGCTTAATTTATTATTAGTTGGACCTACACCTATGTATATACGATGTAAGCAGTAATGAACAGTCTTATTGTGGGTATCTAGGGTCACTAACGCCACCTCTTTGCTTTACAAAGGCAAGTAAAAAAAAAACGAATTAAAAAATAGAATTTGAGGTATGATTTAAATTAGGAACGTAATCAAAGCTATAATGGTTGCTATTGATAATGTAATTTATTAGCTGCCAGTTGCTTTTTATTATTTGCTATAATAGCTACCACACAGATAAGCACAGTTTTTGTTTTCACTTTTTTTTATTTCTTTTTTTATCCTAAGCAATAAACAAATAAAGCTTTTATCTTGAAATCCATAGCTAGATAATCAGCGCGGGGCATCCGCGCGGCCGGGCGCGATGATTTATGCAATACTAACATTATGATACATTTGCATTTTGTTCACAAAGCCAGCAATGTATGCAGTAACGCTACACAATAGCTACGGGTTAATGTAGACTTCGGTTAGTCAGGAATGGTTACGAGGAATGATTAGGTGCTATTGTTTATGTGATGCAAATGTGCGGCGATTATAAATAATATAGTATTTCTTATTTAGATTGAAACACATAAACTTTTGCTTCTAAATGTTGAATGAAATTCAGCTTAAATGCGTGATATTTAGCAGAAGGATATACTGTAAACTGTTACAGCGACGTTCGACGTAATAGCTATGGTTTATATTACCAGTTTTGTTGTACATTCTCTGTTCAACATTTTATTAAAAATAATTCAAGATTTTTTTACGAAATAACTTCAATTGATGTACCTAGCCGTTTTTTCCAAATGAAATCACTTGAAGCTGCCAACGAGAAATTGAACTTATCATGTCGATCAAAACAAAATACGTCTGTATTTTAACTGCCAAAGTCTTTAGATTCAAGAATACTCCAGCTAAAACACATGCCATTATTAAAGGTCGCATACATTTTCTTAATAGTGACATTTATGTCACGAATATTAACTTTGACAACTTCTGCAGGTCTATTTTAAACATTCCACTTCTGTTCATTAAGAAACTACATTCGTTATCATGATTGAGACAAAAATAGGAATAGTTCATAATTGGGTTGGTGTATAGATCAAAAATATCCTCACTTATAATTTCTTCGCCCGTTACACTTCTGCATTTTACGATCGTAAACTTTCAGCGGACATAAAACAAAGTAAATTCATTCATTTGTCAACTATCTTATCTCGATGTCACAAAGCCTACAATTCTTTGCGGGGACGATAAATACTTTTTGCAAATTTTACAACGAGCGAACGTAATTCCCAAGTATTTGGTGCGATCGTGTTGAACCTTATTATTTAACGATTAAGGTTTATATTACTGAAATAATTTTTTAGATAAAATTGCGTAGTTTCTGGTGCATCTTTATCTGCGTTAGCCAGTGGTCCGCCAATGCCGTTAAATTTATTAACTGCGATACGCATTCAGTGTCGCGAGCTAAAAGGTGACTTTAATTAATATTAATTATAGCCACACCTCTAATTAATGTAATTCTCGAGATAACCACCATGTCGCCTTTTGAATGTGTCAAGCTCGGTGGCTTTCGTTGTACGTTTGTCGACAGGTCAAATCGTCAGTTACTTACGCACAATGATAAATGCAGGTGTATGCTATTAACATTCGGAGAATTCTTGGAGAAAAGTTCTAGTATACCTATCGCCGGTCAATTGCACTAAAAATAACTTTTCTCTTGCAGAATAGCTCTGTATTGCTTTCGACGTTTCAAATAATAATATGTGCTCGTATGCAAATGGCAAAAAAAAACATAGTCCAAAAAACAGACAACCATTTCACAAAAATTAATCAGCTCAAACCTTTTTCAGTAAACAACTATTCGACACAGTATTCATCAACTGAAAACAAGGCAACATCACCGCGCTGGCAAGGAATTAATCAAAGTTTAAAACAATTCCATGTAGCGGGCGGGGCGGGGCGAGACAAGACGGGCTGTGCGAGTGCGAACACACCGCAACGCACGAACATTGAACATGTCTTGTGCAGCCAACATGTTGTGTTCGAGGCTGTACAAACGCGTTTGAATATACGTACAGACTGAATACGATCGGATGCAATTGAACATACATGCAAGTAGGAGCAAGTATGAATTGCAATTAAACGGTTTTTCAATTTTATTGGCTTGTAATGGCGATTGGGTTATTTGGAGCCATATTAACGTTAATGTTTCTTGTAATAAAGAGCAGTCGAAAAATATAATAAGTAGATAGACAGTTAAAACTTTGCTCTGACTTTTAATAAGAATCAATAAAATTTTGAACAATTCTATATTTCAAGCGGACCGCTAAACACGGGTCGTGCAAACGCAACACAACGTGTTAACATGTTCTGTGCGGCCAACTTGTTGTGTCCAACGTGTTGGCTGTGCGCAAGGCAAGTTCGAACAAGGCACGCTTAATAATTAAATCGTTCATGTAATTTTCTAATGCTGTGCGCAGATTTTGAAATTAATATTTTGACTTCGTTTTAGCTCAAAATGAATAAAGTTCAAATAGCTAAGTTAAATAAACTTGAATAAGCCATCAAGAATTTCGTTGAAAATAAATTGTGTTATTTTCTTGAATTTGTATTTTCCAAATGACTAAGTTTAGAGTTGAATTGAGTCTTTGAAGGTGAATATTCATTGTAAAGCGAAGCTGGTGGGACTGAGCGAGACAAGACGGCCATGCAAACACACAACGCAAGAACATGTCTAAAGTCCGTGCGACATACACGTTCAAACAAGGCGTTATTAAGTCAATTACCCATGTAGAGTTTAGAAATCTTATTAACTACTGAACGTTAAACTACAGTAGAGTACAGTAGAAGCAGTAAGTAAGTTCCTAAATAAGTATAAAAAATCTATGCAATGAATTTTGGAGAAGTAAACGAAAATTTAAAAAAATGTACTGGAAGATTGCTTATATTCCTGTAATTTTTTATTGTGTTTTTCTCCCAATCAGGGGCTTACATAAAATAATACATTAAAATATCAATAATTTTTTCAAGTTTTTTTTTTGCCTCTACCAATTTCATATCCAACTAAGCATCAGAACTGCAACTTCACCCTCAACACAATACGAACGCTTAAACTTTAATGTAGTACTTGAGAAGCAGCCTTGCTTATGCAAATCAAAATATAGGTGCGCGTAGGTTGGAACAATGTTCGTAGGTACAACTTTATCAAGCACCTATGTGACTGCCAGTGATTTAGTCTTTAGGCCGCTGTTCTTAGTGGCTTTATGAATGGTTGTTCAGTTGGCTTTAAAGTGTTATGAATAATCGCTGGTCGGAATTATTACTCTGAACAAGATTTTTCATTTGTTTTTCTTTAACATTTGACACAAAGATCAACAATCTGAAACTTATACGTACGCGGTGCGGTATTTTAACACGCTTATATTAGATTCACCTGTAACTAACACCCATATTCTAAGACGTTCCTCCAAATTTACTCGACTCGACTCCACCTCGACTTGACATAAATGTCCTCGACTCTACATTTTTCCTCAGTCGAGGTAAGGAATCATCTGTCAAACTCAAGGTACCTCGAAACCTATCTTAAGGAAGGAAGGGTCAAAGTTCGTATCTAATAAAAAATTATTTTGAAGACTTTGTCGAATATGCTAACGATAATTCTTAAATTTTTTTATCACGCCGTTTTTTGCGCGTTGCAGATAATTCAAATTATGACGTAATGACTCCGTCGAGGAACCTCAAAATTCACTCGAAATTCCGACTGAGAATAAAATTTTTAAGGTGGTTACGAGGCCGAGTCGAGTAAGTTTTGGAGGAACGTCTTAGAATATGGGTGTAAGTTTCTAAAAAAATCTTTTTTATAAACTTAGTGTGTAATAAACAAATAAATTCATATTTCACCCATTTCTAACCGTCGCATCGATGTAAAACTTTGTAAGTATGTAATTCTGATGACCATACAATAATATGGTACCATCGAGTTGATGACACGATGGAGCCAGAAGATGGGTAGATACTGGAACGCCTAAAGGTAACTAGTATACATATCGAGTTTGTTCTCGTTTGACCTTTGATGAGGATCTAGAGAACGGAAGCGTGTTCTTTAGTTTTTTAAACTATATATTTTTCTACACAGTTAGCATAGTTAATTATTATCTTGCACAACTAAGTAAAGCTTTACTTCACCTAAGAAAATCACTTAATGTTTAAGATTTTCTTAATGTGTAAACTATTCTTAGGCAGTAAACTCGTAACTAAACCCATACTTTATTGATGTAATGATTGGTAGAACTTGATAGTCTCCTTCCACATACATTTTGAAAAGAAACATCGAAACAAACCCGTCATGTTCTCTTTTGTAATAAAATCATGATTATTATGTAGGTAGGTACTCATTAGCTAATAAATCAAATGCAAACTCCTTGCTCACTTAAATTACTGTTGTCAAAACCAGAGCTTATGAATCGTAGCTTATTATTTGTTCGAGCATCCAACAAGATCAACGCCCGGTCACCTCTCAACAAAGTCAGTTGACTCAAATCAACTTATTGACTCACTTAATGCATTTAAAATCGAACATAATGTAACAACTGTATAACAGAACATTTAATTTTGTTATATACTCGTAATGCATGCTTACATGTGGTTTTAAAAGCTTTTTTTGGTCTCACAAGTTTTCCCTCACGGGATCCCCAAAATTTGGAGTATTACGAAAATTAATTTGTTTGGGTGTTGGGTGGATATGGGGGTAGGTACAAAAGTGACGTGCTGTCGGTTTATGCTTGCCTTATGAGTGCTAGGGATAAAAATCCAGAATGGCTGAATACTTTTAAGTAGCAGGCTCTGACAATTTTTTAACTCACTAACCAGAAGTACTATATTTTATATCTTCAACTAGCTTGACTTTCTACTATAGTCTGTGCGCAAGTGCTAGTCACTGCCTGAGGTATGAGAGCAGCAGGAGGGGGGTGCGAAATAATAGACGCGCTCTGTCAGTTTGCTTTGTCTTGTCTACCGCGCGCACGTCCCTCCTGCCGCTCCCATACCTCACGAGGTGACTAGCACTTACGCGCGGACTATAGCACAATACATATAACAAATATCAAACCAATATGCTGTATTATCATTCTCAGTTGGTTCTGTCTAGCTTTTACCCAATTGCGTTGGGATCAGCTTCCAGTCGAATCAGATGCGGCTGAATACAAGTATTTTACATAGAGACTGCCATCAGACCGCAATCCAGGTGATTTCCTAAAGTTAGACCAGTTGTCAGATTTTCGCGCTTCTGACTACCCGTAAAGACTGTCATAGGTACTTATTCGTATGACACCCGGGACCAACGGTTGAACGTACTCGACGAGGCACGGAGGGGTCTCGGTGTGTAACGAATGGTCAGTTATCCACGGACTGACCGCGGCGAGTATTGCTTAACCTTGCAAATCGCATGATCCGCATGGTCGTTAATAAGCCACGAGCCACTCACTATCATTCCCAATACACCATAAAAATTAAGACAAACAAACATAACATCACGCCTGTATACCCCGAAGGGTTAAGCAGAGGTGTATAATAACACCCTCATTTCGCCATTATGTTTAAGTCCTATGTAATAGGGGGTGAGCCTATTGCATCAACTGAGCACAAATCCAAACTCCGAGCTGCTACTGAGGCATTCCACTCGGAAAAACCAGATAACACTTTGCCCGGCCTGGGGATCGAACTCAGGACCTCACAATCAGCACTCGCGCACAACTTCCCCAATATGCGTTTAAAACATCACAAAACAACGCCAGTACATAAATGCGTACAATTTCTGGCACATAAATACAACGCACTCGCTACGTTCAAATTTCGCCACCGTCTGCTTTATATTGATATATTGTATTGTTTATGGCGCGACCGAATCAAAATGTGATATATTGAACAACACGCGGCGTTCGCGAGTAACTTTCATATTTGGAAGGGTTATGGATGTTTGTTGCGCTAGATGTGGCAGGAAATGTGATGCAAAACGGGTTATTCGACTGATTTTTTTATAGAAATGCGTTCCAAATTGAAGTTCATGTAGGTATTTCTTTTACATAATAAACTGTTTTTGCAATGTGTCAATATTGCTTGGCTGGCCAAATAATTGTTTCGATTGTTTAGTTTGGTATTTTTATAAAGAATGACAGTAAATTATTACTTAAAATATTTTTTTTAGCATCAACGCTAATATTTAAAACCGTTTCTGTAGAAATCGGTAAAGCACCGCGCTCTTAGAACCGCTGTATGTTATTTTGATTTTCTGAAGTTTCAATATCTAAGCCCATTTTATTTACTTGAAATATTGTCTCTATGTAATTATTGATGGAGTTTAGGATCATTTAATCTTTCTAATTTCCATTTATACGTAAATGATTCTATCACAAATAACTGAATTTCCAACGAATTCCTATCCTTTCTCCTTACCCAAAGCACTACCATTTCCAGAGAGGGCTGTATCCACGTCAGTTAGGTTACATAGATGTATGTTTGAGCCAAGGGAATAGTTGGGATGAGGGGGATAAGTTATTGCTTTCTACAACTATGTGTCTGCACCATGTGTTATGGTAGACACTGTTTTAAGTTACGCACTGAATTATGGTCTAAACACCACCTATGAGACTGCTATCAATCATTTTGGCAATAATCATACACCTGTACACGCAAACAATAGTTGTAGGTAGGTATTTATTTTCCCTTGTAAACGAACAATTAAATCCAAACATGAAAACACATTTTTAAAATTATTTGTACCAGTAAAATAATTATGATAGGTGCAGACACCCTGCATTTATTTAGATACTCGTAATGTTAAATACTCATTTGGAAGTTTCATATACAATACTGTTGATAAAAAACACAATAGGTACAATGCTTTTAAATACCCCCAAAAAATTAGACACATTTAGAACTTTTCTATCTTAATAAATAAATTTACGGCTCATCATAAATAATGTTAATTAATTAAGTACATTTTTCTGTACAACGCACTCGTGGGCCAGGGCCGAACTTGGCGCAAAGTTTTAATGTGCGAGTTCGTACGTACTCGAGGGCCCGGCCGCCTTTCTAAAGTTCATCGCAAACGAGCCATTGACACGAATGTGGGAACTGAATTGTTTGTTAGAGTAAAGTTGGAGCTAAGATGTTTAGGAGCCTTGAGTTGGGTAAGTAAAAGATGTGCTAATTGTCGGGTTTTGTCTGAGACAGTCGTTTTTACTTTCATCTCTTTAATTTTAATGGCATGGCTTTTAGGTTTTTGTGAAGAAGTTGATTACTAGATATGAATAGTACCTAGGTATTAGTACTGAAATTCCTGCTCTTTGACGAACGATCCTAAACGTCATACAAGATCAACGTCATAAAAGTACGATTTGGCAAGTGAATTTAGTACTCGTACGATATTACTCCCGTCGCGTCTTCATGATTGAATTCTTAGTTTTTTTTTAAATTTAATAGATAGTATCAACGTATATAAACTTATTTTTGACGTATATAAACCAACTGATATAACTATATCTAAGCTTATAGAATACTGTGTTAAATGTCACGTAACAAAAAAACAAAACAACTGCGTTCATCATACAACAAACAAAAAGCCCAGAATTTTCACAAACGCGTTCGAATAAACAAATACGCCAAAACAATAGAATGAAAAAGTTAATACAGTACATGTTAGAACGCACCATACATCAGTAGGGCGTTGATACACTGGCGAATAAACGTCTGCGCCACGGGAGCCGACGCGACAAAAATAATTTCAAACATCCCGAGTATTTTCCGATCCATTTGAGCCACGTTCAGGCGATCAATTGCTCAAATGAGCTCTAAAACAAGACTTCATGATGTCATGTTGGCAATAACAGCGATGTTCTTTTTAATAAATGAAGGTATGCAATAACAATTAATATTATTGGCACCTTTCGCAAGCAAAATGTATCGTGGTAAATGTAGGGCAGTACAACTACCAAGAATAGGTAGAAGTCTATCATAACCGTATTAGGTTCCAATTTGGCGAGTCCGTTTTTATTTATCCGGCAAAGTTCCAATTTTGGTATATATTTGATAATTTCTCTGACATAAAACCTCATTACAAACTTTTTCAGACTTAACAAAAGTTCACATTTGTAAAAGTTCTGAAGTCGTATATTGCGTAGAAAAAAACAAGATAACGAGTTTCCTTTAAATCGATTGAATTCTGTTTTTTTTTTCGATTACACGTTACACAGAAAGCGCCTAAATTTTCCCCTAAAAAATCAAAATTAATCCTTCTGATTTTTAAATCGATGTCTAACACTTAAGAGTGGGAGTCTCATCCCCATTCCAACCCCATATTTCTTAAGGGGTCAGATGGGGGACCAGAACCTAAATGACTCTCGATACGCCCCTGTCTCGAACACGCAGAACAGGGAGGGACCGATAGTGTCAAAAAAAGATAAAAATATTATAAACTGCGCTTTTTCTCAAATTCTCCCCCCATTACTTATTTTTATTTATCTATGGGTGAAGATGGCTTTTATAAATGTTATATTACACTCGTTGTATATTTAAATATTGCTTTTATGTAGACACCAACATTAAGGAAGTCAAAGCATCATTTTATAGACATAAATAATTTGTATACAACTAGAATTACCAAGAACTACATCTGCATTTCTAATGTATATAGATGCAAAGATAAAACCACATTAAGTTCAGAAACCTTTGCATTGAAATCATTAAGCAACATTTTACTCAAGAATACTTCTGAAATTCAAGGCATACCATATAATTTTAAGTCGAGCTCTTAAATAAGCTCTGTTATGAAAACACGAACATGATAAAAATACTTAAACATGAATACCATTCAGCGCCAAAAGTACGTAAATAAAGCCAAATAAAATTTAGATAACAATAAAATCACAAAACAGATTATACAAATATAGGTGAGGAGACAACATTTAAGTACATTAAAATCACATTAGTAGGAAGATCTTGGTGGGGCCCGCGAAATTATCTTGCGCAGTGGGAAAAAATAAATTAATAAAAAAATACTTTAAACATTTCATATCTCATTTGGGCGATGACAGAAAAAAGGTAAATTGTATGGAAGTAGCGATAAGTTGATTTAATTTTCAGATTCTTTTTTTATGTTCACTGCACATTGTTGCTCTGTCATTTAATACGGGTAAATAATTAAGCTACTTTGAGTGTATTAAGTTGTGGTTTACTGTAGTCATTTTTAACTCTTAAGCTTGACTCGTAAGGCTATCGCATAAGGGTAATTAATAGTTAGGTTTTAGTCAGCGCATCAGGTCGCTGCCATCAACCGCACAGTCGCAGACAGGGCCGCAATTTGCCCCACCAAGGCACGTTTAATATTAGAAGTCCTGATTTATGCCCTGCCCCCGTAATGAAGTGTCTCCACACTACAAACGTGTGTGCATCGCACTAATTCACTACTACGGATTAATAGTAGGAAGCACTCGCGATACAACACAACGTAGCTCTGCTCTTTCTTTAATTTAGGACCAGAGAGACTCGCGCAAAATATACAGTTCAAAATGCGCTCTTGTTTATACTTTTGATCGTTTTACAAAACTGCTGTATACTCTTAAGTGGGGTGTACATCTTAAGTGAAATGTTTTATCTTCAAAGGCATATAATTCTTAATTTATAGCCAAACAACGCTGTTCACACATCCCGAGTAAGTTAAGATCTGAACAGGGCGTTAATCTCGGCGTAAAGACGAAATACAAGTGGACCGGTAAATCCAATTAGTTTAAGAAGTCATTAAATCAATTTGTTTAGCAGACAGTAACATATAGCTATCCTCATCTCTTTGTTTTCGATGGCTGCAATCCAAGCTATTTGTTATTTTGGTGAGCTTGCGAAATCGTGGTGACTAAAAAGGCTTGCAGTTTTAAGCCCGCTTTAAAGTTGATGTAGCGATTTCGGGTAAGAGAAATTATAGCTTCTACTTTTACCTGATAGGTATTTGTTAAATCAAATGGGTATTTTCAATATCTAGCTCATGCAGGCCTGCCATTTTTTTATTTTAATGTTCGTTCTCTTTTAATGATCATTTTAGATTTTTCCAAGAATGATATGAAAGAGAATATTTATTAACACCATTTCCCACTGAAATAGCAAAAAGATTTTTTTATCAGGTCCGGATATAAAAATATTCCGAGACATTAATCGTGATTTTTTTACAACCATGCATGTTTCTCGTTATGGTGCGTCCAGACCTGACGAACGCGCCGCGAATGCGTCGTTCGCGCGCCGCTCGCGCGCAGCGCGCGAGCCTATCGCGAGCTGCTCGCGAGCTGCGCGCGAGCGGCGCTTTCGCGGCGCGTTCGTCAGGTCTGGACGTACCATTAGAGTATGCTTTGAGTATAGGCTTAGTTGTAATCAATTGTGTCAGATAAAACTATGGTCAAAAACCTGCAAGTAGGAAAGGTTTCTTGATCACAAAATCCTAATTACGACCCATCCACTTGTATTTCAACTCAACAGCATTAAAACCTGAATCAAGAAATCCGAAAGTACCTGAGCACACTAATTACCAACCTCTAAGTGGCAAACATGTTAATCCATCTAGAAATATATTTCTCATTCCCGGCAGATCCGATACAAAGGCCGCTGGCCGTTGGAGGAGCAATAAATTAGAAGGAAAGCTGCGCGCCAGGATTTCCCTTGGGTTTATTCTCACTCAAGAGCGCTACACCTAATCCAGAAAGCCTTATTATGCTACCCTTAATACAGCGCTCAAGACTACTTGAAAATTTTCTCGGGAAGTAAACGGTTTAGTTTGGGGATTTTACTTTTTACTTTTTCTACCGTCGTCGCTGAGTTTTTATGTTTTCTGACAGGCCGTAAGATCTTCTCTGCGGAGGATTAAGTTCGTTATGCCAACTGAATCTTAATGAATTGATCGCTAACTTGTTATTTAAACGGAGTTCTTATTAGGACGCCAATTAAAACTAGTAACACGTTATGATATACCTGAATACAATTATCCCTATTATGATGGCCTAGGGTTTTTATCTCCAATCGTAATCGCGAATAACTAGTTGGCGAGCCAAGTCTTAATTGAAACTCGCGACACATTACGTGTGCTGGATTGATTAGCTGCCTTATTGATTTTATTGAAGTTATATCGATAGCATATCTTATCGATACGTGCGCATATCGAGTTTCGATTTCAAATTTGTTCAGAATACTTGTTTTGCTGTGTGACAACGAGCCGATGGGGAACTTTTTGCAATGCTTGCTATTACTTTGTCGTCGCGAGTCGATAATAAGCTGAACATAGAAAAGAATTGAAGTCGATGAAGTTTTATTTTATTAACATTTTTAGAACTTACATAAAGGCTGCATATTCCAAAGCTTTTTATAATAAAGCTTATTGCGTTTCTACAAGTGTTTATTATTCCATTTGAGTACCTAAGTAAATTAACAACCCAGTACGAACGGGTTCTTCGTTTCCTTGTAATAATATGTCATCGGTACCTAATAGATGATGTGCCTGCACTATCTACATACACTGACGTTTGTCCGTTATTACCAGTTCCTCGAAGTACTTGGCTACCAATTTCTCCAATTTAAATTGTCTATGAGCGCCGCCCGACTGAAGTCAGCCGGCACATTCCGCGGTTATCGACGACGCGGGCGCATTTGAGGGAAAGAGTCAGATGTATCGTCAAAAATCACGCGGGACAAGGACGGAAGCGCACGCAACGGGCGTTCGTTTTTTAAATAATTGAGTCAGGAATGACGATAGGCACCCGACAATTCGAAGCATTTTATCGAGCTGGCAACCCTAGCGCGGACAGTGGGCATTTAATTTGTTTCCTCGTGAGTCATGTTTGTATTATAATTCGAATAACTGTTATGGGAATTTTATCTGTGTTTATTAATTGTCCAGGTCGTAATCATCTTTCACTTTATGGAGATAATTAACATTAAAAATCAAGTTTAACCTTTTTTTAGTAAAGACTAAAAGTAGGTAGTCACATTTTTTCCGGAAAAGCTATACACCACTCAAACAAATGACAAGTATACAGTAGGTACCTAAGTAATAAACACTCTATTATCTATACTACTATTTAGGTACTTAAAACTGCATAAGATTATATTAATAAGCCTTCTGTAATTTCGATGTAATAGATTAGATTCATTAGAGATTAATTTATTGCGAATTAGTATGCTAATGATTAGTACCTACATGTTTTATACAAATTGTATAATAAGTTGCATCGAAGTATAGGTAGGTAATTGTAAAATTCAATTCAATAATTTCTGTTGCCGATTATATCAATTAACATTTTCAACACAGTAGCGGCAACAAGTAAAGGTTATAAATTGTCTCGAAACTAGGAGTCTATCTAAATTCAAATATACTTTGAGAGCTCGTTAATCATGTTAAAAACAATCAGCAAAGGCTTCCGACTCAAAACGATATAAATCAGCGAATTCTATTTTCAATTAGCACGAGCCACGGCAGTCGTTCCTAATTCGAACGCAACCTATAATTACGCGGCGGCCGCTGATTGGCCACGAGCCGTTGTGCAGTCGCAGGCGCAAGTCCATGTCCTTTATTTGCCGCTATCTAAGCTCTACCTAGTCTATCTTTAAAGTGAGGCCAGCGAGTGTGGCGACATCTTTTATCGCGGGTCGCGCTTCTGTTTTTGTTCTGTTTGTTTGTTTTCAAACTGCGGAGCCATATTGCGCCCGTAAATTATTACTGCGAGAGATTTGTTTCCATAGTTCTGCGGCTGCAATACATCAGTGTTTGCCGGATGTTAGTTTATGTTGACGCTCGTTTTGTGTTTCGCGATTTCGTGCTTGTCAAGCTATTGCTTGACAAAATTTTATCTCTTTGTTTAGTACTATCTGGCTGGTGCATGCGATCTGTGTTCTTCTTTGTTGGTAAAGTGCGTAGAGGTTGTATTTTATTTTGAAATGCAACTTGATTACAACCTTCATCTGTTTTACAATAAGTAAGTGTCAATGCAGGAAATCTGTAGACTCATATTATAAGAACATTTTTTTTTCAATTCTGAATATTTTTCTTGGTGCGAGAACATTATTGACGTCAAAACTGAAGTGTGAATAATGCCTTATTGTAATAAACTTCATGGAAATTTCAAAAAAGATCAAGAGCTTCGCATCATTAAGTTTTATAACAAGACTTGAATCAACAGCTTGCCAAAATCCCGCTATCACCCACTTTAACTCAAACTAAATTATTCCAATTGAATAAAACTTATTGATAACTCTTTTATTCCCATGAGATCGTAGCATATTTTACTACGTAGAAACATTCACTAGATGGTCCTAAGCGGTTTCACTGCCACACTATATAGAGCTGTTGATACAATTTTCAAAAATAAAATGATAAATAATCTGATGGCTAACACATGTCCTGAGATGTGCTTATTTATTACACACTTTGTTGTCGCTTCCTGTTATTCAATTTATTTATTAGGTTAGCACACAAATTAACGATCCCAGGAAGAACTTAACGCGTTCAGATTAATGGCGTGCACCGGTGTAGGCACGATAATTAGCCTTGTACTGACCCAAGAAATTCCACTTAATTTATGTATAATTTGATCCTTTCGGTCTTTTTCTTTGCACATTCTTTTGAATCTAATTCAAACACATCCAAAACAAGAATAGGTATCTACGTGAATTTTTAGAGGTCGTTTACGTTATATTCAATTTTAGAAATACTCAAGGAAACACTTAAATTGTTTGCATTAAGAATACCGTGATTTATAAAGTACAAATTGTGTTTAGGGGTATTTGACAGCTCTAAATGCATTCATCGGTCCCGGCACGACTGCGTAATGTTTTACGGTATGGGGCGAGACAATAATGGCTTGCTCATAACATTACTCGTCCTCGGGCCCTCGTACTACGCTACTGTGTAGTCTCCACAGATTTTGGATATCCGACTACGCTCCAGTAGATTTTGACGCGACGTCCCCGAACGCAACAGCATCTTGGTACAGAGTTTTCAAGAGCAGTCTTTCGCTGGGAACGTGCTATTTATTTGGTTTAAGAGTGAACTAAAATTACTCTGAATTAATTTCTGGCGTGTGAAAATACATTCACTCACGTACAACTGTAGTTGATCAAGCGTGTTGTCAAATTTATTTCTCTCAAAGCGCTCTCATAAAAATATAAACAAACTGCATTAAAATAATTAATATTAGTATCATAACGTAATTACTTATTCGTATCACGACTGGCTTATTCGGACGTTTATTTGTTTAAACCTACACGAACTTTGAGATCGCAGCGATGAGAATATCATTCATTCTGTGGGCCGGCTCAAATTTACATAGAATGAGATGCGCCTGCGCCTAATTAGACTGCGCCCGCGATGCATAAATCATCGCTGACTTGACGTCAGTCATTGCGAGGCCACAGGAGAGGACGAACGTCGCGTCGCCACCTTCTTATTTATTATGAAATATTCTGCTCTTAATTTTACGCCCCTTTCAACTGGTGAAGCGTGAAATGAATATTTATCTATGCGCTGTGATCAAAGTTAAAATTTACACGGACTTTACTTATTTTAAGGAGCTTTTTAGGTGATATTATAATTGGAGTCGATTCAAACTTACTTTGATTACAACAACTTTTGTATCCCGGAAGGTTCAAATAAGGCCAAAACGAGTGCGAAAGCATTTCCAAATTTTATTCGCAGCATTATATTTTTGTGATATAAATTATATGCTAGGATAATATATTTTTATTTACCTCTGAGCGCGTTTAATCAAGTTTTTTATTAAGTTTATAAATAACTTATCTGTCTAAACCAGCCTTTAATTTAAGGAGGGTTTAATTATTTCAAAATTAAACTAAGAACTTAAATGTTCACAGTAAATAAACTTTCAAGTATGTCGCTAAAGCAAAGGACATCTTCGATCGAAGCGATTGACGAGTGAGCGGAGACATGCGCAGGCGCCTTGACCACGCAACGCTCAGGAATTAACGTTAAATAGAAAATAATGTTTAAACTCCGCATTTATCTTTCTTGGAAACTTTATTAAATTGTATATTTTTGAATCTATTAATAATTACTTAATACAAAATATAAATTAATTTCCTCTAACACAATTTAATTGAAAGGTTTCAATTGTGTCATTTACTTTCAAGATTAAATTATATTTCTCAGTATACGTATATGCTACTGTGAATTCTTTATCTCTACTAAACAATCAAATGTGTGTTTTTATGTGCCTCTCATCGCATCGCTACAACATAAAAACAATAACTAAACGTTGTTATCTACCTTCGTTCTACATCGTGCGTGAGCCTTAATTTCAAATTTAACATACATAAAATACCTAATTACACAAATTTATAATACTTCTACCAACATGTTTTTCGAGTTAATCGTAAAACATTTTAATTGGGAACTAACTATGTTAATAATAGGTAGCTTTACCTGAAAAAATGTTAGCCAAATTCTTACGATACATTTTCATTCGTAGAATTTTTTTACCGTTCATAATTACATAGGTACATAGTCACATATTATAATATGAGATTTAATTACACTGGATGTCAAAATTATTCACGGTGCTATGATTTGAGCTTAAACCCATTGTACTGGTACATAAAGTTTGATGCGATTGTATCTAAGAGAGACTTTATAACTGCATTCTACGACTACGTTAGGGTGATTTCAGATGTCGCCACGAAACGCTGCTGTCTGCGAATCGAAAGTAAAATCCATATGATTTATGTCTTGCTGTCTTTGCATTTGTTGTTACAAATAAAATGTTATAGTATTTGTATTGAAACTGCCTCGTTGGTCAAGTGTTCCTGCTGATCGGGAGGTCCTGGGTTCGATCCCCAGATCGGGCAAAGTGTTATTGGGGTTTTCCGTGTGGAATTCCTCAGTAGCAGTCCGGAGTTTGTATTTGTCGATTGATGGCAATAGGCTCGCCCCCTATTACATGGGACTTAATTATAACGGCGAAATGAGGGTGCTACTATACCACCTCTACCCAACCCTTAGGGGAATACAGGCGTGATGTCTTATGTTATGTTGTATTGAAATTATTCTTAAGAATTAACCACTATTTTATATTTTTAGATCAGTTTTATAAGCCCTCGATAAAGTTTGGTATGACAGCGAAAGTATAATAATAATATGTTTATTTCAGACCAAGATCCATTAGTGACAATTTGCTTAATCTACGTTTTTACATAAAATGAAATGAAAAGAAAGGCTATACTTAGATAATAAAAATAGGTCTATTTCACCAGCACTATCAACCAGCTCCTCATAACATCGGAGTCATATTTGTCAGCAATGACCTTCAGGATGCCATTGGTACTACCCCGTACTCTTTTACCCCGTAATCTATATAAATAAAAATGTATCGCCAAATGTGTTGCTAAGCGCAAAACTTGAGAACGGCTCGAACAATTCGGCTATTTTTTAAAATATAATATTCCTTAAGGCGCAAGGAAGGTTCTTATGGAGACAAAAAACATAAAAATTGCGTGGAAAATAAAAACAACTCTTTTCTTTTCCCACTACAGGCCAATAACTTTTGACAGGACGAAGTCTGTCCGGGCAGTTAGTTAACAATATTAACACACATCAACATTGTGAACAAAAATGCATTGCCTAACTATTAAGTACCTTTATTTCAACAAACTCGTAGCGTAGTCTGTACTCTCACTTATATTATAACGAGTTTAATTGTAGATTTTACTTTTCCCTCGCCATGTTGGCTTGGGATTGTTCTTTAATTTGTGCACGGCGTCCTTTTATCCATCAATCAAGTGTGTAAGCCGATCAGGTTCATTGCAAGACTGCTACCGTGATTGTGGGTCCTACAGAGATAGTATTGCTTCATAGGATTCTTCCAATGCAGTTAATTCTAAGTCTTGATCGTTTAGTTGCTAGTAATAAAGTTTATTGTGACCATTGGAACCGGTTTAGCATATGCGGTTTGATTCTGTGCGGGATTGGTAGTTTGATTGTGAGAACTCTGAACTTTATCGGGTGGACTGCAGATTCATATTAATGTAGGTTCTAAAATCGATAAGATGACTGAAGTTTAAGAAGACTCAATAGTACAGCATGAACTGTTTAAAATTAGAATCTAAAAAATCTTGGAGTCTAGTTGGAAGAAAATCTTCCCATGACAATGAAGCATTTACTTTCAATAGAGACTTACCTAATTATGACCAAAGACAGAAAACTCGAAGCAAGAAGTGACCCTAACATTGCTCACCGACAGAAACCGGTAAGGAGTTCCAATCATGATGATGACGTGTCAGCACAAAGAGGTCCGTGATGGTATAATACTGATACTCGACGGTAGATAAGTACTAACTATTAGTTAAAATTCCTATCCGTAGAGATTGTTGATAAGCCACAATGTATCGGAGCTACAATGCTTTTGGCTTTAAGGGTCCGTTTAATGGCTGTCAGTAAAACGACTTTATATTTTGTGTAACATCACGCTGTTTCGGAGAAAGGTGACGACAGAATTCCAAGGCTACGTCAAGCTGTTCCAATCAGTAAAGTAGTTAGTTTAGTGAAGTATGCAGAAAAAGGACAAAAGCCAATTAATAGTTTTATTAAATAAACAAATAAATACTGAAAAAGCAGTGGTATCGACTTTCAAAGTTTCTGAACGGTACACTTTTTGTTTCTTTCGAGTAAAACGACTTATGGACGATTCCTATACTTTACCGAACGTTATTGGTTAAATATTTAGACTTTCATATCTTTCCCAATAATAAAGCAAAGATCCGATAGCTTTGCATAGTACCTACACCCTCCAATACATTAGTAGCTATCACTAGTAAAATTAGCTTAAGAGTCTATTTATATGCCCAATTTAGCAATTAAAAATACTACTACTGATAATCAAAACGATCCGTTTTTGGCCACAGGAACGAAATTAGGTATAATAGCTTATATGATAATTTTTCATAGCAGTACATTGTACTTTTGTAAGAACCAAAAAGATAAATAATATTATAAATATCTTTTAGAAGTAGTCACTGCCCTATTGACTCTTGCTGTGGCAGAGAGATAATCAGGAGTTCTTTTATTTAATTTAGAATATAATAAATAAGGAAACTGTATAATGTATTTTGGAAGAAGCTTTGGAATGAAGATGATACGAGTTATTTTCATATAAAAAATGACGCGATATGTCGTCCTTTCATAACGAATATGTTTAGTCTACTTAACGTTTGGATTAATAGCTATATCTTCAAATATTATGTGTACCTATAGTGTAATATAAAAAGTTAAAAAAACTGATATCTATACTAATATTATAAAGAGGAAAGATTTGTATTTTTGTATGTAACGAATAAACTTAAAAACTACTGGACCGATTTCAAAAATTCTTTTGCCGTTAGAAAGCTACATTATCACTGAGTAACATAGGCTATATTTATTACTGGAATAAAACTTCTTATGTGCGGGCGGAGCCATGAGGACATAGCTAGTAGTTCATAAACATATTCATTTTGTTTTTATAACAGCTGTTAGTTAGATTGTTCTCATTTATTTGGGGCCTTATAGGTCCTCACCTTTTTCTGTAGACTGGCAATGAAACATTACTAAAATTAAATTGAGACCTTGTTTTGATATATCACATGTTATTACTGACGTCAGCTTTGCCTAGAAAATAGCCACGTAATAATATGTATTATTGGAAACCACACGAACAAAACCTCGGTTTTCTCCACTACCCAGAGCGCTGCCATCTTTTTAATTTAATTTTTTGACTTAATAGTGTTTTGTGTCGTCTTACCTGATGGTAAGCGCAGACACTGTCTAAGATGGAGCACATGAATCCAAATAACAGAGGTATAAAGCCCCTATACCTCTCTGTTTCACACATACCTACACACGACGGGCGCTACAACTCTAATACAGTTCAAGATTTCACACTAGGTCTCATAATTTTAAGGGCACATATTAATACGGTTACCTCTACATTTAAAATTATTTATTTCTATCTTAAAAAAAAAACAGAGAATATTGGGAAATTTCAAGGAGCATACACATACGCTTTAAATATGTAGTTAAATTGTCAGCCAAATAACTTGACATCAAATATGTTGTACAGTGTATTATTCAACAATCTTTATTAGTCCTTGAGACTGGCCTGCATAATATGCGGGCATACTAACTTACTTACGCAACAACTTATGATACAGCTAACGAAATATAAATTCTTTCAATCAGCCTTGGAAAACATGAATAAATATCTACAATCCGAAAATTAAAGTAGATATAACATTACCAGTATAAATAATATTATGTTGAAGAAATAAGTTTATGGTGAGAGGGCACCAAAAAGTCCTCGTTAGTGGTGTCGAGTCTGTTGCGCACTTTGACAGGACTAAACTAAGGGTGACTGTATCTTTCTGTTTCAATAGAAAAAGAAAGTGACAGTTGCGTTTAGTCTAGTTTAGTACTGTCAAAATGTGCTACAGAATCGACACCAATGTATCTAGTCAGCTTGGTGGACTAATGCTTGAATCATTCCGAAGAGGCCCATGCCCGGCAGTGGGACAGTAATGGACTAATTATCTTATGTTATATATTTGTGCTAGTGTTTTAGATGTGAATGGTAGGTGACCTACGTATGCTTAGATACCTAGATAGATAAGTAAATCTGCTAATAACTAGTAGGTATCTGATTCACCATAAATGCGCTCAAGTTTAAGTGATTGTGTGATTGTTATACTTATAATTCTACACTACCAAAGCATTCGTATGCCTTTGATCATTGTTTTGTAGTACCTAAGTTACCGTTCCAATATTTTTTTTCGGTCTAACCTCGGAGTTATGCGGCACTGAAAATATTTTTTTGTAAATTAACGAACTGATCAACTTTTAATAAAGTTATTTACACACAGTTTTTAGACACAATGAAATGTTTGGACAATGTTATTTTAAGACTATAAACAAAGAGTTATAAAACAGTCTACACGAACTTCATAACATCTTAATAACGGACTGTAAGTAGTGTGAAATGTTTATAATATTAAATGATATAATTAAAGTACAGTAAGCTATGAATATTAATATAATAACGTAATAAATACTTTAATTATGTCTTCATTAGTGTATGGAAGTGTGTTATAAATATATCTTGACTTTTCTCAACCATTTTGGTTTTAAATGTTTCGCAAAAATCATTTTAGGTGACACTGTTATTTACATACAACATACATAAACTCATGCCTTTTTCCCATGGGGGTAGGCAAAAACTATAGAACGCCATATGCTACGACCCTTACATACCCTTTTCGCTTCATCCACATTCATACATCTTGTCATACACGCACGCAGGTTGAGAGTACTACGCACCTGACCTTTGTGAAGAACATCACCAATAACATCGATGTATGTCCTTCTAGGACGTCCTCTACCAGCGTTTCCATTAACATCCGCCATATAAATTCCTTTTGTTAATCGCCGTTCACTCATTCTCTCAACATGACCAAACCACCTAAGCATACTCCTTTCAATTTTTGTCACTACATCATCTTTTAAACCACAACATTGTCTAATCTCATCATTTCTCAATCTATCATTCAAAGTTACACCGCACATACTTCGCAGGGAACGCATTTCCACGGCATTTATTCTACTTTCATGCCTCTATTATTTACTTTTATTTTACTTTTCCTATTATTTTCACTTTTATTTATTTATGAAATTTAAATTATTTTGCGTTTACAGACATTGGTGTCGATTCTGTAGCACATTTTGACAGTACTAAACTAGACTAAACGTAACTCTCACTTCCTTTTTCTATTGAAACAGAAAGAGACAAACATACTTCGTTTAGTTTAGTCCTGTCAAAGTGCGCAATAAAATCGACGCTATTATCATGATTAACGCTAAAATAAATTTCTTATATCATGATGAATCTATTAAAGAATCTATTTAAGCTAAATGATGCCAGACAAAGTTTAAATTTCCCAAATATTTCGCACAATACCCTGTCGTGCTAACACGTTCGGAGCCGGCAAATTAGTAACAATTTACGGATAATAAACTAAAGTAAGGGGTATTAATAACAGTCTTTCAAACGTCTAATGATATAGGGGTTGGAGGGTTACTCTGTTTATTAAAAGGAGCTTATAATTAATTGCAATAATTACCAGTAATAATAACCCGTTAACACGATTACGTTATTTTGACGATTTTGTGTTAATTTTTCACGATTGGGAAATATGAAAAATTAAGACTGGTGGCATAGTGATTTGTTTATGAGAAATAAATGCGTTGTCGCCCGTTTCTTTTGCGAACTTGGCTTGACACACTGCCGGCTGTCTGGATAACTTGAATTTGTTCAATTTTATGTTTAACTAAATTAAATGCATAGTGTAGATTTACACTAATTGACTAAGTAATAAATAAAAAATATACTTAATTCAATTTAATTTAAAAAAAGTTGGCATAAACACATTTAGGGAGGTACTCCAGTGACCTCTCGAACTGTTAGTGATGAAATGTCTTCTAGATCGACTATAATAAGTCATAAACCTAGCATAATAACTTTTCTTACTCTGCCTAGCTTTTTCCCAACTATGTTGAGGTCAGCTTCCAGTCTCACCACATGTGGCTGAATACCAGTATTTTACAGGGAGCGACTGCCATTAGACCTCCACAACCCATTTACTGGGCAATGCCGACACCCTAAGGTTAGACCAGTTGTCAGATTTTCGGACTTCTGACTTCCCGTAACGACTGTCATAGGTACCTATTCGTATGTCACCCAGGGCCGACTGTTTAACGTGCTCTCCGAGGCACAGTGTGGTCTTCATGTGTAACGATAGGTCACCCATCCACCGCGGCAAGCCCAGCTTAACCTTGCAAATCGTATAATCTGCACGGTTTTTAATAATACCCCCGGAGGGGAAGAGGGAGCTCTTAATTTGTTGTACTCACTGTCTGCATATAAACTTTTTACTAAGTACAATAAAAACAACTATTTCATAATATGACACGCGCTGTTTCTACTGAATTTTGTTTTTATCTAAAAACTCTGTGTATTTTTAACACGCTTTTATTTTATAAAATAATTTCATATATAATTTATTGCGAGGTACGTTAAATACATTATACAAACAATAACTGTATACCACTATCTATGCTATAATCGGAACGTTTAGTCGCCGTTCGCATTTTATATCTGCACCTTGCTCAAATAAAAACTCGAAACAATTATACTTATGCGACAAAACGTCGTAACAACCAAATGGACGCCAATAAATTTTTAACATTAATCCATCATTCACAAAGATTAAATTGGATCGTGATATGACTTATACCGATTAAAAGACGGCATGTGGCATTCCTCGGCGGGTTTCTTTGCACCGATGCATTTTCATGGAATTGCCAGCGTTTTTCCGACACCTTACAATTGCATGACTCGAATTCTAGAAAGCTATATCGGACTGTACGGTTTTAATGACAGATCTTATTACTATTAAATGTTAGATAAAAAATTGATATGATATAATTGCGGTATCCTGTGCTTAATGCAATAAGTAAAGGTATAAACGACAAGCTCTTGGCCTTTAAAAACGGTGACTCTATAAGAAATAGGAGGAATTTGTAGGTACTGAATTCTTAGGCGCATAATTTCTTATACAAATATCTTGATACAAAGCTGTGAGAACATGCGTCTGCCATTAATTCCTGATCATTTGCTTTTAATAGTGGTCATTATTATTATTAAGAAATCGGAGCCCGAAAGCAAACTAATGGAAAATCTACGGCCTCGAGGAATTATTACTTCAAAGATAAATTTACATAACAAGAATGACCAAAACTAAAGATCTCCATTAGTATTATAATCATTAATCAAGTTTTTTTTCTTTGATATATTGTAGACACAATATTTTACGTTTGATAGATGGCGTAGCTGTAGACATTAGTAAAATTGATGAGTGACAATTTAATAAGAAAATTAAGTAATTTATATCATGTGCAGGTATTATTTATTCATCAATCTTATGGAGTAATAAAACTTGAAGCTCTAAATTCATCTATTGGGCACGAAGCAATGCTTCATTCAATACTCTACAAAGAAATGGTGTGCAGAGAATATTATTTTGAACTGTTTGAAGTTTAGTGTTTTGATAGCCCTTTTCTATAAACACAATAGTACCTTATTTCTTTAACAACGAGGCATATGCACGAGTATGACAGTGACAGCCTTTCACTCGCAGACCATCTTGAAAATTTTATTACATAAAATGAAAAATAGCGCTAAAATAGTAAAAGCCAACCGCAAATGGAATAAAGTAGGGGCATAAATAAGAGGAGGTTTTGCGGCAAGCAGCTAACGAGACGAAGCAAGTTCCTAGCCGGGAATTCTAAGAGTTGAGAATTCTTCAAGTTGCCCGGGGCTCGAAGTTTCGCAGGTGCGGTTTCATCCACCGACTTCCCGGGGAGCCAGGCGTTTTCAATTTAAACAATTATTGGCTTCGGTTGTATACTTAGTTCTACCTTATAATTAAAGGCGTAAATTAAAGGCTCATTTATTGCGCCTTGGAAGACCAACAAAAAAACTTTATATTTTTTCAATACTTACAAAAACGTAACCGTTTTAATTGACTTGGTAATAAGATCATAGGAGGAACCGAAAACTATACATCATACCAATAAATTCAAAAGCAACAAGTCTTGTAAATATAAACGGTATTAAAATACGAAAACAATTATTTAGTTCTGTCATATACATTGTTCTACTCTACAGTAAAGTTGTAAATTAAAAGGCCGTTTTTGTTCAGTCTAGATTAACGCCGAACGATTACTGAGACGGTGTATTTTTTTTACACCGAGAATAATCATTTTACCCGTTGTATGTATCTTCCTTAACATTAGACAAAAATATACACTGGCCTGCAAAAATAAGTATCACACTTTTAAAATTGCAATAACTTTTTAAGTACACAAGATATATTTTCGAAACAAAAAGGACTCAAAAAAGAGTTTAACTTTGTTACTATAGTTTCAAAGAAAGCTGATAAAAATTGCTATAAAACGCTTTTTATTTTAAATCTCTAACTTCTATAGTTTAGAAAAAAATGAAATTTTAAAAGTGTGATACTTATTTTTGCAGGCCAGTATATATTGAAAAAAAAATGTATAAACTGGTTTCAAGGCAATTATTGGAAGTGTTAATTGAGTTTGAAAAACTGTTCATATTATAATTTTTAGACAAATATGTCTTACTAATATGTACCGAAGACTTCTGTTCTCCTAAGGATGGCATAAAGAATGGTCTTCTCCTAATATAGAAATACATAAAGCCTTTTTGAGTGTACATGGATATCTTCTTTACCAGTCGAAGTGATTTGCATAGCTGTCACCCGAAGATATGTGCTGATAACTGCAGATTTATCGGCCTCTAAGATTAGATCCATAAATAATTCATGAAAGAAGTATCTAATAGGCTTGGTTGATACATAAAAAAAATCGCCGTATAATGTTTTAAAAAAAATATAAACTTTATTAGGTATATCACAAGAAATTCATACTACATTATGGAAGCAGCTTAAAATTCTTATTTTATTTATAAAAATATGTCTTTATGATTTATTTTTCTTCTCACAAAATACACCTCACGGTGTAAATGAAAAATAAAAGTGTGGCTATGGCATCCTTCAAGAGTGCTCACGTACGGTGTCGTTTAGAGGTTACTAGGCTTGCCCAAGACCGGTTTATCACATGGCATGGACCACGTGCGGCCTCCAGAATACACTTATACATTAGTATATATATGTGAATGTATATGTACAGACTACAGCCATATATGTGTATATGAAGAGGCGAGGACGCAACGCATTGTCAGTAAGTTTATGGTGAATGTTATTTTATGAGTTTTTAAATGCCTCGTTTATGTTCGGGAATTCTGTTGTTGAAGTTTGACCCGTGTTATGTTTGCAGTAAATTGTTGCAGTCATTTTTGTACTGAATTTTGAAATATTTTTTTAACAGTAATCTGATTTATTATATCGATGACCTATTGCATTTTTTTGCAAAAAATATATGAACCGGATAGCGCTTTTTAAATAAATTTTATCATTAAACTAAAAAAACATCGAACAGCATTGTGACACAAGAGAGATCTAACAAAGAAGAAAGGTAACGTTTCTTTGTTAACAAGTACATACATAAGAAAAAAGAGATATCGATTTCCTTAAACATTTTTGCTCTTATATTCTTCAGATTTTGTTACAAGATATCTTATAATAACTTGGTATCATGGAAATGTAAAATCTATGGAGATTGCTATCTCGTGCTATGTAAACTTGAAATACAGGATGCGGTTGCCATCAGATGTCGATAAGGACGTGAAATTGATTTACATGAAGCATAAATCATACATACATACTTGTATGATAAAGTCCATTGCAAATCTAGGTACTGTGGCTTAGGGCAAGTCCAGATGAACAACAAATTTATCATTTCAAAGATACATGCATCTATCATTTGCAGTTATTTGTAGGAAAAACGTCTGCTTGCTTGCTTCGACCTACTATAGGTGCTATATTTTGTTCATCGACGAAACTGTTGCTTGGCCGAATATCGGTCAAATGCGCCCGCTTCCTCTGTACTTTACGATATGCGTGAGAGAATTAATACTATTTCTACTATATTTCGACAACCAACCGATTTGGCGTGTTAGCCAAGCATTTGCTATTACGCCTGAGATCTGATTAACTGTCTCTATTTGCTTGAAAATTTATTAGCCATGATACATTAAATTAGTCAACAATTTGTCGTCACATTGTTCATCGTGATACCGTTTAAGAAGTATATCTTTCTTTATAATTTTGGGTGTAAAAATAGCCTTAATGAAGCCAAAGTCTACGCATACTGTATATCAAACTAAGTAACACACAGCAAAAATAATTGCTGGGAAATACATTTAATTTGTTGGTATTAAAAAACAGCTTTTAATTGTAGCGCGCAATGGAAGCGCGCGCAGCAGACTGTGCCTACATTTCAAAAATGTTGATAATGTTTGTATAGAAGAATGTTTAGTTATAACATTTAAACTTACTTTTCGTGAAAAACGTACAAAAATATGGTGACTTTGACCTTCAATATCTCTATAACCATTCGGTTCCCAGGTATGGCCTAATACTATAAAAAATCTTCGTAATGATGGGCAGAATACGTAGCTCTCGGCTTCGTTAAGGGTATTTTACACCCGATATACTTACAGCTATTTAATTGATTTTTAAATTTGTTTACCGATAAACCACTACTAAGTACAGGCTTGCCCTTAAAACCGTTATATCGAACGGAACCAGACAGGTAATTCCATAATCACTACGTTTGGTAGGTTTACGGTTCCAAGATCGGTGAATGGACCACCGTATCGCTTCCAACTGAGGTTAATTTATATGGTTAACACATATTATTATCATTATATTCATACTTTCTTTGTAAGTATAAACACTGCTGTAAAGGTCACCATCTGCTTCTTGTGCAGCTTTTATTTTAGCTTCCCACTGCTAGGCATCTGTAAGCTTCCTACTTCTATGCCAACCTCTTCGATCTTCTGCATTACCCAGTTTCCTTCTCAGAGTTCCTTTGTGTTTATCAACACAATTGGAGGGTGGACATCTAATGCTTCTTTTTCCATCTTTGGATACAGCTCTGTAACGGCTTTACTATAACTGTTATCATCTCTCTTTGCGAGGTGTTCTGCATACGTTTGGCAAATAGCTGTGCTAGCCACACCTCTACATTAGACTGTGACCGTCTCATGAGATGTTTGATGTGAACAATGCCGACAATTGACAGCGGCATTCACTTATACGTTGATTATACTTTTCCGAACTGTTAGGACTAACTTTAGGTCCTTTAGGTTTCAAATTCAATTAATTTATAGTAGTGATAGCCTAGTGGTGTGACCATCGGACTTCCAGCCGAAGGTCTCGAGGTCGAATTCAAGGCACGTACCTCTGACTTTTCGGATTCAAGTGTATATTGTATAATAATCACTTGCTTAAAAACGGTGAAGGAAAACATCATGAGGAAACCGGCATGCCTGAGAGATATTTCTCGACGGCATGTGAAGCCAAGTTAGAGGCCCATGGGCGGCATAAACTCTGACACTAGGTTAGTCACTAACCACACGAAAAGAAGAAGAATTCAATTAATCATAATTTATCTAGGTACCTATACCTATATACAGTAGCAAGATAATTAACAGTACCAAATATTTACTACCAGAAGTTGTTGACTGTTAGCAGTTCATTACACAGCCTAGTAATTATATTGAATTTGACCACAACCGCCGTAGAGAAGCTACCTTGTTTTGTAGACTAGGATATCGTTAAAGAAATCTATTAGCTGACCTGAGGTTAAGCAGGTCTGCAGAGATACATTAAAACTTTGTTTAGATGCCTTGTTTCCTACCTAGTATTTGTAAACTAATTAGACAAGTAGTAAGGTTAAAGGATTATTATTTTACTGGAATAAGATACGCTTGCGTAGGTCTTCAAGATTGCTCAATTTTTCTCTTGGTGTAGTCCGAACACTGTTTAACATAGAACAGTGATAAATTTAGTTAGGTGCTTGAATATTCGGCTTTCGGTACTTCATAAGTCTTTAGAAGTAGGTATTATCTTATTTTTCCGTTCTTCTGGTGTGAGAATATTACTAAATCATAATATAGAATATGGAATATTTCGTGATAAAAAAAAACACTTAAAATAACAATTTTGCTTGATTCCATTTTGTTACTCACCGACGCGGTGACTTTTTATAAGCGGAAGATTATTATATTATCATCGATGACAACACGAAGTGACTTATATGAAAAATTTTAAAGTTAGGTATATTCATTGTTAACATATTTATTAAGTATGATTAAGTATGACACACTAATGCATTTTTTAATGAATTCTAAATAACTTAACATAAACTTTGTGTATTGTCCTGGTCAAATAAACGAGCTCAAATGAAGCGGGCGGCGCAAGTATATTTTGATCAAACTCAGGAGCAGAAGTTCAAAAACAAGTGCCGGGGGTGAGGCACGCACGCGGGGGTTACCACCCTCCGGCTCAAAGTTATCGCATTATTCAAGCGAACGCGACTCTTGAGTAATTTTGAAATATTACAATTTTCGAGGCACGCTGCCTCCCCCGCTCTTCGACGGACTTGCAAGTTCGTTTATACTTAGATAGTTGGCTTTTGCGGTTTTGAACTTCTGTTGTGGTGGTTTTTGTAGAAAAAATGGTGCCCGAACTTGTGGTGAGTAAGTGATGTTTTGTTTAGCCTGCAGTAACTCTTTCTTTTTTGTCTCTTGCAACAGTTGAATAGCTTAAGTAATTTACAACCGCTTGGAAGCTTAAATGAATTTTATACAGTAACCAAGTTAATTAACAACTTAAGACACCTTATAAAGAGATCGTCATTCAGAGTTTGGACATGTTTTACAGCAATGATTTAAAATCAATGTTTAAAACTTTGTATTACAAAAAATAAACTGTATCAACCGTTTTGTAACTAAAATGGGACACTTTCAAGAGAAGTTATTCCGCACCTTTTCACAATAACGAATAATTAAATATACACAGTAAAACGTACAAGAAATGGATACTTTTGCAACTAATTAATTTATTTGTTGAGTAGGTAGGTAACAATTGTTTCATAGCGGTACTATATGTTTCACAATATTATATTGAAATGAAATAATAACAATGTCTGTTTCTCACATCTGTAAACTACACATTTTATTGAAGAAGAGAATTAATTTTAAGTGTGTAAAACAAACAAGGTAACGGTAGCAAAACGGGACAATAGAACAAAGACTACATTTGTTTCAAAGAATAACAGTAGTCAAAACAAGAACATGTGTTATATTAAAACATAAATATCAAGAGGAGAGAATCCCGAAAAATCGCAATGTTACACGCAAAAAAACAAAACGGGCCTACTCTTTTGTGATGTTAAATAGAGAAAAGATGCAAATTTGCACCGTTATGTTTACAAAATTCTTTTTTTGTTACCGTTAGCTGTAAAAAATAAAGAAAGGACTTATTTGACAATGAGAAACTGCAATAAAAGTTGCACAAACTATAAAATGAATAGACAACAGTGACAATTCACCTGCAAATGAGCAGGTAACCGATTATTATGGTAATTCGTGTAACAATGTACTTGTGCTTAGTGCTATGTTTTGGAGAATTGTGGCCAAAAACACGTAACACCTTGACGTAATTTATTGTCCTATTTTGTGGCGTTTATAACAAAAAGTTCGTTTCCGTGTTCTCTATCGACTTGGAGTTATCTTTGACAAGAAAATTTACTGCTTTTTTCGGAAATGTTATAAAGAAATGATCGTCGCCCTTTTGTTATATTGCGCTGCATTATCATATCAATGTAGATGATAAAAAAAATGAGTAGAAATCGACTCATTTGAATATTTCTCTTTCGATTCTTTCACAAACAGTTTTGGTCATGAATTTGAATTATCGAATAGAGCACTGCGTTCGGCAATTCAAATATTCAATGCCGAATCCATTTCTCTATTTCCCATCTCCAAAACTATAATACGTACCTAATATCAATATCTTTCCATACAAAACTTTAATTATTCAATTAGTACTATTTGTACGCGAAACGAGTTATTGACCAGATGTGGTGAAGTTTATGACGGCTAATAGGGTTTATGGCTTTTTTATTGACATTAATGTTCTCTTGACTTCGCCGTTTACGACCACCTCATTCATTATCGAACCGATGAGGTCGGAACATCACTGTAAATCATAGATGAAATTATGGATAAGCAAACATTGGACAATTTTAAACACTCTATTTATGAATGAATTTATTATCATTGAATAATTAGTTCACAACTTTTTGGTTATCAAACTTGGCAGGCATGATTTTTATATTTGCCAACAATTAATCAAATTAACAGTATTTATAAACAACATGCGAGTCTTTAGTGCAGCACCATAAATTATTCGCGTTTACCAAAACGTAATTAATCGACATCAAGTTTTTATCTGTGCGCGTCAGGCAACATCAATATATTGATAACGCACGGCTCTTTTTACGCAAGGTGGTGGATTATGATGGCTTGTACGTGGAACGCGCGACTCTGCCGTGCCTCAGAGTAAAGACAATAATGTCGTCAAAGCAGACAATACGAACCACGCGCCCGCACACCGCACGATTTATTACCTATTCGATAATTATGCGGATTCAAAGCTGAAGTGCGGTGCTTTACGTTCAGGTTTACGGTACTTTACGGCGTGCGACTACTACACGACTTTGTATTTTGTTACGCTGGGGTTAAGATCTATTCAGCCGGCTATCCCCGGTCGGGAGCGAAACAATCGGCTATTTGCTTATTCCGTTGCGGCAGTGGGACTCGCTCGCCACGTTTGAAGTGACTGCAATTTGTCTCCAGCGACGTATTTCAAGTAGATATGATCGTGTGTACGACCGATGCTTGCATAAATTTCTCACTAACAGATGTTGTTTTTTGCTTGTTGCTCGCGGGAGGTAACCGACTCACCTGTTACTGGGTAATGTTTGACGCTTCGCAAACGATTTTTTGTTGAAATTAAAAATTCGATAGCGTCTGATCAGTGGTACGTGCCGCGAATCGATCCAGCATACGCACAACTCACGTCAACGTCATCTTCTACATGTGCGAACGCATCATGTGGAAAATACATTTAGCTAGCGGCTGCATTATAAACATTTGATTTCACTGTAACATCATAATGCACCGGAGAAATCTCATCATTCAGTACGTAAATTCCAAACCAAACTAGTTGTTGAGTCGGGGCTTCTCCCATGCGAGCCGTTAACATTCAAACGGGAGTGACCTCAGGAATTAAATAGTCGGACAAAAAGCTAGCAATATTTTTGTCATTTCAAGTCTTATTGTCTCTAAATGGCGTCGTTGCGCAGGTCTACTTGTTTAAATAAATACGCGATAAATAAACATGAAGTTTAATCAAATTCGATAAAGGCAGATGCGCGGCGCGCGCGTCTTTTATGGCAATAACGGGTGCGCGGCGACCGGTAGCGTTGGCACTTGCGTGGTGCGTAACAAAAACAAAAGTATTGCTGGAATCACTCATTAACTTATTAAGATGATAATTTATGACCGCGAGTAACAATTTCATGCTGTACTAACACACTTGAATGGTCCCCTCAACTTTTTGTTAGAAAAGGTCCCATCAAACGTTTGCATGAAACATAAAAGGCGGGGAAACTTCTCGCCTCGTTTAGGTGTATCCAATTTGTCCAGGAGCATTGGATGCGCAACGAAGCGTCAGAGGTTTTGTTCGATCAATTAACATAATAATTACGGGAAGTAGAAGTGGAATAAATCCATCAATCAACGCGTCAATTTATGGGACTTTATAATCCAAACAATGATTTTATGGAAATTTTATTGAGATTTGCATTGCCAAGTATTTTCAAACTTGAATAAATCCTAGTTTATGGTGTCAACAGTAGATTATTGTAGTTTCTTTTTGCATATAAAGTGGATGGAGTGGAATAAAATATTGTAGAAGCTAATTCATAGATAATATTATGCGCAGTGAAACAATTTTTTTTCTAATAATTAATCCCCGCTAATCTGGTAACAAAAAAGTAAAGTGCTGAGTTTTTATTTTATGCAAGCGCAAATCTACTGTAACTACTTATCATTCAGTGATAGGCAGGGGCTGCCAACCTGTCACTAAAAAGCAATTGTGTCTAGTTTTTCAATTCAACATTATTAACACATAAAATGTAGTTGTTTGATAAACTGTAATTCTACATTTTCCGTTAGGGTTATGGGCGTTATATTATTCCTTTATTTATGTTTATTATTTAGATGATTTCTATGTAAACTTTAAGAGTGTTTTAAGCAGTGTGATGAGGATATAGAGGAGGTATAAACTATCTCAATGTTTAGTTATAATGAATAGTGTAATGAGTTTTCAGACAATATTATTAGCGTTTAAATTGCAATATGTTTACTCAGATAGAATATTCCAAGGGAGATACACTGAGAATAATCACCATATGGATAAGCTAAATATAAATGTGGATAGATATACAAGCAGAAGTAGGCCAAAGAAAAGATGGAGGGATTGTGTGAAGGGTGATATGGATAAGAAAGGAGTGAGTACTGAGATGACGGCTGGTAGAGGACAATGGAAGGAATAATAAAAAAATATGAATACATGGAGTGCCGACACCACGTAGTGTGAGATAAGGATAGGGTGATTATGATGGATAAGTTCTGCTCTATGGATAATACCTGGTCCACAGTTGTTCCAGAAAATATTTGTAGTAAGACTGCATCAAAAGACAAGCAGTATTGACTCTACAATGATTTGACACTCGCTCAATGGTTTCTGAAAGACTGATCAAAGCAAAAATTTACTAATCAACTGTCTAATCTCATGTGGCTGGTTATCCGTATTTTGGTCGACCAATCAATTTCGTTAACAGTAAAGACAACAAATTAAATTGATCAGCCTTTCACAAACCAGGGGTTATTGTAATCACTCTTAAAGAAGTTAGGTGAACTATAACTGGTTTGCACAAGGTGTTTTGAAGCCGCGACAACCACAAGCAACAAATGTGTAAAGTTTCAACATTGCAACTTAGTGTTCTGTTTCATTTTGTTTACTTTTACAATTACCCACTTGTGCAGAATTATTGGCAAGTGTTATTTCAACTTTGTCTTCAATAAAATTGTCTGTGTATTGTCAGGAGTTATGTTGTCAATTGAAAATAATTCACACAAACCGTACTAAACAATTTTCATATTCAGTTAACAACTAGGTAGATCAGATCCCAAGGAATTGAGTCACCGTAGCATACAAGGAAAGCTAAATATTACAAAAAGCAACCAGCATCACTGAATAATAAGTAGAGATTGAGATCTAACAGGGTGATGTGAAATAAGACAAATATGGCGGCGCGCATGAGCTGAATCACAAATACTGCGCCCGCGCAAGCACTCCTTGAACTACTTTTTTATTTTTCTGGACTTTAAGGAAGTTGTTTTTCTTTGATCAAGGACTGATAAGATTTTTAAATTGAGTTTGTAGTAGGTCTTGTACCTACTACAAACTCAATTTAAAAATCTTCTCTCTTTTTGCTCTATTTATAAAAAAAATACAAGTGTTGGAGATTCAAGTCGCGCCGGTTCCATTTTTGACGCATAAAACAGTCACTGTGTTTCAAGTAACTTTGGTATTTTAGTTTTTGCTCCGTTCTTACTTTGTACTTGTAGTAAATGAAAATCCGTTTGTAGTGAGTTTGAGTATTTTATTTACTTTGTTTCATGTTTGTGTTACTACAAATTTAATCAAGTCCTTGTGCCAAATGCTAGCTTGCTAATAGAACGTAGCCTCAGCTTGTAATTTTATGATTATAGTAATGTAAGTATAGGTTTTTTTATCAAGTTATGGTTTTTATTTCAATTGGTTTTCTACTGGTCTTCTTTCTCTACATTAATTATAATTATCACATCATACAACAGGTCCATCGATAGAGCCGTAAATATTTAACTTTAAACATGTACATAAAATAATAATTTATATTGTACCAATAGTTGTTTTTTATATTCAACATTTAACTCTGAAGATGTAGAACTCATTTATTCAATAATTATTTTTTGCTTCGTATAAAGCCATAAATGTAATGTTTTTTTTAAATCACACAAATCTAATCTACCACATCCTGTCAATTTAATTAATTTTGTGATTACAGTTATTGATAAAATCGATTATGTATACTATATTTTTTATTCTATATTTAATCATTGGAATTAATTCCTCTTTTTAGAAACGTATTCATATAAATAAATTCAACTCTACATTGGCTCTACGGTAAAATAATATATTTTTAAAGATCTACCCATATAGTATTATCTCATTGCTTAAAACTTTTATTTTTATTAAGAAGAAGGATACCTACGTATATTAACATTGATTAAGTAATACATTTTAACTGTGACTCGTTGAAAATTTTACGGTATCAACTGCTATCATTCTGTTACAATCGCAATTGCGTCTGTCGGTAATAAATTAATATGAAACTGAATCATTATCAAAACCGAACCATATCCTCCAATTTCATATAAATTTTACATATCAATCAGTGTAATTATGTACTATTACACATTAAAGTCAATTAAACTTAGACCCTACAATTAGACAAGATAAATGTAGGTTCGTTTCTAAATTAATTTTAATCTAGTGTTGTACAAGGAAGCTGTTATCTTCACTTATCTTAGCTCAATAACTGTGTATTTCATAATGTTTTTGTATCATATTCGATATTCAGCACGCCATTTTCGACCCTAATTTTAAGAAGTGAAGACTCATATTTGGTAATAAAAATGCGTAAAGCGGAGTCACAGCATAATCTCGCTTACTGGACCGTACTAATCTTTTATTTTACTGTTAGCGTTGATTCTGATAGTTCTTGAATGATTATTTCATGTGTTGGAAGTGATTTTTAGTAAAAATACAGAAGAAATTCGCCTTGACCACCTCATATAAATTGGGATTATTGATAAAATTTTATACAAATATTCAGAGTTTTCATGTCAAATGAAATGTAATGTTTGTACGTTTTGTGTAATTAGTGTTTTCATATTTTTATGTGTAATAAAATGAAAATCCTGTTTTTTTTCGGTTATTTATGTTGTGTATACTTCACTTTTTTTTGTAGATACTTACTGTCATTTCTATGTTCATAAATAATAAATTCTACCTATTCAGAAATTAAAAATCATTTCTACAATTTGTTTAGGCTATTGATAACATCAACTATCAATTCTGTCATTGCTCGAAATTGTTTCTAAACATCCATCTAACACTGGCAGAACCTTTGTAAAACTTAGTTTGACGAACAGAACATTGCCGGACCCTTGCCGCGAACCTGTAAAGTTGGGAGCCATAAATTGGCAATAAACTTACCTTAAGCCGGGCGGGCGCTCGCCGTCGGCAAACGCGCTCGCGCCATCCCGCTCGCTAAAAACTTCTTCACAAAACTCACAGTTCTACCGAATAAAAAGAGTTCCGAGAGTTTCACTCCGTCAAGTCACGTGTCAGCGTTTTAGATGCGGCATGAGCGCAATACGTAATGTGTCGGGCGCACGTGGGTAAGTAGCCGACAGCCGTCAGGTGCGGAGGCAAGCACGTCGTGTTGTTTATGGCGCGGTTTGTTACGCAACGCGTAGTCGCCGAGGCGCGCGTCAGTAGAATGTGGCGACCGATGCTTTACGAGCGACGGCGCACCCCCCGCCAGGCGACGCCGAACGCCGCGGCGCCGCACTAAATCTGCGACCAACAGAAAAGGACACCACCACCCTCCGTTAATCCAACACCATTGATGTCCGAGAGACAACGTTAATCGGAGCGATTAATTGAACGGTCCGGTCTCGACTCGCGATAGAATTGTATCGGCGGTTGGCCGTAGCACGGCCGATCCGAGCAAGTGCGGCGTCGTAAAGTTTCTTCGTGTATCGTTCGATGCACCAGACGTTGATGCCAGTTCGCACGGACTGAAAGTAGCTCTACTACGATTTAAAAGTCAACAGCGAAACAAAAATGGGTTTCTAAGGCAAAAGTTAACATTTTTATCGAAGAAAAGTACCTATAGTTGATAAGTTGTAAAAGTAGAGTCATATCAACAAACTCGTCTTGGTATCACTTGATACCATAAGAGCTTAAAGAAAAGTCGCGTGGGACAATTACAATGTACAAACAATAACAAATATACACGTTCTTTATACTTCACTTCAGGTCAGCAGAATGTACCTGTGCGTGTGCGCAGGCCAATGGCTTGTTACACTCGTGCGTGACCCAACATAAACGTTACGTAACACGACTCATGTAGTAAATGTTAAAACATAATTATATTATAAATAATTATAATACAGTTCTTCTTTTTATATGACACTTAGGCAATATAAGATTTTTTCACCGTTTCCATTACTTACATTCTGTACGTGTGAACCAATTTATGGTCCTATACGGTCAGAGTTTCAATAAATTCGTTTGAGCGTCAATTTTAAAAACTTTTTAAACCGTTTTACCCAGTACTATCCAAGAGTGGCCGGATTCAGTTAGAAGAAAACATGTTCAAACTAGTTTGGAGGGAGAAAAGAAAATTGAAAGGATGATTGCCGACCTTCAGTGTCTAATCTAGCCGTTGGATAAGGTGAAAAATAAAATATATTATTATTATTGTTTCGTTTATTCATTTTACATACATATTGATTACATTTTTAAATATTTGTATAAAAAAACATTTAAAAATATAAAAATTATAGCCCACCGGCATCGGGAACAGGGTCCAAGCTACCGGTGGTCAGGGCCCTCAGAGAGAGGTACTTCCTGAAAATACGTGCCGTGTCCAGAAGTACCGCTTTCTGTATCAGACCCTTGACCCAGCTGCCCAACAAGAGCCTCATCAGATGTTGGTCGAGGCTCTTGGCTATTAAGCCATTGGCCGTAACGACTATCGGCACGACGACTGCTGAGTCAACTTCCCACATGTCGACAACCTTGTGTACCAAGTCTTGATTATTATTATTATAAAAATGAAATGTATATCATCCAACTATCTCATGAGTCAATCTGGAAGCACAAGGTATACCATTTTTTGACCAGAGAGCCTTTGACGACAAGGGAGGGATGATTAATCAACATAACAACCCAAATCCTTGAGGAGTTTTTCTGCAGTCGATTTTAGGGAGAGGTTTAGAGGCCCGACCTGCAGTGGTCTGGGATAAGACTGACATTATACAACTTTTTACAGATAAATACCTCGAAGTAGGTACTGTTGATTTATTGGGATTTTGTTGATGTTCAAAATGATTTAAGACAATGCTACAGGCTAGCTACTAGGCAGCGTTAACTTCAATACTGCACGATTTATATTCTCATTTATCAAAGGTAGCCTGCAATTGCTTTCTCCCTCGTAGGTTTTTTGATGAGGTAGCAACTATTTAAACATCAGATCTGTTTAGCATCAGGTATCAGGATTTAAACAGCATAAAGTTTTTGTAGTATACAAGTATTTTACTTACCGGAGTACATATGGTGGGGTTATATTCGTAAGTAGTCCTTTCAAGGAATTATTTGTTTGAATAGTGCATTATGTTGAACATTTTGTATGTTTATCATACTCATTTATGATTCTGCATTTCCATCATATTGATCGTGGTTGCTATAATAGGCCTTTTCCTTTGTTGTTTTTATCATGATCGTATTCTTTGTTATGTACAGTGAGCGAGGGGCTCGTGGTTAATTGCAAACCGCGCGGATCATACGATTTGCGAGGTTAAGCTGCGCTTGCCGCGGTCAGTCCGTGGATGGGTGACCGTTAGTTACGCATTAAGATCCCTCCACGCCTCGGAGAGCACGATAAACAGTCGGTCCAGAGTGTCATACGAATACCTATGACAGTCGTTAGGTACGGGAAATCAGAAGCCCGAAAGTCTGATAACCGGTCTAACCTTAGAATATCGGTATTACACAATTACTGGGTTGCGGAGGTCTGATGGCAGTCGCTCCGTGTAAAATATTGGTAGGTATTCAGCCGTATCTGATTAGACTGGAAGCTGGGAAAAGTACATCGTTGGGAACAGGTTAGGCAGAACGTATTCTTTGCTTCTCCATTTATGGTGTTGATTATGTTCTTTATGAAGAATCCGTCGATGGTGAAATCCAGTTAGCACCTGGCATTCGCCTCCTCATCTAGTGTCTTTTTGATTTGATAGTTTGTTTTGAGCTATGAGAACACGAAAAGCTTGGTAGAGAGGCTACCTATATCCTGGATGAGAGTTTTTCAACACACAATTTCCATTTTAAAACCTCAATTTGGGTTGTTTCGATATGTATTGGCCTCTGTACTTCCATTTTTGGATGGATTTCTTCTAACTCTAAACAATCCACTTAATAGCGTAACATTCCGAGATAGTTTTTATTTGTTACAGTTTTTGCCAAACACAAAAACATTAACATTAATACTTACAAAAAATGTATAGCACTAAGCTGGTATTTTATATTAGATTTAAATAAAAGGCGGTTAACAGGGTGTTGCTAATACAAAAAAGAATTACTTCACCGCTAAAACGATTTTATTAGTTAAATCTTAATATTTTGAATAAATATGCATTTTAATAGTTAAAAAATTATAACCCACCCGATCCTACGTACTACACTAAATTGTAACTAGCTGAAGTTCTTAACAACACCAAAGTCAAATGTCTATTCAAAAACTACAAAACGTTTTAAAAATAATATATCTACAAACTCTCTCCCCAAATACAAAAGCAACCGTTCACCTACAAAATATTGAACAATATGAATGGATTACAAAGGGATAGTGTTCCAGCCAATCAGACGCGTTCGTTGGTCCG
Source organism: Amphipyra berbera (assembly GCA_910594945.2). Lineage (NCBI taxonomy): Eukaryota > Metazoa > Arthropoda > Insecta > Lepidoptera > Noctuidae > Amphipyra > Amphipyra berbera. The sequence goes on from OU343128.1 coordinate 19,554,540, forward strand.
CCATGTTGTTCCCCCACCAGTGCCGCCGAATCGAGATGAGAGGCAGCGTCATTCGCATCTGTCAACGTCAAGATGCTGTACCTACCGTTAAAAATAAGTGTAACTGTTCATTTAAATGAAGGATTTTGATTGGTTCTTGTATAATAAGCTCAAGATAGCATTATCTTTTCATTGATTTCACGTACTATTTAATTTAATGTGAGAATTATGATTAAGATATTTCACTTTTCGATAGAGTTCACCTATTTAGTGAGGAAAGACCATCAGTGACTTTTGCCACAGCTAAAATTATGGTTTTAAAATAGCCAAATGTCATAGTTTATATTCATGTTTTATTTGTTTACTCACAGCCTAGGTAAGTATTTTTTTGTAGGTATAAGTTGTTTTTTTATTATTTTTTTTACCTAATATGTTTTATTGTTTTTGTTTTTATATATACAAAATAATTAGGTATATATACGATTAATAGTACATTACTGCTGCGGTCTGTAATGACTGCGTTGCTGGCAGCACTGATGATGGCTGAGAGCGCAGCGTAGCGCAGCTCCAGGCCATCACAGCGTGGTCATTGAGGCTCTTAATGGACAAGATGGAGTAAAGGCCGAGACCGAAGGTCGAGGCCTTTATACCGCGGACAGCAAGGGCTGCAATGATGACCAAGCTTGAAGGCCGAGAGCGTAGCTAAACTAAGTTCGAGGCCATCATAGTGTGGCCAGCAGCGCAGTCATTGCGGACCAAGGCTTGTATAGTGCTTTACTCAAACAATGCGAGTAATTTAAATAAAACCAGATTAGTATAGTAAGAATTTATTTAAAGTAACGATTTATTTCTTCTCCAGTCCTTATTATTTTTTTAAATTAGTCTTTAATGATTGTTCTGCCTGTACCTATACAGCCAAATTCTGTATAAAAACTTTTTGCACCAGACTATTTTTGAAACAAAACTCGACAACAATGGATTTTCAAAGGAAATTGCTGGTGGCTAAAACTCACCAGCAATGAAATTCCATACAACTTTGCTGGCGTCTATTCAAGTAGCTCGGTAAGGCCGACTTTGCTCAAAGAAGATTGTCAAAATAATGACCACATTACAAGCATTTTTGAGTAAATAAATATTTTGATTCCTATTCTGATTATGACTTTTTGATGACCCAAAAGCATTAACTTAATGAAATGTGAAACATTATAGGACTGAGCGTTCAGTCAAATCATATTGATCATTCTATGAAATGAACTTAAAAAAACGATCTGAAATTCCACAGGCACGTCACAATATTTCAAACGTCTATCAACAATATCCAGCTGCTGTCCTCGCAGTAAGGAATAACCGTATGCTTACTCCCGACAGCTTCGAGTTATGAGTCGATCGAGTTTGATTCGAGTTACTGTCAATGCTACATCTTGAAATCGACAAAAGCATACTAGGTACTATGCGCAGGCTCGAATAAAAATTAAGGATTGTTTTAAAAATGTGTTAGTTTCAACTTGAACCTCAGCACGGTAGCAAAGTTTTGTTGTTTTCAAGAGTAAGAATTGACACTAATTCGAATCATACTCGTTCGATTCCGAAATTGAAGGTGTCAGGAGTAACCCCACTGGTCTGGACATTTACAGTAAGCCATTCTTAGATAAACCTGAACGATTTCGACAGTTTTTCTACTCGTTCGTCTTGTAAGCTTGTGATCTTATAATTTCATACCTAGCTTTTATGTAGATATCAATGCGACGACATCATTTTCAGATATTCATTTGTATATCCTTTTTCATGATATTTAAATTATCAATATTTTATCCGCAATTAGGTAATAAGGTTTAGCGCGGATTTTAAATCATCAGATAACTTTTATCTAAGGAATAAGTTTAACATTTTGACAGCTTTTGTATGAAAAATATGTCGAAGTGTAATTTTTATTCTTCAGATAATTGTTACCTGACGATTGAAAAATCGGCCCTTAGTCATAGGCCCGATATCCACCAAAGCGGAGAGGAGACGAGATGTCTCGTAAACAACCAATAGGATTTCGTTTTGAGTTGAAGCTAAGCAGAGAGATGTGAAAATAACGTGATGGTGTTTGTTGATCGAGACATCTCCTCTCCTCTCCGCTTCGGTGGATACCGGGCTATAAGCTTAGCTGCATTAACACCGGCAAAAAAATCTACATCGACATGCCTAATCTGGAGTAATTTTTCACCTCTCGTCTTCATAATTATTATCCTAGTCTGAGAATACTTCTATTCTAGTTCCCAATACCATAAGTTATGCATGTTGCAGTTATGTTATGTTGTTCCGATATGTCGTCACCACCAGAGTCTACTATGAGCCTGGCTGAACACTATCCATATGAGTCTGTAATCTCCCACATGTAATTGATGACACTAACCTGGAACGCTACTCTTAATTCCGATTAAAGACTAAACGGCCAACATGACAATCTCTGAATATATTCAATTCTATGCTCTACGAGCTACCCTCTATGAATGTGAACTCCCATCTGCGCGGGCACAGCACAATAACCCCTGCACAAAACTCCGGTCGCGAGCAACGAGCTGCCCCACATAACCACTCACGCGCAGACATGCAAGAAAAGGTACATTGCAGTACATATAGAAATAGAAACCCTTCCCATTTATTAAAATAACTTCTTATCCTTTATTGTAGAGAAACAATTAGGTATATTAAAACATATAATTTAAATGATTTTAATATACCTAATTGAGGCGAGTTTTGCTTAAAACTCAGTTTTCTGCCAGCAAATCTTTGAGTGATAGAAAGAGAAAAAGCACAAACAAGATGGGAAGTCACACCACATAGAAATTGACAAAAAAACAGTCTTTAATCGTTATAGTAGATGCCTACGACACAACTGAGAAGTCGCATCGGCAAACTTCGTTAATCCTCCGAACTGCGTGCGACTTCAAGACCGATGTTTTTAGTACTGCAGTGAAAAATGATCTTTACGCTGAAACAATGCCTGTGAGTTTTGCAAAAATGAGTGACTGCCATTAGTTGTTCGATCAAGTTTGTCGATGCGACTTCTTAGTTGTGTCGTACTATACCTACTTATTAGTGACCGTTTATAGGCTTTAAAATCCGCCAATCGCCAATCGTGCAAAGTCGTGTCATGTGACACGACAGCCAATCATATCGTACGGGGAAAGTGCGAGGGTTGGGAGAGACGGTTACTCGTATATCTATTGATTAAAATACCACTTGAAGAGTTCCCAACAAATGACCCATGGCTAAAATATATATTTTCACACGTAGGTACCTACATAATTTGGCACATCCCATATCGACCTTCTAAGTGGAATAATACACGATAGAGTGATGTCATCAACTAAAACGTATTATCTACTTCGTTATGATAATTAGAATTCGAGGTCATATTGGGACGTAAGGCACATGACTAATGAAGCAAATGACGCATTTTCCTAGTGAATAGATCCACATTTTATCAAAATCAGCAAAACAGTCACTGTAAAAAACGAATCAAAATAATCGAAGTAGAGCTACTTTCGTACCGTTACAACAGCACATTTCGTTCGCCACATTCCTCAGCACGTTTAAAGCATGCCCTAAACAGCTGATTTCCCCTCTATACTCTCATCTCCTTTATCGCACACTAAAACTCGTAATAAAACAGAGAAAACTATACTTTATGCGCTCCCGCCGGTACAGCGCGGACGGCGTGCGTAACCTACATGCGGCCATTTCGAGATTTACGATCTGGGAATTGTGTGTTAGAGTGAGATAAAAACATTAAACTCTCGGCCGACGGCAAACTCGAACGTAGCCGGCTCGTTCATACTCCGAGAACAAGACTTTACAGTATATGGTAAATTCAAGAATACTTTATGAACATTCACCATGAACATATATAAATAGGTGCAAATAACCTTTGGTAAATTTTCCCTTATTCTGACTATTCATAGCCAAAACTCAACTAAGTACGATACCTATTCAATCCATCAAAATTTATCTTAAAATCACCTGTTTACTACTACCTCAAATCGCATACTAGCTCATTTCGTTACGTCTGTGTGCGTAAATTAAACTATCCGCACGGGACCGATGAACGTTATAGCTTTCCCTTTTGTTTGTCTGAGTTATGGGTGTGTTAGAGCGAGAGGTCGTAAATCGCAGCGCGCCGTCCAGAGTGACATGTTTATGGGCGGGGTGCGATGCCGCGTGCGATGCAAAGAGTGGGAGCCACGGCAGTCGAGAGCATGGCGTCGACGTAGTACCAGGCATTTTTAATAAAATATTATGAGGGAATTTGATAAAAAAAATATTTTTGATTTTATTAATGAAACTATGCAGGTGTCATTTAACTATAATTATTGTGTAGGTAAAAATACTTGTAATTTAAAACACAATTAACTTAAAAAACCCCTTTCTTATAGATATTCCTATGTTACACATCTGCATTAAAAAAGCAAAAAAAGTTAAAGTACTAACACTTAAAATAAAATTCAATTTTGAAGACCCCAATTGTTAACTACTTAGGTAATAAAAAAGGTAAATAACTGCCAATTCTTACTTATAACTACGGTAGCTCGTGAAGTCATAACTTGAAGAAAACTGAAATATGTGAGTCAATAGATATAAAACAAATACAACCCACGCTACAAATTTAACGCTTTTGCATTCAAAAAAGTTTGATACTGACCTGTCTACTGCTGTTATAGCAGTACATAAGCAATAGAAATACAACTAAATCTCCATTTCAATTGACTCTACCTTCAACTTACAAGGTACCTACATTATTTTTGAGTTGGCACCATTACTAGTGAGTAATAAGACCTACTCAAATAGACTTAGCAGAGCTATGAACACTACCTAAAAATGTCTCCAAAAAAATCAGTTGATGTTTTTAGAAAGTGAAAAAAATCTCAACTAAATCTAATTAAAATAGCCACAAATTAATTGTATGATATCAAAAGAAGGAAAGCGAAAGTGGTAAAAAACGATAAATCTAATAGAACGGATCATTCTACAGGTGGCAAGGTGTAACCCAGCCCTTAATGAGTGTCGCCCTGCGCTCAATAAATTAGCGCTGTGTACCTACCCCGCAATGGATTCCTTTATTTTGTTGGCTAAGCTTTGTGATAAAAGGATGAATTTTTTGAAGTAACATCGGATTTTTCTATATAGCCCTTTTAAGGATTTAGTCCAAAATAGTGCTAGGAAAAAATACGGCTATCAAGTAAAATTACTACATACATACATACATACATACATAAACTCACGCCTTTTTCCCATGGGGGTAGGCAGAAACTATAGAACGCCACATGCTACGACTCTTACATACCCCTTTCGCTTCATCCACATTCATACATCTTGTCATACACGCACGCCGGTTGAGAGTACTACGCACCTGACCTTTGTGAAGAACATCACCAATAACATCGATGTATGTCCTTCTAGGACGTCCTCTACCGGCGTTCCCATTAACAAAAATACTAATGAAATTACTAATGAAACCATAATTATAATTTTCTACTAGTTTTTGCCCGCAGCTTTACGTGCGTGATTTGTTTCAACTGCTTAGAGAAGTAATTTTGAAAAATCCTACTTTAGTGAGATGGCTGTTATAAAAGGTACCTACCTACTACTGTCGATATTTCAAGTTTCTTATCCCAGCGGTTTAGGCTGTGCGTTAATAGATCAATCAGTCAGTTAGTTTTATTTTATATATACAGACTACAACGTTTTAAATGATTAAAATGAGACCTACACAAATATTATTTACTAATATCCAAGGTCCTTCTGCTTGTCCTTATTCACAATATAATAATTCTTTAAAGCCACAAATTTTACAGCTGTTAAAGAGTCATAAATCTATAAAAGGTTTGGCATCAATAATACTATACTTACTATGACTACTTTATTATGTGGTTCTTTCTTTTTTCACACCGAGAAATATTCCCCCGTACCGTAGGTACGTACCTACTTGTTTCATCAATAACTTTCAAACATTCAGATGACTAAAAGGAAAGAACCCTTAAAAAAACTTTTACGTTCAATGGTTTTACCGTAAAATACTCCTGCAACATCAGGATTTGAGGATTGAAGGTTGAAATTATATTATCATCAAAATTGAATTTGTGTGCGAAGTTTCAGGACAATTGGTTAAGCAGAAGTAGTTGAAAAATCTGTCGCAAGTTTTGAATCAAACAAACAGACAAATATACGACGTGAAGCTAATTAAAACCGCTTAAAAAACCATAAATACCTGTACTACTACGGTCATTTTATTGGCCCATGTTTACAATTATAACTAATGTTTTTGTTACCATTAGGAGTCATAAACGTGATGTTATACAAAGATTCAAGCACTTAAAATGTACCCAAGCTATAAATATAAATCACCAAAACGGAAGCTCGATTTAAATTCAATCAATACTCCACCAGTTATCGAAATCGATATTTAAACTCTACGTAACACGACTAAAAATTTCATTACCATAAATATAAACAAAGGTAGGAAAACCATAAAATACGTGCATACGTGACAAGTGGAATGAAGTTAATATGCAGATTAATATAAAAGAGACACCGCGAGCTACAATAATTGGTGATTCCTCTGCAAGTCACGGTGCGCCCGCGCAGTTTCACTGGCACCACAAAACAGATAGGTGTAGAAGACCCACCTGTTTAAAACGCGCTATGAAATAACTCACACATTGATAGTCAGTCCTATATTATAGGCAAAACAGAACAGTCTAGAAGCGATGCAGTAGTTGTTTATACCTGCTTCAATGTGTGCGTCGCGCGCTGTATTAAGTGGACCTTTTCTTTTTATGTGTGTTGTTTTGGAAGGTACGCCAAAGCACGCCATAGGTGCGTACGAGTACAACACGACTTGTAGAACTGGGTTATATTTATTTTTCGTATCTATTTTTAGTAGTTGATCATTAGGATTCCGGTGTCAATGTGTCCGTTGTTTATTCGTGCCGAAAATTTTAAACTTGTTGATTGGCGACCGCGGCAAAGGAAAATTACTTGACATAATAACGTAATCTTATATAATATAGCCGTAATTCTGATAGTTTGATTAATATTAGCAGTCTCTCTATTAAAAATAGAGAGACTGCCCTAATACGTAAAACATATTATAATACGTAACATAACAACAATGGTACGTAACGCTACGAGACTCAAAGAATACAAACTCATAAAGAACGTTATTATAACAGAAAAAAACTTGTCTGTTCATTTTTGAATTATGAAATAAATAAAACATGTATGTAAATAAATAATCATTAAAAACTGATATGTGTTAGCTGGATAAGAGAATATCTATAAGTATAAATCTGGATTAGTATCCACGAGTGACGATAATTCAGTACGTCCGGCGCAAGCTGGGCAGTCAACCCCGCTACCAACCTTGCTGACTGACCCATTTTTCACTATGGTATGAGCTATTCTCAAATAACTGGTGTCGATACTAGAGAAGAAAAATCTAGATTTTCTTACTACCAGATCCGTTTTGCTTAATCGGTCGAACCTTAGGATATCAGCATTGCCCTGTAACTAGGTTGCGGAGGTCTGATGGCAATCGCTCCATATAAAATACTGGTACTCAGCCGCATCTGGTTAGATTGGAAGCTGACCCCAACACAGTTGGGAAAAAGGCAAGGCAGAAGAAGAAGATCCGTTTTGCTTAATAAACTATTCGTATCCTCAACTACATACGAACATTTCTTTAATCCAGGAGTACCAAGAGTAATTTCATTTTGATCATCAAAGAATCACTCTGTCTTGTAAAATTCCAAAATTTTTGGTCCTTTCTGGTCTTACAACGTTGAATCAAAGCAGCGAAACACGCGTCACATCATTGTAAAGGCAGTATCACTTGATAAAACCAAAATCACTGGGTAATCTAATATTATAATCTGTAATCAATAAATCATGTATTTATTGAATTAGGATATCCGTAATCATTGTACCCCACTTCTAGCATGAAGTGAACTTGCGTAACAAAATTCAAATTAGGCGGTTAACATTTGAATTGGTACGAATAGATAATTTGATGGCTTCATTTAATCAAAAATATAATTTGTTACCGTAACAAAATGTCTTTATAAATTACTTTATTATTGTTCGTTACAAGGCTGCGTAACATTGAACAAACTACCTACCACCCCTTAAAGGTGTGAACATCTTTTAACAGGAAGCGTATTCACTTGTAAATTGATTCTATAAGAAGGAAAGTGATCCTACGACATTGAAATTCATAAATTTTAACACTATTAAGTTTAAGTATGCTATTGACGTCTTTGTCCTAGAGAGAGGACATGTGGCAATTACCAACTTTATGGATCATACGATTTACAAAGTTAAGCTGCGCTTGCCGCAGTCAGTCCGTGGACGGATGACCGTTCGTTACACATCGAGACCCCTCCGTGCCTCGGAGACCACGTAAATAGTCAGTCTCGGGTGTCATACGAGCCTATGACAGTCGTTACAGGAAGTCAGAAGTCCTAAAGTCTGACAACTAGTCTAACTTGCAGAGGGCTGATGGCAGTCACTCCGTGTAACATATTGGTATTCAGCCACATCTGGTTAGACAAGAAGCTGACCCCAATATAGTTGGGAAAAAGCTAGGTAGAGCATCTTTGTCCTAGAGTGAAAGGGAAGATTAATTCTGTGAAAATATATCAGCCAATCACTGTTCCAATGAAAAAGTCAATGAGAAGGATTTAGGTTTAGGCCTTAGTCCACCACGCTGACTTGGTGCGGGTTAGGGAACTACACATACCATCGAGATATTTTTTGAAGCCCTCTCAGGAGTTCAGATTTTCCTCATGATGTTATCCCTTAACAACGCAAGTGATAATCAAATTCTGATCCGTGCATGAATTTGAAAATTCAGAGGTGTGGGCTGGGATTAATCGTCCTACAAGGATGGCAAGGGTTTAACCTTTAGGCTATGACTTCTTTACAAAAACATAATAGATAAGAAAATATAGCAACATCTATATCATTATAGTCCATACAAACAGTTGATCAGTAAGTAGTATAGAACAGTAGCACATGTCGACCCATCTATCATATCAGTAGGTAATGGAGGTACGGCTAACTAGTAAGTGCTTTCAGAGTTTCCTCAGACAAAATTACGGAAAAATCTTTTCTCCTCACTAACAATGGGTCTCGTATTAAATTGCAAACATAAATATTATTAATAACAGTGTCCCATACTGAAGTTTCATTCGGTCACAAAAGAAAAACTCCGCTCCATGTAACCTATGCATTGCCATCTATCTTTTTCCACAAAAGCCGGACATTATTGTTCGGTCCAAACACTCCTAAATCTTCGGAAAAGTAATATATTTTCGTTTTGCCCAGTGCGGTGTGGGGTACATACACAGACGCCCAGTCACTACGCTCCGCTACTTTTCTGTATCTACTAATGTTTTATACATTGCCAGTTTTGCTTCAAGCTATTATGCTTTAGTTGCTGTATCGGGAGCAGTGGAAAATCGTCGTAAATTTTTCATTGGTTAGATTGTATTTTCTAAAACCTATGTTGTTTCGTTTACGACTGTTTCGCGCGAACATTCCAATTGTGGGAATCGTGTGCGTCAATATTGTTAAGCTCTATATTGGACTGCGTTGCAAAGGAAATCTATCCTAGTTCCTACAGTCGTAGGGTTTGCTTTTCGATTTGTCTACCATCGTTTAAGGACTTTATGGGTCTGACAGTTAGTCTAACAATATTGGTGTGTGCAGTAGACGAACTTGCAAATGTGGATGACTGTGAGGGATATTAAGATTGGTGATTCATATAGTTGACAATACTTCATTGTTTCGACATAAATTATCTGATGTAAATATTTTCGCATTTGGTAGGTTCCATTGGGATAGTGAAAATCGTTGATTGGGCTATATTACGTACCCATGAACTGGCTATTAATGTTTTCTTTTGATATATTTTCTGTAGTAAGATAAGTATTTTCTTCAATAAAACGTAAATTATAATAATACTGTTCTTAATTAAATATACAAATGGCCATTGCTTCCTTTGTAAAGTCATTGTTGTAATCACAACACGGGTCGGAAAAAATCTCACGAGAACCAAACCCCCTTTAACTAATACGCCTACTTCATACGAGAGTTAGACAAACTTCAAATATTTTATTAAAAATCCGACTAGGTATCTCAAGTTACGAAGTCACCTCTTTAAAGTGGTTCATTCTCGGTATTACGTAATGGACGCGCGTAATTTGAGAATAAGCCTTGGCGAGGCAGCGTCAAAATATGTAAATATTTTTATCTTTTCCGTAAAATGGCTTGGGAAAAAACATAAAGAAGGTGGTGTCACCTGATCCCGACAGGCGGGATTTATCGCGCTCAGTGTGGCCGCGGGCTAAGGTCGAGCTCGAGTTATGACGCTCGGTAATAATTTACCTACGTGCGCTAGCCATGGTCTCAAGCGGAGTGGGATTGTCGCTTTGGAGAACTGTCGGAGAATGGAGTAAAATATCGGTAGATTGGGTAATAATTTTTTGAGAAAATTCTTTAAAATGCTCATATTAACTGTTTGAAATACCCAATTAGAGCTTCAAAAATTCCAAACTAGAACTAAACTATTTACTAATAAAATTTAGGTATTTTTTTTGGTAGTATCGATAATAATTTACTACGGCTTGGTATCGATGTAAAATATTTCCAATTTTATATGAAAATCTTTCAGGATTCAGGATTACCCTGTTAGGCTATGATTCATGGTGACCCTAGCTACATGTGACAAGAAATAAAAGTAGTGTCTGGGATAATGATCGTGCATGGATGAGTCAGTTTTTTCATTTCTCGGATTTTTCACTTCATGTTTTAAAATTGTATACTTTATCACTTTGTGGTTTTTGCGTAGATTTTTTTATCAACAGTCTGGAAATTTGTACTAGTTTCAGAAATAGTTTCCACGACATTAAAGGTCATTAAAAAATACTACTGTGAGACGTATTTTCTTGAATCAAAATGCAGATAATAAATACTTTTAATGTCAGTATTCCCAAAAAGGCTCGACATGTCGGTACCTACCTACAAAATAAAACACCAGAAAAAAAAACTGTTTATAATTTGCCCCAGTTTATTTTGAGGAAAGCACCCTGTAACATTTTAATATCAATTCCCTAAACCACTAATCTAAAGCTGCCAAGAATCAAATTAAAATGAGAGCCACCACTAAAATCTTCTCATTACAACCGAAAGACATTAGTAAAGGGCGGGAAAAGAAATGCCTAGGCCTACAAATGTACCCCGAACCACACGGGGTCCTTCAACAACAGAGTATTGAATAGGTTATTCTACGAACAAAAAGAGGCATTAAATTATGAGAAATAAAAGTGATTTTTCAATGAAGTGAAAGTGTACTTAGGTCGTTAAGTTTTGTGTTGGTGGTAGCTCAAGTAAAGTGGAAAGCGTCCCCGAGAAAATTGGCACAAGTGGTTTTAGCCGGGGCGGGCGGCGCGCGGCGGCGGGACGCGGGGGACGAGCTAGATCATGAATGTGTGTAGATACGACACTGTTGGTTGGTGATTTATGGAAGCCTCTGCGCGGCTTATATTGACGTGAAGGATTATAAGACAGCGGTATAGATTTATTGTGAATGTCAAAAATGCAGTAAATACGTGCTTAGGTTTCCCGAAAAAAATGCTCTTATTTCGGATTTGACTTAATAGTTTTGATATAAAAACGACGTGACGTGACGTGCTGAACAAGATGCAAGCCTCATGTTAGATACAGTAATTTTAAAACACATTAATTTCAATCTCCAATATTAAATGATCAAGATCACAAAAGAGGTTACGACGCAATCTCTGTAGTTTTCCCAAACCAAAATATCACAATTTAGTTGGGAATACTGGCTCCGATTTTCGCTGAAAAAAAGGTTTTATAAATATAAAAAACCTACGTTAACATATAGACGAATAGAATACCTAATAAAAAACTTGATAACAGTTTATTTAATAACATAACATCACGCCTGTATTTCTGGAAGGTTTGGGCAGAGGTGTATAGTAACACCCTCATTTCGCCATTATGTTTAAGTCCCATAATAGGGAGCGAGCCTATTGCCATCAACTGGGCACAGATCGAAAATCCGGGCTGCTGCTGAGGCATTCCACACGGAAAAATCCAATAACACTTTGCCCGACCTGAGGATCGAACCCGGGACCTCACGATCAGCAGTCGCGCTTGCCACCTCTAGACTAACGAGGCATTTATGCACATCCCATAAAAAAAAGGTTAAGCCCGTGCCAACATCAAAGCTTTCTAACCAATCTGTCAACCCTGCCTGATCTTTGACCACAGTATAGGGGTGGCCATCGAATGTTCACCGAGAGATAGGACTCGCGACAAGATGTATTACTGCTTACGAAAAATTTTCAACAGTCGCCTCTATCCGATTGGCCCAGAACGGAAAATAAGAGGGGACACCGACAAATAAATGAGCGCTGTAAATATCTTTATGACAATAATACAGGTCAGCAATAGATATCTTTGAAGATAGTAACGCATTATTAATGTAACAAAAACACAGGAAAAAAAACACGATTGATCGCTATGAGATAAAATAATGGTGGAAATCGACGAAGTTTATATGGAGTTTTCATGCTTATAGCGCGACGATAGTGTCTAATGGTCGAGTTGGTTCAACTTTTTCATTATCGTGTATGAGCAAATCATATCTGATGAAGGAGATAAAAATTTAGTTACACTTGATGGTAAATAATGAAGATAATGTCCATTTTGGATAGAAGAATAAGGCCACACAAATAAAGAACAATCCTTAACTATATGGTCTTACTATGCTATTTTGGGTGATAGGACTACAGTTTCAGACTCTTTACGAGTATTTTTTGTCAGGTCATGTTTATGAATGTCAGGAGAAAATAACTTTATTACTATTTTGTAGAACTTTTTATAAAATATCTGATGATCGTTATTCAATGAGTAATTAAATTGACGTACTTTTTCGACTGACACAGAAATCACAACAAAATAATTGCGCCACTTTTTAAACAGAGTGTTATAAGTGTTTTAGTTTAGCAAAATAGACCCCATTATAGGTACCTCGACCTAGAAATTAGACCGAATAAATCCATAAAACAGATAACAGAAACCAATTCAATTAAAAATCCAAATCACACATTCCGAGAGAAACCGTGGTGGATTTTTCTTTCAAAATTTATGTCCCCGCGTTGCCTCTAGAGGGCGCTGGGAGGGCTGAAGAGGGGGTGCAAGGGGTGGGGGGGTGCGACTTCATTTCGCCCGCGTCGTTTATCTTGAGAAACATAATTCAGGGGCGAAGTCTCTGTCAACTTATTCCTATTCTTTCGCCTAAGCGTAAAATGGGTATGTTGTACTTTTTATACTTTATACTTTACGTGGATAGTTTGTGTAAGTTAAATCAAGTCAGGTTTAAGTTGATCTATGGTGCTATTTATTATGTTAAACATGAGGTGCGTAAAACGAGGGTAGTTTTAAAGTTACCTGTATATTTTATAGACTATAAATCTTCGAAAAGGAGCACTGTCATTTTTAAATAAATGCATAGGTAAAGAACGTTTTTTTAATTCACTGATCATTTTTGTTAACCTTTATATCAGGTATAATAAGAAAAGGCGAGAGATAATTACATAGTTATATCATAACTTCTAAAAAAAGCGTTTATTTCCAAATATGTTCCAAAAGCACTTCTTAAAAAATATTATTAAAAGAAATAAGTTGGTATGTAAGTAGGTACCACACGCCTTCCAATCACATGTATCTACTGAACCAAAAATAACAACAAACCATATTTTGCTCAACAAAAACTTAGAGCAGGACATATTTCAGTCAGTAACCGAATGTAATGGCGATATGATATTGGGTAGGACGTTATCGGTCGTCTGCCAGTCTGCGGCTCGTAAATAAAACGAATTCATTACTCCCCCATTGAGTGTGTGTTAGAAAATATTTAGTGCCGAACGTAGAAGATAGGGAAGAGCTATTAACTTACAATTAAATGGTGGGACTCTTTTGTGGGCTAAAAGGTAGTTTGACGTATGTTTTTGTATACAAATGTGGTAATTGCTAGCTGAAGTAAACGATAGAATATGTTTATTGGTATATTAACTCAGAATGTCAGAAGTGGTGATATAGGAACCCAAGCCAAGCAATCTTTATTACATTTGATTGCAATAATCACTTAAAACCTATCCCTTCTTATTACTAAAGATGGTTTAAACGAGAACTAAGGTAAATCCAGATTTAAAAGATACCCATCACATTCGAACGTCATGTAACAAAAAGAGACAGGGCTATTTGAAAACCTAGGTTTTTCGTAGACTATCTTTTGTAATAAGAGGGATCAGGTCTAACCTTAGGATATCGGCATTGCCCAGTAACTGGGTTGCGGAGGTCCGATGGCAGTCGCTCCGTGTAAATACTGGTATTCAGCCGCATCCGGTTATACTGGAACCTGACCCCAACATAGTTTGGAAAAGGCTAGGTAGAACAATCACTCAAAAACCTAAAAGAAAATATCACTGTTACAGTCCTAATATGACAATATACACAATTTAAACTTCAACAACTTGATGACAAACCCAGCTGTTATGTCGCACCCACGTGTTTGAACACGTGTTATAAGTTAATTTATAGCAACTTATATCCAACCACATGTCGATATTGAACTTTGGCCGTCTATTTTCATTTGGAGCTTAAGACCATCAGAAGCTTCATTTTTTTTGCTTCGACTACGTTTGCGGTATCCCAAAACTTTCTGCCGGCACGTGCCGAGTCAATCAAGTCTTGCTCCCTAATCTCATGCAAGACGCAGAGCCTTACATCCAGTTACCCTCGAAGTTGACGTCCGAGCCTCATTTATGTAGTTGGGGGTTGGTTAATATATTTGTGTTTGGGGGATTAACTTCTGTGCTTGCTATTGTTCGATGCATCGTTGAACATCACCGATACCAGTTCCAGGGAAGTCCTGGGATATGAGAGGAGTTTACCAAGTCTTGGCATGGATTTGCAAAATCAAATATACAGCGTGTACCAAAATATTTTGCTGTTAAAGAGGAAAACGATTTCAAGTTTGCGTTTAGTTGTATTCAATATTTTTAGAGACTAATGGCCAAATACTCTAACCCTACTCAATTTTAAGTTGCCGTTAAGTCTCGTGCTGTCGCTGTCACTTCTCCTCAGAGTGACAGTGACTGCACGAGACTTAACGGCAATTCAAAATGGAGTAGCGTTTGACTATTCGGTTCTTACTTATAGACTTATTTCTTATCAGTTCGCATCCTTGATTCCCAATAACTTTGCATCTAAACTTGTTTTTTTTTTTAGTATTATTTCGAATCGATTCTGTCTAAATAAAAGTTGAAGTTTTGAGCACAACTGTTCTTTATTAATATAAAGACGTATAGATAATTTGTTTCCACTTTTAAGTAGTTTAACGACACAACAATAATACTAGTTATTATACAAGGTGTAAAAAGACCCTTCACGAAGCTGTCAACCATGCATTCAGTACATCAAACTAAGTAACCCTACGCAAAAATTGTCGCTGGAAAATGACTTTTTTTTGGGTGAAACATTTTGTTTTACTGTTAAGCTAAATGTAACGCACTCAAAACACTGTGCTGATAGATGCAATGAGTAGTAAACGGGTAATGGAGGTATTTCAAGTACATTTGCAACCTTAAAATATATAAAATAGTTGGAACTTTGACCTCCACTATCTCCGTAACTAGAAGGTTCCCAGGCATAGTCCAGAATAAAAAAAATATCGCAATGACGTGGAGAATAAGTGCCTTTCGGCTTTGTTAAGGGTCTTTTTACACCGTTTATAAGACGACAAGACAATGAACAGTGTACCTGTATTGTATTGGTAAAAAATATGAACTTTGCTTTTCTGGTTGCTCCACAGTGTTTATATAGCAACAATTGTTGGCTACGTCACGCGCCTACCATCCTTAACCTATCCGTTAATACGTACAACCAATACGTCATTTGACGCAATAACGGTCAAACAATAAATATCGTTTTGCGCAGACAACACGCGCAAAGTAATATATGAAGTTAAGAATAAATAGGCAATTTAGTTCGGGGCGCACGTCCGCCCGAATATTGCCGAATATTGCCGACGACGGGCGGCGAATTTCCATATCGTATCGCGATTCGTGGGGTGCGTTTATGGGGTAAAAATTAAGTCGGCGAACGGTTACGTGTTGATTTTCAATTGGATAGTTCGAACGGTCGAATTGGACATTGTTTTAAGGCAGTTATTCAATTGTTTTTAGATTGGCTTTTGTTTACTCGCAGTTGCGGTAGCGAAACAAGGTAACGGGGTGGGATTACTCTTTGAACTTTAACATACTTAATTCAAAATGGCAATCGAATTTTTAGGCAAATCTCTCTAACAAATACATAATTAAGCCTTAATTTGGAGTTAATCAGACCTTCTAATTAGTGTTTTTAACAGCCATGAATATATATTACATGTTCGTTCTGCCTAACTTTTTCCCAATAGTGTTGGCGTCAGCTGCCAGTCTAACCAGATGCGGCCGGATACCAGTATTTTACCCGACACGACTGCCATCAGACCTCCTGAACCCAGTTACTGGGCAATGCCGATATCCCAAAGATAGACCAGCAGTCAGACTTTCAGGCTTCTGACTACCCGTAACGACTGTCGTAGGTATTCGTATGACACCTGGGACCGACGGTTTAATGTGCTCTCCGAGGCAACGTATTAGATGTATCAATGAAAATTTATAATCAATGCTGTCAGTGCCCTAGTACGTACTAGGAATACTTAAAACTTACCATATTTATACACTTGTACTAATGGGTATACTTAAAAGATTCTGTAATCATCATGGCTGTAACAAGATTATGATACTACAGCACGCAATCCTCCTTCGTGCTACTTTACGAAAGAGACAGTACCTAAGAATATACTGACTGGTATATTAGGACCAAATATACAACCGTATTACAACTCAATGATCTATAAAAGCGTAAAACAAAAGAAATATCACAATTTAAGTAATTTTCCAAATTTAAAATACATTCGAACTCCAATAAATCCGTCCAAGTACATTCGTATGGAAAAAAGATCCGCGATGCCGTTATAAATTCCGCGGTAAGACCCGATAGAAATGAGAGAATTTCCCATTAAATCTCTGTAACAGGCCGATAGATGGCGCTTCAGCTAAGCAGTGGGAAGGCGTTGGGAAAACACATTTTAATAAGGGGTGTACCTTAGTGGGTCTAGGGTGCACTCCCGCGACACGTTTTGATACGTTTTTATGTTGTATTTTACAATAATTAAAGGGTTGTATACTGCCAGTAGAATTTTTCAAGTAGAACAAGAGTTCGTTTATACACTGAAAGTTAAGAAAACAGGGAAGAGCTGAAATTACAGATACCACTTCATATGTCTCCTGCATTGAAATGACTATAATTAGACTCTATAATAACAATAATTTGCTACCATAGTAACCCTTAGATTATAACTGCGTTATAAAAGCCTCTCAGGATTCTTCAGGCCCATCTGTGTCAATAAAATTATTTTTTGAAATTGGGTTTAAATCAACACACTGTTCATGCAAACAAAATTACTTTCAGAAAATCTAGTAAGAGTCTGAATCTAGCAATCCTCTAAGCACCAAGACTACGCCGAAGGTATTACTACAGGGGGTGCGAGCGCAAAACGAAATGTGGCTTTAAAAATTTGGAACACAATCCGGCTATTTGTCTTTCCAACGTTTCTTATAAATCAAGGAATGAAGCAGCCAACAATGCTTTATGGGCGAAAAAAAGAACCTACATAAGACGGGAAATAGCATACAGGGCTTCGCACATACATTATGAATGTTAGTGTTGCGTAAGAGAAAGCTTCAAGTTTCATAATGTACAGGTTAGGTGCGTTGTGCGGCTGTTATGTACTCCTGGTACATTCGATGAAGTTCTACTAATATTATTGAGGGATAATGTTTTAGAAATGCGAATGGGAGATTGACAAAGTGGATGAGAAAATGTTTGGATGTTAGAGAAAACTTGTCATGATGATCTATGGATGTTTTCCCGTCTTCCTTTCGTCCAATTTCTATTTATTGAATGTTATGTTGAGAAATGATTTAGATTACACATCATTTGTAACTATTAAGTACCTACTCTGGGCTGATATGATATCTTTTTCTCATTACATTTTATTTTGGAATTTTTTATGATGTGAGTATACGGATCCAATAACCATGTTAAGGGTGGAGTACATGTTGTGTGGGGTACGTAAATAAATCATGAACTTTAACAAACAATTGACGTGTTTTTGATGCCAGTTATTAAGTGCAGCTGCATGTGTTATTCAAACCTACTGTTTACAGACACTTCCAAACCTAATTTGCACGACCGAAAACATTTCTCGATTATATAAAATGTAAAAAGCGCATTCATACTCTTTCGCCGATGACAACATAATGGCTTTTTTTTCGCAGTGTAAATTAATATATAATTTATGACAAAAACGCATATTCGGCGGCCATTTTAATATCCAAAGTCGTTATTTAAACCGCGTCACATCCGTCCGCACTACGCGACGGTTTCGCAGAATTATTACCGTGTAACGCACTATATCACGTTAAATTTACGACAACCTGGATATGATAGATTTTCAATCCGGCCTCCATAATATACGACGAAAAACGTTCCGATGTCAAAATAGAGAAATAAATAAACTCTTGACAACCAATTAATAACTCGTAAAGTGTCAGTGTTGAGGACAATAAAAAAACTTTGGCGGGGATAAAAAGGGGCAGAAAAAGGCGATCACAATAGCGGAATGAGGCGAGGAACGCCTGTAAAAAAGCGCCGATATCGTCCATAAATTTAGACGGATTCAAAACAAATCGCCCTTATTCATTACACGTATGACTTATGGCCGCGAGAGGCTCAAATTTATAATGCACTTATATAGAGAACACAAAGAGATGGAATCGAGTCTCCTCAATGGATATTCAGGATTTATAAAAACAACTTGTGTTGAACAAAGGAGTTGGCGCGCTTCATTAGTCACGTTTCGACTCAACCGAGGACCGACGACACAAAAAATTAACGTTGTGTTAATCGACAGTTTGGATATACTTTTTACGAGTAATAGAGCGTGAATAAAAAGCCATAAAAATAACATATTAGACAGCCGTTAAACAATGATATTTCATTATCCTGTAGGCAGGCTATTTAGGTGGGTTCAGCTGCTTTAAATTATACCTTTCTCTTATAATTGTGTTGCTAACTTTTTACTGTATAACCACAATCGTAACTCCTCAAGTATCTAGTATCTTTAAGCCGTTGCGGTGCTAACGGTTAAATTAAAAAGCCTCACATTACACACACAGTCCAGTTTAACTACGCATTGTAGTGAATTTATTCCAAGCAAAAACCTACTTACATGGCTGAAGGATTAATAGTATTATTTATGAGTTTTCCTTGCATAATTATTTATACAAAAATCCTACCATAACAGAAATAAACAAATCATAAACGCACCTATCATAAAGTATCATAACATAAACATCAAACCATCGAAAACTAAAATAAATCGCTCACAAAACAAGAAGGCAACCCTAAAACATGCAAATCGAATCAAGCAACTCAAGCATTTTATTATCAGATACCACATTACGATACCTTCATCAGTATAGAACGGTATGGAGCGAACGAAGAAATAAATGGCATTTAAAAGTGTGATCCAAGATGTACAAAAACTTGGGAAAAGGGGAAAAAAAGTCGTACGAAATGATAAATTTCCCTTTGGAAGTGAAAAAGTGAGGTTTTATTTATGACACGCCAGTGTATTGTGGCCTCGACAAAGGTCGTTATCAGATCTTGTTGGGCCATGCATTTAAAATGCACGTTTGGTTGCGCTTTGACGGACGATGCTCCTTCATGGCCATATATTATGTGAAGAGGTGAATGGAGCGCACTTTGAAGAGATATTTGATTGTTTTAGCGCGCAGAAATGACGTAGCATGCCCCAAAATTTAGGGTTCGCTAGATTCTTGTTGACAAATGACTTTACATTTATGGCTCTTGCACACGTGACCTACGGATGTTCTACGTCATTAATTGATGAATTTCTTGGACGTCCCTTAAGACTGGAGTGTGAGAGGAGATGTAAAGGCCCCTTTTATATAATGCGGACAAAGTAAAACAATGTATTCAAGCATAATTCACAGCTACCAATAAATGTGATTGATTAAAATGATGTTAAGACCTTACAAAGTTACGGCACCGCAACGACATTACCTAGGCAACTTTAAATTAGGCGAGAAGAATTATTCTCCAATCTCTTCCAGACCGACCACAAATCACTGCTCCTTGGAAGTAATTGAAAATACATTACGCAACCAAATTAAAGTGGAAAGTGGTACAAGTTGGGAGGCAGGTGGTGGTGCGACATCCCCACCCGCGGAATGTTTTGGCATAAAATATAGCTTCAATTATTTACGTGAAAGATTTATAGCACTTAGAAAAGTGCGCCGAGAAAAAACCGGGAGAGACCGACGTGTGCACGAAAAGTGTTTTTCTTTGGAAACTTATAATGGGTATGAGTGTAGGGAAAGTTTTTTGAATCTCTTTCCTATGGTAATTTGTTTTGGGTGCGCTTATAAAGATATTAGTGTTTGTTGTACTTTATTCGACATAATAAGGAATATGGATGAGAGTAAACTTTTTTTATGTATTTCCTACCTTTTCAGCCAATCGACAATGTATCTACAACTTACTACAGTAGACCTAGTACGAATATTTGACGTATAGTATAGTAAATGTATTGCTAATGTATGCGAATTTAGAATCTAAAATACAACTGTCCTATAAAATATTCAATAAAATACCAAATAACATTAAAGATTTAAACTTGATACAATTTAAACGGAGACTAAATATTTTTTTAATGAAAAGTGCTACTATACCGTTGACGAATTTCTTCTTGACAAAATGTAATAAACTAAATGATAATTAAGTATTTATGCTACAAAATTCAAAAACTTGACTTATTAATTGTGTTCTGAATATTTATTATAAGAATTAAATGTATTCTAAATGTTTATTATAAAAAATTGATTGTATTTTAAATATTGAAAATTTTGTTAGTTTGTATGTAATATCGATTTTAAATTCTTATATTGTTAAATAGTGTATGCCCAATGGGTAGTTTTTTGAGTAACCATAACCTAACTATAAGACCTACTGTATCACCAAAAATCACACTAATAAATACGTTGACTTTAACATTTTATGTAGGCAATTATTTTGCAACATGCACAATTTGTATCATGCATGGATATGAATAAAGTTTTCAATTTAATTAAATAGTATGTACGAAACGAGTATTCCTAATTAAAAAAATCATTTACATTAAAGTTACGTTAACTAACGTGACAATATTCGTGCTCGGCCTCAGGCCACTCACGAAAAGAAGCCTTCTTGCGCTGGTAACTGCTCTGTTATTGGCCTGAAGTAGGCACTTTTTTAGCTCACCACACGAATTGGCCGCAATTGTCGTGTTCGTTGCATGTGACTTCAGTCTACACCTGTAAAATCCATAAACAAAAAGAATACAAAATAAACTCCCTTTAATACACGTGTAACAAAACAACAAGATTTACAATATTTAAGTATGAAACAAACGACAAACAACGTTAATAAGTATAACATAGTCACATAAAGCTCACGCATGTTTATTTTTCATTTACGAGCGAGAACTGCAAACAGCCACGGAGTTATTACGTGTCGCGATATAAGAACAAACTCTATTGCTTCCGTGCAAAGGAGGTTTCATAGAAAAAAGGGAAGATTTTGAGTGGTAGATACTGAACGTGGTTGATAGAAAAGGGGAGGAAAAGATGGCAGATACTTGGATGTTGCAGTACGCTGCTTAGCAAAAATTGAGTTGGTCATTGCAATGTTTTCTTATGAATATCAATAGAGACAACTTGGCTTTATTTAGGCAATGGATTTGCAACACCTGACTGCACAGTGCAATTTTATCTTAATACTTTACACCAAAAGTTTAAATTCGTCATCAGTCACAGATAGATTCCTTATTAATTGTGACTCAAGTCGTTGAAGGTTATAAGCATGGCATTAGGTATCATCAACATCATTCACAGTCTTCTTCTTCTTTTCGTATGGTTAGTGACTAACCTGGTGTCAGAGTTTATGCCGCCCATGGGCCTCTGACTTGGCTTCACACGTCGTCGAGAAATATCTCTCAGGCATGCCGGTTTCCTCACGATGTTTTCCATCACCGTTTTTAAGCAAGTGATAATTATACAATACGCACATGAATCCGATTCACAGTTAGAAATGGATACTTACTCGATATCCAGTAAATACCTACTCATAAACACAATAGAGTAAAAACGAGAGGGGTATAGGGGAATTCCTCTATATCTCTGTTCCTTGGATGCATGTGCTCCATCTTTGACCCTGTTTGCGCTTACCATTGGGTGAGACTAGGGCCAAACGCAAGTCAAGTTTTTTTTAGTACGACTATTTTTTGGAGTATTTATCCGCTTACTCACCTCTATTCACAGCTCGAATTTACCATTGAGTGTACTGATAACTCCCCTTACTTCTTTGCTAATCACCTTAGCCTCATGTTTTGTCGAAACAGTTCCCTCCTGGAATTTTCTTTATGTCGTTTACATTAACTATAAACTTTATGCGTTTATATCAAAACAGCAGCACTCATTTCTGACCGTCACTAGTCAACCGTAATAATTACTGTATTATTTACGACCCACGTAGAGCCTTTTCTTCAGCGGTCTACAGGGCTTGCCTTTTTTATGAAGCGTAGTTCCCTTGTAGATAAAGCTGATTTTTAAAAAGCATGTTTTGTGTTATTTATTCAATGTTTTCCAATAAATTAATATTATAAAGATAAGATAGTAGATAAATTTTATATGTTTACCCTTTAGCCTTTTTTTCCATTAAAGATCTGTGTAGATATTCGCATAACTGATACGAAAAAGGTAATATTTTTTTACTTAGTATAGATAATAGTATTATTTACTGGCACAAAAGTTTTAAAACATTTACTCACACTTAAATAAAAAAAATATAGGTAGGTACTGTTCATCATTCTACCGGTCTTATAAGGGCTGTATGCCCAAAAATAGATGCTTCTAACTCAAGAGCACTTCAAGCCATACATGTTCATAGCAGCCACTAAATGACTGTCTTGTGATCACAAGATAAGATCGAAAAATTATAAAAAAAATTCAGTAACATTACATCCCTGAATATTAACCTAATTTAAAACATAAAACACGCACTAAAACCACGTAATCCAATCTCGAATAAGGTCCTAATATTTAATAACATTTTAAACATCCATAATCGGGCCGTCCCTACGTCTGCGTGATAATCTCCAGTAAAAATTTAATTGAACCTCGGAAGTGGGTGCAGATGGGTCGCAGTATTGTTCCGAAGCCTCTGTAACCTCCGTTTTGTATCGTCGGCCTCGGAAATATCATCCCCCACAAGGGATTTACCTTTTTTAACGTTTTCCTACAGGAAAAAATTCTTAGGGCGATATTGTTTTGAAGATTTTTACGGCTAGAGACGCCTTTGTTTGGTTAATCAAACACCTCTGATGGTGGTCTTTGCTTTAACCAAATGACCAACATTGGCTTTAAAGCGTTTTAGGCTTGCCGATAAAGCTGAACGTTAAAAATGTTTCGAAACAAAATATATGTTGAATGAAACGCAAACTTTTTATAGTTATACGTTAAATTCTTTTGCCTGTTGTTGATTCGCTCTCCGAATGTTTCAGGCATAATCGTAAATGATTTACGACGTGTTTTGGGAGTTAAGTGCCTGAGAATCTACATGAAAATACTACAGCAAAACAAACCAACAGAGAAATGAAAGAAGTTTATGTGTATACTTAAACATCTGAGCTAATCAAACATTTGAGCACAAAGAGACGTAAGGAAGAGACTTAAGCCACTGATGGTCAAGATCTCCCTAAAAAAGCCATAGTCAGAACAAAATTACTTCTAGATGTCACGCAACAGAGCTCCAAAACATTCATTTACACCAACGATCTTTAGCAATTATGATAAGAATCAAAAACGCATATTACGTAACAGCGTTAAAATTACAAGCTAAAAGTGTGGAACAACAAAAAACTGTGTTCCCGTGAGCTTTAATATAATTTGTTAATGATAAATAAACTCATAAATAGCGGTTGTGCTCGCGAATCTGTTTACAACAGATCCACATTTAAGATATCACGCTTGCTTTGTTGCTAATCTGCTAACAAGTTTGAAGCGAAAAATTTAAATCCGTATTCCGGGGGTTATGAAGAAAAACGATACAATGTTTTGGTGTAGAAAGAATTTAGCTTTGTATCTGATTATTGTGGTTTTTTTTTGAAAGCACAGTTCTTTAAGAACATTTAATTTATATTTTCTGTTTTAGAATTGTTTCTGCTTAAAAGTAGGTAAAGTATTTTTGCTTTAATACATAAATTGATTTTAAATTATCTATGTTTTTTTATGTATTGACTATATTTGTTTAAGTAACGTTTCTAATTTAATTTAAAAGGAAGTTTTATTTAAGTTTATTATAATGCTTTGTTTATTTCTAGGTTACTGGCGGAGATAATGTCCGTTAAGCAATAAGATCTTACGACATAGATGACTTTTAGAATTTAATTATAACATAATTTTATTCATGTACGTTCTTTGTATAAATACTGCATTTTAGTAGAGCAAAGAAGTCATTAATCGATACGCCAACTAAACAAGGTCATTAATCGATACGCTAAAATAATTAGACAACAATCTTGACATAGATATTAGATACCTACGCTTATACCCATATGACGTTAAGGGACTTTTTTCTATCTGTAATTTTTTAAATACTTAAATATTAATTTGAAAGAGTCATAGGCACACTAAGTAAGACCAATCGTGTCTTCGTTTCCATGTAAGATTTTGACTTGCCAAAACCAACGTGGCAGGGCGATAGTCGCCCAAAAAATGTTCATACTACGTTGAAGCTTTTCCTTTAACTCGAGGAATTTCGAAACTCATCCACATTTCAAATTAGGGATTCCTCCAAGACGAATTGCGGAAGCTTCCCAGCCTAGCGCCCTTAAGGAATTATGCTAAGGCACGTACTCGAATGTTTTCACGTATACCCCCTCTCGTCTCGTCCCAACCCCAAAATATAATATATCCAGCAAACTTTACATATATTTGTACCGTAAATCCTCTTAATATATCGCTCTATTTTTGTTGGTACACTTAAATTTAAGGGGACGCAGCTATTTAATGAATGTTAATGTCAAGTTGCATTCACAATTGTAACGCTCGTGTTTTGTTTTGGACTGTTTTACATGTTGTGAATTAGGCTAGGTAAAGATTTATTTTGAATTTAGAACCTAGATTTTGGTTGAATTGTAGTGTTTGGCCTTAGATCTTAATAATATCAACCGTTTGATTTTTAAACCAAATAGAAATTTCAATATGCCAATGAAATAGATATATCGATATGTATAACTAGGTATAGAAACAACAATATAAAAAATATTACCATAAAAACAATGACGAAAATTGTATACCTCATATATTTTACACAAAATAATTAAAAGCAAACACCATTAATAACCGCAATATACGTCGACTTTTTCAGTACCACAGCCAAAGTCTGTTCTGTATAAAAATTCAAGAAAAATTGAGATAAACCGCGCCCGGGCAAGACGGATCGCAGACAATTCGTAATGTGAAAATGGCCAGGCTCTGCCGTATTTGACATCCCGGATAAATTGATATTTATAAGTCGAAGGGCCAAGGATACGTTTAAAGGGATTCCCTTTATTGCCGTATCGGGCTGAAGGGAGGTTCCTGTCTTGCCTCAGGTTATTATGAAATATACCAAGTTAACTTGAAAACGTCGAAGGTATATTTATTGGATAGGAGCAGGAACTATCGCAGCGGTCGGATGTTGGGGAAGCCATTATTATTCTTTTTATTGGTATAATATTTAATTTTGGGCCTTTAGCTAGTCCATAGCGATAGTAGGAACATATAAATCGGAAAATTATTTAGTTTAAGGATTAGGTTGGAGGTAATGAAGGCATTCTGAAGCACTAGGCTGAA
The DNA here is from genome assembly GCA_910594945.2 of Amphipyra berbera. Taxonomy (NCBI): domain Eukaryota; kingdom Metazoa; phylum Arthropoda; class Insecta; order Lepidoptera; family Noctuidae; genus Amphipyra; species Amphipyra berbera. The sequence continues at coordinate 19,580,720 of OU343128.1, forward strand.
CTTTCAAAATGAAATGATATAAAAGTGTAGGTGTACCTAGAATATTAAAAAAAATTATATAACAAAATATGTTTACACAAAGTTATATAAAAAGTAAATTGAAAACATGATAAATATTTGAAGTACTTAGCTATTTCAATACATCAGGAATTTAAATTCATGAAAAATTATGGATAAAAAAATAATTGTTACCTACTTTTCAAAATTTGTTACAATAATTTAACACACAACCCTACTTTAATATAGAATAGTGCTGATAATAAAAATATACTGTTAGGATAGTTCATTGTAGTGAATTACTGGAAAGACCTAATTTCGACAGTAGAAGAAAACAGCAATTTTGTTAGTATTTTTTTTGTATGTAGGTATTCATGACTCCTTTTAACAAAGACCTAAGTCACTAACGTAGGCAGTATAAGCGGTTGTCTCTCAGAATTAGTTCATTTATTTATGCGACGGCCCTGTCCCCATGATAAGATCGGGGTAGTGTTTTGTGTGTAAATCAGGCAACGTTGACGCATGCGCTGCAAACACTAGTCCAGACATAAATTATTGAAGACTTCACCCGCTTTTATTGTATGATGGACTTTTTAGGTAATTAATTAGATTTAATTAAGTTGACATGTATGCTAGTGAGTTAAGCCATGTATTTATTTGTAAACATCTGCTTATAAACACTGTCCAAACAAGAATCTACGTGTTTCTGAAAAAGACACATATTGCGGTATACACTACTGAGTTTTTGATAACAAAAGCTCGGAAACATTGTTTCGAAACATTAACGTGGTATTTTGGAAACTATTTGCAACTTGTATCCGAAGCATTCTTTATAGTGTGTCTTGTCAGTTATTGGTTAAGGCTAGGTCACTTCTACAACTTCTTTGTTCTCTCACTATCCTGAATCATTGTCTATATCCACTAAAATTGTTAAAGATATTTTTAAAAGAGTAACCATGGAGTTTCTTGCCGGCTCTTCTCCATAGGAAACGACTAATTGGAACCGTGCATCTAAATTCGACTTTTCATAAGCACCTGTATTGGTTTATGTGAAATTAAAATTTTGATTTGATTTGATTGATTTGACAAATAGATTACTTCCTATAGGTAGTTAAATTTTTGTGAGAAGTTACTAAGTCAATTTTATCAAATTGCTCTTGAACATAATACCTAACATCATCCGATGACCTAGATTTCTGAAGAAAGCTTGAGAGCACTAGGAACAATTGCATTATAACTAGTTATAAGGTAGGTATGAAAGGGCATGTGCTTACGTTCTATCATTCTATGAGACAGACCCTGATTATGTAGGACCACAAGGAACTCTATGACAAAAAGTAATTATAACAAATCTAAATACATAGATTCATTCAATATTTCTACCCAAACCTCTGCAAAATGCAAAAGCTTCACCTACTACAAAAAGCACCTCGCAATTAATGCTTCGTTTAAACATTTTTTTTCTAATTGCACGTACTAAATATACTAGTTTTGCAAAATTCCAGTACTGGGTGGCACGTACAATAAATTATTGTGATCGGCTGCAAGTTTCAGAGGGTCAGAGGTGCTCAGGGCGGGGCGCGGGGCGGCCGGCAATTATCGGGGACAAATGTATAGAGCGCATGGAAGTGGCATGTGGTAATGTAGTAGATAGTTCTAGAATAGATTAGTGTAGTTTTCGTCATGAAGGAGAGATCTCGGAGCTTATATATCTAAGCTGATGTCGTTGGGATGCTTCTTTTCTCGTGTTGGAATGAGCTGTAAGAGAACAGCTCACGTCGTGGCGAAAAGGTTAGCAAGTCAGCCCATTGCTAGCTCTCCACCTTGAGTATAATCACAATTGATACAATTAACATTTGAGCAACCAAAATTATAACCCTGTCATTAGTACTAACTTTGAAGGTGCTAGTGTCGATACTCGTAATCTTATACCTTTAAACGAGCAATTCTTGTATATATATACATATATATAATCTGAATCTCGGAAACGGCTCCAATGATTTTCATGAAATTTAGTATGCAGGGGGTTTCGGGGGCGATAAATCGATCTAGCTAGGTTTCATTTAAAAAAAATGTCGTTTTATCCGTGTTTGCAATGAAAAGCTGCGACAATATCATTAGAATACGAAAGTAAATTTCGCCACCGATTACAATGTTATAATAGCTCAGGCGGGAGAAATCCGGCGGTCACGAAAACCTGAAAACCCTGGTTCAAGTCCTGCTGATTATTTTTTTCCCTTTTTTTTAAGTTCCTTCTTTTTTTTTACAAGCTTTTATAATTTATTTTTCTTTTTATACGCTTTTATTTAACTTGCAATGTTTGTATGTATGTATGTTCGGTTGAAATCTTGCAACTGAATTTTGAATCACTTCCTCTTATCCTAAGGAGTTGAATTTAAAAATGTTGGTTCATTTCCGATGACAATACATTTTTTTGGTAAGCATGACCTGAATCGACATCCAGGATTGGCTCCAGATAAAGGAACTCTTCAAAGCTCAACAGCACAGACACGAAATGTTGTGTACGCATTGTATTATGATAGCCGGTTTTAAGTTTTACCGTGACATGGTTGCTGCACTCAGGGTTTGGTCCTGACTAGGGAACTCTTCAATGGTTAGCAGTACACACACGAATTTTGGGTACGCATTTTATTGTGATAGCTGGTTTTAAGTTTTGCCGAGACATGGTTGCTGCACTCAGGGTTGGGTCCTGACTAGGGAACTCCTCAATGTTTAGCAGCACAGACACGAAATTTTGTGTACGCGTTTTACTATGATAGCCGGTTTTAAGTTTTACCGTCACATGGTTGCTGCTCTCAGGGTTGGGTCCTGACTAGGGAACTCCTCAATGTTTAGCAGCACAGACACGAAATTTTGTGTACGCGTTTTATTATGATAGCCGGTTTTAAGTTTTACCGTGACATGGTTGCTGCACTCAGGATTGGGTCCTGACTAGAGAACTCCTCAATGGTTAGCAGTACAGACATGAAATGTTCTATACGCGTTCAATTATGAAAGACCGTTCTAAATTTCAACATGATATACCGACTAAAAAATAAATAAATGAATAGTACAAAAAACATTTTTAAAAACAAGCTTTTATTTAAATGGTCTAAAAAGAAGAAAATAAACTTTAAATTAAATCTATCCCATCAATTTATTACATTATACAACTAATTTATTTAAATATTATAAAAGCTTGTCGGGAGATACTCAATAAACAAGAATGCAATATGTATGTACAATAACTAATAAATGTAAAGTGTAGTAATTCTAAGAAAAAATGTACCTACCTACTTCATAAAATTGTATTTCTCGCGACAAACTTTTATATTGTTTTAATAAATTAGTTGTATAATGTAATAAATTGATGGGATCGATTTAATTTAAAGTTTATTTTCTTCTTTTTAGACCATTTAATTCCTTTTTTTTTTCTAACCAAAAAACAAGATTTACCAAAAAAAAAACCGAGCTAAGCTCGGTCATCCAGGTACTATGATTATAAAGTCACATAATATAACATCACGCCTGTATTCACCGAAGGGTTGGGCAGAGGTGTATAGTAAGACCCTTATTTCGCCATTATGTTTAAGCCCCATGTAAGAAGGGTCGAGTCTATTGCCATCAACCGGGCACAAATCCAAATTCCGGGCAGCTACTGAGGAATTCCACATGGAATAATGCAATAACACTTTGTCCGACCTGGGGATCAAACCCAGGACCTCACGATCAGCAGTCGCCCTTGCCACCTCTTTGTCACCTCACCACTAAAGTCACCTCTTACGATATCCTTGAGAAGTGGCGATCTAAGTATCTATTAGAAAGAAAGAAAGAAAAACCGTTTATTCACGTGAGAGTGACGCATATAACATAGCTTTTTATAAAAATAAAATAACTGGCACAGAAATATATTATGCGCCACTACCGCGCGAAACGGCCGACGCTCAGCATAATGCCGCGTCCCGTGCACGAAGGCACGGAACCACGGCGCTGGTTTTCAGCGTAAGCCGGCGTGTCGCTGTCTCGGAACTACTAATTAAAAAACATCACATAAAGTTCCGAGGCACAGACAGTAGCACTGTTCTGCGGTCGCTGTGGACACAAAAGGACGCTGTTATTAAAGTCGCCGAATTGACCACCTATTCAGTATTTAGAATTTCTCTTCGAACCACGTATGTATCCCATCTAGTCTTACTACCTCTTTGCCACAGTAGCGTCACCCGCACACAGTAGATAAAGTAAAGGCCCGGGGCAACGTCACCCCGTGTGATTTATGCACTAACCCTTATTCAAGACTACGGTGACCACTGATGATGTTAATCATCATAACAAAAATCATCATTTTTATTAGTGACCATTCTTAAGTCTGCACGAACTGTCTTTAGTAAAAATCGTCATAACTCAACTTTCAAACAACCGATTTTTTTATGTAATTTTGATGTTATTAGTACCTACTTAGCATATCCTATATGATATATTTTTAACTATTTTCTTACGATATCCTGCAAAAGAGCTGATCTTTCTATTTGTAGCCAAAGTACACACATAGACCGCCAAATCAATGTTCCAAATTTCACCTTCAACCACAGTTTAACCCTATCCAGTCTTACTACCTCTTGGCTTCAGTAGCGTCACCCGCACACAGTAGATAAAGTAAAGGCCCGGGGCAACGTCACCCCGTGTGATTTATGCACCAACCCTTATCCAAGATTACGATGACCGCGATCCACTTGTTTAGCTTTAGACTCGCAACATCAGCGTTTGTAATTAAGTGGAGTGCGTGTGTCATGGGAACAATGCTTGAGTTATTTCTAATGTCTTTATACGTATAATGGTTGAAACTCTAAGGCAAAATTCTCAAAATTGGTGACGTCAGATTTAGGTCCTCTTAATCCTCGAATCAGACTACAATGCCTGTATTGGTGCAATGTCGCTATGATAAAATAATACGCACTGCTAGATTGTATTAATCTATCAACTAAAAATTTGATCAATTTGAGATAACTCTTTTATTTTATTTTTTAAAAACGTTGCGCCACACTAGGATTTCTCCTGCATCATGGGTGCGTTTACAAACACAAAACTTCACACGTAATTCATTTCATTCACTTCATTTGTAATCTATAACAGGAAGTAAATAATCAGTTTTCTGTCGTTTCTGAAAAAAGCTTCATTTTGAGTTGATACACTATTAATCTAGCAGTGCGATATGCTTTATCAAGTAAGGAAGCATTTGAGTGTGTTGCGATATCGATGTCGACTCCAAAAATTCGGGTTTCGGTAAATTATGGACGAAAAAGGCAGGTTTGATAGGTTAACTAGGTCACACAAAGCTCACAAAGCTTGATATACAATATCACTAATTATATAAACGTTCTTGGGGCGCTTGGCCAAGAAATTGTTGTTTTATCGAGAAATTGTTGCGGTTAAAAGTTCTTCAAATGTGTTCTCAATTTTGACGTAATTTCTGTTACATATATATACGTAGATCTAAACCCGAAAATATCGTGTAAACCATCAATACAAATGAAAAAGAACCAACAGCAAACTTTTCGGGACTTTCAATTCAAAACAAGAGTTATATGTTTGTATTTGATTATAGAGCTCCGTAGGTATAAATTTACGAGTGTTGAGTGTTCAAAGGGTGTGTATTTATTAAAATGCTAATTTGGGCTCTCCTCCGCGGCTTTAGATACTTCGCTATCGGGCCCGCGCACGCTTTGTGTGCCACCTCCAGATTTATGCCATACGGTTGAGGTGTACTAGTGGTACTCACTCCGTTGTTAGAAGATTTAGACGATAAAACTCGTATTCTTCTTAGATGATTTTCATCTGAGTACAGTGATCATGGGCTTCCTTATTATTTTTAGCTGGTCTGAATCAAGCTTTACTATCGAATGAATATGTTGCTGTCAGTAAAATTGGCATAACGTTTTACTTAATCTGAAGATCCTGCAAGATTTATTTTATAATAATTATTAATTTAAAATTGGTTTAACGTAATTATAATACATTATCAGCCAGTACAGTGACAACATTGTTTACATACTTATGAACGTAAACAATTCTTTTTCAATAAAAGTAAATGAAGTTTTTATTACAACCCGAAAGTCTGACAACCTTAGGATATCGGCATTACCCAATAACTGGGTTGCTGTGGTCTGATTGCAGTCGTTCCGCGTAAAATACTGATATTCAGCCGCATCTAGTTAGACTGGAAGTTGACGCCAATTTAGTTGAGAAAAGGCTAAGCAGAACAACAGTGACAATATTAACATTTTTAAGCAGTTTCTTTAACTTACCGAAATTATATCGAACTTAAACGCATTCGACAACCAATAGTAGTGCCACATGATACATAGCTCACGAGTTAGGGCAGGCGCACACTCGGCCATCGGTAACGCAAAATTCAATCATGGCAGATTAGAGTCCCCTTAATATTTTAATGCCTGACCACCGTCCGCTAACGGGGAATCGATCCGCTCGCCCTCCGAAACAAAATATATATTTTATAACAATATATCTCATCTAGCCTAATTGGGGTCGCTTTGTATGGCTTACCGACGTAAGTACATAATTTATTTCCTTCTCGGTTAAGAGTTATGTCCTGTAGGTGTATTATAAATGTACCCTATATAAAGGTGTGATTGTAATTTGAACTTCTGGATACTTGTTTGTGGATACAAGATGTAAATTGTGTAGGTGGTTGTGAAAGTTGTGAGTTAATTTTTTATCGCCATAAGTTTATTCAATGATATAATGTCACTTTTTTTTCAGGTCTTAAAATTATCCTGTTCAGAATTTGATTGACGGCATTTTGTAAGGTTTGCTTAGGTTCCCCGACTTCCTTTGTCGAGTATCAGGTAATAAACAATAAATTGTATCGTTTTAAAAAAGATTTAAACCCACTCACTAGGGAATTTCAGTGGAAATAAGTCATTCCGTCTGATCAAAGAGATAACATCATGTTTGAAAATCATTCTTTGCCCACTGCTGGTCATCTTGGTATTTTAAAACGTATAAACGTCTTGCGCTTAATTAAGTACTATTGGCCAGGTATGTACTCTGATGTTGTCAAGTACGTAAACTCGTGTGGTCGGTCCAAAATCCTTCAAAGCAAGTAATTATTATGCTTCTCCACTAGAATCATTTTGGGGATTGAATTATCACTTTAAATGCACAAGAACTCATTTTATTTCAAAAGGACACTAGTTAAAACCAGATTTACAAATGAACATGAGATTTTATTATACACGAGCAGTGACGGATCAGACTAATTTAAATCCATTAAAACGACAGATATTCTCACTAAACCACGCACATTTGAATCAGTTAACACAATAATCTAGATAGTTTTCAGGTAAAAGCAATCAAATACAAATATAAGACTGCATCGACCGCACACAATCGAAGCAAGCGATCTCTACGCCTTTACACTGACATTAACAATACAATTAAAAAGTCCATCAATACAACATAACAATTAAACACACATCTACACACTAATTTCAACCTTAGCACTTGCAAATAAGAATTATAGGAGATGCAATTATAAGTTTGCAACTCAAATGTCCCCGAGGCGACGCACGCGAACAGCCAGCATCTCAATAAGGGAGTAAAACAAAAACCAAAGTTAAACTTCGTTTAACATGCAAATTTGAGAGTCGCCACGACAGAATGAGCGTCGATACTTAATTACTTCTTTAATCGTTCAATCTGGATGGTGGGTGTATGTTGGGGATGCCATACTTCGTCGTATGGAAGGCAATGTTTTGGTTAAATGAGAAGCTAATAGTTACTTCGGGTAACTTTTTAGGGTGATGACTTACAGGACCCTAGTTCTCCTTTAGTTGCTTGTTGGACTGGGACGACGAAGTCATGAAGAAGATAAATAACATCGCATTTTTAATTTAAACCAAGTTGTCTAACTAAACGCTTCAGCTAATGCAATGACGGCAGCCAAGCCAAGTACCAAAGATTTATCAGCGGCTTTATTCCCTCAGCAGCCTGGCTTTTTGTTTATCTGCTTAAGACACAATTAAGCATTAATATAACCCTTGTTGATGATCTAGCGGTCAAATACATGCTTTCCCGAAGACATCAAAAACGAGGTTAAAGGTCTTGAGCTCGTCTTAAGCATTTATGGACCATCGTAATCTTTGTGAACATCTCGTTAAGCGTCGTAGAGCGTACGTGGGATATTCAGAAAAATCACGGTTTATGCCTTAGTAACCTTTGAAGACCTATTCTCGTCATCAAGAAAAGAAGTACGAACATACTCATTTGTTTCTATATCTTGACATCCCTACCACGAATTCGGTAGGTACAAGCTACAGTGTTGTTCGCGGTCGCGTGCAAACAGACCGGTAGCTGGCTTTAAGTGATATCACTTTTTATACTTATCACACTTTATTTGAGGGTGGAGATAAGTTGGTATGTAATAACTCATTAACTACTTAATTGAAAAGACAAATCGTTACTTATGCATTTGTGAAAGTCTTATGGCCAAAAACTCAAACGCTACTCAATTTTAAATTGCCGTTAAATCTCGTGCTGTCACTGTCACTTCGCCTAATAGTGACAGAGACAGCACGAGACTTAAAGGCAACTTAAAACTGAGTTGCGGTTAAGTATTTGGCCATTAAGCCCGCATTAATAAACAGCTCTCCTTTGAGAGATCGCTCGTAAGTGTAGTTTTAAAATGAATGGAAAGGTATTTAAAAAAAAAGCCAAACGTAAATATGGTATTCTACTTTATGGTAGCTGTTGTTGGAAGATCTCTCAAATGAGAGCTGTTTATGCTTAATAAAGTTGTACAAGCAAAGAAAGGCGAAAGAAAATGCAGCAGTAGACTCATGCTGTGAATGACAATGCTTGGTCAACGGTTTCTTTTAGAAAATTTTGTACAGTGTTTCTGCGAGATCATTTCTCCTTTCTTTTTTTATTCATTTTTTAACGTATACTTCAGTATAGTTCAATAGGTATCATTGCGAAGTAATTTATGTATTTATTTTTTATGGGTCACTTCATTCTATTCAAGCAATTTATTAATGTCATAAGTTTTAATATTGAAAAAGAACAGTATTAATTTCCATACCCAAAATTATTTTAAAGAACAACTCTATTACATTTAACGTTTAAAAATAGTAAAACAGATAAAATCTCGTCGTCTACTTCAGTTCCATGTTTTTCCAAACAACGAATATCGCGTGAGAGTGCGTTTGCGACGTTTATCAGATTTGTACAAACATGTTACAAGACTACCGTGTTACAAATAAACACACACTTTATCCTGGCGTTTGATTTACTGGGTAGGTATTTGAAGTGCGTGTATCTTGGATGAGTAAGCTTTTTGTGGTGTTTGGATTGCGTATGAGAAATTAGGGAGAATTATGGCAATAAGACTGAGTAAACAGATATGGTCTTTAAGATTTAAATGAAAACTGATCTCTTCCGAATGGTTACAATCTGTTTTGAACTTTATACGGGTTGTTTAGGTAGCTAACCGTCATGTATAATCATCCAGTATTACTTTAAGACCTTTTAAATAATGACGTAATTACCTTCTTCTACCTAGCTTCTTCATAGGATATAGAAAGGCCAAAGTCTGCTAGCAAGGTGATTAAAGACTAATCCAGTTTCTAAGCTGTGATGTAAATTTTGTTCTTAATATTGTCGTGTTTTTGCTATGCAGGCACTTCTAGGCTGATTGGAAGCGTCCTGCGTCGAGTCGTTGAGCTCCCTAAAATAAGTTTGAGCTACACGATAGCTGATGCATGCGTGCCGTCAGTTGGGACAGGTCAACTCAAACCTGCTATGGCTCTTCCCTCAAAGGGTCATTCCAGACATTGCCCTACATTGTTACACTTACATAGTTTTTATACCACAATGTGTGGACTTTAAAAGAGATCTTGATCTTTGAGTTTGTTTCGGATTTTCTTCTCAGAGCTAGATAGGAAATGACGGCGCCATCTGATCTCAAAAAAATATTACACTGACTTGTAAAATTGTTGACAGAAGCCCGAAAGTCTGACAACCGGTCTAACCCTAGGATATCGGCATTGCCCAGTATCTGGTAGCGGAGGTCTGATGGCAGTCGCTCTGTGTAAAATACTGGTATTCAGCCGCATCTGGTTAGACTGGAAGCTGACCCCAACATAGTTGGGTAACGGCTAGGCGGAACAAAAACTTGTAAAAGTGTTCGTAACAGTTTTATTTACAGAAATAAAAATCATTTGTCGTTATGATTTGCTAATATTTGCTACGAAACATAAATACATTACCACAAACCTAAAACATTAATTCGTATTCAGGTAAGTTTTGGCAAATCCACCGTACAAGTGAATTTATCTAAGGCGCATCCGAACTATGACAAAAGTAGTTTGTACATAAACAATAACACATGATTAATGTAGCGGGATCGATTTATTGTTCATATTTGTAGTTTTATTGCAAGTCGCCCGTGCCTGTACGCCGAGAGATTTACTTCCAACGCAATTCGTATAAACATTGTTGTTAAAATATAATTTATTTTTTGTTAAGTGTGTTTACTGTTAGTTCTGTATTGTTGTTGTCTTTGGAAATCATTATGAAAGGTAATTCTTTAACTGTTAAATTTTTTCTTTAATTAAATGATAAAAATTAATGTTTTTAGTTAAGAATGTTAACTTTAGCAGTGATAGCCTTGTGGTGTGACCGTCATACTGCCAAGTCACAGGTCTCGAGTTCGAACCCAAGGCACCTCTGACTTTTCGGATTCATGTGCGAATTGTATAATTATCACTTGCTTAAAAACGGTGACGGAAAACATCGTGAGGAAATCCGCATGCCTGAGAGATATTTCTCGACAGCATGTGAAGCCAAGTCCATGGGCGGCATAAACTCTGACACCAGGTTAGTCACTAACCACACGAAAAGAAGAAGAATGTTAACATAACATAATACCTGTATTTCTCCAAGGGTTGGGCAGAGGTGTATAGTAACATCATCATGTCCCTGTTATGTTTAAGTCCCATGCAATAGGGGGCGAGTCTATTGCCATCAACCGGACAAAAATGCAAACTCCGCGCTGCTACCGAGGAATTCCACACGGAAAAACCCAATAACACTTTGCCCGACCTGGAGATGGCACCCAGGACCTCACTATCAGCAGTCGCGCTTGCCACCACTAGACCACCGAGGTAGTTAAAACATTTTTAGTTAAGAGTATTTGAGCTGTGTTATACAATAATGTGTCAACCCACAAAAATATGTATTTTGTGTTAACGCCATCTAGTTACTGTGATAGATCTACTCAACACTGGAAAAAAGGCAAACTGCATTAAGATTTTTTGGTAGACGATGCTTTATTCGACGATGATGATACCCCAACACCTCAACGCCGTCAGTGGAAACTATAACACTCACTGCCCACATTTGTGCCAGTTCAACAATAACTTGTTGCTGTTCACCGTTATTGAATTTTGGCTGTTGGTATTTTGGTGTTATAGTTGATGAACGATTGGACTGGCGTCCACAAGTAGAGACCCTCACTGGACGTGTCAGAAAGCTACTGTATGTGTTTAAGAATCTTCGTCACTCTGCCGACCGGACGGTATCGAATAGTCTATCTTGCACTATGTCAACCAATACTGGGTTATTGTGTTCCTGCGTGGGGTGGAACTTATAAAACTTTGTTTTTGTAATTAGAGAGGGCGCAAAGGTCTATTCTCAAGGTCATACTTTTTTTTTTTCCTAATCGACGCTTGTAGATGGTCTTGCGGACCTTTTCTAAGTAACCGGGCTATTATTGGCGAGACCAGAGGGGTCTCCGAACCAATGTCTAAACTAACTACCTAGCTAACTACGCTAACTACTGTAACATCATGACTATTATAGCAGCAACACCTCTAAGGGCGTCGCTCAGGGGGGACTCGAACCTCTTAGGGTGTTGAATGCGAGAGGACTGGGAGGGATACGACAGCTTGATGAGGGCTGTATTAACGGTGAGTCAGTAGGGACGACTGGCTCCGCGGCTGCGGCGGGTGAGCACGGTGGATCGGGGGCGGCGGCGGTGGGACGTTGCGAGTGGCCTCGTCGGCGAGGGCGATACGCCGGTCGGCGGCGGCGGTGTATGTGTATTGTACTAGTCGATTTATTCGCCTCCTGGAGGAGGGTGATCTCGTCATCGGGCTCTAGTAGCGCATGCCTGGGACGGCGTACTAAACTGATTTGGGAGGGTTTATAATCGGACGCGGCGGTTACAAGGGGGTTCCGATGCCTCGGGGCATTATCGAAATAACGCTTAGAGTGCGTTTGAGGTATTGCCTTACGGTTGGCATTTTTAAGTCTAAGTGAAGTTGAACGTTGCGCATGTACCACGGAGCGCCCGCGGCTCTGCGCAATACGCGGTTTTGTAGGATTTGAAAAGCTTTAAATCGACATGGCTCAAGGTCATACATGGTAAACCGCGCTTCTATTCTACAACAGAATTGTACAAGGAGTGCAAGGTATTAACAGTGCGACAGCTGTTTATTCTCCGCACGATGCTTCGGCGACATTCACTACTTCCTTTAAATAATGATGGCTCAAAAAAACGAAGTGGTGCGCTTGCTTGCCCTTCTGTGCAATGTAGAACAGCTTTCGCACTGCGACAATATAACGAATTGAGTTCCAGACTTTACAATAAAATTAATAAAAGGATCTCACTATACAAACTAAATAAGCACCATTTTAAAGAGAAATTAACTGATTGGTTGAAGTTGTTAAGTTATGATGAGTCTGAGAAACTTATTGAAATTATCAAATAAAAATACAACTTACTTTTTGAATATTTAAATTATAATTTAAATTTAAAATCAACAAACATAGTAAGAAATAAAAACATCAATATGTAAAGTTGTTAATTCTATAAAATTGTTATGTATAGTGTTTTTTTTATTTCTCAAAATAGGACGGTGATTAGGTATGTATGACATCAAAAAACGGTCGACCGCCGACTACCCAAGATACGAGCATGTCTCAGTTTGGGAGTTGTTGACACTTTTGTATGCTTCTGTACATTCACCTCAAAAAAATTTAAATGTTGTTTCCTGGAAACTGTACTTTTTGGAAGAATAAAAAAATATTATATAATAAATTTAATATGAATTTACTACAGTTCTGGGCATTTTTTCAAGCGTTGAGTAGACCTACCACAAGAAATAGATTGACGTTAACACAAAATTCATATTTTTATGGGTTGACACATTATTGCATAACACGGCCCATTTATAGATATTATAGTAGTAATAGACAGGAACTTCTCATATATTCATTTTGAAAGAGATTAAGTCTTTTGTTAGGTTCTTTCAAATGATTACCATAAACAGAAACAAGCAAAATAATACATTTAGGTATTGGGAGCCCGATTTATTCATTCCTCTCTGATTTACACACAACATTTTCAGCCAATAATATAAACCACAAATAACTTTCGCAAAACAAACTGCCTGTACCTTTGTAGCAGAACATCCCAACAATTATTTTGTCTACCGAAAGAGTCTTGCCTTAACTCGTGTACCTATACGGTGCCGAACTGAAAATAATCAAAACTTTGCTCATAAAAATCCAAAACAAAAATGCATTATTCATACTCGCCACTCCGCGTAATACATGGCTAGTATATCTAGAACCCCACATTCTCCCTTCAAAACAAGAGTACAAACGAAAAGACGGACGTTGAGGGAAAGTCGCGGCTCAACTTAATCTAGCCAAGGATACAACTCGAGCGGACATCGCGAGCAAAGTATGAAACTGTCTGAAAATACATAAATATTGTATTTAGGGGACTCGTATTAGACGCGAAGTATTATGGTAGATTTGATTTGTTGCACCTATATATTCACTGATATAAAATATTGCCATACTAAACAAAGTTTCACTCATGAAAGAAACATCTGAATTTTCCAGTTTCAGGTCTTAGAGAAATATATGCCATAGGCAATGAAAAGATACCTCGTTTGCCAAGTGCCCTAGATCAAAGGCTGCCAAAGTGAAAATATAATTTATGTCATAAATACACACTCCATATTCATTTAAATTTCAAGGTTTATGTTTTAACTGTCTGGTTAGACTGGAAGCTGACTCCAACATAGTTGGGAAAAGGCTAAGAGGAAGAAGAAGATATTTTAATTGCCTGGTGGCAAGCACGACTGCTGATCGTGAGGTCCTGGGTTCGATCCCCAGATCGGGCAAAGTGTTATTGGGTTTTTCCGTGTAGAATTCCTCAATAGCAGCCCGGGGTTTGTATTTGTGCCCGGTTGATAGCAATAGGTTCACCCCTATTACATGGGACTTAAACATGACCGCGAAATGAGAGTCTCACACCTCTGTCCAACCCTTCGGGGAATACAGGTATGACGTTATGTGTGTGTTTATGTTATGTATAAACAAATTCTAGAGAAAAAGGAATCCTATTTCTTATCTTAATTTTAGCATTTTCCACGGGTTTCCACACACGGGTATTTCACATATAACCATCTAACGACTAGATACTTCATATACCATTCATGATGAGTTTCTAGTTTAAAACAGAGTGACCTTCATTGAATCTTACACCAACATATGCAATATCGTCAATTTTACTCTGGTGAAAGTTGCTGTTATTAATTCAAAACAATCTCATACACCATCAACTAAAAGCGATGGAGTGTCTACCACATTATGGAATTCTTCTTCTCGTGGCTCTTTATTAATGAAGGTCTATTCCACATTTTTGAATACCAGTATAATAAAAAGGGTCTTAAACTGCACAAAGTTGGTATGTGCTACCTCAGTACTGCTGCAATTTACCGATAGTTCCTCAGTACAGTCCTCCAGATAGAATTGAGTGTTATTGACCATTTCTAAAAAAAGAACTTCTGACATGATTCTATTCACAATGAAATTTAAACTACTTGTTTAGCGTAATCTGCAAAATCTGGCTGTCATCGTCATCTCGTAAGTATTCATGTGGACAGATGTAGATAGAAACTGCAGTACCGGTGGTCACTCCAACTCGAATTGCATGGTTTAATAGTAATTTAATGCAGGAATTTTCTTTATGCGATGACCGCCATCTTAGAACGTTGCCAACGGTTTAAATAAGGGATTCGTATGGCTTGTATTAAATTATTTTCTTTATGTAGAAGACAAACAAAGGGCAAACAAGTGACTCGCGGCTTATTAACAACCGCGCGGATCATAAGATTTTCGAGGCTAAGCCGCATTTTCTGCGGTCAGTCCGTGTATGGGTGACCCCTCCGTGTCTCGGAAAGCACGTTAAACTGTCGATCCCGGGTGTCATACGAATACCCATGACAGTTGTTATGGGTAGCCAGTCCTGTAAAATCAGTATTTTACACTGGTATTCAGCCGCATTTGCTTAGGCTGGAAGCTGACCCTAAACACAGTTGGTAAAAGGCTAGGAGGAATATATGCAGTCGACAAACAGTGTATTCTTGTCGTTTTTTCGAACCTTTTTTTCTGCTTGCAGCAAAATATGACGAGTGTCTGCTTTCATGTGACGATGGCTTACTTCTTCTTGACAAAGTACTTTCCCTATGTCATAATTATGTAAGAACGAAAAGTCCTGGAAACCTTCACTGCTGAACAAGAGCCACCCCTACAAATAATTGGAAATAATTACGTTGTTTAAAACGATGAACGATTTACAACACAATCTCTTTGCTTTGCAGGTTGATCAACGCAATACTATAGTATTATCGGTTTACAAAGTGAACCCCACACACCCGTTTAATATGAGAAAAGAGTGGCGCCCCTTTCTGAGTCGGATGCAACGGGGCAACTATTTAATCAAAAACAGTTGTTCATTCAACATGAAAGTAAAGCATACTGACTGCTCCTGATGGCCTTCGCATCCCACCGCTGGGCAAACGCCTCTTCCTTTGTTTTAATTCAACATGAAAGTAAAGCATACTGACTGCTCCTGATGGCCTTCGCATCCCACTGCTTAGCAAACGCCTCTTCCTTTGTTTTAATTGGAAGTTAGGTGTTACCTGTATCTTTTAAATAATGATTTACTCAAATGTTTTTTTAAATAAGAAGATAAAATGTTTGTTACAATAAATGGTTCGTTTGGAAAGTGCAAATCCGATATTCTAGTCGTCCGCTGGCGTCTGCATTGCCGTTCTTGGCGCAGATTTATTCGAACTCTATCAAAGAAAAAGTTGTAGCTCCCTGGCAACCCGCTAGGCGCCGTGACATCCCCCTCCGAGAATAAGGAAGCTTACACAATGTAGTAACTAACACCTACGGTGATTTTAATAGTAGGAAAAAGGAACAGAATACTTGTGCAATCATAAATAAGCCCGTATTTATAAACAGCTCCCATTTGAGATCTCTTCCAACAGCAATTAGCATAAAGTAGAATTCCATACATTTGACAAATTCTTTTTTAACCGACTTCCAAAAAAGGGAGGAGGTTTTTTTGTATGTTTGTTCCGCGATATCTTTGCGAATTGTAAACCGATTTTAATGATTCTTTTTTTTGCTTGAAACAGTATTCATTCGAAGTGGTCCCATTTAAATTTGGTGAAGATCTGATGATGAACTTCGGAGATATACAATTTGAAGTCGGTTTTATTTTTGTTAAAAAGTTTTGTGTAATTAATTAAATTATTTCTCAAGTGATTTTAAAACTACACTTATGAGAGATCTCTCAAATGAGAGCTCTTTATTAATATGGGCCTTAAAGCTTAGTATTTTTCGATTTGTAAGTAGTGCTGATAGCAGTTACTTAAAACTCCTTGGTATGCAATTTACTCAAACGTCTCTAGCAAAATTGATGGGAAGAGGTATTCCTAATGTAATAGGAAATTAGAAAACAGAAGCCTTGGTCATCCAAAACTAAAAAAAAATGAAACTGCAGAGTCGCTCTAATAAAGTCAAACATACTTTAACACATGAAATTGCTTAGGGCTTACGATGGTGGCGCCATTAATTCTTCAGTTTTATGTCGTATTGGCAGGTGTACTTATAGTTTTCCCAGTCCATTCACAGGGTTCGCTAACACAAAAAATAAAATTCGTATAAAATTTAAATAATAGAAACCAACAAGGACAAAGTGTGAAACCCTCTCAACTCGTAGTCTTGGTCGTATTCTGGCATGCAGGCAGCTGTTTAATACACTGTCAATTGCAACGTAGCTATTTGTCGATTTAAGTGCCTCGCCCCTATATCTTCCCTGAAATATACACTGTTGCAGTGTTCAAACCACTTTTGGGATATTTGATAGAGAACTATCAAGATTGTTGGTATATTTTTTTAAATTATTATTTATTAAAGAAAAACTATTGGTACTTACCTACATGTTCTTTTTGGTTGGGTTTAAATTGCATCATGTAAGTGTTCTCTCAGTTTTCATTCAAAGTGCGCTATGCATGAATTAAGTTAACCTGTGCTAAAAAACAACCTTCAAACATTATTGTGGTCGGTTATCATGATAACGACGGAATTTTTCAAATATTCAATGCTACAACAACTAAGAATTAATAAAAAAATACAGCAAGTTAAATCTTTATAATTACGCTCGTAAAATTGGCAATCAATTGAATGGAGTAAAAACGTAATTAAAAATAAATATTTACCCACAAAAACCAGCTGTAAAATCGAATATTTTATTTAGACGTTGCCTAAAATCGATTTTATTTATATTTTAGTAAACATATATACTTTTTCATAATATTCTGCATGACTTTACGATAATCCTGCTTGGCCAAGACTCGGTTTTCTCTTGTGGAGAAAAAGGCCCGATTTAAACATAATATTTGGTATTAAAATCACACTATTCCATCCTAAGGTTGCCTGGAAGAAACCGCCGATTGCGATAAGGCCACCCATTGTACCTATTTTTAAGACTTTTGCTGTAGTTGAATTTTTTTTGGTGTACAATAAATAAATAAATACAATTGGTATAAAAAGGTCAATTATCTGATTGGTCTCTAGGGACTTACGTAAAAATGACAATCTTATTAATTGAAATGCTACACTGTCGTGCACCTTAACTACATAATATTATTATGTCATAATGATGAATCCAAGTCCGTATTCAAGTAAAAGCTGTATTTCTGCACCACAATCCTTTCAAATGTGTCAGAAAAGATGTATATAGTAGTTATTTTCAATGAATAATGAATGTTTACCTAATCGTCAGTTTTTAATCGGACCGTGGAGTCGGTAAACATGTTTACGCTCTATGTTCTGGCTATATTTTTATTTTCCCGTCGAGGTATTCCCGCTGCTATGTAGCTTAGCCAGCATGATGATACGTAAGATTACTAGATGTGCTTTCAGCAGCAATTTCAATACCGTATCCGAGTCATGAAACGGTATCAAAGGGCACCTAGTCTACCAATTCCCTTGTGGGCGGAACAATGTTTAGATTTTGCAAGCAAATATTAAAATTATTAATAATTTTGCAAACAAGATATAAAAGCCAAGCAAGTTTTTCTCAATACTCGTTTTCTTGCATATTCGTATTATTTATGTTATCGTTAAGAAACATAATTTTCTCTATGTTACTTAAAATATAAGCACTAATGATTTCATATTTACACAATTTTTCCAAGATTTTCATATCATTTTTCAAATTGAGTTATAGAACTTCCTCAATATCTATTGAATGATTTCTTCCCACCTCTTAACAACCAACAAACCACGCTTCGTTACATAACCCGTCCCCACTCTTACCGCATCCAGTTCATCTCTACGGCGCACGAGTGGCGACCGGTCGACGTATTTCAGCCGTTTCTCTCTTGGAATATATTCGTTTTTGGTCGCTCTTTTCATGAGCTCGCTGAATGTGGCCTGGTCTATTCATCCTGCCGCCCCGGCGACGGATTTTTATGGGGGTTTAACGCGAATTATATTTGCTTCAACTGTGTTTCGAATAAATAGCCGTAAATCTATAGCTTGATAAGTGTGGGTCTTCCTTTGTTTTCGTTATAATTATTTGTATGGAATGGAAATGAATAAAGAATTGGTATTGAAATTCTGTAGGTCCACATCGTAAAGAGACATACCTACGTGAAAACTCAAATAAGTTTGTCTGGGTAAAGTTTAACGTTATTAAGTACTTCAAGAAAAATTGGAAATCGTTTGATTAAAGAACTGCCTCGTTGGTCTAGTGGTGGCAAGCGTGATTGCTGATCGTGAAGTCCTGGGTTCGATCCCCAGGTCGGGTAAAATGTTATTGGGTTTTTCCGTGTGGAATTCCTCTATAGCAGCCCGGAGTTCAGATTTGTGCCCAGTTGATAGCAATAGACTCGCCTCCTATTACATGGGACTTTAATATAACGGTCAGATGAGGGTGTTACTTTACACCTCTGCCCAACCCTTTTGAGAAATACAGGCGTGATATTATGTGTTATGTAAAGAATTTTGGTATTTGATAATATCTAATTTCATTTTGCTTGTTGGCATTCCTTCAGCAGCCACAATCTCTACATGATAAAACTAAAATAAAATGCTACTCAATAAAATTAAATGTAACATCACCAATACTACTATTCTTTTAACAATTTATTACTCTTTGTGTACCTTTTTAAACTACAAACAATGGTAACCAATAAATGCACAAAGCAATTTTTTGTTTACGTATACCCAGACATCTACAACCTAACATCTGCCTAAGCGCATCATTAAACAATTACCCACAATACTCGGTCCCGCCGACCGCAGTATTTCGGTAACTTGGCAAATAAGTCTAGCACTTAGTTGCGAGACGAGGCGGTTTCTTTACTGCACTTTAATGTCTGCCTGACCACCTACCCTGCGGTCTTCTAACATCATTGCTATTGCTGGGAATCGTCTTAGTTTGGTGTTTTAGGTGCAGTTCACCATACGTGTAAGTATTTGGAAACTATACTGGCCTGCAAAAATAAGTATCACACTTTTAAAATTGCAATAACTTTTTAAGTACACAAGACATATTTTCGAAACAAAAAGGACTCAAAAAAGAGTTTAACTTTGTTACTATAGTTTCAAAGAAAGCTGATAAAAATTGCTATAAAACGATTTTTATTTTAAATCTCTAACTTCTATAGTTTAGAAAAAAATTAAATTTTAAAAGTGTGATACTTATTTTTGCAGGCCAGTGTAGTTCGGTAATGCAGTTTGGAAGATTGTAACATAACATACATCACGCCTGTATTCCTCGAAGGGTTGGGCAGAGATGTATACAAGGTTAGCCGGAAAGGGGGTACTAATCCGCGGGCTACTTAATATATCACCGATGATTGTTTTAAAGAAAGTGTTAAAATTTCAAGATTCGCTAATAAATATTACCATGCAAAATTAATTATAAGTTTTTTTAAAAATTCTTTATCCCTGCTTTAGTTACGAATTCAGGAAATGGAGCCTCTAATTTGTGACCCCAAATATGATCTAAACTGTAAACACAGCTGATCATAGCTGAGGATAGATAGAATATATTGTATTTTTTATGAAATCTTTGAACAGCTATTTCTTTTAAACTAATGACTTTTGGAGAAAGTTGTAGAACAAAAGTTATCCATTATTATGAGTACTTTAACACCTTTTCGGCTTAGTACCCCCTTTCCGACTAACATTGTAGTAACACCCTCATTTTGCCGTTATCTTTTTAAGTTCCATGTAATAGGGGGCGAGCCTATTCAACCGGGCAAAAATCCAAACTCCGAGCTGTTACTGAGAAATCCCATACGGTAAAACCAATAACACTTTTCCCAACCCGGGGATCGAACCCAGAACTTAACAATCAAGAAAAAATAAAGTGGAAGATTGTAAGCGTACGTTGTATTTTAAATTAAAATTGAAAATAGTCAACTGCCGAATGCCCGTTATACAATTAATAACATGAAGTTAGTAGTCAGATTGGTTTAATATTATGTACTTAATAATAATCCCTTAAAAAATCTTTTCAGTTAAATGGTTTTATCTTGCAGTACCCCAGCAGTATCAGGATTTGAGTATTGAAGGTTGAAATTATTTTAAAGTTGTATTGTTGGATTGAATTTGTGTGCGAAGTTTCAGGAGAATCGGTTAAACAGAAGTATTTGAAAAAATCTATCGCAAACTTCGAATCAAACAAACAGTGAAACAAAATATACATAGTGAAGTTATTATTAAAACTGTTTTACAATAAAAATGGAATTATCATTATGAAACTCACATCACCCTACATAGCGTAGATCTGATAAGGTGAAATAAGAACAGCGTGAAAGAATAGCGGATTAGGAACTGATGGTAAAAGGTACACTGGCTGATAACGTCGGTCTTACGCGTAGTGATTGCTCTCTGACCGCGGCAACCTTCAGGGAACCTGATTTACTCAAAATGATGTTATCAGTGAGACAAAAAGATGCCGCTGCCGACCCCTGGTCAACTCTTATGTCATCTACAAGAACATATGGGGACTCCAAGGACCAATATATTTCAAGTAAATTAACTTCAATATTAGTTTTAGTTGATAATCAAAACACACACGCGACGCTCATCTCTTTAATTATTGCAGTATTAACAAAAACCTACTTACCTACAGTAAAACCTTTGCAAGTAATCCTGAAATTTATAAGCATTTGGGAGAATAAATTACTACGCTAGGATTTTCGCGTATCGCTAAAATGTAATTGCCAATATTTAACAGAAGAGCTACGCAATATTTCTAAAGTAAAATCCGTATGTTGCTCAGAATTGCCATCGACTGACATAGCTAACACATTATTCGGACCCCTTTAGCGGGCATTAAGTATTCAGTCCTTATTTTCGTTTCGTCATTTATTACAAATAGCTAGAGAGCCGCTTTATTAAGATTCTTAGTACCAACGTAATAATTTATTGTGCATTGCGCCCGGGCCAACTTAACTCGGATTATTTTTTTATGGTAAATTGCTGCTAATGGCTTAATTTTTTACCTGATAGAAAATAACGCCGACTTTTGACGTCCATAAATTGAAGTTTCGAAGAGCCTTGTCAGGTATTAGTTATGTTACATAGATCGTGTTCTAAGTATAATATCAACCTTATCATTATATTTCTGTGGCAAGGACGAAATTTTGACATTTCATGTCAGCTTCCGTATAGCAAAATATCTGAGTATTCGGATGAAAGGACCATTTATAAATCTGCTTTATTTCGAGTCTATACAGTTTCTAAAGTGTGTAAAGTACTGTTCCTACATACATCGCAGATGTTCAATGGTTTTACAAGTAAAAAACAAAGAAAAACTTCATTTAACACGCGTTCCCGGCGGCAAAATTTCTTTTGCAAAACATTTTCCAATGCACGGAGACTTGGTTTCTAATTTATGAACTATAGAAAATAAGCCTATTCTATGGTAAATAGATTGCTTGTTACGTCCATCATGGTATATAAATACTAAAGTACTACGACGGGGAGAATTATTAACGAATAGTAAGTCGATGACTTGTCGATCATCAATTGTACGCCAGATGTTGTGAGCTAATCATTCTTTTTTTTTACAAGTGGAACTGACGGTCTAGTGTCCTGTGTCGGACCACAGGGCGGGTAGTGTTATTTATATTCAAGAGGCACAATAAATGTCACATAAGTATTAGAAATTTCCAAGCAACCTAAGTTTGAAGTTGTGTCCGATGATTGGCATTAGGTTCGCCCATGATACTAATCAAAAAATTTTGGCGAATTCTAGAAATGCAACAATATCTTCATAGTTGCTTATCTATTTTATTTTTTATTATGTATGTATGTCAAAGGCCTAACTTATTCGAACTTTCTTATCCTTCACGTGCCTCTAAAAAATAGTAAAATTCCGAATTTTGTGTTTCTAACAGACAATCAGTGCTCAAGTCAGGTTTTACCTTTCTTTGAGTATTTAAATTTCCTTGTGCTGTTGTTTTTTGAGGCGCCTCTAAAATAGATTAGTTGTAAAGCTGTCGTAAGTGATGCGTGACTTGAGTTCCGAAAGACTATGTGCGGTCGCTTTATTACAATTAGGACGGTTTACTTTCGACTGAACTACGATGGGAAAAACAACAAAAAACATCTTCCCATTTTCTCTCTCAAGGAGCAGTCTTCTATAATTTGATATATTCAACACCTTAGTAGATGATTAACTAATAAAATTGGAATGGTAAATTTTATCATAACGGCCAAACTTATTTTATGTTATCTTTAGGGAGAAAGACCGTAGACAGTTGACCGTTTCAAAAAAATAAATATAGACTATCTAGTTAGTAATTCTGTGATTATTAGACCTCTCTTTTACTCAGAAATAATAACTGGAAATGTTAAAGTTTCACTTACAACAAGCGTATAATATTAACATAACACTAGACGCCTCTCTAGCTATTAAACTTTAATCCCTGAACAATAAGCAGAAATTAAATTTTCCATTAAACTGTAAAACGTATCAGCTGTTCCAAAAAAGTTAATCACCGAAATGGGCCACCGGTGATTCACTAAAAAATTAACTCCGCATTTGCTTCTAAATAAATTTTAAATTTCACCCCAAAATTTATGACGTCATCCCGGGTACGCGTTTGTAAAATTGTAATTGTATCTCTTATTTGGGACAAAGAGAACAAAAGGTTTGTAACTATGATTAAATGCTGGCTGGTAGGTATGTGTCAGTTATGAAATCAGTTTTTTTAAATTTTTCGTTAATTGTTATGTAAGTATTCTTTTTCATGCTTGGAGTCGTGCGGGTTCCAATTTTGATTTTAAATAAAGAATCCAATTAAAGACTATTGTGGTCTGTTTTTGCTTTCATTGCCACTACACATTTGTATTTATATAATATGTATTGCTGTAAATCATTAGTCGTTCAACAAATTACAAAATTGCTTATGGTGAACATGGCGTCTAATACTTCATTTGTTTAAAAAAGATCATTACAGTAGCAAGTAATCTATCAATGGGTATTAAACTATAATGAGGTATATTATTCATTGTCAACAACCGCTGCAGCGACCAAAGAACTCGCAATGGCAGCGACCAGTTACCTATTTCAAATTCTTAGTAAATGAGGTCAGCACACATGCATACTCACATGAATAATTATTTCCCTACTGCTATACACTAAACGGCTAGCTCATTAACACTTACTCGAATAAAATAAATATAAATTCACTTAATTAAGTCCGTTCATTAACTTATGCGCAGACACAATAAATAACTTTAAAAGCATAATTTCATAGAGCATCATCTCTGAAGCGGGACATGCAAATTGAGAACGTGAAAAATAAAAGATGATAACGTTTTTATAAAGTTCCGACGGACGAGGGACGAGCACGGTGCGTTTGTGACATTTACACTCTACGATTTGTTAGTTACGGAGTTTTTGGTAGAAGAGAAATATGTTTATGGGGCCTTGTGGGCCCTTTTAAGTGTTACCCATGTATGATTTCCTCGTACATTTTTTTCTGAGGTGAAGTGAGCTTCAATTTGTGACCAACTACAATGTTTGTACATTTCCATGGACCTGAGAAACGCCAACAATTAGTGACCAATTATTTTGCTGGCAAATATAAACCATAATGAAAAAATAACCGATAGTTAGGAACCTAAATAGAGTTTGAAACACAGAAAATTCCGATCATTGTTATACTAAAATATTCCGCATAGTTGACCTCAGCGACGTGGTTTACTCTGAGCTTGTCTCGTTGCCAGTTCCGTGAACATTTAGTTTGAATATTTTACATCATTGCAATCTTGATTATTGTCATCATCATCAATCTGCCCATTAACATCCAGTACTAAAAATGGACCTCTCAATGGCCACTATAATGGACAGTCAAGTGGGAAATTACCATAATCACCACACTGGACTGGACAGACAAACTGGTGATCGTATTATGTTGTTATTGGACGGTAGGAAGGTGGTGCTACCCATGCTCTTGGCGTAATATCTTAGTCAACCTTTGCGACATCCACGGATGGGAAAAGGGTGGCCTAGTCTCCGTCAGCAACCTGCCATGATGCCCTGAACGATGAAATAGGCGAGTGATTACATCGGGAAAATAGGGGACTTCCACCAGTACATTCCCAACATCAGCATCAATCTAGCATTTCATCAACTATGTTGGGTCATTCCCCGGCTAACCATAAGAAGTTTCCTCCAAAATGTTATAATCTAAATCGTGTGGTGTAAACGTAACTAAAAAAATATGAACATCACCGTACAGCGAAGAAGCGGCGATGAAAAGGTTGGCGCACAGATGATGATAAATAATGCGTTAAATGTGAAGAGTGCCGACACTTGAGGGTTGGGCAGCGGTAGAATACCAAGTAATGTGCAGTGACTGGACATTTTTTTATGACTAATTATGTGTTGATTAAGTTGTTTGCTTATAAAAAGGTTTTATTAAGAGAAAATATAGAGAACGCAGAAAAAGATACTTAGGTACTACCGAAGGATATCAAGTTAGACAAAACTAAGGCATTTCGGAATAATGGTACATTCAGAAAAGTTGCAGACCCAAAGAAGTTGATAACTAAGTACCTACATGGACTCATTTTAAAGAACTTATTTCTTAACATCTCACGATTCAATAGTCTCTGTGAAAAACCGGTGTATCTGGTGTAAATACCATCTAATAGTACCTATCTCTTAAGACCTACGAACCTGAACATTACGAAAAACAAAAAGGTATTTACGTCGAAAGCAAATCCTTTCGTAAAATCTATCGATTCTACATTCAAACATTTTTTTAAAGACCAGCAAAAATAGCTACCTATAACTAATTCGTTAATTACCCTCGATTTCCACACACTACGCTAAATTACGCTTTGATACTAACGTGAAAAATGGCCGAAGATTTCGCTGTTGAAAAAAAATGAACGTCCCCCAGTAAGCCGGCAAGACGCATAGCCCTGGACGTGTCTACCAAGGTAATTAGTGGAGATACTAATTTACATTTGTATTCAAAATTCGAGCGCTCTCTCGCGCCATTCCTCGTCTGTTTATTCTCATCTCTTTTTTTGTAAAACGTACCGCATTGCTGTGTTTTTCGCGTAAAAAATTACGCGGCCCTGCGTAACAAATGTTTCGGGGACATTGTCTAGCAAACAGTGGCCGGTAAACAACTTAAAATGTAATAAATAGATCTTTGTGCGACTGTTGTGTGTTTGTTATCATATAAATAACGGTAAAGACAAACATTTCTTTCATTGTTATTTAAAAAATGTTTTTTTGCTGTAACAACATTATTTATGTCACAGTTTTAATTAAGAGACTAGAAGTCACAAGATAAAAAAACACAGTTTTGCGGCCAGAAAAATATATACTCGAAAATTTGACAGATTTTCTCGTTCACTGCCTCTTTGGTCTAGTGGTGGCAAGCGCGACTGCTGATTATGAGGTCCTGGGTTCAATTCCCAGGTCGGGCAAAGTGTTATTGGGTTTTTCCGTGTGGAATTCCTGAGTAGCAGCCCGGAGTTTGGATTTGTAGGCAATAGGCTCGCCCCTATTACATGGGACTTAAAAATAACGGCGAAATGAGGGTGTTACTATACACCTCTGCTATTTCCTTCAGGGAAATACAGGCGTGATGTTATGTTAAAAATGTATATCGAAAACTTGACGGTTTTTCGAAATTATTAGTTTTCTTGCAGCAAGAAACATTGTGAAACAGAACTAACGAGTTCCTTCTGCCTAGCCTATTCCCAACTATGTTGGGGTCAGCTTCCAGTCTAACCAGATGCGGCTGAATACGAGTATTTTACACGGAGCGACTGCCATTAGACCTTCGCAACCCAGTTACTGGGCAATGCCCAGAGACGGATTGTCAGACTTTCGGGCTTCTGACTTCCCGTAACGACTGTCATAGGTATTCGTATGACACCCGGGACCGACTATTTCACGTGCTCTTCGAGGCACGGAGGAGTATCGATGTGTAACTAACGGTCACCATCCACAGACTGATCGTGGCAAGCGCAGCTTAACCTTGCAAATCGTAAGATTCGCGCAGTTGGTAATTTTGCCACGAGCCCATTCAAACAGAACTGACGAGAAGCATTCAAATTCTAAATATTTACATGAGACAGTGTTGCAGAGAAAATTCATGTATTACCTGTCGGTTTAACCCAACCGCTGCAACTGGGCGAACCGTTGAGGTGAATTTAAATATACCGGTTACATTAACAATTCTGCACATTTACTTATTTTTAGTCTTCATACGGTCCGTATGTCCGTGACTAGGCAGTCGCGTACCAGTGTTTTTCCTACGTCATTAAGGATGATAAACACGAACGCCGCTGAGGATAGTTAAATTTCACTGTTATTTATGTTTGTTTACTAACATGTGTAACTTGTCAAATGTTCACGCGGAATAAGTGTTGAAAGTTTTGTG
Source organism: Amphipyra berbera (assembly GCA_910594945.2). Classification (NCBI taxonomy): domain Eukaryota; kingdom Metazoa; phylum Arthropoda; class Insecta; order Lepidoptera; family Noctuidae; genus Amphipyra; species Amphipyra berbera. The sequence continues at coordinate 19,608,043 of OU343128.1, forward strand.
TTGAGATTTTCTTGTTACAGTTTTCCGACTGAGTGTGAATTTAATTTAAATAAATAATGAAGTTGGTATTTAAGCTCTGGCGTTCGTTTTCTTAGTAATCTGGTATACTCGTGAATCGAATATACAAAGCACAACACTGCCGAAGAAATCTCTAGGATGGGCTTTTGGGTCGAGACGAGACAAAATAATTTCTAACAAACCTATCATGGAAGAGTTAAAGTTATTAGATGTTACTGGTCAAGAGCACTTTAATTGGTAACAGAATACGATGCACCTAGGGTTACCAGATGAAAAAATCAAAAGTCCGGAGAAAAGGCCTGATTTCCATTGAAAAATCCTGAGATTTTTACGGTTTGAGAATTTTCTTTAAAACCTACTTAATAATTTAAAAAAGTCGTATTTTTATCGGTACTATACACTGCGGATATTTACGTATATTTTGTAAGCTGTATTTTATTGAAAATTCAAAAAATCCTGAGATTTATGAGATTTGCAAAATTCAGCCGCAATCCTGAGAAGAGTCCAAAAATCCTGAAATCTCAGGACAAATCCTGAGATATGATAACCCTAGATGCACCACACTGTTACGGTTCTTACAAAAAAATAATGAATACATTGCAGGAGACTTGCAGCCCTTTCGTGAAATTCAAAAGACCCAATGTCTCCGAGTTGATTCTCTACTAATGCCCTCCACAAAAGATAACACAACAGTAACATTAACCAACAAATTGACATCTACAGCACAGTTCCATTAAACAACAGATTTTAATCATAAACTAAAACAGTACAAAACAATATTAGCGTTGCACACGGTCGTTAATGAAAACATGTTGTTTTTGAAGCAGCTTAATAAGCGAGACATGAATAACGATCACACTCATGCGCATTACATACACAATAATAAATGTTCGAAAATAATACGGAACGCACCATTAATGGAAGCACGCAAAATCCATTTGGCGTTTTCATTTCAATTTTATTTAATTAAGGCTTATGTGGTGGTCCCGGCCGTAATGCCATATTTGGGTATTGTTATTGAGTAGTTTTGGGATTTTCAAATTTCAATTATACACTATATTTTGAGTTATTGGGTGTGGGTTTGAATTTGTGGGTTTCAGTGGAGAGCAGTACATGTTTTGGAGAATAAGAAGAATTTTCATTATCATTATAATTTCTAGGCGTTGTTGTAATATTGTTACATAAACATAACATCACGCCTGTATTCCCTGAAGAGTAGGCCAGAGGTGTATAGTAATACCCTCATTCCGCCGTTATGTTTGAGTCCCATGTAATAGGGGGCGAGCCTATTGTTATCAATCGGGCACAAGTCCAAACTGCGGGCTTTTACTGAGGAACTTCACTCGGAAAAACACAATAACAATTTGCTCGACCTGGGAATCGAACCCAGGACCTCACGATCAGCAGTCGCGTTTGCCATCACTAGACCAATGAAGCAGTTAGTTATTGTTAATGACAATACAGTCAGCGACTATTAACGACGGTGATGGAATAATGCTGTAATCACCATGTTTGTCAAATGGATTGGTGATCACAATAAGGTGATAATATAAAAGAACATAGTTTGTTAATTGTCGGCAATAAGATTGACATGCATATCATTTTGGGATCCAGTGCATAATATCAGCAAGCACATTGGGTCACCCGCGCAACGAGTATTCCCAAGGAGGGTTGATGTCAGGCAGGCGGCTGGTCATAAAACAATAAGCCAAAACCTCTAACAACATGGATTTCATAAACACATGTTGTGCTTGTGTGGGATAAGGGCAGGAAGAAGAAGAAGAAGAAAAAAGAACACAGAAAATTTCGGCTGGTTATCATTTTTTGTCGCTGTATGAACATTTACAGGGTGATTAAAGATAGCATTTTTACCAGAATCACTAGGTAGCGGTTTTACGTAGATAACTAGAGAAAGCTCTTAAGTTCAAACTATGCGTCAGAAGACTTTGTAGAGCGCTTAGGAACAACACCGTGTTAGCATAAGTGAATTTGTAAATACAACCTACTGATGCTAACAAGATAAGAATCTTGGAGAGAACTAACGTCTTATTTTTTGGTAGCAGCGCTATAGCTCATAGTTTTGCACCTATCATCATTTTATTTATGTTAATGGATATTGTGTTTTTGTTCCAAAATAAACTTTTATTATTTTATTTATATATTTTAATACATACATACATACATAAACTCACGCCTTTTTCACATGGGGGTAGGCAGAAACTATAGAACGCCACATGCTACGACTCTTACATACCCCTTTCGCTTCATCCACATTCATACATCTTGTCATACACGCACGCCGGTTGAGAGTACTACGCACCTGACCTTTGTGAAGAACATCACCAATAACTTCGATGTATGTCCTTCTAGGACGTCCTCTACCGGCGTTCCCATTAACATCCGCCTTATAAATTTCTTTTGTTAATCGCTGTTCACTCATTCTCTCAACATGGCCAAACCACCTAAGCATACTCCTTTCAATTTTTGTCACTACATCATCTTTTAAACCGCAACTTTGTCTAATCTCTTCATTTCTCAATCTATCATTCAAAGTTACACCGCACATACTTCGCAAGGAACGCATTTCCACGGCATTTATTCTACTTTCATGCCTCTTCTGCCACGACCAACATTCACTTCCATACATAAGCGTAGGTACCAACACACCATTATGGACAGCCAGTCGTGCCTTTTTGGACAATATATATATATTTTAATGTTTTGCCTAGATAAAGTATAAGATTTTGTTTAGTTCTAAGGAACTGCATTCTGTGTTTCAATTGATTTTAAAAATGACTGGAGATTTGGAATTATTATCTAACCATGATACAGTTTCATTGTAAAAGGAACTCTCTGTGCAAACAAAATATCTGAATGACTTCCAAAAATAAATTTACAGACATAATTTCGCTCCCCATTTGTTTCCATCAATTAATTGCTAGAGAAATATTAGGCCATCACACACTTTTCAAGATATGATCGATCACGATATAGTTACAAATGAAAAATCATCAGACAAATTGCTTCAAAACATTAGGCAGGTAGCTTTTTAACATTAGATACCAATGATGGTATGTTGCAGGCTTTTGCAATATTTAACTGTAAACTACATAGGAAGAAACCCCATATCTACGATTGCGACAATTAGACGCAGATTTACCTAAGTTGACTCACACACTTACTTTTATTCCAAGTCAGCATAGTAAAATAGGTACTTTCTTATCTGGAATCCAGTAACTGATGATAAAAAAAAACAATTCTAAATAGTACACCATCTTTCCTTGACTATGAATAGACCAGCACATTCCTTCCTGCGACTGTCATAAAAAATGACTAAGCAAGCAATATCCTTAGTAATTCATTATCCTTCCAAGATATTGCCTTATAAAGGATATTACCTTTGTACAAACAACATCATACTGCGATCAACTATTCTGAAACTGTTTGATGATCGTGGAAATACTGACAATAAGGTAAATGGATAATTTCTTCTGGAGATACCTGGCAGCCTTCGAGGTTTAATTTTAACATTCTTTTATTACAGGTGATATGATGATTTTGAACTACCTCGTTGGTATTGTGTTGGCAAGCGCAACTGCTGATCGTGAGATTCTGAGTTCGAGCCCCAGGTCGGGCAAAGTGTTATTGGAGATTTGGAGCCCGAAGTTTGGAGTTGTGCCCGGTTGATGGCAATAGGCTCGCCCCTTATTACATGGGACTTAAACATAACGGCGAAATGAGGGTGTTACTATATACCTCTGGCCAACCCTTCGGGGAATACAAGCGTGATGTTATGTTATGATGATTTTCTCACATTTACTTACCCTATTTCACTCCAGTTTTTCCTAAAAACGAAAGTAATGCCTATAGTTACCACCCTGTGACCGAAGATCAAGTCCTCTTGATGGTGACGCTTCTGATGGTCACAGAATATGACATAATATTACCTGTTTTTCATATATTGCATAACCGGATGTCGGATTACCAGCACACGATCATCCAAAACGCGCAGTTTATTTTAAGCATGTCACCGTACAATAGAGTGACGTCATCGAAGGCGCCCGAGTAAAATCCTGTTAATTAGCAGTCGCGAAGCAAACCGCCAGCTACGTGACCGATCGCCTATCAATATCAATCGGAAATCTAAATCTAAGACACTGTACCTACCGCAGACTAGGAAAGTGTTGGCGGTTGATAACCATCTCTGATTGATTGATTGTTAGGTTATGACGCAATAAATAGTTATTTGACACATTATGCGCGTAATAGTCGACAAGGTTTGCATTTTGTGCGGTGATTTGTTGTGTGAATTAAGTGATCAACAATTGCGTTGGCAATAAATTGCTGGCGATTTTGTATAACACCTCTCTAAAGCCTACGCCTATGATTGATTTAACTGTCTTCATGTGGTTACATGACCTTTAACGTGGTACATTAAAGCTTTTTAATGTACATCTATACTTCTATACTATACTATCTATACTAATCTTATAAAGATGAAAGATTTGTATTCTTGGATTTTTGTATGTAACGAATAAACTTAAAAACTACTGAACCGATTTTAAAAATTCTTTTGCCGTTAGAAAGCTACATTATCACTGAGTAACATAGGCTACGGGCGGAGCCGTGAGGACACAGCTAGTAGTTTATAAACAAAACGATAGTAGTTATAGGTATCAGTTATGTGAACCCAAGAATCAAATTTTCATGTACTAAGAATCCATCAGTTGCTAAGATGTTAAGATGTAGTGGTATTCCAAAATTTACACTATCACCGCGAATGGCGGAAAAATTGTTTTTTTTGTGACCCTATTTCCATAATAAAAGGTACCTACTGCACCTTTCAAACACTTAATTCAAGAATAATATTCTTAACCATAACTCCCTTTTTTCCAAACGTCAACACCAAACAAATAGTACAACAAGGTTCTATTTCACTACGACATTCAGTTACCATATATGTATCTTCCGTCCAAGCGGCACTTCGGTCTTGTCTGTATGCAAGTTTATCGCACTGTTATTAAGGAATTCCACCTAACGCATGATGAGGACATGACACATCGACAAATTGATATTCAGTGGCCGGTGTGTCCATACAAAAAACGTGTTGTTATTCAAGCCGTGGGTGCTTGGAAGCAGAATGATTGACAACACATTAGGAAGGTTTGAGGCTTGTATTTGCTAAGCAGATCACTTGGCCTGTCATGTTGATTTGTTCGTTTTCGGAATAATTATTAACAGTACTTGTTCCTTAGAGAAGGATGTTGATGAGTGACCGTTTTATTGCGTCTACGGATCGATTACACATGTTTAGCCATATTTAGACTGCGATAGAATTTGCGAGTTGACAGATGTATACACAGACGAACAGACACCCATACAATGTTGTTGTATAGTAGGTGTCTATGTTTTCGCATCATTTCTATTCTTGGATTCAGAATAATTACAGATTTGGAGAATCCTAAGGCTTTGTTCATTGATAAACCTTACAGCTAGTTCACACAGAAACTGTTTACAGGACCTGTTTTTATTTTGATGATAGCGCCTGTAGTTGTATGAGCGAGTTCACATACACGACAGCATTCGGAATCCAGTAAAAAGTACTGGATCCGTTATTTTTATCGTATCCTGCCTGTCAGATGCGAAGCAGTTACCGATTGTTTAACACGTCCAGTACCGACGGATCCGTTAAAACGGATCCGCTGTGTGAACGGGCTCTTACATTAAGGTTGTAATTTTACGTTTTTGGGTTTATTACGCTTCCGGAGACCGCAAAAGCGATTGATGGCAGAAAAGCATTAAAGACTGCACCAAATAGTTTTTATTGTCTTCTAACAGCAAATCAACAGTGAATGAAGAATTACCCAGTATTTCAAGGTCTAGCTAACACTGCTTTGTATGTATGTACATGCTATAAGCGGTTTTCGCTTACAAGTTGACCAGAACTACAATTGCTACCGACACGACGTGCTTTGGCAACAACCAACGATTAAGTTTTAATGTGTTTGTGGTGTCAGATATAATTTGTAGGATTTAAAAATAGTATCAGAGTACCACAGAGGGTTTTTACTCTCATAAAAGTCAAATCAACTATCAAAATGATTTCGATGGTTTTGAGAAATGCAGGAATTTTTCTTTGCTTCATTTAGATGAAAATTTATTGTTTTAACCACAAAACTGATGCAGTGAATTCAATGGATGAGTTTCTTACGAGCGTTATCAGTACTTAAACATACATTTTCTATATAAGAAAGTTTTAGTGATGTATTTAAAATAGTACTTTAAATACTTTGTCTTCTGCGAGCTTTTAACATTATTTTACTTTTTTATGGCCCTTACGGTGCTTTTTTTCTATTAAAAAGGCTTCAGAAAAAATTGGTCCTCGGACATTAGTACAAAAAGACCATTTATTATTGTTTCCTTTTCAAAAAACCGCACTGCATACAATATCACCTTTAATTTTTAACATGTATCGTTAATACTTAAAACGTGTATTGTATCTTTGAAATATAATGGAAAATTATGAAGAATTTCTTTCGCGTCACCTCAAGTTAGCGGGTGGTAATACCCGATACAATATCTGTGAATAATCAGGTCTTACATCTTAACAACCTTAGCTATTCATCCAACTGATCTAGATCTTGAAATTTTAATCTTTATTTCCTTAAAAATAAGGTTTAGAATTTGTAGAGCAATCATTTAGGGGGTGTAAAAATATATTTGTATGTTATTGTAGTGAAATGAACAGTAATTTATCGTCGTCTTTGCAAGGTAATTGCGTAAATCATGCATTTATGACAGGCGGCCACAAGCGGCTTTGTCTACCCTCATACCCGCAGTATCAAGCAGTTTTATTGTTACTAACGTAAACAAGAGTTAGACGTATTGTTTAAAATGTAAAAAGTACACCATTTCAGTTATTTGGAGCTTAGAATTCACCTGGGTTTTGTTTCTTTTCAAATTAGCGGCAGGTTACGTTTTTGTAAAGCCTTTTACGTTTGCGTCATCGCCACTACAATCATTGACATGCTGTTGCATCTATTTTAATGCTCTTCCTATAATAAGTAACTTAGAATATGGAAGTACCTTATTATGTTATTTTTTGTTCTTAAATATATTTTTCTGTAAGAATAAATAAAGATTTTTGCATTTCCTGAACAACTGAAATTATTAGCTTGATGATTTTTTTTGGCAATATCAGACTACAATCTAGTTTCGTTTAAAATCATAAATTAAGATGTAACTTGGAGTGATCTGAGAACTAAAATGTAAGAGTTCGTAGGAACAATAGACTTGGCTCTACACGAGATCCTATTACTTTGTAAGTTTAAAGGGACGCGAGACTGCCACATTTTTTGCAAGAAATGTTTATGATAGGACAATGTTCATCTGTAGGTATCAATCATCTTTAAGTGACTTTTCACCTAAAGCAGCTTTTTGCTATAAAGTCTTCTCTATTCGTCCTTCGGCAGCCTCAAGCATTTTATTGGCTCCCATGATGTTTCTATAACGTGCTTTTGACCTTATTTTCTATAACATAATTTTGATTTCGAAACAAATAAAATAGATATCCATCTATAATTTTATTATACAATAAAACACAATTCAAGACGACTTCATTTATCAGTATAAAACGTCGGCGCACCATAGATCTAGTTCAACTTGTAACAATCTATTAACAAATAAACTATAAAATCATATCGAAGCTAAAGACTTAATTAGCGGTCGCGGCGGGGCACAGCGCACGCGCACGGCTATCTTATCTCGACTGCGCACGATTCGAACAACGAACGACAACGAACCCTAGGACAGCGCTGTTTATGAAAATAACAGGGGTATGGCGCCTAGACCATAGAGTACGGCCATTTATATTGTGTTACCTAATGCTGTAGTGGAAGTGAATTGTTTGTTTGCGTTTGTATGACAGAATGGTTTTGTGGAATTAAATCCATCGACCCGTGTTTGTAGTTCAGAATTTAGTTTACATTCTGCGTCTGCGTCACCTGTTTTACGTGTAGGTAATATAGGTTCAAATATTTTAGGAAAGGGCATTGTGGTTTAGTACCTATATTTTATCTTAATTTTGCCCGAGTTGAATTATCACATTCAATATAATAAAAGGCAATAAAATATAATATAATATTATGATGATATGATCGGCTAAATATTAGCTTAGTGTGTTTATCATGAGAAAATCCCCCAAGATTGCTTATTACTGTCTCTAAGAGAGGCCCATATTAGTTGATATTTTAAATCTTAATAAGGACCGGATGGATAGACATCGTTGACTTCGTCCCCTTTAGCATACCGCTTCCTACATTATCTTAATCATTGGCGTACAGAACAGTGGCAAATATAAAGATAATTTATGTGGTTTGTATAGCAAATAAAATAAAGGTTTTAGCCTGAAGTAAAAAGTGAATAGCATTTTGCATCAAGATTTCCGAAGTATATTAATAATTTTCTCTTCCATATTGTCTTTATTTCCTCGTGATCGAGCCCCGACTGCGCAGGAGTTGCTGTGCCTGATATTGTAGACAGAAGGATTTATGTCCCTACTACACGTACCTGAATATTATTATAATAATATTTTTAGTGTACGTACTTACATATTTGAATCACACTGTTGGAAATACTTAGGAGTGGAGATTTGTTTTGAATTTAGATATTGATTTGAATTTTAACCAGATTTCTTGAAATCATAGTGATAAATGATTATAGGTTAAGCTTACAGACAATAACAAAATTTGCAGTTCGAAAACAGGTTTCAAAATCCAACTATTCAGTGAGTTAATAACGAAATAGTTAATTCCACTGAGATGGAGTTTGTCAAAATTCTCAATCTTATTTCTATTCTAGTAACATCGCTTCTACTCAACAATTACTTTAGAAAAACTCCTTAAAATTAAACAGAACCCACGCACAAGAGTTAGGTTACTTGATACCACCTAGATAATCAAGTACATACATAGCTTCGTACGTATCTGCTAGATCGCGCGGGTGGCGGGTTGCCTCCCGGCTAATTAAGATAACTCAATATGTCCGCTGCCCGCGAAATATGGCGGCGCACACGCACAGATAGCTGTGTGTGCAGATTTTGCGCGGCAAATTGTTGTATGACATGCACTGGATGTATGAATAATATTTGTAAAGGATAATGTCGTAATCTTCATTCGACTCGGGTGGATGTTGATGGCGATTCGAACTTGGTTCAGGCACTGCTGTGAGTGTGAAAGCTATTTTTTTTTTAAATAAATTGCCGATTAACCAACCGATAACATTATTCACAGAGTTTGGATAATTTATGACGGCACGTTTGGTGCAGTGGCTGAGCAATTGGCTTCTGCGCCACGGGTCGCGGTTTCAATCCTCGTACAGAACAAATATTTGTACAGCCTACAGATACCTAGTTGTTACGGATCTGGGCGTTTGTGCATGTGAGATTTGTATCTGTAAGCGCACCCACGATACAGGAGAAATCCTAGAGAGGGTCAACGTTTTTTAAAAATAAATAAAAATTGTGTGATTTTATTCGTGACATCAAATTCTTCACAGAAATTAATAATAATGGTTTTGTGAAAACCTTGTTACAATTCTTTAAATGATTTGACTTCTAATAAAAACCTTGGCGATCATTTGAAACAATCGAGTCAAATTTTTACTAGGGCGCTGAATTCCTACTGCCTCATCTGTAATCTAGCTTCACGAAGTGAATTATGTTATGAACAGAGATCGGATAATCGGATGCATATTTACCTAAAGTTCAGGTGTTGGCTAATATGGAATGCACTTTTGTATCAAAAAAATCTAGCGATTCCAGGATCGTCAAATTTAGTGTTCTGTAAAATAAAATCATATTTACCTAGAATTGGATGCATATTTATTTATGTACATCCCTAAAGTTGTACCTTTTTTTAACTAACACAGACATGTACCCCTCACTTTTTTACGCCCTACATATTTGCATCGGGGGATAAAAATTAACATCAAGTAATCATAAGTATTCGATTAGTTATGCAATTTCGTGATACCGGGTTTTTTTGTTCTAACAAATTATTTTCGGAAGCTTTTCCATACTTTCGTAGCGAAAAATTAAATTTAGGTAAACATGCATCCGATTTTCCGATCTCTGGTTATGAGGTAACTTAAGCCCAAACTTAAAGTATTTCCCTGTCGGATCGAGGTCGAATCCTTATAAGTACACACAAAATTATCTTGTATTTGAGACATTGTCTTAAAGTTACTGTACCCCTTCCTCCTTTAATTACGTTTGACTATAACATATGTCTTCCTAAAAAACCCACCTAGACCAACCCAGCTAGGGTCATATAACCTAAACAAAAGCAAGAAGAAAATGCCTAATTAAACCAGTACCAAAATCCGATATCAGCCTTCCACGAGGCGACCCAGCTAATAAAGTGAGCAGTCTCACGTTGCTAATTAGCCCGTTAATTATAAGCCTTTCACGGGAGCCTTAATTTCTGCATAAAACACTATCTGAAGCCGCCCTTAATTTTTGAAGGGATTCTGTTACGTGTATCAGTTTGCTTTGTTTATTTAGTTTTGAGGTAAAGATGACCTACTGAACATTTTGGATGAAAAAGGTCGTCTTGATTGCCGTTTTGTTTTTTGTATACAGATTAATTTTATGACTAAACTAAAAATAAAATTATAACATCATAACATCACGCCTTGTATTCCACAAAGTGTTCGGCAGAGCTGTTTTTGGTATACCCACGTTTCGCCAGTTATATTTAAGTCTCATGTAATAGGGGGCGAGCCTATTGCCATTAACCGGGCACAAATCCAGACTTCGGGCTGCTACTGAGAAATTCCTAATGATAAAACTTTGCCCGAACAGGCCATCAAACTCAGGACCCCATGTTCAGCAGTCACGCTTGAGACCAGTAGACCAAGAAGGCAGTAAAATTAAATTAATTTTACAACATTTTATATACCCAATATTACCTAAAAACCCTTCTATGACGTGTGCAAAAAAAATAAGCGTCCTTTTTCATAAGCGCATTTGGTTTTGTAGTAGGTATATGGATAGGTAGGTTTTGTATGTATATTTAATGTTAGATTTTTGAATCAAGTCAGGAAGTGTTTGGGTAGATATCTGCTTGGTATTCATTGCACAAAATTTGCAGTTGCTCAAAACTATCCATCAAACAACGTGTCTACGATGTCCAATAAATTATTGTTCATATCCTACATCAGTATGATTTACGTTTATATGCTTCATATAAATATAAATCTATTATTAACAAATTCAAGCGTAATTTAATACATTGACGATCCCAGGATTACTGACGAACGTTCAAATAAGGCGAAGATAATTGAATCTGAAGGTGGCGTATACCCAAAATCTAGTTCGGAAGGTACGAGCAATACCCTAAGAGGACGCAGAGTTCGGTTGAGCAAATAGCTAAATAATAGGAGTCCCTCAGCAGGTGGACTGGAGTCATTACTCTTGCGGTAATCCGCCGAATACACCCTGATTTATGAGGTACCGCAGACGGACCACCAAATTTAGGTGTTTTATAAAAAATGGAGCTTAGTTTCTTGAGTTATAAATAATGTTAGAAATCCCTAACGGGAATGGGGTTTCGTAAGAGAGCGTCGCGATATGTTTCTTTGAAAATAGTTTCGTTTATTTATGTGTGACTAAAATTATACATGGTTTTATGTTATGAGTGGCATACTTTCTTATGTACTTAGAGTTTTGATTGTCTTGATGCATTTGCAGTCTAAGGAAAGCTTATGATTTAAAGATATTTGCATTCGTTTTGGTTTTTATGACTTTTTATCTTTAATTAATTTAAATTGATATCCTAGTTATACATCATACATAGGTGTCTTACACCTGGAAAACTTCTGGGTACTGAATTATAAATATTCACATTATAAGTAATTAGGTATGTAAATGTATCCCTACCAATGTGATTATAGACACCTCAATAATTTAAAATATAAGCTATATATACTATATATAACATCCGGTTCTCAATAATCCACAGAAACCTAAATTATATACACTGCATTTTTAATACATAGGTGCCCACAGTAAATAAATAAAGTCTAAAATCGCGGAGCAAAAGAATCGAACCCCACATCCCGACGGCCTCGCATGCACGCTTCCTGTTTGGCACGACACCATGGCTACTTTTCTCGATGTATACACTACTTTATTTCACCGTTCGTCTGTGCGTATGTATTATGCATTAGGTTTTTCCACGCAATCGTTCAATTTTATTATTTTGGATCTCGTGGGTAGGTTTTGGAAATATGCGGTCAAGACGTTTTCTAATTTGTATATAATCTTATATATAGGTAGGAAAATTCATTTCAACAGTATTGAAATTCGAGAACAAAAAAGTAATATCTACCAATAGGCAGAAAAACAATAGAGATGGAGTTATATAACATAATAATAATGTTAAATCAGTAAATTAGCAGTGATAGCATAGTGGTGTGACCGTCGGACTGTCAAGTCATAGGTCTCGAGTTCGAACCCAAGGCACGTACCTCTGACTTTACGAATTCGTGTCCGTTTTGTATAATTATCACGCTTAAAAACGGTGAAGAAAAACATCGTGAGGAAACCGGCATGCCTGAGAGATATTTTTCGACGGCATGTGAAGCCAAGTCAGAGGCCCACGGGCGGCATAAACTGTGACACCAGGTTAGTCATTAACCACACAAAAAGAAGAAGTCATTTTTTTATTAAATTTGTGTTGTAAGTGCAGATACCTTCAGACATATTTTAGACATTGAAATAAAAATCCTTGTAGGTATGTAACTACTCCTGTGTCCGTTATGCAACAATTGATTCTCGTCAAGTTACATACATTTTAGAGTTCAAAAATCAAGCCTCATCTTCAATCTACAATTCTTAACACTACCTCTTAACGGGCTAGGCAGAGATGTAACGATTGTAGCGCATCTCATATTTTATCAAGACATAAATTATCTTCATTGGCTAATAACCAGATGTTACTCGTTCGGTTAGTGACCACCGAGGAATTTAAACTGTCATTATTCATATTGAGCTTCAAAGATTTCGAAGAGTCTGGGAGAAGAACTCGATGGGAAGTATATTCGGTACTGGACTACCGTAAAACTTAACTTTCTATAGACAAGAAGAGGTAGGTATTTGATTTCAGAATCAACAATAAGAAAAAATTGCCTAAATGACTCTTTGATTATAATAAATAACATTCATCTATCTAAAAGATTTGATGTGTACCTACTCTAAAAAACACACTCAGGTCGGTGAGGTGATACTTGTGTGCGCACCCGTCCGTGTGTGTGTATGTGCGCTCGTGTGTATGTGCGCTCGTGTGTATGTGCGCTCGTGTGTATGTGTGCTCGTGTGGATGTATGTGTGTGTGGGGGGGGGGTTGTCTGTGTGTGTGTGTGCGTGGGTGTATATGCGTGTGTGTGTGTGTGTGTGTGTGTAGGTGTTAGGAAAAATTGTATTTAATTTGCCAGTTAAATAGAGATATTTACTGCATCTTATTTTTTCATCAGTGATCCTTACTTAATTTGGCCTGCCGCCCAAAAGGATCTGAATTTGTTCATTAAGAGTAACAATTTGAGGTAATTAGTTTGAAAAATAAAAGCAACTTGTACAGTAACAGAATTTTATTTAATGCAGATCCATCTCGCACTATAGCCGATATTGTACAAAAAATTATAATATCGTTTCGTATCCATTCATAATAATAGGTAATGATAGGTAATATAATATTACACAACTTTTCACACAGTTACAATCATGAAACACAAACATTTAAATCATTCTCTACACTAGATTCCCTCGAGTTTTTTAAGTATTTCTCTTCATTTATTTCTATATTATAATTATTTTACATTACAATAAAATTGGGCCTACCTATTTACGTATGACAAATGCTTCGTAAAGGACAAAATTTACGTATTACATTCATGAGCACGTTTCGAATTAAAATAAATTAACGATTTCGTTCAACTGTAAACTTATCATTTTCAAAATGTCGCAAAATATCAGTGAAATATTAAAACAAGTGTATGAATTTCGAATTCCGTGGATAGTATACAACAAGTTTGTGATCAATTTTTTTCAATAAGAAGCTTTATAAATAAGTATTTAATATTTACAATATGTAACAAAAGTTCATCAATAAAATTTGGATCAAGACTCTTTCAGGTAAGTAGTGCAAAGTCGACAACAATATAATCGTTGTTTAAATTAACACAATAAATCATTATTACGTTAAAAAGGAACTATAAAGAGGTAATTAGATGAATCGATGATTATTAAAAAAAATGAATTTGGCACTTCGAAGGGCGTTAGTTAAAAATAAATGTGCCGAAAGAATCTCGATCAAATTTTACACGATCATTCGTATCGTCACTACATTATACAGAAGAAAAAATTACGTATATGTTTATAGGAATCCAAAAATATTACTACTACTGTATCTTAAAATAAATTACATTATCTATTACTTAAATTTAATTAGCTATTCGTATACTGGGCACAACTAGTTTTGATTCATGTCATTTTTAAGTGACTATAGGTAATCTATTTTTCTAAGAATAAGTTAAGCTATCGACTAATAAATGGAATTTTTTTTTTCATACTAAAGCTTTTGTAGTTACGTATAGGATTTCTGGCGGGACGCAATGGACCAAAATGATTTGATACATAATACATTAATAGAAAAAATTGGTAGGCACGAAACTTCGTCTTCAATTTTAAATTGATTTAGTCAAATATCTCACAAATATACATAAAAATTATGGTAAGTAGGTATACATTTCCCGTATGCGTCGCGCCAGCAAAATATATTGTAAGTAAGTCTGTAAATGTATCACTATTATGCGTTTCAAAGACGTATACAGACGTTGTACATCAGATTTCGGTTACAAGTACATAATTACTAAATCTTAATATTTACATTACAATAATTTGTTTCGAGACATGCACTGCGACGGAGGATGATGATTAATGAGAACGAATTTGATATTTTAATAATCAAATTCGATTTTCGTATAACATTATTTCTGGTCAAAACATTGAGTATTACAAACTCCACATCACAATCTATGATACCTACCTACGAGTACTAGAGTAATATGAAAAAGATGAAATTCCCGTAGTCGCAGTGGAAGTTTTTACACCCCTTATGGATTTTCAATTTCAGCTCGCAAAGAATTTGAAAGGAAATGAACTCATCTGGATACGAACTATTGGCAAGCGTTCCATCAGAAATAATCCCATATTGTATGTAGCTAATCGTAAGAACGGCATCGCAATAATATAAACAAAAATAGTAACTATAAAGAGCTGTAAAACCCACCTCGGTTCGACACCGCGTTTTGGCAGATAAAGTGCGATTTCAAGTGAGCGATAGTGGGGCACGATTCGCACGATAAATAAAAACACAATTCCATTTGAAGCTCGGAGTTGCGGCGCGGCGGCCGTGTCCCGTGTACCTCAGCAGGCGTTCAAGATTTATACAGGGAGATGCGGAACAATATATCACGGAACAGTACGCGGGAACTCGACCTATTCCTAGCGTGGAGCAGCCACCGTCCCGATGGAACATGATAGCAGATCAACCCGACAGATAGCGACAGCCTCACAACTAACGCCATGTCGCCTGGACAATAACTGTACGCTTTCTAATGGTTCTATCTAGAATATACTGCGAGCTCACGTCTCATTCCGCAATAGTTACGCAACATATCGATGTGAACCGATTAATATTAATCGTATTGACTTGACTATTTAATATCATCTCCTTATTAACATAATGTATTCATATGTAAGTCAAGCTAAGCGATAAATAAGCGAAGACCGAATTGCGTATTTTTCATCCGAGCTTCATATAATTTATAGTCGACGATGATATCGCGACTGGTTCTTTTATTTGTGAAATAGTGATACGCGGAGTGTGCTCGGTAAGCGTTACTAACGGGAAATTTTGACAATAAATCTCTGGCAGTCGATTGCCTAAGCGTTCGTGTGGGCTGGCGTAAAAATTTATTCGACAGTCGATTTTGATATCTTGATCTCGCGACGTCAAACCGCGTCGGGGCGTGCGGAGCCGAGCGACAATATGACAATCGAAACACATACATCACGATAGCTGCGTATACATGGAGCGCGCTAACTTACATACTAGCATCGGCCCTAAGACCTACCAAAGCATCGACAACGCTTTACACGCGACGACCACCTGAAACAAAAGGAAAAGCGAAATTAATTAAAACGCCAATCATAAAAAATTAAAAATGCAAATAGCTTATTCGTTTTCGAGATAAATAATTTAAGCGGGGTTAGCTAAACATTGTATGAAAAATTCGATATCATCGTTGTTGGTTTAGGATAATTGGAAGCATAATTTCAGCATATTGCTGAAGAGATAAATGTGACGTTTTTTAGCGGTATTTATGGAAGCTTGGCACTAGTCGGTAACAATTTAAAATCTAAAGCGCACAACGATATTTCATCAGATCGGAATACGTTCTCATAAACAAGGGCGGACTTAAAATGCAAATAATTTCGCGCGAGCCCCATGGGCATGTTAAAACAAACTCAGCATTCTAACAGCTTTTCATTATTTATCGCTTACGCTCACGGAACGGCGATTTTTTTTTCAGTTAAAGTTAATTTCTAGCGTAATGCGTATTTGATAAAAGGCTGTATCTCTGGCAGGCAGGCTCCGTCGAGCCGGCTCTGAAATTAAGATGTAACATGATGCGAGAACGAGCAAGAGCAGCTAGATTTATTGCTATACCACTTTGCATATGCTGATTTACAAAGACGGTGGACATGTTAAGAGCGGTTGCGTGTGTGACAGATATAGTTTAAGTGTGTTATTTAAATAACCGTCGACATAATGTTATGGAAATCACTTTATTTGATTCACTGTTATTTATATTTATGTGGCTTATATTGCAGAACAAAATAAGTGGCTTTTAAGCGCAGAAGTGGAAAGTCATACGTAGCTGAATTAGACAAAAAATTAAGGTTTTATAAGGCAAAAATTATGTACTCATTAATAATGCGATAGGACTCAAAGTCGAACAAAGCTTTCGATGTAAAACGTATTTTAAAGTTATAAAAGGAAATAAGTACCTATTACCTTTTCATAACAACATTTAAAATAACATTAGCTATATCTTAAAATGATACCTACTTACTTTTTGTGAAAATACATATCAGTAAACATTATTAGAGTTTTTCACTTATTTATAGCAATACGATTAAAGGTAATATTCGTTGTCTTTTAAAGTCAGTTCATAAGCAAACCAGAAATATTAACCTTTTTGAATGTTTTTATCATCTCTATATAGATACGGTGCTGCTGATGTGGCCCATTCGCGAGGCAGCGCGCGCGAGAGGGACGACTGTCTGGCGATCCGCAGTCAGCAGAAAGAAACACATAACAGGAACGTTCGTACTTGCTTTGCCTTGCCGCTCTCTTATAAAATATTTAATTATTATTTTTTGTGGGGATTTAATTACTTTATTTATATATCTGTTTTTATTTTGAAGAAATTTTGAAATACAGCTACATAGTGAGTTTTTATGTGTATTTTTTTTGTTAAGCTGATTTATGTGTTTAGTACCAGAAAATAAATGACTTCAGGAATTACAACGAATGTAGGTCAAACGTTTGATTAAACACCTAAGCAATCAGTACGTACGTAATTTATTGCTATAAACAAGAATACACCTACATTTCTCGAGGGAGTTTTCGCAAAAAGTCAAAGTAAGTAGTACAAAAAGGTTCACCTACCATCCCGGTCAAGGAAAGTAATAAAGAAGAGGGACGCGAACCGAATAATTGATACGATTATGTGTTACTACTGCAGAGGAGCAGAGATAAGGGTGGCAACATACTGTGCACAATAGAACGAATAGACGAAAACGAAATAGAAGATACGTATAAAGAAATAAATATGCTGACTTGACGCTCAGTCGCGGCCAAATTTAGAATATGTTAGTTCGAAATGATGTCACATGTTTTTATTGCAAATCGTTACGTAATACCTCCAGACATAACCTAAGTCGGCACAAAACTAAAACAAATGCTCGAAATGCCGCCACGGACGACGACCCCAAATGCGACTAACACGATTTCTATTCTATTTCCAGATGTTGACCAGTATGCACGCAGCATCAAGAACAATGGAAGAAGGGCGCCGGGCGCTCCGTCAAGTGCGAGAGCCCATAAATCCAATAGGACGCGCAATTTGTTGAATTACAGCATGCGCCAGCCAGCCACCGGGCCGACGCGAAATTAGCTCCCACAGAGATAAATTGACGGCGGGCCGCTAAATAAATTATTTGGGAAAACCGAGAAAAAACGGGCGTCTTCCCTTGATAAGGGTTGCGAGTATTCTACCGTGGAAATAATGAATATCGACCGCTGAAATACGTACACGAAGAAAACAACAATCATCAATATTATTTTGTCTTCATGTTTATGGCCTAATAAACGAACATTCTGGAAGAAGTCTATCATTACCTTCCTTAACACAAAAATGTGAAACGAAACTTTTATGTACTTTTACTATACTGATCCCCAAACAAAAACCCACATTCGCACTTAACAACTTTTTGGTAGCTCTATTAACTCGCCATAAAACATCAATCAAATTTAATGAACCAACATTTGAATAGAAGCACTTTATAAAATCAACACCTTAAAAACAAACGAACACACAGACTCGTATCTGGTTTAGTAATTAACCGAGCAATTATCACCTAGAAGCCGTTATTAACTCGACCTAGGTATTTCTCACGACAGTAAAAAAAGTAATTAAACCTCAATACTGGCACGAAATGAAACGCGTGGAGACCGCGTTTACATTCGTTTCAACGACATTTTAGAACAGTAGTTCTGTCGTGAGCATTTGACGAATTCTTCCTAATCTGATGGTGATTATTAAGCTTTGCTGCAGATGTTTTCTTTTAACATGGAGCTTAGAAATGTCAATCATTTTAATCCAAATAAGCTGCTACTGTAAATATTCTTTTTCTGAACATATCTAAATTACGTGATCGATATTAGCCGATTTAGGAGTGGTAAATGTGCATAGTGGTTGTTTTTTTTGTTTCTCTTTGCATTGTAAGGAAAATCCTTTTAAAGTTGTTTTTTTAACACAAACATCCCTCAAAAGGGTTGCATCACCCTTTCTTTCAACGGGATTAATCTGAGTTGTATATTCAAGATTTAGGCGGCAATAAGAAAGACGCATAGGTGGGCTTACGAAGGGGCGAGACTGGCAAATTGTCTCAGATTCCACCCCAGCCTGTAAGGATTTTATTACATTCGTTAACGCATATAAGATTAATGTGAAAATACTCTACATTTGTATGTAAATTCTATAAGGATTACACAGGCGGTTTCAACAAAGGGTTTTAAAATTATAACCGCAAGCATTTTACAAGAGTAATTAAGAGAAAAGTAGGATCTTCAAGGTATTAAAACAATATTCTAATTTAGAATGATAATATCATCCTAAAATTAAATTATCAAAATGTTTTAGAAGTTAGTTAAGCTTTTTAAAAAAAAGGACTTCTGCATCTCCAAGTAGACGGAAATTATTTAACTTTAAATAAAAAATACCCCGAGTTAGATTTGGACACCATATTGGAAGCAAAAACAGCAAGAATTGGAACAACCAATTATATTCGAATTCAAAAATTGGAATAGGGGTTCCATTTTTAAAAGGAGCTTGCCCCACCCCGCGTACCTACCTGCGCCGAGTGGCCATCAATTTATCTACATCCCCTCCCGACGTGTGCGGGCCCTCCGTGACGTGTGTTCCATCCATGTACGCCATTACTGTATCGTCTATTGTTAGAATTATTTCGTTAGAAATCTTAGAGTTTGCAATGTTTGCCAAAAGTGTTGGTAAAATTTTGAATAGCGCTTATTCATCACTTATAAAACGTTTTGTTAAATAATATGTTAAAACTCACTCATTTATTTAGTTCGTAGCTACCAATTCCTCAACAGTAAAAATAATCTTCCAAAAATCTCATATGTAAATTATATTAGAATCTAACGCAATTTGCTTGGCAAGCAATATTAATATTAAAAGGGGTACTGTGATTTTTTTCCCGCAGCGATCCGCCCCCCGCCCGGGACATTTATCAGGATTTTGGACGGCACAAGCTAAAATTTTGGACGCTTTAAGCTGGGCGTAAATTTCACAAAACATGACACGACCGCGTGAAAAAAACGACCAAAAAGTTACTCCAGCGTTTGCTTGTGTATCCAGTTTTAATGAAAATGAATCCGTAAGTATTAATTAAAATTAAAACCAGCAGCGACAATGTGGTAACATCCGTACAATTTCTTTCACACATTCTTAATTTAGAAGTTTTCAATGGTTCGATAGTTCGATAAAAATCAATGTTTATTCAAATTTAATAAAACTACGGCCCGTAACTCGTTACCAGATACATAGCTTCGAGATTTAAAATTCATTATTCAAAATATCAACGGTATTCTAACCTGTAGGGCTTTCACATAAATTCTCATCTCTCAAGACACGACCAATTATACGGAAGTTTTAAAAAGGCGACCGTTACTAGGCGCATGCGCAATCGTTTGTCGCTGTTGTGAACTTTCACACTACACGATATTTATATTAATTTTATTTTTGGGCACGGCTAATGCGGTCGACGTGCTCAGACTAATCTTTCTTATTTTTCTTGCTATTTATTTCTGTAACAGTTTGTTATGTGCCACCATTAGGTTGGGCATTTGAGGGTTGCAGGCGATAGTTATTTTAGGTTCTCACTTTAGTTACGCTTTTATTGACGTTTGTGCCTTAAATTGGTTTTGTTTACATACAGTATGTTAAATGTCCACGAAACGGATCATCATTCAGGAGCTACTGTATTTTTGTGCTCAACAAAAAAAAACAATGTGTCTTTTGGTTTATGTGTCCACACGCCTCAGCAGACAGCGTCGTATAATATTTACAAAACATTCGCGAACCATTTTATTGCTCCAAATAAATACTCCATGCAAATATATGCAAAGGCAACCTACGCACGATGTAAATTAAAGAGGAGACCAAAAAATTGGAGAAAAAAAAATGTTGGCAAATATTGTAACGAGAAAAAACTATTTAATCCGTAAAGTTTTGTAGGTTGGTAGTAGGGAATAAATCAAGCGGTCGTCGCTGGCGTCGATGCCAAGGAAATAAGATGATATCGAGTTGGCAACATCGCGGAGACGGTGCACAGTACTGTGGTACTGGTGTACTGGCGATGAGCTGCCATTGTTATGGAGAGAGTGTGAGACGTGGCGATGTGAGTACGAAGCGAGAATCTTGCTCGTTGGAGGTGGAGAAACATAAATTTAAAAAAAAAATTATTTTGTGATGCTTGTGGATGTTATATTTATGTTGACGATATTCTTTTACTTAACGATACCTGTATTCTCACAATAAAGAAACCCCATAGTATTTTTTTTTCTAAAACATTGTTTGTCGTATTTCTTTTGTTAGGCAATATTATGTTGTATCAGTTGTATGTTCACGACATACCAAAGCGTTCATGCTGCCAGCAACAGAAATATCACGAAAAGGTAAATAACGTATAAAACATTAGTTTTGTTTTCTAATTTGAAATGCGTCTAAATCACAGAATGAACTTGGAATGTATTGCCAAGATTTCACATTTTAATAGTTTACTTCTTTCAGGAAATAGTCCGAATAAAATCCAAGGGCGCAGTTTCTACTGCCACCTTCCACAAAATAATTTAAGTGCGAACTCATGGTATTGAAACACCATATTTCAGTTGTGAGTGCTTAGTGGTCGACGACACACACCATAAATCTCTGTATGATTTGTAATAAAACCTCGCCACTTTACCAAACGTCTTTGTAGAGTATCTGACGTTTATTAAGTACCTATGTGGATGTTTTTCTCGTCTTATTGTTGCAATAAATAAAGCAATTTCTCTTTTATATTTGTGAGGTGAGCAAAGGGTAATCGGGTGTCAGTCATAGTGCCAAATCGTGATAATTTGTGGTACTTAAAAATAAAGTACTTGTGTATACGTACTGTGGCTACTATAATTTCCATAGACGGGGGAGACTTACTATTATACTTACAAGTATCGCTTTACTTATAAATATGCTTTCGCAATAGACTGTTACAACTGTTATCGATAGTGTCTTATCTATTATAAGGAACATAATTGGTAAAGTTGTATTGACTTCTACTTTTACCGACAGATTTTTTAGAGACATCTCCAATTTGTAGGCATAGTCGTCCCAGTGATTTATTTCAGTAGTTTTTCTAAAGATTTATGGGCAGAAGTCAGAACTATGTACAATCTTACTGTCAGTCGACTTTATTTAGAAAATACTGTCAAAACACAATCAAGTCAGAGTCAATCAGACATATATTTGTCGACCCGTGTGATCCGTCCGTATAAGTACATACACATGTATGTTGATTTGTGGCGCTCTCTCTCGGCGCATCGGCAAATTATAATCCTTCTTCCACAACAAACGGGCCATGGATGAAAACAATTTTCCCTCGAAAAGATTACATCCCGTCCGTCCTTTATTACATCTAATCACGAGATCTAACAATAAACTATTTTTCACAATATTATTTAGTGAGGCCGTTCCTTCACACTTTCGTTTTTTCTTCCCTTTTACTCGGAAAAATAAGACTCGTGACCATTCATCAACCGTGACGGTGCTCGTTACCGAAATCACGTTTATCATAGATCTCTTGTCTAAGGTTTTAGTTTCCTTCACCAACTACAGTGTCCTAACCACCATTTTTTATCCACTGAACTTAGGACTCATGTTCTTGGAAAATAGGTCTCATTTTTGTTTGTCATCTATTAGGTATTAAGGCGATATTTCCGAAGGCGTAACGGAGAAGAGTCGCGAGCCACACACGACGAATTACGAGCGAACCCGGGACGCGAGCTGAGTTATGTGACCACGATATATAATATTTATGAATTATGTTTTATACTTGGTAAAACCTAGTTAGTTTCGGAGGTGGGACTACTTAAATGTAGACATTATCAAGTGATGTATGACTTATAGAATTTTTTGTCTAATGATCTTAGATTTTGTGACCGATTACATCACTATTACAATGCTTTTTTAACTCTGTCTAACAGATATTAAACCGAGTTACATAATCTAAAAGTAATAATTATGTATGTTTTGACGTTTCATAAGTATTAGTATTTACATAAAATAGTGATTTTGATCTCAGCAAATCTGTCTAGGCCTAGTTTTTGTTGAAGGTCTACCTAAATGCATCCATCACAGAACTAAAAAATCTGAATATATTTTCTCTAAGTTATATTTGTAGACAAGGAAATCTATCTAGGCCTAGTTTATATTGAAGCTCTTTCCTAAATGCATCCTTCACAGAAGTTAATAGTCTGAATTTTGTTTTTCTACTAGAATATTCTTACCGACAAGGAATCTGTACAATATCAGTCATTTAAATCATCAGAATGGAGTCATTTAACATTGCCTTCACCAAAGCATTCATTAACAAATCTTCCTGCTTGCTATTGGCAACAGTTATAAAACTATATCATTCGTTAGCTAAACAAACGCAATATTTTACATCTGAACACAACGTGACTGAAAGACTAATATATATATATATATATATATCTATTCTTTGATGCTATTTCTGTTTTTTCTTTGACATAGAAACGGTCATCCCACCAAAGTTGTTCCAAACCTACATGAATAAAGGTCTCGAAATTCTTCCATTTCGCAATACATCCCACACTTGTTAATTTATTACCGGTATTTTTGGGTTAATATTACATAATATATAACTGTCTCCCTTTCATTACAAACACCGTCTATACATCATCGGAGAGTTATCGAGTTCCTGTGAGTAAGTGCATATAAATTTTAATGTTTTTCGACAGTTTAAGTGAGTTAATTTTAATATTTTTCGTCTATTTTTATGGAGTTATCTACATTGTAGGACGAATTCATTTTGTTACCTGTCCTTACTGGTTGAGTTGGATTTTTGAGCCTGAATTAATTATAAATCTGTCACATGGTGAAAGAACGCACTTTCGAAGACTTAGGTTAGTGTTCACCAATGTTAATTGTCTGATTAAATAACCGTTTACCTAAAAGTCTGGTACATTTTTTGAGTAAACGATTGTCTAACCAGTGACCTAATGTTGGTGAACATCAGCTTCACCCCTCTTTTAAAAGATCCCTCTTAAGTGTAGTTTCAAAATAACTTGATAGGCATTTAAAAAAATATGTTGTCAAATGTATGGAATTCTACTTTATGGGAGCTGCTATTGGAACATCTCTCAAATGACAGCTGATTTATCAATACGGGCCTAAGTACCTCGTCATGTGTCACCATCATTAACAGTTACAAGCATAATCAAGTCTACACCGCATTTTTGAGCATCCCAAATCTTGAACAAGAAGATTTTAAAAAGGAGTTTTCATCATTATTCAAGTCCTTACCTTCCTCTTAAAGGTACATAGATACTAAATCCAGTGGTAAAGCTTAATTCGGAGGCGGTATCAAACGGACTCGTCAGCTATGCAGCTAAGATGGCGTCGTTTGCGACACGATTTGTCAAAAGGAAAACAAACAGCCCAGGAATAGTTTGAGTTGACAAGTTTATAGCTGCTTCGTCCCCGCCCGGCTATGTTACAAAATTATACTAACAGCTAAGGAATTTTATTCAACACCCGAGCTTTTCCGCCCGCTTCCTTACTGATTTACATTGCATTTGTATCGTTGTGTTCGCGTTTTGTTGATAGCTCAATGACGCACTCTGTTTGTGCTACTGGCATACATAGGTAAGTGTATGGTTTTCTTTAATATTATACAGGTATTCAAGGTAAGTGAATACCTGTGAATAAATGTGTGATGCGGAGGAATGAGGAACATGTCGTGAAGAAAGTTTTGAGTATGAATGTGGATGGTTATAAGAGTAGAGGAAGACCAAAGAAACGATGGATAGATAGCGTGAAAGATGATATGGCTAGAAAGGTGACTACTGAGATGACGGCTAATAGAGATGTATGAAAGAAGAGGACATACTGCGCCGACCCCAAATAAGTTGGGATAAGGGCAGGAGCATGATAATGATGATTCAAGGTAAGTCAATGTTAAAGATGTTTTTGGTAAGAATTTCTTATACGTCTCTAATAACAAGCTTTACGAGACGAAGATGAACCAGAAACAAATAAACAAAGGAACATTTACAAAATAATTCTGAAAAATCAATTATCATCAGGAAATGTAGTTGTTTTAATAGCCCAGTAGATAGTTTTACACTTCAGTTAAAGAAGAGAAATTAATAAGATACCTATAATATTATAAATTACAAGCACGTCGAACCTTCTAATGTTATTCTAATTAAACAAAAAAGACGGTATCTTACATTTCCAGATAACTTGCTACACAGAGATGGATCACAGCAGGTGATAAATATTAAAAAGTCGACATAAACAAGTCCAAACACGTAACTAGTTTCTGTGGATATTTGTCTAAGCAAAAACCGTTGGATACGGAGGGAAGCGCTTAGGCTAGCTATTACACGACGATTTATCTTAAAAAAACGAATATTTTGCATAATTTTAATCTATGTGCATTCTAATCGATAAGTGATTTATATTCTGTCCAAATAATAGAGATAAAAAAATATATTTCATTCATATTCATTTTTGAATAAAATCTTTAAATTCATTCTTGTCTTTAGACAAGATTTAATTAATTGAATTTATTTTAGGAACGCACAGATACGAAACTGTAGTTATAGCTTTGTTTTTATAGAGACAGTTAATGACAGTTTTTTTAATGGTGTCAATTATCATAATGCAATAATGGGTAAAAATTAGTACAAGGCTACGAACACTTAGAGAATCGTTAAACAATAGATAAAGCGTACAAACTAGATAGATAGTACAAAAGAATACCTGATTATTATTCTGTATTAAACTATAACATTGGTGTGGATTCTGTTGCACACTTTGACAGGACTAAACTAAACTACGGGTGTTTGTCTCTTTTTGTTTCGATAGAAAAAGAAAGTGACAGTTGCGTTTAGTCTATTTTAGTACTGTCAAAATGTGCTACAGAATCGACCCCAATATCTTACTACTTAGCTGTCTAACATCAATACCTATTATCAGTTTCAACAATATTTACTGTAAAACCGCAAAAAAATGTATAGAGAAAAGATTTATGTAGGTACTTAAAGAGACCTGATTCTGCATTGATCATTGTTACGTAGGTGAGCACTGTGTATAACATTTCGGCAGAGACACAAATAAGTAAAATTTAATCCCAAATCCGAGACCAGTAAAACTAATTCTTATATCTCCACAAGCTTAGCGACAAACGCAGGTGTAATTCGCGAGTGTGCGGCCTTCCTACCGAGGGTCGTTGAAGTTACGCGGGTAACAGCGCAACAAGAATAACACAAAATGTTTTTCATTTTCTTTATGTCACCCCCGACAGTCGTAAAGGCATTAAGCGTGACCAAACTTTTGTTTGATACGGACAATATAAGTATGAGCGCATTGCTGTATCTGCCTTAGACTTGCGTTCAAAATTCTTAAACTTCATACTTTAAAATTTTGGGATTATGAACTGGCGTATTGCTACTGAATTATGATCTAATACAGCAGTGATAGCCTAGGTGTGTGACCGTCTGACTGCCAAGTCATAGATCTCGAGTTTGAACCTAAGGCACGCACCTTTGACTTTTCGGATTCATGTACGTATTGTATAATTGTCACTTGTTTAAAAACGGTGAAGGAAAACATCGTGAGGAAACCGGCATGCCTGAGAGTTATTTCTCGACGGATGTGAAGCCAAGTTAGAGGCCCATGGACGGCATAAACTCTGACACCAGCGTAGTCACTAACCACACAAAAAGAAGAAGAAAAAGAAGTAGATGATTTAATGATCATTGAATATGACCATTGATCACCAAAGTAGTCGACGTTGACATAGCCTAAAGGATAAGCGAGGTGAAGTGGAAATGAGCCGGCTACATTAGGAATAGAACTGATATCTGTCGATGGAATGGGGCAACGTAGTATGGGACGCCCCCCGGCTAGGTGGAGTGACAATCTTCGCAAAATGGCTGGTAACAGCAGGATGAGAGAGACCGAACATCGGATGCTGTGCTTTACTATTGGAGAGGCCTATGTTCAGCAGTGGACTGCCGTGGGCTACTATGTTTCTATTCAGTAATAATAATAATAATAGTTTTATTGTTCCAAAAAATCATTACACAAATATAGGATGAGGCAGCCCCATTAAGTTATTAACAATAGGTACTTGTGTTGAGGCCATTCAGTGATGATGATAGTCATTGGATAGGAGCAGATCTTTGCATTCCTAAACTTTAAGCTAAGTGTTTAAAAGTAATTGCTTTTTGAGCATTGCTGAAAAATGTAGCAATAATAAAAACTTCGATCTATACTAGAGTGCTGACATGTTTGGGACACAGATGGGCGACAGACTCGAAGATGTCTTGGTATTAATTGAGACCATAAATCATGTTTAATGGAAGATCCTCCATACACCTACTCATATTTAAGTAATTCTGTAACAACAGAACTCAAACAAAATTAAGACCAGACATAACTTATATCAAAGTTAAGTGATACAACATATAACATTAGTCGATTCTCCCCTATAGTCCCAAAAATCACTATTCGTGACAAAACTGGTAACATCCCTATACATACATATGTTGCGTAAGTTTCCACGATCGGGGAAAGTGGGGAAAAGTGTAGATTGCCCCTAACACACCATCGCTTTATACAAGAACGATTTTATTGTATTTGGATAGTAGTAACACGATATAAAAGAGATCATGTTCGCTTCATCACATTTCTCTTCGCTTCTACACCTTATGAATGACTTTCTTGGAGTTTCTATTTTTCATAACAGTCTATCCGATTCCTATAATTTACGGAGCGTTATCGGTTACAATTAAGACTCCTATAACTTAACCAATAATGAAGCAAAGACCTCATATCTTTGCATAGTAAACCCTCTCATATGGAGGTAGCTATCACAGGTAAAATTATTATGCCCAGTTTTGCAATGGCAAATGCTACCCAATGGTAAGCAACACAATTTGTTTTTGTTTATAGAAATCGTGCTTATTCTTGGTTTTGGAACAGTAGTGAAACATTTAAATTTTGCACTTTACTAAGAATAGATTAGAGAAATAGGAGTAGGTTCCCTAAAAATGGTTTAAGCACTTTGAGAAAGTAATATTATGTAGACCGGAAAAATAATGTTATGGTGAACTTTTATTTGAAGCTTGCCCAGCAATGAACTGTTGGTTTATTTAATTGATACATTAATTTTAAGACAATCTTAGTCACATAGCAGTCTACGGGCATGAACTTGTTTATGAAATGTTAATTTAATCATAAGTAGAGTGCACTGTTTCTCCTTTGCAACTTAATTTCCAAATTAACCCAAAGCAACAACAGGGGTGTCATTACATTTTCAAATTGCTCAATTTTAAATTCAGACATGAATCGTTTGTGTCGTCCCTACTTCGTAAAGTCGCGATGGAGCGGGAAGGCGGAGAGTTACCCGACTTTACCCTAGTAATTACTTTATTAGGTGATACCGGAAGACGGTCGGCCACAGAATATGCCACGGTGACAGCCCTACCGAAAACGGCCACTTCTCTAAACGGTAAGTATCAACGTGGCTTGCAAAATATTTAGGAAAGATTTTTCGGATTATGCTGAAAGAAACTGAAAATTTAGACTATTAGCAGATGCTTATGCGAAAATAATAAATGCTTCAAGATGGTAAAATAAGTAAAGCACCTTCCTACATAAAAACAAAGTGATTAACTGTAGGTCAGATAAAAAGTATTAAACCAAAATGTCGACCTACCTACCTAAATCACGTGCGGCCGCTCAAACAAGACACAAGAGCACTTTAACGACAAATTAACAGCTTCAATTACTTACAACTACCGGTGCGCTATCGCTACGGCAATGAACTAGCGACTGCCACCCGGACCTACCTGTGGCTCGCCTCCTAATAGCCCGGTAATAATATTTTATGGCCATTACCTTTGTAAACACGGATAAAACGTTCTTACGCGACCTCACCGCGTAAAAAACGGGCGACAATTGCGTTAACGGGATTCCTTTTATTCCAAAAAAAAAGAACAAAAGAGCATGAACAAAACCGTCTGTTTTTGAATTTAGGATTCCTTTTTTAAAATTCGTCTCTATGCTTTCACATTTTTTTTATCTGAAAAGATGACAGTCTACTTTTAAAATTAAGAAAAGAAAACAATGGATTGCGAAAAAAGGAACTTTTGTTTAATGAGTGTATTTGTTTTAATAGAGAAAGCTTGATGCAACGACAGCAAAGTATCGTTCTAGGAAGTCGCCGACGGGATGGGGATGTGCCAAAAAGAGATAAAGTAGTTTTATTGATCTATACGGACGTTCGGGCGGCGCGAGTGTGAGTTGAATGAAACGAAGATAACTTGCCGCCCCAACTTGTTTTGTCCTTTTTTCCCCCGCGGATTTTTGGTGGTGGCATCCCTCTCGGGCCACGTGACCTAAGCAGGGTGTAACTCACCCTACAGCGGCCATAACTTACTCATAGCGATAGGCGGTACGGTCGCGAAAAACATGTCTACATTATTCTTATTTTTAATTTCTTTTTCGTTACATTTTTTAGGTTTATTTTTTATTTGAAACTTGAGACTTTTTTGGAATTAAATATTTAATTTTATTACTGAATTGGGATTTCAGATTTACAGCCTGAATTGTTATTATTCTTTTTAAAAATATTACTGTGAACTACTTTAAAAAATGTCTGCTAAGAACAAAAAAAAAAGATGTTGCGTAATTAGGGTAAGCAACCAAAAAGAGTATTTAATAACAAAATAAAAGAAGAACATTAATATCATAACCATACCGGGAAATAACTTTTTATTTGGTGTTGTTCAGCCCAAATGTGCATCTCATAAATTACGTCTCTCCTTCAGTATTTCTTTCTCTCTCTTGATTTATTTTTTGTCTTGTTCTCTCCCTCAGTTTATTAACTGGCTAGCTCAATTCACTTGGGTTTGGTATCTATTTTATTGTATACCTATCAAAAAGTGTATTAGGAATCTCTTGCCAATGTATTTTGTAGGCAGCAATACCATATCAAAATAAGAAAATAAAATGTATGTTTTAATTCATATTACGAGAGTTAAAAAAGCTTGTTTGATTAAACATAATTATTTAGCCAGAAAACAAATAAATCCGACAAATTGGCCAAATAATACGTTTATGCACAAAGTTCAATGGAGCCGCCTTGCGATTAATAAAACTGTATGTTTACAATATTAATATAAAGTGGCAATACCAGCCACGAGCTAAACAATCACGGGCCGAAGTGTTAACTGATCGTAAAAGTCAAGTTAACGATGACGATGATCGTAAACGTGTCGTAAAACAAATAATTAGCCGCTGTTAACTTCGACGCTACTGGCTGGCGAGATAAAAACACTTGAGTGGGAGAAAAAACGACTCTATATCGAGATCGATTTTTTAAAATTATGACTGCCTTGATAATTAATAAATTATTTAGTAAAAATAACGGGTTTTTGATTAAAGCAATATTTTTTATACGGAAATTCAAATTAGCATAACAAAGTTCTGACTCTAGATATAATCTAGAGTCAGAATTTTGTGAATTAATAAAATTTGAAACGAATAAAGAATGAATAAAATTAATACTTTTATTTACGTAGGTGACTAATAATACATTAATATTGGGGTAAAATTGTGTGATTAATGAGCTAGATTGCAATATTAATTTAGAAACTGCGGTATATGAGTAAAACGTAATGTAGAGTCGTGCAGGTTATCGTATGTAGCGCCATCTATTACCGAATAGCGGAATCAAGAATGATAATCAATACGTTCCTTCATTTTATTTATTTAGCTATTTTTAAATATAAATAAAGGTGATTTATATTATTAATAACGAGGAAGACTATCTGTCTCAGTACATTTGCGATAAAAATACTATATAATTAAGGCACCAGTGTGTGAAGCTCATACTACCTATCTGTTGACTCAAGGTCTCCAAAACACGATGTCCTCTTTGCAGAAGAATTGGCCGCAATTAGAAATTCATTAAGATTTAAATCCTCAAATAAAAATATCAATAAGACTTATTATGTGTAGATAGGTACCTACCTATACCTACAGATCATTGGTAAGGCAACTAAAGATATCCAAATAATTTATAGTTTGAATATGAGAAACATAAAACTACAAAAGAACAAAAAAGTCATCGCAATGGCTATAAACAGAAGTCATCAAATAAAACCTAACTATGAGCAATAAGTGGTCCTAGTTATTCAAAGAGTGAAACCAATAAATTATCTAGTAAAGCTATAAAGGCATTAGTTAATAATATGTACATTAGCACATCGACGCGGTAGACAACCTGACGCCCATTTGAATGAAGCTTTATAGCCTCATAAACCTCCACTTGCGGTAATAAAGTGATTTATCCCATAAAATAACAGCTGATCGCCGTGATTACGCACAATACGAGCGAACTCATAATTTTACAGCCAATTTACAAACAATAAAAGTCGTTCTCTTGTCTTACACGCCCATTCGCCCTCCGATATCTCCATATTCGACGGCCGAACGTCGTAACTCGTAACTTTTATAACCCAATAAAACCATAACCTCGGTCCTCCAAGTTTTCGAAGAATAACTCACAGCCGCCGCTTGTAGATGGCGCTCATCGCTCAACGACCGTACCGCCATCTGTGAGTGAGTGAGCGAAGCTTTTTATGAGCCATTTGAGGTCGTCACGTCGTAAAGTAGATGTTTTATGGCTTCGACTGATGCCGCTAGTGTAGCACTGCGGACGAATTACATTGACGTATGGGTTTGGATGTTTTATTATGCAAATATTACTCGACATGATTTGTTTTATTAATTTTGAATGTATAAATAATAATATTACTAGGTAACACTAATATAATACAATATTTGTTTGTTGCAGGCTTTTTACAAGAATGGCTCCATTATTATAATTATGATTTTTGTTTCAACTATTTCGCTCAATACAGTCATAAAGAATATAGAATTTATGGAAAGGAAGTGACAAGGGATACCTAATTTTAAATAAAACAAAACAATAACAGCTAAACCACGTGGCGTTATAACACTTGTACAAAACCTAGGCAGGTAGTTTATAATAAACGTACTAAGAAAGAATTCTCGTAGCGCAGGTTTCAAGGAACCCAAACAACTTGAAAGAGAATTCAGAAGTGTATTGTCGTGTTATATGAAGTGCCTGGCAATATACGAACTGTAAATTGCATCATAAACATCCGGTCGTGTCCCGCCGGCGGATTTTCCCTCGCTCTACCAGCTTAGTACACTCAACGCCCGCGAACGAGTGGCGCCGCTGCTAAAATGGTAAAGCGCGCCATCTAGCAGCGAATGGTGGAACTTTTTGGAACTACAGACAAGTGCTTTGCATTCAATACTTGAAAACAAGTTTTTAGCCACAATCCAGTGATTAAAAAAATGGACACGCATTTAAAGATAATAATCAACCTTCACTAAGTAAATTAACAAAGTTTTAATTTAAAAAATAAAGATGAAACTTTTGCAAAGTCACTAGATGGCGCTACTATTTCGTCTTTACAGTAGAGTCGACTCTATCAGTAGATATTCGTGCTATTTACAGTCGCTTTTAACACAAATATATTATTATGACATGGATATCTTCTGATACACGTAAAATAACATTTTACTATGTAACAAAAAATATTTTAATCACGTTTTTTTCAACGCTAAGCACTTGGGCTGTCTTGCAAGCTGTGCCAACATAAGTCTTGGCATGGTTTGGAACACGAATAGGAATAAAATATTAGGTATAAATGTTGCAATACTGGGTAAGTAGCAGTGCATAGTTGCACGTTAGTGAATTGCCTAGCATTAGTGTAACGATTTCTAAAGAAAGAAACGCAAGGTTAGATAATTTATTTAGTAGGTAATTCAAGATAAATCAGATATTCTATCTAATAAGATCTCAAATGTGTAATAATATTAACGTAGATTTACTTATCAGATTCAGGAGGATATAATTAAAAACTTAATTTGAATAGAAGAATATACAAAAGAAAAGGAAAGATAAATGTCGCTTGAAACTTTAAAATCCAGTTTAATTACTGCCAGTATAGACCTAGTTTGTAGATACAACTCCAACGGCGAATCTCAAGACCGTATTAAGCCTAGATTATACACAAAACAGTTATATCGCACAACTTTCTAAAACCCCCATAATTACATTCAAAAACGACTAATCCGTGCCAAAAGTTGCCCTGAAACAACATAAATTCGATTTAAAAACTTACTCGATATCTAGGGTAATTATAAAAGAGGGGGTGAGTGACAAATCCCCGAATAAAACAACAAGGAAATAATTCCGGACATAAATCGCCCTCTCAGTGTGAATAGAATAGCAATTATTTGGTTGAGTTGGTACTCCTGGGCCGTACCAATGGTTTTGGGAAGTCGAATGCTTATCCCGTTATCACACACATGTCATAACGGGAATTAGATTCAATCCAAAATTTCGTCAAAATGGAATAGGTTATGTTTTAGCAATTGGAATTGGTATCAGACTGACAAAAGCTCTATATAGGAATTATTTATGAGTAGGTACCTAGGAACTCCAAAAAAACCGATAAGGTTTCAAAATTTGATTGCAATCTCTCTCTAGGTTATCTTTTACTGGGTTCTCTTACCGACTACTCTTGTTCGATTACCGATTGATTATCATAAAGAAAAAGTTAAATACATAAAAATACCTTTTTCACTTTACAGAAGTTCGTACAAGTTGGAACTATTTATAGTGATAATGAAATGAGATTCAAATTAGATCAATGAATTGCGAACTCATAGTACGATTCACACTCGGATCCAACCACTATTATTAGAACTACCGCACATTTCCTGCACACAAATGTTATTGGCACTCCAAGGGTGTTTCAGCGATATGTCAGGGTTCTCATACTAATGGTTAACCTTACGGTAATGACAGGGTTGGCGATCGCAAAAACAATGTTACCCCAAAGAGCTCCAAAACAAGGATACTTATCATTTTTAACTCGAATAAATTAGATGTGGGCTAATTTTCTCTTTCAAATTCAGATCGAATAATTTGTAAGACCAAAGGCATTCTTGTTCAGATTTTGTTGAATTGAAATTGAACATGTATGTCTTAACAACACATTTTGGCAATAAAAGTCCCACAAATTATTCCTTAACAGTTCTTAAATAGAGATACAATTGGGTTCTTCGACGTGGCGATCAAAAAAAGAGACTCTTGAATACGTAAATCGGTTCAACGATACGCTTCGGTGGTTTAGATTTCCGGGATAGTATCAATTACTAAGAAGCAGTCAGTCCCCTTTGATAACTTCATCCGACCAAATTCGGCACGCTTCACGGAAAAGAACAAGGCTAGCTTTAGCCTGCATTAATTTCTTCAAAATGACCGTTTAAAAATCAGAATATAGGAATAAATGGAAATCTGTTTACACACTTAAATATTGTTAAAACATTTTATGAACTAACTAGCGGACCCGGCAGACGCCGTCCTGCCCGGAAAAGCAGCGCCACCTACCGGGTCCAACTGTATTTTCAAGCCAACCAGAAACTCTTTGAAATATACACACAAAATTTCATTCAAATCGGTCCAGCCGTTTAGGAGGAGTTAGGTGACAAACACATGTACAGAAGTATTATATATATTAAGATAAGAGACCGTTCCATCAAGAATTCAAGGCTTCAACGGTAAGAAAATTCCGCGTCATTGTATACATATATACCTACTTATTATATTTCTATCTTAACAATTTGCTGGAATTTTCTGCCAGCCCTATGCAAGGGTTACTGTAAGTATGCGATCCCGTTATCGCGATATGTTTCATTAACATTGTCACGTCTTAACCGTGGGTTCAACTCTATTTTAAAATTTACTGTAGTTTTCCTGATTGTTGTGAAGAATTTGAATAATTATGTAAATAAATATAAATATTATTCCATTCTGAATATAAAGTAGCAGTTAATATATTGGATTATCGAAATATAAATAGATTCTAATAAGAATGTATTATGTTTGTTGACAGATAACATATAATCGACATTCCTATGCGGCAGTTGTTTTAAATTTTTGAACGTAAACTAAAAAGACTGCTGGTATACTCACTTTGGATTTAAATTCGTTGAATGTAATCTACATTCTAATTAAGATTAGTGCAATTCACATTAACAAAAGACAATTATCTAATCTAACAGCACAATAACACTATTAAATAATGAAAAACCGGTGTAAACGCCCCGCCTTTAATCAGACCCTTAAACAATACCACGAGGAACGAATCTCAAGCGCAATAAAGAAACTCGGATAAAAATAAATTAGCGTATCTCTGGAGAAGACTGATGGGGGTCGGCGAGACCCCGACTAAGGAAAAAGTTGAGGGGTTCAACCCTTCCCTGTTTATTTACTCCCAACGCCCTCTGTCGCTACATTTTGATAGAGTTTTTATTTTTACTTTTCTTAGATATCTAGGTATACCTATCTATCTACCTAGGCACGCTAAAGATACTCACATAAATATTCAATTAAGACCTTTTATCTAAATGTACGACTTTAATTATTGATGTGTGAATTATTTAAATTGGCAGACTTTGTTTTATTCATATATCTGTCTGAGTTCTTTGTTGGCGTTGATGTTAGGTACCAAATCTAGATCTTTAGGTGTGATATGTGATTAATGGATAGCTGAATGTTTGCATTATACTTTGGTCTAACGATTTTCTAGGTACACGATATCCAATGCGCACTCTGAGACGGTAATGAATAATTATTTCTTATCATTACTTAAGGGTGACCAGTGCGTTTTAATGTTCATGGTGGTGTTGCGTACAAACTTAAATAGAGTACCTAAAATATTACAATTCGTTTTTTTTAAATTCACCCACATTTTAGTTTGTGTAAAATGTACCAAGATATACATCATAATTTGCCCATTACTGTCCACTGCTGGGCATGGACCTCTTTTCAGAATAAAAAGGGTTTAGGCCTTAGTCCACCACACTGGCCTGGTGCGGGTTGTCAGACTACACACACCATCAAGAAATTTATGGAGCCCCCGCAGGTGTGCAGGTTTCCTCACGATGTTTTTCTTCACCATTAACGCAAGTGATAATCAAATTCTGATCCGCACATGAATTCAATAAAACAGAGGTGCGGGCCGGAATCAAACTCAGTCCCTCCTACATGAAAGGCAAGCATTCAACCGCTAGGCTATCAACGAGATATATAGATAATTATTAAGACATCATTAGTTGATGGTTCATTATAATTTCTAAGTGTGTCAACACAAGATAGCTTTTCGGATAAGTTAGATTTATTTAAGGAAACGATGCATGTAAACGATTGTGAGTGCCAAGAGTAATTTATGCGCTCACAGACTTATTAATAAGGTCAATGGTAGCAACAAATGAAGCTATAAATTAAATAATTCTTGAATTTTATTAATACTTAAAAACTAAACAAGTATAAACCCGGTTCAGTTGCTTTAAAGATTTAACCTTTTAGAACAGAGTCCGTAATAACACCTTACGTAATTTAGCTATCAAGATCGTTGAGTTTTTTTCATATAAACGTATCCCACGTCATACGTCACATCACGTTTAAGTTTATTACACGAGATGAATACAAGTACCTTAGTTTTAAGTTTGTTCATATTTAAGTGCGCGTCAGATTGGTCGTTGAAATAGAATGCTTTTCCTTTATTTTTGTCTTTTAATATAAATATTGAACAAGGGCCTTCCAATGAACTGTCATGGGGGTGTTGCTATAACCCTTGGTAAGCGGATTGGTGATCGTAAACATTGCCACCCATCTTCATGATATGAGCCTTAATATTCCATTTACGACATGGGTGGCCCATTCTTTGCGTGGAAGCACGCGACCAGCGTGAAGGTGGCGGTTGACGGCATAACAGAGACTGGAGACAGAGACTGCTACTTAACTTTAGGCTTTCGCGTCGCGGCCTTCTGTGTTCTTCTGTCGTCTCGCTCGCGAACTAAACACAGTACGAAAGCCTAATGTCAAGTAGCGGTCTCGGTCTCATGTGTCCGTCTTTTGTCCTAGTCGGAATCGCTGAACCGCCACTTTAACGTGGTTCACCGACCAACCAAATGCAGATGGGCTACACTGTTCCAAAAGGACCAATCTTATTAGCAACTCAACCGGGTACTAGCAATGCAAATGCCGGGAAACTAGAGGTTGCAGCTAATTTTATTCACCACCCTTTGCCTACTAATTCATCCCCTATTTACATGCTGGAAATGCAGGTGTAAGTGCAAACGTGAGCTGCTCGATAAATAGGTGCGATTGGTATAAATCACTGGGAGCGCATGCGCAGAACGCACTAGCTACTCAATTAAGTGCCGGGATTTCAATTAAAACGCCTTACTGAATTTACGACGTTTCTAATTTATTATGGGTACACTTTTGCGTGGACGAACTTTGCCCAGCTATTGAGTATAAATAGGTTAGATGGTTATTTATGTTTCCTTAAAAAAAAGATTATTTTTTGGAAGACAAAATATATTTATATCAAAAGATTAACATTGGTTTAATTTGATTACAAAATAATAAAAAGAATATTCTGTGATAACTGATGTTACCTACTCTTCCATACCTAAATCTTAAATAAACTTCTCCTGAATTCAGATATAGGTACCTAACTTAATAACTTTACTACCAACTACGATACTAATAATGAGGTGTAAACGCAATTAGTTTATCTCATAGAACGCCTAGGGCTTTCAATACTCAATACGTCATTAATAAAATATTGAAATAAGCGGTTATATACACGCAGGTACATAACGGCTAACTATATCCAAGACCCCGCTGACCAATCATAATCATTATGTGTTAAAGCAATTAGGTAAGTAGCCGCCACTTATTGGAACCGGCCGATACGCGAAACTCAGGGCACGTCTTACAGCAGTTTGCATAAACGATGCCACGCCCATCAAATGTCACTTGTACCCAGTAAATAAGGTTTTCAGCGAGTTTTTAATAAATGGTAATTTTAAAAATATAGCCTCCGATGTCCTTCGTAGTATTCTCGGAGTGTATGAATATTTAACTTATTTGTCGGGCACGCTACATCGTGAGAAAGGGTAGGTATATAATTACGTTCAAGCATCGAAATTAATTATGTACTCGGCCTTAATAAAGATAGCCGACTGAACGCAGTGATGAACAACCAATTACACGATCTACTAAAATAACTCTTTACAAAAATGCACTAAGATAAAAATATTTAGGTATAATTACTCGGCATTCCTTCGGCACGCGTATAGTGAAGTGAGTAATATTTTACAGAAGCCAAACACACTAAAAGGGGAATCACAACAAATACTAAGAGAGTATTCAGAATTAAACACAAAGACTTATGCGTTGGAAATAAAACGAGTTCCAAACGAATAGCTACCAATAAACGATCCAATAAAAATACCATAACAACACATAATTCAGTCATCAAACTAAATTACGTACAAATAATTTGGCCGGAGAAGCTCACAATCAGAGCTGGTTACAACTAGTTTTATGACGATTCGGGGTGCCCGTCGTAAACCAATAAAATAAAAGTTGGAAGCGCGAACAAACCAATAGATAATGAACTTTTATTGGTCAGTTTTACAACTCTCCCCGAGTGATTGTAAAGTGAATAATTATTGTTGGTCGTTAGCCGGTAACAGTAACGCACTTACGCGCAACCGCCCCTCCATAGTGTAGGCCGGCCGTTCTATTGTTTGGTGTTAACAAAACTCTGATTGGCAAGTGTGAAAATGAGTGGGAGCAATGACTCATTGAAGGTGTTTTGATTAAGTAAACAGTAGGTTAGTTAGTTTTTCGTTCAAACCACTGCAACACGCGATAGAAAATGTATCTGTGTTACTATTTTTTACATGAATTACTGGAAATTGGTTTAATCGTTTTTGTGTTACTGTTAAACGGCTACTTAGCACATAACTAATCAACAATTTCATGATAAACTACCATAAAAACGTAGGGCCACCAATCATAATTTATGTGGAACACTTCTAACTATCGATTGTACCAATTATTGTAAAGTGACTATTAAATAGACTCTGGGTACAGATAGCGGCATGTTTATTGCGTCTAGTGTGTTCCTAGCTTTATTGCTATATCCGCAGCCATTAATAACTGTTGTGGTAAGCGAACATTTCGTATGTGCCGTAAATTTTGAATTGGTCTCGTTATTTTATAGGGGTTAACTCGATTAACGCGTAGGGTAGGTTTATTGTATGTAGCGGAGATTATCGCAGATACATACGGACAGACATACATACATGGTATTGTCTGAGCATACGGCTGCTCGTGTCTTAGAAGGCTTAGCGTTGAGACATGGTATGGGGTATTGGGGAAATGCATGGTGTTTAGTTGGCTTGTTATGGGTGTCGGTGATGACCACCTCAAGAGAAGCGACATTTTATTTAAGCTCCCTTAAAAATATTCCTACCTTCATATTTCCTGCTTTTACAAGTATTATGACGAAAAGCGTTTTAAATTGCAGACAGATTATTATTGCTTAATGCAGCAGAATTCATTATTATGATTGTCTATTTCAGTATCTACCAAAGCAAAGCAAAGTTACGTCTTTATAATTATAATAGGTATAGGTATTTTAAGATTTAGCCGACGTATTTTATCTAAAAATTTAATAATCTATCAAAATGTATGGCGTTTTAATAGATAACTTGTTGGGCTACCTTGTTGGTCTTCTGGTTGCAAGCGCGACTGCTGAGCATAGGGTCCTGGGTTCGATTCCCAGGTCGGGCAGTGTTATTGGGTTTTTCCATTAGGAATTTCTCAGAAGCAGCCCGGAGTCTGGAAATTTGCCCGGTTAGTGGCAATAGGCTCGCCCCCTATTACATGGGACTTAAACATAACTGGCGAAACGAGGTTGTACTAAAGAACACCTCTACTGCACCATTCAGGGAATACAAGGCGTGATGTTATGTTTATAACTTATTACGTATAACTTTTTCAGTGTTTCTTCGCTTTGCAAACTTTCCACTGATCCAAATTAGAAAATTACAAAATGCTCTTCGTACCCATAACAGCCTGCCGCCATAAAATTATAATCTACACCAATATGCAAATGTAACTCCACCGAAATGTAGCTTAATACCTAAACCTATACCAAGTAGGTTCGAAGGTATGTTCCCAGGAACAAAACAGTGAGGTTAGTCGCACAGTTAAAGGAGTCGTGTAGAGGACAGGGCAGGTCGGGTGAACGATACTATCGAATCACGAACGTTCCCTAGAATAGGGCTGAACGGGATTCGGGCCGGTGGTGAATGTCTTGGGTGTTTTGGAGGGTATTTTTTTGTTTAGAGATCGAAGAACTCTGCAGTCGAGTAATTATTTAAGGTGGTGCCTTTGTAGAATGGGTCATATTTTGAAAGACATCTGGTAGGCAGAAGAGTTTTGGAGAGAACAGGTGAACGATACTATCAACTCACTAACCTTTTCATGATTCTCATTCGGCCAGGTGGCGAAAGTCCCGAACTTTGTACTGATGTTGACGACTTAATCTATCTAATACCTTTAAACGAGTAATTCTTGTATATATATAATCTGAATCTCGGAAACGGCTCCAACGATTTTCATGAAATTTAGTATGCAGGGGATCTCGAGGGCGATAAATCGATCTAGCTAGGTTTTATTTTTAGAAAAAGTTGATTTACCAAAAAAAATCGAGCAAAGCTCGGTCATCCAGGTACTAGAGATAATCTAAAGTGAAGTGACATTTTCAGGAGCTTCCTTCTAGTGTAAGTTGGTATGTTCACAGTTAAAAGAGTCATGAAGAGGACAAGCCTCACAGCTAAACGAGATTCGACCGGGTGGTGACTGTCCCGGAAGCTTTTAAGTCTGGATCAAGTGATTTTTAAGGTTGAATACGCAATCTGAAATAGTTTTTTTCCATGTAAGTGCCTAACTAGTGTGCCAACACATGTTAAGTGGTTGAGAAGTTGTATTTAAGTTAGAGTGCACGTCTTTTTTTACCCTTAATTAAACTTAAGGTTAGTTACACAAATAAAAATAACTTATTCATTTATTCCATCATCTACTTTCATGACTTTTCCAATGAAATTATCAAGTGTATCTATTCTTTACAACGGAAAATATTTTCGTATTCCTTCAGTGTTTTAGTATGTCTTGTCAATCCTGAACAGTATTCCTTTTGTGCAAACGGTGGATTCCTATTTGAATAAGAAACTTTTCTAAAGTCGACAACCCTGAGTCGTAGTTACATGTTGCTATACATACATACATGTAGGTACAACATTGACGGAAATCAGGGGATGCCAATACTTAGTTTTACTTTACAATTGTTCGTTTCCTGGTTCCTTACTGGTAGTGTAGCAGAATAATAATTACTATGAATTAAATTAAGGACGATATTTTATTAGGAACTTGTAAAAATATACGCAGAAAGTAATAATATAACATATTTTATTTAAGAATAATTAGGTAAAAATTAAAAAATTAAAGCGTAAAAAAAGCTTTTAACCGTATACATTTGTATTTATAAAGATACTTACTACCTACTTATGTATAAATGAAACGTTATTTTAAGGGAATATTTCAATACCGTCGGATAACTTTTAACTGAGAAATAAATATGGCGATTTGGCAGATTTTCTATAGAAAAACTGTCAAACCGTCATAAAAACCACCATATTTAGAAAAAGGCCCTAAATGAAATTAAAAGTAACTAAAATCCTTCCTATACCTGCGTTTCTATAAATTACAGCAATTCACTATACAAACAGCATAAATCTTATAAAAGATTCCTACCACTAAAATCAATTTTAAACCTATAAACTCTCACATAAAATATTCCATCCATCTTTATAAAACCAGCCTCAAGCAGACGAGCGTAGCTACTAGCCACATAAGAGAGATCACATCTTCAGCTGCCTACGTAACTACCAACAAACATACATAATACAGGGTGTAAACTATTCTGCCTAGTTTTTTCCCAACTATTTTAGGGTCAGCTTCCAGTTTTACCAGACTCGGCTGAATACCAGTATTTTGCGCGGAGCGACTGCCTTCAGACCTCCACAACCCAGTTCCAGGATAATGCCAATATCCTAAGGTTAGACCGGTTGTCAGACTTTCAGACTTCTGACTTCCCGTAACGACTGCCATAGGTATTCGTATGCTACCCGGGACCGACTGTTTAACGTGCTCTCCGAGGCACGGAGGGGTCTCGATGTGTAACGAACGGTCACCCATCTACGGACTGACCGCGGCAAGCGCAGTTTAACCTCGCAAATCGTATGATCCGCGCGGTTCACTTCATACAGAGTGTA
The DNA here is from genome assembly GCA_910594945.2 of Amphipyra berbera. Classification (NCBI taxonomy): domain Eukaryota; kingdom Metazoa; phylum Arthropoda; class Insecta; order Lepidoptera; family Noctuidae; genus Amphipyra; species Amphipyra berbera. The sequence continues at coordinate 19,650,595 of OU343128.1, forward strand.
AACTAAATCATGTAATTCCTTAAAACCGCACGATCTACTGGTATAGATTAACTCTGCACGAGATTTAGCTTCGTTCAAAATGTGATATTTCGATGCAACGCATAAATGAATAGAAGCCAGGCGAGACAGCTGGCGCATGACTAGCGCGGTATCGTTCCGTGCAGCTAGTTAGCTGAGGGCGCTAAATTGTTTCACGTTAAGAAAATCATGTTGTTTTTTTTAAAATTATTGTTCTGTTGAATGCAAAAGAATCCTATTCACTATTGTCACTATTAGACTACGAGGTTTAAAGGAAACATGTGAATTTGGATACACCCTGTATATAGGTACGTATTTATAGGAACACCGGCCATGTAGCCTTCGTTTTATTGCAAACGGGTCTACCCATATAAAATTGCAATATTTTAATAAAGGACCTTCAATGAATGTCAATTAATTATTATGAAAATAAAAATGTCAGTAAATATTGATTAATTTGTTAGCATTATTCGAGTGTTTTTCGTCCAATTAAGTAGATGGCTTATTTAATATAATAAGCGTGATTATGTGCTGTAAAAGCTAGATTAGCATAAATGCCTTAAGGCTTTTGATCTTGTTTTATTTTCTACTGAATTTATTCACAGTGTTAAATAATTTTCCTTTAAGACTTAAATATTTAGGTATAATTAAGTATGTATATTATTATGTGTCTTTATTTAGGGATAAAACACACATATTTATTATTCAATTCGCATTTTACATCGGTTGAAGTTCCGCATGCTTCAGTACGCTTACACATTCTATAGAATACTTTTTCAGCTGAAAGCACACAATTTCACATGTGATGCGTGTATCTAAAAAACCATCGAGCATTTTTCGAGTTGATGCCGATGTGATTAGTCCCTACATAGGAAAAAAATCTTAGCATTTCATGCTAAAAACGGAGAAGAACAAAAACCGAATATCTGGGTTTTTTGCCCATAGTCGATTTCAACGACTTTTGGTTGTATACTTTGGGTAAAAAAGTGGGCGACGCAACTCTACATAGAGCAAATTTTTATCAAATAAGACGTGATGAACTCTACTTCTTTCATTAACGAAAGTCACCTACAGTACCTACAGACAAAACATTTAATATCTTAAAAAACAACCATAATTCACTGGCCAACAAAATGTAAAAAAATCTAAAAGTCAGTTGATTTAACAGCCAATAAAAACATCTTGTCGAGTTATTGGCTGATTAAATTGACTTACGGCCTACAAAACACTGAAAAACTTGCATATTGTACTTAAGTAAACGCTTAGAAAAAAATATACATGACTTCGTTAAGGCCACGGGAGGCACGCCTATGCGCTGAAATGGACGAATTATCGACGAATACATTCCGTTTTTATCGATACATCTGCCATTTATGATGTTTATAATTTACTAAGGTATGTTTTAATTAAGTGAGAAACATTGCATTGAAGTAGTCATTATTCTTAATTGAAAACGTACACAGCTATTGAGCTTGTCGAACGAACTCCTATTTTGCTCAGAGCTACTATCGAAGAGTAAGAAAAACAGTCCAGCTGAGTAACAAAAAATAATGGTGAAGTCAAAATATGTCATCGTGTTCATAAATATTCAAATACCCATATTAAGTCAACACAACCATTACCAGCTCATAAAATAAGTTATTATATTATCAAATTATTGTTCCATAAAACAAAGTTCCGAGCGGTATGCTCCAGTAAAATTGAGATGTTGAAAATTCGGGCCGCGATACGTCGACGTCCAATAATTTTTCGTATCGGCTAAATAATTATCTGTTATCGTCGATTTGGCAGGCCAGGTCGAGGACCGCAAACATGGCCGACCTGTGCAACGACAGCAACATAATATATCAAGGAAAAAACAATTTACTTTGTGGATAGATTTTTTGATACATGATTTAAAAACACGTTTTCATTATTCAATACAAACAAGAATAATGTTTGAAACCTATAAAGATTAATTCCTGAACTTTTTGCGACAAATACTTCCACACAACTCCACCTCTTTATATAATACAAACACGCAACGACAAAGTTGTTAGTTTGTAAAATGCCTTATAATCTTTCGCCATATCGTAGAGAGCTTGAAGCGCACCTCAGTACCTACGTGATCTAGTTTTTACTCACTCCAACTCTTAAGAAATGAGATTTAAATCCTGATTTAACGAGTTGACACGTACGTATAATGCTATCCAGCATTTTTCAACATGAATAGCACATCCAAATAGGTAGAAAGATATTCGTGAGGTTTTTCTTTTGCCGACTGTACGTGGAGCGAGCCTTGGAATTCAGTTTTTAGCGTCCGGTTGACTCTTCAGTCGCCATATTCGGCGTCCGAGATGAAACGGACTATAGTCAATTTAATTAATAGTTCCCACCGCTCACCTTCCGGCGGTAAAGCCGATGAAGTCATTATGCATGCTTACGAAATATTAAGACAGGCCAAGAGACCCTTTATCATTTTTTTTGACACCTGATTATTGTATAGGTATTGCGGCAGTCGTTGTTAGTGTTAATTATGACGGGAAGCGGCAGTTAACAATCGGTCAACATGTAGGACGCCATTATTTTCATTACGGGGACCAGTAAATTATCTTTAATTGTTTCGATCGGTTGTAGGTATACTTAAAGCGGGTGTTATTACGGCATTCTACATACTCGGCGTGGAGACAGTCGGGAACATCAAAAGGTGCAACGGACTTAGTAAATTAAAACATTGCAAAACAGCTATACCGTAGAAGTCGCGCTTGGGCGACTTCAAAAATGGCATCGCGCGTCGACTGGTGACGGCGAGTAAGTTTTTCGCGACCGTCTCCACTCGATAAATAATGGCGGTGACTTTGACAAAAACTCACCTAGTCCTGTTCGGTGGCCGGCGGCGCGCGCTCCCCGCGCTTGCCCCGCAGCTGCCCCGCTCGCCCTCGCCCTCGCCCCGCACTCGCCCCGGAGCTTTTTCTGCCCATTCCACGGCGCCGGCGCAATCGCGAACCGCTCACTTCCATCATTACAGACGTAACCCTAACTATTTACACCGCTACTGGCTAAATAATAACTACTTATATTTATGGCAATTTGTTTAACTTCACCGACTATTAAAACTGCAGGAACACGATCACGTTTACACTATACTTATGCGAGAGTATTGAAGGATTAGATGGCGCGGAAGGTTATTCTGTTTCACACTGTCCGTATTACGATAGCGGATAATTAATTTAACTTACGACTCTTTATTTACTTAGCTTTAAGGGTACGAGACCGGGTCTCTTTGGTAGGCATATTAAATTTGTACAATGTAATATAGTTCGTGACGCCGACGCTGCCGAGCAGGGAGCGCTACGATCGCACATAAAGTAAAACGCACTACGATACACCTACACTATGTTACACGGAAGAGATTTCTACAAATTGCACTGGTTTCCAAACGCGAACATCTTCGACGATTACGCGGATTAAAATATAAATGTATATAAAAAAAATCAATAAATCAACAAAAACAAAACCCGAAACACAAAAATAATACGACCCGTTTCTAGTCTAGCATTCAACAGTTTATTGTTCCATCATTCGTTTAGAAAAACATTGTGTCTAGTTAAAAATTAATTTAAAAATAATCACAACAACCGAACAACACTTAAATAACGAGAAAATAATTACAAACAATTTACAAAAAAAAACACAAAGCTATGGAGTGTTCGGCGGACTGCGATTGTATCACTGGACAAGGCTTTGCGCGCGCGCATGCTTAGTGTTCGGGGTGCCCTTGCGCAGCAGCCGCGGCCGCCGCCGCTGCCGCTGCCGCTTTTTGTGCTTGTGCCTGCTTTTCTTGCTCATTCAACTCCTTTATAGCTTGGATCTCCTTCTTTAACTTCATCCTTCGATTTTGGAACCATATTTTGATTTGTCGCTCCGTCAAACAGAGAGCGTGCGCCATTTCTATGCGTCTCCTCCGTGTGAGGTAGTGATTCGTGTGGAACTCTTTCTCTAACTCTAGCGTTTGATATCTAGTGTACGTTTGTCTTCCTCGTCTTCTGAGGCCGTTCGCTCCTGTAACAAAATAGAAAAAAAAAATTAATAATCAATAATCATTATAAATCAAGAACCTTTAAAGTAATGGTTGTTTGGAAAAAAGTTTGTGCATTGAACCGGCGGATCTGCTTTCAGCGAAGCGTTTGAATGTTGAATGGGATTGGTTGTCTCACGCAGCTTAGTTCAAATGACGTTACAATTGGCGGTGACGACAGCTTCATTTCGTTTAAATGTCGATATTGATATATATGCGCAGGCGCAGCCTTTGAGAGCCACCGACCGGGAATTAAGACTGGTTGCAAACTTGATTAAGAAACATAAACACGTGTGGGCGAAGATGCGAAATTGTTGAGTTTCAGAGGCAATATAAATGCAGATGCAGATACATAAATCGAAACAAAATATTCAAGCTACATACTAAGCGAATTTTCCGCTCTCTAGCTTTGATTCAGTAGGGTGTAGAGTATGAAAATACAAGAGTATAATAAATCAATATTGAGCTTCAATCGCGGCGAATCGGAATGTCTTACAATTGCGTACCAAGAACTCGATTCGCGACAGGATAACTGAATAAGGGGCCTATAGCCGTGACTCGCGAAAATTCGACTGATTTCAGGGCTGCTCTACCTAACTTGTGAAAATAACTTTGCATAATTTATTAAAACTGTGCTTACAATTTTAATTGTATAAAATATAATATTTTTATGAATACGTCTTTATCTGTTACTTTAAATGTAGTTTATCCACGTGGTACAGACTTTAACTTTCATTGTTTTTCCTTAAAAAGCACAATCCTGATGATTGACCTACGGGAGTCAAATTATCTCTATCGAATGTACAATGGCTTGATTAATTAAGATATGCTACTTGCCAAAACGATAATTTCGATATGCAAATGCCTGCCGTAAAATCTACAAAGAATCGTTTTTCAGGATTATCCCGTCAAGTTTATCACATAGTTTCATTAGGTACAAGTCAATATTGAGTAATGACATTCCACAAAATCAACTTAACACCACCAGAATCTAGAAATATTAATAACGTCGCGATTTATTACAAATATATATTAATATTAAAATGCCAGCCCTGTCGAGGCGGTTATTCGAAGGCTTTCATTGCATGCCGTTCGTTGCGTGCTCTTCAACATTATGTATAGGCCCGAACGCACGCTGCGATCGCCTTATTTCTTTATTTTTCGGTGTCGAACTTTCTCAGTAGGTATATTATATATCAGATTAAGACCAATCAGAATGTATCTGAATTTAATTTGGACTTTTTGAATTGAAATAAGTATGCACACGACCTAGTTGATGTTATCATCATTGAAAAATTACTGTTCAAGTGATCTGTGATGCGTGAAAAGATCAACATTGCGATTCGATCGAATATGTTTGCTTTTTATTGACATTGAAGAGGTTGTAAAGTAATTTTCATGTAAATATTGAGGACTATTTTGTAATTTCATTAATTTTTTAAGGTGCGCACTTACCAAGCCGTTCAAACTGCGTTCACGGTGGTGGCCGCGGTGGTGATCAGTTACGGCAATAGTACTTTTATTGTCGTATTCAAACTAAACAGGACGCGTTTTGATTGTAATTCTTTCCTTTCTTTTCGAAAGTTTGTATGTATGTATGGATGTATGGATGTTTGTTATTCTTTCACGCAAAAACGGCTGAACGGATTTGGATTAGATTTGGCACACAGATAGAATATGCCCTGGATTAACACATAGGAAACTTTTTATCCGGGTACATCAAGTAGTTCCCCTAGGATGCGGGTGAAACCGCGGGTAATAGTCTAGTACGTCAATAAAAGAATTGCAGTAACTGATCGCCACCACGGTCGTCACCGTGAACGCAGATTGAACGCCTTAGTTTGTGCGTACCTTTACTATAGGTATTGTTGCTTTGGCAGCCAAATCAAACTGATTCAACAGCTTCAAATTAGGAAAAAGGTTACTTAACTTTAGTTTATACTAGTAACTAGATGGAGATTACACTTTACGTTAGCGCTAAGTTTTATCAACTGTTAGTGTAGACCAAATAACTGAAATATTTATGTGACAGTATTTATTTCAAACAAGTTACTGCTTTACACATTGGGAGTTAAATCTTTCTCTTTCAGTTTTAAGGCATAGGCCACCAAACAATAAGCAATGTTAGCCTAGTGGTGTGACCGTCGGACTACCAAGTCATAGGTGTCGAGTTCGAACCCAAGGCACGCACCTCGGACTTTTCGGATTCATGTGCGTATTAAACTATAATTATCACTTGCTTAACAACGGTGAAGGAAAACATCCTGAAGAAACCTGAAATGCCTGAGTGATATTTCTCGACGGCATGTGAAGTCAAGTCAGAGGCCTATGGGCGGCATAAACTCTGACACCAGGTTAGTCACTAACCACACGAAAAGAAGAAGACCAAACAATTGCAGCCCATCAAAAAAAGAAACACACACATAAACCAAACTAAATACAATGTCATAATCAAACTACATGATCGATAAAACACTTGAACAGAACACATTGCCTTTCGTTACTGGTACATCCAAAATAAAACCAAGATCTCTGCTCGTACTTCTCACAGCATAAAAGGGTACGCGAACAAATTTAATGGCTTAATTATCTCAAGTAGTGAGATCGGAGCCTGCGTAAGGGCCACGCGGCTCTTTTCATACATCCTTATCTACCCCCTTAAGTTGTATGGAGTATGGTTTAATCGGAATCGTGAGAAAGCGAGTAAAACATGCCTTTTGTTAATATAAAGCTCATTGGTTTTGTTGAAGCTTACTAATTTGGGTATTGGGGACCTGATAATACGACAGAATTTTAAGTCACAATGAGGAGTTCTGCCTAGCCTTTTTCCAACTATGTTGGGGTCAGCTTCCAGTCTAACCAGATGCGGCTGAATACCAGTATTTTACACGGAGCGACTGTCATCAGACCTCCGCAACCCGATTGGGCAATGCCGATATCCTAAGGTTAGACCGGCTGTCAGACTTTCGGGCTTCTGACTACCCGTAACGACTGTCATAGGTATTAGTATGACACCCGGGACCGACTGTTTAACGTGCTCTCTGAGGCACGGAGGGGTCTCGATGTGTAACGAACGGTCACCCATCCACAGACTGACCGCGGCAAGCGCAGCTTAACCTCGCAAATCTTATGATCCGTGCTGTTGGTAATTAGCCACGAGCCCCTCTCTCTAATGAGGAGTGTATGTTATTAAAAACGAAGTGGAGTATTCTTTTAGAGGCGATAGACCCGCTCCTTTTCATGTAGGATCTAAGACCAGTATTGGTACAATGTGGGTTTACCTCAAACTTCTGCCTATCCACTCCTCAAGGATGAAATTTACGGCATTTAGAAATATTGGGAGTCATACTTTGTTGACGGGGTCGCGGTGTACCACGAAGGAGATGGCGGGACAAAATGGATGCGTGAAAATTGGAAGGAAGTAGCGAAGGTTCAGGAAAAGTGGGGGAAATGGAGGGAGGTCTTTGCCCAGGAGTAGAACAGCATAGACTGATAATAATAATAATAGTTGGTTCTTGTTTCAACAGAAACATTGAAAGATCAAGAAGTGATTGTTTGTTGAAAATCAAATGCACATACCTACATCTTTGCTGCACTTTGAAGTTCTAAAGTCATTACAAGAAATAACACAAGAACGAAACCTTTCTTTTCTTCAATTTCTCCCCCACCAAGTTAAGTGCAACCTTTTTAATAATTAACAAAAATTCTTGCGGCCACTGTATAGTGGGTAATTGAGTGACGCTAATTACCTAACCCGTAAAAGCCTTCTGGGGGTACCACGTGAATTGTGAGGCCATTGCTTATGTACGAGTTATTTACGGGATTAACTGCAAATCGTTGTTTATTTCGAACAATTGTAATCGATTGTAGGAAAACCAAACTGTAAGAAGTTTGAATTTAAAGAAAAAGAAATCCGGCCAAGTGCGAGTCGCACTCGCGCACGAAGGTTTCCGTACCATTTTCTATAAAAATCACGTTTGTTGTATGGGAGCCCCCTTAAATATTAATTTTATTCTGTTTTTTTGTATTTGTTCATCATCATTCTGTGAAAATTTCAACTGTCTTACTATCACGGTTTATGAGATACAGCCTGGTGACAGACGGACGGACGGACAGCGGAGTCTTAGTAATAGGGTCCCGTTTTACCCTTTGGATACGGAACCCTAAAAAACTCTAACCCTGTATACGAAGTTAGAGTCTTGCTTTCGTATGTAAAGTCTGGGAGTAAACTTAGTGAAATGCAAAATTTCTTGTAGACAATGGCCTGGCTAGCTATAGAGTAGAATATGTTTAGTGTTTGGTAAGCAGACAATCTCTACATCTTTTCTGTGCCTAATCACTACATGATTGCTAAGAACGATACTGTTTTGAGAATTATATTCACTACACAGTGTGCTTGTTTGGTGATTATATAAACTTTCAAGCTTAATAATATTCCTTTTAAGACCAACTACTTTTGACCAATCTTTGATAATACATATATTCAAAAAATTGTTAAACAAAAGTTGCTTTTATTACGAGAATTGACACCTGAAACTTTCTTAAGTCACTAATAAAACACAGTGTATCTTCCTCCTACCCTTTTCCCAATTATATTGGGGTCAGGCTGAATACCAGTATTTTACACAGCGACTGCCATCAGACCTCCGCAACCCAGTAACTGGGTAAAGCTGATATCCTAAAGTTAGACTGGTTGTCAGACTTACGGGATCGGGTTTCTGACTACCCGTAACGACTGTCATAGGTATTTTTATAATACCCGGGACCGATGGTTTAACGTGCCCTCCAAGTCACGGAGGGGTCTCGATGTGTCACGACAGGTCACCATCCACGGACTGATCGCAGCAAGTGCACCTTAACCTCGCAAATCGTATGAATGGCGCGCTAGTTGATGAGCCACGAGCACGAGGTAGTAATAAAGCACGATGTATATACATATACTAATACTCATAAATAGTGACAACTTACTGTAAATTCTTTCAGTAGGTATATTTAGTGAATCGATTAACCCAAAAAACCAACATCAGCTTGACGAATTGACGAATGCACCACAGTTCTGATAAACAAATGCATTAAGACTCATTACTCGAAACAGATCAGGCTTGCTTGCATGTTAATTCGGAGCTTTCTCTCTGTATACCTACGTTAATATATCGAATGAAGGTCAATTTGGAAGCCACGACTCTTGAAATAATGATAACTTGAAATAAACGCTGAAGATTATTTGCAGACGTTATCTGGCAAGGTGGACGTGATAAGAAAGAGGTCTGAATTTAAATAACTAAATGGAATACATAGTTAAAAGTAAATACGTCAAAATTTGGTAGAGGAGTGACCAGTCTTTTAACAAATAGTCAAGTGAGAAAATCCCTTCACGATTTGTACAAAAAAGATGTTATTTACGGTCATAAATGCGTCACCCATGTAAATAAACAAGACATAATCTGCGGAAATCTATGTTGCTTCACTTTTCCCCTCACACAAAAAACACAAAACGACCAGCGACACCGCACGTGTGCCAACTAATTAGGACTACCATAATTCCAGTGTCAATTTTCGCCTTGTAAATTCTCCTCAAAATCCGGAGTACGCCGTAAAAGCAATAAACATGACACAAATGGCTTCATTAAGGCAAAAGGCGGCGTTTGTGGCCTAGCAAAAAAAGAAGTGTAGTGTCACACAAGCCTTAATAGGTATATAATGATACCATGTTTCCGTTATGCACAAATCTGAAAAATTATATCATCTGCGCAGACGCATTACGTGTTCCGGAACGCAGGGCGGGACAAAGCGGACCCCGGAGGTTACGGCTCATGCTTACGAGGTAAATAAAAAATGGACCTACCAGAATTTTACTCATTATATAGCATATTTAAGCCCCGTTACCCGTAACTGCCAATTACAAGTTTAGTAATCATAAAAACGAGTGATGAAATTTGAGGTTTCAAGCAAAATAACCAACACTGAAGGCCCAAAATGAATGTACAAACGACAATAATAAAGCTATAACTGTGTGATCTCAATCCGATCTTGATTGCATTCGAGAGTGGCCCGGGGCAGTCGATTCAAAAACAGGTTAAACGAATTTCTGTTCGGAAAGGCTCAGCGCATTAAAAACGCAACATTTTTCGTTGAAAAACAACCAGAGAAAATTACAATATAATCTGACTCCCAAAAATTCAAGTTCAAAAGCAAAAAGACAATGAATGCTTCCAAGGAAATCGACTCGTAACCGTTCCCAAGATTCCCTTCTTACAAGTGTCGGGCACAACCCGTTCTGCAACACGTGTCGCAAACAAAAGAAACTTGTCCAAGTTGCCTCCCTCTCCCCATCGGGCGACAAAAGGATTGCGCAAGTTATATTAGTCGTAAAGAATTTCGGACTAAGATCTATAAGGTTGTAAACCGCTCGTAATTCACAATGGTCCCGCAGTTGCGGAGGACATTCGCAACAACTGTTGTTTGCTTCGATGTTTTAATTGTTCCTAATTCGTAAAACTTTTCAGCGTGATTTACAAGTGTTGTTGTAGCAGATCGGTTGCTTTTGAGTATTTTTTTCAATACCGGCGAACATGTGGCGCGCGGTTGACAACGCGGGAAGCGGTTATTTACACTTGTGGGATCGTAAACGGTTTTTAATGACAAAAACAATAGCTGTTAACTTTTTTTATGCTTCAAACATAACTGTAAAGGGTGTTTTATAGTTTCAGCTTAGACGGATGGGTTCACGACGGAACGGGACAATTGTTTAGCATATTTCAATGGAAGGGCGACATTAAAACGGATCACGTCGACGAGTATGCCCACGCGCACAATTTTCTTCGATAAAATTATGTAAAGTAGATATTTGCGCTCCAAGTCTAATGAGTCAAATTAAGATAACATGGTGTGTTCGACTGAGCATAACATGTTCTACAAGTCAATAAATGTGTCTAGGACTTGTCGAGACGAGGCTGGGTTTGCCTATGATACTCTAGCCCTATTACATAAACAGAACCTATATAATTTTTAGTTTATTACAGGTCTGTCTAAGTCGTATAATTGCAGCTATAGCTTTTAATAATAGGCATAAGACGCACTCGTAGTTTAAGAGACTACATAATATGAGTTCTGAAAATCGTTGAGGCTTTACATGTGTACGTATCTCTTAGTTACAGTTTTGCCTATTTGCATATACGCATTATAGAGCCATTATCTTTACAAAGCTGCCCACTTAAATGGCTTTATAATAAAAAATAAACCTATCACTATAATTTTTACATAATTTTATAATACGCATCCTGCGTATACCTATCTATACCGGTATACATTTTCGGTCATTACTTACACCATATTTTTGATCAACATGACGCCATAATGGAATGCATATCCCAAAATCGTGTTCAGTGCACTTTTTTAATACATTATCATCTCATTACCCACGATCCGAGCGATTTTAAATAATAGCGAACGCTAATTTTAGTGAATTTCCTTATTACATATTTCCAGCCAACGGGCTCGACGAAACATAATCACTCAAATTGGTAACTCGAATCGCAAATTACAAAATTGATACGAAAAAAATATTCTGGCAATGGTGGGGAGGTAGATGAAATTCTTAACTGTACATATGTGTGTATGTGTGCGCATTTGCGTATGTAGGTGGTACAGGTAAAAGGACGCACCGGCGCTGCTCCCACCTGGGTGGTCTCAGAATCAACTGACCGATTTCGAAGTATATAAACACCGCGCTATAACACATTGGCTGCCGCACTCCTTTATATCTATACGAAGTGAATTATTGTTTAAAATAAAAGCTCACATGAATTACTGTATCAATACGCGGTGTAATTAAAGCAGTGCTGTAGGGTCCGCAAGGCAATTTAATGTAGAATGGTTATTTAGTTAGAGTGTTTTATAACATTGATTTGTAGCTTCAATAGGCGGCGCATTATTAAGTTAGTAAGAACTTAAGTACCTGTAGCTAAGAAGAAATAAAATTTATATGAGTGTTATTCATGGGAGGATACTGACTCGTAAATATATAATGGTCAGAGATTCCCATTGGCTCGATTCCTAGATAGGACATCTGAGGAATTAATTCGCTGAGTTATCGCCTTAAATTCCTCGTAAAGGCGGAATAATATACAGATCCTAACGATGCCAACATCGCGGCGTAATTTTAATGTACTTTCCAAGATGCCGCTGCTTTCCCGCCATCTGCGGTGCCGACTTCCAATCAGCTCACTAGATGTGTATCGACTTGAGAGCTTGCTTGTTATCTCAAAAACACAATATGAATAATACATTAGTGGTCGGTGTAAGAGTACGCGCACTCTTAAATTGGCAAAGCTTAATTGACTCAAAGGTTGAAAATGAAACGGAGGACTCGAGGCCTCTACCGGCAATACGGCAACTTTTTATGTAATCAGTACTCGACGGACCGCATAACGGAATCAATTTAAATCGGTTATGTGAGATTGCGTATAAGGGTTGGTAAGGTCAGCGAAACCAATTAGTTAATAAAAATTGAATTATTAATTATGTTGGGAAACTACGAATTCAGATTGTAATCTGTTATTGCATTGAGAATGTATTTTTTGAAATCGCTCAATAACTTTGTGTATGATCTTTTGTTTTTTTTCGGCAACAGGAAATTATAGCACTCCAAGCCAACATTTGCAGCACGTATATAATGTAATCAATGTTGATAACATATGTACATAATATACCTAGTATTACATCTCTTTCTTCTTAGCCTATCGCAAACTACTTTTTATTAGTGGACATACATTTTTTTGGAGACAGCCTGACTTGAGTAGTCTCAGGCTCTCTCCAAAAAAGGGAGGTAATGCATAGGCATTACGACTATACTAGAGTCACCACGCTGTGCACGCGGGTTGATGACCGCAACGGCATTGCAGGACTACCTTATGTATTTACATAATGTTGACAGACCCATTTCCAGACCGCTTTGGTTAAAGGCATGGCCATTTTTTACTGTTTGGTATGTGAACTTTTTGGTTTTTCGTGGAAATTCCGCGCCGCAAAGAAAAATCTTAATTTTTACAATATTTATGATTGTTTATAGTTTAACTTCACGTGCATTTTTCGAGATTGCCTAGTAGTATTACTTGCTTATCTACTAGTTTTCACAATGAGTATGAATTGGAAAAAACTGCAACTCATTATATTTTTTCTTACAAAGTCGACTGAAGAAGGCAGAGTGACCTATACGAGACCACACACCATCATGAAAAACTAATTTTCATCTTACTAATACTTGTCTTGTAAATATTAACTTCCAACGCATCGTAAACTTATGCTATATAAAATAATGCAATTAAATTCATACTGCAGTACTAGCTAAAGGTAATCTGCGATTCCTATTTGCCTTAACTTACCTATATTTAATTAAAAGCTAATATCATTTAGTTTTCAATGCGCTGAGCAAATTCTCTGTGATTAAACAACAGTGCGGAAAAGGGTGGGGCAGGGCTGTACGCTTTTATCAGTTACGGTTTCTTGTTCTCTGTCTCATATTATTAGTTTCAGTTGCAGTGGGAATTGGCTAGAAGAAGATGAGGAAGATTGTTCTAAATTATGTAGGTATTTTTATAAGCCACTGTAAGCTTAGGCGCATGCTAAACGCTCAATAAATATCACATTCCAGGATCGCGATTCATATATTGTGAAAAATATAACGTATAGAATCCACCTTAAACACGTACCTACAGTAAAAACGCCAAAAATATGTGATCATTGTTAAAAGTTTCAAAAGTAATTTATGAATAAAAACTTGGTTATAATTACATTTATTTAGGTATTTATTATTTGCTAAAAAAAACCAGATCAGAGAATTGTTTAAAGATTTGTATTTAAATTCAATTTAGTAAAATTGTAAGCTCCTGTGATAATGAATTTATAAGTTCTGAATTATTCATCGACTTATGCTGCTCACTGTACCAAATAGACTGAGTTCTAAAATTATTTAAATACTTTTTGTTAATTAATGAATACATCCATGCATTAGTATATAATATATTATGGGCTAAGTGGTGATTATTTATTAGTTATATTATATGACGTATTCTACAAGTGTTTATTTTATTAAATCTCTTTAGCAATGGTTTTATATTAAGATGAAACATTATGAAGGTTTATAGACTACATAGTATGCACATACCTGATATGTAAATTGTAACCTTTTTATATAGACGCGTTTTAAAATATTCAGGGTTGAATATTATCGGTAAACATATTGTGTAGGTTTTAATCAAAGGAGCAGAGGCAAGCCGATACTGGTGTATGTATTTAATATCGGAGATAGCTATTAAAGTAATTGCGAAGAAGTACCTACATGGTACTAAAGACATGACGCTCTCAAGGCGTTTACCGAGAAAATTAACAATTTGCAAACCAAAATGGCGTCGCCAACCTGATTTTTTCCGTGCCCCTAGATGATAATTTCGAAATGCCCCTGCAAACGTCAATTATCAACGATGGTGTCGAAGATCGACATCACGATAGTCGTGTTGAAATCACGGAACCCGTTCATGAACGCGCCTTGTGCCTAATTATACCTACTGCCCTTTAATTTTGTTCTCAGAAGACGTACAAACGAAATTAAATTATAATACAATTTTCTCTTTTCAGAACATTAAAATTCCAATCATAAACTGTAAAGCTTTAAAACTACCCCTAAACAATGTTTGACCCCTTTCCATATCACTTTTCGATATATCGTGCCGATATTAGGCCATACATCAGGGTTGAACGCAATAAAAATTGGACGTCCCGGGAGGATTAGGCCAAACCCTGACATATGTGACATGTAAAAGCCTCAGACTATTTCTTTTCTAAGGGGAGCCCGGCGTGTGTTATTTAAAAATCAATTTTAGAAAGCACTTAAAACACTGATGTGCTTCAAAGACATTTATGTGACGTTTTGAATGGGCGGACGACGCGACGTATATTAATATGATGAACACATCAGCTGTTACTCAAAATAAATGACTCAATAAATCAATAATAGACTGTTATTAAATACGAGGTCATGCAGCGTATAATTTGCACAATACATGAACATCAATAATGTCTCTATCTATATGATTTAACAAGGGGGCATGTAGCAAGCCACTTGTACAAGCCAAAACTACACGAAACCATTGATGCAAATAATTTTAACATAAAGCGAACTTCTGAAACCGACGCTAACAAGATGCAGCTGTTGCGATCTCTCAAACGGAGACCATTTTGAAAAACTCGTTAGAGTTTTCGAAAATAGAATATAAAATGTGTCACTCCTTCCTCGATAAATCAGTCGTGATGAATGTATCCAAGTTAGGAGCGGTGCGCGCCGCGTGACGGGGCAGTCCCTCATTGGGTGGCGTGGTCGCCATATTGCTCCGAGCTTGTAGCTGTCAAACTTTGATATATTGCAGCTGGCTTTCTCTAGTGTGCGCCTTGTCTTATGATCACATTGATCACAGATGAAATGAAGAATAATTCTCTTTTAAAGACTTGCAAACTAATATTTCCAGTGATTTTACAGCTTTAATGTTTTTTTATTGTAGTAAAAAACGTAGAAAAAAGGCTAATCTTTTGATTTCACGGGACGTTTTGAGAAATTGACGTTTTGTTCCCGAGGTGTAAAATTATAGCGGGCACCGACTACTGAGAGATAAAGCATTTGATTTATATTTTGACATTTTAAGCGAAAACATTCGTGTTTTTGTTGTAAACCAAATTTATTGCTACAATAAAAATGACAGATATTAATATCAAAGTATCAAGACTGCATTTAAGGATTATTTATAGTTCTTCGAATTCCCACATAAAATCTATTTAAGTAACACCTACTAATGTACCCGCATCCGTTTTAAGAAAAATTTAGTTAACTAAAGTTTTAAACCAACATTATTTACTTAAGAAACCCAACTCTTCATTTAGTCATTTGCCATAATAAGAAAATTCTTCGCTTGCAAAAAAGTGTCGCGTTTGGCGTTTTGCCGCAAAACTTTATGGATGTACTAACAACTTTGCAGGTAGACCACAAGATACGCACGAATACTTATCATTAGATTAGCAAGGAGTTATATCTCATCTGCCATTCGATTTTGGACTTTAAGTTGAAGTATTAAGGTTGATACAACTTTTTAAGATGCAGGTATTAAAGTGTCTGATGAAACGAACCGACAATTTGCCATTTAGCGTGCATAAAAGCGAATCATACTGATAGTAATCTGGTAGATATCATGTTATTATAGTGATTCTCAATTGTAGAGATAGAAAAGCAGTGCTGACTGCCACTGGAGAAGAAATGTAGAAACTTGAGACTTTTTCAGTCGATAGATGGCGTTGTTATGCTCTTCACTTGTGATGTAATCATAATTTGTATTATTTTCATGTACGTTATTGTTACCTAGCCTTTGTCACCGAAATACTTTCATATACCTACGAAACACATTAAAACTTTTATACACATACACACATACATAAACTCACGCCTTTTACCCATGCGTAGAAAGTATAGAACGTATCAATGTATAACGTATTATTTATTTAATAATCTTTACATAGTATAAAACAAAGTGGCTCCCGCTGTCTGTACGCTTAGATCTTTTAAACTACGCAACGGATTTTAATGCAGTTTTCAACAATAGATAGAGTGATTCAAGAGAAAGGTTTATGTGCCCCACATTCATGTATCTACACTGCACCCGTGCAAAGAGAGATTAATAAATAGAGCGTATTTAATAAATAGAGTACATATTTTAATTATCTGATTATGTATTTAATTTAGTTATGTATTAACTGCCTTGTTGGTCTAGTGGTCGTAAGCGCGATTGCTGAGCATAGGATCCTGGGTTCGATACCCGGGTCGAGAAAAATCTTATTGGGTTTTTCCACTAGGAATTTCTCATTAGCAGCCCGGAGTCTGGATGTGTGCCCGGTTAATGGCAATAGGCTCACATTGCATGGGACTTAAACATAACTGGTGAAACGAGGGTGTACTAAAACACCTCTGACAAAATGTTATGTTATATTTAATTAGACTAAACTATCTTGCTTTTCGATCTACATTTAAATCAATAGAATCGTTTAAATTGCTTCAATCTTCAATACAAAATTGAAACTAAACCGCCTAACCTAGATTTATCTGCAAACCGTACGCCATTTCAATGAATGCTATAAACTAGCACTTGAAATAAAATCGTGGAGTTGCTGTGAGGTTTATTAAATTGATAGGCTGGTACCTCGATCCATTACGTGATACAACAAAACGACTGTTGACACAACCCATCATTGTAACCGCTCATGAAGCTAGTCATTACATTGTAATGTCCCACGTTTCTGTTGTATAAGGATTCATTTCTGCAAAGTAGTGTAATTTTTCTGTTGTGATTGTTGCTCTTGTATCTGTAGTTACTGTTAAAGAGGATTTATTTTCATTTTTGATTTATATTTACAACTAGCTGCCCGGACAGACTTCGTTCTGTCAAAAGTTATTGGCCTGTAGTGGGAAAAGAAAAGTGTTGTCTTTACTATTTTCCACGCAATGTTTATGTTTTTTCTCTCCATAAGAACTATCCTTGTGGTTTAAGGAATACATAAAAAATGCCGAATTGGTCGAGCCGTTCTCAAGTTTTGCGCTTACCAACACATTTGGCGATTCATTTTTATTTATATAGATAGATTTAATTTACTGCCTCATTGGTCTAATGGAGGCAAGCGCGACTGCTGATCATGAGCTACTGAGTTCGATCCCCAAGTCGGGCAGTGTTATTGGGTTTTTCCGTGTGGAATTCTTCAGTAGCAGCCCGGAGTTTGGCTTTCTGCCCGGTTAATGGCAATAGGCTTGCCCCTTATTACATCGGACTTATACATAACGGCAAAATGAGGGTGTTACTATACACCTCTGCCCAATCCTTCGGGGAATACATGCGTGATGTTATGTTATGTCATTTACAATCTATATCCTCATTTTTTCTAACTGAAACGAATAATTTAAGTTAACGTCAGAAACACAAACGACTTGAATTCAAATTCTTCATTAACCTCGTTCGATCATTCGAAATTTGAATACGACTTCGGAACAACAAAACAAAATAACAAATAACAAACAAACATAAATTTATTCAAAATACACGTATCTTATTCCAAATTCACATTCGAAATACAAACTTTAAATCCGTGAGTTCGCCGAAATCCTGTTGCGAAAATTTTAAACGGCTGAAAGACAACAAAGTCACCTGAAAAGGAGTTGGTATTCAGGAGCTTCGGTAACCCAAGTTGGGCGTAGCCGCGTAACTTAGGTTAGACTTAAGTAAAGAAACCACAGCGCCGCGTTGTCTGAAGACCGACTTAAATCTCAGACGATGTTAGGACTTGGATACAATATATGAAAGGATTGAGAACTTTGAACTGGATTTTTTTGCTTTGGGCTTTATTTTAAGTTCGTAAAATTAAGTTAGGATTCATACTGAAATGCGTAGCTTAGTTTGATGTTTGGTACAGTTTATAATTTTACAGGAGCACTATGAAAACTTATTTACCGTGTCTTTAATCTTGAGACTCTAGTTTATCGTGTGACAGTTTACAGAATGATATGAATAAAACAATCACAAATGAAGACAAAGCCAGCCTTTTATCTTACTTTAACTTAGCAAAGTTCTGCTTCAGTGTGTATTGTACTTAAATGCAAATTTTGCCGCTGAGCCGAGGATGCGCCGAGATTTTACCGGCATTTGAAATAAATATACCAGATTTGCAGTCTAGAGTTTTATGTCGAGACGTTACTGTTTCATTCACAACTTAATTCTTAGGAAACAAAGACTACCTACCAGATTTATACAACCGAATGCACTTAATAGAGTAACTTGGACTCATTTGGATCACAAGGGATGAATAAAGAATAATTATTTATGTATGTTTATCTCGACAATACAACAGCAGAGATACGTCATGCAATGCCGTTGTGGTAACGGAAAAAACAATGTTACGTATGAAAACGTTGGTTCCTTTAAGAAAAATATAACATCCATGAACAATCCGAAGTAGTCTGTAAATAATACGGTCGACGTTGTTTAGTCAGCGCGTCACGATACAACACCAATAAAATGTTCCCTCCCGAAACCTGTGTCAATAAAGATAAAGGAAAACTAATATCAAAACAAGAATAGGTACGTGATAAGAAAACATTTATTCCCTATGTTTAATGCATGATTTGTCATAATTCCCCGGCCTCCCCCGCCCTGGCCGTTGTTTTGTATCTCGTGAGGAAATGGGCGGTTATGATTTATCGTTTATCTTATTTATCTCGGACGCGGAGAAAAATTATTTGTAGGGTAACATTGGAAGTATTGCCAGGTTTATTAACAAATGTACCGACGAGATTGCGGTTGCGTAATTGCAATTTATTCGCGTTGTATGCTCTCATTCAGTGATAACCTACAGTTAGTTTTACCATATGGGATTGGATGTAAATTACGCATTGTTCATATTCATTTCACGTAAAAAGAAAAGTTATTTGTTTCCAATGAAAATATTTTTACAAATACAGTAATGACCAGATACAGTACGTTGCTATGTAAGTATTTCACCTTACATTGCTAATATTAACATTTATTGCACTCAACTCAAAACAAAACGCAGGTGAATTTCCACATAGCAATTTTAATTCATCCCTCTGCAACATAGAGGCAATAAAGCCGCGAATCAAAAGTTGGCAGTAAATCACAATACGGCGTCCGCTGCCCCGTGTTTGCTCTCGCCCACATAATCCGTTCATACGGCGGTAAATCCATCCACCAGTGTCGCGTACAACACTAAATCATCATAAGAGAATCCAGCTCTATACGCGTGTACTACACAAACTACACATATTGCTGATTCGGTTTGGCAACATCGCTTATACAGCGAAATTTACTATACACCACTATGAGCGTGCGATTTATTCCCACATCCCTCACAAAACAAAGGCATCGAATAATTTTGTATTTTATAATACCAGAAAAGTTTTCCGAAACTAATAACGTTGTACCTACATTCGGATTCATTATCCAATCGTCGAATATCGAATGGAGCCGCTGAAAAAACTCACCGATTTATTCGATTCTTTTTTATTCGATTTACGCTCGGCGCACCAGTTACTGAAAAAGTTTGCATCGTAATGCAATCGTGTGGCATTAGTTTTGCCGTTTATCAGCGCGTTCTCGCTGCTGCAAAGCTTTGAGGGATTAATCTAGCGGCGTGGTGCGGAATAAAACTGTTACTTTAAACTCGTGAAAAACTTCGCATTGTATCGTATTAAAGCAATGTCATCATGTTTTCGTACTGAATTTAGATAAGCACTAAATTCCTAATCCATAATGCATTATTAGGCTGCTACTTTGTCTGGCAAAAGCCCAAGTTTAGTGAAGTTGCACATGCAAGCTTTTCCGAGTAGTGTACCGTTGTAGAATACAACTATTAAGCAATTATGTGTTCGTTAAAAAAGGGACCACAAAACAATAAAAGCATTGGCTAAACAACGTGTGCACACGCAATATTTGTTTGTGAAACATCGCAATTTTTAGTTGAGTGCTGTGCGTGTACCGTGGCCTGCAATTTGGCGTTTTCGCTCGATTTATGCGAATATCAGCGCCCCGCGGATAGCGGACAAACAAGCGGAATTTGTTGTTGAAACAGAGCTATTTTTTTGGTTACACTTTTATTTACATTAGTAAAGAGTAGGACATTTTACACGTTGGACGATTTAAAAAATATAAAAGGAATGAATTTAGAGTAACGGCCTGAAGCTTTTTGAAAACGTTTCGTGCATCGGTAAAAGATTCTTTCAGCTATAGTACATTAACCCTGATTTTGCTAAGTTAGTTTCTCCTACAATGCAGCTGCAAAAAATCACAAACAATATATTTATTTTGAAATTGATTATTAATATTTTTCTGTAGCGAGAATTTTTCAGCACTGAACACTTGCTCAATCAACTAAGCTATAGGTATATTTAACCCTCCTCCTACAACTTTTTGCCGCAACCATAGTTTAAATCGTTCAATCACCACATAAAGCATTGTCATTACAGTACGAGGTCTGTTAACATATGTGGTCTCGAACAATACTCTGCAGATCAGTTACGTTTGTTAAGCCCTGTCTGTCTGTACGTCAGAGGTTTATTGGACAAGAGATTGAAGCGATAGTCCGCCCGCCAACGACGACCAACGAATTGGGTGTGTGCTGTCGCGGTAGGGTTAGGTTTCTAGGATTGAAATTTATTTCATTCGTGAGTTTTGTTTGACAGTTCCGAATTATTATTATTTAGTTTCAAACGGTTAAGAAAATGGCAAATAAATACGCTGCGTAGTTTTTGTTGCTAGGAAAATTTTCAGGATTTAATAATATACTTAACTATGCAAAGATAATCTATTTATTATATAACAAACAACTTTTCGAAATAAGAAAATGAAATCATCACCCATACGGGATTAAAAGCTCAGCTTGTCGAGTTTTAATTTTTACATAAAAAAACATTTTTCCTATAATAATGATAATTCTACTGAATTTAAAATAAAATCATATCACGTTAATTTTAGTGATGACTCTACCTAAAAGGCCACAGCTAGTACTACTAACGTAATAATAAATCATTTTTAAAAATTCACCTTAAATTTTGCTCTATAAATTCGCCTATCATAATCTGAAGTTGATTTGGCAATTTGCCCTAATTTGGCGAATAATACGAGCGAGGTTTAAAACCGTTTTTCTGAGCATGTTTACGGCTGCCTGCCGTGGTTTATCTTGCAGGACAGCTAAAAGAACCTCACAATAGGGGGCATGCTATCTGCCTGGGAATTTTTGATGTGGAGAATTATATTTTTAGATTTAAAATGTGCAGAGAAATGTTTAAAATGATGTTGTGTACAAATATGGGCCTTTTTATGTTTACATAAAGTTCCATTTACTAAAAGACAAAATATTTGCATTCCTGGAAAAAATATATTTAACGCCTATCGATAATATTTATTCTTTAATTTTTAGAATATAAATTGATTTGTAAGACATCAAAAATAACATACTAACATTTTACTACTAACTCAAATCAAAATCAACTACTTCTCCAACACAAATCCTTTCCAACAGAATATACTACCCATGTACATACACTTGTAATTACGTTCATAATTAAACGCCAAAATAAAATAGCTTCCCGTTTAATTTTAAATACTAATATAGTATAGAATTTATTGGGTTTATCTGCAGTCCCCGCGGCCAACGGGCGGCCTGTAAACAATGCTGATATGAAATATTAGTTTCAACCGAGCCATACATCTAGCCCGCTTGTTATTAACCTTGCTAACTTTACTATTTATATGTATCTACATACGGAAACCAAGTTTTGTATTGCGAATATTGAATATTAAATTGGGTTTGTTTTCCTGTTTGGCGTATAAATACGGTTTATGTAAAATTTTACATTGTCTATACCAAAAATAGATATGTTAACAAGGAAATTGCTATTATGTATCTAATTTTGATACACAAGGTTATTTCACTTCAGATTCTATTTATGATAAGGATTAGTTTTATAAATTAACTTATAACAAATTAATGTCTACAGTTTACACTCTGAAAACCAAAATTGTCGCTAAAATCTCTATCATCTGTCTATAACTAAATAGTCAATACCAGTCTTGAATGTAACAATTAGCTAAACATGAGTAACCATCTCTCATCTCTCGAACCCAGTCTCAGTCAGTCTCCAAGTTTCAGTTTATATATCCGGTTTAGACAACGGACTTGCGAGTACGTCTCCCAGTGTCGCTGTATCTATTCCCGTCTGGCTAGATCTGTATAGTTCACTTAGTTCTTAGGACACCAACAATGCGCTCGCTATGCGAAGTCCACTGATATACACGCTGATACAGTATACCTACGTAAGGATGTTACATAAAAAATATATGAAAATATAAGGAGTTTTTATGAATATGAGTCAAAAAGAGATGATTGTTTTATAAATCATAAACAATTAGATATCACGATTAGAAATATACATGCACTAGAGGATGGAAAAAAAATTGTAATCTTAGGGCAGATTTTAACAACGTTACATATCTTTTACCTGAGGAATCAATTTGAAGTTTTGTCTGATTTCCAAATATACTAATTAAATAGATGTAATTTCAAAATTTTTCTTCGGTAAAAAATTATCTGAAGTTGGTAAAATCGTCCTTTAGTCGAGAAAGAGTTCTCCCGTTGAATTGATAGAATTTAAAAATAATTATAAGAACTAGTAGATCCCTAAACACAATACCAATATAACTAAGTTGAAATGCTGGAAGAGTTAAACAACAAATTTTCTTGAGGACTCACAATTAAACCAAATACTACTTACAAAGTCCTCACAGCTAACTCGCATAGACAGCGCGACTACCAGTAGGTCCAGAATTTAGCCGCTGTTAATTTGTCACAGTGAATTAGCCACGGACGGGGGTAAATGATAGCGTTAGCATGTTGCACCCTGCACCGCCAATATGCTCGTAAACGTCGCACCACGACAATTTAATACCTAACTATGTATCTAGATGTCTATCTCACTAGATATACGATGATTATTCCGGACCACTATAAAATATTCTTAGTCACGTAATTACAATTTTGAACGTATAAATTGTTTGTCAGATTGTAAGCAAATTGATTTGGTTAGCTGATGAACGTCCAATTGATTAGTGTAATATTACCAATTAATGGTGTCTTGTTTTGACTGCCATATCTTATGCTAAAAGTTTTATACTTATAGGAATTAAAACCAAAAACTCAGATTTGATGAATTGAATTGCTATAGTTGCTTAAAAAACAAACATTAAACCTCATTATGAAACTGTGAATCACAATAATTACACATTTCATATAACAGATTAAGAAATCATAAAACCTTTGTTCGTCAAACATGAATGAAATGAACCCAGTCAATTAACCGCTACTCTGAACAATAACTAACAATTAACAAAGTTTGGAACAGGACTCGATGACACCGTAAAACGATTTAGTCGCACCAATTTGAGGACCCAAAACAAACTTGAAAAAGGAACTTTAGAAAGTCAGGACCATCATAAAAGTCCAACCAATACATTATTACGGGAATATCGTAAAAAAACGAAACAATACATTTTAACTTTACAGTTACCTTTGTACTGTAGATAAAGGGAGAAAGTTGCACAACGGTCAGCTTTCTAAAATTCGATATTGTTTGTCTATTGTTCAGTATAAAACTGTTTCTGGTTGAAAGAAAGTTCGCTGTTTGAAAAACTGATGACGGAGTTTGGGTGGGTGAAGTCCAGACTTAGTGCCAAAAAACGTACCTATGTCCAGTTTGAACGGCTCTTGAACGAAATTATGAATGTTGGCCACATCTCTACATTCATCAATGGAATATTTACTAGAATAATATCTACGAATACTAATATCGATGGAGCCATAGATACAATAGTGTGTTAAACATTTAATTTTAATGGGAGAAATAAAACCGATATCATTAATTTTGATGCTGAATTCAGTGAACATAAACGAATGTATGTATGACATATTCCTTATCCAGTCTAATTTAAGAAAATCAATTGAATAAAACAAATTTCTACTTTTCTCATAGATAATGTTCTTTAATCTCTACGCAATGTTGATCTAACGCTTCTTTTCACATTTTATATTGACATACAGATGAACCAACTTATTTTAAATGTTCTACTAGATGTCCTTTATTTCCAAATATTCAAAAATAAGAGAAACAATAAATCCCATAAACTGTTATAAATACCGTGCACGGCATGTACTTCAGTTTATACTTTTAAGTAGTTATAAGTGCGGGTTCAGTGTCGTGCCGGGGCGCGGTTACAGTCGCTTGTTAGCGAACAATGCTATATGCACGTTTGTGCATATCTAGATATGTATTGGGACCTGTACGGATGAAGAAAAAGCCTCCAGTTGCAGACATTTGCATTGCATTGGCTGCAATGGAAAGAATTGTAGGGAAAATGTCGAGCTAGATAGTTTCTTCAAGTTTCTTGTTTCAATCGTTAACTATTTCATGAGGTACATTTTGTTAAAGAATAAACTTGTATCTAGGATTTTGTAGATATCCCTCATACTTATAAATCCAGAAATGTAGTAGAAATATTCAATGATAATAATTTGCATTTTAACAAAATGCATCTAGTCCTCGTTTTAAATATTGTTGCCAAAAAAAGATGGACTTGTTTGAAATAAATTAAACTTGTTGGTAGTAAATAACACTGAACAATATATAAAGAAACCGCGCAGTGTGACTAATGTACAAGTAAATACGTGTTAATAGATCATAAACAATAATATTCGACTAATGTAGACGTTTACGGCTGTCTTCCAACACGACAATAACACATCAACTGTATCAAGCCTCATTGAACTAAACACGCTCCATGAATCGAAGATTCAGATTAAGAAATCAATTGAATCGAATCGTATCGAATAAAAAATCGAATAGATTCACAATTTTAAACATCAAGTTCGAGAGAATGTGATTTTTATTCATCGATGGTAATTTTATAGTCATTTTTTAACAGATAAATGTATGTTCTTCAAATTTGTGCATTTACATGTGGTAAGTTATAAACACATAGAGTTTATAAGTCTCTACCCGATGCTCAAGTGTAGTGCCGTATACAGAATTTCCACCTAATAAAAGGCCATGTTACGTGTAGGGAACGTAAGACACGCAATTACGGAGTACCCAGTTTAATAAGGCCTTCTCCTCCCTTTGCTCAGTTGACGATATGAACAAAGACGGGGGAAATATGTGAAGGGCGGCGGATCACGGTTGATTGGTGCAGGTATACGACGAAGTTTCACGTTGAACGTTAATTAGTGCGTTCCTCACGTTCTCAAGCGTGTATGGATGTATGTTCGCGAAATTATGTCTCGGTACAATTAAAAAAAGGTGCGGCTAAACGTATTAAATCCTACTTCAAATCAGAAACTGTTGAGCATTTTATGGTCTTTAGAAGATAAAGTTGTTATAAATTCATGTAATCTCGGACTGAATGCGTCGTTAATACAAGAAGCAATTTGATGTGCAGATTAATGCGCGGAACAATTTATAGACAATTACGGTAACCAACGCCGCCCCGGGATCAATTAACACAAAGGCGCTATTGCAAATTAGACTAACTGGACACCTATCTAGACGCCTACCGGTATTAGATATTCATGATTGCGCTCCAACTACCACAAAGATTTATTGCACCGATCTGTAGATAGTGATTTTCAACGATACAGTAATCTACTTTAATTAATAATTAATACCAACAAATGATTTGTGTTAATTAATTAACCAACAATTCCATTTTATCTATGAGTAATAGACACACCTTGAGACATGACTATTTCTGATAATCAACAATTTTAAATGACCAAACACGCCCTAGAACAAATACTTTAGATTGAGATTTTCGCAGGTCTAAACAATTTGTTAGTATTTTCTGGAAGGCTTGCCTAAAACAAGTGTTGTAATTGGTTAATATATTTAGAGGCGAGCCCGAAGAAGTGGGCAATCTATCTAAGTCCATCCCAGGACGCTCGAGGCTCGTAAATCCGCCAGTCAGAGTCACCACTGCGCTCCCAAGAGCTTCCAAACAGTTTTATATGGTCAGCTTAGTGTTATTGAATGTTTTTATTGGAAATGTTTAGATGGAATCTTTTTTATCAGATGGAATAAGCAGCAGCGTCCACCTGTACCTACACTGATAGCATCATACTGTGAAAAGCTGGTTTCCGTAAGGGTTGTGGAGGTCAAATGCAGTCGCTTCACGGAAAACCAGAAGCCCGCTATATAATGGATGGAGGAACTGGTCTTGCATTTGCTAATGACCTCACGACCAGTTCTTTTAAGCAAGACGGGCAGGCGGACGATGTTAATTGGTCCAAAGAATATAAGCATGAAGAAGTAGCTGTTCACCTGAACACTCAATATAATATTTTATTTAAGTACTTCTACAAGATTTCTCTGTTATTTAGTTTTCAACGATTTTAGGTTAATCTATGTATAATCTAGTATGAAACATTAAAGAATATGTTAGGTACATGGTGTTTTTTTTAATGAAATATTTTTTTTTTATATATAATATAGAGGTGATTATGGGCCTCCTCTTTGAACGCTTCTGATCTTGGGAGGATAATAACATGATTGCAGCAAGGTGTAATAGTTTACAAATGGATCCACTCGATATTCAGCCTCGTACGGAAAATAGAGGAGCAGAGTTTTTGTAACCGCAAAAACACAGCAAAAAGTAATACTTAGTAAGTTGTAGTAAGGTAATAGATAACACCTAGTGTACATTCAATCAACCAAGTAATAGACGGTTGTAGTGGCAATTTAAAGTGAACAAAAATTGTCGCGTGTAAATATTGCCTTACTTGCTCGCACGTCATTAAAGCGATCATTCCTAGCGAGCCCTCGTACAAGGTTTATGGGCCCCATTGCTATCTATCCCATTGTTAAGTCGACCAACAGGTGATTTTAATTGAGTTTCCTATAATAAGAGTACGACTACTGACTTTCAATGAACGAAGAATTAAGTA
This sequence comes from Amphipyra berbera, assembly GCA_910594945.2. Taxonomy (NCBI): domain Eukaryota; kingdom Metazoa; phylum Arthropoda; class Insecta; order Lepidoptera; family Noctuidae; genus Amphipyra; species Amphipyra berbera. The sequence continues at coordinate 19,678,259 of OU343128.1, forward strand.
GTTAATATTTTTTATAATTCTGGTCAGTATGTCTCGGTTATTATCCACATATTTTGATCGAGATAATATTGAAGTACTTAATAAGTAGGAGTGCTTATTTAATCATGCTTTATTAAAACCCAACGAAGATTTCAATTAACGATTTTGCCGTAGGTATCTTATCGAATAACTTGAAATTCGATTGATCAACCTGCGACTAATTCATGTTTTTCTCAACTAAATTTCGTGCAAAACATTAAAATTCAAGTGGAGAATTAATAAAGAGATAAATAAATTTAAGAGCAGCGGGAATGTGGGTCTGCCGTTACGGGCCCGGTTCGCTTTATGTGCATATCGAAGATGGATGGCGCAGTGTGCGCTGCGGCAAGGCGCGGGCGGGTAGGGTGCGCGGGGGCCGGGGGACGCACCGCCCCCACCGCGCTCAGTAATGGCCGCGACCACTCCAGCCCCGTCAGACGACAAAAATGCCATAATAATGGCCCCTGAATAGTTTTTGCTGCACCGCTCTAAATACCCACTGAGCCCCTAGTACGTGACGACACGCCGGTCATCTCTCTTTTATTGAGAAATTCGTCAGTTTTATACCCGTATGGAAAAACTACATGTCGAAGAGCCGGAATCCGGTTGTGTCATTTCAAACACTTGATAAGTATCGTTTGGGAACTTTTTACGTGCAGAATTTCAGCGGAGCTTCTCTCGTTTAGTATTCGACGAATGCGAGGTTTTTATCCGCCTTAAGGATGGCACGGTCACCTTCAGGACGCTTTAATTGTGAACCAATAAGAAACTTATTTCTTCTATAGACTCGAGATGCTCCACTCCACTGACAATGCCTTATTAATGGCTATTCGCATTGGAAATATAAAAAAATGCACTCCGAAGTTCTCAAGCGACCGGACTGAATAAAGCCCTTAGCTAATTTCTGTATACAGTATTTATGTTACGAATCTTCGGAATATAAATACCAACGAGTGTAAATTAAATATACGCCAAGGTTGAATTGTTAATAAAACAATCGAATTCAATATTTAACAAAAAGTAATGAACGTAACTTCGATGGAACACAATATTTATGGAGCTGCAGGAATTCAGAGCAGGACTCTTCGAATGCAATAGGTGTGCGTTTATGAACTAATAAAGCATTGCTGAGCAAGAATCGAAACCGAGCAAAACGTCTCACAGTCATCAAACAGCTAATTAAAAACAACGATCTGCTAATAATTGACGGTGTTATTATCGAGGCGGCATTATTGAACGTCACAAAAGGTGGACCAATTAAGAGTTTCCCCGAATGTCCGAACGAAAAGTTCAGAATGATAGCACCGTCAATTATGGCTGGCCGCCTCGCAGCCCGCTCAGCCAATTACCAACCAGCCCACCGATTGATAAAAAAGAGTTTCGAAAAATTCGCCCAAACAAATTTGGGTTATCTGTGAAGGGGAACCGCGGGCACTACGTGAGGTTACTTTCCCAAAGACCAATTTCGACCACCAAAACTTAACTGTCGATAATGTTAATAATTATAAACCAGAGAAAATTGTGAGTTGATAAATCTCTCGGAAGCGCTGACGAATTTGGAGACATAAAAAACTGTAACGACGAGGTAGAAATTCAACTTTTCACGAATACCATTTTATTTACGAGCCGAGGACGGGAAGAACCTCGAAAAAACTAGTTCGCGCTTCATGTATGAACCATGACGCGGTCGCAAGAACAATCACCGAGAATAATTCATATTCCGAGCGCGCTGCAAACATCCAGCGCCGATTTACGGGCCGCCTCTGCGCTTCTGTCGCGACCGGTATCTTAGTTACTTTCGAAAATAATTGGATTTCGATTGTGCGAGAAAAAGGCATTCGCGGGGTACCCGTCATTACTGGTTACCTTTTACAGACTGTATAAATCGTAATTGGGGATGTGTAGCGAGCGCTATCGCGGCATCGGTCGTGTCTAACGCTTGGGTACGCGGGCTTAAGGAGCCCCTTGCCTATTTAGTTCCCATATCGGTGGCTATTGGAAGGGGCGCCGGGCCCGGCGACACCTGTATGCGTTATTTTGTCGCATAAATTGTCGTCAATTCAGTCGCGAGGCGGTCGCGTCCCCTGGTTTATTGAACTCCGTATCCAGATAAGGCGCGGCTTCCACGTAGTAGCGGTGAAAATATCCCATAATCTCGTAATTTTTCCCGCTCGTTTGCATTTCCTGCAGGAGTTCGTGAGCGAGTCATGCGCTTCTCATAATTAATTCAATTCAAATCACATCGCCCACGAGTCTTCCAATTTATCTGGTGCACCTTATACGGAGCACGATTGTACTCACTGAGATTTCTCACACTATAACTATACACTGTATTCAATTTTACCTTTGCCCCCTATTTAAGTATAAGTAATATAAAGCGTGGTGCATATCGTACCAATCGTACGTAACTAGATAGTGGCAGTGTATTAGCACACAATAAACTTATCTAAGAAGAATCTGCTGTGTTTGTAGCCGCTCTCCTAAAACGTCTATTTTCCGCACAGGCAATGGAAATGTCGTCGGGCCTGGATAAACGGGTGTGCGGGCGCAGGGGAGGCGACAGAGACGCGGGGGCGGGCGCGTGTTCTAATGAGGCGCGCCCAGTGTGCGCGGGCGCTGCACTCACGCACGCACGCTAGCAATTTATGTACTTAGGTATGAATTTAAATGAATACCTACGCCCATTTCAATTACGCAATAGTAGCTAAGTACGAATTACTGTAAAAATATCAAGTTTGTGTTTTAACTCCGCCGCCGCAAGCAAAATCACATTTAAATAAACACGACCGACCGACGTAAATCAAGATTAGTGAGGATTTCCAAACAGCAGTGATACATGACCGCCAGAAATAGTTGCTTAATGACATGTCTGCCATTTATACTTAAGTGATTTCAGTACCTAGTTAGTATCGGGAACCCGTTAAAGATCATGAGTAATTTAAGTATTCACATAAACATTAATTCACTTTTTTCTCGATCCCGAAACCCGAAGAGGTGCTTTAGCTTAATAAATATTAGCAAATAGGCACTTCGTATGTACTACCGTAACGCACTGGCTTTTAAACGAATTGCTTCGCATAACAATAAAAACGCCTATAGGCCCTTTCACACATTCTAATGTGCCCAATGCTCCTTCATTTGTCGGGGGCCAGCACGCAGAGGAAATATTTTCCCAAATCCATACAGCCTTAAGGATCTCATAAAGCAGTCGTTTTCCCCACGCGAAAGTATGGAAGTGAGATTTATGTGGGGGACTTCGGTCTCGAGCCCGGGGCTTTGCGATGATGAATTGACACTTTTTCAGTGGTGCCTACAAATTTCAACTCCAACAATATACGCACCCGGAATGAACAATGAGAGGTAAGAGTTGCCGCCGTTATGGCTTGGAAAACTTTTAATGTCTCCAATGAGGTAAAGCTTCCATAAATATTCCCATTCGTGAGATTAGTAGCTCTTACTGGAAGTTGAGTAACGCAACCGACTGTAAGTACTGTTAATTAAGTTTAAAAAAAAGACTTTTTGTCATTTTTAGACGCTCATTAGTCCAACATATTTGAAATGATGTCGTGCCACCAGGGTCTGTCTATTTATATTTTAATTTCCCCCTCATTATACAGTTTGAAGAGCCATGCTCACGTGTACTTGGGGCCAGCAAAAAGTATAAACACATTATAAACATGAACGGCCCACCTCCATGGCTTCGCGTCACGGAATCTTCGCTTGCATTTTTGCATAACAAACCCAGCTATGATTTGTTGACTGCGTTTTATCACATCGACTTAACTTCGGAACAGTTTGTTAAAAAAGTAATTATTTACTCAAGCAAGACTTCAACTTTCTTTATAGCACAAGAATCTAAGTTTATCAACGTCAAAGAAAAGTATTCATAACATTGTGGTCACGTGAATGAAATAAAAACTAGCGCATGCAAAACACTTTACAATGATGACTTCATTCATTCAACGAAGCTTTAGGCAATCGTCTAAATTATAATAATAAGCGGGCGTGAGCTCAGCCGATGGCTCGTCTTAATAAAGCCATTATAAATATCTGATTCCTCGGTGTACGTCCAGTCGTTCGACGCCAAATGCCAAAGGGTTACCGGTCGTATATTTTACGAGACAAGGATAATTTAAATGAGACGTTCATATCGTCTTACTTATCGACAACCATACGTATTTTGACATGTAATTTTATACTACCTGTAGAGTCCACCTCGAGATATAAATAACTTTCCATTCAAATATATATCGATTTTAAACTTGCTTTAGTTTCGGGCATAAAACCGTCGTGATACATTCATAGAACGAGCGTGCAGTCGTGTGCTACGCCTATTATGGTTACGAAGTCCTTTCGTTAATGTATTTGCATTTCAGAAAAGATTGCCTAATTTTTTGCGCCCCTTACCGTACCGTACTCGTACCGTTTCAATTAAACCATTTTTACCTTAACAACGAATTTACACACGCGATAATAAGCATGTTAGATCGAATTCATATGTCAGTAAATTCACGAAATGATTTGAATATTTTTGAATTAATATTCGCATATTTTAAGGTCGCTGACTTTCCAATAAAAACTAAACTGGAGGTAGGTATATTCGATGCGGTAACCGGTGATTTAAGCGGCCGGCTAGCTAACAATAGTGGTCTCGGTCGTATGAATAAAACGTATACAAATTTAATCAAAGAGAAATCTATTAGTAAAATGAGAAGTACGGAAGGGAGCGCACCTATACATATTCAACGAGGCACTGCATCACGAACGGGCCAATTTATGCGGCAACTCCTGAGAGTATCTTACTTTTACCTCGGCCATATGTAAAACTGGAGTGTTTCTTTGCTCGATCAGATCGTCACCTGGTGGACTCACGAATATTTATTATTTCTTAACAACACCTTTCATGTATTTTATTTGTATTTTACTTTTATCAGCTTCATGCTTACTTCTCTTATATAAATTATAATAGTAAAAAACAAGAAATTGAAAATGCACCTAGCGTGTCACATTGTTATCAATTTCATTAAAACGCTCTATAATTTTATACGTTGAATTAAATCCAGGTGAACGCTTACATTAAGCTTTATAGTATGTAAAAAGCAGGTACTGGCAGACTACCGACTGCCTAGTTGGGTCTCTGCACAAGTTTCCTTTACAGTATTAATCAAGAGCCATGTCGCGTTTTACCTTTCCTTTTTTATTTTGCAAGTGCATCTGCCCTCTGTATATAGTAATATGCTTTATAATAATATAACCTTTATAATAATATATTTAGTAGTGGTTCTTGTTATTGCTATCATCGACTTCATTCCATTCATCACTCAGAGTAATTATCTACATTCTTGGCTTTTACTGATGCGTTTGACTTCATATGCATCTGAATATTTATAATTTGTCTTCATATAATTATGTTTTATACAATATTTATCATAATTAGGAGAAAAAAATACCATCCTAGTATCATGCAATTCATACCCAACATGTTATAAAAAATTAAAAAATCTTTACAGTTGATAAATAAAAATGTGTGCCACAAGGTTGCGACCTAGGTCCCAAATATCAAAACATGCATGTAAGGCCTCTACCGTTATATTTCGTAACGTCAGTGTAGTAAGGCACATAACAGATGGTATCGCTTACAAAACGACTTTATCTAGTCACGTTGTTATGTACAGTTAGTTCTGAAAACACGAGTCGGCTGGGGGTTCCAATTTTGCTGTTATTTTGCTCCCATACGCTTACCGCATCGTTTAGGATCAGGACTGACCCGTTGTGATTTTATTGTAAGAGGTAGAGATACCTACATTAACATTCTGTTTCTATACATACCTACTGAGATGATTCCCAGATATCTAGGTATTTTTTCTTCTTAATGACATTATCTATTAATATTTATCTATAGATATATTATCATATTCTTGAGATTAATAGATAGGGCAAGCGGTTACAACTGAAATTATTTAAAAAAAAAAAACAGAATTAATAAAACTAAAAATATATTTAAATCGTGCATTTTGAACAAGACAGAGTGGAAATATAGTTGCATGTAGCGCCAGACAGGCGCTAAAGTAGGGGGATCGATGTCCCAATTGGGATCCAACTTGGACGGGGTGACGACGGAAAAACTGTCCCGGCCCTGGGATTTATTCCATACATCTTGTTTTAAAAGACTGCTACAAAATAGTAATGGAACTTTCCAGATTTATTGGCAATATAAATAGAAAGAAATTGTTAGACAATTTCTGAAATCTTGATTGCGGAAACATTAATTTCGTTCGCGAACACATGTAATATTAAGAAAGATAAACTCAGAAATTTAGTATGTTTACACATGCTATATATTTTCTCATGATGAGAACGACACGTGTAGATGTCATTTCCCCATTATTTTAGAGAACAACGATTTAAAACTATAAAAACACGTTTTAAGTATAATTTTTCCTTGAACAAATAACAATGTATTAATTTAAAAATGTATCATTCGCTATAATAAAGTTATTCTGCTATTATCTTGTATATAACAGAAATAGTATCTCGATAAATGTTGGCAATATAATAGTGGCCTTAGACATATTTGAATATCTTGGCGCGCATCGGTCGCCGGCCATTGTTGTCGCTACCCAGTATGGACTTAATTAAGGAGGGTAGAATAGGTGGAAAGATCTACGAGAATTTAGAGGATGGTCACTAGTGGTAAAGCCAACCAAATAAGTACTTATAATGGCCTGGTTATTGAAGTTCTCGAGGTGTTGATTGCCAACTTGGAAGTTATTGTATCTTGTTCAAATAGGTATAATGATAGAGAAATGGTAAGTTAATAAACATAGCAACTAAGTTACAAGAATAAAAGAGATTGGCCAAAGAAGACATATTGTAGATATAATTTTGTAGGTTTAGTGAGATAACGAAGGTAGTCGGATCCCAAATTATTTACACCAGTAACGGACAAATTCAACTTCCAATGTTCTGTCCAAGTAACCACCCCACTATTCCAAACACATCTGTCTGTCTACATTGATCCTTAGGTATGCGTTCAAAGCAATAATATTAATGTTTGCCGTCTCAACGTTTATTCGCTTTCAAATTCGGCTGCTGGGAAATCAAGATGGTAAACTTGCTGTACTTGTAGTGGCCGCTGTTCGTACCTCAGGGAATAACAAACAATATTTCGAACGTTAGTTTGAGATGCTGTGTGGTCGAGCGCACTTACTCTTTGTTAATTGTAGCTGATAAACGTAAGTCGCAAATAAATTTGTATTTGAGTGACACGCAAGCTTTTCTTATAATCTTTAAATTTTTCAACACATAGAAATTAGATCCAAACGTTAAGGTAAAAACTACTAGCTACTTAAAATTCTTATTTTGTATTCAATTCATAAATCGATATCTTCAGTTACGCTAACGCTTTACCTTTCAAAGTAAATAAATAATTCAGCAGAACAAATGAAGCAGAAAGGAAGCCGCGGTTCCCTTTATGCAATCAATTAAGTAGGTACGTCTACACATATAATTGTGTTAGCGAGTCAATGGCAAGCGTAACTCGTAATTAAAATAGTTTATTCTAATCCAGTATTCAACTAAGGCGAGTTTTTCCACGACTGTACAGCGAATATGGCGCGGGTTTTGTTAAAAGCGATGAGCGACTGAGATGTGAAAATCTCATAGAAAAATCAACCATGTTAAAAAATCAACTATTTTGTAAAGTGGTTAGATGTACTTCTTTTATCAGCAAACCAAACTAAAATAATATGTATGGTGGAATATAAAGGAAAAAATCAAATATAAATGGCTGTCGAAATCCCTTGAAGAAACTGAAAATTAGGTAAATTATGGAGCTTTCAACACCTCATTAACTGAAAAAGTTAGGTTGTATGCACGCCATGCGGGCTGGATATGGCGTGCGTGACACGCAGGATCGCCATTTCTCGCTCCGCTTCTGAGCTCGACCCATTCAGGGAGAGGCCGCGGAGTTTACTGCAGGGATATAAATTAAATGCTTACGTTTCGCTTGCCCCGCTTCGCTAGTTTAATTAAGCGTCTCCTCCTTTGTGTCTGCATGTGCGTACACATTCAACATGTTCCCTGTTGTTCTTAGAGACCACTGGAGACGCATTGTCCCATTCTATCGACCTATAGCTAAGTTGGTTTGAATTTAAATTCCAACCGTTGCTTTTGGTAGGGAGAGATAGCGTTCCTTAAAGGGTTCGGTTGATGAATCTTTTTCGTTTTGTTTGGCAATAGCTGCCAGGGGCCGTAAGTAAACTTAAAATGCTGTAGATACTTAGAATTCCCTAAGTGAATTTCCCTAGTCTGGGATAAAACGCAATACCTACAACTAGATACTGCAATTTTTAAAATCTTAATTATTTAATCTAGCAACACAAAATAATTTCTGTTTAACCCGGAGCAAGCATGCATTAGTAGTAGGCCTCTACCGAAGTAGACATTTATTAATCACCTTACGAATATGTATAGGATTATGTAGGCATTTAAATTACGACATAGAACCCTTATACATAATGAAGCCTTATGTGTAACCCAGTATAAACTGTCCACATAATAATTGCGTCACGTAAATTGCCTAACACAAAGTGTGTCAAAAAAGCAACGTTAATTTGAACTGACAAATTGTACACAACATGACCGTGAGATTAAATTTTCAAACATGACGCCCTCAATTAATTTTTCCAGAGGAAAAATTTTCATCATGTCTGTGCAAAGTCACCTGTTGTTTAATCTGGGAGAACATCGGTTATGGGGAAAATGTTTGTACATGTACCTGGTGTGGAGGCTCCTTTTTGGACTCCATTTTTTTCCCCGTGTCACAGTTTCTATCACATTCTTAAACGAACTCGAAACACGCACGCTCTACGACGAAGTTATTCGAATACTACAAAAACTTTAAGCCGTTGATAGCTCCGTTCTTTAGCAGGTACAAAAGCTTTTTTACCTTAACAATGGCGGCTTTCTCCCGAACAATAACTCAAAAAAACTACACTTTTTGTTGTCATGTTGCAACAAAACCAACTTTCTCTTTGCACTTGTGCAATAAACCGTTACTTTACAAATAGAAAAAGAAACAAGATTCACTTTAAAAAATATTTCTACAGTCAGTATTTGTCGCGTCTTCGATCGAGCTATCCGATCCACGGCACAATCGTGATGATACTGAAAAACGGTATTCTTTTATCCAGAAATCTCTTAACGAGGTTAGTTTAGGCAAACTTTTGTGATGTGATTTTTTGTTCCGTTTTATTCGGGTCCATATGAGTACGTTATATTGTCGTTTCAAAGCTGTGAGTCCCGAACTAAAGGGTTGAACTGTTCGCGCCAGTTTTGGATGCGCAGGAGTGAGCGTGATGCAACGATTCCGTTAATGGCTGCTTGGTTAGAACGGAGAACACGTTTGGAGAATAATTTGAATACCAAAATGCAGATGGTTTCTTTTATCCAAGGGGCTCCGGACCCGCCGAACTACAAGTTAATTAAGGTTTGCCCATCAATTAAATATTGGTTTTGATTGTTTTCATTTTGCAGATTAAGTTGTGCTCTTGATTTATACATTAATTGTGTTTCTTAATTAAGAGATTCACTGTGGGTTTGTGAACTGGTTGAGTCAGGCTATTTTGCAATGCTAAAAGCTTCTCTGATAAAGTATACGTAGGTACATATGTTTGATAGACGCCAATTTCTAATTTAGAGAGCATCGAATCGACAAACATGGTCGTCGCAAATCGAATCGAAGGTCATCTTTTATAAATTTTAGTCAGTAACTTATAAACCGCGCCAATAAATCGTCTCAGTCAAATCCCGCACGTTCGTATCTGGGACGATGCATTCGTTCAACGAACGGATTCACTGAGCGAAACACCAAAATTTATTGGGTTAGTAGTTGCCGTAGGTCGATAAAACTACAAACCGACAACAGAACGGCGTATCTCAATAAATCGGAAAGAAAAAAATACGACCTAGGAGAGAAAGAAACAGAGTAAACTTTTGCGTGATGCCACTCGAAGGTTGTATGACTGAAAAGAGCAATGCGCAGTGCAATTTTGTGATATCTTTTTCACTCTTTCAATGGCGGAGCTGGTAGGCGACATACGGACGTTATAGTGTTGAATTAGCATATTTATTGCTAGTTACACGACGAAATAAATTTATCTTAGGCCATTGGGCCTGGGCCATATTTGCTTTTTTCTTTGCTTCACATATTCTAGCTTCCGCTCGGCTGTGCTGGGTGTGGCTGGTGGGTTCTATTGTAATGCTTTATTTTGTTTCTTAGATGCATGACGTTTATATTATGGCCTTATAGGTATCAAAATTGACTAAAGTATAGAGTCCCTAAGGTGTAGAGGAATGCTCCCTTTCACATTTGCCCTTAGCGGTGTTGGGTCTGAATAATAGGGGACGAGTTTATTATCATTTATAATATTATTTCTAATCTTATACTACATCTGTGATTTTTTTGTTAAGATTCTGTCCAAACTAGGATCCGGTTTTCAACCTAGGACCACAAAAGTAGCACCTATTCAGACCCAATACCAGTAAACAACAATGTAGCGAAGGATTCTTAAGGTCCAAAAAATGTTGCGACCTTGGGGATCAAAGGTCTTCAGGGACACTAGGACCAATATACCTTTACCCCCTTTTGGTTTATCTCTACCATTTCTTTTTTTGTAGCTTCTTTGGATATCATTGAAGAAATGATTACATCTAATTTGATAGGTTATTATCATCATCTGACATACTGACACAATATCAGCCAGTGCCAACTGTCTCGTTGGTCTAGTGGCGGCAAGCGCGACTGCTGATCGTGAGGTCCTAGGTTCGATCCTCAGGTCGGGCCAAGTGTTATTGGGTTTTCCCGTATGAAATTCTTCAGTAGCAGCCCGGAGTTATGATTTGTGCCCGGTTGGTGGCAATAGGCTCGCCCCTTTTCATATGGGACTTAAACATAACGGCGAAATGAGGGTGTTACTAAAACACTTTTGCCCTACTCTTCGGCGAATACAGGCGTGATGTTATGTTATAAGCATTCCAGCCGGGAAGTTATAACTTTTGATCAAATATACTTGTCAAAAATATATACCTCTTACTTATAGGAGAATGTGGTCAAAGTTGTTGTTGTTTATTCGGTAATTTTATCATAAAGAAGAGTCTTTTAATATGATCAGGAAGCAGGAGAATTTAAGTAGGTTTAATTACCAAACGTGTTTATGTTTCCTTACTGTAGGTACCTACAGCAGTATTTTCCTCGTTGCCTTCGAAGCTGAACCTTACCTGCAACAATAAAAAGTGAATATTAAAAATTTATATTTTAATTCATGTAGGCGAGCTGGACAATTCATCATTATAAATAGGTAGCGCGGGCTCTACCTGCCCTCGGCACATAGCCGGCACATACGCACACTCCGTAAACGCCCTGACAAAACCGGTCTGACACGCCGCCGGCATACAAATGTACTCTCGTTCCGACACATTCTCCGTCTTTCATCGGCGCCAAAACATCACATAAATCTAACTCGCTCGCTCACCCGAACCAACTTCATGGCAATGCGCGCGCCGACCAATCAGCGCCCACTGAACCATCGCCATATTGAATCCACCGATCGCAATGCCCTCTGCCTCAACTAATGCGAAACGTACCTTGTGTTTTCCTCGCTGTTTTTGTGTGTTTTTCTGGGTTTTAAATGTTTTTCTTGGTTTATTTTTCATATAATCAGTGAATTATTGCGTGTTATGGTTTTGTTGGCTACCGTTTATAAGTTTAAATGTTGATTTTGTGTGAAAACAACGTAGTTATGTCAAAAGGACGCCACCACGTATTCCTAAAGCTAAGTTCAGTTCATGCGATGGTTTGTTTCTCAATGTTTTTGTTATATTTACATCAAAATAAACTCATTTATGCAGTTAATACATAGTTACTGCTGTATTTATAATTTTAAAATATGAAAAATATGTTATCCAATTAGAAACCAGTGAGACGATGGCGTTCGGCATACCTACCTACATACCTAACCTAACAACTTAGCATATTTTAGAGATAAACTGAATGGAAATAAGTTAAAATGTGAGTTAAAATCCTTCATAAAAATCTATATTATTTACTCTCATATCCATAGAGTATTAATATCTATAAAATAACTGGATCTTTGAATCCTATTGCTCCTCTGATTTGTTTACCCAAGCTCCTAATAAAATTGTTGCCTATATGAATGAAAAAATGAGCTTTTTAGTTTTATTTGTAAATAAATAGAGTATATTAAATATGTATTTACTAAAATGTTACAAATTTTAACGAAATTGTCTCTAATTTAGAACCAATCCTGGTTTTCTTTCCTAACCTAAAATTGATTATTGTGATGATGGATAACTTGCAAATTAAACTGCAGATTTCTCAATAATCAAATGAAACTAATCGCAAAATGTTAATGTTTTAGTTTTTCATTCATAGATTTGTATTTTATTGGTTTATTGACAAAATATATAAAGTAGGACGCCGACGGACGGGACAACTGTGATGCGCCGACGGGCGCATGCGCGAAGCTTGTAGGCTTCATTCGTTTTTAGGAGATACAAGTTAGGTACTTATAATAAACACAAATTTAATATGAATGGTAACTAAAATTAGTTAGTAAATTAGGTAAGTACCTAAATAAACGTTGGAAAGTCGAAATATCTGAAGAAAATGTTTGCGTTTAGCATTTACGGTAGGTATATATTTTTTTATATTATGTAGGCATTGATTTAATTCATATTTAATCATCATAGTAGATATTTTAAGTACACAAATAGCCTTTGCAAAAATAAAACTTAAAATTTTGTCTCGTATTTTCATTATTCTATACTCACAATTTATGTAGGTACCTAAGTATTTCATATATAATTTTGATCTCTTAAAAACCAGAACATGAATTAAATGTCACAATGCAAGATGAGAATAAACACTGAATTTCAAATACCTAATATTAAAAACAAAAGATATTTATTTCAGTTCATTTGACTAAAGTTTCAGTATATTTCTTTGGCTCACTGAAGACAAAGACGTAGATAAACTTAGGGTTGCATTGCGTTATTGTGAAAGATGAGAGTGCAACCACTCTGAATTCTAAATAGGACACTGACGGATAGCCTTGCATAGAAAAACTTAAAATATACGCGACGTTTTTTTTACTTTGTTCTTTTTTTGCGTTTTTTCTAACTTGGTTTTGCTTTTAAATTGTAGATGTCGGCGAATTAAACAGATTCATAAATTGTGTAAATTATATATAGGTACTACATAATAATTATAGGTAGATATTTATTAGTAGATAGTAATATGCCTTAAAAGAGAATTCCAACATTAGTTTAATATAGCGCCATTTCAAAGCTATTGCCGTACTTTTTCAGATAGTTCCTTTTCAGATTATGGACGGCACGAATAATAAGAGGGCCATAAAAATGAAATGTCGCTCGCAATACATTAAATATATACAACGACTATTTACCTAGCTACAGTGCAACGCTTGCATTACACAGATAAAATACGGTGCCAAGTCTTCCCGGCAAAAGAAGCGAAACGAAAGGAGAGATTTACTGTGGAAATTTTGGAAGTCAGCCGGGACTGCTATGTGGTGGCTTTCATTAATCACGCGATGGAAAAATACCATCCACTTCCGACTAACTTCCGCGCTGGACGTCACTTATTTAGGTACGGATCCAAACTTTCTCTGTAGTATCATTCTACAAGTTCCTTTATAGGGAATAATAGGGATGCTTGATGAGCTTTATAAAAAAGAGGGAAACGAGTGCTCAAATGATCCAAATTAGCTTTACGCATGTTCGTTCTAATTTAAACGAACGGGCCGGACCTAAGCCTACTTAAACAAATTTACAACGATCGTTTCTTCTGAAGGTGACCCAAATTACCATGAAAAAAGTTTAACAGCCCTTTATTTCAGAACAAACAGAGGCTGTTGGTGGGAATCCCGTGTAATCCGGCCCACTTATCACGCGTGCAAAATGCAAATTCAACCGGGCCGGGCGTACGCAGAATTAACGAAACCGGACCGGGATACGTACGTCACCGAAATTGTCAAAGTTTGCAAGTAACATTAACGGGGGATAAACAAGGTAATATGAGAGACTCCGGCGAAATCCAGAGACATTCATTATACCATAATTTATATTTAGCGCTTAAATTTTTTGAGAAAAATAAACAAAAACCAAAATCGGACGTTTTTCAAACACAATCCTCTTATAATACAAATGAAGAACGACCAAGAAATGAATTATGAATCAAAAGTGAAACAATAAACAATTCTGTCTAATTAAATGCAGCAGAGGCGTTCTATAATTCATTCTAAATCGAAAAAATGAACAAAGGAGTAGCGTGTGTAAATGCTATAGCACTTGCGCGCTTTTCAATACCTCTTCACATTATTGATTAGTTTTCTGAGAAAAACTTGGCACGCCTGTACGACAAACGCATGTAGGTAAGCGTATATGGGGGGTATTAAGGAACAATTATGAGAATAACCCTACGTATCGAGCCACTACATTTATCACGTAAACATCGCCTGTTCAATGCATTGTTTCAAACAAAATTGTATGTAAATTAAACACAAATATTTTAATGAATTCAAACAACGATTAATTAGGTACATTAATTTTAGTGACTTTTGTTTATTCATAACAGCAGTATAGCATTCAAGTTTTTCGACCTTATGGAGATTTTCGTTTATTTGATATACGTTTATGTAAATCGTAGGGTTATCTGAGGTCCAATTATAACATAATTATGTTCCAACCTTTGATATTTTGGCTCTAACATTAATATCTGGGACGCCGCACTCGGCTAATCTTCGCCCATTTTAACCAAGCTATGGTCTGCCGAATCCCGAAGCTTAGCGCCCTGTTTGTTGGCTCTAATACGCTTTTAACACCTGCGTTTTCCGAGTTATGTAATGTTTGTATGAGATAATGTAGCTTTTGTATGGAGTGTTGAATGAAATGTGGCCAGTGGGTCGACCTCGGTGGGCGTACCGGTTGTACCACTGATTGACTGATGCGTATCGACGCATCGAAATAACCTCACTCACCGTTATATATTTTTAGTACATACCTAATATATAAAAGCTGATTTTATGAATATTTAGGACTATTTGTTAGAAGGAAATATCTTTTACAATTTTCAAAAGCTTTTTTGTATTACTTATTTATCTCTATTTAATTAGTAGAGTACCTACCTATTAATTTTGATGTTGAAATTCCAGATCATTGAAGTTTTTAGTATAGAGAGTAGGTACTTCCTTCAGTTCATAATTATAGCAACACGATTAGAAGAACAACTGAAATCGATATAAATATTTAAAAAAGAAAATAACATAACATCACTCCTGTATTCCCCAAAGGGTTTAGCAGAGGTGTATAGTAACACCTCATATCGCCGTTATGTTTAAGTCCCATGTAATAGGGGGCGAGACTATTGCCATCAACCGGGCACAAATCCAAACTCCGGGCTGCTACTGAGGAATTCCAGACGGAAAAACCTAATAACACTGCCCCACCTGGGGATCGAACCCAAGCCCTCACGATCAGCAGTCGCGCTAGCCACCACTAGAGCCTAAGCAGTTGAAAAATTATAAATTACCTATATACAAGGTTAGTCGGAAAGGGGGTACTAAGCCGAAAGGGTGTTAAAGTACCCATAATAATGGATAACTTTTGTTCTACAACTTTCCCCAAAAGTCAATATTCAAGAGAAATAGCTGTTTAAAGATTTCATAAAAAATATTCTAAATTCTATCTATCCTGAGCTATGATCAGACATGTTTACATTTTACATCATATTTGGAGTCACGGATTAGAAATTTCATTTTCTGAATTCATAACTAAAGCAGAGATGAAGTTTTTTTGAAAAAAAAATAATTTTTCATGGAAAAATAATTAATCTTATTTTCAAATTTTAACACTTTCTTTAAAACAATCATCAGTGATACATTAAGTGGCCCGCGGCTTAGTACCCCCTTTTTGACTAACCTTGTATATGAACAAGATAGATCTATCTATAACATACCTACATATTAAATCAAACGCAAAACGAATACTACATACAAATAATACATATGTAACAGCTGTGTATAAATACGAATGGCACATGTTCGCCTCGATATGTCCCATGTTCCTGTTGAGTAATTAATGACTAATGAGATAATTGCATATCTGTTTCTGCTTTTAATATGCATCTATCTAACTGCCTACGTACAGATGTAGGTATCTAATCTTATACCGCAAACGCCATGATAAGATCTTGTCTAATTTATTACTGAGACATTATTTAACAGCATATCAACTAGATGCATAATATATTATTTATGATTGGAATAATTTATGTAGGTAACTTACCTTATATTATTTTGATATCTATAGACAAAGTTTTGGTAAACTTTTGAATAGCTCAGAAATAATATTTACCGAAAATATTGTAGCGAATTATTTATTTCACATTTCGATAACAATGAATAACTGAATTAAATATTAGAATCATTCGGATTTCTGATTAACGGATATAATAATAATTTCCAGCCTAAATATTAACGTACAAGCTGTGGTACAAGTTTATATGACTGCCTTGTTGGTCTAGTGGTCGCAAGCGCGACTACTGAGCATGGGGTCCTGGGTTCGATCCCCAGGTCAGGCAAAGTGTTATTGGGTTATCTCATTAGGAATTTCTCAGTAGCAGCCTGGAGTCTGGATTTCAGCCCGGTTAGTGGCAATAGGCTCGCCCCCTATTACATGGGACTTAAACATAACTGGCGAAACGTGGGTGTAAAACACACCTCTGCCGTACCCTCCGGGGAATATAAGGCGTGATGTTATGTTTAAGTTTATATACCTAGGTATTGTTTAAAATTATTGTAAGGACTACAAAGGTGAATGTAGAAAGCAGTGCGTATGTACCTACTTTTGCTCACATTTTAAATCATAGATAGATAGATATTCATTATTGCACACTAAAAGAAATAAAACAGAAGGAATACACATAATTAGGAACAGTACAAATGGTCTTATCGCTTAAAGCAATTTCTTCCAGACAACCATTGGATGAAAAGAATTGTTAAGAAAAATATAAAGGGCAGTTTGCAGCGTACAAATATGTAACCTACTAAAAATCGGGAATCAACTAAATAATAAGTATAAATTCATACTACAATACAAATAATTATATAATAATATTATATCATCATATTTTGTTTTGTCTGCTAACCGTAGATACCTACTTTCTTACGCCACTGTTTGGTAAAACCAGCCCAATACTAGGTATATTGATAGGAAATCCGTACAAAACAGTAGATAATGCGTGTCTATAAACATATGAGCCTATCATAAACAAACATGACCAAGATTGACTGGAAACGATTAATAAATACCAAATTGAACATTGAGAAAAAATAATCCTAGTTTATCTAAGTAGGTACAGGTACCAACAAAGTGTTTCAACATTGACTGTTACTAATATCTTCTCCTCAATCAATGTCTATGAATACAACTACATTTTCCAGAGCTTTTCTTCAAATGTGTTCTGTTTTGAACCTACGTGTTCTATGTTAAAGATTATTTTTGCTTACTGAGTGGGTTTTGTATTTTCCTTCAATATAACTAAGTTACAGATCTTAGGATGACTTTTGTGTGTTATTTGATGGTTGCGGTGTCGTTTTTATTTTGTTTTAAAAGTCAAAAACAAGTTCTGTGTGATTTATGGGGATATCATGACTTTTCCTTTTATTTGAATAGTATGAGTGAATTTTAATGGATAGGTAAATCTGAAGAACTATCTGCCTCATTGGTCCAGTGGTGGCGAGCGCGACTGCTGATCGTGAGGTCCTGGGTTCGATCCCCAGGGCGGACAAAGTGCTATTGAGTTTTTCCGTGTGAAATTCCTCAGTAACAGCCCAGAGTTTGGATTTGTGCCCGGTTGACGGTAATAAGCTCGCCCCCTGTTACATCGAACTTAAACATAATGGCGAAATGAGGGTGTTACTATACACCTCTGCCCAGCCCTTCGGGGAATACAGGCGTGATTTTATGTAATGTTAAATCTGTAGAAATTGAGCTATAGGTAGGTACTATATTTATTAAAATATTTCCAGAATCTTTTATGCCTCTTCGGCTATCATGGGAATATAATAGCACCATAGTGACCTTTTATGTTCCTATGCAAACAATTTTTAATCGATGTAATTAGAAACATAATTCAAAATGTGTTTTAGTTGGTCGGGGACGAAGTCATTATCAGATAATAACGAATCGTTTACACTAAGGGCCTACGCACACAAAGCGAAATGAGCGAGATACGAACGCTACTTATGCAAAAGCACGCCACAACACAAATCTATTTAAGCTCGCACGATGTATACGTATTTACAATATTTCTATTACGATAAATTGTTCAGCTAAATTTTGTGGCTTTAGCCCAGGTGAAGGCATATCTGCATATTTATGAAACCACGGAAGCCTCCTTAAGGGGAGCGTCTCGTTTTAAAAATGGCGGAAAATGTTCGTTTTTTTACCCCCGCAAGTTTTTAACAAGATCCACCTTATTTATGCTGTACTAGGGCGGGTATCTGATGAGATTTATTGTGGGGAAGCGTGACGGATCGAACAACTTCCAACGAATCCGTTTTGGCTGAATTTAAATTGGCTCCTTTACGTATTTGTATACATTTTCGATAAGACCGCGCCTAACTCGTTATGTCTACATGAAAATGCGATAAAACCTCAAACAAAAAGAAAACTGTCGCTGAAAAATGTTTAAGTCTCTTAGCTGTTTTGCCTTGCTTATGAATTATTAAATAGACTTAAGCTATAAATGCATAAGCGATTAAGTTTTGTTTGCACTGGATGCGTTGAATGTAGTTGCAAGTTCAGACTGTATTGAGTAAATTCTCTTTTGTCCCTTATATTCAGCTATAGTGACATCTTCTTTAGCATTTTCTTGGCGTATCGCCAAGGCCCGCTTTGGTCAAGGGAACTCGTGTGCTCATTAACAAGCGGCCGACTAGTTCCTTTCATCTGTGATATTGGGGGCCTGTGGTTGCACTCAGAGCGTCTGTCTTTTGACTACTTATGATGTTATCAACTTATTTGGATGACGTAATAGGTCTATATTAGAGGCATATTGCAGCACAAACCTATTTGAAAAATGAAAAGATGTCGTGATAAATTTTTGGCCGGACATCATTATACAAGGTGTATACGTTTGTGTAATTCCTTAAAACCACATGATCTGTTACTGGTTTAGATTAATCCCACACGGGATTTTATTTGGTTACAAATATAATATATTATTTTTTATATACTTTTTTAAATTATGTTTAGGACATTTCGATGCTAAGCATAAATAAATAGAAGCCCGGTGACACAGCTGGTGGCACGACTAGCACGATATCGCTCCGGGCAGTCAGTTAACTCGGGGCGCTAAACTGACTCGGGTTAACAATAAAATGTTTCATTTTTAAATTTATTTTTTGCTGATTCTGAAAAACGCCCCTGTAAGCTCAATCTGCGTTACCAGTAGACCACGTGGTTTGAAAAAATTATACAAATTCGTTTGCACCCTATATAAATAAAAATATGGCACCCACATTATTAATAATATCAAAACTACTTTTGACTTAATAAGCGGACATCAAACACCGTATCAAACAAATCATATTCCTCAAAGCACAGTGGCGCAAGTAAATAAGCATCTACATAATTCTTCTATATATCAGGTCCATTACTTAATTAAAAACAACCTTATCATAGTAATAAAATCTACTATCTTAACCGTATCAGAGGTATTCCATGGCAATTACCCACTGGTTATTATCAACTGCTGAATAGGTTGAATAAAATTCTAACAACCATGCCTTACTGCATAGAAATTAACAAACTTAATTTAATCAAAATTATGTAGGTAGGTATTTACGTTTTGAATTAAGTTGTTAATTTACTAAATCTAGTATCGCTAACGATACTTTATTTATCGTTTAGCTTATTAGTTCTTAAGTGAATCTTATCTGCAATGGCGGCCGTTTCTTGTTTTATATGGCAGGTATTTGATTTTCTTGAGGGCTACTGAGGTCAGATTGTAGGTAAAATCAGTAACTTACCGTATCATGAATGAAGGAACTGGTTTGCAAGGAGCTTTAATTCAAATAGTGTTAATGTCAAATCAAATCGACAGTTTACATAGTCAATCATCATCATCATCATCAGCCTATAATGTTCCCGCTGCTGGGACACAGGCCTCCTCTCTGCGAGAGGGAATGGGCCGTAATCCACCACGCGGGCCCAGTGCGGGTTGGTAGATGTCATATTTCTTCGAATTTTTGGTTCTAGGACATGCCGGTTTCCTCACGATGTTTTCCTTCACCGTTTTGAGAGCAGTGGTGATGAAATAAATTACACAAAGTAATGCACCTGGCTGGGTTCGAACCCACGACATACAACTCGTAAGTCGGGGCCGTTACCACTGGGCCACCACTGCTCCAATGCTCTAAGTCAATACAATATTGGAATCATTATCATTGTCATCCTCCTGCCCTTATACCAAATTATTTGGGGCCGGCGCAGTATATCTTCTTCTTCCATACACCTCTATTAGCCGTCATATCAGTGGTCACCCTCTTTCTAGCCATATCATCTTTCACACTATCCAATCATCGTTTCTTTGGTCTTCCTCTACTCTTATAACCTTCCACATTCATATGTAAGTCAGTACTCAAACTTTCCTCACGACATGTTCCTCATTTATCCACATCACATGCCCATACCATAACAACCGGTTCAATACAATATGTGAATATTAATACCATATAGATGGCATAGTTAAAATGGTTAAACGATAGTTATATAAAAGTCTGCATGAATAAAATGAATGTTTCATATTATAATCCTATTCAATCAAGCAAAGTATAATAATATTAAGATATTGCTTTATTCTGCCTAGGGCATCGTCCTAACGCAAACGCACTTCCTTACATAACAGCAATTTCTAAAATTAATTCAAACCGTAAACACAAAGTCTTATATCACGACAATTAATTTAACAATTAAACGTCAGTCAATTTAAGATTGCGCCCGTCGTCGCTTTCGATCTGTCACAATTTCTACAGGCTCGTTATAAACTCACGTCCAATCTAAATTGGCCTTAGAAACACCCAGACTTTCCTCTGTCACTTAAATATAAATTAAGACGGTAGGGGGGAAAGGGAGATCAGTATGCAGTGGTCGTTGTATCTCAGTGCAAATCAGTCAAAGGTGGCACGAGGTCAAGCTGATAAGAGAATGCGTTGACAACGCAATGTTGTTGTATGAAATTGTTCTTAATTGCTCTTGTATCCGAGTGGAAACGATTGTGCAAACTGTTCCTGAATACGCTCTCTGTTTCTATTTAAGATAACAAAGTGGGCTAAGCTTTAAAAGATAACGTGAGGATTAAATATTGTGAAAAATTCAGAAGCATGATTATACAACTTGTTGGTATTTTACATCATTACAATACCAACGCATTTTTTCTAGATAAAGGCTATTAACAGTCTAGGTAATAACTGCAGAGCACATAATTATGACACCTGCAAATTATTATTTCATATTTTATTTGTTGGATTTTAATTTGCCAATTATATCAGTCTAAAATGGAAGTTTGATCAATCAGTCGGAAAAACCTAATAACACTTTTTTCAATTATTTCATTACTCACAAAACTCTACTGTATAAATATAAAAAAAGGATAACCCGACAGTTAAATCGATTGAAAGATAATACATCGATTGTATTCACATCGCTCATTAGATCAACTAATTTATAACGTAATCATTCTTGTAGACGCATACATAATTAAACTAACGATTTATTACTTAATAAACATGAGATTGTAATCATCTATCTGTGAAATATTACCTACATTGGTTCTCAGTAGGTACAATACTGTATTAAGTAAAATATTGTATGGAGAGTCATTTTGGTTTTCCTTGAGTGGAAAGTCATGATGTAAATAGAAACTTTAGTAGATGCGCCAAAGCTTCTATTTTTGGTAGATTGTCCTACTGCTGGGCACGGGCCTTTAGGCCTTAGTCCAACACGCTGGCCTGATGCGGGTTGGTGGACTACACACATCACCTAGAACATTTTTGTTTGTTTTTTGCAGTCCTCTCCGGTGTGCAGGTTTCCTCATGATGTTTTTCCTTCACCGTCAATGCAAGAGTTGATCAAATTCTGATTTGCTCATGAATTCGAAAAGCCAATAGTGCGGGTCAGGTTTGAACTGAGATCCCTGCATGTAGGGCAAGCTATCCACCACTAGGCTATCCACTGCACTATAATTAACAAATAATTTATACTTAACAACAGTGCGGAACAAACTTAATTATTAAAAAAGTGGTATCCGCCTTTTGACTGCTCCATACTCGAGTGAAACTTAAAATGAAAATAATACACACGTATTATTGATTTCCAATGAAAGTAAATTGCCACCGCAATTAACTATAGTTAAGTTCGTTAAGAACGCATTGAAAAACACGGATTAATTAAAGAATAACAACAAAAGAGTTAAACAATTGCTTTGAGAACAAAGAAATGCTCATTAAAAGCACGGTAGCGGCCAACTAATTGCGAACAACTAACTGAAAACTTAACTTTTAACTTGATAATGAACTGACTAGAATGGATGGATACGACAAGGAAGAGAAATAGTGAATATGAAAGAGTATACTGGGTTACTTCGAATTAACTGGCGAAATATCACAGGGTTACAGGACCTGTATAAGATACCTGGTATAAGGTATCTTGATCTCTGTGTTTGTTTTGAATTTTCTTCTCAGAGCTAGTCAGATAGGAAATACAGGCGCCATCTCGTCTTAAAAAAACATTAATTTTACTTGTAAAAGTGTCTGTAACAGATTTATTTACAGAAATAAAAATCATAAATAATATAATTTATCATAAATAAATAACTTTCCTTTCTTTCTATTTAATGAAATGTACCTGTTTATTTTGTAAATATGCAATATAACATCACGCCTGTACTCCCCGAAGGGTTAGGCACAGGTATGTAGTAAAACCCTCATTTCGCCGTTATGTTTTAAGTCCCATGTAATAGGGGGCGAGCCTCTTCCCATCAACCGGACACAAATCCAAACTACGGGCTGCTACTGAGGAATCCCACACGGAAAAACCCAATAACACTTTGCCCGACCTGGGATCGCACCCAGGAGCTCACGATCAGTAGTCGCGCTTGCTACCACTAGACCAACGAGGCAGATGTATGTATGTTACTTTATATACGTAGTAGGCGCTGGAATTTCCTTACTAACTAATACAGTAGCGAAGAGCGCACACGTTGTAGATTATCTTGTTATCTTATTACTTAACTAAAGTTTAGGTATTTTTATTAGAATGTGTTC
Organism: Amphipyra berbera; assembly: GCA_910594945.2. Taxonomy (NCBI): domain Eukaryota; kingdom Metazoa; phylum Arthropoda; class Insecta; order Lepidoptera; family Noctuidae; genus Amphipyra; species Amphipyra berbera. The sequence goes on from OU343128.1 coordinate 19,701,706, forward strand.
TATTAATGATATGTAGTAACCCTGTGAAAGTTTTGCCCGTTAATTTATACTAATATTATAAAGAGGAAAGATTTGTATTTTTGTATGTAACGAATAAACTTAAAAAAACTACTGGACCGATTTCAAAAATTCTTTTGCCGTTAGAAAACTACATTATCACTGAGTAATATAGACTACGGGCGGAGCCGTAAGGACACAGCTAGTTTGAAATAACCCTATACAGCTATGATAGAAACTCAAATTTTGGTTAGGTAGTAGGTAATTTAATGATTGATAACTCTGATTAAATATGATTTCAATCAGAATATGTTACAGCGCTCCAAAACATTAGTAAATTAGAAAAGGTTAAATTAGGGTTTTTGATTGGTTTTTTCTGACTTAGTTCATGATACCAATAAAAAAATCTAAAAGAATACTAATTACTAGGACACTAAATAATGGTTTTTTTGGATGGAGTTAGCCAATATAGAAACAAGAATATCTCATTAATATTCATTTAAATATATAACTACAGAATTTTTATATCTAAATCCAATTCTATACCATTCTGTAAACACACACGCCAGTTTTAGTAATTTAACACGAGTCCACTGTCATCTCGTAGGTTATCTACCACTATCCACAATAACACTGCAAAGAACCCAGTAAAGAGCCAAAGGGAAGACATCCGAAACTTAGCAACTTAATGAGGTACCCATAAATAGGCTCATGTATTATTTATTACGTACCAAATGCATTTTTGGACTCTCGCCGCGAATGCTATTTACTGGGATTAAGTTAAGCTGTTACGCTTTAAGAAAACTAATGATGCTAGCGCCAGATAGCTGCATTTAAAATCAGGGGAATATATTTTGCAAACTGCTTAAGACGCAGGATTTTTTATTTTATAGACCATTCTTTCTTCTAAATCTTTTTTTTCTCAACTGCTTCGTTGGTCTCGTGGTGGCAAGCGCGACTGCTGATCGTGAGACCCTGGATTTGGCTCAGAGGTCTTCAGGAACACTAGGACCAATATCCCTTCCACCCTTTTGGTTTATCTCTACTATTTCTTTTTTCGTAGCTACACCAATATCATTGAAGAAAATATGATGAGATCTGGTTTGATAGGTTAACATCATCATCTGACATATCGTTGATCTAGTGGTGGCAAGCGTGACTGCGGATCGTGAGTTTCTAGGTTCAATCCCCAGGTCGGTCAGTTTTATTGGGTTTTTCCGTGTAGAATTTCTCAGCAGCAGCCCGGAGTTTGGATTTGTGCCCTGTTGATGGCCATAGGCTCGCCCCCTATTAGATGAGACAAAATATAACGGCAAAATGAAGGTGTTAGTATACACCTCTGCCCAACCCTTCGGGGAATACAGGCGTGATGTAATGTTATGTTTTTTCTACTATAATGTCTTCATCTGAATATTTATCAGATTATTCAATCTGACGAGTAATAATTTATCTTTTATTAGTATTTTTATCTAAATTGGTACTGGTTTTAAATATAGACAGGTTTATCAATATAAAAAAAAACTAGATTTTCAACCAGTAACTAACTATGATTTCTATTACGCATGTCCTTTAAAATAGTTCAATTTATCTCTATGTCGGCGAAATACTTATCGACCTATTTTATTTTTTTCTTTATACAAGGTTAGTTGAAATAGGTACTACTCCGAAAGGGTGTTAAAGTACCTATAAAAATGAATAACTTTTGTTCTACAACTTTGTCCAAAAGTCAATAGTTTTAGAGAAATTGATGTTCATAGATTTCGTAAAAAATACGCTTAAATCTAGTCAGCGGCCACGATCAGCTGTTTACATTTTAGGACACAGATTAATTAGTAACTCCATTTTCTGAAGACATAACAAATAGGAATTTCATTAAAAAAAATTGTATGGTAATAAAAATATTCGAATTAAATATTAAGACTTTAATACAGCCGTCAGTGGTACTTAAGTGGCCCGCGGATTAGTACCCCCTTTTTGATTAACCTTGTATAACGTATAACGTGTACCCATCCCATTTGTAACAGAATCTGTTTTGCTTAAACGAACCTCTTTATGTCCGTACTGAAGAATATTAACAAACACATCATTATTCAGTACTGCAACAGTTTTATCTGTCTCTACGTCACAAAAACAAATCCCCGTTCAGTACACAGAATACTACACATGTCACATGTTGTCGATATGCAAAGCGATTATGTATGAATTATGTAAAGTGCCAGGATCCAGCTGCCACTGGTACTAGCACAATGAACACTGAACGATGTACCACATACGTACCGCCCTTTTGTGTACCGATCGCCTTAACATCCGATTAAGACTAAAATGGTATCTCATTTTAATGTTTCAGATACTCTGGACTTGAATTTTGTTTTCGACGCTGCAGCAAATATTCAAATGTGGAACTACAAATGAGATGTAGAGCACGATGTTTTCATAAAACCAATTAATATGAACATCCGAACCCCCGGCGTTTAGAAATTTCATCTGAAATTTGAATTTTAATAATACATAACAATGGTCGTGTATTCATACGTCACATCAATGCTTGTTTCCACGGGCTGTATGTTCGCAATTTACGTCTCTCCCGGGAGACGAAGAGTAATGGCGGTGTAGGGAGAAAAAGTAAAAAAATCGCTACGACTCGGTCGACAAGTTCAGCCAATTATAACTGACAAGCGGCGCAGGCGCGGCCGCTCGCTCAATTTCAAGCCTTCAAGCCACATGCTTTAGTATTTCCCTACGATACATGTTTTAGTTGTTATTATTGCAGAAACAAAGAGGATACATCAATTACTAATTTAACGAACCTTTCAACGAAATCGTGGAAATAATGTTACAGGCCCGATCATAATTAATTACAATAGGCATTGCTGGCTGATTATAAGCATCTAGTCTACAGTATTACAACCATTAATTTGTTAAAAATAAAAATTCAAAACTAAATTCTTCGTTCCATTTTTAAATTCTATTATCTGCCTTCTACCTTCATTACAGGTACGTTCGAAAAGTTAAAAAGTGACACGGAATGAATCATGGCGTGCGATCCCTAAGAAATATTACACCCAAGCTGGCACCATAAAGCAAACGGCGTGGCAGAGGCGATACAACGATAGCGACACTGCGAGAACCGACAGACACCACAGAACTCGCCTTTCTGGACGCTACAGGGTGTTGCCTCACGTTGTTAACACCACTATTTAATTATATACTCACACCCACGCAAACCACTCAAACAGTCCGAAAAAATTAAACCAAATACTTAAAAAATATTCAAAGAGTCATACTCTAATTAAAGAAGACAATGGCACGTAAAGTATTTAATAGACAAAAATAACTGCGTTGGCAGCTATGCAAGTTGCGGTTAACACTATTTTCACATAATCAATTTAAAAAGTCTCGTTTTATGTACGAATGAACGTCTAAATTAGAGCGGCGCGAAACTTTTTGAGATTATGTTTTTACCATTGTATAAAATAAAATATAACTGTGCGGTAGCTATCGCGAGGTAATTACACCGGTGTATATTTTTTCGTGAATATAATCTTTAATGCGTCACGGAAAATGATAATAAAGTTCTAATTAGTACGATAAGAGCTTAATTGAGGGTCCGAAAAAGCCTCACGAAAAGAGCCACCTGTGTGCGACTCCCACATATTTTACTCACCAACACAGGGACGTAATGAAGCAATTATATATCGATATTTTTATGCATAAAATACTTGGCGGATATCTGGTCGGGCCGCGTTGGAACGTTCAGAAATAAAACAAAGCGAGAGGTTATTGTTGGCGCGGGTAGGTGTGTGCCCGTCTCGGTTATCGAGCTTTTAACCCGACGCGCGACACGTCGCGACATCGACACGATTTATCGCCTCACTAGCCCACTACTCATTCGTATTTCCCCGACAGAATAAATTTCGAATAAACAACCGAAATGATTGAACATGAAACGCTTCGATTTTTGTCTGCTGCTCGTTGTTTAGGGCGGTCACCGTGACTTACGCGAAGCGAACGAGAGCAAGTGCACTGCTGAATGAGCGAATCTACTCGTAGTTCTCGCCAGCCATTCATGATGTTATTGACGGGCACTTGAATTATGGATATGCAATCCAATATTTTTCCTATTATGCCGTAATGCTGTTTTCCTAACAACTGAGTGAACAAATATTTTAATAAAAAGTGTGTTGTTAGCACATCACTTGTGGTCTACCATAATAACAGGTTGGGACTAACCACACGCAGTTGTCTAATATGTAACCGAGTATTATACTCATTCGTTTCTGTTCTGAGGTTACAAATACATACATATTATTAGAGCAATCTGTTCAATTCAATTGATTCACTATTATTTTTACTTTTCTGTTAAAATCAGTCACTGCTCTTTTCCCTGACGCGCGGCGTGATAACAAGTAGATATGGTTTATCTCTAGTTGGATGAAGACGTTGACTGAAAGGTTTACGCGTGTCGCTACGTTACCGACGTAAGCACTAAGTTATCTATCTTAAGCTGGTTTTCTTACCTAGTTATCTTTATACCTATCAACACCTTATGTAGAGCTAATAAATATGTATTTAAAGTTTGTTTTGGATTGACAAATACGAACTATGTTATCCATTAACTTATTTTATCGTTTATCTGACTGTATTCCTACTATCGTTTGAATTAAATTAATGTAGAACTTTCACTCTAATATAGAGCAGTTTCCACAGCCGCAAACCTTGTTATAACTTAACAAACTTAAATACTAAAAAAAACATAAAATCAAGTCATCAGGAGTGAAACATTTAGATCCGTCATCAAATAGGAATATAAGAAACCACAACTACCTATCAATAAGTTCCATTAACAAACCATAATTCCCCAAACAAAAGAAGAACACCAATGTCCCACAAATGTCCCAACCCCAAACTGCCCATACCTAATTCTTTAAAATAAACAAAAGTGCATCAGTGTGTGTTGGCCGAGTTTGTTCAACTCGACTAGTGCCGGGTTAACTCGTTGCCACCGATTTATGTGGAGAACTTTCAGCTCACGACTCCTTCGCGACACTTGCTTCCTTTCCAAGCGCGATTGTTTCTTTCCAAAGAATTTTCTTTCTTTTTAATTATGCTTCAGTAGGTATACCTGGTTGGGGAAGTTTATTGGCGGTTAAGTTTATTTGGTAGGAAGGATTAGGGGTAAAACTTAATATGATGTGGCTGTATGCATTTTTTTCGTGTTCTACGATGAAGATCTTGCTTCCACAATATTCATCTATACTAATATTAGTGAGCTGAAGAGTTTGTTTGTTTGAACGCGCTAATCTCAAGAACTACTCTGGTTGGAATTGAAAAATCATTTTTATGTTGGATAGTTCATTTATCGAGGCAGGTTATAGGCTATATAACATCACGCTACGACCAATAGGAGCGGAGCAAAAATGAAAAATGTTGCAAAAACGGGAAAAATGTCCACCCGTGAAGCCGGGACGGGCCGCTAGTTTTGATAAAGAACATGGACTCCGAGTTTTTGGACACGGTATAGAGCACTAACTTGTAGTACAAGATAATTTATTCCACATAGCCTAGCCATTTATAAATTGATACTACATACAAGAACAGCTAACCATTATTATATTTATCTTATTTTTTTTAAACTCTCATATGAATTCTTACTTCATGGACAATATTATATTTGTCCATAAATTGTCAGTCCAAGGTATTTTAACTATAGTGTGCCTGTTTGTTCCTAAATCCAACACATCTTTTGTACTGACAACACTACTGAAGATTTCTTGAGAAGGAGACAGATTTAAAAATATAATTGAGGTTTAAATATAACCTGACTCATTATTTATTTACAAAATTACAATATTAATTAAAATACTTACCTATTCTGAACAATAAATAAAACATCACTAACTAAATAATTAAATGTTATGCACACATAGCTTAATTATAACGATTTTTTCTTAATTGTAGCGTGTAGTCATTTGAAAGGAATTGAGGAGCTCGTGGCTAATTACCAACAGCGTGGATCATACAATTTGCGAGGTTAAGCTGCGCTTGCCACAGTCAGTCCGTAGCTGGGTGACCGTTCGTTACACGTTGAGACCCCTCCATACCTCGGAGAGCAAGTTAAACAGTCCGTCCCCGGTGTCATACGAATACCTATGACAGCCGTTACGGGAAGTCAGAAGTCCAAAAGTCTGACGACTGGTCTAACCTTAGGATATCGGTATTGCCCAATAACTGGGTTGCGGAAGTCTGATGGCAGTCACTCCGTGTAAAATACTGGTATTCAACCGCAATTGGTTAGACTGGAGCTGACCCCAGCATAGTTGGGAAAAGGCTAGGCAGAACAATCAGTTGAAAGGAATTCCAGAAAAGGCCAAATGCGAATCAACATCAGGTATTCACTCCATCACGCTTACGCAAAATGGCGAAATATTTATGTGTTACATTACATAAATATAGCTTTTTACTACTTTAACGATCCTATACAAACACACTCTAAATTTTGACGAAATATAAACCTACTCCTTATATATGGCGTGAAAAAATTGTATAAGTGTTTCAGAAACATGTCTGCGAACTTCAAAGCGTCGAAATGGGTATATTTAAATGTGTTATTGTTATAAAACAACCATTTTATGACTTAATTAAACGTTATATTTATATCGGTACTGCAAACTTTAACGGTCTAAATCTATATTTCTTAGAAAAAACGGCCATGTTCACGGAATTTTCACAGTTTACTTATGTTAGAATTGAGCTTTAATCGTTACACGCCAGTAAATAACACTTTAATTTACACATTTACGTGGAATTAATTCGAAAATTATTGGTATGTAATAATTTGTTGGGTATTTATTGAGCAGCATGGCTACATCACTAGATAGAACCAGACTTTCAAAAACGTGTTCCAAATTAACAAAAATAAAACATGAATAGATACCAAATTCTTGCGCAAAAGAGTAAATGTTGGTGGAGGTCTTAAATACCGGACAGCACAACTTTGTTGCTCCTTTATTTATGTCCGGTGCAACACAGCGTTAAGTTACTTATACGTGTCTAGTGTCGACTGCGACTGTCGGACACTCGTGTCAGCGAGCTGACAATTAGCTGTGCGACATCTGACGAGGCAGGGCGCGGTCGTGAGCCACGACACCACTCTCATATTTATGTACAAAGACCTCTGTTAAGTACAGTCTCTAATAGAATTCTTTATTGAGGGCGAGTGTTAGATACCTACGTAATAAAGTAGACACTTGCATGTCTACTAAATTCTCCGATGAACAGGTATATCGCAAATCTTTCAGCAATACATTACATTTAATCGACGTATAGAGTCATTATGATTCAGGAACAACTGCTTTAAGCACCCATAAAGCCGTAAAAGCTACGAGAAAAACACCAAAAAGTTCCAAATACTATCAAAATTCGTAGGTATACCACACTTCCATTCATTCTGTTCGCTGATAAGATGGGCCGAATAGTGGCTGGACATTTATCTTTAAGATTAATGAGCCAATTTTCTTAGTTGGCTATAAAAAGAATCGCTAGGCCGACCTCGAAAGCCATCACGACCACTTACGGGTTAACTTTGGGCAACGTGAACTATGCATTCCTTCGCAAATATAAAAACATAAATGACTCATAGACGTTATCATAGGTAACTAGGATTATTATATGAAAGCGATAAATAACGTTGAAGTTGACGCTGATTTAACGTTGAAGTTGAATTACAATTCGTAGCGGTTTTCTCTAATGAAATATTGTGTGCCTTATGGTTCAAACACTTCAAACGCGGATATAATGACAATAGACAAATTTTATCCTTTAACCATAAATTTATAAATAAACTTATCTTATTAAATGACGTGATGAGTAATTATGGCCCCTTATAAATATGTAAATTAACGTCAGTTTTTTAACGTAGCTAAAAATTAAAACTCGCAAATATTTATGAAAACGGTTCCGTCCTAAGGGACGTGGATGTCGATAAATAAGAATGGAAATTTTAAATTCAAAATAACAATTATAAGGACAACATTCTTCCCCTATCCCTTGGGCAGGATATAAGGAAACAAATTGGATTAAAGTGTCAAAGGTGAAATAAAAAACGTGCATATACTTTATCTTTCGCGATGTCTGTGCAACGTCAGCGGTCTCTCGTGTACTCGTACAATATTGGGTATGCCAAATTCGTATTTTATTTCATGTAAATATTTAACAATACAGTTGAAAATGGTGTATAAAATATTTTTTAACATCTGTAAATGTCACACGACCGGCCGTAATCGTATTTGCATTTAAAACGGTAAGTAAACATAGAGTATTTTGTGAATGGACGAGCCCGTGTTTATGACTCGTTTTATGACCTGTTAAGCGAAGGATCTCTCGTAAAATAAATTGTTTGATGGCCACTCTCTTGTAATTTTTATCTTTTAGTTGTTGTTTTTTAGCCTTTAAGAATTATACCAAATCTCTACGTTGATTCTTTAACTTTCTGAGAAGTATTTTATTTTTACGATTTTTTAAGGGATAGCTGGATAGTTCTCTTTATTTTCCAATTTCTGAAGTACCTAGTTAAGGGTGATTTTTGCTTCTTGATTTAAATTGTTTTGACTTAATTACACCTACGCCTTACATTAATACCTACTAACTAGATAAAATATTATAACTATAATTACGGTGCATCAGTAAAACCATTGACAAGTCTGAATCTATACTCACAAAGTATGTACACTGGCCGCTTTGTTTTCGCCCACATAAATCCGCCGTGTACCGCGCGCTAACTTATTTTTGTTCGTAGGTACGCGCGATAGATGGATCCAATTCCAAATTATGTCTATCTTGGGAATTAACGGTGGGACGGGGATTCCAGTTTATCCAAAAAAAGTCCGGGGTGAGGGTGTGTGAAGTGGGGGTTGGAAGGGGAACGGATGGAAGTTATTTTGGAATTATGATTCCGGATGCGTCCTGCGAGCGCCGCGTGTTTCACGCCTCGTTTCGTGTAATATCTGCCGGTTGCAACCGTTTACGTTGCATTTGGACGCAATAACGTGCTTTGCGGACCAAGCTGCGACTATGACTCAATGGTGTTAAAATAAAGTCTATGAATAGGTCTCAGACGCACGATGCCCGACAATAAACTTTCCGTATGCAAGTTTTAATTGGCATTTACGCATTATAAGTGAGAAGTAAATGATATTCTGATAACTTGTACCTTGACATAAAGTGACCTACTTCATTAATGCAACAGACTATCTGCTTCATAAAAAAATATTTAAATTACGCGTCTCGGATTTAACCCTCACACAACGTACACTCAATTTTAAAATGTACACCACAAACTCCGGACCTAATCCAATTCGCGTTTGGACCGAAATTAAAACGTCTGGCCAAAAATGCGGGACGTGTGTTTTAATGGGGTGTCACCAGGGTTCTTAAGTATTCCACCGGCCCACCCTATAATACCCAGTCTCCTTAGTCTGGCACGTCCTCCCCTTGATATATTAGTCCCAGTTCGTCGTACATAATTTTGTAGAGGGTGGTACCTCCTCACTCCCCCCGTTGCGAGTGAACCGACTGATCCTCACAATACCAAGGTTTTGTTTATTGGTGTATAATAAGTGTAAAAACTTAATGATATCAGTCAACTCGGCCAAGTGGATAAATGATTTAAATTGGCACGTTCGGCCCTGAATGATTTTCTGGTCTGATTGACCTACAGTTGCAATTGTAGGGTTAGTGCATTATTATCCTTTATTGCATTAACTGGCTATAAAGGCGTATACTTTTTTATCGGATTACCTATAATAAGCTTAAGTGTCTATAAAGATATTGGAATGTCCGATGTTATTAACGATCATAATTTATGTCAAGCTTTTTAATATCGGAAAATCATAAATTATATTAAAAATGTGCTTTGTATGGCGAATTATGAGATGAACGTGATCGATGACGTTGCAAACAGCTGAATATTATTCGAGGTGTACAATACAACGTTGTGCGGTGGTTCAAGGTAATTTAGTGCGATACTACTTGCACCTAAAACATGTAACACTTGCATTATTTATTTTTACTGCTAATGTTGTTTCAATTCATGTATTAACAGTGAGAAATATTATTATTGATAGCTATAAAAAATGTAATTCATATAAACTGCTCTGAAATTTAATGTGGCTTCTTTCTACAAGAAACATTCCATTGAAAGCCGGTTTATTTATCTGCACTCAACAGCTTCTAACGGATAAATATATTTTGTCGATAGAATCTTTCGAGTTAGCTGTCATTTCCTTTCTGTAAACATTTTCAAATAAGGGACATTCTTGAGATAATTGGAGTTAAAACAAACGAAAATCACGTCTTGGTATTTAACTTTGTATGGAGATGTAGAACAGTCTTTACAACACAAGAAGTTTTTTTTAACATTGCATACATTATCTACTCACATTCTTAATTACTAAGGGCAAAAGAAAAAAGTAGGTAAAAATGGCCATGGCTAAAATGGCCTAAATAACGGGCCATGGGTATCTTCTACCCCCGTTCTAATACACAACAAATATGTAGTAGCTATGTAACCCACGCATGGTACACAGTGTGGTAAAACTTAATTACGGCCACACAGGAGAGTCGTCAATCTACTGCGGTCACGTGTTCTTCAATATTGAGTTAGGTGCACAGTGATCCAACATCCAATAACGCAGTGGAAAAAATTAGGGGCAATGGAAAATATTGACTGGCAAATGAAAATTGATGGCCCAAATTATAAATGTATGAAGCAATACGAGTAGGTAATTTTCGAAAGTAAAAATAAATTGAATTTATTTAGGTAGGTAAAGTACCTACGAAATTCTCAACACGTTTCAAACAAGTGAGTTTTGAAAATAATTTCATGCGAGAACAACGAAAATTATATACAACCGCAGTATAAAAAAGCTTTGAAACAATTATGAAGTTTCAGTAATTTTGTTGTGTTAGTAAACTTGGTCGAAGTAACTTTCTCGGCACACAATGGGCGCCACATATTAGACGCAGTATTATATTAGTTCATTAGTTAAATTAAGTAAGATTTCTCACCCTATCTTGGCAAGTTATTTATCATGCATGTATCTACATTAGGGACTCGCGTTGCAATACATTGTGGTTAAGGCATTTAATTTTGTGCTGTAGATAAATCTTAATTTTGCTAATGTGCACGGTGTTAGGAATAATTGAGATGAGCTAAATCGAATTAGAAATACGTTCAATGATTTGTGATGCAACTCATAAAACAATAAAACTTCGTACATAATTACAGTAGTAAGTAGTATAGTACCTCTCCAGCTTACTCGAACATCTGTTATTATGATTGTGAAAAAATACGATAGGTACTATCAAAGTATTAGGTACCTACTCTGTAGAATTTTGTAGTGGAATTTGACAAACATAACATCACGTCTTTATTCCCCGAAGAGTTGGGCAGAGGTGTATAGTACCTAACACTCTAATTTCGCCGTTATGTTTAAGTCCCATGTAATAGAGGGCAAGCCTATTGCCATCAACCGGGCACAAATATCCAAACTCCGGGCTGCTACTGAGGAATTCCACACGGAAAAACCCAATAACACTTTGCCCGACCAGGGGATCGAACCCAGGACCTCACGATCAGTCACACTGGCCACCACTAAACCAACAAGGCAGTTTTGGGAATTTGACAAAATAATTTTATAATTTATCTTTTTTTGATTTTTGGGAATAAATATTGACCACTGTCCAGTTTCCTTACTAAACCAAAGTCTTACCATTATGTCCATTATGCAAAATCGTATAAATGCTAAGTTGTTCTATTGAGTCATTAGAAAACAATATAGCCTAAACACTGTAGATCACCGCCCACGCGCCTTCACCAAGTCCTACTAAGTTTATGGCGACCCTACACAGCACAAAATAATACCGATAATAGTTTGTGATGCTATGTTATAAACTTAGTTTGGAACAAGATGTCGATGTATCATCTGGGATGCGCTGAAATTTATGGAAAATGAGATACAAGTCTTGGTGTTAACCTTTTATTTATTTACCTAACTTACCTACTAGGTATTGGCACAAAACAGATAGGTACAGAAGTCGAGCACATGTATGTACTTCACTTTTCATACCTACGCTCGGCGGTAGCACTATCTATATATCTATCTCTCTCAAGTGCATGGCACTCGCGCTCGCGCTCACTCGCACTCTAGTCCCAAACAGTCCGAGATATCGTGTCCGTGAGCAGTGTCTACGTGTGTGTTGCTCGAGCGCACTTGTATGTAGATTGACTTCTGTACCTATCTGTTTTGTGGTATTGAGTAGGTATCACTTTTATGTAAAATCCAATATACAATGCCATCCATAATAATAATATTGTTTTTCTGGAATGATTATGATTTACTTATGCCCGGTTTCTATAAACAGAAACGAATCGTTTTGCTTACCAATGACAGCATTTTACAAGCTTTTCTTTAACTTGACCTGTTAGTTAGTATGGAACAAATCTTGAAACTGAATTTTGAACCACTTCCTCTTATTCTACGGAGTTGAATCTTTATATGTTGGTTCAGTTCCGATGACAATGCATTTTTATTTATTGCCAAACTGGGTATATAAATAGGATCGTAAGCTAATTTTAAATGTGTGTGCTACTGTCATTTATGAGAGGGTAAACTATGTAAAGTAATGAGGACTTTGTACCATTATTGGAAAAGATACAACAGTCTAAATTATAACCAATAATGTTCCGTAAATTATAGGAATCGGCCATTAGTCCATGTAAGGAATTATTTCATGCTTTAGTAACTACAACTAGATTATAGAGTTAACTATTATACAAAAACAGACGAGTTGTTCATAAATAATAATTTATATATAAAAGGAGAAGCTGACTGACTGACTGATCTATCAACGCACAGCCTAAACGGCTGGGGTTAGAAACTTGAAATTTTGCCAGTAGGTTCATTTTGTGACGTAAACATCCACTAAGAAGGGATTTCTCGAAATTCAACCTCTAAGGGGGTGAAATAGGGGTTTTAAGTTTGTATGTAAGTCCGTCATTTTTGAAGTAAGAAGCTTGAAATTAAATATTAAGGTTTTTGGTTAGAAATAAACGTACACTTGTTTGAGCATTTTTGGAAATTCAACCCTTAAAGGGGTGAAATAAGTGTTGAAAGTTTGTATGAGAAATCTGGTACTTTTGAAGTAAGAAGCACGGGGAGAAACTGACCGACTGGCTGACTAATCTAGCAACGCACAGCCTAAACCGCTGGGGGTGATAAAAGTCGGACGTTTTGGATTTTAAAATGTCATTTTAAAATGGGCTTAACGAGGATTTCAAACTTCACGCAAGCGAAGCTGCGGGCAAAAGCTAGTTTATAATATAAATGGCTCTCAGTCTATCTTACTGTTTACCTCTCTGTCATAATAAGCTGTAAGTCTTCCATAGAAATAAATAAATAACATAACATCACGCCTTGTATTCCCTGAAGGGTTCGGCAGAGGTGTTTTTAGTACATCCTCGTTTCGCCAGTTATGTTCAAGTCCCATGTAATAGGGGGCAAGCCTATTGCCGTTAACCGGGCACAAATCCAAACTACGGACTGCTACCGAGGATTTCCACACGGAAAACCCAAAAACACTTTTTCCAACCTGGGGATCGAACCCAGAACCTCACGATCAGCAGTCGCGCTTGCCACCACTGCAACGAGGCAGTTGTTTAATTTATAATGTAATTATGCAATTTATATTTTTTTGCAGAAAATTATAATTAGTAAAGCTTTCATACAATCATGTGAAGTACCTATAGGTACATCCTCTTAGCCTTTTCCCAATTATCTTGGAGTCAGCTTCCAGTCTAACCAGATGCGGCTGAATACCAGTATTTTACACGGAGCGACTGCCATCAGACCTCCGCAACCCAGTAACTGGGCAATGCCGATATCCTAAGGTTAAACCGTTTGTCAGACTTTCGGGCTTCTGACTACCCGTAACGACTGTCATAGGTATTCGTATGACACCCGGGACCGACGGCTTAACGTGCTCTCTTAAATCTCGCAAATCTTACGATCGGCGCGGTTGTTATTTAGCCACGAGCCCCTGTACCTATAGGTACATGATGTCAGTAATTACATTGTTATTGTGACAAGGAGAACATCAACCGTTATGGCTGTTCTTAAGTGGCGACATTGATAAAGTTAAGATTATTATGTTAAAATGTACCTACATATTGATGGAGACTTTATGTAAAATATTACTATAATTATGTACCTACAACATCGAGCGTTTTTCATATTATAGAAATAAAAAAGATAATAATATTCTTTAATTGTACTATTGGTTGGTCTAGTGGTAGCAAGCGCGACTACCTACTGATCGTGAGGTCCTGGGTTCGATCCCCAGGTCGGACATAGTGTTATTTGGTTTTTCCGTGTGGAATTCCTCAGTAGCGGCCCGGAGTTTGGATTTGTGTCTGATTGAAGGCAATAGGCTCGCTGCTTATTACAAGGGACTTAAACATAACTGCGAAATGATGGTGTTACTATACCTACACCTCTGCCCAACCCTTCGGGAATACAGTCGTGATTTTATGTTATATATTATTGTACCTACCTACACCAAATATAGTCATTAAAAGAAAAATGTTTGTAGATACAAAAGCGAGTTTAATTAAAAAAAATGTATTTCGACTCAAAACTGAGTTTCTTTATCACAAACCTTTGAGGGTTAGAGCGATTTGAGTCAGAATATAAAAATAAATTCTAAGAGGAAAGGATATATACAATATTTTATGTTTATGTCTATGTAATCATTTTTATTAGGTGATAATTTTATTATTCTTCATTTCTAAATTGTAAATATTAATTAGATACATACGTAAAAGGAATACTAATAAATATTCGTTGCGTTAACACCGCCTAGTAAACTATCATTAACATAGGAATTAACCTTAGTTATGCATAATTATCTGAAGGAATAGTCCTTATAAAACTTAAACATCTTCAGCTTGTTTATATTTGTCTCTAACTTGTTTACATTACATTGCAGCTAACATGGAGATACTTCTATTAGAGACGGCAATGTGGGCAGAACAATGTAGTACCAACCAAAATAATGGATGAAATGACTATTGTGCGACAGACAGAAATGAGTCCAAAACTTGCAACATCAAAGTCGAAAATAGAACAACACGCCGCAGGGTGGGCAAAGAACTAATGTTGGATGGCATGATGAAATGTGACAGTTCATTATGCGGAAGATAACGGACGCCACAGCATACAGTGAGTACTTATGTTATACGCACCTACACTTTAGGCGGAGTCGAGTGAGGAACGTGTTTTCTTGGAGCATGCGTGCATAAACCATCCAGGCATCCGATTAAATTATTTAACGTCTTTATTCCCCTGTGGTGCACGCAGGTTGCATGCCGGCACGCGGATGTTAAGATACATGGACTTAGCGTGTAGGCTACCTAATCTATATAAAGTCCTACTTTAATATGTAGGCAATGCATATTCTACTGGTTGTATTATAAATCGATTTTTCACGCAAAAATGCAGTTTGTTACAATGTAGTACGGTTTATATATGATGGATGATATGTATAAAAGTTTTCCTTATCGGTTTTCATACAAACATTTACTCGTACGCGCAATAATTCTTTCGGTCTTTTGACTTCATCGTAATCGAGAAAAAATGGCGCACAGCCAGCTGTCAAGATTTCAACAGTTTTAGGTACAGTTTTTGTAATCCTACAACTACAAAGTTGATAAAGTATTAGGTAAGTTTAAATCCCTTTAACTTATTTAAATAACTAGCTGATGCTCGCGGCTTCACTTGCGTGGTATGTCGATAACAACTATCCTATGTCCTTCTTCGGGTTTCAGGCTATCTCTGTGCCAAGTTTCATAAAAAATAGTTTAGTAATGAAGAAGTAACAAATAGACACAATCTTTCGCATTTGTAATATTAGTGTGGATTTCGCAAAAACCTACATAAAATTGTTCCTAACTTATAGGTCGACAAGGAGGTCCTTAGAGAGGGACTTCCGTAAACGATTTGTTGACCTTGTCGATTGGGGTCTAGCACTCGGAACAAAACCGGAATATTAGGAAGGTTATATACATTTAAATTGTAGCCAAAGGCCATTTGAACGCTTGTTAGAGAGATTAATTTTATAATTATTTTAGTCGGTTATAAAGTAACTTAATAACGGATTAGACTAGAGTAATAAAGTAGCTAAAATTAACGAAAATCTGATAAATTATTAAAACTGGTTAAAATTTATATTCAGCACTCGGAAGATTTAAAATGGTTCAAAGGCAATAAAGCATCGCCAAGCATTACATTTAAGGCTTTAACTGTAGTATATTATTTAATATTAAAGATCTTAAGGTAAACGGGCGAAGTGCCTGCAGTTCCGCGATAAGGCAACCCCGTCCCCCTTCTCATCCCCCGGATTTCGGGGGGTGGCAGACTTAAGAGGCGGCCATACTTCAAATTGCGTTTAACTTAGATAGCTAGTTTGATACATTGCCCCCATTATTGCATATCAAAGGCCTCTGATAAAATTGTGCCGATGATAAAGTCAGAGCTTTTTTATTGGGGTTCCTACTCTACATAGTTTAGATAAAGTACCGAGGAAAGCCGCTGTCGATTCCACTTTAGATTCATACCTGAAACAAAAAGAGGAGATTTGTTAAAGATGTGAAGTGTGACCAAAAGTATTGTTGGAACATTATCTATTCAGCTATCGGAAATACAGAAACAAATTTTAGGATACGGATATGATGAAGTATATACTGATAGAAAATATAAACAAAAAGCTTTGTGTTTTTAAATTATTCATAAATTATCATTGGACAATCTCTACAGTGCGGAATATGATAACTCAGAAAAAGTACCAATCAGATGAAAAATCATCCGAATGTCACCTCATAAAATGACAAAAAAAATATACCTACATTTCACGCGAAAATTTGATTACAATAAATAATGTACTGTACGGGAATTTGTAAATGAAGTATCACATGAAACGCACACATTCACATAAACCACGCACAGAACGAATTGCAAACTCAGCTCTACATCACTAGCACGTAGACGCAAACATAGCGGCGGGAATATAACATCGATTCTATAGTCGATACGATATCGATAGATACGTATCGATAGCGGCAATAGATACTATTGTCACAGTTCAATTTAACAACGTACGCTCCAAGATTCCCTCGGATATCGCAAAGTCAGTCGAACTGAAGTTTTCCTGATTCGAATTTGTCTTTCGCAGACTTATATTGAGATGGTGCATGAAATTTATTGCATAACAATAACTTTTATACGGACGTGATGTCTTTTATGTCTTTGTATTTTAAGTTATAAGTATAGAAATCTAAATAGGGTATAAGCTTTCAATATCTACCTCCTTACTAACACGTTCTAGTCCTTCCCGGCCCTTTCAGAGCTGAGATTCAAAAGATAGATAATCGCCAGCTAATAATTCTCTCACGATTCAAAACTCACAATAGCCCGAAGCGAAACTGTATCGCTACAGATAGATTAAACATCGGAGCCCAAATGAACGCACGATAATTTATCGGAGCAACCCCCGTGTGTATTAGCTGTATCCGACTAATGCCGGCTTTCGATATTCGGTGCTCGGTCGCGATTCGATATTTACGATCGAACGAGTCGCATTAGACTGTCCGCCCGTAGGTAAATTAGCACAGATGCTCGCCACTGTTACAGTGATTCATTCCAAATTGGCTTTTCAGCGGGGGAAAAAACGGACCGAACCAGCCACTGCGGTAGACGCTATCTAGGGACTGCAGCTAAATAGCTTTTAAAAGAGTTTGCATTTTCCTTTCGAGCTTCCAATGAACGCAAACATCTGTCGGGACTTCAACTCTTCTTTCAATAAAAGTGCTCGTCTCTTTTTTACAATCTCATCTTTAGTTTCTGAATTGATTTTGAGGTTACTTTTAACAATTCAACTTCATATTCTTTGGACACGATGCAAATATTTGTTGCATGATCGAACAAAAAGCTTTTCCCATATAAGAAAAAAAAAGGTAATAAAAACGCACTAAATAAAGGCGATTTGCAATTAAACGTGGTGTAATGCGAAGGCTGGCCAGGATCGCTGGTAGCGGCAACGCCTTGCGATTCGTATCTGACCGGAAAGGGCCGCCTTAACGCGTGCTAGACTACCAGATAAAGTATTACAGCAAAATTGTATGAGTTATATTGTGCGAAGTGCTTGTTTAAAATCGTACGGGTAATTTTATACGCTGAACAGTGCTAATGAAGGATGTTATTTGGTTGCAGATTGCAGTGAAGAGGGGAGTGGTCGCGATGTCAGCCCGTGTTGTGAGTTGAAATATGGCGTTGTACGAATTTAACGCGTCATATGAAAATGGAAAAGTATTTTAAACGTAGAGGAATACTAGAGAAAGAGTTTAATACGGACTATGGGTAATAGGTAGGTATCAGCCTCCCTTGTAGTACAGTCCTGGGACTGTAACAGATTGCTGATGCTTATAGAAGCATGTATGTATTTCCGCATAATTTGATCATAGTGAAACACATAAACCATCAATCAACAACCGAAATGCAGTCATAGCTTATTTTTAATGAACTGCAAACGATAGTCCGTGAAATACGCAAATGTAACATTCCCCAATAATGAACCGTCGATATTACCTTTAGTATAAATAATCCGTGCCAAAGGGTGGCTTCGATGCGATGCTACTGCAAATCAACCCCCCACTACACCCCCCCACCGCGGGCTGTCGACGATAAATAAAATTCACGTTTTAACAATAAAATGCATTTTCCGCAAATGCTCCCGGTGAATTATTGTCCGGGCTTTACGAGCTTAAAATTATATGGGCACGTGAAATTTTCGATCTCGATAATGCATGGCCAGTGTACCGCCAACACTATTTTCGGTCGATACAATGAACGCGATTTTTAAATTACAGACCACTTACGTCGATCAATTTCATTTAGTAAAATGTATTTGGCGCAACACAATTTTGCTTAGTGCTTCTTACAGCTAGTTTCGAGGTTAGATAGTTACATTATATTAGATGATACGTGTGATGCAAGGAGGGTTGCATTTTTTATGCATTTTTCCATTTACCAACAAACCACTGCTCCCCATACATACCGTACCTACCCTAAAATAACACGTCACGTAGCAACCATAAAAATACTTATAAAACATTTCCCGATGGAAAAAAATACAATGTTTTATTCGCAACAAAAATACATCACACGACCGCTTGATGGAGAACCAATAGCGAGTGTCCCTCCGGCACAGATGGCGACACGGACGCGGAGATAGCAGAAAAATATGAATTGTAGCTTTCGATATTTGTCACTTGAATTACTACTCCCAACGGACACCCAGAATGGTAGGACTACTCGCACCTCGTTTGCTGAATGATCTATTTTTTTCCACTGTATTTCGGCCAGTGACTCTCGGATAAAGCGCCGGTTCAATCACTCGTTGAGTAATGCGATCCACGTGCTAGCGGTACTAACGGTCGATGATGCATTCTATTTTCAAATGTGATACATTTTTACAGTTCGAATAAAGCTTACATTTTGATTTAAAATATTCTGTAATGTCGTAGGTATTTTTGCGTTAGTGACCACCTACGTTTTTCTTCAATATTTATATTAATATTTTAAGAGACCATAGCTAATAGATTTTGGTAAATGCTCATAAAACAAGATTTGATTGGCCACGGTCATTGGCGGCTAGCCTTAATACGACATAATCTGGAAAAATGATCCCCAACAAAATCTCCCGGTGCTATTACAACCTGCCACCGTGCTGGGAGCAATAAGTAAACAAAACTCGTAATAACGGCCAGTCACGCCAAGGAAACCAATTTGGGAGGTATTTGTAAATGTCAAATATGTTTGTGCGCACCTATTTATTGCGAGCATCCCTCACGTACGAGTAAATAACGGAGACACTGCGATAAAGTGAAAAGAGATACCCAAAAAGTGCGAAGAGCTCCGCCTTAACTGCTAAACTGGGGTTAGCCAAAATGTGCTCTAAGTACCTTGTTGGAAAGTTGAAATCTGTTCAAAGAATTATAGCCCTAAGCCACTTGGTGTTAAGGTTCCTGCGTATACAAGTGGAAAACTCAGTGCGCCACGTGCGAATGATTCATGTTCGTCCCTTAATTAAAGAAGATTTTAATTGTATCGGATGTCTGTGAAAGCGAAAATAATGCACTCCCTAAATTGGGGTTGGAATTCGGAAATTTATTTTTGTTAGCTCACCGAAGTATTGCTTTGCGTGTTTTACTTTGATACCGATTTTTGGACGTTGGTTTTACCGGCTTTTGTAGCTAGGTAATCTTTTCGGCCAAATGAATGGGACATGTAAAAAATATAACAAACAAAATGCTCGATAGTGTATAAAATACGAGTAAGTACCTACAACAGAAACTATTCCAGAAATATTTAGTATTTTTAAATTTACATCATTCGATTTCCTAGGTATCTATTGTTCCATGTTTGTTTAAGTGCAGGCAATCAACAATTTCGTCTTACAAAACTCGAAACACCCTTAAATTCAGTAAATTCATTTTGCGTATATAAAGTCAAGCTGCCGCCGACTTAAAATATCTTTCTTAATTACAAAAGCCTTTGTTGAACGTATCTGATCTATGTAAGCAGTCGGGGCGAATGTTTTAAATAACAACCCAACAAATAGGTTCCGGTTGAGCGAAATAAGCAAAACTCCTTAATGAAAGAATATCTGAAGGGTTGCCAAAATGGTTTATTAATAAAATGAATGAAAAGCAATTTTCAAGAAATAGATATAAATGTAGGTCGGTACTAAGAAGTGAGTAGGGGAAAAGTGTTACACAAAAAATAATAAATCACATGATATGATCAATTATTTTCCCTTGTATTATGGACCTAGTCTGCCGACTTAATGAATGATAAAAAAAACCTTACACTGGGTTAAAATACGTCGATTATTGTAACTCTTCACAAGGACGGTAGTAGTGTACTGATAGAGCATCAGAAACTAAAATAAAATAAAAAAAATAATTTAATACCAATTCAATAAAATTAATAACTGTTAAACTCAATAATAATTTCAACACAAATAACCACTATTAGACAGCGAACAGTCGATTTTCCCGACCATAAAACGATGACGGAAGCAGTGTAACGGCCCTGTAAGCTTGCCGCGTACTTCATTTGGTGAACAATGGAAAGGCCCCGTCCCGCAGGCCCGCAGCGACACTGGATAAATTGACTCTGGCTTTAACTCGCGCCCGCTCGCGGAAAATTGGGGAAAATCGATTTAAATATCTTAAATGTGATGGCTTATCTCGATCGCAGGAGTTAACCCGTGCTCACTGCAGCGCTGGTATTGTCATTTGTGTAAAAATACCTTTCAAATAAGAACTTCGTAGGTACTTCGTTTTTGTTAAACGAAAATTATTTTCCGAATTTTATATTGAAATATTCAGCACTTTATTTTCACAATCTAAATATATACTTTAAAGTTAAGACCTTTTGTGCTGATACATTTGATTAATTAAGCGAGGAATCGCTGCAAGATACGATTTTTAAAGTAAGTTCGATTAATCAAGAAATGCCAATTAAGAAGTGTAGCCCCTTTGAAAGGCGAAATCTAGATAACTGGCCGGTCGGTCCAACTGAACCGGGGCCTGATGTATCTCGACTTGCACGCGAAGTTAAGTAATTCTTAGTAGCCAAATGTGGCATAATATAAACGGAGAATATATATCAGGCTAAAAGTACATATAAAGAACGTGTACTTGTTACGCTTTAAAACATTCAATCAAACATAAATCGTAACGCCCATTTTGTAAGCCCCGAAGACCTCAAAGCAAAGTAAGCCTCCCGCTTAACTCAATCTAATAGAATCACCTCGGATTGCTTTCCGATATTTACTGTTTGATTTTTCCCCTCGTGTCGAGATTTGGGACGTTTACCCAAAAGAGGCGTGTACTGCGATGGTAATGGCCGGTAGGGTCGTTGGATACATAACCTTTATAATTAACAATACGCCCTACACTCTATGAGGTGAGAGTTGATTATTTTACGAGTTCCGTTTTTTCTTTCCCTCTTTTCGTTGTATTTTCGTTAGCACTTGAGTGGATTAATTACTTTTATTGTACCCGTGGATGGCCGGGTCTTAAGTAATTTTATTAATACTTGAAAGAATTACGAAAGGAAAGAAAGAAATATTCCTTTACAAAACAACAATAGAAAGACATAAGTTTCATTCGACAAGATTACTTAAGGAAATACAAGTGAAAAGATAAATCAAATTATAATTCAACTGCGTAGCGCAAGTTTATTGAATTGATCATGCGCAAATATTTATCGATGGGGACGTAGCAAGATAGGGTCAGAATTTATTGAAAACCAAGAGCAGTGGCATACATAGGTAACTTACATAAATTGACATCGGCGGCAATCAGACAAATTGGCTCCATCCAAACCCCTCCGCTAACCGAATTAATCTGATACGTAGGTTTTCTTAGACAAAACCACTTAGATGGAGAAATATAGAGGGCAGCAAGAGGGAACAAGAATACACGCTGATGCGAATTGTATTATTTATTGTAATTTCGCGAGACCAAGCAAAAAGTAGGTAGGTACCTAATGAATTCATACCCAATATACGTAAATGTAAGGAATGGAGGGAGAATATATTGACATTCTTTGACCATTTTTGCAACAACGCGACAACGGGATCGTTATATCTTTTTGTGTACATTATTTCACTTAAAAATTCACTTCAGTAAACTTTTTGTTGTATAAAATACATGTGTATCGCCCCTTAACATGTATGTAGGTACGTGAATAAATATTCAACAAATCCACCTTTAAATAAACAGTATGGGGGAAATAATGTTTTGCCTCATTCTGAGTAAACGATGCTTATGATATTTATTAGGGGATGAATTGAGTTTTTAGATATTGCAACGAATTTTTATCTCACTTCTGCGAAAATAAATAAAGCCACGATTTGTCCGTTCATTCCAAAGATTGTTTTGTCAGCATTTTTTGCTACAATATTTATTAAATTATTTATCTTGCAATAGACAGGCAACTTTTAATATGGATGGGAGAACATGAGTCCGTGACTTGCAACTAAATAGATTCAACTTGCAGTAAATACTGAAATCAGATTGAATATAAACGCCAGCAGTGATTAAAAAACTTAGAATAATAAAACTAATTATTTTGTTTATTTTAGATGTTAAATGGGGTTTGGGTAAAAATGTTCCGAATCGTCCCTATCTCCCCTACCCTTTAATGTACGCAACATTAATAACATCTGCTCAAGACGCTTAAATCCCACTTCTGGAGGAAAAACTGATTATCCAATTAGAAGAAAGCCTCTGCAAGAGTCTCCTAACTGAGGGCTAATCACAAATTAATGAGAGCTTGTACCAGGGTGTCGCGGCGCGATGATAATTCCCCGCCCCGCTGCGTTAAGAACCTCATCAATTATGGCGAAGCCACCCCCGGCGAGGCCTGAAGGTTGCACCCCTTCGTGATCTAGTCACTACGGGTATCGTGCTAGGTTTAACACTATGGGAAATGTATGGTGTTCGGATGGAAACAGCAGTACGTACTGTTCCAATAAATGAATGTCACCTCTACATATAACAATATATTATATAAACTACATAATAGATAAAAGCAGCGATTTTGTATGATCAATGCGATACTATGTTATTTGTTATCGTATTTTATTTTTTACTAAAACCTTATTTCCGATTTCAAAAAAAAGTACAACAAAAGCATTTCTTTGTAGATAAATAAATCGAATAATTAATTATACCCACTCGTAGTTAAGTACTTGATTATCATACATGCGTAAATAATGAAACTCATTATTTAAACATAAAAAGCGCAAAATGCATATATTGAATTAGTTAATTTATTAGTATAATTTCATCGAAGTAAAAGCCAACCCTTACAATAACTAATGGCCCTTAGACAGTTGTTGTACCGACACCAAATGCTTCCGTTCCGAAACCACACTTGATTTGTTGTTCCGTCCGCCCAAGAGTTACTAGCACCAATGTTTGAAACACTCTAAGCCACCATATGCTACGGGTTCACACCCGAAATTGTTAAATTTAGAATAATTTATTCGATAGACACTTAACATTGACACAAAAATGTAATTACGACCAAATAAATACACATTCGATGTTTTAAGTTAGGCGTATTGCGTTATCACATGCAACGTTAATTCAATATAATTAATAGTGTTTTATATCAACGCAGATATCACAAAAACATCAGGTTTTATTTAGCAGACTACAGTTCGAATGGGATCACCCTAAACGGAGCTCTTGTTGTTATGCCATGAATATAAATCGTGATAAATTCCTCGTGAGACGGAGGGGGCCGGGGAGGGGCGGCGCAGCCTCAAGGGCTTTTTTCTTAAAAATAACTTTTGTCAGAGTAATTCGGAGGAGTCCCGGGATTTATGGAAAGGTGGTGTCACCCCGGTAATTAGTTTTTAACTAGTTGTGATAAGGGTCCGCCGTGCTTTATGCGCCCTCTGTAATAAGTTTAAACTAATGCTCGGATTTCTGGCATGAATTAAATTCCCAACATCTGCGGTAAAAAACAAACAATGTCATATAGAAATGTTTTAACTCAAAAACTTTCGTCAAAACAAAAGCGTCCCAAGCAATTGTTCTGACATGTCACAATATTTTTATTGTTACCATATTTCGCGCGTTTGCGGCCCGTCATACCGCTGGAATATGGTATGATTTACGAACTAAAACAAGAAGAAAAAAAAAGAAAGTTCTTCGAAGAAACTTCTTTTATTCTCAGAGAAAGTTGCGTAAAAAAGTGGAGGCGCTTAGAAAAAAGCAATTTTCTAGCTCAGGTGTGTGAGATGTTCTTTATCTAACTTTGCATCCGAACCGCTTTGTTTATGAGGGCATATTTTTTCAAAGTTTTGAACATTTTATTACGTTGTACCGTGAACTCGTACTTTGTACCTTTTAAAAGGCCGCCAACGGTAGAACAATTGTTGTTTTGTAAACTATCCTTCTTAAAAAACTGGACTAGCTACCTGTAGCGGTAAGTACAAAAAGCATACGTTAACGTCACCGTTGCGTTAAGCTTTAATACAAAAACAAGTTTGTACAGTCTGTATCTAACAAAAGATTGAATAATAAGCCCGAGAAAGCCACATCGCCTTTTTAATGGACACGGAAAATATAATTTGAAATACTCTTTATAGCTCCCATAATGTAGCCAAGTGGGCCAAAAAATGGTTGTCACCGTCTGGCGTAGTACATTAGCATGAAGAGTGTGAGGCAAGGAGGCTTTATCAGGAGGGCCTTTCCTGAGGGAGGGCCAAATAATGCGATATTGCTCGTTTGTGCGAGGCCCTATTTATCTATTAAAAAACGCAAGATTTACGGGCCAGTATAAGAAACTTTGGGAAGTTTTTATGTTGTTCCGCCGCTTGTGGAGCTAATATAAGAGATTGATGCGTGTTATTTTAGCTTTGTTTGGGTGTATATTAGCTGGTTTATTTTGATGTTCAGTGATATTTTTATCGCATTATTTTGGCAATAAAGATCGTTATGTTAACTTGGCATATATTATTTAGACTATTTGTTTACAATCGTAATATTGCGTTTTATCTTACGAATCGAGATACTGTTTCGACGTCAAGGTTTCGCTCTATGACCTACATTAACTGGACATTATATATCTGTGGACAGATAACACGAGTTCCTCATTTTAGACGTTTATATATTACTTCACGAAGATTCGTATAAAGTATCATCTTGTTTAGTCACGACTCCGAACCGTCGAACTCCTGAATGAAATAATAATTAAAATATTCAATAAATACCAGTACCACATTCGACTAACGAGGTATTTGCACATTTATCTCTAGATAGCTAAGTTTGAGTGGCGTGTTATTTTAGGTCTGGTGTACACGGCGAGTCGTGACTCTCGTGACTGTGCTCCGATCTGACAACACGAGAGCTTGTGTAACATGTCTTTATGATGGGCAAAATGGAGCGGTTTTTAATAGGGCGATATTTTCTACCTTATACGTGAAGAAATGTTACTATACAAAGTTAATTGAATAATATTCTGAAGCACTTAATTTTAAAAAATGTATTTCATAGATAGTGGTAAATAAACTTGACCTATCCAATAATACAATAAATTTAACAGTTGCGAACGATAGATAGAGTCCGTTGAAATTACCCTTTATCTAATATATTATCTAGCTGATATCTATTTAATTTATTACTTAACCATGCTTTATGAAGAGGAACCGTTGAGTTATCATGTATATATACATAGGTGGGCTGGTTGTGTAACAGAGAACTGTTTTATTGTGTAAAAAAAATACTCTACCGCCGTATCGCCAACCGTATAATCAGGTGACTTGTCATTCGACTTATCGTCGAAATACAAACCACCCTATGTATTATATACTGCAAAAGTTTATACTTAGGTATCTTTGAATGAGTAAATTCTTTCAAATCACTTTCCTTGAAGAATCCTTATTTTTCGCCTCAGCTTAGCCTTTAGGGAGGTTCTAAACATCCATAAGTTAAACTAATTGTAATCATCCCGCGTGGCTTATTCGGTTAAACTGCGCTTTCTGCGGTCAGTCCGTGAATGGGTGACCTATTGTTACATATCGAGACGTCTTCGTTAAGAGCACTTTAAACCGTCGGTCCCGGGTGTCATACGAATACCATGACAGTCGTTATGGGAAGTCAGAAGCCTGAAAGTCTGACAACCGGTTTCAGCTTAGGATATCGGCATTGTCCAGTAACTGGGTTGCAAAGGTATAAAAGCAGTCGCTCCGTGTAAACTACTGGTATTCAGCCGCATCTGGTTAGACTGGAAAAGCTTAGGCAGAACAACTATAATCAAACCTAAAATTCTGATTTAACAGTTTCAAACAGCCAGCAACGTATCCAAATAGTAGTAGGTATGTATATGATATATGTTTATTATCAAGAGGGAATATTGGCTGGAAACACAGTGCTAAATTCGTGGCCGACATCCGATAGTATGGTATTATCTGCTATTATTTGTCACTGGGTGAACAATGCGAGCTCGGAACATACCTATCTGCTATCTTATAGCAATTTGTCAACAATTATAATAATGGTGCGCGAAAAAGTTAATTATGATCCGTAAATGTAGGGTCAAATGTTCAGCTGTTGAAATGGAAATGATGAATTCAAATGACTATTATGTGTGTACGTATTCTGGTTATTTGTAATTGTTTTAATAATTACTAGCTGTGTCCTCACGGCTCCGCCCGCGTATGAAGTTTTATTCCAGTAATAAATATAGCCTATGTTATTCAGTGATAATGTAGCTTTCTAACGACATAAGATTTTTTGAAATCGGTCCAGTAGTTTTTAAGTTTATTCGTTACATACAAAAATACAAATCATTCCTCTTTATAATATTATAGTATATAGGTAGATTACTAATATAACATAGCATCGCGCCTGTATTTCCGAAGGGTTAGGCAGAGGTGTATAGTAAAAACCTCATTTCACCTTTATGATTAAATCCCATGTAAAGGGGGCGAGCCTATTGCCATCAACCGAGCACAAATCCAAACTCCGGGCTGCAACTGAGAAATTCTACACGGAAAAACCCAGTAACACTTTGCCCGACCTGGGGATCAAACCCAGGACCTCACGATCAGCAGTCGCACTTGCCACCACTAGACCAACGAAGCAGTTATTATTACTAGTTTATTAGATATACGGTCAAATACTCAAACGCTACTCAATTTTAAGTTGCCGTTAATTTCATGCTGTCGCTCTCACTTCACCTTAGAATGATAGTGACAGCACGAGTCCTAGCGGCAACTTAAAATTGAGTAGCGTTTAAGTATTTGGTCTGTAGGTACCTACTTATAATCAGAGTTTTATACCGTGAAAATATATGACTTATATCTATAGGTATGAAAAATTCAAATCTGTTGATATAGTCGCCGGCAGATAACTTAGCAAGAGTAAAGAAGAGAATTCCTTTCCTTTCTTTCTTTCTTCTAAACAGACATGTTTAAAAATAAATTATGGCAATAACCATAGAATAATGACTAGCAATAAAAGTGACCATTTTTTATTGCACTAATTGCACATGCGCAAACTTACTCCCACTACGCCAAAACCTTGCCAAGTTACGTGTCGGCGACTATAGGTACTGAAATTGCAAACCTACTCAAAATCAAAACTTATTTACAACCAATGACAAGCAATAAAACCATTTTTTGTTGCACTAAGTGGACATGCACAAACTTACTCCCACTACGCCAAAACCTTGCCAAGTTACGTGCCGGCGACTATAGGTACTAAAATTGCATACCCAAAATCAATACTTATTTACAATCAATATTATTTCTCACCCACAAACAAATTTTAAAACGCATTAAAACACCAAAAACGCTTAGTAAACGCAGCGTAGTTTATACTAGCTGACAGATGTTACACTTAGTGAGAGCTACTGTTCCCCGACGGGAACCTAATAAATAATAGCAGTGTGAGTTAAGACCACCTAGCGAGGAAACTGAGCTTGTTTACGGCACTACCCTACCAGTATTGTGGCCACCTACGCTATATATTTTGCTTAGCAAATTACTTGCTTCGCTCAGGGTGTCTAATAACCCTTTAATGAAGGAAGAGCCGTGATGTTTAATGTTGTTTCTGCTTTATTAGGGAGATTTTTGCTGGAGGTAATTGCTGGTTTGTTAGTTAGGAGTTGTGGAGGTACCAATTTTATAATGAATTATGTGTTATTGGGCGAAAGTCTGACAACTGGTCTAACCTTAGGATATTGTAATTACCCAGTAACTGGGTTGCGGAGGTCTGATGGCAGTCGCTCCCTGTAAAATACTGGTATTCAGCCGCATCTGGTTAGACTGGAAGTTGACCCCAACATAGTTGGAAAAAAAAGCTAGGCAGAACATGTTGTGTTATTGGGCATTGTAGTGATCAAGGTTTGAATTTCATTTTTATTATTTATCATAAAAAGTTTTATTTGGTTTTCCGTGTGGAATTCCTCACTAGCAGCCCGGAGTTTGGCTTTGTGCCCGTTTGATGGTAATAGGCTCGCCCCCTATTATATGGGACTTAAATATAACGGCGAAATGAGGGTGTTATTATACACCTCTGCCTAACCCTTCGGGGAATACAGGCGTCATGTTATGTAATGTTATTTATCATCTGAAATGTCAGTGATCCCTAAGTTATAGAAGCTTGTAGTGTTATTAAAGTTTTAAGTTCTTGTGTGTTCTCCAGAATGAATAAGAAATAGGAACCGATTTGGATATATACAGCGTGACTAAAATTAATAATGTTCAAAATTCTTGACCGACGTGAAATAATTCGTCTTTTCTTATACAAAATAATTCATTGATTTTTTTATTCATACCGTATCCACACACATCCTGTATTACTTACTATTTTATACAGCGTAGTATAGTAGTGTGTATTACCTGTAACAAAAAAATGAATACCAATGTTATATAACAGTCATGACTAATAATCTAATAGAAACAAAAACGCGAATCACTGTTTCCACTTCACGCCATCAATGCACGTAATACCATGCTCTGCAACCGATTACTTGACATGAATTAAACGAATCTACCTTTCAAACCTAATAGAAAACGCCCCTTTAATAATATAATAGTAGATAATTATCACATTTAAATAATGTAACGCAAATTAATTCAAGCAAGAGCACGCGACTCGGCCACTCCATTCACAAAACTCAAGAACTGTCCGTAATAGCTCATTTGAATACAATCTAGATAGTTATCGGTGTATAGACAACACTAGAACATTGTTATTATGTAGTTCAGTGAGTTTGAACGACCATACACACGAACACTCAATTATATAATTGCATTAGGACACTTAATTCTCGGCTATAGACATCTAATGGTTATGACAGTTTGAATACGTGCTACGTCATTAGCGGCATTCCGCCGTGGACTTACGAAACGGGGTCAAGGAGAGCTAAAAACGGAATCATTCTACTAAAATATTTGCAGTTACCGTAGACGGTTTAAAAAAGGAATTATTTTAAATTTCTCCAAAAAGAAATTTATTAAAAACTGTATTTTAACAGTGAATAACAATAACATTACACATTTATATCGTAGTAGGTATGTGAGCGTCACGCACACATAAAGTTCGAACTTTGGCACACTACCATAAATCAAGGGGCGTTATACGCCATGTTTCACGAGCCCCATCCCTCTCTTTCGCTCTACCATCATTCTTTATATCGCTGTCCCATTCTAGCACTGAGCAGGAGCTTTGAGGGGTCCCGGGGAGGGGGCAGATGTCTAGTCGTGACGTATTACTCGGCTGGCGGTCGGTCGGGTCAGTCGTTAGTTAGTAACGTTAAGTTTAATTGCTTAATTTTGTGCTTTATACTGACTTAAATAAAAATTATGGATGGGATTAATATTATAATGATATTTTACTGCACACTAATAGAGGGCGGAAACAACGACTAATGAAGTACCTGATAGGAATATCGATATCGACATGAGCGCTAATTACTTACAAACCACGCCACATTATAATGTATGCCGAGTAGGTTCCAATGCAAATCGCAAGTTCGATTCTAGAATAGACAATGCGACCAGAAGTTTATAGGACCACCCACACATCTGCAATGCATGTGTTTGATATGTTGCACGATTCCAATTTATTGGAAAAATATGAAAATAGAAATTTCTTCGTTAGAACTGCATTGTAGACGTTGGAACTCGGAATAATATTGTTTTAGTTGTCTGGGAATATTTTGAACTGAAAATACTATTGCTTTTTAAAGTTATTGCTAGTAGGAATCTAGTAGTACTAGTTAGATTTAGTGCCAATAAGATTTATTGTACCTACACATCTCACACATACATCACAGCAGATCTGTGCAATAGATTTGTGTTGTCCAGGCTAATACGTGATCAGAATGCTAGTGATGCGCTTTAATAATAATTTCACATAGTTACATATCTACACTTTGTATAATTTATAATACCTAGATGTTCATTGTTAGATGAAATACGTGGTCACTTATAAATTTATAGCATGTGCCAGAATACATTAAGCGTCAAATAAAAGTACGAAAAAGTGAAGACTCAATAAAGATCCATGGTAGAGTACGGATTTTTTTTTCAAATTAGACAAGTTCGCCAAATTAGAACATGTGAATGCCAGTTTCCCACTGTATCTCAGGATGACACCTCTCCTGGCGACCGTATGTACATCGCCTTTATTGCTATGTTCTTATTTGTATCGACTAATTCGTCGGCCGTTAAAAGTATCGTGGCCTTGTTGGACATCTCATTGGTCGGCAATAAATATAGCGTTATCTCTCGATATCGACCGCGGGCCGCACTTCGCTCCACGCGACCTACCCCCCCGCTCTAATGAATTACACAATGAACTCTCATCTAAATACAGAAAAAAGCTTTTAAAGGCACATATCAAAAATGCCCACAAAAGCCTACTAAGACAGGACTCAGATTTATAGCACTCCCTTTGTTAAATCACGTAATCTCCACGTGGAGCCGCGATATAAATGGAGGTAAATGAAAATAAATGTAGTTCCTCATTCTGCTCCTTGCCTATTTACATTGTGCCCAAACATAAATCTGGCTCTGTTTAATGGTAATCTATTTCAAAAATTACCTGTTAAATCACATCAGGACAGATAACACATTGTTTGGGGTATGTGATATAGAAAAAATGTTTGTCGGCCAACGCGGCTTAGATTTGTTGCCTTCAGGGTGGCATTTACATCATCGGTCCTCTCATATATTATGTGGCTCACGGCTCGGAATACATTAACCAGGTACAAAATATTGATCCCGAAAAAATATTTTAAACAAACCCTTATAATTAAAGATATTTATTTAGTCACACTTTTATGGGCGTTTATGACAAATATTCTTGCGTCTTAAATCATAATGATATCGCTAGAGCGTGGGCGAGTATCGCATTTAAATTAATGATTATTTATCGGCCATGTTTCGAACATCGATACGTGGCGTCCGCACGGTTCGTGTCGGGTCGGACCATAGGGCCATTTTCGGCAGTTTCCGGGTATCTATTCTGTAGCTATGTTTGTCCAACTAATTTATATGCATGACGAGCTTTACAGCTAACTACGTTACAACAAAATGCGTAGATATAAAGATAAATATATACATTTATTTGAATTTTAGTAAACCCATTATTCAAAGGCGTTCACCCGTGCGAACGAAAGTATTGAATTAATGAAATTCCTGAGAGCAGCAGTCAACGCTACAGATAGCGAGACTAGTTTATAAAACAACAGAAACGATCCGGCAAAATAATAAAAATAATAATTAGTGATGCGACTTCCCGCGGTCTCGACGACCCACGTCGTAAGTTTCGCCTACATACGCGAGAGGCGTCATGCTAACGCAATAAGAAATAAGAGATGAATAAAAAGAATTGGCCCGGAGCGATATTTCACCGACAGATCTGACCGAAAGATGCTGATGTGGGGAACTTGTGACAGCAAACCGTTGGAACCTTTGCGAAACCTACTTACAAAGTTTTTTCCAATTCATATGACTCACGATTTTTTTTAAAAGCAAATCCACTATTAACATAATATTATAATAGTTTTTTTTTTATTTATATCTTACACGACATCTTCAGTAGCAATGTGACAGTGATACATTACTTTCAAACTGCTTTCAATAATCCCATGCCATTTACCATCCCACTCAATTTCAACTTCTAAATCTCTATACGAGCGCGATACATATTACAAGCGATATTGTATATATCGTAAAGCATACAATAGTTGGGCCATTTATTCGGTTTATCGATACGTGACGTGGCAATTAGCACATCACTAGACAAAGCGCTCTCGGGTGCGAGCCTACAAATCATACCGATACCATCTTCTACAAATTTGAATCGGATCTTATTTATGATTTGCCTTTTTCACGGCTACGTTTTGGGGAAAACTCGAATATAAATCACTGATAAATGGTTATTGGGTTTCGTACCTAATTCGAACTTTGTTACCGCCTACCGTACTCCAATACACAAACATTTCATATTTATAATTACATGTTGTTTGTGTATCGTATCAGACAAATATATGAACCAATTGGTCAAAAGAAATTCCTAAAATCAAAAAATTCCCACGGTATCTTTTTCATTATTCGCAACAACATAATAATCATAACAAAAGCATGTACAAACACCGTACTTGGTTAAACAGCAATCGCATAAACAAACCCCAACAATAAAGCCAAATAAACGCTCGAGCACGCCATCCAATCGCACCTTGAATCGCACATAAAAGCCCATGAACACCGGTAGAATTGAATACAACGCTGCTCTACAGGAGCATCCAAATATTGCATTCCCAACCGTACTCGGTCGGGTAATATCGAGCACGAGAGTAGACTTCGTTAGTGCCCATAAAATCGTTTACGAGCTGCCGAAGAACCCTCTTCAATAAACGTGCCATAAAAGTTCGGTTATTCGACGCTAGATGGCGACACTAGTGGCCGCTTGAAACAGTTGCAACGATTTTACTGCCATCTATGGAGCTTTTTAAGCGTTTAAGGTCCGCGTGCGAGAGAGACAAAGTCTATCGTCTCTCTTCCACGGGATTATGCTGAAGTTCGCTGGTTACGGAATGGGTCAAGCGTGAACCAATTTTTTATATTAAGTTTTATATACGGCATGGAGGTGTACGGTTGGTTGGCGCGGATCGCTCTTTTTATAGTAGTAATAAGAAATAAAAACAACACTTAGAATGGTTGCTATTAATTAAATTTACCAACTTTTTTCTGCGACATTGAGTATTTTCTTACAGCAACAAAATCATGAGTGAAAACAACTGGAAACTATAAAAATAGTAAACGAACAGGTGCCTAGAGATAATGGCAAAATTATTCACACACGTAGGTAATTAATTAGTCATAAATGTCGCTTATAGTCAGGATGACGTCACACTAGGTAAGCAACAAGAGGTAAAGCCTCGAAGGTTTGAATTTCGAAGAGCGCGGACGCACTTCGTGTGATGAACGGTTTCACGCGCATTACGCCCGCCGGCCTGTAATAGGGTTGCCAACGTTCATAAAAACTGTCGTACTAACCTTTTTAAGCGATGTTTGCGAAAAATGCGTTACATTTTCGCAAATAAAAACGTTCAGCCTCTCCACATAGGTTTTATATGGGATTCGTTTAGGATTTTAGACCTAGCTATTTGTTCTAGATAACTGAAAGTTTAACGTTTGGCAGAATTACCTTCTTACTAAGTAGCTTACGTTTATGTTATATATGCTTGTACTACATAAAATTGGCTGTATGACAGCCCTATTGTTCACGTCGGTGGTCTCATTAGATGACGCCCTTATTGTGTTTTTTCTTTACATAAATTATAAGTCATGTGCAACGAAGCACGGCAGGGAATTCACGGTGCAGACTGCTAAACGTTCCTAAACTATCGGCTAGAACGAGGAGAAAATGGCTCTAAATCATACCCATACAACACTATACCTAAGTATAATGTTAAGTGAAAGATAATTTCAGCTATCTAGTACGTGGCATGTCTCTAACCCGGTATTAGCTGGAAATATTGTAGTCGGCTATTTTATTACAATTTTATTAAAGACCTAGACGCCTTGGCCCTACGTGTAATAAAATTGTAAGGTACATTATGCCTGAAACTCAATAGAATTTTGTAATTTTACCGCATTGAAAGATTTACCTATACTAAAATAGCTTTTTATTTTAGATAAATATATACTAGACCATTCCTATCGACATCGTTCCTATCGAAAAAAAATATGAAAAATCAAATCTTATCAATAGTGATTTTTACTAATAATATTTAGTTCGTTGTTTCTGCCTAGCCTTTTCCCAACTATGTTGGGGTCATCTTCCAGTCTAACCAGATGCGGCTAAATACCATTATTTTACATGGAGTGACTGCCGTCAGACCTCCGCAACCCAGTAGCAGAGCGATGCCGATATCCTAAGGTTAGACCAGTTGTCAGATTTTCGGGCTTTTGACTACCCATAGCGATTATCATAGGTATTCTTATGCCACCCGGGACCGACTGTTTAACGTACTCTTCGAGACACGGAGGGGTCTCGATGTGTAATGAACTGTCACCCATCCACGAATTGACCGCGGCAAACGCAGCTTGACCTCACAAATCATATGATCCGCGCAATTGGTAATTAGCCACGAGCCCTGATTACCAATAATATTTAAAGAATATTATTCCCAGCATTTTGTATAACAAATAAGAAAACAAAAACATTTTTAATTTCCTTAAATCTGCCATATGTCGACCTAAGCTTTTTTATGGCGTACCATTTAAACATAGTTATTAATCAACAGCGGGATTCTTATAATATTAATTTATAGACAAAGAACAAAATCAACACAAAACATGTTCACAAAATAAATCTCAATAAAATTGATCTCATCTTAAATAACATCATCTTGGAGGGAGACCGCGATCGGGAAACGGGTAGAGTTGGCAAAAATAATCATAAAAAAGGATTTAAAACTGCTGACGTGAAATTAATTAATTAGTAAATATTTATTGGATATTGATGATGCCAATTCATTCAACTGAGATAGAAGACTATCTCAATTCATTGACTATTTAGACACCTCATACTTAGTAGGTACTATTTATAGATTAACCAAAAACCTCCAATAAAGTTTTTTGAATTCTGGCAAGAGAATTGTTTATTCATAGTTGTAGCTTAAGGGTTATACCCTGGAACCCAGTTGTTTTGAATGAATTTGTGTTTATCCTTTTTTTTACGTTTCTTAGGGCCCATTTTACCAACGTCGGATAACTTTTATTTGAGAAATAAATTTGACGTTTTGACAGCTTTTGTATAGAAATTCTGTCAAAACGGCTCACTTATCCTTCAGATAAAAATTATCCGACGTTGGTAAAATCAGCCCTTAGATAAAATACATTTTCATTTAGGTACCTATATTGTAATTGCCGCTTTTAATTTGATACTCAACTAATACCTCTTTACTAACTTACTTAATTGGGTAATTGTGAGAACGGCAAGAAAATAAAACAACGATTAACTTGACATAAATTGTTTATTTATCACTTTAACTGTTTTAAATGCGTTTATGGATATATTAATTATCTCTCATATCTGCAACTTGCACTATTAATTTTACATTTCCATAAAATGTCAACAATAGATTTATAGCAAAAAAATTAATGACAATAATAATAATCCATCACTTCATAAAATTATATTAGTATCGATTACCGTTATAGTCAACAATAATTCTCATATTAATAAAATATACAATGATAATAGCGAATTTAATATTCTAATAGATCGAGTTATCATTTGTATGTTGAGCAATAGTATTGGCACGTCTGCCAGATTGTTCATAAATTATTAATTTTATCATTCTTCTTTCTGCGGACGCTACAGTCTAAAACTGGTTTCATGGTATGTTTTATGCTATATCTACTAACACTAGACGTTCTTTTATCTGTCGTGTCGTCCGAATATTTCGGATATTGTTATGTGAACTATGCCTAATGTGGAATTGTCAATGTGGACATTGACCGAAGAAATAGTTCGAAGTAAAAATGGTTCATTACTGGATGACACTGTAATAACAAATGGTATTGAAATAAATAAATCGACATTGTTCTAATTCCTTTCTTACTCTACTTTGTTATTTTTTTTCTTTATAAAACAATCATTTTTTTATTATACTTTGGTGGCGGACAAAATCTGTGACTTTAACTAGTTATATAAATCTTGAGCGTCGGGTGAAGAATTTACGAACTGACAAGATGTTAATATTTTAAAGATTCTCCCGCAGGCTTTGTTCGACAAATTATTAATTTTACAATTATAATGAGGGTCCCGGGGGGTACAAGATTTGGCTTTATATGAACCTAAAATTTGAAGATCCTAAATGTAAATACAGTTTTATATACTCCAATTATTTATTATTTTTATACGTATATTGTATACATAGGTATTTAGTTTTTACCTTAGATTTGTATTATACTAGTTTAGATTTATATTGTAGTAATTCTAGTATTCTAATTTTTGAAGTAAAAGAATAATTCGATACCTTTGTAAAACAAGGTTGCACCTTGATATTGTCTTAGAAAAAATATTTTTATTAAAATTTAATTCTGGTAATCACAACCCTACGTAAGGACGCCTACAAATCATGTGCTAAACATAGAAACTAAATATGAACCTATATACTTATTAAACGTGCCGAATATTAATTTATCACTTTAGAAAATTTGCTAGAACAACACCATGCTCTTTCAAATGTGACCTTTAAAATAAATTACAAGAAAATTATGGCAATTCGATCGCTCACCGAACCATATGCGGTGGTTATAAATAACTTAATGAGTTCAATTATCCTCCATCTTTAAAATGCAGTTTGGCGTTTGATCTCGTCCAGTTTACGCTTTCAAGTATAACTTTATTGAACATTATAAATAAAATGAAAACATACACGATAAAATTTAATATATTATGATGTTGTTAATTGAATTAAGAACTTAGTTATTTTATTGCAGGGCTCTTTTATTTAGCTTTTATATTTAGTCTCTGTTATGATTTGTGTTAAATAAATATGTTTACTAAAATAATGACCATTAGCAAAAAAATGGCCTATGTTATGGCCAACGGCACCAAAAAACAGAAAGACCACTACAAATTCACATTTTGCTTACAATGTTTTTAATTCGCATAATTACTGTTTCGTACACGTAAGTGCATTTTTACATAGCCACAGCAGGATAAAGTATTTAATCCGTTTAAAGATAAAAGAAAATTAAAAAGCTCATATTAAAAAATTCGAATAACAAAGGCTCATATCTGCGGTATCTACACGCGAACAGACAGACAGACGGACAATGAAATTTTGCACAATTATCAAGATTACGATCGGGAACAGATATGAAACATGCCCTAACTACATAGTCA
Source organism: Amphipyra berbera (assembly GCA_910594945.2). Classification (NCBI taxonomy): domain Eukaryota; kingdom Metazoa; phylum Arthropoda; class Insecta; order Lepidoptera; family Noctuidae; genus Amphipyra; species Amphipyra berbera. Next base: position 19,739,780 of record OU343128.1, read on the forward strand.
GTTACGTACTTGCATTATGATTTACAAGAGCACCGTTTTCATTGAGTAGTTATATTTTCCCGCTTCGTCTCCTTTGAGTTAAGCAGGCATAACTAAGCATCAACGCATTACTATGAAACTTTTATAATTAACATAACATTACGCCTGTATTCCCCGAAGGGTTGGGCAGAGGTGTATAGAACAACCTCATTTCGGCGTTATGTTTAAGTCCGTGTAATAGGGGGCGAACCTATTGCCATCAACCGGGCACAAATCCAAATCCACACGGAAAACGCCAATAACACTTTGCCCGACCTGGGGATTGAACCCAGCTCCTCACGATCAGCAGTCACCCTTGGCACTACTAGACCAATGAAGCAGTCTTATAATTAATGTGAGTAATTTTAATGATGACTTCCAGTAAAATGTAGTAGTGACAATTAAGTAAGTTAAGGACCTAGTGGTAGTATGTACTTTGACAAACATTTGTACGAACATTTCTGCACGCCACTGTACACGTTCTGTTTTTTTTTAATGACACCGTCATGTGCAACATTTTGCCAGTCCTATAGCAATGTAACTTTAATGATCATCTGTCAATTACTCTGTCTCAAATGTTCAGTGTAACTAACTCCGATTACCATTGAGGTTACATGATTAGGGTGTAGGTTGGACCCAAATGAAGCAACGGTTAACCTCCTTTAATGCTTGTACTTACGACATTTTATGCCAAGCAAATTATTTTGTACAATTGCCGCGCCTCCGTTCCTGGGAGGGATAAGCAGAGATGTACTCTGCCATACAGAACCTAAAATACACCAACTGGATTTTTGAATATAGAACATTGAGTAACGGTTTATACGTTCATAAAGTTCAATATTCTATATTTTAAAAAAACTGCAACTAAGAATTCTGTACAGCAATACATCTTATTAAAAAAAGAACACGTAATTGGGACCTATTAACCTTAGTAAGTTAATTACCAGACTCAATATTAAACCCGATGCTGATACAAAAAAAATCCTTACATACAAACTCAATAAAAAATTGCCCGAGAATCGAACTGAGACTGGTCAGTCGCAATTCCGACCACAAGACGTAAACGCGTTCATTTTATACTTAGTTAATGAAACGTTAGTTTAATAAAACGCGCTCTATAATTTACTGTATTAGAACATTTTCTTACACATTAAAGGGAAATGGGTGTGAGCTTGCATAATAGGCTTTATCGCCACATATGGGCTTTGATTAAGCCTACGTTACCTTGTATTTTAATGGACTTAAGTGTAAAGTAATAATTTTACCATTAGTTTCTAACTTTATTGTAGCAAATAAAATTGCTTTGATACATTAATAATTATGCTGTATTTAGGTCAGTCTGTTAACTAGTTACAATTTTTATCCACAATGACCGGTTAAAACTTCAATTAACCGATGCTGGCAACAGTAGTCATAATCAGCACATATCACAAAAAAATTAAGAAAAATTGGACGTAGTTTAGCGAAAAGGATCCAACCCACACAGTTATGAGATTTTCAGTTTTTAAGTTTAGACTGTATTTCTTCATTGGTTCTTTGATTTAAATTTCTTGGTTTTATTGTAATTAAAGGACAAACGTATAATATTTTACTTGTTAAAATTTTATTTTGTGTAGTTTGGCTTAAGAAGTTTAAGGTGTATTTTGATATAAATAACTCATTTTCGACAATTTTGTGGGTTGGATCCTATTCGCTTAACTACGTTCAATTAATCTTAATTTTTAAAAGCAATAAAACACAGTATTAACCTTTATGGATTTAAAGATACAGCGTAATACAAAGTTGTTGAGAATTTTCATAAAAACGCCTTGAGTATCGTGGCGGTGGTCCTGATGGGACGCGCGATGCCTGCCTCACAGGGCGTCCGCTCACTTATAACTCATATTACATTGTTATTTATTGAAAATTAATTGTGTGAAAACACTACGCGAACTATCTCTATATCGAACCCACCACGTGCAGAATAATAGCCTTGCAGCTTGCGTGCAATGAAAACAATTCAACTTTACAATGCTAATCTTACACAATCATCACTTATTGGTTTTCTTTATATTAAAAACGTTTAGAAACAACGTAACCTCAAGATATCCTACCACACATTCATCTTCCCGGTAATAACAACCGCCAATTTTATTCTTCCATCCATATAGCGAAATATCAGGGAGATGAGAATCCGATATCCGATTATTCCACAAATTCCCCGGTTAAGAAAGGCCTTAACACATCAAATCCCTAAATTCCAAACTAAACCGATTCACAAACACCTTAAAGTCCATACTTCAATAAATAACGTTCTGATTTATGAAAATTTATCATACACTTGAGGCTTAATTTTGAAATGATCTCCTCGCGATGCTAAAGGATATTATCCGCGTTTCAATGACAACGGAAATGAGACCTTGTGTTTCATAGAATACATTAAAAACTAGTTTGTACGATATTGCAAAGAAGACATTTTTCAATACATAGTTGGAAGTGTGTCTGTGTATTGTTTTGATAAGCTGCAGAACGGGTTTGCGAGATTTATTGCTGGTATGATTTAATGCGAATAAACTACTCGCCTTGCGCTCGTTGTATTGATGAATGCTCTATTTTTAGTGCAGTCACCTATATTCTAAGTGATGCTTAAAATATCTATCACATTTTGATAAAGAAAATAAACAAAAAATTGGCTCGGGTAAGTTTATGCATATAACATGTACTTCATGAGGATTTTCATTTAAATTAACAGGTGATTCACTTTTCCCCTTGCTAGACTAATTTGAATAAAATTAGGTTCCGTGCACTTATTCAGCGCCGCCTTAAGAATGGAAGAGCATAATCGCTGTGTTACATCCGCTGGGGCATGACTCAGTAATTATTGTAAGTCCTCAATTAAATTATAATAGCGGGCTGTGTTGGGCATACGTTATTTGTAGATTGGCAGCCCTGTCGCTCGGGGGCCAATGGGAACGTTGTAATGCGGCGCCTGCGCATGATCGCCCGCTGAGCTTTACAGTTCAAACAACATAAGAAATATTGTACAAGGAAATAATTTGCTTATTTTTGCTTTTATCAGACCATCTCAACAAGCTAAGTACTTAAAAATTACGTGAGCAATGAGCATGACTATTTGCGTGAATAGGTGTCTACATAAACGGTTATTTATCGCCCAGACCTAGATAGCTTTGGGTGGTTTGGAGTCATGAAAGAAAGATTCAATTTGAAAATTGCATATACCGATGTGTTTGACAAAACTCGATTACCAAAAACGACGTAAACAATTTGTGTTACCTTAGCACCGGATCAAATCTATTACCGTATGCAAGTATTGACGAATCAAGGACCGAATATTGGAATTGGAATCAAATTGTTCGATCTACATTGGTTGGTAATAAATCATGTTCAGTTAGTGGATATTTGCGTGTCGCAACTGTTAAATTTATTGCGATGACAAGGTCGGACTTAGGAACGGTAGGTACATGAAGTGCCCAAGGCTTTCCGCTAAGTTTTAAGGCTCGTTCAATGTTACGTTTAAAAGTAATTTGGATAAGCGGTATTAATTCGGCCACCAGTGTAGTACGGCTACGTAGAATGTGGAACTCGACAATAAAAAAAATATAGGTTAAGTATATTGTAATAATCAAAATTTCATCAAATTACGTTGACATGGATAAAATTATATGTCAGACTTTAAAATGATTTTAAATAGGGTTGTCACTTGGGTTGGGTACCACTGTTCCATAAATACTCTAAGATAAATTAACTCAAACAATTTTCACATCACCACTATGTAAATTACTTTACTAGATTTACAATAATTCATTGCTTGACATAATTACGTTAAGAAAAGTCTCGTTAATCTTTCTACATGTACCTACCATCGGTCCTCATCAATTAGTGACCAGCTTGGTTTCTACTCGTCAATTTTGTAAAAAAGTTGAATTTTAAACCATACACCTAGTAAAAATGTCCTACTAAAGATACTGGTTCGCAGTGTATGTAAGCTACAATTAAATGGTAGTTGTAAATCAACGAAGGGAAATGCCATAGCAATTACTGATCCATCGGCTGTTAGATTCTCGTGTTTGTTACTCAATGGAAAAAGAATTCCGTAGGCATTTTGTTATGATTTTGTTTACGTTTAAAAACATAACATCACGCTTTAGTATTCCCCGAAGGGTTTGCAGAGGTGTTTTTAGTACACCCTCGTTTTGCCAGTTATGCAGTAGGGGGCGAGCCTATTGCCATTAACCAGACACAAAGCCAGATCCCAGGCTGCTAATGAGAAATACCTAATGGAAAAACTCAATAACAATTTGCCCGACCTGGGAATCGAACCCAGGACCTTATGCTCAGCAGCCACACTTACGACAACTAGACCAACAAAGCTTTTAATGTTAGAAAAAATCATCAAAAATATTTTTTGGAAGAAAAGTAGGTATTTATGACCATGCAATTTTCTTTACATCCTTTGTCTGGCTCCATTTTCTAAATAAACCTGGATACTTGAAGATAAAATATAATAATTTACAATAATAACCCTTTAGCCGCCGCAATATTAGCCGTTTTGGGCACCTCGCTCCGTGATATAGTCCCGATACACGCCACGTGAGTGATAACTCTATCTATTTGATACATTACCATCAAAATAATAATGGAAGTCCATTTGGTGGCCAGAAATAGGTTTTGCGAGTCGAGATCAAAGGTGGTCAAGGCATTAGTTTGCAAATTGTATTTTACGACAGATTGTGTCTACTGTTACCTAACTTTTGGTCTGGAAAATTCCTGTCAGAAAATGTTTGCTCAAGGAAACTTTGTTACTTGAACAACATTTTTAATGTCAAACATCTAATGCGTCGGTACGGGTGTGAGAGCGGCTGTTGCGTGGCGACGCTTGCGATGGCAGACACACGACGGCAGACCTTCGTAACTCGTCGGCTCTCTTTGGTTTGATTCGGCTAGTGTTTTTTGTTTTACAGAATGGGTTTCTGTTTCACATCTGGCAACGCGACGCTTAATTCTTCTTTTGAAGGAGACATTGTGTTTTTTTCTATATTTAAATTTTCAATTACCTACTTAAATTCAGGATTTTTTACAATTTACATTTCATTTTAGAATACCTTTTCAAATCAAGAACAATACTAATTGATAAAAGTGCGTGGTAATACGCCGGTGACGCATGACATGTTAGACCGTACTGCTATTACGCACGCAACCCCTGTATAGAGACATAAACATCGACCCTCACTATCTAAACGTACGTAAAATTTGGTAAAATATTCATCCTCTTCTATGAACCTTAGGCTGAATGACTTTACTTTCCTTTGCCTGACTGAGGACAACAAACTGTAAGCCGCCATGATGGTTTTATATTGTGCACTTGATATGGCATATTTGAGATATGTGGACATTTTTTAAAGGGGCTGCATTCATTTTTATAATGCGTTGATCTATTATTGAATACTTTAAATGGACGTTGATGTACATCAAACATGTGCGGTTGTTTTCAGCAGCCATTAAATTAGTGTCAATTTACATAAAACAATGAAATACGTAAATGAAGTCTCTGGTAGACAAAGTTTTAAGAACCTGAAATGTCTTTGTAATTACAACAATTTTGTAGCTACAGGTGTGCAAGTATCGCGTGTAATAGGTATCTTTTGACAACCCTATAAGAAACTTGAATATAAAATGAAAACAGGTGAATATTCAATTATATTTCTTAACAAAAAGTGACACAGGTAGGTAAATAGCAAAACAAAAAAAAACATTTCTATTCAAATAATCAAGTTTCGAAACATGTGTCGTTCGAAATTAGAACTGTAATTTCAAATCATCAGAATGGTATAATAAAATTGTTATTTTTTGTTAACCATGTGCAACTTTTTATGAAATAGATACTTTTTTGTGTGTTTATGGTGGTTCGCAATCAAGACTTGTTAAATTGATTTTAATTCACGACTTGCTTGTATTGCATAAATGTCAATCCTATTTTAGAGTGTTGTTAACAGCCCAGATCGTAAATTGTATTTTTATTAACATTGTTATATCTTAATATACATAGGTTGATGTGTTATTTTATTCATTCAATTAACGGATTATAAAAAGCCACAGGAGTAATAATGCATCAAACATAAATCATTGATGCTAACTAGGGAAAAATAATAATACTCATAGGTCAAGAATATTTGCTACAATTAGCTAATAATTTAAAAAAAGGTTTAAAGTCTACTCATTAATGATATAAATAAAACACAAGAGTACTTAAATTTTTATTTAAGAATATGTAGACAGTAGTATAAACACGGTCTTAGTTATAATGTAAGCAACACATTATAATGTTATTGCTAAATCTAAAAATAATTATATTTCTCTACCATGTAGCGGAGTTTTATAGATTTTTTGTCTTAATTTTTATTACTCTATATTATATAGCTTACAACTTAATTTTCAGTTTTGAAATAAAATTTATGGTTTTATTAAAGTTATAATTATACCTAAACATAAACAGGTTATTTTAATAATACTTGTAAATTAGATACATACTGAAAATACTCAATCATAGTAAACACAAACAGGTTATTTGAATATACTTGTACATTACATTTTTTATCTGAAAATATTCACTTACTGTATATAGCATATGCCTCACGTTTACATGTCAGGTTTCAGTAACAAAATAAGAAACATTGTGCTCCTTTGTACAACAGAATATCGGATGAATTTTTCACAATGTTTATATTTTAACATCAAACAATAAACGCGGCAGTGTCTCGTGGCCTGTGGGAAACTGTACAACTGCCGTGAAACATGTTTCATATTATCTTTCTCCGTCTAGACACATTTAATATTGAGTATTAGTGTCACCCTCGAACAGGAAACGTTACAATAACCCGGCCCGTAAAACCATTGAATTTTTCAATACTAAAATTGTGTCAGCAATTATCACAAACAATAACTGTAATTAATGCCATGAGGTGTAGATTCGACAATTAGTGTCATTTTGTATTCTTTTTTATTTGTTCTTATTTACAGCAGTATAATTTTATTGTATCCATTACATTTGTAAAAAAAAGTATACAGATTAATAAATAATAGCAAGATACCTAGTTATTTATAGAACAATTCTAGACAAAATTCTGAATCGGTATCTAAACGTACAACTTATAAATGATAATCAGAAGTTTAAATTTAAATTGCAAATGCGGGATATCGCTTAAATTGTCAGTATCAATCATGCGGCAGTCGACACTAGGGTGACGATAAACAATAGTTTTAACATAGTGGCCGAATGCACCCGGACGCTATGAGCAGTAGGAGAGTTGTAAACAGAATGTACCCAGCTCGCCATTACTCATGGACGTTAGGGTCGCCACACGGAATAGAAAAACACAAACTAGTGGAAATCTTTGATATTTGTTTCTTAAATTTTGCTTAGAATTTGTAGTTAAATGAAGTTTCAAGTGTTAAATCATTTCTAAAGCCAATAAAAACGTAAATCCCCATACACCAGATAAAAAAAACTGCAAAACAAAATACTTATTTGTAGAAATTAACGTTTAACACATGAAATAAAAATCTTTTTTAACGAATGTCCACTTTGACATCCCTAAAGTGCGGCATTCGAGAGCTACGAATGTTGAAGCAGAATCAGTATGATCCGATCTTAAAATGATATGAAACAATACAATCTGCTTACAATAAAGTTTTTAATTCAATGTTGGCATCTAATTTAATATATAAACTTGACGTAAGTATTTTAAAGAACAAGTACATCGACTACCTAGAGGAGAGTAGTTAATTAAGACTTGTTATTTTGTTTAATTGTATTAAGTTCCACGCATTAAGAAATTAAGATCGCAATCTCAGAGTAATTATTTTAAATTATTACGACACAATACTTTTATGTTCACAACATGGAGAGTAACTTTAAAATTTTACTTTTATTAAATTAGGAAATATTATGTACTTATTGAAAGTACAAAATTGTACTTTAGTTCTAGTCTTACTTAACGTGCATTTGCCTAAAGATAATCGTGACAATAGTGTATAATTTTCAATCAAACAACCTAATTAAACTGTTGTCACACGAAGAAAAACTTCAACACGACTACAAGATATATGAAACCACTTTTTATTCGTTACATTGTTCTAAATAAACTGCGTTCTACTTTAGATTTTTTTCTCCTATGTTTATAAACGGCCAGTATCAAGGTGTATTATGATAAAATATCACGTAATAATTCGTCACTTCCCGTAGTCTGTTGCTCACGTGGGTAATTTTTATAGAGGCCTTGAACTTGTACACAATTTGGACGGTCGATATTACAGACGCGGTCGGCTTTGCTGCCTCGGAGATGATTCGTGCTAGTTACATTTATGGGGAGTGATATCATTCTTATAGTAGCACTATTAAATGATATACTCGTATGGATTGAGCGTAGATTTTTGTGTTTTAAGATGTTAGTGCAATTTTTCAGAAGTACAGGAATTTATATGTTCACACAAGTAGGTACGTAGTAAACGACTAAAAAGGAAATTATAATGAAAATTTGTAAATTTGTCTTTAAACTTCAACGGTTAGCATTCTTTGTATATTCCAGTTTATCGCATTAAAATCCATCTGAGAATGTTAAAATCGTTGGCTGCACGAAAATTAATAATTCAACAGGCAGATTATGTATATCAGTGACAATAACTGCTTAATTACTGTGTAATAGACCGGAAAGGCGGAATTTAAAATACATAGTTTGCCAAGAAAAACGGAATTGCTACCTTTAACATAACGCCGTCTCGAAATCCTAAGTTTTTTTTCCTTCGATGTATTTTTAAGGTATGATTCTTTCGTAAAGGGAATGATTGGATTTTCGTGTAACAATGTAATGACGGATAATCAGTTGTTGTGCAAGCAGTACGGTATTGAGGCCCTCGGGACCTAACGGGCACAGTCTTCAAGCGCTCTCACAGCTCACTGGCTATACCCAACTAACCAACCAACTATTATTTATTTAAAACGCATTATCAGATAAAATATGTTCAATACAATAAATTGCTTGTTTTATTACGTATGTTATAACACGTTAAAAGATTACAATATTTGATTATAAAGCTATAAAATATGAATTCAAAGTAGTGCTTCCGTGCGAATGTAATGAGCATAATAAAATCTGGTACCTTGTCTTAAATAGAAGATAATGTTTAAGATATTATCAATGAGGCTATTAACGCTTTGCCTACATGGTAACAAGGGGCTACAAAGTCCATGCGTGACCCCTTTACAAGCCTCAACAATAGTAAAAACTTATTACGTCCTTAAGCAGGAATTTAATAGCACACAGCCGTACACAGAAAGGTATAGATCTTTTAACCTTCAAAAAACTACTGCCGAGTCAGACACATAAATCATTGTTTTTGCCAACCGACATTGCTTGCGGTTTGAAATGTAATATCAAAATTTTTATAAAGTGTGTGTACCTCACGATTTTATCTCTTATGGGCTGTGGAAACCTCCTTATATGTACTGTACCTACTTATGAAAGATACAACCGGGACTTGCTTTAAAAGAATGTAGGAGGTAGGTATCTAACAGGTTATCTTAAGCTTCTTTATAGTCAATTTAACTCTATGAATTTATCCGATCAATCAAAAAATTAATCAGCTATCACGATCTATTTTCCTATCATTCTCAGCGTACTGTATAAAAGGTGTTGCCCATATCAAAAGAAATTCGTAAATCAGGTTTCGATTGAGTATACGGTAAAACCTGCCTCTGCCTCCACAATGGCAAATTACTGATCTTTGACATCGGCAGGAACAATGGGAGACGCAACCGATTTATGACGTGGCGGGACTGTCGCAGATTCAATAATCCTGCGCACACGCACCGCACCGGCCCACGATCATGTGACGTACCAAGTAATGTACGGGTAATTTATTATAATTTACATGCGGGTTAAATACAGGTTGGTTGGATAAAATGACTAGCAGTTTAAGGTTAGCTAGGGTTTTGAAGATCAAGGTCGAGAAATTACTTTGATTGCACAAGCTGAAAAAGACCTCGGCCTGATACGGTGATTAAATAATTAACTTAATTAAGCCAGATTATAAAGAATGTCTAACTGCCTCGTTGGTCTAGTGGTGGCAAGCGCGACTGCTGATCGTGAGGTTCTGGGTTCGATCCCAGGTCGGGCAAAGCGTTATTGTGTTTTTCCGTGTGGAATTCCTTAGGGCCAATTTTTTGATCCCTAGTTAAGCCAACCAATGGTTAAAAATTCATAATTTATTTAACCAGTTAAACATTCATACAACATTTTACAAATTTTAACCATCGGATGACTTAAGGGATCAAAAAACCAGCCCTTAGTAGCAGCCTGGAGTTTGGATTTGTGCCTCGTTGATGACAATAAGCTCGTCCCCTGTTATATGGGACTTAAACATAACTGGCGAAACGAGGGTGTACTAAAAACACCTCTGCCGAACCCTTCGGGGAATATAAGGCGTGATGTTATGTTATGTTCAGATGAATTTTATTTCGTGAAGTTGACTGCTTTCCTCAACTATTCGTCGTTTCTACGTATAAAGACTCACGTCTAAGTACCAACGCATCGTAAATCGCTGGCACATTAAGTTACGTAACACAAACGCTAATTAAGTAATACGATTCCTGTAATTGCATTTCATAGATGTAGGTAACTCGGTAACCGAGTAGCTCAGAGATTTTTCCAGACAATTAGAGGTTTAATTACCTCTGATGGTATCTAGAAGCAAGTCCTCGTACAAACAGGATGTCTGACAATATTTGTCATTATAAGTGGATGTTCTATTATTTTACTTTTATGTGATGTTAAGATATAAAAATTTACTAATAGTAGGTCCACTCAGCGCCTTAATGTTTTCCGGTTTCGTCGTGAGAGTCGTTACAATGTCGCCACCATCCAAGTTCTAACAGTTTGTTTCTTTATTACTGTACACACAACCATTTAAACACCCTGTAATTAATCTGATTTATGTTATATTAAAAATCTGAGAGCTTCATTATATTCTTTTTTTGTTACGTTTTCGCTAACAAACTTGGTTGCTTGTAATTAAATAATTAAACTAACTTGTTTATTTTTTTGGCGGCATGGTATGTTGAGCGCTTGGTTATTTATTTTTGTTACGAAAAAATATCCATGGGAGTCAATATTTTACATTGATAGGTGTCCGTAATAAAAGCGAATAGTTTATTTTTTCTTGCATTTAATATTTTTTTTAAGAAAAAATACTTTATCTCAATTTTTACTATCGTGAGTACAATCTTTTAAAGTATGAGGACGGGACAAAATAACAGGGGTCAGTGGAGGAAGCTCGACGGAAACGTAACAAAATACAGAGAGGACGGCGGGAGATTTACACACCCTGTACCCAGTGGTTTACAAGTGTGCTGTTTTATGAGACGCCTAATAGATGTTCCATTGGACAAGTTGGCAAAACGATGAGGAAAAGTGATATCGTGGGATTTATCTGAGTAGTTGATAATATTTTAAGCATTCAAACTGTGATCAGTAAGAGCGAAAATGACGTGGGTAACAAAGTAGTCGAGACTTTATTTTCCTCGAACTAAGGGAAAACTTGTTAAGGAATCGAAAACTATTAGATATTATTTGAAAAAAAAAAGGAAAAATATTAAAGTAACAAAAAAGAAAACTTGAAAATTTTGATCGATTTTGACTTACGAATATTTCGAAGATCGAACGTTTAAAATAAGGAATAAGACACAATGATACTTTTTGTTATTTTTTTAAATATAACGGTTCCTCGAACCGTTTTATTGTTAACCTTAACAAAATAATAGTTTTAAAGGATCCCATTCATTAACAACAATCACCTGTGACCATAAAAATTATGCAACGTTTTTTGAACCATAAAACAGTTGTAATTCAACGGTAAACTAAACAATAGTCCTGTACCTGATGGACGGCCTTTTTCGAGTTGAAGAATTTTTATGGTTTTACAGCTCTATTTAGCACAAGGTGGAGATAAAAAGTAAGAAAAAAAGATTTTTTATACAAAAAAAGATACAGGAGCAGATGTTTTTCGTAAAATAATTACTTATCTCAATGTAAATTGTCCAATAACTTAACTTAATTTTCCCCTACACTTAATTGCGAGCGATATTATCCTGTTTACGTCTTAACGATAAATTTTTCCACCCCAAATTTTCTCACCTAGCGAGTTTACTATAGAAAATTACTTGAAGCCCTAATCCGACCAGCTGTAGTGACGTAATCAAACAGCTGATGCTATAAAATACGTTGTAAACAGAACCGCAATAAAAAGGGACCGAGGCTCGGCGACACACGCACGGAGCGCCTAACGCACACTGAACTTAAATTGTACCACAATCATAGTACCGCACTACCTACTTACATTTTGTTTTTTTTTTAGTAATATTGCCCGGAAAGAACTACTTTTTGTCATAAATTATTTTAGGTATATGTGACTGAATGAATAATCGCTTAATGCGAAGAGTGCCTACCATTAGGATTAGAAGGTACAAAGTTTGTTAAAAGTAACAAATGTAACACAGCTACTCGCGTGTGAATAATTCATCATAATATGATTTACGGTAAGATATAAATCTTTTATGGCAGAACAAAATATGGAAAAGCGTACAAAGCAGAAGCTATTTATAGAATTTGCTCCGTTACTGACCGTAGATACACTACATTATTTTTTAAGAAGGCCAAGTATTTTTTATAAAATAATGGCGTCTGTAATATTTTGTTAATTATTAAGGTAGCTTCGTACCTTAATTGAATATTAGCATTTCAATTAAAACCCTGTAACAATTTGTCGAAACGCTAAAAAAATAAATGTTATAAGTCGCGATACCGCTCCGCCTCGGTGGCCGGTGGAGCTAACCCATAAAATGCTCTTGGTTACTGCGTTCGGCTCACAATGTGACGTTTTATACAGAGTCGGGCAGGTGTGAACATTATCTTAATTCAAGTGCTACCGAACCGATCGAGGTGTGCTTCGAACTTAACGTACCAAATTGAAAGGAAGATTTTTAAAAAAGAAATCGACATTTTTGCAAGGTTTTTTTAGGAAATTTGAGCCTCTGCTCTGTGAGCATAAAAATTTACATGTATTATTTTTGTTTTATTTTTTGGCTGCGTGTACAAAGCAAGAACCTGATCACAATATTTTATAACAAGATTATTTCATACCTTTCTGCACATTTTATCCAAAATCAAACTCTTCTAAGAAGTTTGTTAGTTCATTCTATTAAATTTTATTAGCCGTTTAGGGCTTTCCCAAAATGCTCCGGCGAAATCCTCAAAAGAGTTTTGTCTTTGTAGGGTTCAGTTAAATTAAAAGAAATACTTTTTCTAAATTCAATGTTTTATTAATTAATTTAATAATCAAATAAAAGCAAGCCACTGATTTAAAAAAATATTATTAATTTTTTTTTTACATTTAATTAAAACTTTAATTACTATCAACAAAATATAAAAACGCTTATTCCGAGCACGAGTATAATAAAATTGCATAATTTATGTTGTAACCTAGCCTTTAAAGAACTTATCTAAAACTGTGAAGTAGACAGATACAACTCCCCTTAATGGTTTGAGTATTAAGAATATATTGTTTATTTATTTAAATGAGTGAAATCAATTCTACTTAATTGAACATGTAATGTTTGTTTTGCTAAAGGCCCAATTCTGGTATTAGAAAAGGTGAACTAATGCTATCCAGTTTTTCTTCCTCTGACAGAAGTTTGGTAAAAGTTGTCTTGTGTAAATTACCAATTATAAGACATTATATTCATTTCTATACAGCATTATTATATATATTTATAAATAGGAATATTTATTACAAAATATTTTTATATTTATAAAATTTATAGATCAATATTTTTTGATAGAAATCTATCTTGATAGAAATCTATCTAGATAGAAATGGATCTTTGTCAAGTGTGCCTAATTATTAATGATTTGCATAATGAGATCATAAAGGATATAAACTGTGAAGATTCTTATCTAAGTAATATAAAACATATTATTATTTGTTTAATGTTTTATAAACCACGGATAACATAAAGAAAAATAGAGCCTGCGGATTTTATTCCAACTATTTAGAGATAGTTCAAGAACGCTACAACCTTACTAATTTTACATCCAACCTGTAAAACTCTAATTAAAACTGCCAATTAGTCACATTTCTAGTGTAGATCTCAATAATGAATAACTACATAAAAGTAAATAATATAATGATAGACTCCATTTAACAGTAAAATAACATGTTCAAGAAACATAGTAGCTACTCAGCGAACCGTGTGTGCACACCTTTACGTACCCTTCCTTTCCTGTATGCGTACCATAACCACCGTAAACAATGGTTTGTCGACTAAAGAATAGACTGATTGCTATTGTGTACCTATGTGTCATTTTGTCTATTTTTCCGTCGATTCTTGTCTACGGTGATCATGCTACGCCTGTAGATCACAGGCAAAAAGAAAACACAGGCAGATACACTTTCCACACATTCCTTACTTTCTTTCTCCCAAACCAGACTTCCTAACACCTAATCACCTAATTGTCCGAACATAGAAGTTAAGTTAGAGTGAAAATTACTGAGTTGTCTGAGAGTTAGTTTCAGTTTCAGCAGGGTCACCGGGCCAGGCGGAAGGGCGGAGGTCACCGCCCCCAATGCCCTGGATACTGAACGACTAAAAGATGGTAGAATTGTGGTTTTGAGATTTGTAGTGAAACCGCTACAGGCGAATTTTGTATTGTTGCTTTGTAGTGTTGTTTAATTTTGAATGTGTAGTGTTAATTTGGCCTATGTGAAAATTATTGTGGGTGAATCGTTTTAAGTTGTTTGCCCTTATTAAACTTTATTATTATAATTTGAAGTAAAAAAATCAACATTAATGAAAATATGTAATACAATTTTAAGTTAAATATCAGGCATTATTTTGTGGAAATCCATGACATACAAATCTATACTAATATTATAAAGCTGAAGAGTTTGTTTGTTTGTTTGAACGCGCTTATCTTAGAAACTACTGGTTGGAATTGAAAAAATATTTTTGTGTTAGATAGTCCATTTATTGAGGAAGGTTATAAGCTAAATAACATCACGCTACAACCAATAAGAGCGGAGCATACATGAAAAATGTTGCAAAAACGGGAAAAATGTCCACCCGTGCGAAGCCGGGACGGGCCGCTAGTATACAATAACAATATTTAGTGTTAATTCCACCAAACAATGTCAATTCAGGCTTGATCAAGTGTTTGGCGGAATTAACACTTAATATTGTTATTGTATATTTGTACAATTTTAAGTATTCAACAGTTTTATGGAGTGGTGTTTTAACGTTAAACACATTAGTTTAGAACTATTATTTTCAGAATTTAGGTTCAAACGTGAGGTATTTTACTTTGTAACTAACATTTTTCTCTAATGAATAAGGAATTTAGGTCTTGTGTAACGTAACACCTAAGAAATAGTTTACTCTACTATGGTAACAAAAAATTCGCTTCATTTATGGACATCAGTCACGCCTTAAGTATTGGACAAACACCTTAACATATACACTGGCCTGCAAAAATAAGTATCACACTTTTAAAATTTCAATTTTTTCTAAACTATAGAAGTTAGAGATTTAAAATAAAAAACGTTTTATAGCAATTTTTATCAGCTTTCTTTGAAACTATAGTAACAAAGTTAAACTCTTTTTTGAGTCCTTTTTGCTTCGAAAATATATCTTGTGTACTTAAAAAGTTATTGCAATTTTAAAAGTGTGATACTTATTTTTGCAGGCCAGTATAGTTCCAATATATTGACAAGAAAAATACAACAAAATTGAATTTCATGGCATGTTTATGGAGTGCTGCTTTAATTAATGTTAAAATTCCTTTATCGAAAATGCTGGCAAGATGTTAAAATAATTACTTACAGTAAATATTGTTGTGACTTACAACGTAACACGTCATAAGGAACAAAATTGCCCCCTTCAAACTTAAAATTATTCATGGAACAATTACCGCAGACTTAATTGAAAATTAATTTCTACTATTATTATAGGAGCATAGTGTAGGCAACACCACAGTTTTGCATTTATGCAAGTGCAGGTTTTTGTTAAGGCCACTTATTCAAAGAGCGCTAAGACTTTGTTTGGTTTTACTTGTTTGTGACTACATATTTTCGCGGCGGCTCCGTGCGCTCGCATTCATAATATCAGTGTTTGACCTCTTAAAATTATTTACTGACACATTTTAGGCACCATAAATACTGCAACGCTCAAACAATCGATACTAAATTATACTCCACGTCACGTTTTCTTGTAAACTAAACAATAAGGTCGCAGATTATATTCGTAATTTTAAACACATTAAAAAAGTCCGTTTAGCAAACAGTCCGCGATTTCATTTTCCGTTGTAAACATGACGGCGAGCCGTATAATGTTTATGTATCTCGAGTGCAGAAGGAAATTCTCATCTAAATTCTGCGCGAGCGCCGATGATTCCAACATTCGTGCGTTGACAGTGAAATACATCTCGCGTCTGATGCGTGTGAAAAAGTAAAAGCAAATTGTACGATAGGAGAACAGTAGAATATGCAATATCACTGATGAACAACAGAGATCGATCACTGGCCCAAATATTATCTGTATCGGAAGTGCATGGACGGTTCACGAGCACCGTTACACGATCGGCGAATGATGACAGCTACCAATGGGCGATACGTAAATTACCGATACGTGTGTCGCATCACATCGCATGCTCAATACACTTTGATGTAACTCCGCCGACAAATTGAGCTGTGGTAGGTCACGGCGCTTTAACAATTCAGATTGCATATCGGTCACTACAATGTCTCACAGCCACTGAAACGTAACCACGGGTCTTCGTTGTAACGTCTGCCGCACTCGAAAAACAGCGTTGCACTAAAACTTATAATCAAAAGGATACCGCCGTAGATACGGAAAGGTGGATATCTTAATTTCCTAGTCCTTTAAGTTATAATAAATTATAATTTATGATTGTGTTTCTGGACGGTGACTATGGTAAAAAAGCGGCCTTCTATAATAGAAACGTCGTTTTTTTTTCACCCGCATGTAACGTTTAACGAAGTTGAGCTTTCGATCGTTTATCAGACCTTCGCTTGGCCATTTTGGTATGAGGAAGAACTGTGATAAACATCGTTATCTCTTTCTTCAAATTATATTTTATACGAAATAATACTTTATGAGACTGAAGATAACATATTTTTTAAACAATGACATTCGAAAGTGTGTGAATGCAATGTGTGTCTACTAATTAAAAATTTTGAGAAATTACTCAATTTGAATATGAATATTTAATTAGATGCGTGATTTCTTTATTTCACAGCTACGCTTCCTAGTTTTCCACAAAAAATAATATTGTCTAACAGCCAGATATGTTTCTAATTAAAGTTTAAATCAACGATAGTCAGTAGAAATTTATAAAAATGGAGTAACAGACCGAGACGGATATATTTCACCGTGTGTGTCCTTTAACTGGAAGGGTTTATTAGTTAAGTATGTGGTGGGGCCCATACATCATGGGGAACGGCGCCGGCGCAAGCTTTCCGTTCGATTCCCGCCGTGAATATTTCAATTTTATAACTTAACGACTTCAATGCTATTCTTTTTTAATGTTAACAACTTTAAATTCGTTCTTAATTTGTCGAAAATTAAATTGTCGTAAAACATTTGCTGTATAGTGTTAAAATATCAAAAGGTTACCGACTTTCACCGATGTTGGGTGATAAAACACCAACAACAGTCACTTCTATAAAGTTTTATAGTTGAATAATTATTGAGATTCCTACTGAAATGGTGTGATAAACTTTATTGGTCGTTAGAATGAGAGCCGAAACAAATCCGTGAGTGGCGAGACGAATCGCGTAGATTTGTTACGGACAGTCATATAACTTGTGATTGACCAACGATAATTAAAAAGTAGCGAGAGTGCAATAAACGTGAGGTGAGCGCACCTATTCACGTCCCACTTAATGTAACATTTATATTTTAATGTTCTAACACTAAGCAATCATAAGAATAACGTGTTTTCAGACCAATTGATACAGATTGATATTATAGTCGATTTAGATGTCTACCGCTACCGATGTGTAACTTTGAAGTCGTTTACCTCCTTGATATGAAATAATGAATGCCTATTCTTATTAATCTTTATTAAATAGCCCGTTAGTGTCAATCAAATGCAGTTAGCGTTGAGTTACACTTACAAACAATAGGTACCGACTGTGATAACACAAAATGGCTATTTTATGTGAGAATCATAATGGAAGCACGATTAACCGACTTAGTTTAAAAAGAAGACACATTGTTCTGTAAAACGCTAGTTTCGGCACGAAGCCCTCTATGTCAGGGAAATAAGTTCAAAATATCTTACACGATCCCTGTTAAGCTAAAACAAACTTTATCTCACAGACTTAAGGTTTACGGAAGGTTCCAGTCTGACCGTAAACGAGGGCCCTTGCTTATGAAAAATGTACTTTTAGAATATAGTAATAAAAATTAAATTTGAACGTTTATTGAGATTTTAGTATCGAATGAAAGGCGAATGCAGCGCAGTTATTTATACCGAGTATATGTTACCGTGCACTGTTTATGTGAAATTAAATATGGTTTAATAGTTTACTAAGAACGGGTTAGCGTTGCAAAAATTAAACGATGCAGTTTCGCTTAGCCGGATGTGGTGTGCTTGTATAGTTAATATTGATACAGGGGTTATTTTAATCAAAATGGCTTTAAAAAAACATGTAAGTATAATTTTAAAATCAAAAATAAATTAGCATACATTTATTTGTATATCGCACATGCAAATTTAATGGTGACAGAGTTAGATCTATGACTCATATATGTAAACATCGATTGCATTACTCATATGATTTCGATTTATAACGAAATCGATATAATTCTGAATGTATCTTAATATTCAAATACCGCGTGGTAGGGCCAGTGTTGTATATCGTGCAACAATTAATTGCCGGCCAGACATCAACTCCTTTCGGACCGCCATCCATGCGAAGCGAAGCGATAATACTCATGAATAACCAACCAGATACGGCAAGCTTTTTTTACTGCTAAACGACGCAAATAGCTTAACAGATAATGTAATTAATTGCGGTATTTAATCCAATCACAAGTAAGTAGTTTTTAACTAACGAGAAATGATTAACACTACTAATAGTGCAGAAAGTCTATCTAAAGATTAAATCGTAAACGGTAGTCACGAATATGTAAAAGAAATGTTGGAACTTTTTGTTTCAAATTATTCCTGTCGTATTTCTAGGTTTCATTTATCGGTAAAGGATTAAAATAAAACACGACTGTTCATGGTAGCTTCTGAATTATTTACGCATTAAACTTGGTATCTGAATTATTACTGCATTATAGATACAGTTATTTTAATAAGGATACCTACATAATTATATTTTTGTAAACTGTTTTTAAGTCATTTGAATTTACCATTATCGACTTTTTTATCAAACATGGATATTGTTGGTACTTAATTAAATAATTGAAGCTTTAAATTCAAGTAGAATAATAAAATTGGATGTAAATACATATTTTGCATTGGTTGTTGTGAATTTAATATTATTTCTCCTATCTTTTTCTGTAGTTGAAGGCTGTATCGCCTAGCTAAGCAACGCATGTGACTGTCTGTGGAGGATGAGAGTAATGTAACGTTCCCAGCAAGCGATCGACCGCCCGATCAACGTGTAATAATACATTTTTACATACTACGAGCAAAGAAAATAAATTACATACGTACGCTCAAAACTCATGTTGGCATTATATGACAATTTGACGTCGAAAAAAAGTTCATGGCATCCTAACAAGCCTTTGCATCAGAACAAAAGAATAACCGAAATTGTTTGGAGTAAATTATAAATTTTAAAAGCCTGTTTCATTACTTCCTACTAAAAAGATTATCTGCTTCGATAAAAATATGAAATACGATTACCACTTACAATTACAGATAATTTTAAACTGATTAAAATAGAACCACATCGTTCTAATAATAAAGTATAATACTTAACAAAGCTAGACTTTTAACGACTTTACGGTTGTAAGAATGAAGCATTGAATGTAAGACCTAAAGTTTTCAGTAGACAAAGAGGTGTTGTGAAAAAGCGGAATAAATGTCTAACTATCGGGGCAATTGTAAAGATTGCGGTACAAAACGGCAACTATAGGATGCAGCCCCGTGATTTTCAATGTAATGCATAATAACCTACGTCGGGTCACGCCGTTTATGAACACTAGCGAACTGGGGATACTTTATAACTACCTCTAACCACTTTTTGGTACCTAAATACGTATCGTGTTAAACGAGTTTGTTCAA
This sequence comes from Amphipyra berbera, assembly GCA_910594945.2. Taxonomy (NCBI): domain Eukaryota; kingdom Metazoa; phylum Arthropoda; class Insecta; order Lepidoptera; family Noctuidae; genus Amphipyra; species Amphipyra berbera. The sequence continues at coordinate 19,760,167 of OU343128.1, forward strand.
CATTATGTACCACCACGTATTCGGCAATGGAAACACTCCGTACTACTTATTTTTTTGATTACCTCCGCTTATAGGCCGGTGGTTTTTTACCACATCAATTACGTGAGGTACAGAACATAATGAGCATTATCAAAATTTTGGTAGAGTTTCCTGTAGATTAAGAATAGCAATAAAATTAGGTGCCAAAGTAGGTAGATATTTGGTAATTTAATGTTTTTTGTTAAAACACTGTTATAAGGTCTTTTAACACAATTTGAGATTTGAATGGTAGTCATATTATAAAATATTCTATTAGATATACATGTTTTTTTTTACACTTTACTACGCAGTTCGAGACACGTTTATATTAAGCTTCACATTCACTAATTATCTAATTTTGTCTTGCAGGGCTTCTAAGAAGATCTCCGTGAGTTCGTTCCGACGATTCCACAAAAAGAAAGTCCACACCACGAAGCAGTTGGGATTCATATTTATCACTTCACAGCTGCGCACCTATGATCGATCTTATCCAAGATGGCGGCCGGCGCGCCGCGCGAACAGGCGGGAAACAAGCGCATGCACACCTCCTCCGCCATAACGGACCCGTCAATCTTCCGACAGATTTGAAATTAGAACGCTTTAGTCTTCTTTCAAATGATTTGAACGCAAAATACGTGCTGACTCGTGGACGGTTTGCGTTGCACTAAATTAACAAAAAAACACTTAAACGTATTCAAAACTTGAAACCCATAAAACATATCTCCCCCATTATTAGTTTATGGTTTGCGACTGTTACGGGCCTATTATGCTGTTATTTTTGTGTGTATTGGTGTTTGTTTTGACTGTATGCGGCGGACTGGCTTACCAATGTGGGGTACCATTACAGAATGCTTCTATTGAGTAGGTGCCTGTTATCCGTTTTTAAGTGACTCTATTATCATTCGTGTTCCAAAGTTTTTGTATTCCATTGTATTTGTTTAACAGAGACTGTAGGACTGTAGAGCGATGTATTCCTTGATTATATAAACTTCTTTCAAAAATGTATAAGGTTTATTTTTAACCAATAGCCTTGAGTACCTACATCTGGATTTTTGACAGTAATTTTGGACCCTTTGTGTTGTTATGATTTTGTCAATTCATTTTTCATACCGTATAAATATTTTAAAAATGTAGAGTTTAGCTATATCCGCTCCGATTCTGGTTTACAGAGCCCGCTGTCTTGCATTTCTGGATTCTAGTTTTAAACTCTATCTTATGAATTACACTAAGGATTTTTTTTAAATTCATTATTAATAGCTCATCTGTTTATTAAATAGAGTAATTATAAAATTACTCATTGTTGTTAATATTTTACTTACATACTTAAGTATAAGGCTTTTTGTCTCATATTTATAACTATTTACAATAAATCAAAACTTTATATATCTGTCTACTAAAAATATTTAAGACATTTTAATATGAACATCAATTAAAATTATCCTTAGCTTAAAACTAAAATCGCCACGATTCAAAGTCGGTAGAGCGAAGTAGAGCCACTTTCGGATCGCTCCACCGCATTCGGATGCATTCACAACACTACGAATACGATACAAACTTATAATATTATGTAGTTATGTATCATTTGTGCATCGAATTCCAATTAATTTCATCGAGTTTTCTTAGAAATTTAAATATTCGCCATTGTTTTGAATAATTAGTCATGTTATTGACATTCATTGTTTTGCTTTTCAACAATGAGTGTTCAATTGTTTTTTTTTTTATCTAAAGAATAATGAGGACACGATGTTCTTTTAATTTAATTAGGTACTACGTATTTTTTGTTTCCGTTTAAGTTTGTTTATTTTTACATTTAGTTTTTTTTATAAATTGCGATTTAGAAAAAAGTATTCCGCAGGTATCAGTTATCAACAGTTAAAAGTATAATACAAACAAGTTTAACAACGAAATCAAGCGTGTAACTACAGAATACTTTGCAAGTATGTAACTTGTGATTACAATACCTCATTTCCCTTTAATAAAGGTGCATTTAAAATCATTCAGTGCCCAGGGCAAAATTCAGTCGCCAATTTCGGATCTTGTTTAGAAATTATAGGTTCAACTCTCGGCGTAAGGTTAGGTTCGTTTTAAACTTCACTGTACTGAAAATTAAGCAGCTCAAGAATGCAAATAAAGCTGCCAATATTATACGTTCGTTTAGAAACTGGGTTCCGTAACAGAAAAAAATAGTTTACTCATAGGTATGTTTCATTTAAAATTTTGCTATTAAAAAAATACCTATGACCTATGTTTTTGTTTGTGTTGCAGAATTGTGGCAATGGAAGCCAGCACATACCAGCTTGTACCGATTTTCAAATGCCATTATTAATGTATAATTGTACCTAAAACTGTGTCTATGATCGTATTAGTTATTATGGCATCTTAATTAATATTATATCTAGTAATTCGGTTCAACAGGCAACCGGTATGAAAAACAAGCATTTACTGGAGACCAAACTTATTTAGTCAACTAATAATTAGTAATTAAGTGGTTATAATTGTATTTGCTTATTGCCGGCGAATATTCACTTACTATGTAGTTATTTGATATCACTCTAAGAGCTATTAAGTAGAAGTCTCAGTCACAGTACAGTTAACTGTACCTACTTATTATCTTAGTAACCTGTCGTTAGTAGTTTATGCAAGTTAAACTGAATTACTGATTTAGACGAATTGTTATTTTTCCGATTAAGTTTAATTATAAAAATGTTAAAAGTAGTGTCTACATTAAGTTCATCGTAATAAAGTCCTTAGATTTAAGAACTAAGTAATTATGACCCCCTTATTACAAAAGATAGTTTAAACCAAAACTAAGGTAAACCGAGATTTAAAATAACAATGCCCACCAATTTCTAACGTCATATTAATTTTTATAAAGAGACGGGGCTATTTTATAATCTGGGTTTTTATTAGACCATCTTTTGTAGGTGAGAGTTTAAATAAATTAAATTGAGTTTTTTTACAGGAAAGCTTTGGTATCTAGTATCAAAGCATAGACACGTGACATTTTTTCGTGAAAGCCAACACAGGTCGGCAGATCGTGTTCACATCGGACAGCGGACAGGCCGGACAAGCCCGAACTTTTCATACAGCCCACGTCCAACAAGCGTCCTTGTATTGTTTCGCGGCCCGTGTTGCGTGAACACCGAGTGAAATATGGCCGACAGTTCGACTACTTATTTTTGTTTTATTTTTTTAGCCCGTGTTACTTAATTTTATCAAGTCGCATGAGTTATGAGAGGCGGGACCACACGCGTTGCGTTAATTACGCGTTAGTAATGTACAGGTGAGTCGCTCCACGCTGCGGCCATGATTGATTCGAATTATCATGGTACCGATTTCAAAAAATCATATTCGAAATTTCGATCTAACCAGTTATTAAATGCAACATTCCAAATTGAATTTAGAGTTGGTACGTCTCTATTTTAAATCATACCTCCAATTAGTAGTTACAAAAAGATTCTAATAAGTCGTAACAGGAATTTCATTTAGTGTTTGTTATTGGTGGTAATAAATATATAAACGGGTAGATTCTTAGCGGCGTCTTTAACACATCACTAAACTTTTCGTCAGCGGACTATTAGTCACTCGAAATTATCTAGTCTTGGGCTTTCATCTTAAGAATTGGACTCATAATCGAATGGTCATTTGTCGAGTGGTCAGTCAGTTCTTAAGTTAATAATAATGCGCCCAAACTAGATCGGGTCATTGACCCGGTCGCTCGGCGCGGGCGCGGCGTGCACTCCCGCCATAATTTGGAGCGCTAAAATGCTACTGAAGACGTTTAACCGAGATCGTGAGCTTCGTCAGTAGCACTTTTATCGATATCATAAAATATAATGTTAGCACAAAATATGATGATGTTAAAAATAGAATTCCCAGTAATTAAAATCTGATAGATATTCTGAGTAATAAAAACGCTATTTTGATAGTTATGATGAGCTAATTTACAATTTTAAAATGTATGCTCGATGATATTATTTATATTTTAATCGTCTATAACAACTCCTTTTATTGGGTTTCAATAGATTTAAGTATTTATCGTGATAATTAATGGTAGATTGTATCTTAATAAAATTATCAATTTATTCACTTAAAAGAGAAAAACAATGCTGTTGTCACTTGTTCTTTTAAATACTGTACATTTAATGTGTGAACAGCAAGAGCCTTGTAAGTACAATATACTGAATTTTATTGAAGTGATTAAGAGGTAACCGTCCTAATGCCCAAGCCTTATTCATTTATCATACTCATCATTTGACTATAGCAACTTTTGTAGGGCAAACTAGCGGTTAATATTTTGACCATTCAAGATTTGATGTTTGATAAAATGAGTTATCCATTTTAGAAACTAATGCTAGCTAACAAAAATAAATATTCGTCTTTAGAAGAATAGACTTTTACTAGATTAAAAAAATTTAACAGTCCCATCTGTTAGCTTGAAGATTTTAAGAATTAAACGAAAATGGACAAGTTATGGGCGTTGGTCCAAAAGCCCCCACGTTGATAGTATTGCTTATTTACTTAGAACATTGGAATAACTATTTGTGTAAGTATTAATTAAAATCTAAGCCATAGGTAAGTAGAGATAGGTATATTTAATTTAACCCTCTGTGACTTCTGTACAACTGTTCAGACTAAGTTTTGAGCAATCCTTTTATAAGCTTAAATTAATTAAGTACGTGTAATAATTAGGATGAATCAGGTTATTAATTAATCAAACTAAGTTTTCAGTGTATCATTTATAAGAAAAAAAAATAAAGTTTTCTGTGGGACAGATTTTCATTGTCCCATAGAAAAACATAATAATATCTGTTTCAAACAAGTTTTCAAACGAGCTATGTGTAACCTTGGGTTGGAAGCAAACTTCAATTTTTTTTGGACTAAATTGCCCATTCTACTTAATAATATGGGCGAATTACTTATATTACGTTTGTTTTGAGATCTTTATATTATTTTTATCACTTTTATAACACTAATGGTGCTATAATCTCTGTTTCTACATTTAATATCACATAAATGCCATAAAATGGCACATTAAACTATGATATCTATCTATCAAATAATTGAAATATAAGGCAGTAAATAAAATAAAACTAACCATAAAACTCTGCTCAAATGAACTCTACCGCTACATTTATTTATTTTTTATTATCACAAATTAGTAATTTAATGAAGATTCAAAGAGTTGATGGCAACAATAAAGTTATGAATGGCACTCAAATCTGTCTTGACTAATAAGGTGCTAACGAGGGTCGTTCGTTTTATGTGCGTTTTATTGACACTTGAGTCGAGTTGTCGGCTCTCTACCTGCCACCGCTCTTCTTATTGGTTTCCTACGAGACTTGAATGGGAATTTCTGATTTCGGGCCGCACTCCAATCGGATAGCGCCATTTTAGAGCTTATTCTAAGACAATCTTATATGGATGTTTCAAATTTTTATTACATATTATTGAGCAATTAAAGTGTTGTTATAGTGGTGTTTGAGTTGTTATGATTTTTGTTAAATTAACGACTAGATAAGATCTATTTCTGACTTTATATTATACTAATTAAACTTTATTTTTAAATTAACTAACCTGCTATGGCCATCCAAGGGTAGAAGGTGTGATTGGTGGGCTGGTGTTGTACGGGCTGTGCTGCTGCAGTGGCGGCACCGGGCAGTGTGCACTGCTGGCCCCAGGGGAGGGCTCGTCCCGGACTCGAGGACTCGCTGTACCGTGCCTCCGGGGTGCAGGCTGCCGGCCTCACAAGGGCCCCTAGTCCAGAGCCCCAGGCCTCTTTGCCTCCATAACCATTTTGTTGCTCTCCTCCTGGCTTGGAACAGTCCGCTTTCGCGTATTGCTGCTCCCCAGCGTATAACTTGCACGCGGCCGCCACTGACGCATCATATGGCGAGTCCTGAGGTCTCGGCTGATGCAAGGCATGGGGCTGGGCATATGTTAGCCCCAATGGAAAACCGCGGTACTGGTCACCACCGCCACCGCCCTGGTGCACCCCATGGGCCCCGTAAAAACCACCCTGCTCGAAGTAGGAGTTCATTCTGATCAGTCACCGACACTAACGTCACTCAGTTAGGGAAGCACTTATGTCATCGCGGCCCCACGCGCCGTGATAACGCGACCTCCGCCAATGTCACTCCAAATACGGACAATGTAATTTAATTTTATTAATTTTATTGCCTCTTAAACGTCACTCGAGCGTCATAATGGGCTTCGTTGGCGATAAAGGCCAGTTGACGTGTGTTTACTTTTTACGATTATTTTACGACTTGGGAGCGCGTGCCGCGGGTTTTACGACTTTTTAAGCGGTTGTATGAGGCGCCGGCTCGTCTCACAGTGCTCGTCTCACAAGTGGCGGGTGTTGTGATTTTTTTCTTAAATTTTCAATTCGCGATGTGTGAGACGCAGACGCGTGTGTCGCGAGCGAAGTTTGTTGGTCGCGTGTGGCGGGAGCGCGCGACTATGTGCCGTGTGCGACCGGCGCGGCTCGGCTCACGCAATCTACTGAGAGCGAGCCACGCGCGCCGCCCCGCGCGCTGCCTGCGATCGCAACACCGACGATTGTTCCGTCCCCTTTTCGCTAATGACTATAAATATTATCAGTTACGCTCTCTTTTCCCTTTCTTATCACTCCTCCTGAAGCACGTGGTGCATACCTATTGTGATTTTCAGGACTAGCCTATATTTTCAGGTGACTCTATCATCTACATTAGATATATTAGTGGACTCTACCATAAAACTTAGAAAGTAAACAACTGCATCAATAGGTAATTATCAGCTGAAAAGTATAAATCATTAAGTGTCATCCTTTAACAGGTGTGAACAGTAGGTGCAACTTGCCGACCCACGCAGTACAATAAATAAAAAAAAGCATCGACAAAACCCCAATAATGACTATAACTGAAAAGTTAAGCCGCAAAAGTCGTAAACTCATAAACGTACAATTAGTGAAACGGGCGAGTAAAGAAAAGATTTTACAACCACTCCTCGACCGTGCCACAATGAGCGCGCAGTATCGTAACAAGGTGCTGAATAGAGTGAGAAATCGTAAAGATGATTATTATTTCTTCTACTACCTGTTTTTACGAGTGATACTTCTGTTACACTCGCACGTAGGCGAAGTGCATAGGCGGGAATGCGACGGGAGGTTAACAGCGGAACGCTTATCGCGGCGACGGAGCTGCAAATAGTATGTCTATCTCTTTCTAGCGCGGTGTGGCGCGTGCAGTGGAAGGCGCACTATCGAAGGGTAAACAATAGCGCATTATCGCAAGCACTCAGTTCGCGCGTCCAAATGAAGTCATCAAACGAATGAATGGCTGTGGTAGTGCGGCCTACCCAGAGACACGCTCGCATTTTTATTGCACTCACCTCTTTAAACAAATATTTATCGATAAAAAGGACGGGGACCGACGCACTGTGGCGATTTTTTGTGAGTGCGTGTAATTGGTCAATTTAGGATCCGAGATACCGACACGTCCTAGGCGACACATAATTCTATATAAATCTAGATCCCTCATAACATTGAAGTTTTTGTCGTTAAGTTCCAGTAATAAAGATATAAATATATTATAATTAATTCTTTGAAATCTGGTTTTTTATTTGGAGCAATTCTCCACACCATAAATAGATGGGGTAGAAATACCAATCTCGGTCGTAAAATAAAAGAGCCCATTAATTAACACAATCAATTCAAGATGCATCTGTAGTATTAGCATCCAGAGGCACAAATAAAAAGTGCATAAGAATTAGAATCAGCTAAGTAAATCTAAATCGACTAATAATATTAAGGCTTATTATGCAATCTCGGATTTCACTCCTTTCATCATGGAGCTGCTGCAACTCATCGATCATCATACTAGAACTCGCAAACAGTATGAAGACTCTACATGTTCTAATCTATAAGAAAAAATACAATAGTCCAAAACCAACCTCAGTAATGACCTAAAAGTCCTTTAAGAACATAAAAAAAATCTCTTCTGGATTGACAACGAAAGACAAACTTTCGGATTCTGACACACAACGGGACATTAAAGACCACTTAAAACGCCATTAATCTTCTTGGAAGCCGGTTCGTACTTCATGACGAAAGCCTCTTGTAACTAAAGAAATACCTACCCGAAAATACCCCTTAAGTTAAATACTTCAGACTAACTACAAATCCTAAAAACAAAAATGAAGTTAGAAAAATAACGTAAGAAGTCGGTACGTGGTAGGGTACATTGAAATTGCTAGCTTAAACAGTCTTGAAGAATTCTGTGTTATTAGAGAATACTTAGGGGTGTTTTCGGGGAGGGGCTCGTGGCTAAATGACAACCGCGCCGATCGTACGATTTGCAAGGTTAAGCTGCGCTTGCCGCGGTCAGTCCGCGGATGGGTGACCATTTGTTACACATCGAGACCCCTCCCTGCCTCGGAGAGCACGTTAAGCCGTCGGTCCCGGGTGTCATACGAATACCTATGACAGTCGTTACGGGTAGTCAGAAGCCCGAAAGTCTGACAAACGGTTTAACCTTACGATACCGGCATTGCCCAGTTACTGGGTTGCGGAGGTCTGATGGCAGTCGCTCCGTGTAAAATACTGGTATTCAGCCGCATCTGGTTAGACTGGAAGCTGACCCCAAGATAATTGGGAAAAGGCTAAGAGGAAAAAGACTTAGGGGTGTTTTCTGTAACCCACTTGAACCCAAAAAAACATAAATCTATGAAGAAAAGAAGATCTGCTCTATCGAACTCCATTATACCGGGTTCCTATGTCAAAAACTAATCGTTTTACTTACCAATGGTAGCATCTTTTATTCAGGACAGGATATAAATACACTCGTAAGCTATTTACGTGTGATAGCTACTACCGTTGGCAGCTCCACTATGCAAAGCTATGGGGTCTTTGCTTCATTATTGATAAAGATTCAATAGTCTTAATTCCAACCAATAACACTCAGTTAATCATAGGAATGGAACATTAACTGTTGAATGTAGAGGTTATATTGTTCATAGTTATATTGAAAATGCAAAGATAATAAGTAGTTTTTATCCGAGTTTGTTTGATCGAGTTTGGGTTACGCATACTAACTCGTAACAAATCTTAAGTCAATCTATCTACTAGTCTATTCGTTAGATTTTCACAACACAACAATCTAAAGGCGAATCAAGGGGCTCGTGGCTAATTAACAACCGCACCGATCATACGCTTTGCAAGGTTAAGCTGCACTTGCCGCGGTCAATTCCTGGATGGGTAACTGTTCGTTATGGGACCCCTCCGTGCCTCGGAGAGCACGTTAAGCCTTCGGTCCCGGGTGTCATAAAAATACCTATGACAGTCGTGACGGATAGTCAAAAGCCCGAAAGTCTGATAACCGGTCTAGCCTTAGGATATCGGTATTACCCAGTAAGTGGGATGCGGAGGTCTGAGGGCAGTCGCTCCGTGTAAAATATTGGTATTCAGCCCCATCTGGTTAGACTGGAAGCTGACCCTAACACAATTGGGAAATAGCTAGTCAGAACGAACATCATCATCGCAAACGAGCATTGTTAAACATGGGTTTCTTCGCAGACCACTCCTATGGATTGTTGGGGATATTACCATAACCTTTGATAGAATTTCCATGGATATACTATTTTACAACGTAGAATTTTCATGTTAAATAATGTCATCGTCATTTTAAACGTTTTAAATATCGTAGCTCCCTCTACGAAATGATTGCTACACTTTTTTTTTACTGTGCTTGAACGTGCAATCATGTATATGACTAAATGAATAATACTAGGGTTTGAAGTTTAAACCAACATGAGCCTCTGTATACAAAACGCAGACGAAATATTAATTATTTTAGATTTCACACTACTCGTAGACTCGTAGCTCATAGCGTAGTCTTAGCTACGAAAATATCAACCACCGTAGCAATTTTACTGGGTTACGTAGGAGGTGAATAAGGGTCTCGTATTACGAGAATGGGTAGCAATGACTATCGTTTTAATTTATAACATCATAAGTAGGTATTATAATTAGGTAGGTACGTTCTGTAAGGGATCACACGAGAAGTGTGCTTCGTAGCGATCTACGGGGTAGGATCATGTTTATGTTGAGGATATTAATTAAGGACTGACATAAATAGAAATTGTCACACGCTTGACACGCTTGAGCATTACCTGCAAATTCCTTTAAGCCAAGTAAACTCAGGTTTCTTGGTCTACTAGCAAGTAAACCAGGTGAACGCTACGATGAACTACGTAATACTTTACATTTAATTTCATGTATTATTAACGGTTGTTTTATGTAATAAAGTGGAATCTTCTAGGACTCAACCAGGCTGTAATCCAAGGAAGAGCCTCAATAAATCTTCGTTGTATTAAAGCCCACTATTCTACATAAATAGGCCTTTCCTAAATCTAGTACCTACTGTCCATAGTTCCCATGTTTTGAAAAAACGGGTCCGGGGTTGGTGCCCGCAGAGTCAGCTGGCCTGGAACATTTGTGAGTTCTTTTTTCCAGCCGTATCTTGACCTATCGTTTGCGTCTCATGCATTGTTCTTCATTTGGTCCAACTTAACACATTTTCGACTATCGGAATACAGGTACAAAAATGCTACGAGTACTTACGATGCAGCAATTCTTGTTAGCTCTTAAGTATATTTTATTCACTACTGAACATATTTTTCAGTCCCTAATGGGACCTATATGAGAGCCAACACCCCTGGTTGGTATAATGTTGTAACCCTATGAGGCATCTGCTTAAACTTATGAAGAAGACCGGTGACACATCATTATCATGAAGTATCTTGGAAGATATTTTTTACACCACCTTGATTAGTAGTGGAACTATTTATTGCAGAATCATATTATAGAAGGTACTACACTACATATTCAATGATTTCCGGAACTCAGAAGCAGAGTACCAATTTCGATAAAAAAAATAGGTAATATAGGTTGGCAACAGGCAGCTGTGCCACCTGATGGAACGTGGTTACCGCCGCTCGTATACACTAACAACACCAAGAGGATTGCTCTACCGTGATGATATGGTGATTTATTTTGTCATTATTTATATACCTATACTTATTATGTTGTAGGTATTAGTCAGGTAGTTTAAAAATTAATAGTCTGTTTTTATGACGTCATGAAAATCAACGCACTACGCGTTCATACTCAAATACATTACTTAAAATTTTAGCATATCCTGTAGTGTTTCCTTTGATTCGCATAATTTTTTAATTCCTAATTTACTTTAGCATAACGAGTTAGGCATAACTTTTAGTGGCATAATAATACTTTGACATAATCTTCTGTATACGCAATCCAATAAGATTTTCCTAAGACCTCATCCAATAAGACCGTAAATATTTCCAATAAGCAATCCATCCTACAAACTGGTTTGAATTTATTACCTTTCAGGAGCTTTAGTAGTATTTAATACTCTATAATTACCGCTCTACGGCCAACTGGGCGGAACAAAAACCCATGGAGCCGCAACAATGTACAATATATTTGCAGGTAAAGGCTGTTTGACCGCTTACAACGTAGCCAAGCATGTGATAATCTAGTGTTCTTGTAACTTATGGTCTTTTAAGTTACCTATAACTTACTTATCGCATTGTTTGTTTCAATTATATGTTTGCTTAAGGCAATTTGCGTGGTTTAAAGTTGGATAATAGTAAAGCTTTATTTTGGATATCGGTTTTTCCTTTACGGTATTGGAAAATATATTTTAATACAATATATAAGTAGTATAATATGTTAATTATAGTTGTATTTCCATCCGTACAGTGCAGAATATGGGGTATCCTCCACAGATCGCTACGAAGACCGATCTCGAAGGATAATGCGATGATTACTACTTTTGCACAGGCAGATTGGTAATCGCGGGATGATATTTATGAGTAGACATTGCTACCATCTGATGGGTAAACTTGTTTACTCACCTTTTATAATAACTACGATGCTAGGGGTGGGCCTGACACCTTCTAGGCAGAGAACAGTTTGAACAAAAAAAAAACTTATACAGCCTTCAATTTTTTAATCTTATCCTATTAAGTTCTACAACATATTTTGTAAAGGTATGTGAGTATTTTTATTTTTGCACAATATTTTTCATAATTATAGGTATTAAGTAAAATGGAGATTAATTACCTAATGAAAGAACCCATTTATTAACTGCTATATTATCCTCTTGAAATAGATGACACGTCATCACTAACCACTTTATTACCTACTTGATAATCCTTAACGTCATCCATATCCAGCTTAACAAACCATAAAAAAATCCACAAACACCAAAAACAGCCAGGAAGTAGTCTAAAAATAAAAGAGAACCATTTGGGGAAACCACTACAGTAGTTCACGTTATCACAACAAACGAAAAAAAAACGAGCATCTCATTCACATTCAGCGACAGATGTGATGATATTCGCATCGCGGGCGGCGCGAGCGCAGGGCACGCGTGCCCGCGCGCATCGTAAACACGATTTTTACAACCACTCCAATGCTCGTAAACGTCACGTGAATTGCGCCGTTTGTAGAACTCCCAGTAAACACCGCTCAGATTATTTCGTATACGCCTCCGGGGCTAAACCTCGATATAAATTCGAAACTTTATTGACGCAGCCAGTGAACGCACGTGGATTGTTATTATGCCGTTCTTTAGACGTTTATTGAACCATTATTGACTTGTTTAAAGTATCACCCGTTTAATAGAGATAAAGGAGTCGTTGATAGTTTATGTCTTCATCGTGTGAGGATATAACGACGATCGTCGATTTGCTCGCTTCCTCAGCGTCTCGATGTCTGGTTTGACTCGATTGCGGGCGTTTTATGACTGTAATTTTCCTTTTTATTGACTCTCAAGTTATTGATGATCATAGGATTGATAACAATCGATTCTACATAATGGATTTATAATTTATAGTTACCATATTGGTTTATTAGCAATATATCTAGCTATATCTGTCTATTGAAACTAATACCGGTAGCAATGTGTAAACGATTATAATAGCTGTTTTGAATACGACTATCTGATTTTAGCTCGATGTATATATTATGATTATTCGAGGTCAAATTTGAATAAAAAATCTATTAGAATCATTAATACAATGCCAAAATCATGATTGAGTAGACTCTATAAAGAGACAAGTATGGGAGCACGTCTACGTGACGGTTGCGCCATCTATCTTATGACGCAGCAATCTGTGTACAACACACATTCATACTTACTTACAATGAGTAGAATATTAATGTAACGTAAAGGATCTTTTACATTGTCTTCTTTAATATAAACTCTTTTTAATCAAATTCTGATTTAAATAAAGAATATTTCCCCAAAAGTTGTAAAAGTGCCATCTATTGTCATCCTTTTGCGACCTCTGCGTAAAAGCTTGCAGAGCTTTATAACCACCTTGAAGGATTCCGGGAAAGGTCAGTGAACAAAGAAGTTAAAAAAAGAACTTTATTTCATTAACAAAAGTGAAATCATAATAAACTATGATAACAATAACGTTACGAAGATATAAGATGCAAAACATGCTATAAATACTTCTCATTAACATCTTATCAAACAAAATGAGACAACTTAAACAAACACACGTCTAGGAGCTATTTATAATGTAATGATTTAGTTTTATGTTCCAGCTATAATGTTACATAATGTCTCATCTTAGTATGAAAAAGCGACATAAGTACCAATAGAAAAGCGATAACATGAACATAAAAGCGAATTTTATAGCTTTATTCATCATTCAGCTATATAAATTCATCAAGACACTTGTTAATCGTAAAATAAATCTTATTACACAGTAAAATGATGTTTAAATTGACGACAAGCGTTTTATTTTCGTCATAACAATAAAATTTATTTTTACGAGCGGTGGGCTAGTGTGGTTCTGTTTAGCGCCATCTAGCGGTCGGTGGCGGGACCACGTCGTCACGGCAGTTAGGTGACGTCACGACATGGCAAGAACTTTTACGATGCGTACAACTCTCCAATGAATGGAGGTGTCGTAAATGTGGATTTGGCGGTTTGTATAAGTGTGATCTTGTAGTCACTTCTATACTACGTGGGTGGATTAACCCTATTTAAAATGCGAAGGATTGGATGGCAATGTTCAGTCAATGTTTTCAGTTGGTAATCTCTACTAATGCTGACGTCATTTTTATATTAGGAAACACATTTTTGTTGATTGGTTCGTACAGTATCTACTTATCTTGGTTGACTCATCTGCATAAAAATAGCAAAAAAATATTATGGATGCTTATAATGTATGATAAATCACATGAAATATGTTATTAATTGTAGGGAAAAAATAACAAAACGAAGTTATTAGAAATTACCTAGAATAAGTAACCTATAAAATAGATATCTATTACCTATCTATCTTCCTAGGAGATAAAAGAAGTAAGTAGGTACACCTGCCTAACTAGGTACAGTCATGAGCACTAAGACCTAGCGAAATTATGTAAATAATTTAAAAAAGTATTTTTAATGTACTAACCACCTAAATCTTGAAATACCTACTTATGTTGGTGTCCAGTGACATTAAAAGTTTATATTTAATTAACACACAATTCAAAATAGAAATCACATAATAGTCTCTACGTAACTCTATTTTATAAATAAAATAATATTAAAAACTAAATCATAATGTAAAAAAATTATCACTATAAAAATCGGCCTACATTTGCTACGTTAGAACACTAGTTCCTACACCCGACACCACCCGAATGAAATCCAATGCACACACACACAAATGTCCCCACGCACTTTCCCAGCCACATTAAAACTAAACTAACTTTGCATAATTGTCTCATTCACGCACATACAATCGTTACGGCGCGACGATGATGCTATCTCTGTCGCACGCGATCGTCAAAATGGCCTCCAAACGAGATATTTTGAAGGAACGCCGCCAACTTTTGTTGCTGTAATGGGCGGAGCGTGCATGCACAGGGGCGCATTCAGAAAAGTCATCTTGTAGCGTGTGGTGACATTTTATAAGTTGATATTTTTATAATATTTTCCACATAAGATTGGTTGAGTAGATAATAAATCAGTATAAGGTAAACATAAAAATAATTTAAGTATACAATTTAGATATATTTTTTATTATACGCCCTCATAATAAATTAATTCTAAATTATAGCTGCAAGCAGTTTTCATCAGTTCCATCGGTGTTTCGTCGTGTGTACATGAGAGCCAGAGGGATATAGGGAATCCCATCATATCGTTGTTCCTTGGATTTGTGTGGTCTATCTTAGACTCTGCCTGCGCTTATCATCAGTTGCAAGTAAAGTCAAACGTAACAAAGTCAAAGAAATAAAAATAATGTTCGTTATGGAAATGTATGAATACCTGTCCGCCGAAAAATGCGCTTAGTGATAGAAACTAGATAAAATTTATTATTTTATCACCAAGAAGACAGAAAAGGGTGCTCGGGAAACGCTATCAGCTCAATTTTGAAATACTAAGCAACAGGTGTTAAGGATTATCAAGTGGATCTTGCCAAGCCAAGACCCGGATCAGAAATGAGCCGGGTTGTATTTTATCTTCGATCTTAATTCGAAAAATTATTTATAAGTGCTCAGTAGGTATTTCCAAGGTCGCCTTAGCGCTTGCTTATGTGGATCATTGTTGGCCAATCAAATAATAATTGTTACTTATGTTCCAGAACTACTTAAGACGCCTAATTTGGTCGGCTAAATAAGGATCAAATTAAAGTCACATTGGGCAGGCAAATTACTTGATTGTCTTGGCGATGCTTTACCGATGACATTAAGTTCGACATAATAACAATGTTGTGCAAGCATTTATATCGATCACTTAGTATTTATGTGACAAATAGCCCAAGTATTTTTTTAAGACTCAGTGCAAGGATTTAAGCCCAAAGCCTGAGAATGTCACTGGTTTCAAAGTTTTTAAGACCAATGAATCAACTGATATACCTATTTCAGCGTTGACTCATTGACTTAAAGGACAATAATCTGGACAATTGAGACAGTAAACAGGCTGTCATATGGTTTTATACCTACGTTATGCACGGGCAAGTAGGCAGACAAACGGACTAACACGGTCCGATTTGTCATAAATGAAGGTAAGGGTAAATTTTAGAAATTTAGGTATTTTATTGAAATTGTACATGTTTATTATTACCATACTTACCTATATTTACCTATCGTAATTTTTCATATTTATATTTATAACATATACCTATTAAAAAATGAAATATAAAAAAACCTTAGTTACAAAAATTAAAATCAATATTCAACTGAAAATGTAATAATTTGAACTTAAACATACCAAGTGTCCTATCTACTATAAATAAAACTTGATTTTAGAGTAAAATAAATATTTAATCAATTATTTTGATAACTTCACGAAATCAGCGGGGTGGCCCACGTGACAACAATGCATAAAAAATAAATCTACCCAAGGTCACTCAAATTCGTCCCTGGATATAGGAATTTGGATATGGCGACTGATGCGCTGTGCGACGATCGACCAATGTGATTTTATCTAGTTTAAAATGTGCTATTTCCCAGTTAAATCGTTAGGAAACTAGTGTATAGTGTTACAATATAGTGTTATAATAACTGTGCTTTATTGTTTAGTGGTTAATATTATAAATAATCAATTAAATAGTTTAAATATCGAATGTGTTTGTATCGTCCGCCATTACGCTCGTTGGCGACGCGTCGCCATTTGTAGAGATCGATAGCCCTATATCTGTCTCTGTCTCTCTTATGGTAATAAAATGTAAGTGCGAAGCGATTCGAGTTTTGTGACTGCTATAAAATAATTTTAAATTAATTTTTAATCGGTTGTAAAGGAATAATTGGATACAATTTTGATGAAAAGTACAATTTTTTTTAATGTACGGTCAAGGTAATAAAATTGATGCAATTTTTTTTATACCTAGGTACTTACTGCTGTTTTAATTTGGGTTTATGAGCTTATAATTTTTTTATAAGTACCTAATGGTGTCACAACAAATACCTAATACAATTTTTTTTTAGATTTCTTTTCAATTTAGAATATCCTGCCAGGTAGGTATATGAAAATCAAGGTACTTACTTAAAGTAAGGTTTCCTCGCGCGAATATAAATAATTAGGTACCTATGTAGGTATTACCTATTACTTACCTACCAATACTTTTGTAAAATAGAGCAGACAGTAGGTGGGGTACCTACATTTTTCCAAGTACCTATTATAAAATAAGTCATACTTAATACGTTTTAGACGAGTATTATAATTAAAAGGTATGCAAGGCTGGATTGATTTACAGATACTCAAGTAGCTACAACCTAGGTCTTATTAGGCATAGCACAAACTTAAACGATTCAATTAATCCAATCAAAATATTATCATAGTGAACGCATAATCTATCTATTACAGACGCTACCTGGACATTAAACAAACTGGAGTTGCTTGCCACCTCGTCTTATACCTCAACACTTTACAGTAAATAGTATACCTACCAACTAGGTACCTACCTGCAACGGATGCTTATTTAGGCAATCAAGGGCCACCTTGGCCACAATCCAAACCAATATCCCAACTTGCCAACTAAAATTATCGTTCATAATTAATTTTCCGCAAAGAAAACACATTTTCCAATTATTCTGCGCGTTAAAATGATTTCTTAGTTATAACAGGACAAACCAAACATATTCAGGCATACTGCAACCAAATTAAAAATTGATTGGGCAATTTAAATTCGTAATCACGTTTGTCGTTTCCCGCGCCGTCGGAAAGCTAATTTTGCCACGCGTTACACATAACCATTTTAAAAAGACCTCTCGTCCTGTACAAATTACTTTGGATTTGTTAAAGGCGAACGTGTCTACAGTCTACACGGTTTTACTGAGACGTCCAAAGTTTTAACGTTATATGTGTACTCTTGATATATTCGTCCGTTTCTATTTATATAGTGCGACCAACACGAGCGTTGGATTAAGTGCCTTGAGATTAAAAACTTGCCCACGCGTTTGTACGGAATTATTTTAATGGCTTTTATATCGACAGACTGAGTTATATTGGTGATATTACCTATCTAGCGACAGATATAGTATTTGTAATAATTAAGACATGTAGTTTTATAGTTATTTCAGTGTATTTACTTTTCTATTTCGCACGAGACTCAAGTCTATCCAACAACACGATACTATGCAAAACAGGCTCTCTTGCTTATAAAGCAATCGCTACGTTTTAAATCATAGACAAGCCACAAGCCATAACATAATAAAGCGATTATACAGGTAGTCTTGCCTCGGAGAACACGTTAAAAAGTCGGTCCTGGGTGTCATACGAATACCTATGACATTCGTTACGGGAAGTCAGAAGCCCGAAAGACTGACAACCGGTCTAACCTTATGATATTGGCATTGCCCTTTAAATGGGTTGCGGAGGTCTAATGGCAGTCGCTCCGTGTAAAATACTGGTATTCAGCCACATCTGGTTAGACAGGAAGCTAACCCCAGCATAGTTGGGAAAAGGCTAGACAGAACGAGTTGTGTACTTAACCATTACGCACAATCAGTTTCTTGAAACAAAGTCCTTTCTGAAAATAGACTGGATAATTGAATGATGAAGGTGATCCTCATGTAAGTTTATTCTGAAGTATAAAACGCTCTAACCTCTAATGGTTAAACTGATGGTTGACTATGCAGTTACCAGTTATGGTTAAAAGAGTTTTAAGCTTTACCTTGGTATTTGAAGGTCTTTCGACTCACGATCACATAATCCTATCGCCAATTTATTAGGTACCTACAGTTTTAAATGGATTTTGCAATAGATATCAGTTTTTCAAACCGAAGGAAATCTCATTAGCTATGCTATGTGCAAACTGTTTTTGAAGCCCATTTTGGCGATAGAGACAGTTCTATCAACGTTAGAGTAATATGACCATCCTCGGAAGCTTTCACAGGAAAGTAAGCACCACTTTCTTCTCCCATTCAGATTGGCATTGAAATAGCCAAAACTACTTAACCTAACAACCTCCATAAACCGAAATCAATCAGCATACAATCTAATGGTACCCCAAAAAAGCTCGGCTGTATTCGGGTGTCATTGTATCGGGTCGCGCCGTTCGTTCGTCGTCGCCGGCGCAACCCCGGACATAAAACGTAAATAAAAATATAAATATTTCGACGGATATCAGCAGCACGTGCGCCGGCGCCGCTGTGGTTTAACATTCAACTCCTGCGCATTGTTTGTTTTCACACTCGATAGCTTGCTCGATCGCGTGAGCGTTTTATTGAGTGATGCCTATGATAGAATGTCGTTTGTGATGTAACCGATTCTCAAGGCTGTTTGGAATACATCACTTTGTTAGCTTAAGTGAAGAAGCATGCAATGAATAGTTTTCCACCGTTTATTCATTGCAAATCGAGTTGCTCTTAGAGAATGAGTAATTGCGTGCTACTGTTGACCAATTAAAATACATCCATCGATCAGCTGATAGAATTGTTTGCAAATAAGTGAGTTATAGACCTGCATGATAATTGTGGCAAAGGTTCAATGTCAATTTCTCTACGTCGCTTTTGAATGAGTCAACGCTGAGGCAGATTCTCTTTGTTTTGAAGAAAGTACCCTTTAGCAATGCAGTTGTTTTTGCTAGCTGACTTTATTTGACAAAGATTATATCGTTTGTAGCAAATATTATGTAGAATAAGCCTTCAATTTGTAGGACTTTATTACCAACACATATAAGCACTTAGACATCATTATGTATTCAAATGTCGTCTCCTTCTATCATCCCTTGTAAAGTAGTAGCTAACCTTTTCTCTACATAAAGTTGTAAGAATCTTATTAGTCAGGAAATCAATTTGTGCCTAAGTGCCAATCATTGATATACAGAATATCTACCCTTATAAAGGTTTATGATAAATTTATTTGCACTATAAATCTAGAGCATAATCGAACCGCAAGTTCCACAGACATTTCAAATAGGTACCTAACCAGGTAGAAAAAATATGCCAAGAAACAGAAAACAACTAAAACAGAAGGCGAGAGATTTTTCCTTGCTAACACCATTTAGGAACGTAGGAACTTGTACCAACCCACTCTTATTTGAATTTGTTTTACATACACTAGGACGCTATCAGGAACACCAATGGAGCTGAAATAAAGTAGATAGGTGTCTACACAGCCCTTACAATGGGACGGGGCTCACAGATAATTTCCTATAGGACCACCATAGTTTATAGCCTTAGTATTCCATAGGTTACGTGCCTTTGTATACCATGAAAATTAATATCAGTTTCCTTATTCTAATTTCCAAGATTTATTCGTATCGCGCTTACAATTTATTTGGTCTGAATGAATAAGTAGATTTATTGGAATTGATTATGTTAGACCATTGTTTGTTGCCTTGTTTTCTCAAGATTCAATTGTTTAGTTTTTGGTTATTTATTGTATTGGAATCGTAGAGAAATTAATTTCGGTTTGTATACAGAATTCTAAACGTGTATTAATAATAAATTCATAGAGTCAACCGAAGTTCTATAACATTTCCCAACTTACAAATTGCTGCATATAAAAATAAATAATGACTTAACTGCTGCAGTTACTCACAAACTTTTCTCAGATAAACTTTATCCATAATGTAGCCAAGATATTTATTAGCTTTATGGTATAATTCTTCAGAAAAACAACTGCAGATTATTTTATAACTGTTTTACAATAAAGTTTAGATAGTAAAGAATGACATAGAAATATATTTAGACTTTATTGGAATAATATATGCAAGGTATTAAGAGATGTTAATTGTTAAACAAAAAAATATTTCAACATTTTTTGTAGGTAAGCCAGTTTTTGTAGAGGTTGAGAAAGTATCAACTTGTACCAGCTAAACCTTAAAGGATTTTTGCTTCGTCATCATATTTAGGATCTAAGTATAGTTACAATAAATGCTACGAGATTTTGTATAGGATTTTTTTATTTTGTTTTTCCTATTCGACTGCTTGTAGGTAGATCTGGTCTTGCGGACCGTATCTACGTAACCGGGCAGTTATTGGCGAGACCTGAATGGTGTCCAACCATTGTATAGGCTCTAGATACCTATCTCTTATAAATACCTATCTGTTAATCCGCAAGAGAATAAAAACCCCCACTGAACAAATTGTTATGAGTTGGTCCTTCTGAGTAGAAACAAAAGAATCTACCTTTACAAAACATTGTGGCAAAATTCCAATTGTGTCCAAGTAAGGAACGTGATGTACTGTATGATATGGTAGAGGTAATAGAGACTTCTTTAATTATAAGTGCTTATTATCCTTACCTACATGAAAAAGAAAAACTGAATCGGACAATGCATTATCTTCTAAATATACAGATTATGAATCAAAACTCCTGGAAATAATAGTTGTACTATCATTCTATAAAATATAAGTAGGTACCGAATGTTGACTAGAAGTTGAACGTATAGAAACAAAAAAGACGGTCGGCACTCGGCAGTCGGCGCCCGTCGCGTCGGCTGAAAATACCCGCACCCACCGTTCACGGGCCGGGCTTACATGACGGCGAAAATATTGTAATTTTCTTCTATTGGTATTTTTGGTCAAAAGTATTTTGTAAACGGTGGATACAAAGACGATGTAGCAAGAAAGGTTCAGAAGACAAATAAATTGGTATTCTTTTCGGTTTAATTTATTTAACTTAAAATAAGTACCTACTGCTTCAGAAATTTATTTTTGGAATTATAACAAAAATAATATTTGGAACATTTTCGAGAATTTTTTTTAATTATTTCGTTTTTCATTCTAAGACATAATTATCTTTTAAAGTTTTTTTTTTAATTAGGTAATACAATTACGTTCCACTACCTCCTAAATAATTCTTAAACCTTACTTTCATCCACAATACACAATTTCACACGACACGGTCTTTGATCTACCAATAAAGGATCAAAAAGATAACAGATCAGAAACCACTACCAATATTAAAACTCCTTATTTTTAATTTCTAAACTCCGCTCCGTATGGCCTACACACAATGCGAGCGTTCCCAATCGCTCGCGACAAAAAAGTCGGCCATTTTGTCTACGTGTGAGCCGAAGCCGACCCGGCCCCTCCCGCTACCGTGGAGGGGGGCGCTATACAAAGACTTCCTATAACTTGATACACACGACAATCGACTATAGCCCGTATTGTTAAACAATAAGGGTTATATTAGGTGTCTGTTTGTTCAAGATAGGGTAGTATACGGGCTGTTTATGTAGCCAAAACTGCCGCTTCATACAGCGACGGCGTCACAGCCATCACTTTCATTATTATTGGGCGATTCACGGCGTTTACCCGGTACTCGCCGAGAATCTCTGTTCCGTTGTTCAATTAAAATCTAGGCGATTGTTATTTTGATTGTTTCCGTTTTTGATGTAGGAATTGTTTTTTTTTTGCTTACTTTTTTATGCAGTTTGACTGTTTTTGTTAAAGAAAAAAAAAATTACGTACTATATGTAATTTAATTCCTCTTGATACAGAGTATACAACAATTAAACACATTAAAACTAGTTTACGTTATTTTCTACTATTTTTATCAGCAAAATTTATGTACCTACACATATATTTTACACATGTTGTCCCCTAGTGCCACCGCATTACGATCGAAACTTACACAGCGGCCCGTTCCGCAGACCCCATTTTGGTTTTTGGCGAAAGCCAAACATTTAGTCCATTTACACTCTTAATAGCCCATCCTTATTAAATTTATACTGGATACTGTTAAAATTTCAGTTGTTTAATTACACGGAATTTTGGCCCAGGGAAACCGTAATGGGCGCAGTGTGCGGACACAGCGAAATTAGGTGGTTAGACCAACAGGGTATATCATTCTGTGTTTAGGACGAGTTATATTGTTGGTATCCTCTCCCTAACTCGAATAGATACCCACGTATTTATACAAAATGCGCTTACTAACAGCAAGCTGTGATCAGCTGATTGTGGTGCGACAACTGGTAGAGGACTTGGAAAAAAATCGAGTGGAGTTTGAAATTATCAGACGTAACCATGACAGTAGGTATAGATAAAAATGAAGAATCACACTACGAAACCTACTGAAAGTCGAAATATTTGGCCTTAAATATTTACTTTGGTGGTATATCTCTTTCTAAATACATATCCTATTCAGAAAGAGATAGATTTCCAAACTAAACATTCTATCTTTTTCTAGGGTAATTAGAAATAGATAGAATTTTTAAAGGTTAAATTTATCGACTTCAGTTAGTTCGTAGTCTCTCCATTTTTATCTAAACCCTTATAGACGTAACTGTTATAACTCTATTACTGTCCTTCAAACGGACTCATAACCCTTGTTGAGACATTCAGCGTTTTATGTTATGAGTTCGTCGTAAAATAAAAGTGCATCAACGAGCCTTCCGTTTGCATTGTCCGCGATTAAAAACCGTCCGACTACAAAACTGTGTAGTTCTACTCGCCCACCGCATTCAAACGTGCCTCTTTAATATAGCCGCTTTACCAGGGTTCCTTTACGATTATTTAGTCGTAAAAATCAAAGTTATAGGCTATTTACACCCGTAACTGTATGTTAATCTTTGTTTTACGAGTGTGCGGCGGCTTATTATTTAATCGTTAATCACTTAACACTTGAGGTTCGTGTATGGCCGGTTTTATACCCCGTAATCTTGATTCTTCACGAGATTACTCTACAATGTAGTGGATTTATTCGGTGTCAGCTATTTTTAAACGGCTAGAGGAATTTATCGCCAGCCTAAGTAGCGAGTTCGCTATGATTCATACGTATTATTTTACGTTGCTCTTGGATTATGCATGCAAATGTTATTTAGGTTATGATAATTCTCGGACTGTCGGCCTATTGTTCAAAATACAGAGACACTTTCGTCAATAAAATTGAATAAATGCTAGAATGATAAATTGAATTATTATAATATGAAAATTTATCTAGTGGTTTTTTTGTAGACGTATTTTGTGATTTAGAAAGGAGAATAGTGTTTAGTTTTTGTATAAGTAAGTTACCTACAAGCATATTTCATTATCATGAAATGGTAATAAAAACAGTGCAGTATGTAGGTATAGGTATGCAGATGTATTCGGAATTTCTGAAATATTACCACTGTGCGTAGTCGCGCGTAGCACTAATGAATCGAAAATATAAAACTTGTTACATTACCAACTTTGAATCACTAAACACATAATATTACGCTAACAACATCAATTTTATAGGTTTAATATATTAGGTAGCAGTTGGCACAGTACTAATTAATACCACATTTTGGCACAGAATGGAGAGTCATATTGCGAGCACTCTACATTGCAACAGTCATCCTTTCCTTCAGTTATTGTTTAGTCTTGCGCGGGAGCATAAACAGCTGATAAAATTTATTGCAGTGAAGATCGGCTTAAAGAAAAATATTGTGTATTAGCTGACGCCCGCGGCTTCCCTCGCGTTATCGAAAGTATCCTTTATCTTTTT
Source organism: Amphipyra berbera (assembly GCA_910594945.2). Taxonomy (NCBI): domain Eukaryota; kingdom Metazoa; phylum Arthropoda; class Insecta; order Lepidoptera; family Noctuidae; genus Amphipyra; species Amphipyra berbera. Next base: position 19,784,619 of record OU343128.1, read on the forward strand.
CTGAGTTAAAGGTTATCTCTGTGCACAGTTTCATCAAAATAGTTCAGTAGTTTAGGCGGGAAAAAGTAACAAACAGGCAGACAGAAACTCACTTTCGCATTTATAAAATTAGTGTGGATTTAAAAAAAAGCAAATAATTAGGGATGCGCTGTTGTCGTAAAAATAAAATCTATTTATTACTTATACCATAGGTGTCGGTAGAAGTTATAGTATGTTGAATACATGAACCTAGTTTTTTTATATCTATGGTTTAATTGGGTATATGTATATTTTAAGACATAATATTTACCATTAAAATGCTGTAACTATAGGCAATTTTATAAAGTGACAAAGGTGGTAGAAATCATCCGACATTGTTCCCATAATTTGCGCAGTGGAATCTCATTGGAACAGAGACATTAAACACGAGTGTCAGGACCTCAGACAATATTCTACACATCGTTCAGTGTCTTATAAATCTACTTATGTTTCGACACTGAAAACAGCCTATAACACGGCCCATTCCAGTGTAATATCAACCCTATTTTCACCGCAAAAGGTTTAGTATCCTATAATAGTGTTTAAAACATATTTGAATGTGTTCGAACAGTGTTTTAAATGTCGTTGAATTAACTGCGCGGACGCATTTGATTGCATCGCAATTTGCGTTGTTATTTCTCGAAGGGAGAGTGACTTATAGATAGTACGTTAAAAATATTTTTGATTAGGTAGGTACCTACCTATTTAATATTTCATTGTCCTTTTTTACGTTGTATATCCTGAGTTGTTTTACTAATTGACGTTCCAAGAAAAATATCTAGGCGCAATATTTTTTGCCTGAAAGTATATAATTAAATGTCCTGTCACATTGTAGCTGGTTATCAGATGCGTTGGAAACGATTAATTAAAAACGATTTTCAAACATATAATCATGCAGTTTATCTAGTAATTAACATAACAACACCACGCCCGTATTCCCCGAAGGGTTGGGCAGAGGTGTATAGTAATAGGGGGCGCGCCTGTTGTCATCAACCGGGCACAAATCCAAACATGCCCTGAGGAATTTCACACGGAAAAACCCAATAACGCTTTGCTCGACCTGGAGATCGAACCTAGGACTTCACGATAAGCAGTCGCGCTTGCCACCACTAGACCAACAAGGCAGTTTATGTAGTAATCAATTTTATTACTTTGCTATCAGTAACAATACGTTCTTTCTATCACCAACACATATACTACATGAAAATGTAAAACCGTTTAGGTACAATAAATATCAGTAACTAACAGAAAACGAATTGAATGTAGTTTCTACGATAATGATAATTTATAAGTCGTTAATTAGAATTGGCACCGTCCAAAAGTTAATTATGCTGTAAACGGAATAAGACTCTTATCTAAATCGTTTTGCTAATCAATACATTATTTAATCCATCAAGATTACGATTTGGTTCCAGTCAATTTACTGAATAAATAATAATATATACCTGTAACAATTATTGTTAAATAAAGGACAGACTTGACTAGAACATCTATGATGGTCACCGATTTAAAAATCAACTGCCTAAAAGTTGGAAGCATTTAAGTGATGTAGCATTCAAATATAAAGTAAAGAATTTTATAGCAGATAAAGCCTATTATAGCAGATAAATCCTATTATAATTTTAATGAGTTTTTGGCTGAAGGTTTGTGACACTCCAGATAATTTAATGTAATTATAATTATTTTTTGAATTTTATTATTTTATTAATATTTGTATACCATTGATCAAGGCAAACATGACGATCTGTATTGTTACTTTTTTCTTGCATGCTGACAATTGTTTTGTATGTATGTACTCATGTTTGGACAAATAAAATTATCTTATCTTAACAGCAATTTTTTTAATGAAAATCTCTCTGTTATACCTAGGAAGTCAAAGCCACAATCTTCTCCTATAACTCTACAGCTGCCTATGCGCAAGGTGTTCTCAACAAACCATCCATACTTTAGCTATAGTTCCTAGGTAGACAAGTACAAGCGAAAAGCTCCAGTTTCCGTGTCGCAATACCCCTGGGCCTTGTAGCTTTATCGTTCCTTGTCGTGGAGGAACATCCTTTTACAGTGCCCATAAGTTCCCAGCACAAGTATTTCTAACGACCGAGCCTACTGCCTGGTACCTATATAGTAGATGGAGGTGGATAAAGGAATGTTCGCATTCTGATTTATAGCTTGCTAATTGTGTGGTTTTGTGTTTCAGGGCAGAATTTGGTTCAAAATTGTGTGAATTTTGTATGTAATTTTGTCCTTGCTTTTTGTTCTGTTGTCATAGTTTTGGAACTGTCAGATACCTAAATTGTAACACAAAGGCAACAACTACTCAAAGAATATTTCAAGGCCCGTCTTGTAGGCGATTAAAAAAACAAGGACAAAAAATTATACACAACTGAATTAAATAATTCAAAGCAAAACTTGATACCATATCTAAGCACTTAATTCGATAAACGAACGCTCCCCACTTTGATATTTCCATACAAACAAAAAAGGAAGAAAAAACAGACTTACAACATACCTACGAAAAATTCGAATGACGAATCAAAACAAAGTCCAAGCGGTTATTTAAGTAACAGAATAAATCGGCTCGCATTTCGGTCACGTCCGAAGCGAGTCGTGACAGAGTATACATCACGGTGAGATAAAGGCCCTTCGTATCGTTGCCTGTGCCCACTCACGGTTCTGGTTTGAAAAAAAAACGAAGAATATGCTCTTTAGCACTTAGTGTGATTCAGTACTGTGTTTTGTTGTTCTCTAGGTCTTGGATTTACAGGGTTTCTATTGTTGTTGGAAAAAATTGAATGTAGAACTAAGACCCATTGTAGCTAAAAGAAAAAATACTGGTTCCCGAATGAAAGCTTCAGAATACATAACTTTCCTACACAACATTGTTTTCGATGTTTTCTTTATTTTGACATAACAACATAACATCACGCCTGTATTCTCCGAAGGGTTGGGCAGAGGTGTATAGTAACACCCTCATTTCGCCGTTATGTTTTAAATCCCATGTAATATTATAGGGGGCAAGCCTACTGCCATCAACCGGGCACAAACCCAAACTCCGGGCTGCTACCGAGGAATTACACACGGAAAAACCCAATAACACTTTGTCCGACCTGGGGATTGAACCCAGGACCTCACGATCAGCACGTTAGTTATTATTTATTTTGACGTAATAAAATATGTCATGTCAAGTAATTTCTAAGGTCTAATCTTGAAAAAAAACAATTTTGTCGACACTCGTCTGCAAGTGAAAATCTGGAAGAACCACTACAACTGTTGATTTCAAGATTCAGATTCAAAAGAGAGCAATAAAATGGAGACTACTCATTAACACTCAGTGCGTGAACAAAGACTGTGTGCATTGGTCATTTTTAAGACCTCGAAATGATACGTTTGTTCCGTGCGAAACGGTGAGGAGGTTTAATGAGCCATAATGCAAGGTTCTGAACGATGTAGCTGCTGTGTTGATTGTCCGTTGTTTCAAAAAAGGTAATACATGCACTCGTTGTACTTCAGAAGCAAAATGGTAGTATGTAGACAAAGTTTTTAACCAATATATATGTATGTTAAGACACCATAGATGTGTTGTGTATCTATTCGTAGTTATTTACATATGAATTTAAAATGCAGCACGGAATGTATGTTTTTTTTGGAAGTATGTACTATAAATCGTATGCCAATCAATATTCATGAGTAATGCTAATGTAAAACACGTAACTTCTGTATTAAAATACCAACTAGATACTGGTAGTCGGAAAATCAAATTAAATAGAGATCATCAATTTGTTTAACCAGTTTCTTAATTTGAGTATGGAAATAGAGACCCTTGACTTCGTTGTAGGTAAACAAAATTAAGAAGTGTCAATTTATATCTGTTTAAAAATCTTATTATGTAGCTATTATTATATAGGTCTATGTGGTTTTTTAGTTAAAATAATCAAAAGAAATAAACCTTTAAACGATCTTTTTAACCTTGACCTACACTTATCGAAAATGGCTGCAACGATTTGGATTTCTGGAAGTTGTTATTGCTGCAGTGTTATCTAAAAAAAAACTATAAATACCTATTAACCGAAATTCTGGATAAAAACAGTGATTCGATAAATTCATTTTAATTAACGACATTAGGTTCAAATAGACAGAAAATATTATAGAACAACCAGAATAAAAAGAAGAAATAAATTTAAAAACCTTACCCGGTAAGTTTGCATGGTAGAAACATACACCTCATACAAAGATACCAGCCAATTATCGCACTCAATAACGCTAACTATTCTTACACCACCATCGATCATGCATGCGCACGATCAGATATTCTCACCGCAGTATAAACAAGACTAGGCAAAAAGGGGTTCTGCAAACAAGAATAAGTTGGCAATAATTTATTCAAGTGTGAGTTACGTAGTATTAAGTTTATGTGGGCGGAGGGGTGCGGGGGCCGCTATCTGCTGGCAGACACGAGGTCCTGAGTTATGGAGGGACTGACTAAAGACCTCTACTAAGGGTTGCCCGAGGATTTATATTGAAGATGTGATTTAAGATGGACTTGGTTTGAAATATTATTGGGAGAAAATTCGAGTTTGGAATTATTGTGGTGTGAGAATTTAATGTGAAGTAGACTTTCGATGTCTAAATTGATATTTGAACTTAACGCATGAAAAAAGGTGCTACTGGGCCTGGGGGCAGTAATTTTACGAGGTTGTATCATAGAGGTTTAGATACTATTTCATAACGTATTTCCGAAATTAATCTCATAGGTATGAAGTCTATGAAGTCGGTAACTGAAAACCTCATAGATTTTTATCTTGATCATTTCGAATATAGGAGGTCCAAAATTTTTATCCAAAATATCTATTGAAAATGTACAACATCGATTCGTTTAAACATTTTTAAATGACAATTCTTCGTGTTCCCATAGTAACTCAATTGCTACAATGCAGCTGATTCTCAAACTTTCATTGGGATGTAGATGTTCACTTCTTTGATTTAAGTTTTCCACTTCGCCTGTTGGATAATTCATGCCCAATGAATAAATGAACACGCTGCGAGATACAAAAACGGCCGGAAAAACTGTGTGAATTTGTAGGTGAGACTGTAATTTTTTTATAATACTGGCAAGAAATTAATTTCTTTTTGATTGAATTATTGCTGGAGTATGGAAATATAGAAAGAAGCAACCGTTTATCAGTACTGCGTTTGTAGTATTGCAGTATGCATATTTTATAGAGGAGCAAATGAGCTCTACCGCAAGTTTTTAGTTTTTAATTTTGAATACGAAAATAAAATTGTAAAATATGTGGATAAAATGCTAGGGAGATTATTTCACAAGCATTTTTAATGATAAACTAAAAGTCAGAAATAAGGACTTAAATCATACAATTCCTAATTAAAACTCTAAAACTATTTATTAGCCTTTAAAATTAACGATAAGTAATTATTAATGCGACACTGTTTGATGTTCTGTTTCTCTTTTCAGCTAACGTTCAGGTTCTTGTCAAAGGTCAATTTATGGCATAGAGACAAAATGCTAGCAAGACCTATAAAATATACGATATTACGACATTGTCATGCACCTTTGGAAACCGCTGCAACCACCCGGCTTCGCACCCTGCGCTTGGCAAATGCCACGATGCACAAGTACCTACCGAAGAAAGCCAGACTTACTGCATGACAAGACGAAGATATTATATAAAGAGTGTGTTGGGTTTGTTGTTTTGTTTATATTTAAAGGCAGTAACTACTTAACTATCTACGGGCCCTAACTTTCTTTTTGGGATAGTGTTTAGCTCTGGACGTGTGGACTACGAGAGGGTAACAGGTAAATTATTAAATTGTAATTCGATTTTGAAATAAGATAAATGGACATACTATTGTGGCGAACCTCCTTACATGTTTTATTGTGGTCGCCTTTAGTTTTATGTGATGTCAGCTGTCTAGTTTGTTTTATATAGATGACTTAAGAGATTTGTTTGCCTCAGTATCGGTTCGCCTTTTAAGCTTAATTTTTATATTGTGCTGTAACCTATGACGTAATACAGAGTCCCCTGACTTTTATTGTTAATTAACTTGGGTGCAATCGTAGCGCCTTACTATTTTTCTTTTCATTACCTACATAGTGTAAAATACTATTTATATTTTTATATACACATTCATAAGTAGTAATAGAAAAGTACAGAGTTTACAGAAATATTCAAGTTGAAATTCTATTCACAATGAATGGACTTCAACTGAACAGGCAATTTTTCCTGAAAAAACTCGAGCATAGTCAGAACTGACCGCTAGTTACACGATACCTACACTTCATGACATTAGTAGAAACATACTTATACTTACATATTAAATATATAAAAAGTTCATTTAGTAATAGGCGTTCAATATTGTAATAAGTGGGTAGTATTTTTGTTCAAGGGCCGATTCAATTTCGTTGTGCAATGTAATTGAGCACTTATAGCTTCGGGCTGTGGCTTCAATTACGGGCTTTTTTAAGATTTTTTATGGGCTTCTTAAAAATAAGATTATGTGTGGTTTTTTTAATGCTGTGAGCTGAATTCCGTGATTTTTTGCATGTAATGTTATGGATACCAAGTACCTACTTATCCGAGTGTTAAAATGTCATGTAGGTACTTTTGGTTATACAAGGCGTCATACGGCTATGGGACATGGAGGAAAAGTACTTTAAATATTTTAGATAGGATATTTTTCTTTACGGAGACATTATTTTATTTTTTAAATTAAGTAAACAAATGATTTTTTTTACTGTTTCTCGCCTCATATTTTCAACTAACCGAACAAATCCTTAAAAAAATATCCTGTGTTTTTAAGATGGCGATTGAAATCGTCAAACATAAAGATTAATTCCTTCTAAATAACATAGTATAAATTTTACATTTATGTTTAAGAAGATCAAATGAAATGATCAATCCTTTATATTAATTATGGGACAAAAAACGTGTGGTAGATTTAGATTTAGAATGGTTAACTAATATTGAATAAATGCAAAATTATTACCTACACTCGTGTTTAATTTCCCTCTTAATATATTTTTATATGTTGTCTAAACTAAATGATGTTGGATGACCTCCATGTTACAAGCCAGCCAGATGGTGAGGTGAAAAGGTGTTCAATGACGATAAGCTGTCATTATTTATTCTCGATTAGCATCTTGATATTGAATTCATAATTGATGATTGAACTTCCAAACGGTTATCAGATCCTTGACATCTATTGTATTTCTGGATAATTTATTGTTGATACTCTTATTATTTTCCTAGCCTTCGTCAGGATTTGTTATACTTATATGACTACACTTTTTACACGCACACGATCAGTTACAAAACTTTAAGTGGTTGTTAAGTGCGCTATGCAGCAAATTACTGATTTTGCGCGTAGCTACTGCTACGAGTATATTAAATACACTGAAATGGATGATCTATATACCTACCTTTTGATTACAATCACAAAATTAATTAACATGATTTATGTCAGAGAGATAGAGATCTAATTCCAATTGATGCTAAGGCGTGACATTAAGCAAGGCCTCGCCTTAATACAATTAATTAAAGAATTAATATAATTTGAATAACGGATGTATAAGTATAAATAACTGAAAACAGAGGACTTTTGATACAAAACACAAATTCACATACATAAATCATTGCTTCAAAAGACTAAAAACGTGGACATATATTTGAGATTTTTTCGTGTTGATAAAATGCAAATAATACTAGTCAGCGACGTCCATCGCCTTGGTAATGTATAATTAATTAGAATCTCGACTATCGATAGGCAGAAAAAACTTGTTTTGTGGGTAGACACCTAAACTGATACAGACATAAATATTGCATCTGTGAATATTTTATATAAATATATGGTAAATACGAAAATTCCGTTTTAAAAAGCAATATATTTTCCTACTTAATTTGTTTTGGTTAGGTAGGTATTTGTACTTAAAAGGTTAGTAGGTTTTTTTAATAGATAAATAAAACCTTCTTACTGGCGATGTGTTTTGCTCAAGGGAACTGATACTCTTGTTAACTTTAACTTACAGTGAAAACAAGGTAAGATTTGAACTCACGACTAGATTCGATCATTTGAACCGCGTTTAGTATCTAGTAAATAAAGTAACAGTTACTTGTACCTTCCGCATAACACATAACACAATATTATGACAAAGAAAAACACGATTCAAGGCTTGATGCCTAGAAAATAGCAATAGATATCAAAATAAAAAAGGTGGTAGATAAGTGTGTAAAATTTTTCAACATATCAAATAATCTGGCGCTTCTTACCTTCAACGATGAACGGATATTAGGGCACTTATAAACACTAATTTACTTAATACGCTTTGAACGAGATCTTAGCAATAAACTCTCACTAGGCTTGTTTAACTATAATTCGACTATCTCTCATAGATATCTGAAGGCAAGCGTGCACATGAAGGATTTTTTCACGACTAAATGGCTAACAACAAACTTGCCCTAACACAATAGCCTCAAACGTATATTTAACTTCGATAAAACAAAACAAAAACTTGGCTAACAAAACGGTTTAGCTTTTTGTAGCGGACGCGTTCGCGGAACCCTGTTGTTAGTAAAAAATAAAACAAAATTTTTGTTAAAAAACGTAACCCTTACGGCGACAAAGAACAATTTTTTGGGCCTCAAAATGGGTTAACTGTGTAACGCAACCTTGCAAGGGGGTGTAATAAAAATTTATATTCAGAAAAAAATCTAAGACCACCTTTCTCTAATATATTGCGAATAATATCGTAAGGATCCCGCAATGTTTGGCCTTGTCCGAACCGATTTTATTGCTCCGTAAACCACTAAAAAGTACCTTGTTAGAGTAACATTGACAATGTACAAAGGTGTTCCGGGCTATTAGGCTTGTTACGAAACAAAGGTACCAAGATAATTACACCTTCGGAGGTTTTTTAAAGAAAGTCTTTCTCCCATTGTTGTTTTGCGCAAAAATTATTAATTGTTATTATGAATGTTTTGTCACAAGCAATTTAGCAGGTGATCAGAACAATAACGACATTGCTGTATTCAACAAAGAAAGTTTGATTTTTGTATTTCATAATAATTTAGTTCGTTTCTTACCTTGGTTGTATAAGGTGCGGGATTTAGTCATACAACATGTTTTATATAAAAGTAATTAGTGCTAGTGATTTATATACCTACATAATTCATGCCTCAAATCATTTCAACGTATGGTAAGTTTTTTTTCGATTAATAATTCAAAACCTAATATACAAATGTAGCGCTATCATTTAGGCAGACGAATTAGCTACTATAGTGCTGTCAGTAAATAAATCAGTGGCAGTATATAGATAGTAGATACATTTGCATATCTAGGAGCGGGCACGTACTGGCCGGAGCCACAAAGCCGCCTAATGGAGCGACAATCGGCGCCACATTTCATAATTATCGCCTATTTTGACTGGACAATATCGGAAGCTTACAGGGCCCCTTGTACTACGGTCGCCAGATTAGATACTGTTACGTCTGTTACTGTTACAACGGCGGTCGTATTTATTTAGATAGTTGATTATATAAGACGTAATATTTGTTTGAAATGCTTGCTTTCTATTATTATTTTATCTATAAATTTTAATCGCATTTTACAATCACAGATTTTATTTCTATTCAATGATATGTTTTCAATAATTCATAGATTTTATGAAATAGGTAATTTTTACTTCATACCTATACCTAATCAACAAATGATATAAATACAGTTAGTATAGCAATTAAAATTGCCGTTGCCACAGTGAACGAATTTTTCCTACCCTGTGCCTTACTGGAGACATTAATCTACACAACTATTTTTAGCAGCGAACAAAACTACAACGGACCTACCTATCGTGGCTCAGTAAACTATTACTAAGACTCGATAAGTTATCAATATCAGAGACTTGTCTGACAGTACTAAATTCCACCTAATGTTATGTCCAAATTATGCTAGATTAACAAATCTAGAGCATCAAACGCTCCAGCAGTACCAGGAACATCTCTAGCCATCATTATCGCGCGTTTGTTCGACGTATCAGGATCACAATGCCGCTGCCAAATGCGACCGGACTTATGATAGGACACTTTTAATGCACCATTCAGTGTCGCTAATAGACGGTAATGGGTTACGTCGTTGAAATATGGAGCGGGACTTAGGCTTCCGGGTTGCTGTGGTACAATAGTTTTGACGAGGCACATTCTTTTGTAGCAGGATTAAGAGCAGAAGTCACAGAAAGTACGTACTTACAATAAAAATGTTGTAAGTCATGGAATAAATTAATAAGTTTTAGATTTAAAGATTCACAAAAAGAGCATAATTTGCATAATTACGACATTCTTTTAATTATGTACAAAACTGCACTTTTAGATATTAATGATAAACATTTTTATGATATTTATGAGAAATAATGTTCTTGAACCATTGTATTGTAAAGGTTTTTTTCAAAGACTATATTTCTAAAGCTATATATATATAGCTATAACTACTTAAAATGTAAAGATACTAAAACAAGTTTAATTATCACTTTAATTAAAATCAAACTGCGGCCATTTTAACACTTAGAAGACACAAAATATATACCCACATAGATATTTATATGTACTTACGTAGCTTCGGTATTTCGGGTCGGCTCATTACACTTAATTGTAGGGTCATTCGCGGACGGCCATTAGGCCCTGATGGGTGGTCCCAGGCCAAAATAGCTGCACTAATGTCAGGACAAAAAGTTAGGTACCGGCTAGGAAGTATTTAGTGAGTAAAAAATTAAAACACCCTCTTACCAGGTCGAGTAGGCGAATAGGGTGCTTAATTAACAATTAGGTAAAGGTTTCGTGTAGTGGCTTGTGTTAGGATAGAAGTAATTTTAGTGTTTATAATAGGCCTTAATTAGTGGTAATAAGTGGCTTATAATTTCATTAAAAAAATATACGAAAGAATTGTGGCCATGAAGGTTGAAATATAGCCAGGGGCTTATTCCACTAATAGAAGCCACCATTTTTCAGACAGTTTTCTTTACAAAAAATGTAAAAAAATTTGACAGTAAAAACACTACCTAACGTTTTGACACTTTAAAACACAACAACTGACTGACGGTTGTGGTTCGTGTGCGATTTGGCAACAATTTTGTTAGTAGAATTGTCCCTCAGGAACATGCATTACAGTGCAATTCTAAGCACCTTTTTTTGTCCAGCTACCCACTTTAAAAAAACATAGAATAATATCACGCCTGTATTCCCTGAAGGGTTGAGCAGAGGTGTATAGTAACACCCTAATTTCGCCGTTATACTTAAGTCCCATGTAATAGCAGGCGAGCCTATAGCCATCAACCGGGCATAAATCCAAGCTCCGGGCTGCCACGGAGGAATTCCACATGGAAAAGCCAATAACACTGCCCGATCTAGGGCTCAAGCCCAGGACCTCACGATCAGCAGTCACGCTTGCCACTAGTAGACCAATGAGACAGTACCCATAAATTTTCAGTATTATCCAGGCAACAGTCACAACGCTTCCAAACAATGGTTCATAAATATTTCAATGTATACCTACACTTTAAAAGGAAAACAATTTCTCGCTTACTTTGCGTTCAAGTGACTAGGGAAATATGTGCAAGCATAATAGATAAGCTTTAACAGTAAGTCGCCTTAACAGCTTTTGTTTCCGAGAAAATATACATTTTTCATAAAAGCCCGAGGGCGGTGTGATGGAAAATTGGCTGTAATACATAAGATACAACGGTCATAATTGTTTGAATTACAATATTAAAGGCTGAACGGCGCACGTGTATCGAGAATTGATCCCTTTTAGACCAATTTACAACAATTTATATGGTATCGGTGTTGTGATGGGGTTCCTGTCCGTATTTAGTTGTTAGGCCGAAGCCTGGAGTTTGGCGCGGCCTTAAGCTCTTTGGAACTAAGAGGCTTAGTATATTAATTTATTGCGTACAACATTGAAGTGATGTCGATCATTGTTTATGGTCCTTTACTCAAATAGGTACCTCGGCGAGCACATTTATGTCATACTAATACCTGACTCTCGTTACGGGAAGTCAGACGCCCGAAAGTCTGACAACTGTTCTAACCTTAGGATATCAGCATTGCCCAGTAAAGGGGTTGCGGAGATCTTGTAGCAGTTGCTCCGTGTAAAATACTGGTATTCAGCCGTATCTGATTAGACTGGAAGCTGACCCCAACATAATTGGGAAAAAGCTAGGCAGATATATACTCAAATAGGTAACTTCTATTGTAATTGGGTCAGCGTACACTATAATCATAAGCAAGCGCATTTTAATTTTAACTTTTACAATCACAGTTCTGAAATAAACAAGGCGATTTTTTGGTCTATATCGCTACGTCGCGTGTCAAAGGCCTATGCCCCAGAATTTTAGCAAGGCAAAGTGCGCCAAGTGACGTCATGCAACATGTTCTGTTTGTACAATCAATTTACGTATGTTAAAGTAAAATGCACTGAACTGTCTTTACATTAAGATGTAATTTATACGAATTTTAGGGTTGAAACAAAAAGTGCTGGTTTAATTATTTTTTTATTGTTGATCGTCTCCACCTCGATATTATTCGTCAGAGGGTTATATTCCCATCTGTCCGGGTTCATTCGGGTGGTATGGTCAATGGCCAGCCTAATCCCATTTTAGCATGGTCTTTTTAAGAAGCTTATTTATCCAGGTCCATCTAATTGCAACAGCTAGTAAGAGCTGCGAGTATTGTAAGTTGCATTTAATCTTAAGTGGCACAGGTGTAGGAACAATACATAATAATTCCGTGCTAAGAGTTACTTAGTAATTAATATTGATAATTTCGTATAAGCTCGCACTGTTAATCACATACGTACAGATAGCGTTTGGTAAATAATATCGTTTGCGTGTTCACGAATCGTATCACAGCAATATATCGGCGTTCACGCTGTAAGCTATTGTTTTGTTACTAAAACCAATCGGGAGTATATTTACAAACGTATGAGCGCAACCGAGGCAAAATTAAAACCCGCCACGGTATCACAATTGGCAATAACCAATCTCTTATCCATACATATCTCTATAGACCTTTTAACATAAACGAAGCGCGGCCGCGGGCGGCGAACTAATCTCCATAACTTTAATCCTTTAACCCTCGCAGTACCAGGAATCCAATCAAACAGTACAAGCACCCCCGCCCCCTCCGCGCACCCTGTGCCCCCTCTGCATCCCCTGCCTCGTCCCGCCCGCGTCTCGCCTACGCAGCCTGTCCCGAGTAATTATCAAAGCTTTAATGACGTCATAAATCGAGTGTATAATCTAATCTGGAAAAGCCCCGGGCTCTAGCGCGCGGCTTAATGGTGTGAAAGCTACCTTATCTCCCGCCATGTGTGAATAGAGCTTTATACGCGGCCGCCTGAAAGCTCGCGCCGGGAAACTTTGGAAAAATATGTCGTAGAACATTCGAGATAAGAATGTGGGACGTGGAACGCTTTCAAGTTTAATAGAAAATCGAACATTATCGTAAAGGAGATGTCTTTGCTAACAAATTCCTTGAAAGTGTATCTTGTACAGTATGTAGTAGTTAAGTGCGGTGCTAAAAGGATTATAACGCGACGCATACACTACTGAACGATGTTATGACAACACTATTAAGATCACTGTTAAGTGCTGAGCGTCAAAATTGTCGGACGATTAAGTTATTACAACAATAGCCCGGAGATTCACTGAATAACAGTTTTATAAGAATTTACTGTTAAATAAATGTGATTGTTATAACTGTCTCAGTGTTATTGGAAACAATGAAATACTCATAAAAGATCGAAACTTTGGAAATCTAATTATAAATTCATCACGATTTTGAAATAATATTTAATTAACTTTCTTTTTCGTGAAACTTTTTTTTCAGAGAGTCAACTTTTTTGCAAAACAATATGATTTTGAAAGTCCCGCATTAAATATTTAATGTTTAACTTTAACACTTCCTAACGATATCCTCTTGTTGGTTGCATCGCGATTTCATAGCAAAAGGTCAATCTCTCTGTATCAAATCGTTGATTGCAGATAATCGTCGGGGCTAGACTGTGAGTGCCGCCGGTGTTCCGACACTATTATTGAATTACACGCCAAATTCAATCTAACGCCTTTGTAAGGCTGAATTATAAAACTGCGTACAGTTTTATAGCTTTCAATTCGATACAGAGCCACAGTCTAACCACATGCGCTCATCTCAAATTAACCCACTGGGAGATTCTCAATTTAAATGTCAAGATTTTTTTGTCTCTCGCCTTGTACGTAATGGGTATCTCCGGTACGATTTGTTTAATATCGTTTATGCGACGATTCGATTTTAACTAGCCGACGATTGCGGTGAATCGATTTGTTGTTTCTCACGTTTTTGTTTCGTTAACCTTTCGTGTAATTGATTTATTATCTGTAATAGTTTTTATATCTGATTTTTTTAATCGATTTTTGTGGCAGATTTCGTTGGATTTTTAAAATTTGTGAAATTTTGAGCTATAAAAATGACTTGTGTAAAAATCTTTCTTTTAATACATCGTGCACGTTTTATTCAATAGCTGCGGGGCAAATTTTGGAACTGCTACTTGAAAAGAAATCGGTGTACAAAAAATTATAAGCTGCGAAATAACGATAAAAGTTAATGAGAGCCGTTGGTATAATTTTATTTGTTCGAAGGCTTTTCCACTATCAACCGCATACGCCTTAATAATCTATGCTCATAAGCACACCATACAGCCATTATCCTAAAATTCGTCTCTCGCAGAGATCCCCCGCCTCGCTGCTTAATGAACGAATAAATAAATTGAGCCCTTCTTGTAAACAGCTAACGTGATACTCTTAAGGGCCCCACTGTACGGGGTAAGTGGATTTCTGTGTTGTACCGAATCTGTATGTACTATGTGTGTACATAATGTGGGTCTGCAAAATTGCGTAGTGCGAAATTTCGAGTTTTATTCCGATACACATTGCGCTACATCCTCTGTTCTACGAGCGAATTTCACTAAGTATCGATGAGAAAGTTCAATGGATTACAAAATATATAGTAAATAATAGTGCTGCGTGTTGCTACAGGGCCGTTCTGTTGTATGCTAGGCTCGAGAATAAATCTATTCATGTTTGGGCATCGAGTGCGTGCACTATTGGACGGAAACTAACTAATAAGTCACGTAAAGGAATTAACTGCGGGGAAACTGGGCCCGCTCGAGCGTAAAACGGTTGTTAAATTTAGTCAAATTATTTATTAAACAATCATAAATATATCTGATGTTATGTTGATAAGGGTTTTTAATCGTTTTATGTTTTAGAATAATGTGTAATGGGTACGGGAGCTGATGTGCTTGTAAAATATTGTGTAGGGATGTGAAAAATACGCGTAGTATGTGTTAATAAATTTTGGTAGGGAATGTATGCAGCTTATTATAGAAACAAATTTTAAAAAGTGGAAGTCGATGCTATTTGATTTTTAATTCTCACATGTGAATCAAAGGGAGCTAAGATCCCAGGTTCTGCCGGACGTACTTAGGTATCATCACTCGAGAAAGCTCTTTATTTGCACCCAGAAGTTCAACTAAAAGTTGCATAAACAGACTGTTCATTTGTAATTTTTACTTAGGTACATATAACACTTACATACATAGCTCTTACCTTTTTCCCGCTGGGGTAGTTAGAGACAATCAAATGCCAACTGCTAAGATCCTAAGATACATTCCTCACTTCTACTAAATCTATTATTCTTTGTCTTCGATTTTTCGTACTGCAAGCAAACGTCCCTTAAATTTATAATAAACTAGCTGCCCGGACAGACTTCGTTCTGTCAAAAGTTGGCCTGTAGTAGGAAAAGAAAAGTGTTTTTTTTTTACTATTTTCCACGCAATTTTTATCTTTTTTCTCTCGATAAGAACCTTTCTTATGCCTTAAGTAATATATATGAAAAAATATAACCCAATTGGTCGAGCCGTTCTCAAGTTTTGCGCTTACCAACACATTTGGCGGTTCATTTTTATTTATACAGATATAAATAGGCAAAGGAAACAACAACACACATAATTTAATGTATCATGCAAAACCATTAAATTAATTATCAATAACACAAAACATCGACATCGCACCTTAAACACGACTTTAACAGCATTTCGCCTCCGAAAACGCTTATCTGTTCTCGAACATTTCGCTGTCCATACATTAAAGTGAGTTATTATTTTGTGCGTCGTATTTAATATCGTAGGCCACAAATAACTGCGATAACGCAGTGTGTTGACTTACCTTAAAACATTGAGAAACAAAGTGTTGTTCAAGGCTAGTTATATTCGTCTTCCATTTGTTGGCCAGCGCAGCGGTGTTCCGTGTTGTGCGTTTTGACATTGATTCTGCTGTTAATTTTAAAGTGTTATCATGCCCTTACTAATGTTGATGTTTTTTTATTTCAAATAAATATTTTATATACATCACGATGGTGATATGTTATGATACATTTTCAAAATCTAAATACTAAGTGCTTATTAATTATGGTTTACGTTATTTAAGCCATAAATAAGTGACTAGTAAACAATAGAAAGATGATGTATTCATAGCTTGACAAATTTATGAAATACTAGCTTCCCGAAGAACTAGATATAAATATTTTTTTTAATACTTCCTAATTTCCTTTTTTCCTAAACCACCCCAGTGTTGAGGCGAACAAAACACACAATCGAATCGGTCGAGTCATTTTCGAGTATTTAGGGCATTCTTCGAAAATAATTATGATAATGAAAACTGAAACTATACCGCTGCCGTCAAGCAATAAGACAAGAATAAAAACAATCTGACAATACTATAATGTTAACAACCCGGGAGAAGAATGATTTGTTAAAATAATGTTAAAAAATTTCGAATATTCACCCATTTGCGAGATTAACGCACTGCAATTGATTTTTATACAACGTGTTACAAAAATACCCCTAAAGCCGAAAGGTGGTTAAAAGGTCCCTTGTAAAGAGTTTATTGGCAACATTTGAAAACCGTAGTATGACGCAAAAAAAAGAATTTGGATAAAACATAAAATAATCATCATTGAAACGCAACCCTGAAAACATAAAACTAAAGAGTATACTACCCAGAAAGTTATTTACATTCTTACCTAATTTCCTTTGAGAGGTAAATGACAACAACCATAAAAGACTACTTGATTATTTACATTTTTCATGGGAAATTATGTAACACGATGCATATATAGATAGATATTGTATCTACCTAGGTAGGTACAAGAAATAAGTAGTACTTCCGCAAACTATCGGTCAGTAAATAAACAAGCGTACTTGAGTACACCGAAACACGATAATGTAAGGGTCACTGTCTTATTGGAACCAAAAGCTTAGATTACGTAAGGCAACCAATATAAACAAGGCTTGGTTACCGAGATAACGTGCACCACGGTATTTAGTCATCTATTTAAAGAAAGAACACCATTAATTTCGGTGGGGCATTATTTACCGAGCTAAGTAGGCACGGAACGGGTTCCTTGTAACACGATAAATCTGGTCGAAAGCCCCGAATAAATCTCATTGGTACGCGATAAGAATCAATGTCTCACGCGACGTATTTATTTATTTATTTAAACCTTAGCATATAATACGGAACCCGGAAGAGTGGGTGTCGACGAACTCGATATTTCGATGCTTTCTCTTTTCAAAAATAAATCGACGCGCCCCAAGCTTTTTCCGATTATGAACGGAATCGAGATTCTTGAATATCGAATGGTGCATCGATTTCGTGACGGCACGAGTGAAAACGGACGCAGGTAAGGGCAAGTATTTATTGGACGTGAAAATTATCGCTTCAGTTTTACATACGCGTAAATCTGATTTATCGTAAGTTATCTTAACTACGGCCGACGTGACTTATAGCGAGCCCACATATAAAACGCGAAATGTCCTCCCTCAGAGGTTCACGACGAAAATATAGCAGCCATGAAATTACGTACGAGTAATCTGTGCAATCGAAACGGTATAAGACCGTTTGTCACTGAGATATTTATCGAAAAATTTACGGGTATGTCCAAAATGTTGTAATGGCATCCTTATTATTACCAAGAATACGATTTCAATTTGATAAACCCACTTGGATTCACGTTGATCTGTGATTACAAGAAAATCATGAAAACAGTATCTATCTGTCTTCTGTTTTCACCCTAAACAAGTCGTTGAAGTCGTCTAAAAATTTGGTGTTGTACTGCAGTCTGGGCAATAAAACCAGGTAGATATGCTTACTGCACAAGGATATGGTGACATGCAACATTTCCGACACCGATGCGATGTGAAGGATAGAGTGAATCAGTGATGTGGAGAAGAAAGTCAAGGAAGGCTGACCATTTCATTTTTTTTCTTTTTTATAGACTAAGGAATGTCCCACTGCTGAGCAAAGCCCTCCCCTTTTGCCTTCCAAACCTCTCTATTTTGTGCCTTTTCTGACCATGTGAGCCCCGCAAAAGCGTCGAGATCGTCACACCACCTACGCCGCAGCCGACCTCGACGACGGTGTCCTGCTTCAGGCGTCCAGTTAGTGATGATCTTTGCCCATCGGTCCGGATGCATTCGAGCGACATTTCATTAGTGAAACATAATTATTGATGGTGTAATTGTGTGTGCTAGCTGACATGAATAGAATAGAAATATTTATTTGCCAAAAACACGGTACAGGGTTGTTAAATGGTATAATTATGTATGGTTCATCGTATTTCACCGGCACTGCGGCATGCAAATTAAAGTATTTAAGAGTGTATTCCAAAAAATAACACTGAAGTATTAATCAAACCTTAAGTATTTAAGCAAAATATAACATCAATTAAGCAATCAATTACTTCATCATGTGGCAATGTTATGATTATTTCATTGTTCTGCCGAGCCTTTTCCCAACTATGTTCGGGTCAGCTTCCAGTCTAACCAGATGCGGCTGAATACTCGTATTTTACGCGGAGCGACTGCTATCAGACCTCTGCAACCCAGTTACCGTTAGATCGGTTGTCAGACTTTCGGGCTTTTCACTACTCGTAACGACTGTCATAAGTATTCGTATGACACCTCAGACTGACGTGTTAACGTGCTCTCAGAGGCAGGGAGGGGTCTCCTTCTGTAACGAATGGTCACCCATCCACGGACTGACCGCGGCAAATGCAGCTTAACCTTGCAAATCATATGATCCGCGCGGTTGATAATTAGCCACCAGCCCCTCCTATGATTATTTCATCATTAAGATTTATTTTATTTGTTTCTGTTTATATATATACAATTTTAATTAAAATCTTTAAGTGACAGACAGAGATGTGTGTTGCTGGGATTTTGTTGTATCGCTTCTGGGTGGGCGGTGTTGGGGGCTGTCTTTAATTGTTTTACGTTCAAAAAACAAGAATTGATTTCTAGTCTAATAATAATTTCAATAAATGATATTCTGATTTTAAATGTTAACCACAGAAATCTAATTATTTAGATTTCTGTGATGTCAACCCACATACCTTATGTCAAATCTGTGGACAGGTGTTGCTAGTGCACTAATAATAACACAGCGAGAGACAAAAGAGTGCTATCATATAATCCAAATGTAGATCGACCTGTTATAATCGCAAGTGTACAGAAACTTAATACAAGTATGTTCCATAATTTTCTTTCAAGTAAACTATTTTAATAAATCTAATATGATTTACGTCCATAATATTTGACTAGATCAAAATATATTTCAGTAAGAGCCCATAATATAGACTAATATGAGCTATAAAAGAGGTTTATTTGTTTGTTTCTTTGTTCCGCGTATCTAATCTGAGGAAGTAGTTACTTTAACCGACTTTTGTTTGTTATATATTTTATGCGAGAAGTTAGTTCAAAGTTGATGACAGATATTTATAAAAAGAAGCGGATACTGCACTGAAATGAACAGTCTTTTGGAGTATTTATTACACGAAGTTTTACACCGGCGATTGAGTTAATTAATTTCCATAACTAAAATATATGGATGAAAGCTTTATTAATATCTACTTACATCAGTTTTAATTCAATTAAATAAGTTCTACAAATACATAATAGGATACATACATGTATCTCCAGCTATACCGATTGCTATTTGACTAAATAATATATAAGTATATTTAAATATCTATCTATATTTACAAACGATCTCTAAGCTTAATTGCTATAAATCAGTGCTATATTAAAAAGCAGTCACTAAAAATCATTTAATGCCCCCGCGCATTACAAATTCAACAGTATTCCACGACGAACCCGTGGAAACCGGAACTACTACAGAAAGGGATCCGTGGTATAGAAGTGGACAAAAGTCTTCAACGTTTTTGATTGTTAAATTAATTGTGTAAGGCAATCCCGAAAATATTTCAAATAAAAACATTAGATAGGTTGATATCTACTGCCGTGACCCCAAAGCTAATAATGGAGACCTTTAAATCTAATATACTGAAACTAGGTCACTGTCAAGAGCCACTGAGATTAAAATGAGAGAAAACGTTTTGAAACAACTGTGATAGTATATTTAAATATACACATCAAGATATTTGGTAAAGCGTCACTAAAAAATACCTATAATTTTAGGTATTATACATTATATCCATTAGGCATTAAAGAACAAGAGGGTAGGTACACCAAAAATATCGGCCAATGGTATAACACCACTCAATGACGTCACCGTACACTGCCCGTGCCCTCACGTTTAAGTGTTTTATTTTTACCCGCGACTTTTGATTTATACTCAACACACGATTTAAGAGTATGATTTGAAAATATTACGAATATTTTCCAATGTAAAATTGTATGAAAGTCTACAATAAATTACCTGCGCTTCTAACATAGAAACGTTTATAAATAAATCGGCAATTTAACTAGATGAGCAAATTTTTTACTTTACTGACAAGTTTCAATAAATTGCCATTGCAGTTTGCTATTTGCAACATGCAATAGAAACGATGGTTTGTACCTGAAATATTAATAATAACTTCTGTAACCTCCATAAATCGTATTTATAGATTTGCGTTATTTTCTATAGGGTCGATATTCTTCGATTACCTCTTTGTGTTTCCGCTGCAGTGATTTTGGTTATCTACCTATCCAACTGTTTCATTTTCCGGTTAATTTTAACAATGAAAAGTACCTACCTACATAATTAGTATTAAGGTTTTTGTTTTAATTGTCATAGAAACAAGCAAAGGATCAATTATTGGCTCCGAACTTTACCTAAAATTGTTTCAGTTTTGAAGCTGAAGTGCTTTAAGGTAACGAGCTTGGGAATATTCCGAAAATTACGAATTATTATTAAACCAGGCAATATGTTTTGCTCTAGCAACATTCCATTGCATTACACATTCTAGCATTATTACGTTGCTAGAGCAAAAAATATTGCCTGGTTTAAAAGAAATTTGTAATTTTCGGAATATTCCCGTGTTCGTAATTACTATACCTAACTCAGCTAAACAATCAATGTAGACAAATTAAACAGGACAAAAGATGACCTTAATGTTTTTTAATAAATAGAATTTGCAGTCGTTCCAAATACGAACTTCGTGTAGGTAGGTACTTATGGATTTTGAAGTATCTCAAACCCTACTCTCAAAATTCTAATTCCGAATATCCGTATTACGTAAGCAGTGTGTTGTTGAGTGTACACGCTGTTTCATAACCGAAATGGCGTTCAACGACCCCTGGCCGGGGAGTGTGTCGGTTGGTCGAGGCCACTGAGAGCGTTTATCATAGCGATAAATAGTTCCCAAAAAATATTATTTGTTGCTACTGACATCAGTATGAGCCGAGGTATTGTCGAAGATTTCGTTCTATCGAGATTTTTTGTAACTTGAGTTACCGAATATTTTATTGGTAATGCTAATTAGATAGCTTACTTAACACACATTAAAACATTTTACTTGTAAAGCTTTAGGTAATAAAATTCGAATTAGCTTTTATATGCCTAATAAATACTCTAATATATGATAATCTAGACAACATTTAATTAATTTCTAGACTTTTTTGTGTTTAAATAATCTCACTAGTAGGTATAAATACTAGACTTATTCAAGTTAAGACTATCAAAACCTCCTTTTCAATTTCTAAACAATTCATTCCGTGCAAATTTTCATTCATGCGATCAATAAGACCATCAGGCTGCAAATAAACATTCACTCAATAGTGTTCAACTGCTTAGTGAACGAATTTTCCTCCGATTTCAATCAGTGGGAACGTTTGCGTTGGTAAACAGTTTTGACTCACTGAAGCAATTCACGGCTCGACTAGAGTCGCACTTACACGCGAGCTGAACGTCTAACTTTTGCTGAGCCAACTTTAAACGTTATTCAATTAGAAATAAAGATTGTTATTGCTTGATTATAATAGTTACAGTGGTTACCGTGTGCATGGGCATACATCGCGTGTCACAATTTAAACGAAGACATTCCATATTCAAATTTACTTGGCTATATATTTTTTTAATGTCGCCAGTGTTGGATACTTGGCCTTTTGCCATTGTTACGGTGCGTGAGGTGAGATGCTCGCGGGGAGGGGATGGGCGTTACGAATGGAAATCAATACTAACTGCACACTACTCCACTGCTGCATTGCTCCAATATAAATCAGCCCCTCTGCCCGGCACCCCGTTGCTTGCCAAACTTGCGTCTATTCAAATTTCAGTTTTAATTTCTAGGCAGGAAGTCTCAATTTTCATCGTCAGTTTTCCAAGAACGGTCGCGAATCTATTAGAAATAATGTACCTATAAGTATTCTTAGACATTTTATATGGATATTTATTGGAATTTTGGTTTATTATATCTACGTGTAGAACGGTAGGTAGGTACAGGTATTCTGAAATTCAAGTTTCGTTATTTTAAAATTCTAATGAGTTTTTCTCTGTAAAACCGTACTCTTGGTACCTACAAAATAAATAAGTACCCGCAACATCTGCTAATGCAGGTTTTCCAGCTGCAACTTGTTATTGAATACCACTTGCTTCCAAGGTGAATTTATTGCATTTTCGTTGTCTGCGTTTCATACATCGTAAATATCGACATTACGGTTTTAAAAATGGTGTGGTCTGTCTTGTTAAAGACTTTTACGTATATTTCTTTGAATTTATAATTATCTAATTAAGCTTGTGATCTCTAGATAAAACACTCATTTGAGTTGTCTTTTCTATAGTGTCGTAAGAGGCTAGCTGGAGTAATCAGGTCTCCGAAAATGATTTGGCTAAGTATAAAATGCTCTTAAGATTTTTGATAGTGTCAAGCAATCAGGATCCTCCTGTTAACGAATAAGAACAATCGATCATTAATCTGTTTGTCCATATTAGTACTTGGTCATATAGGCCCTAAATTAGATTTTTGAATAGATCTTGAGCCAAGACCTTATCGATATCTACTAGACGTAGGCAGACTAACAGATGCTACAAAAAAGGATTGCAGAGAAAAATCGATTCAAATCGATTAAAAACTTGCTTCCATTCTATATTAACAAGAGCTTTCTCTAAAGATTGAATACTTATCTTTAGTAAACAGATACAACAATATACTTTCCGATGTACCTAAGCGTCTAACTTGGTGTAGGGTTACCCGGCCTAGTACACACAGTCGGACAGATAAGGAACAAGCCCCGCTCACGGCGAGTCTTAACTCTCCTCTCCTTTATTTATTACGCGCTACGTGCCCGAAGCGAGCGATCCTTATACCAATACATTTTTACTATCTGCTAACTAATTGCCAAGCGATTTCCAATCTTAATCCATCGCAATTAGCAGCAGAAGTGTGAATTTAAAGTCTGTAGAACGCAAATTTAAAATTGCTAAGTAGTTCTAATTGATAACGCGCACTGTATCTGGTATTGTCATGATTTAAAAGCGTCTTTGGAATTCGATTTGCGATTTATTTGCGGACTATGGTGTACGTTCTGTACTAAGCTTTATTTACAACGTTTAATGCAATGATGACGTATGTGTGTACCGGGAGTCTGATTTGTTGGGCTGTTGCCGCCTTTATTAATCATATTCCGATTGATTAAGTGCTTGTAATGTATGATATCGTAAATAAATAGTGGTATAATAGTAGTAGGTACATAATATGTAAATAATATAATTTATAGTTTTAAACAATATAATAATGATTTGTGTTTATTATTATCTACACATTTACACCGTTGCAAATAAAAAAAACAAGACACACGAGTTGCTTGTTTAATTAATTTTATAATTATACATTTACCTGTTGCATAGCTTTATTTGTTTGTGATAGTGATACTTATACATACCTAATAATTCTACGATAAACAAAGTGCAATATAGCAGTGTAGTACCTACAAGTAATGAACTAGTCGGATTAGAACTAAAAGTACTGAATAAGCACTTTAATTACGTTTGTCACACTAATGAGCAAACTTTAACTTTTTTTCTGTTTGAGCAAATTTTGCAATACTTATGACCAAATACTCAAACGCTACTCAATTTTAAGTTGCCGTCAATTCCGTGCTGTCTCTGTCACTCTAAGGCGAAGTGACAGTGACAGCACAGAATTACCGGCAACTTAAAATTAGAATAGAATCCAAAAAAGTCCTTGTCTAAAATCATGCGCACCCTACCTTTCTCCTTTCCAACTACGGGGTCCACATCAACTGGCAAATATAAAGACAGGCAGCGCCCAAGAGATAATTTATTTACGTTCGTAACAGCGGCCATATTTAAAATTCATACCATGCAAATTAGTCAAGTCCGATGCTAAAGCAATTACCCAAGCTTTAGCCAGTAAATCGAAAAATGTTTTATGTGCCAGCAACAAGTTAAGAAATAAATAAAACTGGAATCGCCGGTTTTAGCTTACCTGGTGCTTGCATCTTTTTCTTTCAATGGAGTTTTTATGCGAGTGCGAATGAGATGGAATATAAGACGAATTACCCGTTCGGAAACCAGTTTATCATCGGGGTCCGAAATTGTCGTTTTTTGCGAACGTTGTAGGCGTCGATGGCTGCGTTTATTGTGTTCTTAGAATTTTGAGGACCCGAAATTTATGCGGTTTTGTTTCATACCTACTTATAAGAATTACCCGTTTGGTATTAGTATTATTGACTTGGTTATTTTATTCTGCGAAATTATGGGGGGATGTCTCCAAGAACTTATACATTTTGGTAACCCTAATTTTCCACTGAAAGACACTGATTGTAAGCCTTTTTTTCGTTTTCAACTAGGTTAATTCAATTAATTGTTTTTATCTCAGAAACATTTGTTTTCCCAAAACGGCTTTAAGTACCTGTCTTAAAAATGGTGGCTGCGAACTATGCTTAACTTTAAAAGCGACGAAGATTAAACAGTTGGTTGGTAAAGTTTTAAAATAATGGAGTTGGCGTGGCTGTTGGAACATAGCGTGCCATCAGGCGGCTACTCGGTGCTATAAAGCAGGCACGAGTGCGATTTACAATCGTTCAAAAGTTAGCCCGCGCTCGGGACAAATTAGAGTTTTTTAATAAACGCCTACGGTGCTACGCTTTTGAATTAAAAAGCAGTGGAATGAGTTTGTTTTTTGTGGATGAGAGTTTAGAGTGTTATAGAAATTTGACTGGCGTTGTAATAGTTTAAAGATATTTTTGACTCAATAACTGGATAAAACAAGGGGCTCGTGGCTGATTACCAACCGCGTGGCTCATAAGATTTACAAGGTTAAGCTGCACTTGCCGCGGTCAGTCTGTGGATGGGTGACCATTTCGTTACACATTGAGCACGGTCCCGGGTGTCATACGAATACCTATCACAGTCGATACCGGTACTCAGAAGCCGGAATGTCTGACAACTGGTATAACCCTAGGATATCGGCATTACTCAGTAACTGGGTTGCGGAGGTTTGATGGCAGTCGCTCTGTGTAAAATACTAGTATTCAGCCGCATCTAGTTAGACTGGAAGCTGACCCAAACGTAGTCGGGAAAAGACTATGCAGAACAGCTGGGTAAAACCAGCAGTAGAAACTTAATTAATTAAGCGAGTACTTACTTAATTCCTTGTGTAATAATTAATATCTAACCAATATTTTTAATTCGAATCAGATAGAGCTACGTTTTTTATTATTATTTTATGTTATTGGAGCACTTTGGAAGTACTTCTGTCCTTGTGTTGGCATAATTCTACTCATTGGCAATACTTACTACATTTAATACCTGTTTTTATATTAAACTACATACCATATATTATAATGATCGTGAATACCACCTAAAAAGTATTTAGGAGTAAGGTTTGCAAATATTAATTCTCACATACAAAGCCACAGGCCGACCATAGTATTACTACACAATGAAAACTCATGGTAGGTAAGTAGGTACCTCGAATGCCTTGAACTTTAACTCAGATTACCGATGTACAGACAAGTGGGTACTACGTTAATGTATGTCCAATCAGTGGTAACAAGATAAGTACCCATTATTCTGAACAGGCTTTCTCTTATTATACACCTACTGCCTTGCCGTTCCCATGAAAGCCTTAAACTTTACAGGTCACTTAAGTTAACAGGGTAAGATTTACTTACAACAGAATCGGGTCATGGAATAGTTATGGATCTAAATTTCAAATTTCTGAACAACACTATTCGAAAATCCGGGTAAACGATAGTTAGGTATAAATTCTTGACCTCTTTCAGTATGAGATATCTTGTCAAACCACTAATAGTGCGTCCACAATTTCACATGCGACGTTTGTCACGCTACTCGACACAAGTCGCATTTATGCTAACACCCATATTCTAAGACGTTCCTCCAAAACTTCCTCGACTCGACTCAGCCTTTCTCACTACAATCGGTAGTTATACACTGGCCTGCAAAAATAAGTATCACACTTTTAAAATTTCAATTTTTTCTAAACTATAGAAGTTAGAGATTTAAAATAAAAAACGTTTTATAGCAATTTTTATCAGCTTTCTTTGGAACTATAGTAACAAAGTTAAACTCTTTTTTGAGTCCTTTTTGTTTCGAAAATATATCTTGTGTACCTAAAAAGTTATTGCAATTTTAAAAGTGTGATACTTATTTTTGCAGGCCAGTATAGTTGACATAAACGTCCTCGACTCGAGATTTTTCCTCAGTCGAGGTAAGGAATCATCTGTCAAACTCAAGGTACCTCGGAATCTACCTTAAGAAGGAAGTGTCAAAGTTCGTATGTAACAAAAATTTATTTCGAAAACTTTATCGAATATGCTTACGATAATCCTTACAAGTATTTATCGCGGCGTTATTTGCGCGACGCAGATAATTCAAATTATGACGTAATGACTCAGTCGAGGAACCTTAAAGTTCACTCGAAATTTCGACTAAGAATACAATTTTGAAGTAAGTTTTTTTAGTTCGAGTAAGTTTTGGAGGAACGTCTTAGAATATGGATGTAAGTGTCAGCAGTTGATAGCTGTGGAATTTAAATTATCATCAAAAAATAAATTAAATTTTACCGATACATATCAAAATAATAAGAAACAATTAGCTACATAAAAGGTATATAAATACTTACTTAACAAAGTCAATAGGCCAATTTTCAAAAAAACTGCGATGTATATAGAATTCATTACTTACACTGTAGGCGCAATAAATTCTATGTTTTTGCGACAATTTACAGGGCTCATGCTATCAGCTGCTACAAAAGTAGTCAATTAATATGGTAGACGTGACTTCCGATGAATGGAAATAAAAAGTATTCGAAATATCCTGACGTTATCCAGAATTTATTGTCATTATCGATATTGAACTTTGAAGAAAAGGAGGTGCGTACGTAATTTCATGCACATTGACTATGTATGTAGTTTTGGCTACGTAATTAAAATATGTGATACTATACCCAATGGCGCATGCTACACGCTTAATATGTATCACGAATATTTGGATCGCGATCTTGGATCGTGATATTTATTTAGCGTTTAGATCAGTGTCTAACATAACATAACATCACGCCTGTATTCCCCGAAGGGTTGGGCAGAGGTGAATATTAACACCCTCATTTCACTACTTTAAAGTCCCATGTAATAGCGTAATGCGGTCCCATGTAATAGGAGGCGAGCCTATAGCCATCAACCGGGCACAAATCCAAACTCCAGACTGCTACTGAGGAATTCTACACGGTAATACCCAATAACACCGCTCGACCTGGAGATCGAACCCGTACGTCAAGATCAGCAATCGCACTTGTCACTGCTAGACCAAAGAGGCAACGAGGTCAGGGTATTGATGGATTAAACGCGCAATATCATAATCCAGGATCGCGATCCAAATATCGTTATAAATACTGAGCAAGTAAGCAAATCTCTTTCCGTTGTATATCGGTTACACGTTGTTTATTGCTGTAGAGGTGTCTACAGATTTTTCCATTATACGATTGATTTTGTTGATGAATAATGTTAATCGTGAGGGTACACGTTAAACCGAACAAAAGTATGCACCTTAAAAATGCTATATTCAACATACCCTGTATCAATAACTTTCACAGCTTGTCCGTCCTTACTGTACCTGAAAAAAAACATGAAAAAGTCAATAAACGAGAAACATCGACTTTATTATAGCTAATTTATTTCTAACAATCCATGTTATTTTGCACTGCAGCAACCATTTGACCTGGAAACCAAAGCTTTAATTCTTGAACGTCAACCAATAAAGTTTAAACGCCAAATCGGGGAAACGTATTGACGGTAACCGTAATAAATCAGCTTAACCTATAGGTACATTATTAAACCATTTACTACGACAAAAACAGAAAGTTAATTTCATAGTATAAAATATACAGGATGAAATTTTTTAAGTGCACCTGGAGGGAAAGTACTCTAAATATGGGAGATAGCCAATTTTGCTCGAAGAAAACATCCGATTCCCGGGTATGGCGAGCGTATTTTCAAAAATGGTAGAATGCAGTTTTTCTTCTTTTTAAAAATAAAGGAATGTTTCCTTTGAGTATTATTGGCTATCTACAGTATTTAGAGTACTTCTCTCCAGGTGCAGTTAAAAAAATCCACCCTGTATATGTATAAGTATGTATAGTCGTATATTTCGTAGACAAAAAACTGAGCGCCTTGTACTTTTCGACTCACATAGACAAACTGTCAAGCGTGGCATTTTATAATAGCTAAAAACAATGGACAATAACTAATTATGGGTTTGGTAATAAAATATAGTGACAATATTGAATTTATGTACAAATCATCGGGATACCAACAAGTCTGGAGGCCATGTAGGGACGTGCTTAAGTAATTATGAGCAGTTGTCTTTTTGTCCGAGGTGACTAAATACCTATAGGTAAACTGATGCTACTTACTGATAGTACGTACGTAATACTGATAGTACGTAGCCGTTTCCGTTCGAAGTTACCCAAAAAATTTAAGACAGCCAAATTTTTATTAAAAATTACATTACCTTTATTCATTGAACATGCATTATAAATTATATGTTTAAATATTTCTATAAAAAAAAAAAAAATAGTAGCCCACCGGCATTGGGGACAGGGTGAAAGCTACCGGTGGTCAGGGCCTCAGAGAGAGGAACTTCCTAACTATAAGCGCCGTGTCCAGAAGTACCGCATTCGCTTATTTAAAAAATATTGTAGTGTTTAAAATCCCTTGAAAATACAGTGTTGGTTATATTTTTCATACTCTATTAAACCTAAAACATACTATCGTGACAAGAAAAGGGGTGTATGAAAAGAACCTCCACGAGTTCATACTTAAGTATGACCAACGCACCCTGAGCAGTCAGCCCCGCTACCAACCTCGCTGAATGGATAATCTTTTCACCACGGCATGAGTTATTCTCGTGCTGACACGCGAGAAGAAGAATCGTGACAAGAGATATGTCACAGATTTTGTCGAGTCTCCTAAAACATTCGACAAAATTCGTGACAAAATGTGTCTTGTGATCTTGTCGCTGTACCCAGTGCTAGGCCTGTCAGTACTGATTAAAAGGTTAGCCTACCTAAGCTAAGAGGCGCTTTGATTTACAATTAAGATATGAAGTGATTAGCAGAGAAAGGCTGTTAGTCCAATCTTTAACGACAGTATCAATTTGCCTTAGTATAAATTCCAGAACATAATATTGATTCGATTAGTACAAGGTCGAGGCAGGCAGCTTAGAAAAAGAGAGGCCTTAAAACGGTGATATTGTGAGTGTTGATGATAAATCATTTAATTCAATAAACGCTTTTATGAAATCTTATTCATCGTATCAGCGTTCACTATGAAATTAGCCTTCTTAAAGACCGTATCAGGTTGTTAAAGTTGTTTTGCTTATAATCTTGACATAACCTCTTAAGGAGTTGCCTTTTTAGAGAGGGTGGTCTACACTGTGGAGCAATAAATCCGGGTCACCAACATAGACCTTAATATCTCGGAAAACATTGTTAAACATTGCTTAATTCTTTAACATTGTTTTGGTTACCCGGGTACCCGGATTCATTGATCCTAAGTGTATTATTTGTAACCATCCAGCCACTTAAATATTTCTTTCATTTATTGATCAGCTTATAAGAGCCCTTTTTCTATAAAAATCCTTAATATTTTTATTTTCGCCAGCGCGCAACCTTTACGTTCTCGGGCCGTATGGTTTCGTTAACCAGTGAATCAATGGGCGCAGACACGCTATCGGCATTTCTCGAATGTTTCCACTTCTTTTGAAACGGCCGCTTCAAGTTTCAACTTTATCTTACTTAACGGGAAACTGGTCCCGCTTTTTACAAACTTTTTCAAGTACGGAGCCAAGAGATCAGCGTGACGGATCGGTTATTTCTGTTCTAAGTTTATAGATTGGACATTGTTAATTACTTGATCATACATTGTTATTGATTTTTCAAAACAATCGATTAAACATCCCAAATCACTTGGATGTGCCCTGGATGCAGATTTTCGATCGAGATTTTCTCATAGCGCAACAAATATTATTGAATTTTTCCGTAGATTTTTAACTTTTTTCGCAAAACCTCTATGATTTATCAACGTAGGTAAATCAATATTGTTTAAAATTAAATATTTATAATTACTTGTTGTGTGATTTCCAACTATAAATAAGAAACCTCTCTCAATCCGTGGGTGTCGTTGTTACCCATTTAGGTTTTCTATCCGATCGGATTGGATTGCATTGGTAGCGTCTAACTGTATACTGTGTGTTTTGATACAATCTACTGCGATCATCAATCTGGCTGCTTTCAACTACTATATCAAACAGTAGGGCAGTTAACCGCCCACTAGCTTCACTCCTGAGCTATTGTTCCTTACCTCAGCTCGTCGCTTGTTCCATAGCTCCGACCCAAGATTTATTATTTCGAAAGTTCCAACGACAATTTTCGAGCCCGATAAGGCAAGGTAAAGTAGGCCTTCGCTGGGTCACAGTTGATCCTCGTGAAAATACACCACCATCAATTAAACCTTAACTATGTTTTGATTGACCATAGACGATTACAATTTCTCGCTCATTTTTATCAGTACTTTGAATACCTTTACCGTGTGGGAGCCCACTTGTAATGGCTGTAATCACGAGTCCCGTACTCATGATTACATTTAAAAGCCATGAAGCGATTAGGGTTACGGTCTACGGTAGTGATGGGTTAAATTCGTTACATAACATTCGAATTATGAATTTTGGGGAGGACTGGTTAACTATTATTGGTTGCTATGTTTTAACTATTGTGTTTATTGAATTAAGTAATTATTTTAGTTAAGCAATTAATTTACTTCAATGAAAGTATTATTCTTTGTGTATAATTACCATTAACTGCCCTGTTGGTCTAGTGGTCGCAAACGCGACTGCTGAGCCATGGGGTCCTGGGTTCAATCCCCAGGTTGGGCAAAGTGTTATTGTGTCTTTATTTTAGGAATTTCTCAGTAGCAGCCTGGAGTCTGGATTTGTGCCCGGTTAATAGCAATAGGCTCGCCCCCTATGACATGGGACTTAAACACCTCTGTCGAACCCTTCGGGAATATAAGGCTTGATGTTATGTATGTTATAATTACCAAATGAATATACATATTGGCATGTGTAGTTGTGTAGTACCTACTTATATGGACATGAGTCTTTGTGACTGGTTTCAGATATTAGACAAGTCTCAGGTATCGTATCATACCAATATCTACTGCTAAATAGGTTGTGTAGGCATCCTTAATAATCTGTGGTTTAGCAAATGAGTCATTTTAATACCACCATAAAGAAAGTCATCTTTGAACAGTTTATGGACTTAATTATTTTTGTCTAACAGTCTTTATAACTTCATGAAGACTATATCGCACTGCTAGATTAATACTGTATCAACTCAAAATTTGATCAATTTGAGACAGCTCTTTTCTTCTTTTTTTTTAAAAACGTTTCCCCATACTAGGTTTTCTCCTGTATAGTTTATTCGTTTATAAACACAAATCTTCACATATAATTAATTTCATTCACTTCATTTGTAATCTATAACAGGAAGTAATTAATCAGTTTTCTGTCGATTCTGAAAAAAGCTTCATTTTGAGTTGATACACTATTAATCCAGCAGTGCGATATGTAGCTTGCGTTTAAAGCAAGATCATATTAATTCAACCAATGCTTACCAGTCTAACACACAAACTTAACTCAAGTAACATATCTTTTGTTAGAACAAAGCAATTAATCCAGCAGTGCGATATGTAGCTTGCGTTTAAAGCAAGATCATATTAATTCAACCAATGCTTACCAGTCTAACACACAAACTTAACTCAAGTAACATATCTTTTGTTAGAACAAAGCAATTAATCCAGCAGTGCGATATGTAGCTTGCGTTTAAAGCAAGATCATATTAATTCAACCAATGCTTACCAGTCTAACACACAAACTTAACTCAAGTAACATATCTTTTGTTAGAACAAAGCAATTAAAACCCAGCCCGTGAGTTAATAAACATGCACGTTCATACATGTAACATACACTTACATAATGCAGTAACTACGCTTGCTTCATTAGGCAAATTAATACAATAGGTAGGGACTAGGTACATGACAAAGTGACAATTAGCACTGCATGTAATTAAGGTGCTTTTAGTATTCAATTAACTAATCAATTAGACATCTACTGAGTCTTGAAGTGTGCTTTGTTTGGATTTTGATGATTATTGGTTGTTAAAGGACTAAAATCTAATATGTGGTTGTGAAATTATAACTAAAATTTGAATTTGGTACGTTTCGGAAAATTATGAGAATAAAATAAATAATATTGAAATTATCATAAAATTTTACTTAGATACCTACTTACATGCTATAAAATACATGTTTTTAATTACTGCATCATGTCAAATGACTTTCTCAAAACGAGTATTCTCAAGCTTAACCCTAAAGCACAAAACAGATAGGTACAGAAGTCAATCTACATACAAGTGCGCTCGAGCAACGCACACATAGACACTTGCTCACGGACACGATATCTCGGACTGTTTGGGACTAGAGTGCGAGTGAGCGCGAGCGCGAGTGCCGTGCGCTTGAGAGAGATAGATATATAGATAGAGCGACCGCCGAGCGTAGGTATGAAAAGTGAAGTACATACATGTGATTGACTTCTGTACCTATTTGTTTTGTGCCTAAAGCCAAAAACTAAAACCGAACTAACAAAAAAAAAACATAACTATAATTCAACAAACAATAATTTAACAGACAGCTACATTTAATTCCATTAATCTACTAATAACGGTAACATAAAACGGTTAAACTGCGTTTAAAATAATCATCCGTCATAAAATCAGGGTTTTATATCCCCATTAACTAATGTTCAGTTAATTTAACACTCATCATCGATACAATCAGTCCACATCAGTATTCGTAATTAAATCGGTTTCACTTTTATTCACATACCAAATGAATTGGTAAAAGTGAAATGATGTTGAAAATGAAATTTTAATACTTTAACTTACGTACGTGTTCATCTATGTATGTAGGTACATACTCGTAGATTAAAATCTATACATATAATAAAATCGTAGGAAAGTCAAAACTGTACATTGAATATTTTTTTAAAAGAATACTTGGGGCGTGATCTACAATCGATATCGAAGCCAAAAATATAGTTTTTAGAATTTTTGTCTGTTTGTCTGTTTGTCTGTATGTATGTCCGGGCTAAACTCAAAAAGTACTGCATGGATTTACTTCAAATTTTGCATGAATATTACTAAGAGGTCGGGTCAACATATAGGCTACATATTATCACGCTATCACCTACGGGGGAGGAGCTGTGAATCTTTATTTTTCTTACGAATTCTGTGACAGCGTGTAATCTAACGACGCATATTTAAATGTTGTTTTTGAGTAAGCCATGCTATTATTTAGCTTTACACTATAAAAACTACGCCATTTAGGTAACTTGGGCAGAGAAACATAGTTTAATGAATGTTAGTAGTATAAAGACAATTTTGAAGCAGCGCCATCTATGATATTTCATAAAAATCAAATCAAGTTACATGTTAACACTTTTTGGAAATTAATAATTTAAATTTGATTATGTTGGCGAGGTTAGTAGTTAGTTATTCTTAAAATTCATAGATGGTAATGTGCATTTTCTAAATAAACATTGACTGTTAAAACTTTTGTTCGGTATTTATCTGTGTGATTATTGCTTGGTAATTAATATATTTTCATGTCGTATAGGTACCTAATTATAAACTTAAATGAATAAAAAAAAAACAAAAACATTAAATAAAAAACATTAAAAACATTTGTTACCACTGGCATACCTGTAGAGGTCAGGAGGCGAGGCAACCGGGGTTGCGGTGCATGCTTTGCGAATCCCGCGACCCCGGCCGAACGGTCAGGAGAAGGAGCACCGTTGGTTTTTAGCCGGTAAAAGTCCGACAGACCCCCTCGCCTTCCCCGGGCGAGGGACATCCATGAGGATTTACCAACGAAAAAAAAAAAAGGAGGCGAGGCACAATTGCTATTGCTGTAGCGTCGTTGGGAATCGCTGCCACACTGCTTCCGGGTGGCAAGACAGCACATTCCATGTTTAAAATTCCCATCGATTTAGAGAGCGCCGAAACGCCTATTTGTGGTGTGTCACGTAACAGCGATAAGGGACACGTGCTCAAAGATTGCTCTCTGATCGTATGGGATGAGTGTACGATGGCCAATAGGAAGGCAATTGAGGCCGTGGACAGAACCCTGCAGGACATCCGCAGGAACGAACATTTGATGGGTGGTGTCACACTTCTGTTCAGTGGCGATTCCCGGTAAACGCTTCCCGTGGTGACGCGGGGATCGAAGGCTGACGAGGTGAATTCTTCCTTGAGACGATCTTCGTTGTGGTCACGAGTTCGTACGCTGCGCTTGACCATTAATATGAGAGCTCGGCTCGGCGGCAATGCACGTGCTCAAGAATTCTCCGATGTCCTTCTAAGTCTTGGCGAAGGCACTCTACCAGAAGAGAGAGGTGGACAGGGGGTGCTTCCAGAGTCTCTCGCTAGAGTGGTATCCAGCGTAGAAGAACTCATTCGCTGTGTGTACGGGGACATCAGTCGTATACCGCACCAGCAGAATTCTTGGGTGTGTGAGCGGGCCATTTTGACGCCCAAAAATGATCAGGCTGCAGCAATTAACGAATGGATCCTCTCGGAAATTGAGGGGAATGAAGTGGTCTACACCTCGATAAACACTGTTGTCGAGCAAGATGACGTCACACATTATCCCGTGGAATTTCTGAACTCCCTGTCAGCAAGTGGACTTCCAGCGCATACCATCAAGCTGAAGGTCGGTGTCCCGATTATGCTTCTTCGGAACCTATCTCCTCCGAAGTTGTGTAACGGGACCCGCCTTAAAGTCATCTCGCTCCACAGACATACCATTGAGGCGGAAATTCTTACGGGTTGTGGCGTAGGCGAGGCAGTATTTATACCACGCATTCCCATCATACCTCATAACTTCCCGTTCCAGTTCAAGCGCGTACAATTCCCCGTGAGTGTTTGTTTCGCGATGACCATCAATAAGTCGCAGGGGCAGACACTGAGGGCAGCTGATGTCGACCTCAGGACGAGTTGCTTCTCACACGGGCAACTATACGTCGCTTGCTCCCGCGTCACCAGTCCTGACTCTTTTTACATTTTGGCTCCTGGCAGCATAACTACCAACGTAGTTTATAGGGAAGTGTTGTAAGGTATGATACCTTTGTACGTATTTTTACTCTTTTGTGTCCTGGAATGTATTCCTGCATTATTTTCTCTATTTCCTTCAGTCACATCTTATGACTGAACTCAGCAGGATTCCCATATAACTCTCTGCACTTGCTTCGCTTGCAAAAAAAAATTTAATGCTATTTTAAAAGTTGTTTAGGTACTTATAATGTTATAGCGACACTGGCATCTTAGGTATTTTTGGTGCCGTAGAGCCTTCACGCAGACGACGTCGCGGGCAGCAGCTAGTATTATATAAGTATGGTAGATTGTAAAGATTGACAGAACAGAATTATTTCAAACTAGAGACAACAGTGAGACGCTGCACAATCGCTGCGACAACATCACTTCCCGTTGACAGATATAGCTGTCATAATTGACATCTAGGGGTCAGTTTCCACCAAACGGAAAAATACTCGCGGATGCTCTAGCACTTTTTATATTTCACTGAATAAGTAACTGTATCAATATTGACTTAAAGTATAAAACTCAAAGTAGACATCAAGCTTTTCCTTGCGCATGCCCGAGCATACCCGAGCGTCGATTTTTTTATTTAAAGGCAGTGCTGATAATATATCTTTATTCAGTGACATTAAAAAAGTGCGCGAGGATTTTTCCGCTTGGTGGAAACTGACCTTAAAGCGCCAAATGAACTATAATCAGCGCGCGAGGGCTAGTCATCGCCTGCGGTATGTGAGCGGCGAGAGGGGGGAGTGAAACAACACACGCGCTCAAGCAAACTGACAAGTTTGCTTTGTCTTGTCTACCGCGCAAACCCTCCTCCTGCCGCTCACATACTGCAGGCGGTGACTAGCCCTCGCGCGAACTACAGCAAGTTTTACTGCGCAAGTTGACTTGTGCAATCGACTTTCAAGTTGTGGACACACCGGCAGCAAATCGACTTCTGTAAGTTTTACGGACTAAATGACCAATTAATGGAATACAGGCATAAATTTGGGGTTAAAGGAACATGTATCCAGTAGTAAGCAGTCAACTATGAACTTACCTAGTGTACCTACTTCCAAATAACAAATAATAAACAAGTCATCACCACAGTCGGAATCACTCTGAGGCATCCCTATGATCAGTCTGACTTTCCTTAAAACCTCTCGTAGTGGCAATTTTCGGACTATATAATATTCCATTTTTTAATTCGATATTATTTTTCTTATTGGGTAAGCACAGTTTCTATCGATATCAAAACGCAGATTTGATATTATAGGTACTCAACATAAACGCAATTTATTATCGATTAAAATATCGCGACATAGCGTAAGTAATCGCTACTTCATCGCCTCCAGTGCTATTAAATTACAATTTCCTTTAGATGACACTTGCAATTTGTATTGGAAGATAAACATCTTCTTCTATTGAAATTAACGCGGAACTTGCAACTACCACGCACAAAATTTAATTTAGAAGATGAATTTCTTCAGAGATCAAAAACAATAGGGATGCATTATTTTTTATGTTAGTGATTGCAAACAAGCTGGCCATCCACCTGATGATAAGTAGTTATTGCTGCATATACAGGGTTATTTGTAAAACACCGACAACCTCTCAGGAATATGTTACTAACATCATAATCAACAACTTTTGTTCTATGACTTTTAAAAATTCATCATATTTTAGTTCATCAGATTTTCACACAAAAATAAAAATATTTAAATTGAACGCTCTAAAGCGGCCCCGCCGCCCTAACCCCGCTCCCCTCGCTATTTTACTATCGATTTCTTTTGTTTCTCGTACTCTTCGTAACATTTAGACCGTTCAATTTAAATATTTTTAGTTTTGTATGAAAATCTGATGAACTAAAATATGATGAATTTTTAAAATTCATAGAACAAAAGTTGTTGATTATGATGTTATTAACATAGTCCTGAGAGGTTGTCAGTGTTTTACAAATAACCCTGTACACTTACAACCCCAAGAGAATTGCTGATGTGTTGCCAACCCTGAGATTAAGTTGAAAAGTCTCACGCCTCACCCTGCAAACTGGAATGCAGCAATGCTGATTGGCGGTAGAAATTTATAATATCTGGTACTACTTTAAGGTCCTGGGTTCGATCCCCAGGTCGGGCAAAGTGTTAATGGGTTTTTCCGTATGGAATTCCTCAGTACCAGCCCGGAGTTTGGATATGTGCCCGGTTGATAGCAATAGGGTGGCCCCTTATTACATGGGATTTAAACATAACGGCGAAATGAGGGTGTACTACTGACAGTACTGGTAGTACTACTGACTGATGAGGGTGAACTCATTTACTAAGAAAAGAGCAATCGAAGATGAATAAAGTCAACTGAAGAGGACGGGCAGCATAATCCTACAACATTCACCGATCGCCAATCTGTTAGTTAAATGTGATCACTCCTCAATAGTAGACGTTTACGTGCCGATATAATGACGATTTGACGAAATATACTTACGAATTCCGACACAAGAAATACCGGAAAATATTTTGATATTTTAGGCAATCACAGCTACGGTAGGGATCTCAACGACACGATGAGGCTTATACGAAAATTATTCATGGGTGTCTGCAGCCGCGAAAGCCTCTCGCCATGACGCCGGATAAACTCATGGATGAATACATTTAAATAGTAAACGCGACACTACGTTGGATTTACAACAGTATAATGCAGCGGGGTACATAAGTCCCATTACTCATGGATATAACTCGTAGTGTTATAAATAAACGCTGACATGCTTTAGAGTCCCGTCGGCCGTTACTCTGGGAGCACAAAAGGGTTTGTTAGTAGAACCTATGAAGTATTGCTTTCGTGTTTGCCCACGCGCGCACGAATAGAAGCCAGCTATTGTGTACTACCTACCTCGCTAATCTTAGATGTGGTTATAATACCTATCTAGACTGCTATGGGTGGACAAATAAAGTGGGTGTGCACTCTGCATTGTGAAGTAGGTGTGGCTATTTGCTTTTGTGAGAGAAAATAGAACATTGCATTATGTTTTTGTTAGAAATATTCATAACAGTTTTTCATTGCATGTTTTGTTAATTGCTAATTACCAACGCGCGGATCATAATAATGATAGAATAGAATAGAATATACTTTATTGTACACCAAAATTGTAATACAGCTCTTATACAATAACAAACATTAAAGGGTACAATGGCGGTCTTATCGCTGATAGCGATATCTACCAGACAACCTTTGGATGAACAGGAAGTCAATGAATAAGATAGAGGGGGTAGTGCATGGTGTACTGCTGCAAAATATATACTACACACCATACATAGACATAATACTTACATATAGGTATATATACAAGGTTAGTCGGAAAGGGGGTACTAAGCCGCGGGCTACGTAAAATATCACTGATGACTATTTTAAAGCAAGTGTTAAAATTTCAAAATTCGATCATTTTTATTTGCATTCAAAAAGATTTTTAATTTAGTTTTATCAAAAAAAAAACATACCTGTTTTAGTTATGAATTCAGAAAATTAATTTTCTAATCCGTGACCCCAAATATGATCTAAATTGTAAAAACAGCTGATCATAGCTATGGACAGATAGATTTTAGCATATTTTTTACGAAATCTTTGAAAAGCTATTTCTCTTAAACTATCGAGTTTTGGGGAAAGTTGTAGAACAAAAGTTATCTCTTATTATGGGTACTTTAACACACTTTCGGCTTAGTACCCCCTTTCCGACTAACCTTGTATATACATTTAATTATTTGCAAGGTTAAGCTGCGCTTGCCGCGGTCAGTCCGTGGATGGGTGACCATTCCGTGCCTCAAAGAGCACGTTAAACCGTCGCCGGTCCCGAGTGTTATACGAATACTTATGACAGTCGTTACGGGTAGTCAGAATCCCGAATGTCTGACAACCGGTCGAACCGTAAAGTACCTATCTGGGTTACGGAAGTCTGATGGCAATCGCTCCGTGTAAAATACTGGTATTCAGCCGCATCTGGTAAGACTGGAAGCTGACCCCAACGTAGTTGGGAAAAAGCTAGGCCGAAAATTGCACCTTCTATGACAGTGCTTAGTTCGAAGTATGACGATTTTGATAGTATGAATACCTCGGATTACAAAACACATAATTATTTTTCAATTGATTGTCGAACCAGTTTTTTTGTCGAATCGGATGCCTTGTGGCCCGGTAATTTCACCACAGACATAATTATGCTCGACGCTCGACCTACACTAATGTTCATAATTACACAAATCCTATGGCTAAATAGTCATATGCATTAGGTAAGTACCTACTCAGTATACGCGATCTCAGTCTAACCTTCATTTGGCAACAAACGCGAGATTGACGCCATTAAGAAAATGAATCATTGCTTTTGGCAGCCAAACCTCATTATACGAACAGCTTCGTATATTTCACACACACCCTGACATTTTAACGCTTTTTACAATATATTCGAGTGCAGCAAGATCGAAAGTTGTGACATCGCCTTGTATTGACCCCGTTGGTTCACATATCGATGCAGCCTTTTGAAGATTTTGATTAAATCGATACTCCGGTTGTACCTGATCGTGCTGATAATATTTTAACAGGGAATTGTATGATAATGTGTAAATACAGAAAAAAGTATTGATGTATGATTGCATTATGATCCCTATAAGTAGTATGTTGTAATAAGTGCCGAATCTGTTCATAAATTTACGTTCGCCTTACGATTGGTTGAAGGTTACGATTGAAGTTTAACAAACTGCAGTATTTTTTATGATTGCTTTCATTGCCTAAATAGTTTTACGGTTCTAGTAGATGCTAGATCAAGATGAATTAGAGGCAGACCAAGTTAACTCTGCATTAGAATTGTAAACAGCAGCACTGCAAAGAACAACTAAAATGTTTACAAAAATCGACATTTTCCAATGCAAAGTTTGCTCTGCCGGGCTAGGTACTTAGGTGTGGATATGGCAAAGTCAACTCTGATTGGAATAATGGCGACACTGCAAAGATTTTTACAGTAATTGTTTGCAGTGTAGCCATAATTCTACTGTAGAGTTAGCTGGGCCTGTAAAAATGCCTTCGATTGTCGTTAAATACCACCCGTAAACAAGCGCGTAAGATACTAAATGAGTGACACAGTTTTGATAATCATTCATTTTCAAATTACCCATTTGTGGACGTATCCGTTCGTATAATTCACAACTGTCCTCGTAAGTACGTTGAAAATGACACACAGTTTAATTTAACCCACCTAAAAATAGAAAAACAAGTTTGAATAATAAACACGTTGTCATCACCAAAATCAAAGGCTTTATGACCATGAAACGCGAACTGAACATTTCAGAACCATAATAATGAAAGCAAATCATTCTAACGACGTACTTCTAAGCAAAATGACTGAGAACTATGTTTATATACTCGTTCTTCAGTAAGAAACATTAATGGGGGTATAATCTGGTGTAAGGGAGGGTGCAGGCGACCGTTTTTGTAGGTCCAAATTATTGGCAACCGATTCTGTCGGTGACCTATTATTCATGAGTGACCATCTGGGTCTAAATCAGTCACCAATTCTTTGTAGGATCCACTTCTTGCCAACTTATAATTATGCTTTTTAGGATTAGTGTATAATGTGGCGTATTTCCTGACATAAAAATCGATCTCCGACTGTCGGTAGTCTGCGATGTATCTAAGCCTTTATATGGCAAATTTCCTCACTCCATTGAGGTGTCTATCAGCGGTTTGTTTGCCAAAGGAACTGGAGTGAGATCATTCTGTAATTAACGTCAAAGGAACTCTTTGATCCGGACACCTTAAATGTTCATGAATGTATGATGCTCATGCGTTCAACATGCCCCTCTTGAAATGGCATGAGTTATAGACGTTAGCGGATTTATGGCGCCAATAATGTTGGCATTTCGTGGTGGCGCTGTTTGCAAAGGTAAATTGTCAAAAATATATCCAATTTAGTACATTTGAATTTAGTTCTCTTTTTCGCCGTCTGCCAAGGTATAATGGATGCTTTGTATAATAGTGCCTTTATGCGGTTTATGATGTGTGAAATTGGTATCCTGTAAAACTGGTTTCAAAAACG
Source organism: Amphipyra berbera (assembly GCA_910594945.2). Taxonomy (NCBI): domain Eukaryota; kingdom Metazoa; phylum Arthropoda; class Insecta; order Lepidoptera; family Noctuidae; genus Amphipyra; species Amphipyra berbera. Next base: position 19,826,757 of record OU343128.1, read on the forward strand.
GTAGCGCAGGTGTGTTTGATATTTTTAATTGATGGTGATGAAGATAATAATCAATTAATCATAGTCAAAGTAATTAAAAACCAGTTCCTATAAAATTAAAGCTAAAAAAACTAATCGCTATAAAGTCCAGTATGGTCACGCCTAGTCTAATCAGATCTTAAGCTTAGATTCTCTCGTAGTTATTTTTGAAAAAAGTATATACTAATATTAGGTCCCCACCTATGAAATCAGCGTTTTGTATGGAGAATTTTAAAGAAGTTGCATTTTTCATACTAACATTTTCTTAATTTATTTAACAACTATGAACACTAATGTTTTAAAACTGTTATGCACTAATGTTTGAAAACTAAGATAACGTATGCCACTTAGATTATGCGACAAAAATAAGTTTTGGCTAAGTTAAAACAAAAATAGTGGTCATTTCTGCTAACAAAAGGAGGAGTCATTTTTAAGGTATTTTTTATGTTTAGAAAACTATAAGTAATAAGGTTTTTTTACTATCGGTAGTTGTCTATGATGGTCATTATTCGATATAATATCAAGCAATTGATGAATATATTAAATCATAGAAGTGACGAGGTTCTCTATTTGTGAGCAAAAAAACGCCAATTTCGTGGATGGGGACCTAATATTATAAAGGGGAAAGATTTGTATTTTTGTATGTAATGAATAAATTTAAAAACTACTGGACCGATTTAAAAAATTCTTTTGCCGTTAGAAACCTACATTATCACTGAGTAATATAGGCCATATTTATTACTGGAATAAAACTTCTTACGCAGGCGGAGCCTGAGGACACAGCTAGTTATTAATATATTAATTTTAAATGATTTTTGATCTACTTGCTTATCGGGACTCCAGTTTTTGTAAGAAGGTCCATGTCCGACAATAAATGAAATAAGTAGATATATAAAATGGATACTTAACCTCATTTTGATAATTGCGTCCCTCAAATAACATGACCTATTCTTCTTCTTAAGCTTCCTTCATAATGCGCACTGCAAAAAAGTGGAACTCACGACCTGCGTCTGTGTTTCCGAACGCATTCAACCTGAATCTCTTCAAAGTTAGAGTTAACAGGCTTCTTCTGGGTAAGCTCACTCCATCGTAGACTTTGTCTCTGTCTCCTCTGATCTAGACTAGAGTCAAGAGCAAACCCATTTCAAATAAAAAAAAATGCTTTTAGGCCTTATAATGCTCGCGCGTATTTCAATCTTTAGTTTTAATATATTTTACCGCGAACCCTTTCATTTTAAACCACACGCTTCCTCGCAAATGAAACTTGTGGAATTTATATGAGCTCTGTACGGGCACGTGTTTCGCGTTTATTTTGACGTTTCCTCGCGAGCTACGTTCCACTTACAATTAGTCCACACACCAATGAATAACTACGACTGTTGTTCGCTCTCATTTACCTTTATGGGTCCCTGATTTTCAAACACCCTTTGATAATGTTTTTTTTTTGTTGTTTTATTTTAAATTCTGCAGGCTCGAGGTGTTTCTTCTTTCACGAAAAGGGTATGAGACGCGATGCCTGTGTGTGTGACTCTCTTCGATAATAGAGTAACTATTGTCTCTCAAACTTTATTTTCTGAGTACAAAATAGTTGATGTCATGCAGTGTACCTATATGTAGATACTAGAGATATTGCACACTACATAGTCTGGGGGTCGGTCATCTCGGTGAGTCAGCTGTCGATGCATCTTGTGAGTTTGCCAGTGCCAGAATTTATGTACCTATACATAATGCATAATATTAATATGAAGCAAAGCAGCTGTGTGACGTCCAAAGTTTGACGACACGTTTGGTGCAGTTGCTGAGCGATCGGGTTCTGCGCTACGGGTCGTGAGTTTGATTCCCGTACGGAACAAATATTTGTATGACCTACAGATAGTTGTTCTGGGTCTGTATGTTTGTGCGTGTGAAGATTTGTATCTGTAAACGTACTCGCGATACAGGAGAGATAGAGTGTGGGGCAACTTTAAAAATAAAAAAAATATGAATAAAGTTATAATCATCTAAAGCCTAGATAAAGGATAGAAATGAATGATATTTTATAAAAAATGAAAGGTTAATGTTCAAAACTATCGTGTTATCTATATAAATAAAAATGAATCGCCAAATGTGTTGCTAAGCGCAAAACTTGATAACTGCTCGACCAATTCGACAATTTTTTTTAAATATATTCCTTAAGTCATAAGGAAGGTTCTTATGGAGAGAAAAAACATAAAAATTGCGTGGAAAATAGTAAAAACAACACTTTTCTTTTCCCACTACAGGCCTATAACTTTTGACAGAACGAAGTCTGTCCGGGTAGCTAGTATCAAATAAATATTTGTGTGGATAAGTTGAACTATATAACCAAGGGTGTAATTTTAGATAGGAATACGATTCTAAATTGCCTATCCACCCGAAATTGACACTATTCAAGGGTCCATTGAAATTAGCACTTCTGCATTTCTGTAGTGTCATCAATATTAATAGACCTTTAAGCAACAAGACAATACGTACCTACAGAGCCTAGAATTTAGACCGTAATAACTTAAAGTTTCATTTAAATCGGCTTCTAGGCCTAAGCCAGCGTTTGCATACTCAAGCTAGTTAGAATGGATGTCACGTAGAGGAGCGTGACCCCTGTGGTCAACTGATGTGGAAAATGACCATTTTAACTACCATCGGCCTATGTGTACTGTGCTTTATCTGACACATCTAACCTTGAAGATGGTAGCACACTAAGAACGTGAGAAAATTCCTAGTTTTTTTTGTCGACATTTTTATTGTAATTTAGACTTTGAATGTGGAGTATAAAGTTCATTTTTGGTTGTTGGGTAGCAATTAGTTTGTGTGATAAAATTTTCTAGTGTAAACACGGTAGCAACAAAGTTAAAATAAGTTAGATTGTGTAAAATCTTACATAGATATTTTAAACGTAACATGTTACCTACTTACTATGTTACTTTGCAGTAGCGTCACTTGAGTCACGTTTGTTAGAAATAAGACACTATAAACCTACCTATTGCAAAAGTAGTAGTAAATTCATCATCTATCATCGCGATCGACACCAAGAACAATTTCTTCTTCGTGACACACCATACAAAATGTAAGTAATACCTATTCTAACCTGTCGCCAAATTAGCCGATTGTACCGTATTTATTTAAAAGCATTTAAAGTAATCTGTTTTTCTGTCAATCTCTGATCAGGTAACACTGATTTTCTTAGTTATATTTAATTATTTCTCTAGAAATGTATCTCCAACAATAAATTTTTCAAGAATTCTTAATCATAATATATTATGGACTAAATAATCGGATCTACAGTCGTTACACTGTGCCCATACCTACATAAAACAAATAAATTAAGGGACAGAGCACAATAATTTCTAATTTGCACATTGGCCAATACTGATCCGTTGCGTTAATAAAACGGCTTATTATAACAAATAGAGCTGCAATTAATCATTGAGAGTTATTGAGGCCAAACGCCTTTCTATCCGTCTCATTATATATTGTACTTGTTATTGGATTGATACTAGTTTTTTTTTATATTGATTAGCGTCACTATTTTAGCCGTGCCTGTGAATTATTGTTTTATTTGCCGCGTTATCTTGTAAATTATGTTTCATTTTCTGACGTTATTGCCTATACATGTAGTTTTTTTTTTTTGTAATAATTTTGAACGCTTGCCTTCCACGCAGGAGGGTCTGAGTTCGATCCCGGCCCGTACCACTGGCTTTTTGAATTCATGTTCAGATCAGAATTTGATTATCACTTGCGTTAACGGTGAAGGAAAAACATCGTGAGGAAACCTGCACATCTGTGAGGGCTCCATAAAGTTCTCGATGATGTGTGTAGTCTGCCAACCCGCAACAGGCCTGCGTGGTGGACTAAGGCCTTAACCCTTCTCATTCTGAGAAGAGGCCCGTGTCCAGCAGTGGGACAGTAATAGGCTAGTTATGTTATGTAATTTTATTTTGCAAATCGATGTCTACAGTTTTTAACAGACTTAGGCTAGGTTAGGGACTTAGACTTTTAACAGGTTACTATGTTCGTCTGTATGATTGTTTTTTTTTTTTGTGTATGTTCATCGATATTTTCGCCAATTATGAACCGATTTTAATGATTATTTTTTTAATGGATAGGGCATACTTTGAAGTTGGTCCCATTTAAATTTGGTGAAGATCTGATGAAGAACTTCGGAGATAGACAATGGAACTCCTCAATGACGAACAGTACGCATATTGTGATGATGTGATTATGTTACGAGCAGCGTCTTTAGTAGGTCCAACCAAGTTTTAATTAAGGCCACTAAAATGAAAAAAATAAAAACTTTTTTACAAAAAATTTAAACCGACTTCAAAAAAGAATAAAATAATTACCATATAAAATTAACAGTTTCAGAAGTCGGTGCCTTCAATTTGGTTCAGCGTGGATCAGCACCGACTTCTAAAACAGCTAATTTTAAAAAATAAAAATTTAAAAAATTAAAAAAAAAAGTTTTTATTTTAAATAAAATTTACATTAGATACCACGTTAAAATAAAAAGTCTCGTGTGTCTCCAGACTAAACTGACCAACCGAACATCTAATTCATTTTTATATTTGTCCAAATCAAAAAAGTTAGCTCCTAAACAATTCTCAACGGCAATTAAAAATGGACACAACACATATTAGGGCTGTCCAATCTAAAAACAGCCCAATGTATACATAAACATGCTACGTAATATAATTTAACGCACTCGTTACTGTGATGCGTCAACCCATAATTTTCAATTTGTGTCCGCGGCCCCCTTAAATATGTACGGTGTACATCAGAATCAGTTTATAGCTAGCTATGACTTTAACTAGATGTTACATCACTTTGTGTCACACATTTGTGTAGATGGGCTACCTTCTGTTCTATAGATAATATATCTAATTTCATACATTAGTTTGACTTAGTCATTGCAAGTTTTCACAGAGTAAATCTGGGTATGTTTGCGATATGGGCAGGACTTGTCTCGTCCCGAGTTGCTTAATTGCACCTCAGGATATGACATTTAATATGAATAAATATGTCATAAATTGTGACATATCGAAAGACCTGTCAATATATAAGGCGGTAAACGTTGTTTGTTGTCAGACACGGGACTTTTGACAAGACAGGCATTGATAAGGGCGAGTACATACATTAGAGCCAATTTTTTCCCCGATTGTTGAGACAATATCATTTTCGAGCATTATTCTAAGGGCACAAATTCCCTTTAAAATATGTGATAAATGCATGCATTTTTTTTCATGAAAAAGACTGTTGTCGTCGTGGCAACTGAATTAAACTGTCAATGTCACAAGTTTCGTCAATTTGCCATTTCACAGAAGAGTTGGTCAAACAGCAATATGAATGAATATGTCATAAATTATGACATATCGAAAGACGTATCAATATGAAAAGCGGTGAATGGGGTACCTAGGTATTATTTTGGATGGGTTCAACAGAGCGAGAAGTAGAGGTATCTTGGTTATTGTACCATAAAGTTAATATTTAAAATAATGAATGACGATAGTGTATAAGTAGTAATTTAGTTTACTATCATCTATCAGTCAAGTGAGGAATATGGTTTTGATGGTTACAGTTTTTTCTTTTAATTGTAAGGTACCAATGCCGTTATGAGATCTGAAGGTATGTTTAATATAAATAATATGCATATCAGAGAAAGTAATAATACCTACCTCTATTATAGCCATAATATAACGGACATTTGCTAGTGATCTGTATATATAAAAAGAGAAACTGACTGACTGTTCTATCAACGCACAACCTAAACCGCTGGGGTTAGGAACTTGAAATTTTGACAATAAGTACGGTTTATAACGTAAGCATCCACTAAGGAAGGATTTTTCAAACTGTGTCGCCTAAAGAGGTGAAAAAAAATCACGCAAGAGAAGCTGCGGGCAAAAACTAGTAGACTGTATTCTTTAACTATGTAGTTTTTGATGTATTGTTAGGGTCATTTTGTCGTTGTGGTAAATGTATTAGCGATCGGTAGGTCGTCAGAGGAACACCGGAGTGTTTTTAGCCGGTAAGAGTCCAACATAACCACTCGCCTTCCCCAGTGTGTAAGGAATAAAAATCATGTGAAAAAAAAATCCTGTTTTGTCTTTACTGTGATCAAGTGCACTTGACCACAGTAAAGACAAAACAGACCACTTTATCTATTAGCATATTTAACTTTTATGGAAAAGCTACTTATTGTTGACCGGCTGGCATACTTAGCTATTTTGTGTGGTGGATGCAGTCTCCATGATGAAATTTGAATGTCTACACTCCACGAGTGAAGATACTTCAATACGTCCGGCGCAACCTAGGGAGCCAGCCCCACGATCAACTTCGTTGACTGGCAAATCGTTTCACCACAGCATAAACTATTCTCATATAGCTCCTGCTGACACGATGGAAGAAGAAGAATGTCTACAAGAAGATGAGAAGAGGGTTTATCACCCAAGAAATCGACGCAAGAGAATTTTAATTGATATAAGCTACCGAAATAGAAAGATGTTCTTAAACATTTAGTATTAATTGTTTCCTTAGCCTCTAGACTAACTTAGCAATCTTACAAAAATGGTAATAAAACTGTTTTTCTATAAAAAGTTTTGATATTTGCTGCATCTGCAGAAAACCAATTAAAAGCAAATATCTGTAAAAAAAAGAGAAATTCCAGTGAGTTGAAATCTATTAATTTCATATTAAAAACGCTATTTTTATGTTCTAATAGCTGCCACTAGAAACATATACTAGGCAGTAAAAATAAACGCAAGAGCTAGGTAATACCTAGTTCACACTAGCGAATGACTAACGGTAACGGTAACTGTTATTTCCCGCTGTATACAAATATAATGGTCACGAACGCCAAACCGAAATATTTGACTTGTTTTCTATTATTTTTTATCTCTCAAGAGAGTTAGAATTTTTTATTTGATCGGCTCCAAGAAGATAACATTGATAATTTATATTTCGTTTGTATTACACAGGTGTACATGATTTTAAAATAGTTTTAATTCGATAAATATTGGGTGTAGTGTTTGACTATTAATATTTTAGTGTTGAGCAGTGAAGATATAAATCTCTTTGAAAATATAAATGGGTACACGCCTCTAAGTTGGGTAATCTTTGCCTCTTTATCGGAAAATACAAACTCAAATAAGTGTTCTTACTAGCTTTTTCCCGACTATGTTGGTGTCAGCTTCCAGTCTAACCAGATGCGGCTGAATTTTACACGTAGCGATTGCTATCAGACCTCCGCAACCCAGTTACCGGGCAATGCCGATATCCTATGGTTAGACCGGTTGTCAGACTTTTGGGCTTCTGACTTCCCGTAACGACTGACAGCTGGTATTCGTATGACACCCGGGACCAACAGTTTCACGTGCTCTCCGAGGCACGGAAACGGTCTTGGTGTATAACGAACGGTCACCCATCCACAGATTGACCGCGGCAAGCGCAGCTTAACCTCGTAAATCGTAGCATCCGCGTGGTTGGTAATTACCTACGAGTTCCTCACAAACTTAAATAAGTACCTACCTATTATTAGACATAAGACATAACATCACGCCTGTAGGTATTCCCCGAAGGGTTAGGCAGAGGTGTATAGTAACACCCTCATTTCGGCGTTATGTTTAAGTCCCATATAATAGGGGGCGAGCCTACTGCCATCAATCGGGCACAAATCCAAACTCCGGGCTGCTACTGAGAAACCCATTTACACACTTTACACCTATTATTTATGTTTTTGTAATATTATATAGAGTGACAACGATACTTATCATTTTCTAAGTACACACATAAAGCGTTGCAGCAGTCAGCTGCCTACATACAGCCACAATCAGATACAGAAAACTAATCAACCTTTGCCCACCGGCGCCGTACAGTCGCGCTACTAACCATCATTGTGCCCGACGCCTTACAACTTGTTAAATTATAACTTACTATTGATACTATCAATTTCAATTTATATACGAACTGTGTTTTATTAATCTAACCGTCACTAATCAATTGATTGATTTCACAGCTGATTCGAAAGCGTTGTTACTTCGTACTGATGTTTTTTTTATGTATTTTAGATTTCTCCGTTATACTAAAATGTTTTAGTTTATTCCAATTGGTTATAGATAACGGGATATGCTATGGCTTTTTAATGACGGCTAATGTTTTTTGCGGGTGTTAAGAATTTAATAGCGCGAAAATTAACGCTAAAAGGTAATAAATAATGTTATTTTATTTATTTCGTATGCTAATCTTTTGTTGCGAAAATTTAGATGTGTAGTTGGGATTTTTATTAATTGTTATTTTATAAGCTAAGCATTGTCTGATCAATTAGCTGATAGCTTGATGATTATAGCCTCATATCATTAATCTGAATAGCTTATAGTTTTGTTTTACAAATGTCTTTTACAAACTTAATTTACATACAATCACATATAGGATTGTGGCGAAAATTAAATTTCACAAAATGTTTGGTATAAAAATAAATTAAACGCTTACAATGTTGAGTCAATATTACTTTTTGTAATTAGCTTAAGTACAACACTAGCCTTTTGCTCCGACTGGAATAATAAGCAGCCGAAAAACTGTGGAGTGCATTAAAAGAGCTTCCACGATTCACGATGCAGTTAGCCCTGCTACCAACCTTGCTGAATAGCTAATCTTTTAACCACATCATGAGCTATTCTCGTAAATTTCGTGCCGACACGACGAGAGGGAAAGAGCCGAAAAGTTTTTTTTTTTTGTTTCTATCATTGCTGCCTCGTTGGTCTACTTCTGATCGTGAGGTCCTGGTTTCGATCCCCAGGTCTAGCAAAGTGTTATAGTGTTTTTCCGTGTGGAATTTCTCAGTAGCAGCCCGGAGTTTGGATTTGTGCCCGGTTGGTGGAAATAGGCTCGCCACCTATTGATGGAACTTAAACATAACAACAAAATGAGGGCGTTACTATACACCTCTGCCCAACCCTTCGGGGAATACAGACGTGATATTTTGTTTCATTGCTTGTCACGAAATATTCACCAAAGGTTATAACGTGAAGAATTTATATTCACATTTGTAGGTAGATATATGCACTATCCCCCTTTACCTATAACAGAGTGATTTACAGTAATAGAGCCAGCAATCCTGACGATATGTATTTACGTCACAATACATATGATATCAAATTGCTCCAAGAAAATTCTTGCTGTCTTCCTACGAATGTATTCTGCTAAAATATAACATCCAATTTGCTAATTCCGCTTTTGGCAACAATCCCGTCCAAGTACATACGAAGGTAGGTAATCCTAGTATCAACCTAGGTAATTAACAAAACTTTTCTTATTACGTACTTAAGCTATATCTACTTAAGTTTAAGACTCTTAAGTTTAATTAAAGTTCTCCCTGTAGCGCAACGCAATTACTCGGCCCGTGTAAATGCAAATAAGTTTGTAACACCCTGATGTTTATACTGGCCACTGCGACCAATGGGTGTTTTCCAACATAAGACACAGTGTCGAAATCCTTTTACTTTTAAATACGTGCTAACGCATACGTTGACACGGTGTCATATTGCGGGGTTCTGTGTTGAAAAGGTACCGATTTCGGGTTCCCCGCAAACTTGTTGTAACTTATTGCGGATGTCCCGTAAGTTTAACCGCAACACAGAAGCTTCGCAAGTTTCCCTGCCGCTGTTTAGAGTTTTGGTTGCAAAGTTTTCAGACTTGACAAATACTAAGGTTTCATATCTGAATCATGGAGGTTGTTATGTCGCAATGTATGAGTACAGTAATACTCGTATAGCTAATTAAGAATTTCAGAACGTAGCTACAATTTCAAAGTTAAATCATTTTATTGTGGGTGTAACCACAGATAACATAACATCACGCCTGTATTCCCCAAAGGGTTGGGCAGAGTTGTTTAGTAACACCCTCATTCCGCCGTTATGTTTAAGTCCCATGTAATAGGGGGCGAGACTATTGCCATCAACCGGGCACAAATCCAAACTCTGAGCTGCTACTGAAGAATTCCACGCGGAAAACACAAAAATAACACTTAGCTCGACCTGGGGATCGCACCCAGGACCTCAAACTCAGCAGTCGCGCTTGCCACCACAAGACCAATGAGGCAGTGTCAACAGATGTAATTTAATAATATAGTTACTTTATGTCCTGCCTATTAGGCATAAAATAATTAGTACCTGGATGACCGAGCTTGGCTCTGTAATTTTTTTGGTAAATCGTTTGAATCTGTAATTTTCTAAAAATTAAACCTAGCTAGATCAATTTATCGCCCCCGAAACCCCCTACATACTAAATTTCATGAAAATCCTTGGAGCCGTTTCCGAGATTCTGATTATAATCGTCAGTGGAAAGGTAAAAAGACTAAAGCGCCAATATACCTACTTTACAGTAGAGAGATTCAAAGTATTTTTTAAGGAAATAGACATAGTTATTTTTTTTAGAGTATACATATTAAATAGATAATTTAACTATCTATTTAATATGTATACTCTTAGAAAAATAACTATGTTTATTTCATTTCCTTTTTTAGCTTTAGTCTTTTTACTTTTCCACTGACGATTAGGTATACATAATACCTATACAAGAATTGCTCGCTTAAAGGTATTAGATAACAATTATTATCTAACCATAATTATGTTGTAGAAGTACCTGTACCACCATGTTATAAATTCTAATATTTAGGCATGATTTAAGAAATCTTGGATCGTGTACTATCCTTTGCCTATCAAGAAAGTTCGTAATTTATTTTTAAATAGTACAATTTAAAACGTAACTTAAACAGGTGCTATTTCTTCAGCACTCTTTCATTGAATTACTTTTTTTATATCCTATTAACACTTCCATTCATTAATAGGTAATAAGCGAGACAAAAATGCATGAAATATTTCTGAACAAAAACGGCAAGTTATGATCCTTGCAGTTCCTCGCACCTTATATATAATTACGACGACGCGATGCGACGTGAGCAGTATAGTTAAAATTAATTGCCACTGTTCGAAATGTCAACGTAATTAGTTTTTATTAATTAATCATTCGGAGGACTGAAAGGGCTTAGCACAGTAAAAGCTAAAATGCAAAAAAAATGCTTTAGAAGGTACCTACACCTTTAGAAGTATAACGTCAGTGGAAAGTTAAAGACTAAAGCGCCAATATATCTACTTTACAGTAGAGAGATTCAAAGTAGTTTTTTAAGAAAATGAACATAATTTATATGTTTAAAGCACATAAATCGCATTCTATGTGCTTAAGGCATGCAATAATTTCTCCATAAAATTCTTTGAACGCTCCGTTGCATTGCACTGTTTGTAAACTTCTTATAGATGACAACCGTGAAGGGACCTACATACTTAAAAGAATTATTGCGTGTTCAGGCATATGGAACATGTTCTGTAAGCCTAAGTTGTCAACATTTTCTGTACTTCTAACATTTATAGAGTACGACATTCATACTAACTAGGTAGTTATGGGCGTGGCACCGGTGAAGCCACTTTTCTGCGACACATTAATTATTTTCCTTTCTAAAATCTGCAAAATATCCGCTTAAAATGGAACACGGTGTTTACTGTTAGGATCTGACAAAGAAAGCATTTATTTCAGCTTTCTTCTCGCTCATTACTCGCTTAGCCTTTTGTGTCAGCTCATCTTTACCATAGATGAGTTATAATACTTATGATGATCTGAGGACCCTTGTCGCATTTCTGACGATTATACTAGTTTTTCTTTGTATCACCCATGTGCAATTTATAGTTCTCCTTATAAAGATAATTGATATTTACGTCGATGTCCATAGACTTACATATTTTTCAACCAATAAATTATTGGGTGGTTAAAAATACATTTGCAAGAGTTGCGCTGAATAACATTATTTCGTTTATCGCTTATGTATTTAAAACTGTACATTTACTTCAATATGTATAAAATAAAATTAAAAAATATTCAAACTTAAATAGCGACCAAGAAATTCGGGAAACTCGTAGGTTATTTAAGAAAAATGCAATTTGATTCGTCATTCCGTATCTACTAAATTTATTTATAAAGACAAGATAAGTAATTTTCGATTTGATTCATTAGAAATAAAACTGTAATTGGGTATAAATTGTTAAGTAACTATTATAAAATAAACCAAAAACGTTCAAGAAATTGTTTTAAACTTCTCGAACTCACATCAATAAACAATATTAACGTCAATACAACATATACACAGGTGGCCATTATCTTTGCACATATACGTACCATCCTTTAAAGAGACAAAGAGTGCAGTATGATTAATAAAGCCAGTTCATCGGCCTCAAGGCGAGACTGATCAAAAACTCGTACTTTAACTGGCGACTGAGCAATATAACATTGGACTGGAGATATCGCATCGGAGCTCCGTTTGAGCTCGTTACACACCACTAGGTTAGTTCACGATTTATTTACAATTGTAGGCGAGTAGAGTTATGGCTAGAGGATTTAGTTTGAGACAATTATCTGCCTGTCGATGTTAAAGTGAAGCACGTTTGTTGAGGTTGTGCTATTGGGAAATACCGTTTCCTAAAACCTCAATACGATATTGTAGAGGGAATTTGTTGTGTAACACCATAAATTATATATTGGTCCTATGTTTTTCTTAGGTAAATATTAATAGGTGATAAATAAAGAACAGAGATGATCTGCGTGGGAGAATCACGTTTATTATAAATGTTTTCACTGGCGACAGACTATTGAAAATTTCTTTCGTAACAATAAGTTTGTTACCAAAAAAATATATTTCAAAAATAGGGTGACAAGACGTTACACTGGCTATACCCATTTCAAATGTCATCATCTGTAACCCATAAATATATTGACACTACAGGTAGTCGCATTCTATTCACTGCTAACCCTACTCGCCTGCATCAAACGCAGCATAACCGCATCCCGATTCCTGTCCCATATTTCAATTCGCGCATCACGCATTAATGCCTTAAGGAAAAATATAGAATGCAACACTCGTAAATACGTTGGAACGCGTTGCGTGCGGAACGCATCAACATCTGTGACGTCAATTAGCAGCCAGGTCGTAAACAAATGTATTATAGAAGAAATTTATCCGCGAGATTTATAGAACCACAAGCCCGCTAGTAGCACATCACTAGTTTTGGTACGAGTAAACGCGATTTACTAGCATCAAAACTAGGTGGAAGACCGACAGAGAGTAATAGGGGAGGCTTAAGTCCAGCAGTGACTGCAAGCTGAGTGAAGAATGTCGTTTATAATTTCTATCAGATTTTGCTGGTCGGTTTAGCTCACATTGAAATTCAGACTTTCGTTCATTTTTGATTGGTTTCGTTTTGAAAAAACGTTGCCCCACACTAGGATCTCTCCTGTATCGTAGGTGCGTTTACAGACACAAATCTTCACATGCACAAACGCCCAGACCTGGAAAATATATTTGTAGGCCATAAAAATATTTGATCCATGCAGGAATCGAAACCACGACCCGTAGCACAGAAGCCAATCGCTCAACCACTGCACCAAACCTGTCGTCAAGTTATTTACCTAGTGTTAAAATCTTCCTCAAAATAGGACGTAACTTATTAAGTCGGATATAACATTTATACGTACATACATTATACTCACGCGTACAATCCCCGAAGGAGTAAGCAAAGGCGTTCTCCTATTACAGGAGTCGGTACACACACGTTTTGCCTCTTGTATTTAGTCCCATGTAGATAATAGATGGCGAGCCTATTGCCATTTTCGGGCACAAATTTGGTGCTAGGATCGTGGCCTCTTACGACACGTTTGCCCAGCGACGGAGAGGAGTTGTACCTATTCTTAAGAGGAAACGCGGGCTGCATAATCAATAATTTGAATAGGTTTTTGTGATCTATTTCCGTCCCACAAACCTTCCCAATTTTAAGATTTTAATATTTTTTTCTGTAATAATTTAAGAAATATATTGCTAATGTCTGTATGTTTTTATTTTATTTTTTATATTCGTCAAATTTGTTTACCAGATGTTTGAAAACGGTGGTAAAATCGGTCGATTTTTGTAAAATTTAAACGTTTCTAGTTCTTTTAATAATTAATTTATTGACAAAAACAAAACATAGGGACATAGTGGTGGTAGATATTATCATATGTTAAAAAATATGATATTAATCAAGGAGAAAACTGAGGAATACGTTTAAATTTAAATGTATGGACTAAATGCCGACCGCATTTCCTCTTAATCCTTATTATTAAATTTATCGTCAAAAGTTTAAAAGGTTACATTTCATATTGATTAGATTTTCTAGATTCGCCATTCACCGTTAATGCTTAAATTAAAAACTGAAATTATGAAATATTAATATTAATTATGTAAATTGAAATGTTTAAATACGTAATTAAGTCAATGAACTTACACAAATTATTATACCTATTCAATACTTGTTGTGTATCCGCCGGGAATCGTACATTCATTAATGTAGTTATATGAGAGAAAATTATTGCGTGATTTAATGTTCAAAGATTTTTTATATGTTGAGAAAGATAAGGGTAATTTATTTTATATATTTACATTATTTAAAGCCTTGAGGGGCTCGTGGCTAAATAACAACCGCGCCGATCGTACGATTTGCGAGGTTAAGCTGCGCTTTCCGCGGTCAGTCCGTGGATGGGTGACCATTTGTTACACATCGAGACCCCTCCGTGCCTCGGAGAGCACGTTAAGCTGTCGGTCCCGGGTGTCATACCAATACCTATGACAGTCGTTACGGGTAGTCAGAAGCCCGAAAGTCTGACAAACGGTTTAACCTTAGGATACCGGCATTGCCCAGTTACTGGGTTGCGGAGGTCTGATGGCAGTCGCTCCGTGTAAAATACTGGTATTCAGCCGCATCTGGTTAGACTGGAAGCTGACCCCAAGATAATTGGGAAACGACTGTTATAGGTGTTCGTATGACACCCGGGACCGACTGTTTTTACGTGCTATCAAAACTTACAACAATTTTCCTATAGTGTTTGTCTAATACCGATTAACACAATAATTATTGACTTAAAGCTGCATTAGGTACTTAGTAGCATAAATATTGAGACCAATCTCGATAAACTCAAACATTATTCCTTTTAGAATTCGATGCACATGATTAAAAGTATGGAACTCAATTGGCTTTTGTCTGAACTGCCGTTTTAACAGCTGAGTAAAGCTTAGGTTACACAGCTCAGATACCTGAACTTGTAACCCCAACTTTATCGTAGAATATTGCAGATACACCTCCGAGATCCTCCTCCACGGTTGTTAGGTTTAGATAGGCGTAACCTAGCAACACACTACATCAGAGCCAGGAATGCGATATAAGAATATCTCGGGACAAAGAATGTAGAGAGACATTGTTGCTAGTGACATAAACACTCGCCTCCGTTTTATTTATAATAATTTGATTATTCGAAGAATGCACAGTTCAGAGGCCAGTAAATCGTCAATTCTCATACAGCGAACATATTGAGGCCGGCCAGTTTCATTCCGCAAATTGAATGCGCGAACGCTGCCGATTTACGACCGTACCGCCATCTACCGGCCGGCGTATTTTTAATTATTTGATCAGGCAACACTGATAAATCAACGAGTGTAATTGGCCGGCCAGTGTTTCCCTTTAATTAGTTTATTTCATTTCGCACACGCCCTATAGTAATTAGTTCATGAATTTTAAATCAAATGCGATCTTGTAGGCGTTAATTGATTAAGAGGTAGTTGCAGGTTTAATGTGGGTAATGATTTTTTTATGTTGTGAGAAACCGAATGTAGTTTACATAAAGATATTTTTAAGTAAACTTGTAAAATGGCTGTATCATTTATTTTACATAAAATATGTGAGTAGACACGTAAAATACAAGTAAACATGATATTAATCCATGTTCGTAAGAGTATGTGCAAAACAAATCTTAATGATAACATCTACCAATTCTTTTTTCTTGCCGCACTGGGGTAACCTTCAGTCGAGATTTATTGTATACTTGAGAACATTTATACGTAAGAAGGTAGAACGGTCTGTAGGTATCTCCTCAGCGTAATAAAAATTTCAATGATCTTGAAGACAATTAAATCAGTTTTTCTCGAAAGAAAATGCACAATCGGATTGCGTAAAACTAGAAACTTACTAAATCATGTATTGGTAGTCTGCCTGCGTGTGACCTGGCAATCGTTTAGAAAAGATCTAGAAGAAAGAATAGCATATTGGCAATAAAATTACTTCAGTCATCCAATGTTTTTGCTGCTTTTTAAACGAAACAAAACCGCTCGTAATCGCAATTTGTTCGATACACATAATCGACAATTCACTCGATATAATCGATTATTTGCATTTTCACACGAACATCGACACCTAATTACAGTGTAAGAATTATGTGGTATCGTTAAACTACATTTCAATAAACGTTCTCAAGCATGTAAACGTGGACGCAAGCAGTTATTATATCGTCAGCACTAATTGTAGTAATATAACTTGTATCGATACTTTTCGTTCTACATCGATTAATTTGCAATAATTTATCCTGTGTTTTGTTTGGCAACTGCGACAGAGATATGTTGGGATTTATTTTCGTGGTACTTACGTTATTTGAGAACAAAATTAGATAAAAAAATATTGTTTTGTCTTCCATGAATGAAGGCGTAGGATAAAATAATGAGAGTTTTTTTTTAATTATCCCTACTTGTGTTTGTGTTAATAAAATACGTGATATATTAGCGTATAAATCTGTGATAATAAACTATTTTAATAAAGTAGTTGCGTGTTTTTATTGGAAAATATGTCAATGTGGTTGACAAGGTATAAAGAGCATGTTAAACAGTCGGTCCTGGGTGTCATACAAATACCTATGAAAGTTGTAACGCGTGGTCAGAAGCCCGAAAGTCTGACTGGTATAACCTTAGGATATTGGCATTGCCCAGTAAGTGGGTTTCAGAGGCCTGATGGCAGTAGCATCGTTTAAAATACTAATAACCCAATTCAAAAATTTATTTCATGAAATTGTTTAAGTGGGTGTATTCGATAAATAGCGTTAACAAATAAATTGTAAACCAATTTACGTCTCAACCAGCAACCTGAAACGCGAAAATTGTTAACGTTCAATATTCCATTGCCCCTATTTTCCTTTTAAAACTGTCACAATGATAAATAGCCATGCCACGTAATCATGAAGTAGCTTGCTAATCCGCGCATTGATCACGGATAGGCGCAGTAACCAATGGTTTCTTGGTCGTATATCAAAAGTCGTGGCTTATAGATAGCTAGGGATCTACGGCGGCGATAGGGCCGCGATAGGAGGCGAGGATCGGGCGCACGTTGACGTTTTTACGGCGAGAGCTATCGCTGTCGATAAATAAGTCGGGATACGCGCGTTGTTTCGACAGCGTTCCGCGTTCGAACTCATCAGAGTTTCATGCATTTTCATGAACCTTATTGATGTAAAACTAAATTGCGTTTTTTAAATATATTGCGGGCGCTGATTCCGAAATAATTGTAGGTACCTACTTTTGTATTGTTTTAAATCCAAAATTCATTTATATTGTTGCAAGATGCCTATCATTCGTATAGGTAAGTACCTAGACACACGTATTAATTTGAATAATGTAACCATTAGCCATTCCATGAATTAGTTACCTACATAGCGCCCCATTGTGTGAATATGAGTCACTAATTGTCACTTCTTCATTGTATCGTTGCCCTGGCCCATAGGCTAGACTCCACTTTCGTTGAAGCGGTCGTGTTCACATTAGCATCCGTATAATCAGTTCCTTTTACCATAATGTGGATAGTTCTTGGATTTAGGTACGTGTAGCATCTGGTGTGTAAGTACCAAATATCCTACTCGTCAACCTCATTTTTAACCTGTTTTGACGATGCTTATCTCCTTTTATCTTCTTTTTCTATTCGACTGCTTTTAGAGGGTCTTGCAGACCGTTTCTACGTAACCGGGCAGTTATTGACGAGACTTGAAGAGTCTGCAACGAATGGGGACGATAGTAATATACTTAACCTAAGCTAACTACTACTACTAATATCATGACTACTAGCAACAAAAGCACTAAAGGTGACCCCTAATGGGACTCGGATTTTATCTTCTCTGATGTTGTCTAGAGTTAAATGAAAATAGTTTCTACCGTGGTGAAATGATTTGCCAGTCAGCAGCTTGTTAGCGGGGCCAACTGCAGGGTGCGCCGGATGTACTTAACTGTCGTCACTCGTGAAGGCTTCAATGACTGATGTAGTGGAATAAGCATTAAAATTACAAGGACTCGGTCCCAGGACGTACTGCTCCCCAGGGGTAAGTACGGTAAATAACTTTGCTTTCTGACCCTTCGAAGCTCGCTGTTTCTGTTCATCAAATGTCAATTTAGATCAGCTGAACAGATCTTTTGTTATGTCAATTACGATTTTTGCCTTGTGCTGGCTTCTTTCGGTTTTGGCTGCAATTTTCTTCACGTTATCCACCCACAGAACTCCTGGGTGTAATAATAAGTAGGTACTTACTGATATTGTATGATAGATAACAAATCGTTTATGTGAAATACTCTTAAACTATTATGTTATGTCAAGTATGCTCTACAGGAAAAATGTGGACAGTTTAAGTACCTACCACTCTTTTTTGAGTGTTACTTATATAAAGTATTTCTTTCTACTCAAATAAAATATTCTCCGTTCCTTTGTATGTTCAGGAAACGGAAGCGGAATAAACAATGTTTACCCGTTCTAAATGTTTACAAACAAATTCTTCTTTACAATTATAATTCTAGACTAAATTACTTTGTACCTAGTACCCACTGGAATATGTATATAGAATTGATTCCTCAGTAAAATAACCTATAAGTACTATAATGGTGAAGGAAAATATCCTGAGAACATCTGAATAACAGAGAGGGCTCCAAAAAATAAGTTCTCGATGGTGTGAGTACTCCGCCAACCCGCACCAGGCCAGCGCGGGGGACTAAGTCCTTAACCCTACTAGTTCTGAGAAGAGGCCTGAGCAAATAATGAACGAACCATTACTCATCACGATTGGTAGGCGGGTTGGTAGTATGGCTACTGTTCCACAGAAGAGCGCTCTTACTAAATCATCGTCTTACTATGCCTCCTCTTATAGCCGATTCCCATAATTTACCGAGCGTTATTGGTTAAAATTGAGACTCTTGTATCTTTACCAATAATTAAGCAAAATTCTCATATCTTTGAATAGTAGACCCTCCCATATGGAAGTAGCTATCGCGGGTAAAATTAGCTTACGAGTCTATTTATATGCCCCGTTTGGCAATAAAAAATGCTACCATTGGTAAGTAAAATGTTTCGGTGTTGTTTATAACCATCATAACATCACGCCTTATATTTCCTGAAGGTTTGAGCAGAGGTGTATAACAACACCCTCATTTCGCCAGTTATGTTTAAGTCCCATGTAATAGGGGGCGAGCCTATTGCCATCAACCGTGCACAAATCCAGACACCGGGCTGCTACTGAGAAATTCCTAATGGAAAAACCCAATAACAATTTGCCCGACCTGGGGATTGAACCCAGGACCCCATGCTGAGCATAATAGCATATGTTGTTTATAAGAACCTATAATTCCTGATTAATAATTTTAGTTTCTTAAATTTTACTTTTACTAAACAACATATTTTGGTGCAAAGTTTTCGATGCCCTCATAACAGAAAACGCGTTTATCTTATAAATCCTTCGCCTGTAAGCCGAATACTAATTACAATTAAATCTGTTATTTATACGTATAGCGTAATACTTAGGTAGAAGCCAAATTCTTTCTTGGCGGAGCTATAAAATATTCAGATGAGTTGCTGAGGGTTATTTTACATGCACGATATAATTTGTTTTTTTCATTTTGAATTAGTAAGGATTACGTAAATCGGATAAAAATAGCCTTTGTCCAAGTATAGTAGAAGTAAACTAGTAAAACATAAACACATCTAGCCCATTACTGTCCCACGGCTGGGTGCCGGCCTCTTCTCTGAATGAGAAGGGTTTAGGCCTTAGTCCACCACGCTGGCCTGGTGCGGGTTGGTAGACTACACACACTATCGAGAACTTTATAGAGCCCTCTCAGCTGTGCAGGTTTCCTCACGATGTTTTTCCTTCACCGTTAACGCAAGTGATAATCAAATTCTGATCCGCACATGAATTCGAAAAGTCAGAGTTACGGGCCGGGATTGAACTCAAATCCTCCTGCACGGAAGGCAAGCGTTCAACCGCTAGGCTATCACTACTTAAAAGTAAACTAGTACAAGTATTTATTTATTTGAACTGGAATGGCCGCAACTGATTGCTTCAAGTAAAGATATGGGCACTAATAGTCGTTGAAACAGTCGTTTACGCATATTCTTTATCAATGACATCAATTACAGGTAAGAGCAAAGACGCAAGGAGTGGTCTCAATAATGGACTGAACTTCATTATCTGTTGTAATTGAAGCTGATCAATCCTGTGTGCACTGCTTTATTAATGACTAGCTGTGTCCTCACGGCTCCGCCCGTAGCCTACATTACTCAGTGATAATGTAGCTTTCTAACGGCAAAAGAATTTTTGAAATCGGTCCAGTATAGTTTTTAAGTTTATTCATTACATACAAAAATACAAATCTTTCCTCTTTATAATATTAGTATAGATTCACACATGTCGACGCAAACTGCGCATGCGCATCCCTCAAAAATTTACCTACTTAATTTTTACAGTGATTTTTATGGTGGTGACCATTGGCCTAAAAGATAAATTAAGTTGTCATGTATGAAAAGGCTTGATTAAGATGGTAATATTTTTATTGTTTTACTATACAGGGTGTAAACGAAATCGTGTAATTCTTCAAACCACGTGATGTACTGTTGACATAGACTAACCCTGACCAGGATTTTTTTTGATTGAATAAACAAAAAATTACAAGAAGTAAACATGTGTTCTTAACATGAGGCATTTTAGCGCCCCGAGTTAATAGATCGCGCGGCGGGCGATAGCTGCGCAATTTGCACGGGGCTCTAATATGCCTCACGTTAAGAATATGTCGTCTTTACGTCGTCATGTATGGGTTTAATATATAAAAGAACACAACGTTTACATTTTGTTTTTTTTGTTGAATCCAAAAGTATTCCGTTCTGGGTTAGTCTATGTTAGCAGTACATCACGAGGTTTGAAGGAATTACATGACTTCGTTTACACCCTGTATGAAGATGCAACTATAGCTTTGAAACTATTCAGGATTATACAACTTATAACAAATAAAAGCAACGGAACCCTCGTTATTTAAGTATTTCCACGTTTTAGTAGGTACACGGGTTTCGAATGTTATTTATATCTAGACGAGTTATTTCGTGTCGTTGACTGTGTGGTGTGAATAGATACGCTATTAGTTTTAGCTTTAATATAAAGTTGTTTCTATAAAGACTCACGCTTTTAAATCATTATAATTATAAGGTTAGGTACTTAAAAGTATTACTCCGAGATAATGTTCTATTACCTATATTATAGGATCTTGGGGTTGATTGTTTGAAACCGTTTGTAGGCAACATTTTCAATAGTTTTCTTTTTATATTTTTCAAGATAATTAATAATTATCATATTTTTTTTGTTATTCTTTACAAAAACGTTGCCCCACACTAGGATTTCTCCTGTATCGTGGGTGCGTTTACATACACAAATCTTCACATGCACAAACGCCCAGACCCGGAACAACTATCTGTAGGCCCTACAAATATTTGTTCCGTGTGGGAATCGAACCTACGACCAGTAGTGCAGAAGCCAATCGCTCAGCCACTGCACCGAACGTGTCGTATGTTAGCTGTAGGCAAAATAAATGATTAAAGTGGATTTGTGAAGAACAAGAATAAACTAACATAAACATAACATCACGCATTGTATTCTCCGAAGGGTTCTGATGAGGTGTTTTTAGTAAGTACACCCTCGTTTCGCCAGTTATGTTTAAGTCCCGTGTAATACGGGGCGAGCCTTTTGCCAATAACCGGGCACAAATTCAAACTCCGGGCTGCTACTGAGGAATTCTATATGGAAAATCTCAATGACACTTCTCGACCTAGGAATCGAACCCAAGGCCTCACGATCAGCGGTCACGCTTGCCACCACTAGACCAACGAGGTATTTTTAATAGTTATTTTAATATTTTTCATGGTAATAAAATATTATATCTTATTAAAATATATTAGTTGAAGCAAAAGAAATAGGTCATCAAGTTCTTCAGCCATACGTGAAACAAGTTTTTTATAAGAAATATTAAGCTTTATATCCTTATTTTAGCTTTATAATATACATCCAAGTAAGAGTATGAGTGTGCATACATACATAAAACAATTTTATTTGGACCATCTTTCTTGCTTCCCCCGCCGCGTGCCCATGACACTGTGTAGGGTAACAACAAAGTGTGAAATGGCCCGGAAATATCGTAACCACTCCCAGCCAGACATTTCGTTCCTTCTCGCTAGCCACGCTCATTATCTGCCATTCCAAATGCTTCTTTGTTGGTTTAAGTTGCTTTATTTACTTCCCGTAAGTGTACGATCGTCTCTCCTACACTAATACAACCATTTAAGATTAGCCAATCATGAAAACCTGTTATTTTTCCCTCGTTTATCTAAACTCATAAATAACCTACCATTTTAGCCGCTGCTTTACATAATAGCCAATAAATAAACCAAAATATATTGCCTTAAACAAAAATATTTACATAAACATGTTAGATACCTAATTTTATAAAATTCCTACTGTGTATAATAGATGGATTTAATTGCGTCATCATGCGGGTAGGTGCGCAGATAAAATTACAACTAAAACCCAAACTGGAGATTAAAATCATAAATTAATTATTTTTATTACGTACGAACAATTTTAGTTAAAACGTGGGTGTTTTATTAATTTTCATGGACTCTACGTCATTTTTAGCGATGAGAAAAATTATAGTCACTGTTGTTGATTATTTAAATGGTAATGTAATGTGACACACCAAACATTAGTATGTCATCGAAAGTTGGGAATAAAATAAATAATATATGACAGTCTCATAAATAATTCCCTTCGTTTCCGACGGTACGCAGCGCATCCGGTAGGGACGAACCCCACCCAACCCGACGCCATTTTACATTTGAATTTGAAATGTCATTATTGTTATAGAAATATGATAAACAATGATCCGTAATGTCTCTTTAGAGTACCGAAGTATTGATGTTTATCGTTACTATGAGTTTGTTTACACATACGATTGCTTAATAAGTGTTTTTTGTGTAAAAATATTGTGGTTTGTTATTTTTATTTGGCTTAGCGGTGAGAATTGTTGCTTCTATTGTAGTTTTGTTTGTTTATTAGAAGTAGCATTGGGACAATATAATTGAATCATAATTTCTAGTAGTAGGTAGTAATTTTAGACAAAACTCTTTGTATCGGTTTTCAATTCAAGTTAGATTAACCGGTAGATACCATAGCTAAGAATTGTCCTTTATAATATTAATCTTTATTGATAATTTCTTAATAAACAGGATTTTTCTTTAAGGATATTCGGCTGTAATAGAGCTGTAACAATAAAGCTTGCTTAAGCACGAAACTACATCCTTTTTCTAGTTTTTATCCTAATGAAATGTTACTTACACTGTTGTCAACAACTTAAACAAATGCGTGGGGAAGCTCCCACATAAATGAAATTATGGATTACCTACTGACCGACATATTAAGACATGCCCTGCGTCTCTTCTCCTCAATTCTATTGAAGTAAAAGGGGTGAATTATTAGTATTTCAAGGGTCTAGTTAGAATGGTATTTCATATATGTACTTATAAATGAAGAACAGCGGTGTTGATTAAATTAAACAGTAGGATTTATGTGGTCACCAATTTAGCAATGATGTGAAATGGCGACCGTATAGGGGCCTTGTTAAGTGGTATATGAGTGGTAATGGCCGTGTTTCGATGACTTTTTATTGTCATAATTCCATAAGGGAATAGATTTTTTAATTAGATAAGCGATAAATATTAATCTCATTAATGAATAGCGTTGAGTGTGAGAAAAACTGATTAACAAGCTAATAGTATTTCAAGTTTTATTATTTGAAGCTATGACCAGAATTAAAAGGATGATTCATACTCTATTATTAGCCATTTAGAATCTGAATTAACATAATTATCTAGTTAGCTTCCATATCAACATTTTGCAGATACGTAACTATCGAGCTTCTGCACATGTTTTGCAACTACATAGTATATACCCTATATGGCTACCAATCACTAGAAGTTAGAAACGTCGTTGAGAATAAATCAATTCTCAAATTCTGTAATTTTTTTTCCTAAATACTGTCTTAAAGGTATCTTGAATATCAAATACCTAAACTTTAAATAAATTTAAGTACAATTTATAACTTTAACATAAGAATACGTAGGGGAACAGATTTAGGTAAATTCGTATTCTATTTATCTAAATTTAACACTAAAACACTTAAAACCACATAAAAGTGATTATATTACCACTAAAATTAATTTTACGAGGATATTTACCGTATCGTGACGGTGCTGCCATCTCGTAGCGAGTATAAGAACTACGTAGCAACGAAGGCTTCTACGCTACGAAACAGATTTGAAACACGAACCTTAAAGTCCCGTGGCGCTGAAAATGTCAGGAGAATATTTTTATAGAACCTTCGTTTAATGCAGAATTTTCGGTTTAGAATCGGTTTCTGACTTAACTTTTATTGTTATTACTTGATTGGGTTACTTTTATCGGTTATAATATGGTAATATGAGAGTACTGTCACACAACCACACACAAATTGACACTAGAACTAGGTATAAAAAATAAATAATATAAAAATATTGGACGATGAAAGTCAATTAACGAACCGAAGAAAACGCACATAGCGTTAGTTCTACATTAGCCGTTGAACATTTTCTATTGGGTGTTCAGTAAGTTGTCCTGTTGCGTTGAGTAGTTTAAGTTTATGATGAAGTACATACCTACATTTTATACATAAATTAAAGGAAATCACAATTTAGATAGCTTACCTTCACGTATGATGTAAAATTACGTTTCTATACTAATATTATAAAGAGGAAAGATTTGTATTTTTATATGTAACGAATAGATTAAAAACTACAGGACCAATTTCAATAATTCTTTTGCCGTTAGAAAGCTACATTATCACTGAGTAACTTACAATACGGGCGGAGCCGCGAGGACACAGCTAGTATTTAATATTAAAAAAATTAAAGCAATTTTTCCTATGAATTGTCATTAAAATAATTTATGGGTTTGCCACTGTATAAATACTTTGAAGAACAAGTAAACTCGACCTTGCTCCAACTTCCTTAACCCACACAATCTGAATAAATTAAATGCTTCAACAAAGGGTGCGATATCAATGTCTATTCATTACTTTGCGAATGCATAAATACGAGGCAGGGATACCTACTAATTTATAGAGATGTCCTCAGAATAAACCGCAAATGAGAATCGTATATCCCACATTCCACTATCCTAGTATCCTAAATGAGTGGTATGTTCGATAAGGCTCACCCTCGGGTTAGTCCGTGGACAGGTCTCCCGATAAGTTTCGATTTAATACGTTAAAAGGTGCCCTTAATGGGGTCATTCCCATTCGTTATGGGGTACCGTCCGACCGTATTTCGAGAAGCAAACGTATTAGATTCAGAAACGATTTTAATAAAACATTGACTTGTATGCGACATGGCATAGTCGTTGAAACCATCATACGATTGGTGTTATGATGTTTTAATGTTAGAAATTATGAAACTGGCTCAACTATGATAAATTTCACACCATAAAATACATTTAAAAAAATAACATTGTCCCATATACCTACACCCAAGACCACAATCAGTAAAAAAGGTTTCGCAAACAGATTGGAAAATTATAAAATAAGTATATAAAACGTGAAATAATCTGATAAATCTATAGTTTGCTAAGACTAGAAGAGTTTTTTTTGATATGGGGTGCAAAGTAACAAAATGCCCGCATGACATGTTTACTCCGATTAGAGAATGGAAATTGACGAATCAAAAAAAGATTTATTTATCAAACACATTATTGCTTATTTAATATTATTAGGTACAATCAACGACACATTTCGATAAACTATAATATATAGCAAACTAAAACATAAAGTAATGAATTATTTTATGATTATGTCTCACATTAAAGATCCAATATAAATTAAAAAGATATTCTCGACAGCTAATTTAAACATAAAAAAAACAAAATTAAGAATTGTTAATGCAATAAAAGAACAATTAAATCTCATACGATGTGACATTTATGTATGTTTGTATGAACTCAAAAGACCGTATGAATTTATCTTTTGACCATTTTTTATTTACATACCTACTGGTATTTAAATAACTTTATTTTGTTGTTTCGTTACTGAAAAAACTGCGGTTTGATTAAATTATTTCAAAGGTGCAGTACCTACGGACTTTTGTGGTAGTTCTGCCCAGGTTTTTCCCAATTATGATGCAGTCAACTTCCAGTCTAACCAGATGCGGCTGAATACCAGTATTTTACACGGAGCGACTGCCATCAAACCTCCGCAACCCAGTTACTGGGCAATGTCGATATCCTAAGGTTAGACCAGATGTCAGTCTTTCGGGCTTCTGACTTCCCGTAACGACTGTCATATAGGTATTCGTATGACACCCGGAACCGACTGTTTAATTTGCTCTCCGAGGCACGGAAGGGTCTTGATGTTAACGAACGGTCGCCCATCCACGGACTGACCGCGGCAAGCACAGTACGGTTGTGATATGAAATCCTCATTTTTTGCTCATATTAGTCGAGATATCTATCCTGCTACGAGAATTTTGTAGAATTTATTCTGGTTTCTATTCTTGTATTATTTGGAATCTTGTTTATAATATTTAAAAGGTACACAGAGTCGAAAAAACCGTACGGATCATACGATTAGCGAGATTAAGCTGCGCTTGCCGCGGCCAGTCCGTGGATGGGTGACCGTTCGTTACACATCGAAATTTCTCCGTGCCTCGGAGTGCACGTTAAATCGTTGGTCTCTAGTGTCATATGAATACCTATGACAATCGTTAAAGGTAGTTAGAAGCCCGAAAGTCTAACAACCGGTCTAACCTTAGGATATCGGTATTGCCCAGTAACTGGGTTGCGGAGGTCTGATGGCAGTCGCTCCGTATAAAATACTGGTATTCAGCCGCACCTGATTAGACTGGAAGCTGGCCCCTACATAGTTTGGAAAAGGTTAGACAGAATAACAACGTCAAAAGAACTATTCTAAATAGATGTTACATTAAAAAAACAACTATTATTTTTGGTACAATTTAACTAATTATAATATATTAACGCTTATTCATCGGAGACATCTCTGACAAATAAAATGTCTGCTTCCTTAACTATAATTTTATTACCTAATACTTATAATAATAAACTCATTTCCATCTCAAATTATGAAGTAGAAAAATATAACGTAACATAACATCACGCCTTGTATTCCCTGAAGGGTTCGGCAGAGGTGTTTTAGTACACCCTCGTTTCGCCAGTTATGTTTAAGTCCCATGTAATAGGGGGTGAGCCTATTGCCATTTACCGGGCATAAATCCAAACTCCGGGCTGCAACTGAGAAATTCGTAATGGAAAAATCCAATAACAGTTTACCCGACCTGGGGATCGAACCTAGGACCCTATGCTCAGCAGTCGCGCTTGCGACCACTAGACCAACAAGGCAGTCAAAAATAAGCGAGGCAAGGCAGTAGAAAAATATAATTAACATTATAATTGTACAAGAATAATGCAAAAGTAACGGGCTCATTAAGAACTTCATACAACTTAATTTATTATTTATTTATTTATTTAAACTTCATGTACAATTGGTGGTACATAAGGCGGACTTAATGCCAATGGCATTCTCTACCAGTCAACCTAATTCAAAATTTCTAATTTCAATTTTTCTTTTTACTTATCCGCTATTTTACACATTTAGGTAATTATAATTAAAATGGCTATAATGAGAATGATATTACGCGCCTATACAAACATTAATTTATGTTAATTATCACAAAAATTGCTTAATTTTCGCAAAATGATACTTTGCCTATTGAAAAAATATTTAAGTGCTACTAACTACTGTTCATCTTGTGTAGATTATTATTAGCGGTAAAATTAAATAGTACCTGTAATTATACCGTTACTAAACACCTCACAATTAGTGTAGTTAGTGAATAGTCAAGTAGGCCTAAAATTAGCATTGTGATTTCCTGTTATAAAGGAGAATCCCGTTTTTTCTTGTGAGTAAAATAAATGGCGGTTGATGTTTTTCAACTTCGGTCGATAGGCAGCAGCCGTAGGTATACACTCAAAAAGTAACAGTCAGTTGACGACACGTTTGGTGCAGTGGCTAAGCGATTGGCTTCTGCGCTGCGGGTCGTGGGTTCGACTCCCGCACGGAACTAATCGACACCAGCAATGAATACTAAGCTAACTTACAGAGAGAGAGAGTATACATATTAAATAGATAATTAAATTATCTATTTAATATGTATACTCTAAGAAAAATAACTGTTTATTTTCTTAAAAAAAATACTTTGAATCTCTCTACTGTAAAGTAGGTATATTGGCGATTTAGTCTTTTTACCTTTCCACTGACGATATTATAAACAACATGACATTAAAAACGAAAATTGCCCAAAATTCAAGTTACATTACTGGTGTCGAATATCTGTACGGCCTACAGATAGTTGTTCCGGGTCTGGGTGTTTGTGCATGTGAAGATTTGTCTGTAAAAGAACCCACGATACAGGAGAAATCCTAGTGTGGGGCAACGTTATTTTTTAAAGAAGAAAGAAAGAAGAAGAATTAGTCATACACAAAACACCAGGCCCTGGTTAGTACCAGACTTCTGTATGGCCTTCTTTCTTTTCGTGTGGTTAGTGACTAACAAGGTGTCAGAGTTTATGCCACCCATGGGCCTCTGACTTGGCTTCACATGTCGTCGAGAAATATCTCTCAGGCATACCGGCTTCCTCACAATGTTTTCCTTCACCGTTTTTAAGCAAGTGATAATTATACAATACGCACATGAATCCGAAAAGTCTGAGGTTTGTGACCTATGACTTCTGTATGGTGAAATAACAGGATATGTCTAACATGTAGAGTAAAAAACATAAATGTTAATGGAATCAGAACCTTACCCTCAGTTACTATCAAATAGTTCACGTTCCTATAAATAAACTAAATAAAAAAACTACGTTTTAAAAAACCGACTTCAAAAACTAAAAAGTATAAAATAACTAATTTAATACACCTCTTATGCAAACCTAATACCTTTACAGTTTCAGAAGTTGGTGCTAATCCACGCTGAACCAAATTGAAGGCACCGACTTCTGAAACTTTAAAGGTATTAGGTTTGCATAAGAGGTGTATTAAATTAAATCTTTATTAAGTTATTTTATACTTTTTAGTTTTTGAATTCGGTTGCTTTGAACGTAGTTTTTTTATTTTTTACTTTTTAGTGTCTGTAATAGGTTGTCCTGTAAACTACAGTAGGATTTTTCTAGATTACATCAGGTAGAATAATTACACAATCCACGTAAACTAAAATGTTCATAAAAAATTAAAATGTCCATAAAATAAAAACTACTTGGCCAAACTATGTTAAATTTTTATGGGACCAAATGGCAACTATTCCGCATCAAACTAAAGAAGAATCCCGTAAATCGGATAAAAAATCTCAGCGTAATCGGTGTACATACATAAAAAAACCAATCAAATATAGAACCTCCTCCTTTTTGAAGTCGGTTAAAAATAAAAAGACAGCAGATTTTCTTAAACAATTGACACAGAAGTATGGAAAACCATGAGAGAGACCTTTGGCCAGTAGTGGGACAAGTATAGATTAAGAACAAAAATCTTTTAACTCCCGCCAAAGACTTCCACAAGAAGAAAATCTCAAAGTACCTAAACCACTTCACCTACATTCCTGTCATCACTATAAAATCAAGCAACCTGAAGCCTCAATAAAGGTGTACTGTACCTAATCTTAACGACAAGACTTGTCAACTTTACGGGCAAACGGTTGGCTAATGGCTTATAAACCGAACATGGACGCTCCAATAGTGTGGTTGTTAACGTTTTTAAAATGACCACCAAACGATACGAGTACTTTATTTTATTGTTAGTTCGCTGTGGGAAGTTTAGAAAATATTTGTATGATAATGTTGTTAATATTAAATTAATAAGGTGTGATTAAAAAATTCTTATGGCCAAATACTCAAACGCTACTCAATTTAAGTTGCCGTTAAGTCTCGTACTGTCACTGTTACCTGTGAGCAATGATAGCCTAGTGGTATGACCGTTGGACTGCCAAGTCATTCAGTACGAACCCAAGGCACGCACCTCTGACTTTTCGGATTCATGTGCGTATTGTATAGGTAATTAGTATTTGCTTAAAAACGGTGAAGGAAAACATGATGAGGAAACCGGCATGCCTGAGAGATATTTCTCGACGGCATGTGAAGCCAAGTCAGAGGCCCATGGACGGCATAAACTCTGACACCAGGTTAGTTACTGACCATACGAAAAGAAGAAGACTGTAACTTAAAGGCAAAGTGACAGTGACAGCACGATTTTAACGATAGCTTAAAATTGAGTGGCGTTTGAGTGTTTGGCCATTAGTGATATATGAGATAGACAGATCCGGTAAGGGTACTGATACAGCTGAAAATAAAAGCATATGGACGAGAACAATAAAGTAAAAGTTGGAGAAATTAATTACTTTTTAACCGACTTCCAAAAAAAGGAGGAGGTTCTGAATTCGAATGTGTTTTTTTTTTGTATGTTTGTTCCACGATATCTTTGCTAATTGTGAACCGATTTTAATGATTATTTTTTTATGTTTGAAAGAGTATTCTTTCAAAATTGTCCCATTTAAATTTGGTGAAGATCTGATGAAGAACTTCGGAGATAGATAATTTGAAGTCGGTTTTATTTTTGTCAAAAAGTTTTATTCTCTTTACAAATGAAGATGAAGTCTCCAATTTTTTTTTAGAAATTTTAGAGTTCCTTTGAAGTGAGAACTTTAAATTAAAAATCAAAAGGTAAAGTTAAGCTTGTGCCTAGCTTAGTTTTTGGAAATTATTTGTGCTTTACAATAATGTTACAACAACAAACAACAAGTTATTACTAATATGTTAGTCTATCCATACGTTATATCCAATAAAATCCAATAAATGTGACCAGCGAAAGTTGCTGAACAGCTTTTAAAATACATATCAAGATAAAGATCTAAATTACAATAAACGTGAAATAGATTTTAAAGAAATATTGACTTAATAAATTATATAAACGTCTCTTTTAGAAACTTTCCAGACGTTAAATTATATTTTCGAATATTATTTCTTTATGATGATTCTAAGTTTATTTCCAATCCAAAATGGCACGGGGACGTATTTTTCTTTAAAATCTAATTTATGAAAAAAGGAACTTAGGATTGGAATTCTAATTATTATAAATCTTATGAAATATATCGAGTTCAATGTTTGCTCACGAGTAAAAAGGTCATTATATTTTTATAACGCAAAGAAGACAAAACACAATTTGTAATTTATTAATATTTGCAAGCAAAAAGCACTTTAAAATATTTATATGTTACAGTTTTAGATTACCTGTAGTATAAAGTACAGACGATGACACTGGTTTTTTTTTCTGTGTTATATTTAATCACAATTTTAATTAAAGTTTAATTTTTTTTATCGCCAACTATGCTTGTCAGATACCTATTCTGCGTAAGGACGTCAGAGCAAGCAAACATTACACAACTTTTGCGCAGTTCTGTAGATACTGATGTTACTGTTTGTGTTCTGTCTTTTACTTTACACAAACAAAATGCATCAGTTACATTAACCAACAATGCAAGTACATAAAAATTAATTTTAATAAAGCACAAAATAATTTGGGTACGTGTAAAGCGACCGCTCGCGCCGTTTACATTTGCGACAGCGTATTTTAATTAGCTATACATGAAAATGCTTTGAAACGGAGACGGCCCGTGTGCGGGCTCCCGTTTAAAACAAAATTATAATAGCAATATCACACTCTTGCGTTCGCCATGTTAGTTTACACACAATGTTTGTTTTGTTAATAATGCGCCTCTCTAATTAGAAATTAAAAGTTAAAAAGCTTGTTCGTGTATTGTCTAAAGTTAGTACAAAGTTGGAATATTCTGCTCTGTTTTAAGTTCAGAATAAAATTGTTGGCTTAGATTGTGAACAGCCTTGTAGTTTTCAAACGCTGCTTAAATTTCGAAAGAAAAAATGTTTCGGGACCGAAACTTGGTGTAATAAGTGGTCATTAAAGATTTCGTTCCAGAACACTTGACAACCCTAATTAGGAGGACTGAAATCTAATAAAAGATAACTCGAAAGTCATAGCGCAAGCCGCATTCATAAGGAAAACTTCGCCTATTAAAATTCCTCTAACGAGTGAGAACCATCCAGTTTAATAAATACAGGCCCCTTCTAATTTTCCTTGGAGAGATTTAAGCGGCATAAATTTTGCACACTGAAAAGAAACTCTGTGAAAGAAGAGCTTGTACATTTTTACGATGGTGAATCTCATTCGCCCCTCCAACAGCGAGTTGTCTCTCCTTTAAATTAAATTTTCACTCCTAATTTGAAAGTATAATGTCATTTCACTAGAATTCCGTTATTAAAACTTTTAAATCATTCGGAAGTTTCCTTTTGTTAGCGCCTGAGGGTGGGTACTCGTGATTTTTTAATCAAAATGGGATCATTTCTAGTGATTTTTTACGACTGCGCCATACCGTCGGCATCAAATTGTCATTAGCCACTTGCGTATCCGATATTGCTTTTCTTTTAGAAGTGCTGCGATTTTATGGAATATTTAATTCCGACCCTTCGTCTTACTGCAAGTTTTATGGCCGTACATGACTAAAACAGATTCAAGACGTGTACGGCAGGTAAACTTTCATCGTCTTGTTTAACTTTCATATTGTTATGTGCTTAATAAAGTTTTACATTGTAAATGCTGGGAACGTTCTAAAATATTTTCAGACATCAGAATAGTGTCATTATTTTTACCAACATTTATTTAAAGGAAGAGTAGCACTGCTGTAAATTAAAAATATTTTAATAGGCCCAGAATAAAACAAAACGATTGACTCAAACATCTGTACAACCAATGAAAAACTCACCACCCGCATTCTCGTCCTTATTCTTTAGGCAATAGGCATCCTGTTAACCCACTTGTGCTTAACATCTGTTTTTAAAAACAATAAAGGGTTGACATTTGACAGTCGGTTGTAAATTCTGTCTCGTCGAATCGTCAGAATGGTCAATAAAATTGTCTGGAGTCCTTGACATAGAGACACAGTGCAGACGAGGTTTTATAGTCCATAAACATTTTACTAGCACGACCTTGGGTAGGGTCTGCAATGAGGTCGTTGCACCCAGTTTTACCGCTATTTTGGTAGGCCCCGGTATTTGGTTATGATTAGATGGGGACGAAGTGTTTCCATTTGTTGGTACCAGTGTGTTAGTGGTGTCTATTATTAGGTACTATTTTTATTAGGCACACACATTTATTGGTACGGGATTCATGTAAAATTACGTCATGGTATTTTATATGAAGTTTTTTCCTATTTAGATTATAGTCAGTTCACGTGCGCTACAGTATAAAAGAGTTTAATGTCTTCGAAGTAAAAATACGTATGACTACCGATATAGGTATGTACTTAAGTGCAAGAAAAATTGGGATAAATATATTTCATTTAACACCCAGTGGGCAGGCTTTAAACGAATTTATCGCCAACGTCCCGTTTGAAGACGGCTATTTGAAACACTTATTTTTCAATGTAAGAGAGTAACAATTTTTTACCTTCTTAATGGCAATCCGTTAACTTTTTTACATGAAAGAACAATATATTACCTGCTTGGTGTTTATAAAAAATGTATAGAAGATGCTTTGTTTACATTCTTAAAGAGTACTTTCCTAGAAATGTTAAAAGCGTTCGCGTCAAAATAACGGGCGAGCCGAAACAAAAGTTCTTTGTGTTTTCAATAGAAGGGTTGTTTTTCTTTCGAAAGCAATAAAAGGGTTTGAGGAGTGACTTTGTTACCCTTTCTTTGTTTATTGTTCTTTTTACGACGATATATTGCGCAAAGTGCCGTTTTGCGCAATATTGTTTAAATTTCCTGGCGTCCTTTGTCCGGCGTTGACCACGAGACTTTAGAAAGAGTTTTAAAAAACCGTACTTTTGTTGTAATACTTGAACCCCTTTCAGTGAATATTGAGACTGTTATGAGTGTAATATCGAACGCTATATACGTCAGACGTGACTTCGTGTTTTAAAAATGTGAACTGTGTTTTAGTTGAGTTCTTAAAATGTGTTTGAAGTTTAAATTGCAAGTTTATTAGACAGAGTGCGCAACTGTGATGACAGGTAATTATTGCATTACAGTAATTATAAGACACTTCTGGAGGCCTACGAAGATTGTTAAACACTTAAAATCACAATTTTCTCTTAAACAATTTCAAACAAAAAATACATAAACATAAAGCAAACGGAACAATATCATCACATCTAAATTTAAAAATCCAATCTCAGCGTGGAATCAGAGTCGAGTCCCGACATTCCTTCTTTTTATCCTCCCGAGTTTCTTATCCTACACGACATAAATCGCATCGACCCGTATAACTCTCTGCGACCATTAAAAAGATAAACAACTTAATATAGGTATAATAATAAACAAGACGAAGCCAAGCCGCTCCGACTTAGTTAGATCCCCGTACACACCGTTCATAATTTTATTTATTCACGAAACCGTAAATATCTGTAGAAATAATTCCGAAGGCTCTTTGCGGGGATTAAGGGAGCGATGCGGCCCTGAGAAAATTATATTCGGCCATAACAGTTATCATGCATCACCTGGAGGAAGCTTAATGTGCCTTTTCGCAATCTCGAGGGCGGCGCGGGAGACGCTGAGCGCAAATTACTTTTTCAAAGTATTTACATGTAAATAGAGCTGGTGTTTCGAACTTTGCGGTGTTGTATGGCGCTTCCGCGTGTCTGTGTTGCGTTGGCTTAACGTATGTTGTGAATTAACGCGGTGATTGTAGAGTAGTTTGTTTTTGAACGGCTCCAATGCGTTGGTGCGTAGAATTTGCGATTGAGTTGCGTAGAAGCGGATCGATTTACGTTTATTTTCCTTGTATTCTGTAGTGAAACTGTCATAGTAGTTAGCCACTAATATAGTATCTACGAGACTTACGATGAATAGGTATATTTAAACAAAACCTGTATTTCGAATGTCAAATATCCAGTTTCTATGGGCAAAAACGAATCAGTTTGCTTACCAGTGGTAGCATTTTTTTATTGTCAAACTAGACATAAATGGATTTGTAAACTAATTTGCCCCGTGATAGCTACTACTAACTAATGCAAAGCTATGATCTGATAGCATAAATATCCATTTGCTTCGTTATTGGTAAAGATACAAGAGTCTTAATATCATTACCAATAACGCTCGGTTTTCTATAGGAACCAGCCATATTGGCCGTACCTAAACCACAAAATTATTCATACCTACATTCATAGCTGAATAAATCTGGCCCTTCCTCTCAACATACAGGGTACTCCAAATTTGCAATTCACCAAAAACTCTTTAAGGTGATATCGTTTAAAAAGCACGCCCTATACATAAACCCTGTATAATTATCATCCATTCTACTTATAAACTTTCATAACGGCCTATACGTCGACTTAACCTCTACTTTCGGGGTTCGGGCGGGTGGCCACCCTGGGGTAAAACCCACCCTCGCCTTATAATGGGCGTCTAAGAAAAACGGGTGCACGGTTCAGAATAGAAAATGCTCGTTTGGAAATAGCTTCGGTGGAAAGCTAGCGATTTATTTGTGTTACGGGATACGCTCGGAAAATATCCGAGAGCGGATTTTTAATGGCGCCATTGTTTCTATTTTAAACGCGGCGTGCGAATGGAATACTTAAGTTTGAGACGCCTCTTTGTTACGTTGTGTGTACCGAACCTGCAATTTTTGAATATTGTCATGATTCAGAAAGGATTCTGTAAAATTACTGTTGTAAATTAGAAAACAGAGTTCTATGGAAGACGAGGGGGCACTTAGATACCCTAAATATAGTCCATAATTCTTTTATCTAGAAGATTTATGTAGGATTATTTACACGCATATTGTATTTTTAGTAATTATTTAGACTTGCCGTACTAGGTATAAACCTAAATTCAAAACAAAAAGAAAAAAGTTTTGTTTATCTTTTAAAGCTTTACAAAATAATCCTTTAGATAGAACTGTTAGCAAATTTTATATGGACTGTATAATATTAAGCATTATTATCAATGCTAGGTGGCAATAGAATATCTCAATAATGTATTACCTATTTTGAAATGTATAGAAAGTCTAGAAATTCTCAACTCGGAACAAAACTACGAAACACCACAATAATAGTAAAATGTTTCCAATTTATATTTTGTAAGTAATATATTCTTACGAAAATACATAAGAGAAGAACAAAAAGTTATAACTACGTCTTATACACATAAATGTCATTAATATGAAAGCTAAGCGCGGAGCTCAACGGTGCCTATCTCGCGATTCCACGCGCGCTGCCTTTTTACACCACATTATAAGCCCCAATATTAGCTCAGTATTTCACTTATAATTCGCTTTCTGACGGAGAGGGCGCGCGTGCTCTGGGACGCAGGTGCGCTGCAAATGTGACTGTGTGCACTAAGCTTAAGTTTTGCTGATTCATACCAAAAAAATATAAACGGCGGGAAAAAAGAAAACTTCTCTTAATTGAACAATAAAACACTCGTTTGTCGATGTCATATCCAATCAACCTATTGTACTGAAGACTATCATTATTCACTATTATTTCTATATAAATTGAACCGTTAATAATTTTTAATGGGCTATCTACTTACCTATTTTAAATAAGTATAACATGCCGCCGTCTTAAATTATTGTTTTAAAAACAACTAAAAATAATATATTTTCAAAAGATACGTAATCGGTGAGACGTCATTTTTTATCTCCGGAAGAGATAAAAATGTCTAAAAATAATGAACTAATAACATACCCAAAGCTTTCGAGCTAAAGCAAAATATATTAGTAGGCAAGTAACACATCGTTCCGGCGGTATAATGAACATGGCTCCCTCTAGCGGGGGCCATTAATCAACCCCCTTGCACCCGCACACCCCAAGCTCCTCCGAACTGAGATCCCCTCAAAAAAGCCCCCTCTCTCCCCCCGCCCGCTTAGAATGTTTCCAATTCATCACGAGACCCCGCCCTTGACAACTCTATATGAGAATGCCGCGGTCCGAAAGACCCGTATCGCCGCCCCTTGTACCCTACAGAGAGAACCGACAAGGTACTTTTAGACCGCGCCGGTCTCAAAGTCCCTGCTCGTGTGTAGAAGGGTTTGTTCGTAAAAACGATCATGGACTTTTGGATACGTGAGTGTATTTTCTTGTAATATCAACTCGCTTGTATGGCGGCCATTACAAATAAATTTCACCTTACCTTTATTTTTTAACGCAGATTCGATGTTGTTTCGTCGCGTTTCCACTCGTTAGAAATTGTATAATAGCTATGCACACTGGGAATTTTAATTAACGAAGAAGTTAACATTTGCGTTGCTATTGAATTTCAATGATCGTGACTGGTTTTTTTTATATATTAATTAAGGAATACTTTTTGTTCGGGCGTCGATCTACATTTTAGAAGCATTTTGATAAATTGATAATAAGTCATAGTATTTGCTCCCTGGGTACATTTAAACAACATAATATTATGTACTTTCCTGACACTATTACTTAGGTAGTTTATCGTCGGTCACCAATACCAGTTCTAGTAGTATCCAGAAAATATTTTTCTTGTCTTTATAACAATATTTTAGTAAAGGCTTCGACAATATTCTTTTTGTTTGCCAATTTTTTTTCTTCTAAAAGGATGTCTTTTTATTTCAGGCTATTGATTAGCCACGTCGTATTGCTGTCGAAAAATAACACACTGGAATAACAAATTCGTCATCCAAGGAAAATGAACGCTGGCGGCATCGTTCTTCAAAGTTTGGCGTCGGTGTCTACGGCGAAGACTCGTGTTCACCAATGGACTTCTATGGACTGTTAGATATGGTTTATGATTTCTCCTTTATTTTCTAGATTGTAGGAAATTATTAATTTTGATCTTGTTTTATTTCAAAATTGTAAAGTAACATAGCAGTTCCCACTTCAATGTTTCCTTCTTCGTAACGTTGTGGACGTTTGTAGGCCTAGCAAGCACGTTTGACGTTATAGTACTGCTAATGTTAGAGAATTTTGAATCTAAAATACCTACAACTGTCCTATAACATTTTGCTTATTTTTTTTGCGTTATGCACAATTTGTATTACACATAGATATGACTAAAGTTTTCAATTTAATTAAATAGTTGTGCGGAACGAGTATTTCCGAATCAAAATTCACTTACATTAACGATACCTTTACGTTTTAAACTCGACAGCATTCGTAATAAGCCTACTGTCTGATTTTGTTCAGTATTTTTCATCGGCAGTGTGCTTATTTGAAGCCTTCTTTTTAGGTACCTAAGGTGCCGTGGCGAAGGCTCCATACAACTCGATTCCTATCGGCTTCCCTTTCGAAATATGGCAAATACTAGTATATGTTATTTTCAATTATCATTTAAACAAATAATTATTTACGAAGTTACATTGCAGGTATAACATTTGCTTATGAAAGTAACAATCAAAGAAATAAGTTATAATATATTTTTGAGTTTGGTCCGGCTTCCCTTTTAAGAAAATTCACCTTTCGCCACTGCTAAGGTGAGTAGGTATACGTCTTTATTTTGCACCAGTAGCAAGAGTAACTAGAGAATAATTAAATAGGAAAACCTCTTGAATAAAGTTTCTTTCCCATGTAAGCACTTAACTGAACTTATATATACTATAGTATATGCACTAGGTCAGGCGGAGCGCTCGACAGTCGCAGTTTAATTGCTTTGCACATTAAACGCGTATAAATTAGTATTCATTGCCGGCCATTGAGCTCAACTGTGTAGTATATATATACTTGTATACAATCTATTGTTTAGATAATTATCGGGCGGAATATTCATTGGAACGATTTGATGATGTTTTTGGTATCGATAAATAGGTAAGTACTTATAGGCCTCGTTTTGTTAGTCCACTGCGTATTTTGATTTATTATTAATATTATAGGAACTGTTATAAATTATAATATAATACATAACTTATAATACATCTACAAAAAATACTAACCGGTAGTAAGTTTTAATATTAGATCCTAAAGAAAAACACGGAAACTGTTAGGCAAAATTTCTAATAACATAAGCAATACTAGGCCTTTAGATCTGAATTGTCTGAGAGAAAATGTATGTTTGCTAATTTTTATTTCACCTAGATAATTATTTTATTCAAAAATCATATGCTGTCGTCATAAACAGCTATTAAAACCATATTGAAAAATGTGCACACTGCCTATGTTCGGATACTTATTACCCAAAAAAATTAACTAAAGAAATCCAAGCTGCGTACAAAATAAAGGCTTTTTGCCAACAATGAGGCTTCTAACGTAGTCAGGAAAGAGACAAAAGAAAAACTTGAATAACTTAAAGAAGTAAGTGGTGGTGCAATTTACTTAGAGCCGACGGGAAACGATTGAATGTACAGCGGAACTTTGTCACATGTGAATTGTGGGAGACTGAGAAATTATTGTAAGTAACAGGTAGAGGGTTAAAATATTTTTAGAAATCTATACTTCTATACTAATATCATAAAGAGGAAAGGTTTGTTTTTTGTATGTAACGAATAAACTTAAAAACTACAGGACCGATTTAAAAAAATATTTTGCCGTTAGATAGCTACATTATCACTGAATAACATAAGCTATATTTATTACTGGAATAAAACTTCTTACGCGGGCGGAGCCGTGAAGACACAGCTAGTAAGGTATAATTTTAGAAATGGTGATAGCAAATACTGAATTATTTGCATGGCAGGTGTATGTAGGTATAAGTAAAAATCTAGAGCATACTACGGACACCTACTGAAAGTCGAAACATTTAGTCTTGAATATTTACTTTGGAATTCTGTCTCTTCCTAAGTACCCTACTTAGAAATAAATAGAATATTTAGATAGGAAATCTATCTAATTCTATATAAAGTAAATTATATAAGCCCACTGTGTTATTGTTGCATCCGTAAGTAGTTAAAATCATGGCATTGTGAATTCTATGAGCGCTTTAATTTATTTATTTACCTACTGTTCAAGTTTTCCAAAATAGAAATATATTTTAGATAAAACAAATATTTTTTTTTTCCAACAAAATCAGTAGTAGAATTAATAAACTATCAGTTTACAACCAATAAGCAATAACAATAAGCATTTACGTATAAAGAAACCATCGGACCAAATGATCATCAACGAAACGCTTCAAATGTCAAAGAAAGTAGGTGTTTGATCTCCACATCCAACGTTATAGTTCATAAAACGTAATCTTTAACTCGAATCTTAAATTATCACGCCATAAACAAGTCATCAAATCAAACATCAGGATCATTCTATTCTATAAACGAATGAA
The DNA here is from genome assembly GCA_910594945.2 of Amphipyra berbera. NCBI lineage: Eukaryota > Metazoa > Arthropoda > Insecta > Lepidoptera > Noctuidae > Amphipyra > Amphipyra berbera. The sequence goes on from OU343128.1 coordinate 19,867,400, forward strand.
ATGTACAATATTATTAGTATATGCGCATTTCGGTAACTATTTACATAATAAAAAACTTGAAGTGTAGGTGTTACAGCGTTTTTATATCGGTACAAACGGGTTTGGGGTCTATTTCGAACGGGCGTACGCCTACTTAGTTCAGAAATAAAACGAGCCATTACAAATCGTTTCCAAAACACTTTCAGTAATGAGTACGATCGTAAGTTCAACCAGTAAATTACACAAATGCTATCTCCGATTGTTTGGTACAAGATGTAAGAGGAAGCGGGTTGACTTAGATCAATGGTACTTTCATGAGAACCCTACTTGGGCTTCATAGGGTTACACATACAACAGGGTTACAATATTTAGACCTGTAGCTTCTTGCTGGCAAATTATATTTTATATTCAATAAATAGTTTTAATTTTTTTTAATGTTATTAGGTTTGAAATGAAAAACTGTATTCAGGTTAAATCAAAAACTACATATTAATGTATAGGTACCCAATAGTATACTCCGTGTAAGTTTAAAAGCTAGGCAATTTTTTTAGGGAAGCTAAACTAACTTTCAGGTATTTGCTTACATATATTAACATGACTTAACATAACAGCGAAATAGGGGGGTGACGTACACCTCTGCCCAATCCTTTGTCCCGAACACAGGCGTGATGTTGTTACATTAACAAAAAAAATTTGAGGTATGTACCTGATAGACAAAACTGTCTTATAACACTTTCCCATACAAATCGACAAACTGATTGATAACTTTAGAATAACTGGTGTCTGTTATGATGACCATCATAGAAAGTTCTCCTAGCCAGTAAATATGCATGTGTATACTCCTAGATTCTATTCCAAATATATTTTTTTAAATATCGCTTATCTGTCAACCTATGCAAATGTTTTGATTAAGACATTTACAACAATCGCTTTCAGCTTCATACTTGCACCAAGATGCAAGAACAGCACCAGTGCGGGACTAGTTTATTCGCAATAAAGAAAGTGGAATCCCGGGTTGCTCTCCAATTACCGGGATATACGCGGCAATCCCGGTGACGTGTGGCCTAGTCCCGGGTACGGCCCGGCAATTATACATATTGCCAGCATTGCCGACCCCCGTTCCGATATATCGCAAACGTGGCACGACTCGAAAAACTATGGATTTGTTTTTATTAGTAGATAGTAGTTTTATTGAGTCAACAACTATAATAAAGTATTTACGTGTAGGTATACTTTGTAGAAGAACGTGTAATGAGTATTACAATACAAGAACCATCTATTTGACGCAAAACTTAATTATATTACAAGTTCTTGCAAAAATAGCTAATGTCTACTCAAAACATGTACCTGTTTTATGAGGAAAAGTTGTACAATTTCAGACAAGGCTAAAACCTGAATTATGTCTTGTCAATGATTAACATTTAAATTATTATTTAATTCTATGAGTTACGGTTCTTGTCAAACCTACAGATATGTCACTGATTTAATCGTAATTTAAAAGCAGTGTTCCTAATCTCAACCATTTTAAATTCATTGATGTAGTAAATATACGTAAACTGCCATTTTAATCTTATAACCATCATATTTATTTAGATCCATAGCTTTGAGTTGATACCATAGTTAATCTTTATTTACACATTTATGTAAATTATTGTAAAATAATAATATAAATTTTATGTTAAAAATTTACCTTGACTGATGTTCACAATTTTCTTTCCGAGATTTACGTAGAACAATCGGACCTAATATTAGATTATACCAAAACCGAATGAAAATCAATCTATTTTCGCCCACAAATGTCGTCAGGGCAATACCGATAGTCGTTTATTTCCCGGATCGTCTTTCCGTACGCACGTCCTCTTAACCCCCCGACGGCGATGCGGGACAGGCAGGCCCCCGAGTGTGCCCGCGGGACGCATACACTAGTTTTTCCAAGCATATCTTATTGCTCTTTTGTTGATACCCAGGGCCGTTAGTTTCATCGCCCGGGGTTCACGGGCCGAGTCCCGGCATCGCGGGATTTTGTCACTCAGATATAAGTAGAATAATGGAATTTATAAATGTTTGATCTTATAATTGAAGCCCAACTTTTTTGTAGAGTATTTCTGTTATCATCGGCTAATATTTGTAATTACTGTAAAATATACAAACAACAAAATGAATGAATTACATTTTCATAAATTAACAATAATTTTAGTGGAGCTCTAGATCTGCATTAAAACAATTATTCTGGGACATTCCGCCTGAGAGCCGGATTTGGAAAGGATTAAAACATGCAAATCAAACAAGTACCTATTCCAACATTGGGGATGGCCCCTACGAACTGCGACCCTTCTTGTCTTATTTATTCATCCGAGTTGGAAAAAAATGTTGTTTTGTTTACTCCCCATTCCGCGGGGGAGGTCAGAAATACGCTCCAAAAGCAAGTCTGCCGATTTATTATGTAACACAAGAAGATATTTTTGCTTGTTTTGTTACTATAAATCTAACGGTGTAATGGTGCCTAGTTCGCGAACTTTGCTTTTTGCATTCCATATATTATTTAAGGATGAAAAATGTAATGTGTAGGTACACCTTTGCCCTAGCATAAGTTGTGTGTTTGACTAGGTACTTATTTATTTTGGAGCCATTTTGGACACCGAACTTTATTTTCCAAGTGTAAAATACCCAAAATATATATTTGTAAAGTTACGTAGTAACAATTTGTATTAAAAAGCCAACCCGTACGGTTTTATTGCTAATAATGATGCAATTAATTGAATTAATTACTGGTCCATATACAGGCGTAACACGTACCGTTACTGATAAAATTATGAGTAAAAATAAATATTAAATACTTGTTATTTTTATTTAACAATGTGGACATTTAATAGTTAAAGTCGCCGTCCATGTAAACATGGATTTAACTCACGCCGTTATCTCCACTTTTATACTTAGAATGTAAAGAAAGAAAACGCTGAAAGAATAATATTTTAGTTGGAACAGATATTTATCGAGTTTTTGTGGAACTATTTTAGTTGCCCTAAAGGAAACGAAATCTCGATTTATTCTTTAGTACCGATATAATTTTAGGAAGTTTCTGTAGCGAACTGTTAGATGGGTTCTTTATATATTCAATATTTTTTTGTTCAAGCATCGTGATATTTTAAAGTGTTTAGACTCGATTTTACCAACATCGGATAGCGTTTATCCGAGGAATAAGTTTGACGTTTTGACAGAATGCTTATACAAAAGCTGTCAAAAATGTCATAACGTCAAAATTATTCCTGAGATAAAAGTTATCCGACGTTGGTGAAATCGGCACATAATAATGCAAGATATTTAAACAAAAAATTTATGAATTGATTTGAAAGTTACTTTTTAGAAGATAAAATAAACAAAGGCAGACTGCAGTCAATCTTGGAAAGTTCTCAAGTAAAACCCGGCTGATGTATTCAGCATGAGAGCAAACTCAGCGCTGCTAGGCGGCAGCAAGGGATAAAACGGCATTCTCAGCTTAGCCAAACTCCGTCTTGCATCTCCAATGTTATCTTAGCTTGCACCGTTTCCCAACATAGCTCAGAATAAAATCGTTTTACTTACATAACACAGAAAGGTATACAATCTGAAATTACATCTATTGTTACTATTCTAATATAAAATTAAATTCCGAGCCGTTCATTCCTCGTAACAAACGTTTCTTATTTAATTTTCTTTGAAAGAACATTTTTGAGCGTCGCTGGCTTCTTTTATTCCACCCCAACGCTACCCTTTTTAAGGGGATTTCTTTATGTTGTGAGAGCTCATTCATAGCGTCCATCAAGACGATTCCAGCCATCGTTACGGTCTCGGCAAATGTACCGAAATCATCGCTTCACTGCCGAACGCCAGTCGGTGTGGTGTACGGACATATTGTACGTACCTACCTAACCTAGTAGATATTGTAATCAGTAGATAGTAGGGTATATTTGATTCAATTTGGACTTTCGGTTCCGGAATGAAATCACTGAGTAACTTGTACGGGATGTTTGTACGTCCCCGGGTTGATTTTGTGCGAATTCTTTTTGTTAGTTCCAAGGAAATATGTTTGAGTTTTGTTATTTCTAGAGTTTGCTTGTGAACTTTATTTGTGTCATCGTAGTAGTTCCAAGTTAATATAAACTATTCGACTTACCATATTACCGCAACATCTTTTGCTTATTTATACTCGATAGCGTTTAACTTTCTTTATTTTATTTCTACAACAAAGAACAGTTGCTAATAATAAGATTTACTTAAGTTATAAAAGAGACATTGCATACATAGATACAAACAAACATAACAAAAGTGCAAGAGTGTGCATCAGGAAGCTTTTTAATAATTTAAATTCAAATATTCCAAGTCTCAAAGTAGAAATGTTCCGACAGAGCTTGTGGACATTTTGCGGGTAGAAATTTTGTTTTAATAAAGGCCCTATTGCGACCACCGCAGCCGTCGCAACGTTGATATTACAGACGACGAACACCCACTAATGTCCTCTTTTCATATTACGCTGAAGCATTATTATGTGCTTAGGGTTGACAATCTCTGGCTTATGCCGTGTCTGAGATCAAAGTAAGGAATTATGGTTGAGTAGAATACTTGTACTTGTTTAAACATTTCAGTATTTTCGTGTTGGATTTTTCTCTCCGGGCCATATTTTTGATTTTTCGGTATTTTGTTGAAATGTTCATAGATTGTTCTGTACCTATTTAAACTTATAAATACATAGGGGCTCACTTAATTAAGACTTTGAAACCCATAACTGTAACAACATTAACTGCAACCACACATACCGAAACATTTAGTCAACCCTCGTAAATGAGGCGTACAAACAAAATAATGTAGTGCAGGTCCGTAGGTCCCAATGACCACCGCGTGTTGTGCCCGCAGAGAATGTTGGCAATTAAGATTGGCGACTCCCTACGTAGTTAATCCGAAAATACGTGCGTTGGGTGTTTATTGACTGCCGTCGGCGTTTACAGGTTGGTTTGTTTTGAGGAGAAAAATGGGGGTTCAACTGTTTAGACAATGAAAATGGCTTACGCAAGGTAGCCCCCTACGCATTAAACACACATTATTAATATTAATGGTGCTTTGTTCCTATTTCATATGTATGAGAAGTATCTATAATTAACATTTAATTGCTTTGTAAACATCTCAGTATCTGTCTTCTCTAAAGTTTATCGCTAATTACATGTCGTAATCGTTCTGAAAGATCTTAATCCTAAAGCTACTTGCTTAATCAACTCCAAATTGCTAAAGATCCTTAAAAGCGAAAAAAACTTCAAGAAGTAATTACCTATTTAAAAAGTTAACAAGTAGAACTCAGTGAAAATCGTGAGTACCTAATAAGGGGCATAGAGTAGAGGCTCCGGTCCGGCACGTCGGCTTTATGGACCGTTAGTGCTACTGAAATCAATAAAAGTACCGGAATGTACCGCACATGCGCGTTCGAGACACCCACTGCCACTGACTCAGCTACATTCATTTTATAGCCACTTGTATTTGTGTCTATGGCCATTTTGTACTCTTTACTGTTGACGGAGTAAAAAAAGAAGGGAAAAATTAATTGGCGCGGGTCGTAAATACCGCCAGCGGTAACGCAGGGTTGACTTTTGTTGGATAATTGAATGTTTTAGTAACTTTTATGTGTATGTTTTTGTCGATTGTTCTTTAGTCTTTATAGCCGATAGCTTTCCATAATATTGTGTAAAAGCTGATTACGTCAAAGAACACTATAGTATCCACGATAAACTATCGTGAAAGGTTAATGGTGTACGGCAGTTAGTCCATGTTAGTTTTGGGGACGACGTTATGGGACTATAGATTACCATAACCCTCTCGTAGTAAACACATCTAACACTTCATTCTAAAGTTGACTCTATTGTAGGGTAGCAAAGTAAACGAAGGGATTCTAATGTAAAAAGAATGTCTGAAATTACAATAAATAAGAAAATCCCATCTCAGTGAATTTATTTTCTTAAGGAGACACGTGTACCATACGTACTGTGAATGTCACTTCGTTATTATTAATAACTGTCCGTAAGAGGCTGTACATATAATGTATTCCTAATAAATTTTAAAGTTACAATACGCATCAAGGGAATTTAGTATTTATTTTTCAGGTAACAAGGTTCAACTGATAGGTAAATGTAACTTAGTATTGGAAAATTATTTGGAGAATCTTTTTATTTATTGCACGGATAGAACGACCGGTAAGCAAGAATAGATGGGACTTCAAGCTGTGACTAATGGATGCTGCTTTCATACAATCTTGTATAAGTTAACATTAGTTTGAATTTATCGCACAATGAAGATATCTCAGCTCCGCCCACCGAAACCGATTAATTGGGTGTTTTATCTTATAAAAACTTCGGTGCTCGGAATTTACTGATCAAATAATTTATTAATATACATTTCGATGAACTTTTACATGTTAATAAAGTAATTTTTCTTCGATTTTTAGACGCCCGAACCGTAATAATTATAAATTTGTCGGACGCGTTTAAAATGGACTTTAGTAACACTACCAATTTAGGGTCATAAAATGCTTTCACTAAAACATATCAGTCGCCGTAACGAGAAGTATAAATCACGGCTGTGGGAAAATTTACGAACTTAACGATTTACAACGAACATTTTACGAGACTTTTATGAACTGTCCGACCATCAAATACGTTTTATTATTAAATCACTATTCGTTAACAATTTCCCGAGCATCAGCCATCAACGACAAAGCTGATATGGCTTTTAACGGCACGACAATTAATTAAAAAGGCATAAACGCCACTTTTATACACGGAGAGCCTATAAAGACTAACTTTTATGCGTCGTAAACGCGATTGCCTGACCCTGACGACTTCGATACCGCGGCTTTAGGGGGCCACACTGATATGTTTGAAGGATCTCAGGAATGTAAGTAAACACCGGAAATGTTTTAGGAAGAAAATGTTTTAGTTTGGAACAACATTAAAACTGCGATTCTAATTCGTTTGTATAGGTTATTTTAGATAATAACATAGTGTAATGTGACTATTGAGATTTAAAGCTATCCCTATGTACTTAAATAAAGGTAGCAATTTACATAATTTAGCAATGTCAAGAATACCTAAGCTCAAATATTTTCACTTGACCCGAATCCCCGGCGATTTCAGACTCCATTAATACGAAATATAAGTCGATAAAAAAAGGATTTCTTTCGTATTCAATAGCGTCATACAAGCCTCCTAGTTTCTAAGGAGTCTTGTCTATGAAAGAAGGACACGTCGACCAGGCCATAACATTAAATCACGAAGATACTAAGAAGGAGCACAAACATCACATAAAAGCTATTCCGATCAAAAGCTGAATGTCTCAGGAGGCGAATAAAAGAGATTTATTTGCCTCCCCCAAAGGAAACTCCGAATGAAAATTGTGAGATTTTTTAAATAAACCATTAGAGAAAAAGTTCCGGGCCATTTGAGGCGGTTTATTGTGCCACTATCGGGCGCCATTGTTGACTGCAACGTAGCTTTTAATACCTCGTGGCGCAGAAGTGACTCGAAAGACGATGTTACGTAATTGATCATAGGTACGAATATTTTTATGTTAATATTGTGTATATTTTTGTTTAAATGTAAAGGAAACGGAAGACAAGTCTAGTATATGCAGCAGAACCTTTCTGAGAGTTTTCGATTAGAAATAAAAAGCGCATGGTAAACAAATTTTTAGTTTTCATATTATCACCCATTTCCCGATAATCATTCACTGATTATTTGAAATGGATGTTTACTAGTTAATTTGATCATACATTCTTATTTATTTATAATCATCATAATTAAATTTTACTTTCTATTATTAGACTTAAAGCTGTCACCACCATGCTTGGAAGACGCAAAGATGGTAATAAGTTTTTTATTTAAACTACAGTAATTATAATTATTAAATAAATGCACTACATTGTGTGCATGTTATCGTAGGTTTATTAGTTATTTTTATTACCTGTCACTTGAATAAATTTATAGCAAGTGTCATAAAACGCTTAATTACTTAATTACGTGACTATGAACCGAAACATGACGTTTCGTGTAGATTTATGACCTCGATAATCGTGCAGCACGCTTTCTACGTCTAAGGGAAAATCATAACGTTAAAAATGAAAATTATTTTAATCATAATAAATTCCCGTTTATTTTGATGCTTATGTCTAGCTGAAGACTACTAATAGGTAGTATTTTCTAAAATTTAAATCGTGATTTGTAATGTCTATGTACATTTTTTGCAATTATGGTACAATTTTGTACCAAAGCTTTTAACACATCTAGTAGTTAAGTTATCCATACATCTTTGTATTTGACTCTAGTCGAGATTTGCCTCCAAGTTATATCTCTGAAATGGAGTGTTTGTAACTATTAATTTTTATATCCAACCGCATCCTTTGATCTTACACGATAAATAAATTGCTTTATAAGAAAATTATGAAACGGATAAAAATTGTATATTAAAAACTTAACACTTCTAATTTAAGAATCACTTTGTATGTAAATGTGTGTTGTTAAATATTTTTAATGTTTCCTAGGGATGATGTATTTGATTGTACTCACTGATAATATTCAAATTTGGAACATAGTGTTATAATGAAGTGATAAATATGAATTTGGGAGGGAACAGTTATGTGTTATTCACCTGAGCCCATTATAGTGACTTTAAGTAGACTTTTTACTATTGTTATGATGTTTGTTAGTAGTTCTGTTAAATTAATGAGTTTTATGGTTGCATTTTAACTAGAGAATGGAAAGCAAATGTGATTTAATTAACCCCTTACTACATACAGTTATGTACTTATTCATTTTATGTCGGCGTATTACATATTTTCTAGGGCGGGTTTTGTTCTTTATCACACCATATTTTTTAAGATTAGTCTAAACATACAGCATGTTCGAAAATATTCTTTTGTTTATAAAACACAGTGCCAATTGACACGTAGAATTGGCAAAGAAAAGACATATTTTACAATGAACTCGTAATGATCAGTATTATTTTAATTGATATTTCTTGAAAACCGCAGTATTGCTGTATTCAAAGTTATGATCATGAGTAAAAGACTTTATGTGCAATTACTTTTATTTCTCAATTGCAAGCTGCCAATTACGCGCGATAAGAAAATAAAAATATACCTATATTCAAAAAAAGAAGATGTACGAAAACATTGTTTTTCTTTTTGTTCACCGTCGTCCATTCTTACGTGGGAGTACGTGAAAAAAACTAGAACTGTGTTTGACTTGCGTCTGCGCGTAGTAGTGCAACGCCACTGCCGCACCACGTCACAAGAATGAGTATCGCTCCGTATATTTACTATAGTCCGACCGGATAACTCAATCCTCGCCCGCGACGTTACAGGGACGCGGGGGATGACGACTAAAAGATGATTTCCAACAAACGGCTTGCATCGCATCGGATCGGAAAGAATACGGACGGATGCGAGCCGTTTGTTGGAAATCATCTTTTAGTCGTCATCTCCCGCGTCCCTGTAACGTCGCGGGCGAGGACTAAGTTATCTTGTCGGTCTATAGACACGAATGGCATGACAATACCAGGTCGATTCTCGCATATTATGTGAGTCACACACATACACACATAACATCACGCCTGTATTCCCCGAAGGGTTGGGCAGAGGTGTATAGTAACACCCTCATTTCGCCATTATGTTTAAGTTACATGTAATAGGAGGCGAGCCTATTGCCATCAGCCGGCTCAAATCCAAACACCGCGCTGTGCTATTATGGAATTCCACACGGAAAAACCCTATAATACTTTGCCCAACCTGGGGATCGAACCCAGGACCTCACGATCAGTTGTCGCTCTTACCACTACTAGACCAACAAGGCAGTCATTTTGTGTCACTCCGCATAAAACCTGCAATCTGCAATAGGTTGAAATGTCTTGATAATAATTAAATCACAACTATGGCTAATTACAGTGTGATTGCAACACCATGAAACTGTATTCCTCAATCCTCATACGACCATAAAAAATACCTTAATACTACCAAACGTTATTTTTCGTGCCAACAGATTTATTTCGGAGGGTAGTCGTATTTATTTGTGGAAGCAGTCAGTCAGGGGTAGCGGGTGCTCTGGGGGGAAATGGCAAACAGAGGAAACGGATCTGGCGAACTTTCCCGGGCAACCGGCGAAAGGGAGATCGGGCATCCGGTTTAGATGGGGTAACTGTGTATTTTGGGGTGCGGAGGACATTTTTTTTGTTTTATTTTCTTTTAATTGCTTGTGCAGTTTGTTGTGAGAATCGTTTTATTGTATAGACTTGTATCGACCTAAAGCAATGTTTAGCAATAGATTTTATTGGATGTATGCGTTTAGATTTTGTCTGCTGTCTTTATGTATGACATTTAATTTATTATCAGTGTATTACCTACACTTGCTATTGCCATAAATTGGCACAAATTCAAACTCTGGGCTGCTACTGAGGAATTCCACACGGAAACACTCAATAACACTTTGCCCGACCTGGGGATCGAACCCAAGACCTAACGATCAGTAGTCGCGAATAGAATTATTTTTTCTCATATAATTCCAAAGTTATCTCGTGACAAAGAAAAGAAGAGGCCGGGCCATTTCTAAGACGAGGACAATAGAACTAACGTTCTAACATACCAACACAATAAATGTCTACCTAGACAGTTTCTTATATAAACAGAAAGTCCACTAACTCACTCTAAGGTCAACTACAAGAAAAACAATGTCCACCCTACCTCCTGATATATTTATATGCATTAATACCGCTTTATAGCAGTGAGATAAGCATAAATCTCAGTAGGCGGACCGCGACGTATTTCCCACTTTATTGTTATATGTATTTATTTATGAAAGAGTCTGAGTAAACGTAAAAAGATAAACATTTCGCTCTACTTTGTTTTGTAACCTTTTTGTTTGGAAATGTGCGGTGGGTGGAAATGGGTGCCAATTAATTTATTGTCAATTTTGGACTGTTTATTTCGTTTTTTAATTCTTCTCTTGTATCAAGAATAGCTCATGCCATTGTGAAGAGATTAGCCAGTCAGCGAGGATAATAGCTACCCAGGGTGCGCTCGACGTACAGTTTAAGCATCGTCACTTGTGGATGCTCTTTTAATGCACCCCAAATCTTTAATAAGAGTTGAGGTAAAACTGCTATTGCGTAGCATTAAAAAATCTCGTAATAAAGCTAATGGTATCCTTGCAAAAGAAAACTAGAAAATAAAATTTTACATTTCTTTTTTTTTAATTTTGCCCCACACTAGGATTTCTCCTGTATCGTGGGTGCATTTACAAACACAAATCTTCACACGCACAAACATCCAGACCCGGAACAACTATCTGTAGGTCATACAAATATTTGTTCCGTGCGGGAAACGAACCCACGACCCGTAGGGCAGAAGCCGATCGCTCAGCCACTGCACCAAACGTGTCGTTTCGACACGAGCTGTTCGAGAATGGCATATGCCAAGTTGAAAAGATTAGCCAGTCAGTTAGGTTGGTAGCGAAGCTGATTGTCCAGAGAGCGCCAGATGTACGTCGTCATTCTTGGAGGCTCTTTTAATGCACCCCATAACTTTCCTATGAGTTGAGGTGACTGCTAATGCATCTGCCGGGGTTGCGGTGCATGCAATAGCGAATCCCGTGACCCCGACCATAGGTTACAAGGAGAAACACCGTAGGTTTTTAGGCGGTAAGAGTCTAGTAAACCCCCTTGCCTTCCCCGGGCGAGGGACATCCTTGAGGATGTTACCAAACAAAAAAAAAAACGACTCCTAATGCGTAACATTAATAAAAATCTTTTTCACAAAATAAAACCGACTTCAAATTACCTATCTCCGAAGTTCTTCATCAGATCTTCACAAAATTTAAATGGGACTACTTCAGAAGAATACTCTTTCAAACAAAAAAATAATCATTAAAATCGGTTCACAGTTAGCAAAGATATCGTGGAACAAATATACAAAAAAAAACATAGAGGCGAATTGAGAACCTCCTCCTTTTTTTTGGAAGTCGGTTAAAAAATCTTGTAATAAAGCTAATGGTATCCTTGCAAAAGAAAAGTAAAAAATAAAATCGAGAAGTGTCAAGGATAAAGACGGTAATTCTATATTCCAGCCATGTAGCTCACATGGATTTACCCTATACGCTTTAAGAGGCAAGCATTTTATTATTAGAAGTTCGAAAGAATGCAATAATGCACACTTTTTCGCATTATTCATAACAATGACGTCATGAACAGTTTAATAAACTTTTCTTGGAAATAATCTCTGACTATTCAAGTCACTCATGCATTAGATGAAGCCTACATAATTATTTTTAACTATTGACGTCAGATATCAGTCAAGTCTTAAATTCTTCACAAAATATTTCCATACAAAAAATTACATTCGCTGAACGCTCTACCCTGAATATTTTTTATCCCTCCACCGCGGTATAAGTACAGAAACCAACGAAATTAATATAACAAGCCCTAAAACCTATAAAACACATGCTTGCCGGGATGTTTTAAACATTTATTGAAGATATAAGGAAAGCAATTTTGATGGTGGAATGGTACAACTGGAACGTTTTGGTACATTACTTTTAAGATACGGGTGGATAGATGCTCTATGTGGCGAATGTTTATTTGAAAGTGTTAAGATTTCCTTCAAGTTTTTTTTTTCGTATGACTTTTTTTACAAATCTATATAAATAAAAATGAATCGCCAAATGTGTTGCTAAGCGCATAACTTGAGAACGGTTCGACAAATACGGCAATTTTTTTAAAATATATTCCTGAAGGCACAAGGAAGGTTCTTATGGAGAGAAAAAAACATAAAATTTGCGTAAAAAATAGTAAAAACAACACTTTTCTTTTCACACTACAGACCAATAACTTTTGACAGAACGAAGTCTGTCCGGTCAGCTAGTACTTTAATAATTTCGAGTCCATTTCTGATAGTCTGAATATTTGATGAGCATTTCTAACAAAACTTATGTCTATGATGTTTAACAGATTCCCCTTTTATGACTACATTTCGCGTATTACTATGCCTCTTATGAAAATTACCTAACTTCTTTCAAAGGAAGAAATACGGAATTGATGCAATACTTATGGTTATTTTTGATTTAGATTCTGTCATGACATTTTTACTTTAAAATATTATGGTCCTTTGCGTCGAATCACACTTTCAAGACCTAAATCACATTACCTATTTTTGTTACTATATTTTAAATCAAACGCAACTGTAATATGTGGGCATTCATTTAAGTAGAGCACCTGTCCAACAATAGCACCTTCTCTCAAAGCTACACGCTCTCCTAAAGGGAGGCTGAAGTAAAATATGAATTCAGCGCGTCTCGGCTGTTTCGTACACACGCGACTTGTTTATCCTTTTAAGGGAGACTTCTCATTTCACACAACTGCTATGATTGCTATATAATCGCCAGCATACCTTGACCTGCCCCACCCCCTCCGTCTTCTTACTCCGTGACGAAAAAAGTATGACATAAAAGAAAGTAATGGGTCATGTAAGAATGGTTGCAACGTTAGGCGTTTTCGTAATGGCGTCGCGCGAATGAAAGCAGATTTTCGGCAACTGATTATGAGTCCTAATACGTTTCGTTATGTTAGTTTTGTTATGTTTACTATTTTGTTTATAGCGTGTTTGTGTAGTTTTATTGTTTGATTACCTTTATTGGGTGTATTGATACGGTAAATTAGTTACATTAAGCCTTGAACCGATATGGAATAGACATTCAGTATCTGTTTTATTAAATCAATAATAAATTTACGTTTTAAATCCACTGGCGAGGAAATAATAGTTTTCTTTCATGTTACGAATAGCCATGTCGTGCATTTGCTGAAACGCTAGCACAAACAATCTTTTGTGCATAGGCGACCTAGTTTCAGGTTCAGTAAACTAAAACATAGGGCAGAAAATAGGTAGATTCTATGCACCACAGTTCTTAAGTTAGCAGTCAAAAGTTAACTATTATTTTTGTTTCTGTATTTAATCATATATTATGTTTATAAACGGTTTTAATTAGTTTCACTCCGTATATTTCAAATCTTACTTCTCCTGAAACTTCGCACACAAATTAAATTAAATGACAATACAATATTATAATAATTTCAACCTTCAATCCTCAATCCTGATGCTGCAGGAGGTTCTGCAAGATCAAACCATTTAGCTTAAAAGTTTTTTTAAGGGATTATTTTTTTAATTGCAACGAAGACATATATAATTACAACGAAACGTGATACAAGAAGACTCTTGGTATAATATTTTAAAGTAAAATAAAGTATGTTGAACTATTGATATGCTTTCATGTTAAATAAAATCAGTCATTTATCATAAGGAGCATTTTGATTCACCAGGTAAATTGCAGTAAGAGTTAAACATAGTCACACTCGCAGACCCCTATCTAACCGTTATTTTTAGAACATCTAGGTATTTTGCCCCATGTGGGGACGGGTTAGAATATAAAACTTCCTCACCACACGCTGGGAACAGACGCGTGTTGTAAGATTCAACAAAACCAAGCACGCTTGGTGGTAGGATCTATACGGTCCGCCTGGCTAGCTACCACCCTCACATTAAAGTCTAACGCCAAGCAGTTCTCTGTGTTCCGTCATGTGTATGTGAGAGCTAGAGGGGTATAACGGAATCCTTCTAAATATCTTTTCCTCGAATTCATGTGCTCCATCTTAGACCTTGTCTGCGCATACTATCAGGTGATACTACGGCCAAACGCGACCCAGTCAAGAATAAAAGAAAAACTTCTAGACAATAACATACCAAATCATGGTGCGCGTGACACTGTCAAAGTAAATTTAAAAGCACGTCATAACAAGCGGCGGTCGAGTCTTACTTTATGTGTATGTTTGCATGTTTTGGCACAGTATCAAAGTATTTTTGGCTCGCGAAGCACTTCATGAATGCAGTTGCTATTGCCGTCCGATATATATTGCGATTATGAACATTTTGCGCAATGAGTAACCTCATTTCGTAAATAATTAAAATTATACAGTTACGTCGAAGATTTGCAAGCATTTTCTTATCTTATACCTACTTAACTTTATCGCTTACTAGCGGCTCGTCCCGGTTTCGTACGGGTGGACATTTTTCCCGTTTTTGCAACAGTTTTCATTTATGCTCCGCTCCTATTAGTCGTAGCGTGATATTATATAGCTTATAACCTTTCTCGATAAATGGACTATCCAACACAAAAATATTTTTTCAATTCCAACCAATAGTTCCTGAGATTAGCTCGTTCAAACAAACAAACTCTTCAGCTTTATAATATTAGTATAGATAGTAGGTACTCTAGAGTTACACTAAATATTAATTTAGGTAGCTCGAGTAGCCGATTTCTAGACCCTGATAAGTATCACTCAAGACCTCGGGGAAGGGATCAAAATGTTGTATCAATGGCGCAAAGATCATTTGTCGACATGAAAATGACCGTACTGTGTCGGTTCTATTGAAGTCGACATCCACTAAAAATGCTCATTGTACGCTCCCAGGCTAGGTATTGAATTGATTATGTTTTGTTTTTTGTTACAGATCTCTTCAATGAAGTCGTATAGAAGAACAAAGAAGGATTAAAATAAAAACATCTCTCACTAATTGTATTCAACCCTACCGAATGCAGACCTTTAAAATACATCTCTATTTTCAAACCAGCCTGATGCGTGTTCAATGTTCAAATAAACAAAAAAAGAAGAAATAACACCAACAAAATTGAAAACAAGCCATTGTTATGTTATACGGAGGTTCTACGAGAAAAAGGCAATCTACATGGAGGGTTCGTACCGGACGGCTCGAGATGAGGAAATAAGAATTCATCCTTTCTCGCCCCGGGAGGAACGGGGGCCGGGGGAGGTGGGGCAAGACGGACGACGCCATTCCAAAAACCCATTATACGAGCTCCAGAGCTGTTTTCTATCTCAGAAAGGAACCCGCGCCACCCCCTCCCGCACCCCCGCGACCCCCTCGCCCCATCTTCAGGGATCCTCAACTTTGTTTATGAAAATTACCCATTAAAGTGGCTATGAAAGTAACGCTTTTGCCACTCCCGAAATTAATAAGGAAATTGATATAGATTATTTTTAGGTCGCATTTGGTGCTCGTATTCGAGACGATCGATACTCATTGTTTTGCGTGAGAATATTTTAAGTTGAAATTACTTGTTCTGATATTTTTTTTATTTAAAAAATATAGATTTGTTCAAAAATTATACTAGACCAATATCACCTATACTGTTGTCATATTTAGCTGCTCTTTTTATATTAAAGAATATGTCAATTGTCTTTAGACTATTTATAAAATCAGTGTAACTATATGAATAACAATTACGCAGTGCTGTTTCAATAAAATAATAATATATAGGTATATTGTCTAATCCAGAAAATGTATCAAAATAGTTATTTATCTCAGAACTGCGTTTACTACTGTGGCTACAATGTCACTCAACTGTAGTCTTTTAATATCCATAATACATTACTATTCCTCTTAAGTATTTATGACAACTAAAAGTTAAATATAATCGTATTATTACACTGTAAAAATATCGTATAATTTCTTTGAAAATTTAAGAAAATTATCCCCACCTTCAGATTAAAAATTAGATCACCAAAACGATTTATCGCTCTCACTCTCACCCTAGATTTATAACGCCATTAGAAATTAAATTAAAAAACAAAATTATTACACTTGAACCAAAATTTAAATACACATTACTGTTCTCCCCTCTTTATTGAGAAGTCTACTGCTTTCTTCAGCCTTTTGTATCGTCCATCTTTCTCTCGCATACGACTGAATTAAGTGTAAGAAAGAGATGTAAAATAAGCCCGCTTGCGACTCGTAGCTCGATATAAAGAAAGATTATCCGAAGCCCCTAAGGAAGTTTGAAATTGCTATTGTAGCGAAAAGGATTATATGTTAGTGCTACGCCGTAGCGGGTCTACGTCGCAGCGGGGGCCGGATTCAGGAGATTGTATGCCGAAGTTTTATGTATGTGTATTGGTTTCATTTATATTACTTTATACTGTAGTGTGTATAGGTTAGTGTGGTATTTGTTTAAGTTACTATAGGTCGTGGGAAGATAACCTTACAAATTAGACAAAAGTGTTAATGTTAAGACGTAATTACGGTCATTATTTTATAAATTATTATATAAACAAATTAACATAATACTCTTATACCTATTAGTTTTTATTATGACTGTTCAATTTAATCATAAATTTGTACTTATAACAATTTAAACTTATCAGCATTTTTTAAGCGTGTTATCACCACTGTATTTTCACGCACTCGAAAATAATTCCACGTTATAATTCGACGTATCACACCACTATACCCATATAATTAAAATAATCCATTTGCAATTTTAAACGTGGAATAAACAATGTGATATCTACAAAGCTGGCAGCAGCGTCGAAGCGGATTAATCCGGTTTAAATCCGGGTAAATACGGGATCCGGTTACCGGGCGTGGCGCCGGCGATACGCTGCGACCGAGCCGGGCGGTGTTAATCCCTGTTTTAAATTCTGATAAAAGCCGCACCTGTTATTCGTAGGCACTTTAATGTAGGTATTTTTGGATTTAGGACTATGAATCTGTGGGTACAGTCTAGGTAGGTATATTTGAGTACCTAAGTATTCATGCTGTATAATTATGTAAATTAGTGTAAAGGAAATTATCTTTGTCGGCTGATAACAGCTTACTGCGACGCATTACGGGTGTTCATTTTGAGCGGGCTATGAGGCTGCCTATGTTAAGCTGTGGACGTCTACAGGCTGATATATTAAATAAAATAATATAAATTAGATATTTTGATCGTAAAAGTAAAATATAGTCTGGTGGTCGCAAGCGGGACTGCTGAGCATGGGGTTCGATCTCCAGGTTGGACGAAGTGTTATTGGGTTTTACTATTAGGAATTTCTCAGTAGCAGCCCGAAGTCTGGATTTGTGCTCGATTAATGGCAATAGGCTCGCCCCCTATTACATGGGACTTAAACATAACTGGCAAAATGAGGATGTACTAAAAAACACCTCTGCTGAACCCTTCGGGGAATACAAGGCATGATGTTATGTTACAAGTAAAATATACTCCATTTTAATATCGCAAAATATTGTACAATGTATTGGCGCCAAAACTCAATGAACAATCGTATAAAAATGACAGATTCCAAATTCAAATGTAATATCTTTCTTATTTTTAATTGTAAAAGTAATTATGGCCAGACTAGGTATAATGAGAGATCACTTTTAGTTCGTTTTCGATTTATCTTAAAGTTTGAAAACTCGTTACTTAATTTTTTAGCATCTAAAAAGTAATTCAAACTGTAATCTCTAAAATATTTCGGACGAAACGACCGTAAACGCCATTAGCAAATTCCTTCGCATCGCGAAAAGACAAAAACAGTTTCAGCGTTCCCTCTGAATTATTCCAATAACTTAACTGACTCAGCACTAGCTAACTTACGTAACTAAATAACTTATGTTGGTCCTTACTAAGCGACTGAACTAAATTATCAGTGTGTTGATACAACATTATAAATTCTGATATCTCGAGCCATCACCATTACGAATTTGGAACGGGAGGGTCGCACGTACGCATAATCCGGCGAACATAACGGGATCGAAAATGATACATAAATTGTTCAGACGGACTATACAGACGATTAAACCCATTAACATGGTGCACGGGTCACGGGGACCCGGGAGGCCGGTCCAATCAACAAACCCTTTCACGCTACCGCCAATGTAGCTTGGTCCTGGTCGTGTTTGTTTTTCTGAGCTACTGAAAAGGTTTCGACTGTGAGTGATTTTAGGGTTAAGTTTTAGTATACATACGTCGGCTGAACGATTTTGGATGTTGTGTTAATTGTAAACTACGGTAAATGACGTTGTATGTTTGTTACTAATTTAGAAAATATATTTTATTACTATTCATTTCGATACCTCAATTCCAAAGTGTAATAATTCAGAAACGGGTTCTTTAAAATAATTTATAAACTAATAAGTACTTTGACCACTGTATTTTTTAAAATACTATTTAATGAATCTGAAATGCCATTCTTAATAATATTACATTTCAGATAAATTAAATAATGATTAAAAAGATACACGGGTAACTCACTAGTCATTTAATTTTCAAATTATTATATATATTACATATATATATTACACTTTGGAACTAAGGTATCGATTTATAAATTACGGAGATAACCATGATAATTGTATCTCAATTAATATTCTAATAATCGAATGCTATAATATAAGTACATTTTAGTTACTGTTCAAATGTCTTTGTAACGTTTCTTTTCTAATATTAAAATGTTTTTCTAATAAAGTTGTACGAAGCCTGAGTCCTATTTCTCCAATGTACCATGTACCTCACCTAATACAGAATAGAAAGTCCATCCTCGTAGCAGTGATCGTTAAAAAGCTCGCGGCTCCCAATAAAGCGGTCGTCGTGTATCAGGATTCATGATAGGGCGCTCCCATACGCCCCCACTCACAGATATACGGTAACGAGCGTACCACAATACCATACGCAATAAATACGACGCGTACGCTAACGTACGCGCTGCACACTTACATACGGGCCGGGCCGCGTACAACCGGCATTTCTATTGTTTATGCCGTATTAAATTGTTTCAATGTTGCCCAGTTATTGCCGAAAACGTATTTCGGTACGTATTGCAAGTTGTGGGCGTGAGTTGTTGAACTGTTACGCTGTTATTGTTGTTAGTTTTGGGTTATGATTTGATGCCAATTGCTTTGTATTGGCAATTGGGTGGCTGAGTTGTAGAGCAGCTGAAAAAAGCTGAGCAATTTGAAAGCCCTTTAATCTTAGTATATTATTCCTTACTGGCATGAATTAGGATCTAACAGCTAGTTTACATAGAAACTGTTTACAGGATCCGTTTTTATTTTGGTGATGGCACCTGTAATTTTATGAGCGAGTTCACGTACACGACAGTATTCCGAATCCAGTAAAAATACTGGATCCGTTGTTTTTATGTATCCTGTTTGCCAGATACGACGCAGCTGCCATTTGTTTGACTGATCCGTCGGTACAGGTGAACAACACATCCAGTACCGACGGATCCGTTAAAACGGATCCGCTATGTGAACGGGCTCTTAGTTGACGTAAATAACACAATACAAAGGTTCTGCAAGAAAAATCTAGAATATTTTGTCATAATACACATGCTGTAACAATAAAGTCAGGAAAACGGGTCACATAGTTTTCATATTTTGTTACTACTGTTTTGAACTAGATATTGAGTTCCTTCAGTCCAATGCATTCAGTCACCCCCAGCGGTACAAGATTTCGATTTTACACTGACCCGTCTTCCTAAGCATTTTTTATTTTATTTAACACTAGTTGTGTCCTCACGGCTCCGCACGTAGTCTATGTTACTCAGTGATAATGTAGCTCTCTAACGGCAAAAAAAAAATTTGAAATCGGTACAGTAGTTTTTAAGTTTATTCGTTTGATACAAAAATAAAAATAAATAAATAAAATCTTTCCTCTTTATAATATTAGTATAGATATAATCACATCTGTATTCCCCGCAGCGTTGAGCAAAGGTGTATAATAACACCCTCATTTCGCCGTTATGTTTAAGTCCCATGTAATAGGGGGCGAGCCTATTGCCATCAACCGGGCAAAAATCCAAACTCCGGGCTGCTACTGAGGAATTCCACACGGAAAAACCCAATAACACTTTGCCCGACCTGGGGATCGAACTCAGGACCAGTAGGATTAGCAGTCGCGCTTGCCACCACTAAACTAAGACCTTAATTATTCAAATGTCCACAAACGGCAATCTCAGTTTCAATTTAAATATAACGCAGTGAAAACATTTTATAATTTTCAGATCTACCTGTGTCCCAACCAGCAGATGTTCTCAACTCCAAAAAAATATATAAATAACCTCATTAAATAAGCTAAAAGCTTTTTGTTCATTAGCAGATTATTTCGCGTCGCGTGACACTCGTGCGTAAATCGTCGCATGCGTGCTACACTTTTGAAATTATATTCATTAAAATACTTTCAAGATATATAGCTTTATTTATTTTTTCTCATATCTGGCTGTGTTTTGTATTTTATGGGCATATTGGTTATGTGAGACCCTATGTGCTTATGAAGCTACTACGAGTAGGTAGATGTAGGCGGACGGGGTACTTGTGTGGGCGGACAAGAATCTTAATTAAGTAGGTAATTTAAATGGTAATTGGCATTAGCCATTTGATGTATTCTTTAGACTTTATTATAGGGCTAAGTATAAATAGACATTCATTCTGCCTAGCCTTTTTCCAATTATGTTGGGGTTAGCTTTCAGTCTTATCAGATGCGGCTGAATACCAGTATTAAACACAGAGCTACTGCCATCAGACCTCCGCAACCCAGTTATCGGGCAATGTCGATATCCTAAGCTTAGACTGGTTGTCAGACTTTCGCGATTCTGATTTCCCGTAACGACTTTCATAGGTATTCGTATGACACTAGGGACCGATTGTTTAACGGTCACCAATCCACAGACTGACCGCGGCAAGCCCAACTAATCGTCGTAAATCGTATGATCCGCGCTGTTGGTAATTAGCAACGAGCCTCTCTCAAGTATAAAAGACACAAAAAAAAATAGTTTTTTTTTTATGATTCCGTGCAGAATATATTATATTTATCATTTAATAATTATCATTTATTTCGAGCAACAAGACTCATAGTGTTAGTAACAATATACTTATAAACTACGTTAGTAATACACAAAAACAGAAACTGTTTATGACATCATTGCTGCAAGGTGACAGGCCCAGCCGAAACCTTGCAGCAGTGGTTCACAAACGCACAATCCAGCCTGCTTGCTACCATAGACAGGATTCTGTTGGCGCTGCCCCGCACCCTACGGACTAAGGATGCGCACCGCTTCCGCATCACCGTGTAGAAACAGTCCACGTGAGCTTCAGCGAACATCCCTGATGCGCTGCAGTATCGGGGTAACCCCATCAGCGGCCTGAATGCGTTATTGTATTGGACGTGAAGGGCGCCGTATGATTTTTGAGTATAATGAACCCACAAGCAGCAAGTGTAAAAAGACGTGCAGTAAGCACTAAATATACTGCGTTTGACCTCTTTAGAGGCACGCATTATAAAATGCTAGACATCTTTTTCAAATCCTGAAATTCTCCAAGATATCAACTACCTACAATATTTTATCCGCAATTTCTCGTAAAATCTAGAATATTCGTGCACAAAATCCTTCAGGAATGTACAAAACAAACATAGCAAAGTTTTACAACGTGATATCTTAAAGGAAGTAAACAAGACGGGAAGGCGCAGGGATTATGGATAAAGCTATATCGATAACCGCGATCGGATGCTGCCAGAGACACCTTATTTCAATAACAACGACTACTCACAAAGGGACCTTATGCATATATTTATTTTAGCACATACCTTTACTACGGAAACTGGTAACGTAAGTGTAAGTTTCAGTATGTTGTTTGTGTGATAAAATTTAGTGTTGAATTATCAACAGACCATACAGTGAATAGTGGTGTTCGGGATTTTAGGAATATTGTACGTTGTGGAAAGGCATAGGAAGCAGTTACTAAAGAAAGGAAGAAAGATAATTTATTGATAGCTGATGCCATGGCTTATAAGTGCATCATAACAGCATAATCGGCCAATTACGGTCCCACTGCTGGACCCATACCTCTTCCCAGAATCCACCACGCTGACCTGGCGCCGGTTGACACACACCATCGAGAACTTATTCCTTGCAGGCCTCTCAGTTGTGCAGCTTTCCTCAAGATGTTTTCCTTTACTATTAACGCAAGTGATATTCAAATTCTAATCTGCATTTGAATTCGAAAAGTCAGAGGTGCGGTCTGGGTTCCAGCTGCATGGAAGGCAAGCGTTCAGCCACTAGGTTATCACTGCTTTTATATTATATTAGCCCGTAAACGGCTGCTCAACACGGGCCTCCCATTATCAGTTCTGCTTCCCAGACCTTACCGATAGGCAAAAAGTACAAAATATTTTATTGTATTTAATATGTTATTGTATTTAATGTAAGCATATTGATATTGTGTTGTTTTTTTGTATTTTTGTGGTAATTTGTGTCCAGGACATTTTATCTATTTCTTATGTTTTTACACACTATTGTCTACATTTGCAAACTGCCCCGTTGGTCTAGTGATGGCAAGCGCGACTGCTCATCGTGAGTTCCTGGGTTCGATCCCCAGGTCGGGCAGTGTTATTGTATTTTTCCGTGTTGAATTCCTCAGTAGCAGCCCGGAGTTTGGATTTATGCCCGGTTGATGGCAATAGGTTCGCTTCCTATTACATGGAACTTACTTAAACATAATGGCGAAATGAAATGAGGGTGTTACTATACACCTCTGCCCAATCCTTCGGGTAACACAGGAGTGATGTTATGTGAATGTTATGTTATATTATCTAGATTTCTTGTTTCAAATTCTCCTCTCGCAGTTTTTCTGGGAGAGATTTCTTTAAGAAATAAGCAATGCCTTTGTACGCTATGATCCTAATTAACTTATATTATATTAAATGTTGTGTGAACATAAATGATTAAATAAAATAAATGAAATTTCAATCACCGGAGCTTTATGCAACAAAAATTGCATGTCATTGCCCTTAACACGTTATCGCTCGTCACATTGCCACCAGTATTTCCTCCCTTAATTCCACCATTTTCATGAAACAAACATAAAAATATAACATTATTCAACACAGCTATAAAAGTCACACGGAATGCCTACTCGGAATAATTTTACAGTGAACATGTAAAAACATTTACATGTATAATGCAGACACGTATATGAAATTTATGGTAACGGGTTCATAGGTTGCATGGATTAGCTGTGAACGGGAAGTATCTGTGTTCAAACTGTTTATAGAAGATAAAAATTATGTTTGTAAAAAGTTTGGAAGAATCATAGGTCAATATACCAACATAATTCTATCACCTGTTGGTTTTTTTTTATGGTAATTGTGGTAACAATAATATAACGTACTGAGTGTCTTTCGAAAGGGTGAAAGTTCAATTCTTGACCTGTTGAACTACTGTAGTCAGTTAACCTAGTGGCTGCACAATCTTCTTCTTCTTTTCGCTAACCTGGTGTCAGAGTTTATGCCGCCCATGGGCCTCTGACTTAGCTTCACATGCCGTCAAGAAATATCTCTCAAGCATGCCGGTTTCTTCACGATGTTTTCCTTTACCGTATTTAAACAAGTGATAATTATATACGCACATGAATCCGAGAAGACAGAAATGCGTCCCTTGGGTTCGAACTCGAGACCTATGACTTGGCAGTCCGACGGTCACACACTAAGCTATGGGCGGCATAAACTCTTACACTAGGTTAGTCACCAACCACCTACCATCAGATGGGCCGTCGACTTATTTACAAACCTATTAGGTACATTGTTTAGTTCATTCATGTCTCTTTCAGCACTAATGGAGTGTATTAAAAGAGTATTCAAGTGTCTCAATACTTAGGTAAGTACGTCGGGCGCACCCCTAACAATCAGCCCCGTTACTTACGTTGCTTGCTGACTAATCTTTTGATCTCGAAATTATGAGCTATTCTCGTAATCATACCGACACGAAACAAGAAAAAGAATTACCTACTCTTAACATTGAAAAGCTAAAACTGCTCTAAATACATAATATAACATAACATCACGCCGGTATTCCCCGAAGGGTTGGGCAGAAGTGTATATAGTAATATCCTCATTTCGCCATTATGTTTAAGTTTAAGTCCTATATAATAGGGAGCGAGCCTATTGCCATCAACCAGGCACAAATCCAAACTCCGGGCTGCTACTGAGGAATTCCACACAGAAAACCCAATAACATTTTAAAACAATTTTTAACAATGTTGACTGAGATAGGTATATTAACGTGTATGTTGGTAACCCGGATTCATTGCTCCTGAGTGTAGTTCGTGACTCTTGAAGGCAAAACGCAGAATTGACAGAAACATGTAAAAATCACCCACTCAGCAAAGAGGGTGCTATCAATTCAAAAGACTGCCTACTACAGAAGTTTTTATTTTCATGTATCGATCTACCGTTGTGGCACGTAACGCCATCTATTAGGTGGTAACATAAACAAGGGGTAAGTTTTACGAACTCTTGGCACGCTATACTCTTTGTTTGGATATAACTGAATGCAATGTACAGGATATAATTAAAGTCGTTTTGATTACTATGTCTTTGATAAGTTTGAAGAAGTAGGCTGTTATTGTGTAATAGCTTGTTTTGGTTATTTATATATATATATATATATATATATATATTATTATATATATATATATATATATATATATATTATTTCTTCTCTCAACACGTTTCTAATTCCTCATAAATCATCAGTCTACCTTGTTTTCCCTATCACATAATTATATATCATATATATATATTACAATATTTTTATATATATATATGTAAGTATTATGTCTATGTATGGTGTGTAGTATATTTTTTTGCCACAGTACACCATGAACTACCCCGCCTATCTTATTCATTGACTTCATGTTCATCCAAAGGTTGTCTAGTAGATATGGCTATCAGCGATAAGACCGCCATTGTACCCTTTAATGTTTGTTATTTTATAAGAGCAGTGTTACAATTTTGGTGTACAATAAAGTATATTCTATTCTATTCTATTCTATGTTTAGGTATTAACGATGTGGTAGTAAGTGAGATATAAAGAAGGTCTTCCTTCTAACCATCCAAGGTTTCTTAGGCCCGAATTAATAAATAGCTCTCATTTAAGGGATTCCCTCTTCAATGTAATTTCAAAGTAACATGATTTTTTTTAAATTAATTGTTGTCAAATGTATGGAATTCTACTTTATGGTAACTGCTGTTAGATCTCTCAAATAACAGCCTAATTTTCAAAACTATTTTCATTACGATTCTCAAAAAATAATTTTAGTGTCAATTTCACGACCTACTACCAAACTAACCTAACATCTATATAACATACTTATATCCCCATACCGTCCAATAGGTACATAGTTAAAACATAACAACAGCAAAACAAACAGCACGGGCGCAAGCGGCGACCATGCATGAAACTACCCGCGGTACGTTGAACAAGAACATCTCTATACACTACGCTTATACACACCTAGTTTATGTAGGTATACAATGTGTAGGTATGATAGAGTATGTATTTTGTTTTAGGGGTGTGTAAATAAAGACTTTTGATGAATGCTGGACATAGAGGAAAATTTTAAATATTTTTGTGACTAAAATCTATGCTAAATTTAGAAATAAAAAAGGATAGTAATATTAAAAATGCTAACGAACTAGGGTAAAATCTTTTAATTAATTTTTAACACAAATGAACCTAGTTATCAATAATTAGAAAACTAGACTTTCATTTTGCCTAAACAACTTCGATTGATTCGATAACGCAAGTCATGAATTTGCAAGTCATTTTTCGTAGACATCTGCGTTTTCCTAAATATCTAGAGGCCGATTCCTATAATTTACGGAGCGTTATTAATAATGAAGCACAGACCTCATAGCTTTGCATAGTAGACCCTCCCATATGGTTCTAGCTATCACAGATAAAATTAGTTTACGAGTCTAGATGCCCAGTTTGGCAATAAAAAATGTTACCATTGGTAAGCACAAAACGATTCGTTTTTCTTTATAGACACCGGCCATAAGTAAACTTATTCTTAGAAAAGAAAAAACAACTACCAAATACATAATTTTCTTCTTGTGCGTTTTACCGTAAAAGCTATTAGAATTAGAAAGCTTTAGTATTTAACATATTGTCATCTTGATCGTAGATTAGTGTTGGATTTTCCTTTTGACAACTAAAGCAGCTTAAAATACAAATAAATTAACTTGATTTAAGTATTCGTTGTTTATACCAGTAAAGTATGCTAAATACAGGACATATGACTACCTGTATACTATTTTAGCTACTTATTGGTTACTTAGCGTTCACTTCTTGCTTGTTTGAAAGAACGTAAATGTAAACCCAACATTCCTTGAGATTAAATTCTGATGACACGCCGCTACTATCTGCTTAAGACACTTCACGTGGACAACAAACATTGGAAAAGTTTTAAAACCTAAATAATTTTGTTCAAATTTCTTTCGCCGTTCTATAATGCCTTCGCCCATCAAACTCCCGATCTGACCACCCCTTCAGTGGACCGTGTAACACAAATAAACTGGCTACAGTGCAAAAGTTATTACTTTATACCAAAGGGATGGTCGCTGGGGAAATCCAACAGTTTCAAACATTTGCATGACTGACCCTATGCCTGTTAATATCACCATTCAAATAATATTTGCATCTAATTGTAAACCATTGTTGTATCATGGGAATGGACGCCAGTATATGGTCTCTTGTTTGTATACAATGGACAATACATAGAACAGATGAATATTAACGCGTAGGTCGTAATTGGTGTATAGTCCGAGTTATTGAAATGTCATGTCCGGTTTGGTTACGGCTGTCCGGTAATATGGATTGGGTTTCGAATTATGTTTGAGTTGATATCGAATTGTGGCTACCTAAACTAGGTTTGTAGTCTAAATTGATGGTTGTGGTCGACACGTAAATAGAGTAGGTAATCTAGTTCTGGAAATGTGATCAAGGCGGATGTTATTTTATAATAGAAAGGTCTAACAGCTAGTTCACACAGAAACTGTTTACAGGATCCGTTTTAGCGGATCCATTTGTATTTTGGTGATGGCGCCTGTGATTGTATGAGCGAGTTCACACATACGACAGTATTCCGAATCCAGTAAAAAATACTGGTCCGACATTTTTACACACATAAACTGGATGCCGGAACAGTATAAAAACGGATCCGTACATGAAGATGTATGTAGAAGTATGGGTACCTTCTAAGGTTTCTTTCCCGGGTTCCTAATCCCGGGAATACCCGGGAAAACTATCGATTCATTTCAGTGGATCCGTTAAATCGGATCCGCTGTGTGAACGCGGAACCATTTTTATCAGACCATTTTAACGGATCCGTCGGTACAGACCTGAACAACCGTGATGTCAACCGTGATGTGATATCCAGTACCGACGGATCCATTAAAAACGGATCCGCTGTGTGAACGGGCGGTAAGCTGTTATAACAAACTTACATTTTATAGCAGCGAATATTTTGATAGATATCATAAAGATGAACATCAACTTAGCTTTTTCTTAAATATATTGGAGTCGGTTTTCAGTGTAAAAATGCGGCAAAATATCAAACCGATATCAGGAAGATATTTGACCATTACCAAGTGATCATTAGGCA
This sequence comes from Amphipyra berbera, assembly GCA_910594945.2. Classification (NCBI taxonomy): domain Eukaryota; kingdom Metazoa; phylum Arthropoda; class Insecta; order Lepidoptera; family Noctuidae; genus Amphipyra; species Amphipyra berbera. The sequence continues at coordinate 19,895,712 of OU343128.1, forward strand.
CATTACAAGACCAAACAAACGGGTCAGTATCGCGAACTTTAAAGACTTAAAAGTCCATTACGAGTCATTAAACCCACACTAAATACAATTCAAGCGACTAATTACGCACATTTTCCAATAACGTAACAAAATCGAAAACGAAATTAAAAACACATAGTGTTCGGGTGGGGGGGGGTGGTAGGGGGGTGAAAACCCGTAACTTCCGTTTTCCGCGGCATTGGGTACAATTTGAAATATTTTACTGCTGTTGTAACGACTCGATGGCACTGTGAGGGCCACTTATATATCTCTTTTATCTTTTGTTGGCTCGCCCCTCGCCCTCTAAGGATAAGTTTCCAAAAAGGGTGTTTTTTTAAACGGACTGTAATACAGTGGACGGTATCCTGGATTAGATTGTAGTTGTATGATGATGGGAATGGCGCTTGTGGGAAGTTTGTAGTTAACCTGATTCTATTTTTGTTTTCAGGAGTTTTTTTCTTTTATATACCCACTTAAGGTGATAAAAAAGCAATTTACGCAATTTCTTTTGAACATTTTATCTGTATATTACTTTTTCCTAATTTACTGTGAATATCGAAACCAGCTGTATAATGTTTTATAAGAATGAATGAATAAAAGCCTTATCGAAATAAATAATAAAATATTTAAAAATACTAAACTAAAATATTAATATGCCTCGGTCTAGTGTTGGCAAGCGCGACTGCTGATTTTGAGGGCCTGGGTTCGATCTCCAGGTGTGGCAAACTGTTATTAGGTTTTTCCGTGTGGAATTCCTCAGTAACATCCCGGAGTTTAGACATGTGACCGGTTGATGGCAATAGGCCCCTATTACATGAGACTTAAAAATAATGGTAAAATGAAGGTGTTACTATACACCTCTGCCCAACCCTTCGGGGAATACAGGCGTGATGTTATGTTTATGTTATTTAAAAAATAAATCAGTAGATTATAATCTAATTTTATAACATTGTACAAAACAAGACATTCTAACAAGAAACCCATACATTAACGAACACACCTATACATTCTAACTATTTTAACACCAAAACGAACAGTCATCATATACAACTGTGTCCGTCGTACATAACGACTGAATGCCGACATAAAGCTAATCCCACAGTTGCGTAAATCTTAGCGGCAAGATGGCTAAATCAACTCGCTATCTCAGCTCGGATCTCCGTAGGATGCTGTTTTATTGTGCCGTCTTGCCCGTACCTACAACTGTTTTGATTCTCCTTATCTCTTTTGTTTTTAGCTGTGAACTATTTTAAGGGTGTTCTAGTGTGTTTGGTTGGTTTGTGGGCTGCTAAAGTAGGAAGATAATGGTGCTGATTTTCTTGTTCACCAATTAAACTAAAATTAGAAGATTGCTATCTTTTTCTAAAATATGGCGCCAGAAAAGGACGTTGATAGATAAGAAATAAGTTGTAGATGTCAAACTAGTTGACGCCTTGAAATTCACAGTGTTTTTAGTCGACACGTCACTGTGTGCACTTCAAAATTTGACAGCTCTTATTTACGTCCGTCTCTTTCTTATTTTATCAGAATGAAAAAGACAATAGGTACTCAATCTATATTAATATTATTATATATATAATATTCTCTCAATCCTAAATTAACTTTAGTTTGTGCACATCTGAATTATCACCTTGTGGTATAGATTTGTATATTTTAGTAAACAGTCGACATGCGTTGTATTCATGTTGCCTTTATTCAAGGCTTTGGCTACAATATTGTTATACCTCCCTGATACTACATGACTGTTATAAAAATCTGCAATATCGTCGCTTAAGTTCTAACACCGCGTAACTCGAAAAATAGTCGTTTTAAGTTACGCACGTCATTCGATAAGGAATCGAAAAATCAATGGTTAGATCCAATAGCAACGCGTTATTTCAAAAACAAAATCCACCGCGTATGTAATATTTTTTCCAGCAAGCTACAGCTAAAACAGTGTGTAAGTCAGATGAGTTCCATACTGGATCGGGTCGCGAAAGTGTTCCGTCGAAAACACCAAAATAAAATAGAATATTATTGTAGATTAAAAAAGATTATTGATAAGTAGAAAAATTTATATTTTATGCTCTCCTGAAAAGTTGACTATTTTGAGTTACGCGGTGTTAGAACTTAAGCGATGATATAGAATATTATATACGTAAGTATTGATATTTATGTATTTATTGCTGTATTTGCGAAGTAGTAAAATAAAGTCGCATAGACCTGTTAGTAAGCCATAATATTTAAACATCATCGTGACAAAATTCAAATGTTAATGTGTGTAGTTATTTTCTACACACCTTTACAGGCTCAAATACCTTCTAAAGTGTATACTTAAAGCAATAGCATTAGAATAGACACCTTTCACCCGTATTCTTTAGCATACATCATAACCGGTGCTCAAATATTAAACGTGCATTTGTTCACGTTATTAACATGTCGTAATGTTACTTTATTTCACACAACTGGTTTCCACCAGGTATTCCCTAATTTACTGCTAATATATTCATTATAACGTATGCCTTTCCCATCGTATTAAAAGGCATTATATAAATAACTAAACAAAACGGGGCCTAGTCCTCCTCGAATAACTTACGTTGGGCCGAACAATAATTCAGGCAAAAAACAAAATATGACTACACGTTTTTTTATTTTCGGTAACGTCTTGATTAAGTATGGACCACCTGCCTGGACCTTCCTTTGGGACTCAATAAATAAGTCCAGGAATATATTAATGGGCACATAAAGATTATGTTGAAATTCAAGTGTGCCCTCTATGGCCGTTTATTTGTAATAAATCGGAAGGATTGCTTGAGACGCTTTGTTTCTGCCGAACACTACGTTTAAATAATATTTTTGGATATGTGACCTTTTTTGTACATTAAATTGTTGAGCTGTCAGGCGCAGATTTCAAGAATTAGTTAATCATCCTTTGAATTTGTGTGATGAAGTAAGTATAGCCTTTGTGTTGATGTATAATAAAATGATTTAATAAAGTCATAACTGAAGAAAATTGGCACGATGAGCTAAAAAGGTTTGCGTGAAAATAATTATATTTGAGGACGATGAGACTCATGGATTGGTGTATTAATTTAAAAAATTCATCGTGCAATTGCCTTCAAGGCAATTTTAACCTTTTGTCGCAACCACAAATAATATTTTTCAATTATTAAATTTTCGTTCTCATTTCTCCCATCGTACTCATATAAATTTTATTTACTGAGTGTTTATACCCATTGAACGTAAATGCTCATAAAACAACATGACTTTTGAAAGGTTTTTTGTTCACCGTCTTCTTTAAAGTGAACCATTTCTCCGTAACAAAAAAGAAACGAAATTCCAATCCATTTTGTCGGCTGTAACAAAAGAAATGCGACTCCATAATGAACGTACAGAATCGCATTTCACACACAAAAAAAGATAGCTATTTTAGCTACATTGTGGTTCACATTATATCACGTCGAAGACTCAATACACTTCAGGTAAATAGCGTCAGGGTCTTCCCTTCGCATTTAAATCATCCTAGACACATTTCTGCTTTATATCTAATCGCAAATTTATTGTTCTGGGGCACGGAATGGTACGAATTAACAATGAACAAACTATTATTACATATTGAAATATATTCGCGTGGTAAATCATGGCTGCCATTGTACGCGGGAACATGAGCACTTTTATGGGGACCATGAGTGGTAATGAAGCGGTTTTCACTACCACATAATGGTTTGGATGTCGCGTAAATTGATTTTTATATTTTGTTTGACGTTAATGATTGACATGAGAGTATTCCGTTCCGCGCTGAGAATGATTCTCCTTGACGCTTTTACGAGGTGAATGACGTGTTCATCGATAAATTTAGTGTGTTGTGGGATATTTGGGCAATTTTATGAGTCATTTGGTGGCACTAAATGTCCATATGTTGTATAATGTATTAAGTTGCTTTGAAGTGAGCTGCTACTGGATTTAGAAGTCATGTTGGGTTTTTTTTAGATTTCAATAAATTGATAATTGTGATAAAATTATCGTATAAACGTCAGTGAAATCGCTATGTATGCTATAAAATGACGATTGTTATCTCAAAACGAGCTTATAAATTAACAACGAATTATTTTTATTTGCTACTTTTATGCAGGAAGTGGAATTCCAAATAACTGGTATTCGACCAAGTTGTGTTTACGTTAATTTTTTAATATCTTCTTTAATTATTTGGCTACACTAGTTTAAAATCAATGTAATTGTGCATTTTACCAATTGAAACCGGAATATTAATATAGTTTTAAATAATATTGTTAAGAATTGTATCTATCACTTGCGTTAACGGTGAAGTAAATACATCGTGAGGAAACCCGTACATTTGAAAGGGCTCCAAAAAGTTCTCGATGGTGTGTGTAGTATACCAACCCGCACCAGGGCAGTGTGGTGGACTATGGCCTAAATCCTTCTCATTCTGAGAAGAAATCTGTGCTCAGCAGTGAGACTAATGGGCTCATTAAAATATTGTTTTCAGGTTTTGGGGGATCTCTAACATAATTAATAGATGTGTTCACATTCATATGTTATCATAATGTTATAACTTTCATTTCAAGTCTTTTCATAAGTTAATCTAGCTTGTATTTTTATAATACCAGCATTCTTCTTCATCAGGAGAGTCAATGGATAACATATCATAATTAGCCCATTACTGTCCCACAGCTGGGTACGGGCCTCTGCTCAGTATGAGAAGGGTTTAGGCCTTAGTCCACCACGCTGGCCTGGTGCGGGTTGGCAGACTACACACACCATCGAGAACTTTATGGAGCCCTCTAAGGTGTGCAGGTTTTCTCACGATGTTTTTCCTTCACCGTTTACGCAATCAATGAATATCTTATAATAAATACAAAGTTCATAAATAAAATAAATTGTTAATGTTCAGGTTAATTGTTTATTCCCGATTATTTCTCATTAAATAAGCGATACAATAGCTGTTTCAAGGCTTCAATTCAACAAAAGCATAACCTTAAGAGTATCCCAACTGTCTACAAACCAAACATTCAATTCCCTATATTTAAAATTCAAAAACATTCAACATCGTAACATTTTGTTCCGTGCGAGCGTAGCGTTCTCGGCAAAGGCTTCGCGGGCAAAACATCAGTCTTGCGGCGGGCGGCGCCCAAAGCTCGCCGAGCACTGCCATTGGCCCGCCATTCCCCGCCCAGAAACACCTACAATTATATTTATAATGCACACGCTGAAATAATTTACATTTCAGCTGAATTTGCTACCATTGGGGGTAATTGAAAATTTGTTGTATTGACCCTGCATGGCCTACGATGGGATTGGAAAATTTAAGTGATTAGTTTAGCGAGTTTTCCCCATTATTTTGGGTGATTTTTTTGTTTCTGTATGCGACAGTAATGGGACCTTTTATTATTATAGAAATTATGCTTTAATATACCTTTGTAAATTGTTCTTATTCTTGTTTATGTTTACATCTTCCAATAAGATTGAATACGCAGTGTCATTCTTTTAAGATTTTAAATTCGATTTTCAAGTCTAACTGGATCGATTTTGCGATTACCTGAATTTCCAAACCTATTCCGTAATCCTGGCATGACAGGCGCAGGTCTAATTTTCTAATAAGTAAAAACACCAACCCGGATGCCAAGTATGATGATGGTACGGTTATAATTATGATGATAATAATAGCAGTATTTGAGGAAGTCCAGGATCAGCATTGAACATCTAATAAGATGATAATTATTTCTGAATAATTAATACAGTTCAAATTAGATAACAAATAATTCTAAAGTAATTTATAACGTCCTACTATGATAATGATACGATAAGGATAATTTATAGCCATTATAATATTACAACGATGTGTTTGATATTTATCTATCCATTTTAATTTTAATACGATATAATTTTACATACATACATACATAAACTCACGCCTTTTTCCCATGGGGGTAGGCAGAAACTATAGAACGCCACATGCTACGACTCTTACATACCCCTTTCGCTTCATCCACATTCATACATCTTGTCATACACGCACGCCGGTATTTTCATTTCAATTTTATAGTAAAATTATATTATATTGTGATCTGGGAATATAATTAAAATGAGGTAGCTAGATCAGAAATTCATTTTCTCCTTTTAAAAATTAAGTAACTAACAATTTTAAGATGCCGTTAATTCTCGTGCCGTCTCTCTCACTTCGCTTTAAAGTGACAGTGACCGCACGAGATTTAGTGGAAACTTAAAATTAAGTAGCGTTTGAGTATTTGGGCATTAGTAAATTAGTTATTCCCTGTACTACCTTGAGTGCCTTGTTGGTCTAGTGATCGCAAGCGCGACTGCTAAGCATAGGGTCCTGGGTTCGATCCCCTGGTCGGGCAAAGTGATATTGGGTTTTGCCATTAGGAATTTCTTAGTAGCAGACCGGAGTCTGGATTTGTGCCCGGTTAATGGCAATAGGCTCGCCCACTATTACCTGGGACTTAAACATAACTGGAGAAATGAGGGCGTTACTAAAACACCTCTGCCAAACCCGTCAGGGAATACAAGGCGTGATGTTATGTTGTACTAGGTACTTCTCTCGTTTCGGCACGAGCTATATAAGAATATTTCATATCGCGGAATAAAAGATTAGCCAGTCTGCAAGGTTTGGTAGTGGGGCTGACTGCAGTAGTATCGTCACTCGTGGAGGCTTTTTTAATAGTCTTCTACAGTTCTTCCATTTATCTAATAGATAATATTGGTTATTTACCTTTAAACATTCAATTGGAGACATTTGAAAATACGAGATAAAAGAAGATCTGCACTAAAACGTTGTAAGCAAACATTAGTGTTTGAAATATTTTTGAAGATTAGAAATTTAAAAATTATCTTTATTGATATAGCCGACAACATTTATGAGTATGGTTAGTGGTTATTTTAAACTAGATCGCGTTTTAATAAACTATTTTTGTTATCGACACTATTTCTATTACTCATCTATCTAGATGCCATAATTAATGTTGATATGACGTAACAAATAGACGCACATTTAAATTACGCCATAACATCCAACATATGATACGTAAATGTAACTTCTGAAGATATAACAACGATTAATTCGCGTACATTGCTAGCATATTAGATACAAAAGTAATAAAAAGACAACACAAAAAGAAAACATGTACATTTTCAGTAGGCGAGGCTTAATTAAGTAAAGATAATCCAATAACTTCGAGGAGGGCAGCTCTAGGTAAGTACGGGACCGGTTGAAATGCCACAGAGTCGATAAACACAACGTTCAATACTAATAAACCACTAGAGGTTTAATTGGCTCCACGATATAGATTTTAATTGGTCGTAAATCGTGGGCGCCCCTTAATAGCCACTGTTTATAACCGCACAAATCTTTGGATAAAACCTGTTTGTACACTTATTGTGTGTTGCAACATGTCGTGTTGTGCCAATACTCACTTGCAGCAGACGATGAGCTCTCTATCTTCCAAAATGAACATAGACAATATTTCCTACGTTCTATGGAGTTTATAAGGTCATAGAAATTAATATGAAGTCTGTTAAACCATAGTATCCAATTAACTTTGAGCAGTTTTAGCGTGCTCTTGTTATAGTTCGAAATATACACGGAGCAATTGCCATGAAACCTCCGCAACTCAGTTACTGGGCAATAACGATATTCTAAGGTTCGACCGATGGTCAGACTTTCGGGCTTCTGACTACCCGTAACGACTGTCATAGGTATTCGTATGACACCCGGGACCGACTGTTTAACATGCTCTCCGAGGCACGGAGGGATCTTGACGTGGAAGAAACGGTCACCCACCCAAAAATTGATCGCGGCAAGCGCAACTGGGCCTCGCAAATCGTATGATCCGTGTGGTTGTTAGTTAGTCACGAGTCTCTTTGTATGAAATTATAAGTATTAATCTAAAGGACAGAGATCTAAGACAGAGATGTGTTGCTGGGTGATTGTTGGGCCGTTTCTTCTGCCCTGCATCATTCATTCATTTCATTCATTAGGAAACTGTGAAAAGTGGCGAATTTGGGTGCTGTCTAATGTAATTTTGACATTAAGTAATTATTAAAAAAAACTTTTATTTTAAAAGGTTTTATCTTGCAGTAGGTACCCCCCCGTAGCATCAGAATATGAGATTGAAGGTTGGAATTATTGTAATGTTATATTGTCATCGGAATTGAATTTGTATGCAAGGTTTCAGGAGAATCTATTTAGCAGAAGTGGTTGAAAAATCTATCGCAAGATTTAAATTAAACAAACAAATATACGAAGTGAAGCTAATTATAAGCGTTTAAAAAATATTGATTTTCAGTCCAGTTTTAATAAATGAGTTTTGATTTTGATTACCCTGGCGGATGCTGCCGCTCATCTTCCCGTTAACATTCACTTAGTAGCCTATAAAGCCACCTGGGCTAGTAAAGCGAGGCGAAACTGAGGTAGTCTACGCTGACTACGGAACAACTAGGTAAGGTACTTTTATACAATCTTTCATCGGGAATATTGACTATATGGTGTTTATTTATAAAGGGCCGTATTAATAAATGGCTCTTATTTAGAAGTCTTAAGTGCCGTTTTGATTTGAGATGCTGTTTTGATTAATTAATAAAAAGAAACAAGTTGTCCAATGTATGTAGGTAGTCCTACTTTTTGACACTTCCTCTTGGGTGTCTGTTTCCAAGCTGCACTGTTGAGAGTGGTTTGCGGCTCTTAAAAAGCTCTGCTCCCAAAAATATGGGACAATTATATTTTCCTAACAAAAAAATTTTCCTCAATATTTTGACACGGAATGCAACATTCCGCTGATTTAATGTTCTGATATGCAAAAAAACACCTACAGATTTAATCTCCCTGCTCATCCAAAAACAAACAAGTGGATATACACGCCTCGCCCATAAAGGGGTAGCTAGGAACGATTTAATCAACCGATAAAAATTGTCGAGAGGCTCCGCTAGATGGCGGGGAAAGATAACAGCTGGCTCCTGGCAGTGGACGTATAAGTCTTTGTACATATATTTTTTATGCATAGGTACAATATTATACGCGTTGTAGGCCATAACAGCGTTATCTCCATATAAATGGCGCATCTACATAATTATCTAACGGTGGGTACAATATGAGAACCGGAAAAAGGTCAAAAATGTTGTTTAATGTTGTTTTTTGGGTGATAAATGTTATGAAATTGTAACAGTATCATAATAAACAGAAAGCAGATGGGGCAGACTGGATGCGGAAGGCGAGGAGTCCGGTGTTGTGACGCAACTTGGGAATGATATACCTACATATGTATATGCAGACAGCAGTGGACTGCGTTAAGCTCCATAATCGGCCCGTTACTGTCCTACTGCTGGACTCGGCTCTCTTCTCAGAATAAGAAGGGCTTAGGCCTTAATCCACCACGCTGGCCTGTTGCTGGTTAGCAGACAAGACACACCATCGAGAACTCTTTGGAGCCCTGTCAAGTAAGCAGGTTTTCTAACAATATTTTCCTTCACTGTTAACGCAAATGATAACAAAATTTTGATTTGTATATTAGTTCGAAAAGTCAGAGGTAAATGACGGGTAGTACCAACTCTCGGCGTTGAAATCTTTAACTTCTTGAAGAAGTTTGTTTTATTTACTACATACCGATAATTCTAATATTTTGCCTAGTTTCCAAGGAAACTAATACCTATAAGGTACTGTTCGCAACTAAGAAAAGGCCATGTCATCTGTTTTAACCGACGTCTTAAGGCGCTATATCAACATCAAGCGCCAGGTCAGGTTTCCTTAGGTTGCGGGAGAACCACTACACCAACCATACCGATTTTGACCTCCATGTAACATTGCTGTGTCCTGGTTTGAAGGGTGTGGGTGCTGCTGAAATTACCGGCACATGAGGCTTACCAATTTTGTCTTTTAGGTTGGCAACACATCAGCAATCCTCCTGGTGTGGTAGGTTCATCATAATATAAAAATACAGATAAAAGGGATGTGTCATGTGTCGGCTCATGAGCGCATGACTCCTCTTCTTCCTGCCCTTATCCCACACTAGGTGGGATCGGCATAACATGTATTTCATAAATCCATGTTGTTAGAGGTTGGTATGAGTGCATGACTTATAGACCGATATTAATTAATGGATCTAAGTAAGTATGTACTTACAAGATAATTGACCATAAGCTGATCTATCTCTTTTAAAATGCCTGATATTAATAACAAAACCGGAAACTACGTAGAAAGATGTTCAAAATTGTAAAAAAATCCTTTACACGTTTCTGCCTTTCAATTCAGTATAACATAACATCACGCCTGTATTCCCCGAAAGGTTGGGCAGAGGTGTATAGTAACACCCTCATTTCGCCGTTATGTTTAAGTCTCATGTAATAAGGGGCGAGCCTATTGCCATCATCCGGGCACAAACCCAAACTCCAAGCTGCAACTGAGGAATTCCACACGGTAAAACCCAATAACACTTTGCCCGACCTGGGGATCTAACCCAGGACCTCACGATCAGCAGTCGCGCTTGCCACCACTAGACCGACGAGGCAGTTCAGTATTATGACATAAAAATAATCTCACAGATTAAAATTAAAAGAATGATACATGAATATTATGAATGTATAGGCTGATAAATTATTATGATCATAATTATAAATTTATGATATTAGGGTTCACGCATTTTATATTATCTACTCTAATAACTGGTTTATAATCATAACAAAGTCTAATATTTCAGTGACATAATATAGGTATAAGTTATTTAATATCTTTAAATATTAATTATATTTCCATGTAGAGACATTTACAGTCTCAAAGATGATAGGTATCAAGTGAATAACTAACAGCATCCTGCACCTGGTTAATGGTCATAACAGGAGATGACATCATACTGGGTACCTACGTGTGGAATGTACCTCCTGATTATAATGAGTGTAATATAGCGGTAGTACTTCCACAGACGATCTCTTTTCCAAGGAGCTCAACTACAGAGTGTAAACGAAATCATGTAATTCCTTCAAACCTTGTGATGTACTCTGACATAGATTAAACCAGCAGAGAACACATTTGAATTCAATAAAAAAAAATTCAAGATGTAAACATGTGTTCTTAACGTGATGCATATTAGCGCCCCGAGTTAAAAGACCGCGCGGTGAGCGATAACCGCGCAATTCGCTCGCGGCGCTAAAATGCCTCACGTTAAGAACATATGTTTACTTTTTGTAAGTTTTTTTTATTGTATCCACGAGTATCCCGTGCAGGGTTAATCTATGTCAGTAGTAGGTACATTACGAGGTTTGAAGGAATTACATGATTTCGTTTACACCCTGTATTAGGTACTAAAATATTTTTTTATCATATAACATAGTCTCTCTAACTGCCTCATCGGTTTAGTGGTGGCATGCGCGACTGCTGATCGTGAGGTTCTGGGTTCGATCCCCAGGTCGGGCAAAGTGTTATTAGGTTTTTCCGTGTGGAATTCCTCAGTAGCAACCCAGAGTTTGGACTTGTGCCTAGCTGATGGCAATAGGCTCGCCCCTATTACATAGGACTTAAACATAACGGCAAAATGAGGGTGTTACTATACACCTCTGCCCAACCCTTCGGGGAATACAGGCGTGATGTTACGTTATGTTATAACAGTAAAGAATTGTTTTGCTTAAAGATAGAAATGGAAGATTAAAATTTTAGGTTCTTGCATTGATCACATAAACTGTCAAATTTCACGTCCATGGATGTGCTATCATCATACCTAAGTGTATTCCTGCCAGTTAGCAGCATTGCCATGTTCCGGTCTGAAGGTATGGGTGCCGGTAAAGGAGCTTTTCTAATTTTGTCTCTAATGGCCTTCAAACGCTACTCAATTTATGCTGCCGTAACACCAGGTTCACACGATTCGATTTTAGTTGATCAACTGCTAAATCGCATGTGATTTGAACCGTCTGAACAGACTTTCAATCAATTAAAGCAACGAAAACATTTCAAATTTTGTTGATCAAGTCAGTTGATCAACTAAAATCGAATTGTGTGAACCTAGTATTAGTCTCGTGCTATCACTGTCACTCTAAGGCGAAGTGAAAGTGACAGCACAAAATTAACGGCAACTTAATATTGAGTAGCGTTTGAGTTTTTGACCATAAGATTGGCAATTTATCAACAAAGCTCAAAGATGTACGTATGAAAGTCCCGGTACCCACTTTCCATTAGGTAGGCCGTCGGCTTGTATACCAACCAATTACTAGAAAAGAACTAAATTCGTCTTCTGTTTTTCCGATTTTAATAACCTTATACCAATGGAACCATATAAACCCGTTAACGTCCAATAACGAATATAGCCCTCTCAATGGCCACTATACTGAACAAAATGACTTTTCAATATAAGAATAAATATCGTATCAATTAATACCTACAAAACGTCTGCTGTTTTGTCTTGCAGTCTTTTGGGAGTCGGAAACATTTTTCTATTTACAGACAAAACCTGTCCTCAGATGCAGATCATCGGAAGAAATAAATAAGTGTATCACCTGCTAATCTACCTGAACTCATTATTCTTGCCATTTAGATAACCTACCCCATTGGTTGAGCACACCTGCCAACTGAAACAAAAACTTAGACAAAAAATCAAAGGCGTGGACAACTATCGATACGTCTAAAAACACTTAAAAAACCCTTCAACTCTTCTTCTGTTTAATTTTCAAGGGTGAAAGATTTTATCCGAAGATTTAATGACAGATTTACAAATCTTAAGAACCTGTTTCGCCACTCCTTGATCAACTCCAGATTAACTTACAATCAGGTAGGTAAAGGACAAACGTATTTATATTGAGCTTAACTAGATTTAAATGGTTACTCGTCGTCAATGATGGGGTAACTAAGTTTAATGACTATTTCCTCTATCTTGTAATAGAACATACGGGTTAATTACTTTTTATTAGACCCTTTAATAGCTTCATTAAAATAATTCGATTTTGTTTTCACTTTCTATCTAAAACTAAAAAACAGAAGCTTAGTGGTAAGACAATTTAAATAGATATTACCTGGTATTTTTAGAGATCTTTTGATTAGCTGTTTAGATAAAATTGATATAAAACCACACTTAAGGAAATAAATTGGTGTTAGTAATAATTGTCGTTTACCTTTATATCCATTTAAACATTCATATCAGCAAAATGGCTGACGCAATAATCTGAAACAATAAAACATAGAATTCAAACATGTATTATTTTACTACTGAATTGTCTAAAAAAAATTAAACAAAGTACGAAAATGAAAGTATTTTTTCATTCAATTGTATGACGGTTTCTTCTTTCTTCTAAAGCTAAAGGCAATAAATAGGTACCATTGCGTAGGTCATAAAACCCTTCCGTTTCATACAATTTACCGTTTTAAAATCTACGAAAATTATTTTAGAGCATTTTTATTTAGTTTAGTTTGGACTTCGCAAGTGAGTGTTATTTATCATAAAGTGTTCACGTTGGATTCTGAATTACCCATTAATTTATTAATAAATTACGGTATCAATAATCGAAGTAGGATTGTCAAAGAATATTCAAGTGCAATAATAAAAAAGAGAACCTATAATATACCAAACACATGATTAAACTTTAAATAAGTGTAAAATTGACTGTGAAATTATTTCAAGGTAAGAAAATATTTATTACAAATATTTCAATCTATCCTGTTAAAATTAAAATAAAAGTTATACATAACAAAACTGTATAACAACACCATCTATTGGCCACAATGAAATTTACATTGACCATAGGGTAACGTACTCGTCCAAAACTTTTTTTAAATGCCTGCCATCTATGGGCATGCGCGCGCATTATTTGCAATCGCAACTACCTCACTGCACTCGGGTCAACTCGGGTGTGTATTTAGTATCGAGAGAATACGCGAGAGGCTGATAGTGTAGTTATAATGCTGAGAACACAACGGCGGCATGCTTGCGATGTTCCGCGGTATTCACTTTTATAACATGGCGGACGAGTATTTTACTGTCCTGTTAATTCTACTTAAGTTGTTTTGTATTAGGTTTATTTCGAATCAGGGACGATTAGTTGGGTTTCTGAAAGCTTATGGTACATTAAACTGAACTGAAGTAATTAATTACCTACCTACTTCCTAAAATTTTTAAAAGAATTTATTAAGTAGGTATAACTGTTAGGTAAGTACCTAATTATAAGAAGTAGGTTTTTAGGCTCTTCAAAAGGGTCTGATACGATACCTTATCTATATAGAATATGTTGGTACCTACATTAAAATTTTATGTTTTCAGTTTCAATATTGTTTAGATTCATATAAGTTAGAGCTGGTTTAGATTCAGAGCATTGAGTTAAGATTATGTTATAACTTTCTAGGAAATGGTCACCAATTAAAAACAAATAAAACTGGTAGGTTCCTGTCACACCAAGCTTTAACACAAAAAAGGCTTCCAATAGATAACAAAATTGATGCTTTGTTTACATTGATGCAATAAAATAGTTACGACGTGTTGAATAATCGTTTCCAGTTTGAGTGACCATAAATTTGTGTATTTTTAAAGTCACGCAGTTTGGAGTCAATAAAAATTTAACGACTGCGAGGGTGCACGAATAAAATTGTTACGCATTGTATGGTAGTTTGTGGCTATTTTTTGTCTTATTTCTGCGCATAGTTAATTACTGTAGCTAATAAACAAGCCAATTGGCGTTAAGAAACTTGTTCCTCCATTCAATAAAATGTTTTGGCTGTATATTCAGCTTTTACGGATTCGTTGGAGGATCTTGCCAAGTCATGTTTGTTCTTCGAGATCTTACTTCCTAATACCTTATTTTTCACGTATTCTAATCTCGTGACCTCATTTGACTGGTTACATAAACAACCCATTACACATTTTACTACCCTCGAGTGAGTTATGGTACTTACGCAATTCGGCACGCGCCCATAAATAGACAAACGCCAAGAAGTTATTCCTAACGTTCCTAAAAGTAATCTATCTCGAGGCCTCACCGCAATATCGGTTTCTGAACGATTAACAGAGGGCGTGCGTGCCCTTCGCTTTTACGACATACTTTTACGACGTCGTAAACTCGGCCGTATAATGCCTATAATCTTTTTCCGCGAGGCTCCGCCCGCTGCTGATAGATGGCGCTAAACACAAAACTCCAAATCACTGTCACCGAACCAAATGTTAAAGTTTTATTGTGTGTTTCGCTAATGTGGTGTGAAATTAATAGGTAATAATGCTTTTATGGGTGCTCGTGAGCTTTATAGGGGCATAAAGTCCTGGCAGGTGAATGTAGTACCCGAAGTATTTGTTTTAAGTTGACCGCAGGTGTGTTGTGCTATCGTTTGATGGCATTTATAACTTTGTGGCATTATAAAAACGAACAAGACTTGTGTTTAGATAATAGTCTATACTTTTATGAGTCCTCGTTTTTATAGCCACATTTTGCACAAGAAGTGTTGTGTACCTATTTCATACATTGAGGAGAAACCGTTCGATGGGAACCCTCATACGTAGTTACCTATTTCTTTATTTTCTTCTCTAGTACTTAACTTTCTTATCTTCAATTTTGGACATTGTTACTAAAAACTTTAAAGTTTCTTGCAATAAGTAGAAAATTAAGCGATAAAATTTTCCTTATACCCATGTTCTCAGCAAATAGGCCAAGAGGCTCCCTGGGCAAATGTAGCAATTCGCAGTTTAAACACTATGAAGTATAATTATAACAATTTAGCAAATAGTTGAAAAGGACAATTTGCCGAGCCAACTGCGTAGCTAACAGAAATGAACATAAAACTCTAAGGACTGTTTTGGTGAACATCTAGACGTTGGTACCCAAAGAAAGGTTTAGTAGGACGGAGAAACTATACCTAGTCGAACCGTTGTGTATCCACCGATATTTTTTTTATAATACGAGAAAATTCTCACCGGGCCAGAATGGTGGACTAAGGCCTAAACCCTTCTCATTCTGAGAAGAGGCCTGTGCCCAGCAGTGGCACAGCAATGGGCTGGTTATGTTTTTTATGTTGCGAGAAAATGTACCTACTGGCATTTTCAAACATTGATAACATATTTTTTTATAAAACGTTGCTCCACACTAAGATTTCTCCTGTATCGTGGGTGCGTTTATACCCTGGAACAATTATCTGTAGGCCGTACAAATAGATACTTCGTTCGTGCGGGAATGGGACCCACAAACCGCAGCGCAGAAGCCAAGCACTAACCCACTGCGCCAACCGTGTACCCAGTCAAACATACATACCTGTATTAAAAAAAACTAATTTATAATCAAGTACCTACCTACTTACAAAAACGTTAATATCTTCAAATAGTTCGGTAAGTACCTACCTAATTCTAAGACATAGCTAAGACTATAAGTAGTTCCGATTTGTGGCGATTTCTTTTCTATAACTTTTACAGCTATCTGCAATAACTTTCGAAGGTAGGTAACAATGATAGAGTCACGATTTTCATCAAATTGAAAGTAATTTCTGATAAATAAATGCCTTTGAGTTTAAACATTTACTCTGTCTATGCCAACTATAGCTAATAAACCCAATAGTTTTTCTTCATATGCTATGCTTCATATGCTTGTGCTCTCCGATCCGAATTCGACAAAATACAGTCCGATGAAACTCGGCTACAAATCTATGAAATTCTGGTCGAACGTAGTATACACCCGTTCATATAAAGGGTAGGTACCTACTGCAACTTCTTGGATTCAGATCAGACGCAGAGCACAAGCATTCTTCGACCAGATGATACAAATTATCCTTTCGTGGCTTTTAAAACCTTTGGTATACATAGCACTCTATTTCTTAACTTGCTCTACATTTTGTTACGAATATTAATAAAATTATTTCGTTCTCAATTCTTCTTCCTCCTAGCCTTTTTCCAACTATGTTGGGGGGTCAGCTTCCACTCTAACCAGATGCAGCTGAATACTAAGGTTTGACAGGTTGTCAGACTTTCGGGCTTCTGACTACCCGTAACGACTGTCACTGTCACAGGTATTCGTATGAGACCCGGGACCGCCGGTTTAATGTGCTCTCCGAGGCACGGAGGGGTCTCGATGTGTAACGAACGGTCACCCATCCAAGGACTAACCGCGGCAAGCGCAGCTTAACCTTGTAAATCATATGATCCGCACGGTTTTTAATTAGCCACGAGCCCCACAACCCAGTAACTGGGTATTATGTACTAAATTGAAAAGATAAATAATTAAATACCTAGTGTATTGTGGAAACATATTATTGCCAATTGTCATCAACTACGCATCAATGTTTCGCAGTTTGAACGCAACTTTATTCAGATCCACTAGATGACTCCTCAGCGTAAGTGTTATTGCAATACATTCTCTACAAACTCACGCCTATCATTCCTGACATACAACTTACCGTCTAGACTAAAACTATTTCTCTATTACCCTCAATTACCTACTATCGGAACTCTCTATCTAACATACTTGAAATAAAAAGGATGGAAGTAGTAGGGTGGTGCACAGAATCCCTCCGATTTTCCATGCAATTGAATAAAAGACGTTACGGTGTGTCGACGTCACGGTAGGATTTTTATCGATATATCGAATCGAATGTAATCCAAGTTCGATGCCTGACTCGATTCATTGGATCGAGCGGTGGCAAGTTTAAAATTCATAACATATCTGGCCGAAAGTTTCTATGCACTTTTACACGCGAGCCAGTTTTTCGATGTAAACATATAATTTCACGAGTTTATTTCGATACAAAGTGGGTGTTGTGACGTCAGTGCTTCAGGGTCTTTTATTAAATCAGGGTGATGTATTCAGTATTCCTGGATTTCCTCTTTGGTGGTTATTCACATATAAACGACCACCGAATGGGAAATCTATATTGTTTATAATTTCACATTTTCTCGTATTGTGAAACTTTTCTTTGTGTACGAAAATGATTAGACTATAAATGGTGATGATAGTTTACATCAAATAATCTGGATTCCAAAATCTCGTATTACAAAATTAGATAATGCATTAATTATTAACTATAATGCAGTTTAAAAGATGATGGAGTGACAAGGATTGAAAGGAGTATGCTTAGGTGGTTTGTTCATGTTGAGATAATGAGTGAACGGCGATTAACAAAAGGAGTTTATAAGACGGATGTCAGAGGAAACGCCGTTAGAGGGCATACATCGATGTTATTGGTGATGTTCTTCACAAAGGACACATGCGTAGTACTCTCAACCGGCGTACGTGTATAACAAGATGTATGAATTTGGATGAATCGTAAGGACTGTATCATTGGCGTTCTATAGTTTCTGCCTTGACCCATGGGAAAAAAGCGTGACTTTATTTATGTATTACCTATAAAGGCAAAGGCTAAGTGTCACTGAAACTCGTAGGTTAGATGGCCAAATAGTTACTCAAATGCTACAAAATTTCAAGTTGCTGTTAAGTCTCGTGCTGTCACTGTCACTATAAGGCAAAGTGACAGGGATAGCACGAAATTAAGGGCAACTTAAAATTGAGTAGCGTTTGAGTATTTGGCCACTAGTCTGTTTATTTTTTTCTAAAGGCAATTATTGTTGAGGCACTTCTTCTTTACATAATATAAAACAAAGTCGCTCCCGCTGTCTATAGGTACGCTTAGATCTTTTAAACTACGCAACGGATTTTAATACAGTTTTCAGCAAATAGATAGAGTGATTCAAGAGGAAGGTTTATATGCCCCACATTAATATCTACATTGCGCCCGTGCGAAGCCGGGGTGGGTCGCTAGTATAGAATATAATATATTTTTTAATAAACCTACGTTTGTAAGTAGATAACATACTTAACCTTCCCTCTATTTTCTCTTTTGTTAATTCCAAAACTGTTTAGAATTTCCTGGGACACATCGAGAGTCACTTCTCGGTATTTGCGTTACAGATAAGTTCTGGTTTGCTGGAAATGTGTTCTGGACTAAGTCCAAAACATTCTACAATATGGTTGAACCTCACAATACTGTCAAGTAATAACCCGAGGAACTCGTGAGGCTTAAGAGTGCAGTAGATTTTAGCTTGCAGCAGAATTCTACTTCGGTAATAAAGGTAAACGTCTAAAATACAGTGCGTTCGATACATGAAGACGTGCTCTACTCTTTGTCTAAATCGTTACAGTGCAAAAGTGTGCGCTTTTTTATTTTATTGTGTTAGCTCTATCGCCACACAATAGTTAAATGTCTACATACGCAAACTAATAACATAAAATAACTAGCGCATTTCTGTCCCACTGCCTGGGTACGGGCCTCTTTTCAGAATGAGAAGGGTTTAGGCCTTAGTCCACCACGCTGGCCTAGTGCGGGTTGGCAGACTACACACACCATCGAGAACTTTATGGAGCCCTCTCAGGTGTGCAGGTTTCTTCACGATGTTTTTCCTTCACCGTTAACGCAAGTGATAATCAAATTCTGATCCGCACATGAACTCGAAAAGTCAGAGGTACGGGGCAGGATTCAACTCAAATCCTCCTGCATGGAAGACAAGCGTTCAACCGCTACGCTAATGTAAAATAATAATAAGAAATGTGTGCATAAGCCAGCTTCCTATCACAAAAAGGAGTAGGGCGTGTCTTCGCAGATTGAACGCACTGTACTTCAGTATACTAACACAAACATTATTCCATCCATGTGGAAGTAACTACCCAAAGAACTTCATAACTATTCAATTTTACAACATCGTCCTCCAGAATTAACGCACACACATACCTACACACACAAAGACTAGGCAATTCCGTCGAGTTGTTAAATTTCAAACGTTGGTATCCATGTTTTCGCACACACATATCGTAAAATTTTATTAAAATTAAAACAAAAAGCAGTTGATAGCGAGTGTGTTAGCTAAAGCCCACGGGAGGTAGACGTGGCGAAATTTTCAGTAATGGCCGCCGTAACGCCCTCCGCCGTCGTTCACCGGCGGTATTTGCATTATCGTGGTATTAATACGATGGTATATGTAATACCATAGAGTTTTTGTTGTGGTTATTGATATGGGATTATATTTCAGGATGGTACTAAGGGTTGTTACGATATAAAGTATATAAGGAAGATGTTCTTAAGGTAATCATTATCCATTTTCGAGAATTTCATGCCAAACACTCTCTTCACGATGATATCATAAGGCGAGAAGACGGAAGTATCTTGATTATTTATTCGATGTAGAGTCTAACGCAAGTGACTCTTAACTTGCGTTGGGCTCTAATGAAAGTTAGACTCTACATCGTAGATGTGCAGGCGTCTAAATGAGTAAGTAGTTGTTCCTTAAAATAAACAGAGCCTTGGTGAAGAGCAAAATAAAATATTACTGAGTGGCTTTACATGAAGCAATAATAGAATGTGTTAAAAATCGCAAACTATCAAATACAAGGTAAAGATTTAACTGATGTTTGCATTTAACTAATTTGTTCGGGATGACATTTTTTTAAATAGAATTCATGCAAATGTATGTTATGCTTGCTCATGTCAAAACAAAAGAGCTAGTGGGTACTGATTTTGGGTACTACATACTCATAACTGAAAAAACTGTTTAAGTTGTAGATATATTTCTTGAGTTTATTGTATGAGCAATAGGTAAGGGATTTAATGAATTCTAACTAGCAACTTACGAGTTATTTGTTCAAGTAAGAATCCAAAGAGCACTTGCCTAGTATTATTACAAGAATAATTGTTGAATAAGTGTTAAGGTTATCTAATAACAGTACCTATAAAGCAATTGCATAAAGCAAAATTAATGTTACATAATCAAAGTTTGTTTATCTTTTATATAAAAAAATTACGGCCGGACTATAGATTTAATTATCACGTACACAAGCTACAAGCGGCTACAAGGTTTATTTTAGAAGATAAATTCTTCTGTATCTGAAAGGCTTCCTAGACAATTTTCATTGTTCTTATAGTAGGTACAGGTCCGTTTTACTAAAAGAAACTACCTATGTAGGTTAATGTTCGTGGACTAAACATTAGCAAGCGCTTAGTTATATAAAAGTTAGTTCCTTTATTGCACGGCAGGTCTTAGATCAAATTATTATTGGAATTGTGTACTTCTTTTATTTCCATAAATAATAGAGTACTGAATTAATTGTTTATTTGCCGGAAACAGTACTTTTCATTACCTTAAAGTCTACATTAATAACTGGTTTTACATGCATTTTAAAAGACACAAAGGAGACATTTGCCTGCACACTAGGTCGAGCCTGTCTTGTGGAGTTTATGGGTGGTATTACCATGTTGAAATGCGCATTACGGAACAATCGTTCTATTCTGGCTAGCCCTTTTCCAACTTTGTTGGGGTCAGGTCCCAGTCTAACCAGATGCGGCTGAATAACAGTATTTTACACGGAGCGACTGCCATCAGACCTCTGCAAACCAGGTTCTGAGCAATACCTACCGATATCCTAGGGTTAGACCGGTTGTCAGACTTTCAGGCTTTTGACTACCCTATCGGCTGTCATTGGTATTCGTATGACACCCGGGACCGACTGTTTAACGTTTTCTCCAAGGCACGGAGAGGTCTCGATGTATAACGAAACGGTCACTCATCCACCGACTGAACTCGGCAAATGCAGCTTAACCTTGCAAATCGTGTGATCCGCGCGGTTGGTAATTTTCCCTGATAGTGATCACAACAAAGACATCTATAGGTGCCAAATTGCCGTCTAAACTTCAAAAGCGCAGCAAATCAGGTTTGCTTTCAGAGTTAATGGCGATATTGCTGCAAACCCACTTGAAGTAGGTACTTACTTAATGTAAGCCTACGTAATAGATGAAATATTCTATTTACAGTGCAAGTAATTTAGAGAAGAGCTCAAAACTTAGCTATGACTGTACGCAAACTTAATAAGTAGCTTAGCTACATTGGAAAATAACATCAGTTAAAACTGCAGAAGGGTGATATTTGAATACCCTTAATATTTGTTTAACACATTATTATTGTCCTAAGTTGTTAACATTATAGTAGTTTCAGATTGTTTTATTCTTGTCTCGACTCTGTTTTCATTATCATTATTGCAGTTTTAAATACCTGCATATTTAACTTTTGAATAATGAAGATGACGCTTTTAATTTTTAAGGCTTTTCGAATGTTCACCCGGAAAACGATAGTCGCTCTTTGTTTGCCTCTCAAGCCAGAACGGAAAGCGAAATATCGTCCGTAAAAATATCTTACGGCTTCATACTGTATTCCAGAGCTTATCCATTCAGCCCATTTAAGTCGATCAGCCGAACAATCGCTTCGGCCAGACGAAGAAAGCTAGCCTCGGAATTTTCAAGCAATTTAATTCAGCGGAAAAACCCGTACTGATATTTTTTTCCAATTAGAGGGATCCTTAGAAGAAAGGAATCGAATTAAGCGCTGATAGCCGCTTTTATGTACACATTTCTAATATGTTTAAGTAAAAAGCGTAATAACTTAGAATTGTTATTGTCTACGAGAATTTATGTTAAACGCTATATGGCTAAAGTGATTAGAATTTTGTAACTAATTAGTATTGTCTGAGAAAGCTCAAGTAAAGCACAACATACATTTAAGACAAAGTATTAGTAGTTTACGTAAATACATACGATATTTGCTAAAGCTGTTCATTAGCAAGATTCTCTAATTCCCATCTGTAAGTACTCACATAACGGTTAAAGAGATACGTAAATATTTATCAATAGGTAATCTTGTACCTATATTCATGTATACCTTACAACAGAAGGGAGGTATCTCGAACAATTAATTTCCCTAAATTTCATTAGCAACTCTTCCAATTTGCATTTAAAATGTGCGATCACGTACCTAGGTGCCTACACAAATACCTTCCACAGCAGACTAAAGAACCGTCCGAACGCGCCATTATTTTAATACCCTTATCAAAAAACAAGGCACATTACAAAATGGCCGCCATTTTCATGAGTTTGCGCGGGAAAACGCTCGTGAGCCAGCCTGGAAAATTATAACAAAAGGCATCTACCGCTATCTTTCTAATTATAGTAAATCACCTTGCTACGGGCGAGATAAGACTGTACACATTCTATTTACAAATGTCGTATGAGTACGGGGAAAGTCGTAACTTACTACATTTCGGTTTTGCGCGAGACGTTTCGTAGGTGCTAAGAATATGAACGACGTAAGCGTCAGACAATTTAAAGGAAGTTGAGACGTTTGTTTCCGAGAGGGATTGGGTGTATTTAGGAGGGTGAAATGGCGTTTGTTTGGTGTATGTAGGATTGTTATACGACGTTTCGTTGTTGAGTGGTGAACTCGTTCGATGAACGGACCCTCGTCTAGTACAATCGTATCGAGAAGTATCGCGTATTGTATTCCGCAGCGATAACTTTAGAGTTGGAAAAATCGGGAAACAAAATAAATAAAACAGGTGACTTAAATATAGTTGAGTTATTTTGTTGTAACTTTGTATTTGTTTTGAAAAGTAAAATCTTTAAGAAATACGTAACCTTAACGATGTTGCTTCAAAACTTTCTTGAAGATTTTCCCTAAGCTTAAGGAAACATTTCAGTGCCGATCGATTAAGTAAGCTCACCGTTTAATTTTTTTGTGTTTGCCAAATAAACTTAATAATCTTCTTTCCGACTAAATTTAAAATTAATTTTAAATTTAACCTATCACAGTCCACTGCCCAGGATAGGAATACTTTTGATGTTTTGTTTTTAAATATGACTTAATTATGATTCTAGAAAACATCTTCAAAATATGTTCAAGAAAATATATTTTTCCAGTAGGTACCTACTAAGTAGTTGAAATTACGCCAAGCAGTTTACTGTGTTCCGTCGTGTGTATGTAAGAGCCAGAAGGGCAAAGGTATAGGCCCTTTATTTATATCTCTGTTCCTTAGATTTATGTTTCCCATCTTAGACCCTGTCTGCGCTTACCATCAGGTGAGACGAAGGTCAAATGCGACCAAGACAAGAATAAAAAAAAAGCCGTTTAAGAAGAAAATATATAGTGCTTTAATGATTTTCTTATGAACTGTCCTATTGTTCTATACACACAGATGTAAGACGATGCACCGCACCCCCACAATTACAACCCCACCTGTTTATACACTTGCACCCCACACACACATACAACCACAAACCAGTACAGCATGACCCGCTCTTTTCCCCGCTGCCGTAACAAACTCAGACCAAAACAGGGAATGAAGGCATTTCGTCAAAGGTCTAGGCTAAGTGGGATAGACGGGAGGTGGTTGGTAAAAGGTGCCTTTACTGATTCCAGTTACTTGCCAGTAATGCATTCTCATAAGAGTTCCCTTACTTATACGCGAGTTGGCACTTTCTAGTACTGCTATTGGAACTAGTTCAAACAATGACAAGGACTGGCTAGTTGTAATTTGATCCAGGAAAGCTAAAGCGCAGTCAACTGTACAGAGAACAAGTTTAGTGCTTATAATGTAGAATGTTAAGCTGCAGCGTTTATTTAGATTTATATGTCGATACAAAAGTTTTTATCTACCTACCTACCGGACCCAGAAATGGGGTCATGCATTGGGATCGATCACTTTGGGACACTCTTACTAGTCTTGAATAAAGTCAGTCTATTTATTTTAATAATTTCTCATGCCAGCGCTTCTTTGGGAACTTCAAGATCTCGTTTCAAATCTTTTTGCAGTTTTTTAAAATTATATAATGGTGAATTAGTACTTAGCTACCTATTTCTCATTCATCTAGACATAAATGAACTGGCTTCCAGTAACTCGTGCTAGTAGAGCTAAGCTTACAGAGAATGTCTTATGCAATATCGGACATTCTACAATTCAGATATTGAATCGAGACCGCGACTTAGTCACACTCCTTTATTTTGTAATCCATCGTGCTCTAGAAGGACTTGACACTCAATTTATGCTGACTCATGCAAATTGATTGTAGTACAATAAAGTATACAAATAACGGTTAATACAGTATCGGTAACTCGTTGATTTGTGACAATTTATATATTATTTGAGACGGCAATACTTCTTTGTACAATATGCAACTCGCCAGCTTATTCGAAAGCCAAGCAGAACTTATACAAATCAAATTGTACGTAGGACGAAATGCTAGCAGTAATTCTTGTCGAGATAATTAATGGCTACAAGCTACCTACATTCATAACATAATTCAACATTAAGGTAATTGAAAATCGAATTTACGTCTGTACTTTTTATTTTATAATTAATCGATTGTTTTCTTGCCAGTCATAAAACGATCATTCGAATTTCGAACGACTTTTAATGTATTCCTTATTTGAATTTCTTGTGACGAGTGACTCGCCCAGGGACTGGAATGCTCCAAACGGTGTCGGACCCACACAAAGCGAGTGGCACAACAAAAACGAGCTGGTTAGTCGTAACTCGCGCTGGATAGTTAAGTGTACGAATAACGTCCTATATTGCGCCCGCGGCTCCGTACCGCCATACACCACGTAATACGATCCAATTAAATTGCTACGAATTTATGTGTGTACACTACGCGCCCTGAGGTGTCCTTAATTTCGTTTGTTTTAATAAACGACCGAGTAATGGGAGTTGGAAACGTTTTGTAATCGATACAATGTTGTTTTGGATGGTTAAGGATTGGGACGGAATTGTATCACGTTGGATTTATTAAATGGGAACGTTTGTCGGAATGTTTTCATTTTAGAAGACGACAATTTAAAATACTTAAGCTTGATTTTAAATAAAAAAAAAATTGTAGGATCTATTCGTAGCTGATTTAATATCGTTATTATTTTAGAATAAAAAATCTACATAAAAAGAAACCCACGCATATAACTTTTCATATTTCCTCTTTATTTCAATGAAGTTAACTCTAGCCGACAGTGCATAAAATTGCTAGGAGTCCTCAAATTATTACAACCATCTCAATAGGAAAAGGACAATTCGATCGTTTCTTTCAATATTCCTGTATTTTCCCTCGGAAAACGTAATCGACCGAGGACAGTAATATTACATTTTGTTATATAATAACGATTTTCCTTCCCAGTGGCAATTCGTCGTTATTGGACGTAAAGTAAGAACGAACGGTGGCTTCAGTCGAAACGAACATAGGTAATAATAATATAGTTATTGTTATACCTTCCCTTAACCTAAGCCTCGTATCAGGATCAACGATTTCGTGCAGTCACATCAACCGTTTCGAGTTTTACGACTTCCATTGCGTGCGTACAACGGGTAGACGCGATTAAACTGCGTAGTATGACTTCAATAGATGACAATTGCAGCTATGCGGTGAATGGGCGCTCCATTCCGGGAACGAGAGGTAGGATTGTACACTCCGACCTGGCTTCTATCTGCAAAATCAATGTGGCTATTAGCAAGTTTTCGCGCAGTCGCAAAACGTTCACGGAACGCTACCGGTCAGAAGTTACAGCCACTTGGACCGACTTTCTATGCAGATGCCACTGTTTAAAATTATACACGGCGAATAGAACTACCAACTTTTTATGTAAAGGTTTTTGTTCCTTTGTTTATTATTGTTGATTTGAATGAATGAGGAGATTTTTTGTTGTTTGATAATTTTATCAGTTTAACTGTGCCACCTACTAAATTTAGCATAAGATGATGATACCAATAATAATAACGTACCTGATACGCATGAGACGGCGTGTTCGGCGATAAAAATGCTAATACTTGTACCTACAACAGAGTATAGGAATCTCTGTTTTTTGTTTCCAAAAATATGAGGAAAGTTTCTTCCTTTCTTCTGTACAATTGACTGTGTATTGAGTAATCAATTTTACAAATTAGTTTATCCAATTGCGCCATTGTTTTACATATTTGTTGTAATACATAGTCTTTTACCAATTAGAAGTCGTATAATGTTCTCATACAAAATTCATTGGTTTCTATTTACATATTATTAATGGAACCGTTTGAGTCGATGATTCATTTATTTCATATAAAGCCATTAATAGTATATTTATTTATTTTATTTACTGGTATTTGTGTAGGTATTAGATTGACTTTTAAGTTTTATAAAAATAATCTTAAAAATCGTTTGTCCATTTTATTCAAAGCGAAAATAGTAAATTCATTGCCGAAGATAACCTTTACGAATCTTTCTCCATTTGTTTAAAATAAACTATGATGACTACATTAATGTATTAATTGTGGAAGACGAAGTTCCGGCTTTTGTTTAGAATGTTGTACTCATTACAATCTAATATGATAGTAAAATCTTATTTCCTACAAGAATCCACCAAAGTTCCATCTAGTGTTCTTATAGTCATTGGCATTGTTTAAAAGACAAGCTCTTGTGACTACAAGGTCAAAGTAAATTCCTACAATAATGCGTTGGATTGAAAAAAGACTTGTCGATAGATTATATCAATCACTAGCTGTGTCCTCACGGCTCCGCCCGTAGCCTATGTTAGTCAGTGATAATGCAGCTTTCTAACGGCAAAAGAATTTTTGAAATCTGTCCAGTAGTTTTTAAGTTTATTCGTTAATACAAAAATACAAAAAGCCAAAAATACTAATCTTACCTCTTTATAATATTAGTATAGATAACGTTTTTAAATTTTCTTATACTGTTAACGCTTGTAGAAAGTGCTGTCTACAGTCTGTCTGGTACGTTTTTTAGAAAGCGCTCGATCAACCTTATTTATTTTTTTGTAATCTTTCTGAGTATTTGAATCACTTCTGTTTCAAGTAGGTAATGCTTAGAAGATTTTCATAAAATTATCTTTTCTCAAAAGAACTTAGAATACACTGAATACAATTTTTTATCCATCAAGAATCAATTAAGCAGGAACTCAGTGCTTTGTGCCCTTAGTTTGTGCCTTACTCGTATTAGTTTAATTGTTAAACTTGTATCTATCTAAGTTCATATAGGATAGTTCTTCGTAAGCATCTTATCTATGCATCGTTTTATAATTGTCTAGCATTACCAGATGGTTTTCAACACGATAATTTGCCTCATAATTTGTATTCTATAGAATGTCACTAAAGATTGTGGCATTATCTTGATATGATTCTACTTATCCAAAGGGTTTGATCACAAAAGGGTGTTAATATCATGACATATAATTTTCGCGTGATAATTAAACTCGTAGATTCAGTGTCTTTTACCACATTAATATAAAATGATTCTAAAATATATTTAGAAATAGTAGAGAGCATACAAAATACAAAATTCAGTAATATTCTTATTCACAATATTTTAATTTTCGCTTTTGTCACGGTATTTCCACACACTCTATTTCTTTATTTTATTCGACTCAAACGATAGTTTAAACAAGTATTTTATAAAAGAAGTACGTACGTAAGGGAGTTGCCGCGTACCTCGAGGAGGGATGTGGACCGATAAACGATGGCTAAATCGATACTGCACGACGCCTTTTGCCGCTTTAGGTGTGTTCGCACTATTTTTGAGTTAGCGCTTAATTTTTGGTATTTTGATATGATATTTTTATTTGTTTGGTAGTGTTGTAAATTATAATCCTTCTTTTGAATAAATTATAGCTGATATAGTAAGAGATAATTGCGAGATACCTATCCGTTAAATGCAGAATTATTCCGATAACGAAAACTTTGGCAGTAGGTAGATAAGATGTTTGTCACAATGTTTGTTGGTTTCAATCATCTAATTTAAAATACCGAATGTTTACTTTACCTGTAATTTTAGAATTAGTTCTTCGAAGAATGGAATATGATTATGCATCATTAAAAAATACACAGAAATCAAGTTTTGTATTACGTAGAAGTAGAAGTCAGCAAATTTTTGTTACGCTTTTTTCACTGCACTGAAATCACACGCAGTTAAAAACTAACTTAGATTTGTCTTACAGTTATGTTTATATAACAATTTACATGCACCACACTCACACCCACACACTATTATTTTTCAACGACAAAGCGATCGGAAGGTCCTAATGCGAGGAACAACCATAGAACTCTGAACACAAAAGGCAGAGGCACCACAACTGAACCATTTTAGTCATTAAAATTATCTCAGTTTTTTACTTAAGTGACTAACATTTTGTCTTTACTAAACGGTTCGGTAGCAAAAAATGCTTAAACTTATTACCAATAAGTACAGCGTTGAAAGTTAGGCCGATTCTGCGTGGTATCGTATTGGCGATAAGTAATGGATAGGTACTTGACTAAAGAAATATCCAGATGTCTGCAGTGCATTATTTAGTACATAATTAGTTTAGTGATGATTTTGTGTGGTCTTGCTTTAGGATTGGATCACTGTTCCAAAAAGCAATGGTCTTTTAAAATAAGATATGCGAAATCAACTGCTTGTGTAGAGAGGTGCTACAGTATTTTTTTTTCTTCTTTTCGTGTGGTTAGTGACTAACCTGGTGTCAGAGTTTATGCCGCCCATCGGCCTCTGACTTTGCTTCACATGCCGTGCTCAGACATGCCGGTTTCCTCACGATGTTTTCAAACAATAATAACAATAGTTCTGTTAGATTTTCTCCAATTAAATTAATTCTGAAGGTAAAATTAAAAATGAATGCTAATTCAGATGGATTGTTTTACTTCTTATTTATGTCAACTGCTTGCTTGACCATCAAATAACGTAAACGAGCTTCAAACTGAAGCTTTAATTCAACAAAAGTCCTTCTGTACATATTTTGTGAAAGAGGAACATGTAAGCGTTCACTGCGATCGATGGTTTCAAGTTCAGCAATGAGACAGCGCATCTTTCTACAGCATTTTAACTTTAAAATGTTGTTCAATAACAATTTCAACGAAAACCTTTCTAGCAATAAGCTGTAAAATTATTGTGTCACTTCCAATAATAAAACTAAGTAGATACAAAGAGATTAAGACAAAAGAAAGGAGGAAATTTTCTCATTAACCAAATTGCCCTGGGTTAACGTTATTAACGCGGAATAAAAATAATGGCCAGAGTTCCGGACAGAATGTGGATTATCTAATAAGGAACGTTAAAGATAATGTTGATAATTTGTGCAACACAATATAAGGAAGGAAGGAATAGAAATGTGTTGAGTTGATGTATTATTCTCTGTCCTATATTGCAAAGTATCTGGACTGAAGTAAAAGTCTTTTGTTCCTAATTTCTATCGGTCTATGGACAAGGAAGGAAGAAACTTGTTTAAGTATTGCAGATTGTCCGTTTAGCATTACATATACCACAATGAGCCGTGTTCGAAAGGATCTCATTCTCGATCGTACAGTATTCATTTAGAAATTGACGACAGTTTCCTGCTATGGTTCAGATTGTTTGATCTCGAATAGAGGCAACTGTTCTCTGATTTCTAAAACATTTATAGGTAATCCAGAGACAAAAATCTACTTCTCGCTTTCTCTGCTGATGTTTTGAATCTGGTTCCTATTTTATTACAGGAATGGAGTAAACAATTAGGTATTTTAGGTAGGTACCCATGGAAGGGCTCGTGGCTAATTACCAACCGCACAGATCATACGATTTACGAGGTTAAACTGCGGTTGCCGTGATCAAATTATGGATGGGTGACCGTCCGTTACACATCGAGACCCCTCCGTGCCTCGGAGAGCACGTTAAACAGACGGTCTCGGGTGTCATACGAATACCTATGACGGTTGTTACGGGAAGTCAGAAGCCCGAAAGTCTGACAACCGGTCTAACTCAGGGAAATGGGCATTGCCCAGTAACTGGGTTGCGGAGGTCTGAATTGGCAGTCGCTCCGTGTAAAATATTGGTATTCAACCACATCTGGTTAGACTGGAAGCTGACCCCAACAGTTGGGAAAAGGGCTAGGTAGAACAGGTAGGTACCTATGGTTAAGTTTGTTAACTTTACATTCCTATTAGTATTGGCAGAATAAGATGACAATCATTGATAAGTAACCTACTCTAGGTACTGGTAACCTGAAACGTTAGTGTTATTTTCGTGACTCTTTATATTTTTACAAGAGTGCCAAGGAAGGGTTATATTTTGCGCGCGTATCTTGTATGTATGTTTATTTGTAAATTTCTTTATTACCTTGTATCTTCCAAACGGCTGGATGGATTTCGACCATTAAGTTATTTTTATATTCGTCTTAAAAACTCAAGTGTCCTTGTATAGGTGTTTGAAAAAAAAAAACGAAATGGCGGATTTTTGGCTCGAAATAGTAATACGTTAATAAAAAACAATTACCAAACCTATCGAGTAGGGTATTCAAATAAAGCAAAATTAAAAGGGGATTACAATAATATAATTTTATACAAGTTAGGTATAGGTTTAAATTTAATTAGGAATAATAAATTGGTTTATAAAGTTTTTGATAGCGTAAAAATGGGCCATGTTTGTGTCGGACCTCGTGCTATCACGGGACACTATAAAGTCTAAAGTAAAATAAAATAATTAAGAAAATCAAAAACCCGACTGCAATAATATACAGGGTTATTTGTAAAACACCGACAACCTCTCAGAAACATCTTACTAACATCATAAGCAACAACTTTTGTTCTATGACTTTTAAAAATTCATCATATTTTAGTTCATCAGATTTTCATACATAAATAAAAATATTTAAATTGAACGCTCTAAAGCACCCCCGCCGCCCTAACCCCGATCCCCTCGCTATTTTACTATCGCTTTCCTTTGCTTCGCATACACTTCGTAACATTTAGACCGTTCAATTTAAATATTTTTATTTTTGTATGAAAATCTGATGAACTAAAATATGATGAATTTTTAAAATTCATAGAACAAAAGTTTTTGATTATAATGTTATTAACATAGTCCTGAGAGGTTGTCGGTGTTTTACAAATAACCCTGTATATTTAAAAATAATGCTCTAAATAGACTGAAACAAAATTGAGAATAGGAAACAAAATTAAAATAAACTATAAACGAAGTAAACTCTACTTCGGTTTAACAGACTATATTATGAGCTGAAAGCCTAAGTTAAATACCCGCATTAAGTTTAGTAGCAGGCGGGACTCAATTGCAAATTATGAACCGAAAGAAAATTAATGGGTTCCACTTGCTACTAAACTTAATGCGGGTATCTAACTTGCAATTAGTGCTTACCGAGTGCTAACCGCCACCCTGAATCACCTTCCAAGTCCCTGTCCAAGTTGTTTTGTCACTTGTTTTGACTTGACAGGCTAAATCAATAGGTCTACCTGATTGTAAGCTATTTTGGAGTAGTTTTGCCAAACTTCTGACCCAAACCATCAATCAGTTCAGCTCTACGGTACCCTAGTGGTGTATTATCATTAGGTTTGCATATATGTATGTTGGAAATTTCAAGTCATTCAGACGAGCGGAATTGAAATAAATACACATTGTATGGCAGAAATTTCTACACCGACTTTGAAAAGAGCTGATTATCTTGAAACGGCTGATCGGATTTTCCATCAAACAGCCTATCACCATCTCGATTAAACTAGCTTTCAAATGATAAAACCGCATTATAATCGGATCATCCGTTAGGGCGCTATGACGCCAAAGACAGACAGACATAGGCTTCCAACTTTTTGTAAAATCCCTCTTTTTTGTCGGGGGTTAAAAATGACATCAATATTAAATTAAGACAAGAAAACACAAAAACCGATCTAGATAAAAATCAGTGTAACATAAAAAGAGAGTTATCTAGGACATGCTTTCCAAAGACGCAAATGCACCGAACGGGGAACACAAATGTCCCACATATGGCACGCAGAGTCAATATGCCCAGACTTTTCTTCAACAAGAACGAAGAGATAGGGTTACCTTCAGAATCAAGGTATATCCAATCTGGGAGCAAGAAACAGATTATTAATTGCATCAGCTCGAAGAACTAAGTAACTTTTTTGAATGAAGTTAAAATCGTTAGCACGAAAAAATAACAGAAATTATAAAATAGAATTTACTATCTGTTGCCCGCGGTTTCACCCGCATCCTAGAGGAACTACTTCATGCACCCGGATGAAAAATAACCTATGTATTCATCCAGAATATTGTCTATATGTGTGCCAAATTTTATCTGAATCTGTTCAGCTGTTAATGCGTGAAAGAGTAACAAACATCTATACATCCATCCTCACAAACTTTCACATTTGTATTAGTAAGGATATTTAACATTATTAATAAAAGTGTCTTGTACCACTTTAGAAATACAAGAAAAATACAAAAAAGTGCATTAAAAGGCAATATCGTTAATTGAAATACCTACCAAAGCAGAGTAAATAAACAAAATGTCAGATATCACGGAGCCTCCTATTAAGATACTCCAGTTTTAATTGACATGCTAATTGACTGGCACTTTTCTCTTAATATTTATTTAAATAACAAATACTTTTTAAATCCCAAGCTGTGATAACGCTGAATTGAAAAAACGTTGGTGTTGATAATTTCAAAAGTTGTGAATTCAAACCACCGTCATTATCCCCTACTACTTCATGTCGTATCGAAACTCCATATTGGTAAAATCTGGGAAGATCCAAAATCATTGAGTCTCTACTATCAAACAAAGCACACAATATAATTGTAGTCTCAATATAATCGCATATAGTAATGTAAACTACCTTTATAATGCTACAAGTGTTCTCAACCCATCTAATGTCCACTTGATGGATCGTTGCAGAGCACTGATAGGTTTATTTATATAGTACTTACTATACATTTCATATACATAAAGAAGTACTCGAGAAGGAATTATTGCTTTGTTATTGTTTAAAGAAGTACATAGCATACATACATACACAAACTCACGCCTTTTTCCCATGGGGGTAGGCAGAAACTTTATAACGCCACATGCTGCGACCCTTACATATTCCTTTCGCTTCGTCCACATTCATATATCTTGTTGAGAGTACTACGCACTTATCCATTGAGAAGAATAAAGGCCAGGTGTAGAAATACATAGGTACGTAGATTTATAACAAGCAAAACATTATTAAGTATGGCGTTGTAAATTGGGACCGGTTAATATTAGGTACCTACAGCCTATGGGTGTACTATCCCTCATCTGTTCCTGTTAGGTAGAATATTCATGTAGGTTCACTACATTGTTTTTTTTTTTTTTTTTATTTCAGATATTTTTCCGACACTACATTGTTGTAAGATACAAATAGTAATTATTTTTTTTGATTTGCTGATAAATTCGTAGCTATAGTATTTTATTCAACCTGATTATGATTGTTTTGGTTTCCAACTGTCTTATTGGTCTAGTGGTGGCAAGCGCGACTCCTGATCGAGAGGTTCCATCCCGGTTTTTCCGTCTGGAATTTTTCAGTAGCAGCCCGGAGTTTGGATTTGTGCCCGGTTGATGACAATAAGCTCGCCCCTTATTACATGAGACAAACACAACGACAAAATGAGGGTGTTACAATACACTTCTACCCGATGTTATGCTGTCATTTGCAATTTTCAATATTTGAAGTTTCTATCCATATGTCCCTTTGAAATGGGACACCTGGTATATGCCCGAGCTGTTGATAATCCTCCTAACATGATCTACAGTCATGTTTTAAGATACCTATGAGAAGAGATGGATAGTTTCTTTTGTTTACCTTTGGACAACACGGATATGGGTAATTGAACATTTAAAATAAGAACTGTCAGAAAATAATCAAGTATAATAAAATTATTGATGTATTATAATATTACCGTTAAGTCTACTTAACAGACCCAATTATCAGCACTTTAAGAAAACCTCTAATTTCTTTTTTTTTATGTTTAGCACTTTATTATTCCGTAAATTTATGTATCCCATAAGACTTCTTGTTTAATAATGTTTAATTTTTAAAATACTTTTTATCCGATAACGGATTTTGCAGCTAATGAATAAAATTTAAACTGCAATTGAAAAATGAACCTACCTGCATTTGTTGGCACAATTGTTGCCAGTTATTGACACCAAATTACCCAATTACCAGCACTTAGACTATGGGCAAATAAAATACATTTTAAAATTATGAATAAAATGCTTTTTATTATTAATATGTAAGAAATCTCTTAGAAAAATACTTAACAAATTACAATAATTGTAGGACACTCAACAAACATAAAACTTTTCAAAAAATAATAATATAAATAATTTAAAAAATTAAAACCCGATTGCAAAAAAATAATATTTAAGGAAATGCATTAAAAAGACTGAAACAAGAATGAGAATAGAAAACAAAGTTAAAGTAAACTATAGACGAATTAAACTCTACTTTGATTTAACACACTATATTATGAGCTGAAAGCCTACGTTAAATACCCGTATTAAGTTTAGTAGCAAGCGGAATTTCGATTTATAATTTGCAATTGGGTCCCGCCTGCTAATAAACTTAATGCGGGTATTTAACTTAGGCTTTCAGCTCATAATATAGTGTGATAAACCGAAGTAGAGTTTACTTCGTCTATAGTTTATTTTAATTTTGTTTTCTATGCTCAATCTTGTTTCGGTATTTTTAATGCATTACTTTAAATTATTATTTTTTGCAGTCGGGATTTTGATTTTTTATATTTTTTTTTCTTCACTGTAATCATCTTTTTTTTTTTTTTTTTCTCACGTGGGGAAATCCTCATGGACTATCCCCCGTCTGGGGAAGACGGGGGGGTGTGCCAGACTCTTACTGGCTAAAACCCCACGGTGTCCCTCCTTCTGACCTAAGGCCGGGGTCACGGGATTCGCTGTTGCATGCACCGCGACCCCGGCAGGTCTCGGTCCACCAGCTTCTTCTGGTGGACCTCTCCTGTGGTGGGGCAGTTGCTCCCCTGCCATCCATCTGAGAGGCGCGCGCAGGACATGACGCGCCATCCTCCCTGGGACTGTAATCATCTTTTTTTTTTTTTTTTTTTTTTTTCTCACGTGGGGAAATCCTCATGGACTATCCCCCGTCTGGGGAAGACGGGGGGGTATGCCAGACTCTTACTGGCTAAAACCCCACGGTGTCCCTCCTTCTGACCTAAGGCCGGGGTCACGGGATTCGCTGTTGCATGCACCGCGACCCCGACAGGTCTCGGTCCACCAGATCTTGACCCAAGTGTATTTAACCCAGAGGGATTAATGTGTACTGCAACTGTTGATTTAACTTTTTAGAGTATAATAATAGTATTGTCCTTCTACAGGTAATAATTTACAACTAAAGTCCAAAGTTTCATTAACACAGCGAGACTCTTGAATGCATGTTTTGTGTATCAATAAAACTGTTTAAGCCAATGTCCACTAAATTATTTAATTGATTAATGGGCATTTCCCAAAGTAGTGAAAAATAAACATTTTTCATAATGTTGAGAATTTGACATAAATATTTAGTTTTTTTATTTTTAGGTTAGAATTAAATAAAACTATCATATTTTCATTATCTTTGGTACTTATCAATCTAAACCGTGAGAGGCAATACTAGATTACAGTGTCCAAAAAACTATAGCTATAGTGAAACGAAACGATTTTCTCAATAGAATAAAAACAGATAAGGGAATAAAATAAAAGGATGGAGTTTTCTATCGCATCCGGAATAGTTTGCAAGCGGATCGCAGTCGCCATGTTCAATTCAGCAAGGAACCTATTACGTATGGAGATGAAAGAAACATTTTGCAATCAAAGCTTCATTTTATTTTATGATGTGTCATAAATATTAATTCGATTTCACGAAACATTAAAGTGTTTAAAATTATTACTAATTGCTTGTCAAAACCACTAATTAAAGTTTATGAAGAAGCTATATCCGATTGCAATAAAAATAGCATTGGTAGCCAATTTTATAAGTCATTATAATAATATTTTGTTAGCAATAGCAACAGGAAAGAAAAGGTGAAATGGATGACACGTAGTGCCTCTGATGCAGGGTGGAAGCGTTAGACCATGAAATTGGCCCAGTCTATGCCATCAGAGCAACGCATCGGCGTTTAATCGCCGACCAGTGGATAGGATTTCAGCTATTTCCATATATAACCGAATTTAATACGTATTTATTGTACGAATATATTTATAAAGTTTTAATTAAAATATCAGCAAATATACCTACGGAAGTAATTTTCAGGTATCAATCTGCCATTTTTAACCGGTTTTCTTTACGGCGCGTTAAGCAAAAGCCTTCCTTTGTCATATTATATTACAAAATCGCTAGTTTAACTACCTACCTGTCTTACGTATATTCATATTAATTAGTCCAAGAGTGTAAAACAGTATCATAAATTATTTGCCTAATGTTCCAATCAATCAGTATTTGACTAATTATTATTTACGTAGGTATTCACAAATTTTCATCAACTAGCGTTTATTATTATTACCAGTTCGTTGTTATAGCTTAGCTACCTTCAAACTAGCTCACTCCTTACATTGTATAACAATGTAACATTACTTCACTTGACAATTTTCTATTGCTATCGATCGATCTATTGCTTATAAGGCAGTATCTAAATTC
The DNA here is from genome assembly GCA_910594945.2 of Amphipyra berbera. NCBI lineage: Eukaryota > Metazoa > Arthropoda > Insecta > Lepidoptera > Noctuidae > Amphipyra > Amphipyra berbera. Next base: position 19,932,963 of record OU343128.1, read on the forward strand.
CCATAAAAGTTAATCTAATAGCAACTGAATTTGTTTTGGTAGTAACTTGTTATTTTAGAGAGCTTAAATAGCCATTAGAATTTGCTACGATCGCTCTACCAGATATGAGGCGCCATAAAGGTAATGTCATAGATAGCACTCGAAAAAAACTATCAACAAAAACTATAAAGGCGAAGTATCAGATGAAAGGTCGGTGTAAAAAATTGTTTAGTGTATTAAGTCGAGAATCGCTTGCAATTCAATGCGTTTGCTAGTACTTTTTGTATTAAAATAAGAGTGGCATGCTAAGCAATTTTCGGTTCAGCGTGGATCGGTTCCACCTATTGTGAATTCCGTAGGTCTGAAATTTATTTGACAGCCCCAGTGTCTGTGGAGAATGGAAAATGGCGGAATGGCAGAATACATTATGGACATAACTCATGGTTTGTTTTTGGCGGGGATCCGACAAACGTTATTGGTATTTAGGGCCATTTAACTATTAGGGGTAATGTTTTTTTCTTCTTTATTGATATATGAGACAGAGAGTGTTGTAGCCGACAGTGGGCTAGTTAGTTACGGTGGGAAATTAATATTGTTTTAAGTGGTGCGACTTGTGATAAGACGACTCATGAATCACACAAAATGAGATTTTATTTCTTAAATGGTGGGAAGACTGGTTTTTCTTTATATTTTTGCGTAGGTATAGACATAGGTAGGTACCTACTGAATTGAATAAAATGTATATTTAGCTAATTACGGGTATTCCTATTTCTAAATACCTAGGTACCTACCTATGACTAAGATGCTTTTGCGGTTACCTACATCCAAGATCGACATATATTATCTATCGATATAATGAAATGTCAAGTCTCTGAATTGCCATGACTAACTGGTTTTTATCCGTGACAATTATTGGGAATTGACAAAAGAATCTAAGGAAATAAGAAAGAAAAGTTTGTGTAGTCGGAAATCTATTCTCTAAAATTGAGGCAAAACAGTGAAGTTTTCTGTTGCTAGGAATTTATAAATTCAACTTAGTTCTTTCAATATGTATCCTAATAAGTGCCTAAAGGACTGAATAGATGAAGATGCAGTAGTATCTGCTTATGCATTTAGTTGTTTTTGATTATGGCTGTGTACCGACGTTGTCAGGACCTTTTTCCAAAGATGCCCGACTAGTGCCAAACTTCTCTCGTGTCAGCACAAGTTGCGAATAGCTCATGCCGTGGTGAAAAGATTAACTAGTCAGCAAAGTAGGCAGCGGGCTGACTACCCAGGGTGCACCGAACGTACAGTATCGATACTCTCGGACTTTTAATGCATGTTTCAAACTCAACCAGGGGGTTATTTATAAACCCTAGGTACATATCTATTAAAATTACTATAATGCTTTCAAATACGGCTTGTGGATGCAGAAAACAGTTGCACTGCGCATTTGCGACGTAAACGAGATTCTGAATAAGTACTATTATCAAGAAAGTTGCCAAATCTTTCATAAAAGCATTGGTCGTTTATTCTATTGACGTTGAAGTTATAACAGGCAACTGAACCTTGGAAATAGGTCGGGAAAACGCTACGAGGAGGAAAAGATAGCCTGCATCTATAGAGACAACGAAATCTACTTATAATGTTGCTTCATTAATTAGAAGCATGTTTTACTCTAAGTTTAAATTACATACTGTTAGGTCTCGTATGAAGTTTCAATTTTATTTGGAGAACACAACGTGTTCCTTTTCAGACTTCCTTTAGAGGTGCACTTGCTTAAATTTTCCATCTGCTTAGCCAGTCTTCAGTTGAATACAGCTTGTGCTGCAGTATTTCTGGCGCTTTGGTGATTGTTTTGCTACTGACTATCATAGCTGCGTGAAACCATAACATCTTTACTATAAGATATATCTTATCGGGGGGCACGGCAGTGCCCCCGCCAAGTCGAGCGCGAAGCAAACACTGCCGTACCATCCTTTACTGGAATCATTTCGCCGCATTTTCAGGCCCCTATTTGAGAACCTCTGGATAAGACCAGAACGCAGAAATTTTCGTCATCCAGTAAGATATAATCACATACTTAAAATCCAAAATTTCAAGTCTGTAGGTAATTTAGTTCCGAAGTTAAGCGAAAGCAAAGTTTCGCATTTATGACACTCACTCACTCATGATCATCAGAATAGAACTAGTACTTTCTATAAACTCAGAGAGCTGCAAGTTGGTACAGAGTTAGGATATAATGGCCACATAAAGGGAAAACTATAAAAACTAGGATAATCGAAGATCTGGAGTACCTGGTGACCCTGATTAGAAAACACAAGAGCCCAACCAAACTATTAGAGATCGACATACCGCCTTCACAAAAAATATTCAACTTGGTAGGCCGCTTCATTTGATGTCAAAATAAACAAAAAAAAAAATATATATATATCAATATGCCCACGTTTCTACAAAAAGAAGTGAAATCCCACCAAAAACATTCTGTAAAAAACTAGCCAAGTCTCGATGGAGCTGCTTGTTTATCTCTAAAAAGTAATGAAATCTAGACAAAGTCGTGCCAAGTCTAAGGTTCCTTACTGCGATTTCTTTATTATTATAGTTAATGTTGTGTGACTTGGCCGTTGAAGGGTACACAAGGGTACAAAACCAGGTGCTCCATGACACCATTGCACCAATCTGTCGCCAGAACCGCTACCCATTGACGATGGAAAATTGCCACTTGGAAAACGTTGATTCAATAACCAGTCAATTGTAGGCTTGATAAAGCTGCGTATTTCAATAATACTTATGTATAGGCGAGCCTAAAACAAACAGTATACATTTTTTTTTACAGTACAGACGGACTTCTAATCATTGATAGAAGTCCGTCTGTACCTGTTCCGTTGACTTGTACCCACTAACGTATAAAGAATGTTCAACGGCCAAGTCACACAACATTACCTATAATAATAAAGAAATCGCAGTAAGGAACCTTAGACTTGGCACGACTTTGTCTAGATTTCATTACTTTTTAGAGATAAACAAGCAGCTCCATCGAGACTTGGCTAGTTTTTTACAGAATGTTTTTGGTGGGATCAGACTTACTAAGATACAGTGGAGCACAGGTCCCAGAATAGTTCCTTGTGGGATAAAAGCAGTGCACTCACAAAACGATGATCTACATTCCCTCGTTTTAATCTGACATGGATATCATAGATCTGAATATAATTATCCTGTGAGTAGGACTCTAAGACAAACAAATTATGGGAAAAGTGTTTTGATTTTTTACTAGAGGTCTTTATGCCACACTTTGTCAAAAGTCTGCTGTTAATCAAAAAATGCTCTCGAATAATATTTCTTTTCTGTAGACCTGGCTTGATGGTATCGATGGACTTACTCCGAGCAGGCATAGTCACTTCGAGTCCCGACTTATCCATTCGTGACCAATTTGAATTCAGGTTGTTTGTTGTTAGTAGAAACTGAATCCATTGGAATAAAAGTAAAGGTAAAACGTGCAGGGTGCTCCTTTCTCGCACTATTTTAGAATCAACAGAGAGCAGTCGCTTCGCTTGTGGGTGAGCATTTAATTTGGCCCTGTTTATGAACGTAGATTTTTTAACTTCGTATTTATGCGGTAAAATAATAATATTCATCAATATTGTAGGTGCGTACTAATTCCTGATGGAGAATTTGTAATCTGATAACTTCATGATTTCCTAGGGTTTAGGTTCTCTGTAGGTAGTTGATGTGCTATTAAGTACGCTCTAGGGTGGGGAAACGGGGTCCTAAACCTTTCTTTGTCATACAATATTGCACGAACCCTGTCCTTTGGAAGTACTTTGTCTAACGACGGTAAAGATTCTGGATACATTTTTTTACGCCCTAAATACCTCTATCTGTTCACGCCCTAATCTTTATATCCTTATCTCTTTGTGCTCTGAAGGGCTCTTATGTATAATTTACGAATTACATGAAGCGTTATCGATACCTACCTATCTAAGATGTATGATACATTACCGGTACACTCTGGCTATGCGGGAGTAATTGGGAATGTGAATGACGACCCAGGTGCTATGCTACGTATGTATAGGTTTTGTTCATTTCAATATTTAATATTGTGGATAGTTCAATAAATATTTTCATAAATCCTCTATGTCATGCTCATGCCAATTAACCGATATCCATTTTACGATACTATTTGCCTTTCAGGTGATGTTATTAGGACAATATCGCCAATGACGTCATAACATAATAATATAGGTAGTACCTACAGGAAAAGTTTGCAAAATATTTTTTAAGTAATTGGACGTGGCGAATTTTGACAAAAGTTTGGTCAATACGATTTAAGTACTCACTTTTGATTAACATGACAAATAAAAATTGCCATAAAAATAATATCAGTTGCTTGATTCTTGGATATAGTTTCGTTTATGGCAATAATCCAGTAACAACACATTAAATAATGAATGATATAGATATTGAGGCTAAGCAGAAGGGATTGCATTTCCAAGGTCTGCAGTAGGTACATTGTTAGTCACGGACTTCGAAGCCTATCCTTGTAAATTCATTAATATTTACTATGTTATCATTTTTTATCTGATCTTGTATTGAATTGTAATACAGCGTTTTGGTTTACATAGTTATAAGTCTTATTATAAGTTGCAAGTAATGGTTCTGTTATTTTTTATAAATAATCAATTTGACAATTTATAATATCATCAACCAGGGTAAGTACATTTTACAAATAAAAGTATTATTTTGTATTTTGTAATATTTATATTATTTATAAATATCGGTCATAGAATTACATATCTAGTTTAAAATGTTTTTACGTATTTCATGTTTGTAATTTAATTTCATAATTCATAAGTATCAAAAGCATTCGTGGTTGAAGGGTCTAAACAACAAAAATTAAAAAGCCATACTTTTATTAACTCTTTATTCTCTTGAATTTTTGAAATTAATATTACAATATTGAATGCGGGCTTCATATACAATCACCCAACTATTTGCTTATATAACACGACACAGTCACGTTGAATCGTACCATTAGCTCACACTTGACCACGTTAACTTAGACCACCAGTGTACTCAATTACATTTCAAGTTATATCAGACAGCGAAACGATTTCCACAAAATCCGATTTAATCAGACCTTTTCGTAACAGTCGCGTACGACTCACAACCATGTCGAAAAGACCAAAAAATCTTGAACTCGGCACGCAATAGTGCTTACTCTGTATGAGGTGTCCCTTTAACATGGTCAAATTGCACAGGCATACGACACATCTCAATACATAAATACATAACATAAAACAAAAAAATATGAACAAAAAATAATGCGCCACATAAAACTTTCACGACTATTTACAATTACTTAACTTTTAAGACGAATTTAATTACTATATTCAAAAATATAGATATAGGTACATAGATACATAGCTACATTTATATTAAAGATAAAAATTGATCGTTTCTTTAGGATATAAAACTAATAAACGGAAGTCTTGTTATCATTCATAAAGTTAATAAAGAAATATAGAAAATGGAAATACTATAACTTGGACAACGCAACAAAGATTAAAACTAATAAAACAGATAAGACAAAACGAAGTATTTAAAGGTGAAAAATTTGGAATACAACTGGGAAAAGACATGAATAACCTAATATGAAAAGTTATTTTAATTAATATTAATATTGATATACATAATGTTCGGTTAGGTATATTAATACCTACAGTCTACAAAACACTAGCAATATGGCAAGACAGCATTATGGATGGAGGACATATATAATCTATTTAGCAAATTGCTCATTGTTTCACTGTGGATTACAGTTCTTTACGAGGCAGAAACAATAAAGTGTACATGTCATAAATCATCGGACGTACATACCTACACACGAATATCGTTACTATGTTACAAGATTTACCTATTGTTATACACGAAACTTAATGGATAGTTAAGAGGAAGATGCTTGACACTTCGAAATCTGCCGTCTATTTGCACAGTCCCAAACAATAATCAAAAACCGATTAAACAACTATCTAATTTGCAGAAATAACAATTTAATTCGTATACACATTTCGTGTAATTATGTAAGTTCAACATCGTATCAGTTTGCAGTGTGTACGTCCCTTTAATTAGAAGCTTTTTCCATTCACCTTCCAAATGACCATCTACGAACGATACTAAATAATTTTAAGCGTTTTTTTAAATTCAATTACTAACCATCGGATTTACGCGTAACTTTTATTACAAGTGTCTACGATATTTTTAATAACTATGCGTTTTATAATTTATAAAGCCTACTTAACTCGAAGTTACTTAAGTACATTTTGTTCGATTTTTCATTCTCGATTTTTTATATATATTTAAAAATAAGATGGGATAAAGTTATATTACTAACGACAACCTTATTATGTACGTAATCTAAAGGGAACTATGGATTCAATGAAATAATGTGGGTTGAAGTTATTGCACTCGTACTAGGGTAAATTTAATGGAAATCAATATTAAATCTCATAATCTACTTACGTATCCATTGCTTTACGTGCACGATATTCAAATAAATTTAGTAGTTACAAACAATCAATGTTTATAAGTCGTCGAGATTGGACCGAAGATTGGATTGGATAGAAAATACCTTTATTAGAATTCTGATGGCTATTTTGCTAATTTAAATTATTATTTTAGCCAGTTTATTCCCTGTTATTTTATAATTTACGACCTATTCTTTCATTTTTATAGTGTATCAAGCAATTAGAATGCTAAAAAGTGTAATCATCTTGTAATATGATTATTTGTCACCAAAACTTTTAATGTTCCAACTGTCAATGTTGACACAATAAGTTGCAAATTAATTGAGTAAACTCGTTTAAGTCTCAATGACATATTTTTCAAAATTGTGACCCGTAATTTAATTTTTATATTAATTTATGAAACGTGAAAAGACATTTATATGAGCTTTCATGTTTTTATATCTACCGACGACTTAAATCTTTACTAATGATATCACGACATAAAATGTTCATGTTGCCTTTACACAGAGCCTACAGATATACAAAATTTTCCAAATAACACAGTGGACAGATATTGAGAGGGTGATCATTATGAAAATTAAGCGAAGACTCCAATTTTAATACAGTTATCTATTAATTTATCTTTTTAATTCTACCCTGACATTAATTTACGTATAATGGTGACTATCAAGACTAAGTTTTTAAAATTCTAATTTTTTGCTCAGTTTTACGTATAGTTGAAAGAACGAAAATTTAAATACTGGTTCTTGGATGCGGAACAAACGATTCAATGTAGGTACGTGTTAATAAATTATTTTAATTATGTATTTTGGCACAACGTGGAATTGAAAGCGAATATGGTGTGTGGAATAATTTCAAACCAGCCATGTTAAACAAGATCACGTTTTCTCGAAAAAAAAGACCGTGAACATTTTTGAGTTCCATCCAAGCTCCATTTTGTAATACCGTTTGTAGGCATTTTATGTATGAAATTACTGAGTTGGAAAATTCAAATGTGCACATGGCTATGTAAAATTGCAGGAAACATAATTCCGCTACCGTTTCGTACCGACAAACGGCGTCTTTTTAACTTTCGTTGGAAAAAAGGAACTTAATGACATCGACTTTCCGCTGATAAAGTGCGACCACTGTTTATTCCGCCGTACATTGGTTTATGTTGTAGGTACCTAGTCTTAGCATTACTTCATACAAAGTCGAACCTATTTACCTATGTATAATACACTTAAACTACTCAACTTTTAATATTACGTGTAAAATTTATATTTAGTCACATTATTGTAATTTATTATATGTATCATCGTTACGTATATAATTTTGAACATCAGATGACTCGGGATTTATGGACAACACGCCGTATGCAGTACCGATCCATAATCTTGTTCGTTTTATTCGTTTGCTATTACATGGACATGGTATTTTCAACTAGAATTATCAAAAAATACCGTCTACATTTAAATATCCATAATTATTGAAGACGAAAAATATAAAACACAACGTTCGTCACGACGAAGACCTATTTGCAATTGTACTTCCATACGTATTTTGTTATAAATATACATTTTAAGTTCTTATGGAATTAGCTATGCAGGTATTTTTATTAATATTTGTCGATAATATTATACTATCGAAATCAATGGATCAAACGAAACAACAATTTGTGGACTTAAACTACTGAAGTGAATCACAATCTGGTCAAAAAGAAAAATAAAGAATTAACTCTTTCCAAATCAACTGATAAAATACAACAAATTTCACAATCATAAAAAAAATGTGACCGTCAAAACATAACCAGTCCGCTAACAGCGGACAAATAATAAAATATACATCAAAATGTACATAATATAATATCTATTAATAAAAAATATAACATAATGGATTAAGAGTAAGTGGTAGCAATAAATACTATGAGATTCACAGATTTAAAATCTTAACTAACAATACCGAAGTTCACTCGGGCTCCTATTTAAACCTTAGAGCGATTCTAACACGTTTTTGTATATTTTAGTAAAATATTATTGCAATACAAGGTGTGGTTATGGCAACAAAATAAATGCTTAAAGCACATCACCAGCCTGTCCACCCAGCGAACGACACCGAGGCAAGTCCTTCGCACTAAAGGAACATTATTACATAAACCGGGAGGCCGCTCCTCCACAACGAGGGCGACTCCGACGCGAAAACATAAAACTAGTGGATACGAATCGACTAACGCCCGCAGGTCCGTATGGACGTAACACTTCCTCTCACACTATATGATACAGAATCAGTCAAGATTTCCTATACGGCGTCGCGGACACCTTACGTAGGGACCTTGTTCACTTTGAGTAGGTCGTTGGAGCCCTTGTCGATGGGCATCTTCATCGGGTCGTGATGGTGAGTCACGTGGTGCCCGTGGTGCTGGTTCTCCAGCTTGGCTTGCTTCTCTTGCTGCTGTTGCTTCATTCTCTCCTGCTCCTCTCTGTCCCTGCGGGCTTGCTCGTTGATCTCCTTCACGGCTCGCAGCTCCTTCTTTAACTTCATGCGTCGATTCTGGAACCATATTTTGATCTGTCTCTCTGTGAGGCAGAGCGCGTGTGCGATCTCTATCCTGCGTCGGCGTGTCAAATAATGGTTGAAGTGGAATTCCTTTTCTAGTTCTAGTGTTTGGAACCTCGTGTAGGTCTGTCGGCCTCGCCTTCGTGGACATCCGTTTGGTCCTGAAAACAAACAAAAACCGTTATTAGACATTCAGTTTTATTAAAGAAATTAATTAATAATATTTTGCAGTATAAAAACAACGTTAATCTGAAATAAATTATTTGTAACGGGTAAATTGGAGTTTTTAAAATCGATTTATAGCATCATATATCACGTTTCAACAGCTCCGATTCGCAAAAGGCTTCGAGAGAAACCATTAAATTTCACTTTTATACCATTTTAGATTTTAATAGCTCATTAATATTTTATTGCGTACTAAAGTTAATTTTAGAGTTATCCGCTACTGAGACCAACCTCGATTGGAATTAATCACAGAGCGACCGACGCGCAGCCCTCACGGGTATCGATGGATACGGTTTCTGCTTTCGTCCCGTAAACTTGCTTACAATAAAAATAAGTAAAAACAATATCGTCAAGAAGCAAAAAGTAACGGAAAGGGTTAGAAGCAAACGGTCCGCGAACAATAGTGTCCTTTCTAAAAAGAAATCGCTACAAAAAAGTCAGGGATGCGTAAAGAAGGGTTGCGCAACTTTCTAATGCTTTGTAAGGTGTCCCATTTATTTTGTTCCTGTTGAAGACGTTTTCTTAGAAATCGTCAAAGTTTACCCTTTAGCGTCGTAAAAATCTCGTACGTATCACTTTTGAGATTTTAACGGTTCATTTATCTTTAATTATAATACCTAAGAATTCACGAACGGCGAATTCTCGTATCCAACATACGCGTCGTAAAGTCAAGTATACATAGACAGGTAAATACCGAGTTCCACAAAGCGATCGGGTCCCAAGACTGGTTTTCGAGTCAGCCAATAAATAAGGTAAGATAAATAGCCTTCCCACCGTGTATAAAATTGATAGCGGACCAACAGAGTCTCGGAATGCTCGGCCGTGTAGGCTGGCCTTAGTTACCTGATCGCTTTAAAAGAATATAGATACGATACCACTAATGGGTTATTTTAATTGGTGTACAAACACTTTAAATGGTTGCGCGTTGAATTAAATAAGGCGTTCTAAAATGTAACTTAATTAAGTAATTATTCTAATATGAATTGTTCATTATCATACCTAGAAGTTGTGTGAATATCGCATAATTATTGTTTTATTATAATTATCTTAGAAAAAAATACAAAAGTTATTTATTTGTTTTGATACTGCTCCATTCTCACATTATAACTAGGTACTATTAAAAAGGTATACCTATGATTAAGTTTCTAGGTTTCTTGGTTCGTAATTTCAGTGACGATAATATCGGTATTTTCTTAATAAGATACAAACGAATCGTTTAATTAAAATGTAAATTTTGAATTGATTCGTAGTAAGCTTGCATGAAAGTAATCGCCTTTGAGGTAAGTATTTAATACCTTACGAGGGCATGCAGTAACCCAGTATTGTATAATATAACAATGTGAATTTATGATCGCTGCTTAATAAAAAATTAAAATATCATACCATTTTTTTACTTAGCTCATTACAAAGTAAAACATGCAGCAGCTAAATAAATCAAGTGACTCGCCCGAAACTCTGATACCACGTTTTTACATGAGCTATAAATTACCGAAACTGCATTTTTACTGCCGCAATAACATTTATGGTTCGTGCTTATTTCAACAAAAACTTAAAAACTGTTTAAAATGTCATAAACAGACAATGGAATAATTATACAAGTGTGGTTAGACGAGCAAGGATAGATAACGCTTGTATGATAGAGCGAGAGGGCGATAGACATTCTAATTTTAAAAAGCAAAGATGGAACCCAAAACACAATACACGTATCCCAATAATGCGATTACAGTGAAAGGTCGTAAGTGATGTCCGATGACGCGTCAAAGGATCCTTCTGCTTTATGGGGTAGAGTCCAAAATCAGATATCAGGAGGGTGAGTATGACCGTTTTTTGTCGGGGATGGTGATATGTTAGGCAGGTTCACCCTTCGTACGGTCGCCATGACAACGGACGTTAAGGCACCTCCCGTCAGCTGGCTTCCATTATTCTCTACAGTATTGTTGTAGCGAAGAGGTTTGGCTATCGTTGTATTGTACCTGTAAGAGCTCATCTTTTTTAATGGGAACCGCCGAATGTTCCCATAGATATGAGATAACAATCATCGAATGCTACACAGGATATAGTACATCGACCTCATTTGCATTGATTTTCTGTAATTGGCTTCAGATCTGATAACGTTATTTTGGAATAAAAGGATATTTTTAATGTTTTGTTTGTGACTCTTGATAATAAATTGCTGGTACCTAATCTTGAGATTAGAAAAGGAGGATCGTGAGTTAAAAAGACACTGTCATGGACACGATATATCTTTGAGAGCCAGGTATAGCATTAATTAGAGCCGTACATTGTGGGCCGACACCGGCGCGGGCAATAAACATACTGCGACATGACCTGGCTCTTACCCTGCCTTTTTTCTTCGAAATAAATCTCACGGAATGCTGCTTATTTATTATTTTATTTAACTTGCCCGCTTTTGTACAAACCCGTTCCATGCATTTGATTAATGCCTACCCGTCGGATCGGGATATTAAAGGTCTGATTGTGAATTATAACAGAATTTTTCTCCAGTAAGAGGATTATTTATGGAACGAGTAAGCCTTGGTCACTGGTTCAGATTTGTGGAAGTCGTGCAGTTAGCTGAAGCAGGGAAAATATTGTCAGAGAGACTTGTTATCTTACTGAGGCGCTTGATGTGTTAATGCGAGATGAAATTATGTTTATAGCGCGTTTGACTGATGCAAGTATGTGTAAATAATTTGGAGATAAAACTGAGTCATATAATTAAACGTTCGCAATAAAGCGGACTGTAAAAGAAATCGATAGCATTATTAAGTATAGCTTATATCAATTAAACGAACATTAAAAGCTTTAAGGGCTGTAGCGGCGTGTCGGCGACACCGCACTTTATTGGCTCGTAATTCGCGAATTGTCGTAAACTCTCGTGTGCGTTCGGGACGCCATCTTAAAATAGTTCGTGTTCGAAATTCAAATGTAGAATCTCTCCTATTGTTACCGGATCGATGTTTGACGTTTTGTAGTGTTGTGATGTGCTGTTTCCTGCGCTTTTAAGCTCTAAGTGCTAGATGCGGAGCACTATTTTGAATACAATGAGAAATCTTCCTTTGATCTAATTGTAGTTTGAGGAAGTCTTTAGGTCATATTTCATCATGAATGATAAATAGGTAGGTATTATTAAAGTATATTATCATTATGACTTTCAAAACAAACGTACAACATAATTACATATTAAATATCGCTTAAAGTGTTTACCTAAAGTTTAACGACCGTATTAAAACAACGTTTTCATATCGCATGATAAAATTATTACATAACAACGCGTGACAATCGATTTTCTTGGATCAATTGTTATTATCGATACCGTATCTAAGTAACGATATTATCTATGCTTTTCTTACAATTAGTGTAAAACGATGATCCTATAACAAAACGATTATACGGCACGCACTATCGTAGTTAGAAGACAAAATTTCAATTACGCATATTAAACTGGTTTTGTTTCGGTATAATTAATATGGAGGTCCATTGTACGAGGTCATGGAGGTCCGTTAGTTTACAGGCAATTAATTTAACGTTCAACTGTTATAGATTAAAATAGGAGCATTTAATGTGTATTAACATGCACCCATTGACACTAACTTTGGTTAATTAGGAAGTTAAGTAATTCATACAGTTTGATTTGAATAATTATTTGTTTACATTTCATTTTTTATATGAAAACAAAACTCAACAAAGCTGGTATTAACGCGAATGTTAAAGAGTGTCAGTACATTATCATGCTTGATCGTGTCGGAAATAACTATTTTCGCTCATTGTGAGCGACTGCTAAATCATCACAATGTTGTTTGTGCCTCGCGTAGGACATTGCCTTTACCGTAGGGCTGACCCCACCACTATAGCAACCGAAAAACGTCGCTAAATATCGTGACCAGAATTTTAATCCGCGCTACTTAAATAGATAATATCGTTGATTCTTAAGTTTCTAATATAAATTATGTGGTACAAATACTATGTTATGCGTGGCTGTCACAGAATCGGGAACTGGTTATCATGTCCACTATCTCGGGAAGTATCTACGGAACGCGATGAGAAACTGTGCCCTTTGCCCTACCTACCTGCATAGTCTTTTGAGAAAACTTTCCATGGTCAATGTTGAATAAATAAAAACTATATTACGATAAAGTAATTTAACTAATGAAGATATATACAGGTTGAATAAAATAACACCACCTGGAGGAAAAGTACCTACCTTAAATAATGAAGATGGCTAATTTTACTCAAAGAAGACTATGTTTTATTTTCAAAATTAATAAGTAGGTACTGCATTCATAGATTTTTTATAAATTACTGGTCTGAGCCGGAAATCAAACCAACACAAACGTGAAAAAATCTCAGCCTGTATTACTTGGATAGTGTGTACACAAGTAGCATAATACTGAAGTAGAAGGAAACAACGAAGGGGAAACTCACAAACATATTTTCCCTATCTTCAACTCCAAGAAACTTCGTCTTTGACAAAATATCATAAGTTTTCGGTGGATAAGACAGAGCCCAACACTGCATGAATTCTAGCTACCACGTTACAAAATTTGGGCGAAATGTTTACGAACTTTAGTAACAATATGCTTTGAAGTGTTTGCGACTGAATATAATTGATTAAATAGTATGGAAATGAATAGTAAGTAATAATATTGCCTTAAGTATTCAAAATATCGAAAAATGTTACGATAAATTCTGTCCTATCTATTGCAAGTTCGATAAACTCCACTTATCATTATTCCGAAAACCCAAAATTGGGAAAATTTTGACACAGGAAGTAATTATAGTTCCATTCCCTATTTCATAATTAATTATGTATTCGATATTTTTTGTTTAGCCACATCCCTACAGCAGTTGCGCGCACGCACAGTGGTGTGTTCAAGCGAAACGATCTTTGATCCAGGGGCGGCGCGCCTTGCTGACGTCACCATTTATTCATCCCGAATAACTGACTGTTAACTAAGTACTAAAAAACATGCATTATGTAGGTGTGTTATGCACGTAGGGGAGATCTGATCATTTGATAGGAACATAATGCGTTGGAATGGGTCACTGTTTGAAGTTTTGGACTAATATTTGATACGGTTTTGGTTATGCGATAAAAATTACGTCTACCTACTGAATACTGAGCTTTTCCTTATATACAAGCTAGCAAAAGTAAGTCATCGAGGCAATAACTATAATAAAATGGAGATCAATAGATGCCGATTGATTGTTGATTACAAGTTATTAGTAGACAGAGAAGTCAATTATTCATTTCATTAGGCGCTCAACTACCATGTCATGACTTATTAAATAATTACGATACAACTTTATAATAGTTTTATTTGTCGCAAGAAATTAATTCATGCAAGGTAAGACAGGAAAAATAGAACAAGAAAATTATCGTTAGCGCCTAGTTTTTTCTATGCTGTGCACTAACAATAAGACAGTGTTTTTATTCATACCTTAGTGTGTAATTAAACCTTTTTTTTTAAGATCTCAACAAGGAAACAGTCCTTAATTAATCTTACCTAATTAAATTCAAACGAGAAACATTAGACTTTTAGAATATAAATTAAACATGGTAATTAAAACTGTCGTCACCTTTGACGCAAAAACGGAGTGGAACAGGTTCTATGTCCTGGGCCTACCTGCTTGCAACCGCTGACAAGACTGACAACATAGTGTAAACATTACGACTGTTGACGAACTTGCTGTGTTGCGGTTAAAGTGGTCAGTTAAAAGCATAGCGGATTTTTTTATTTCCCTTCAACCTATTTTCTTTGGCTGTTGCATAGAATTCTAAGTAGATTCTATGTTAGCATACATTTTAGTCGAACCCATTCATAATTCCTTCGTTGCTGGCACATTGGCATAAAAACACACAACACTTAAGCCAGTCCTTTGTATTACAATTGATTGTATCCTAAAGTTATTTCTATATCCTTTCTGGAATTCAGAGCTAACCCGGCGTGAAAACTTAATAGTATCTGCCTAGCCTTTTCCCAACTATGTTGGGGTCAACTTCCAGCCTAACCAGATGTGACTGAATACCAGTATTTTACACGAAGCGACTGGCATCAGACCTTTGCATGGAGTTACAGGGCAATGCCGATATCCTAAGGTTAGACCACTTGTCAGACATTCGGGCTTTTGACTTCCCGTGTCATAGGTAGGCGTGAAAACTTAATCTCCTCGCGAAATGTTTGTTAGTAAAATTAATCAAAGGCTATTCATAGCTTGAAACTGATTAAGTTATGTTGAATTAATTACCGGTAAAATTCCAGGAAGGTGTGTTACTTAAGATTGTGATCAAAAAAATAAAATTAACTTGCATGTAGGTAAAATAAAATAAGTATGTAGGTACAGTGTAGGCTGTAGATTATTTATATAGTTATTAAGCAACCGATCAGGTACCTGTCAGGTAGGCACGTATTTGCATAATTATATAGATTGTATTACTTAGATAATGTATTCATTTGCAACAATGTAAGAACACAGAGACTAACTAAAATAGGACGCGTTACTTTTCCTCTGTTCGCGCATGTAGTCTTTGATCTTGTGAAATATGGGTGTTTCTGGTGAATATTGTGAGAGCTTGTACTGTAGAAATATCCTGTTTGCAAGCATAGGATGTAAGGAGATCGTTATAGAATTAGCATGTCTATTGTTTAACTTAAGTGGTTGTGAAATGGGTTCATTGAGTGGTTGGCCCTTCATAAACTACGTTTGATTTTTATTTTACACTAGCACTATAAAAATATAGCTGCCTATACACGGTCGATGATCAATGCAAATAGTACAAATAGTTGTATAATAATTACTAGCGGCCCGTCCTGGCTTCGCACAGGTGGACATTTTTCCCGTTATTGCAATATTTTTCATTTATGCTCCGCTCCTTTTGGTTGTAGCGTGACGTTATATAACCTATAACCTTCCTCGATAAATGGACTATCCAACACAAAAAGATTTTTTCAATTCTAACCAGTAGTTCCTGAGATTAGCGCGTTCAAACAAACAAACAAATTCTTCAGCTTTATAATATAGTATAGATTGAAGTTTCTACCTGTTATTCTTCAACCATACCGCGTATTAGGATATATATTTGAAAAAACATAAATAAAATTAAGAACATCATTGACATCATCATAAAGTTAAGAAATCCAGACGCTTAAAACTCCAATAGATATGATAATGAAAATCCAAACTGTACCTACCACTGCAACAATGAGACAAGAATAAAAACAAACTGAAACTACTAATATTAACAACTCAGAACAACAATGATTTGTTAAGAAAATGTAAAGGTAATTCGAATATTCACCCATTAGGTAAATACAATAAGTAAAGAGCGAAAACCAGTAAAATGGACAGACAGCCTTGTGAAATCCTTAGGATATGAATGAGGACAGCTAAAGATAAGAGTTCTGTTCTGCCTAGATTTTTCCCAACTATGTCGGGGTCAGCTTCTGGTCTAACCAGATGCGACTGAATACCAGTATTTTACACGAAGCGACTAGCATCAGACCTCCGCAACCCAGTTACTGGGTAATGCCGATATCCTAAGGTTAGATCAGTTGTCAGCTTCGGCTTTCGGGCTTCTGACTTCCCGTAACGACTTTCATAGGTATTCGGATGACACCCAGGACCGACTATTTAACGTGCTCTCGAGGCACAGAGGGGTCTCGATGTGTTACGAACGGTCACCCTTCTAAAGACTCACTGCGGCAACCGCAGATTAACCTCAAAAATTGTATGGTCCACGTGGTTGGTAAATAGTTACGAGCCTTTCCACAGCTAAAGATAAGATATGATCTAAAAGGATAAAACCTATAAAAATCTAAAAAAAATCGGTGAAATTTATTTATACCTAACCAGCGACCCGCCCCGGCTTCGCACGGGTGCAATATAAATACTAATGTGGGGCGAATAAACGTTTCTCTTGAATTCTCTATCTATTGCTGAAAACTGCATTAAAATCTGTTGTTTAGTGTAAAAGATCTATGCGTACAGACAGCGGGAGCGACTTTGTTTTATACTATGTAAAGACTAGCGACCCACACCGGCTCTGCACGGGTGAAATGTAGATACTAATGTGGGGCATATGAACCTTCCACTTGAATCACTCTATTTATTGCTGAAAACTGCATTAAAATCCATCGCGTAGTTTAAAAGATTTAAGCGTACAAACAGCGGCAGTGACTTTGTTTTATACTGTGTAAAGACTAGCGACCCGCCCCGGCTTCGCACGGGTGCAATGTAGATACTAATGTGGGTCATATAAACCTTTGTCTTAAATCACTCTATCTATTGCTGAATACTGCATTAAAATCCGTTGCGTAGTTTAAAAGATCTAAGCGTACAGACAGCGGGTGCGACTTTGTTTTATACTATACTAGCGACCCGCCCCGGCTCCGCACGGGTGCAATTTTGAAACTAATGTGGGGCATATAAACCTTCCCCTTGAATCACTCTATCTATTGCTGAAAACTGCATTAAAATCCGTTGCGGAGTTTAAAAGATCTAAGCGTACAGACAGCGGGAGCGACTTTGTTTTATACTATGTAAAGAAGACGAAGAAACACTGTTTTCAGTCAAATCCATCGTGTACAAGCCCTAAATGAAGCGTAGTTAAAAGATTTACTCATTGAATACATAGTTTAAAATTACAATAGAAATTACGTCATTACGTTTGTTGCACCTTATATTTATGACCCGACTTTGATGACTGTATTACAGAATACAACTTTATTTATCTCTATGAGTCCTACTTATTTACTACACACATGACTTAAGTAATTATACAGAAACCGTGCCCTTTAAGTTACTACGATAAAAACATTGAATTATTATACTCGTTATAGTAATGAACATTTGCTCTACGACGTTTTCGAAAACTAAAAAAATAACATCATGCCCGCATGAA
Source organism: Amphipyra berbera (assembly GCA_910594945.2). NCBI lineage: Eukaryota > Metazoa > Arthropoda > Insecta > Lepidoptera > Noctuidae > Amphipyra > Amphipyra berbera. The sequence continues at coordinate 19,951,110 of OU343128.1, forward strand.
GATGAATCGAAGATAGAGCTTAATCAATCAATCAACCCAGCCTATCATAGTCCACTACTGGACAAAGGCCTCTCCCAAGTTACGTTCGATGGCGTGCAATTGTTTGGCTGATGATGATGATGAATCACCACTGAAAGTTTCCCCAAAAAAGGGAACGATGTAAAGGTAACTTATGCCCGGTTCCTATATCCAAATATGGATTGTTTTGCTTACAAATGGACGCATTTTTTAATGCGTTACTGTACCTTTGAAAGACTGCATGCAATTTTAAATGTCCCTAAAGGATGAAGAAATCACATATCTAAGCTATGAAGCTTATCTAAGAAGACTACACTTCAATTTGGTGAAGATACGAGAGTTAGTTTTGACCGATAACGATCGGTAAGACTTAGGAATCAGGTAGCGCAACGGTAACCTATTTTTCCAGTTTTCTCAATAAAGTTCTTTTTATCACGCACAGGCGTAAAATTGCGCACTAATGTCCGGTTTCTATATTCCACTGATTGTTATTGGAAAAAACGAGGACTCCTGTACTTTTCCCATCAATGAAACTTAGTAGCGTTCCATAAGATGCTTTCACTGATAAAATTGCCTTACTAGAGTTTTATAGGACAAGTTTCGAATTACCAAATATTACCATTGGTAAGCAAAACGCTTCGTTGGTCATAGGAATCTGGAATAAAAGAATTAAATGTTTTACGAGGTTACAGTATGAAATCATAATGCGCTCGCTCAGTAGCCCAATGCATACATAATTAATGTTTCATAATTATGTTTATCTAACCATCTATGTGTAGATAAAACATACACAATGAAATTAGTATTTTATTATGTGTCGTCATTAAGAAATTATAAAAATAAAGTCTTGTTCACCTTATTATAAAGTCGTGTGGATGCATTTTGCATACGACTATGAGTTACTCGATGAATAATTTATTTTTACCAGGAACTATTGCTGTAGGTCGTATTAAGTTATTCTAGATGGCACAGGAAAGTGTCTGCGAATGTCTATGCATGTTTGTTTATATAAGGAGTTGGCGCAAAATGGTTGCCTTGCCTAATAAAAAACCAATCCCCATACGTCCCGATTGTTTTAAGTTAGAGTTTATTTTACCAAAGTCAGATAACTTTATCTGAGGAATAAATTCGACGTTTAGGGCCGATTTTTCAACTGTCAGATAACTTTTACCTGAAGAATAAGTTTGAAATTTTGACTGCTTTTGTATAGAAAATATGACAGATTTTCTTATACAAAAGTTGCCAACATTTCAAAATTCCTCGGATGAAGTTATCTGAGGGTGGTAAAATCGATCCTTGAACTGATTTAGTTCAAATCAGTCAATATCTAGGGTTCTTGTAAGTCGAAAGGGTGCATTAAAAGAGCAACCCCAACTTACCTACTGATGCTTATGTACTTCTGGCGCCTGGGCAGTCAGCCTCGCTACCAACCTTGCTGACTGGCTAATCTTTTCGCCACAACATTAGCTATTCTATATACCGACGCTCGGCAGTGAATACCTCGTAAATAAAATTTTCTTCAAAATCGTTTTATTTGTTCTTTAGATTGATAAACTCGTCATACACGTACTAGTTCAACAAACTTTCAATTCAAATACTTTTAAGCTATCTATGACATACGATGACAAACTTGTATTAACATTTAATCGGCCATTTTTTTTCAGGAAACACGCTTTTCTATCTCTTGTAATAATTTGTATTTTACACATACGTGGTTTTCACTGCCGACCGTCGATATGGCTTTTGCAAATGCCACTACTTTTGAAGTTTGCCTCCATTCATTTCAGTTCTAGGAGTTACACATTTCTAGATAGCCTTAACTTCTGATAACATCTTTTCACTCCATAGTAAACGATGATCTCAAAAATATTTACAACATATGGGACCTATCGTAATCCCGATTCGCACATGACCGGTTCCTTATGTATTGACTTGTCCCTTGAGCGTCATCGCAAAATATAAGCAAGGGTTGGAAACGACATGAGTGTAATTTTATACATAGCTTGGTATAGAACACTTTTTGGTATGTCGAGTAAGGTATAATCGACTCTATTCCGTTTAGACAGAGTTTAAAATAGCATGTGTATTCTGGAAAGTAAAAAGCATTGTCTTCTATCTTCTTATGGATTAAATTTTATGTTTACAGCAATGCTTTTGATTGAAAAAGGTTTTTGGAACATTCTGAAATATTTCGGGAACTTATACATTATGAGCTTTTAAGGCATCCTTCCGCTTGTACTAAAACGCGACCGCCAGATTTAGATCAGCATCAGCGCTCGCTTAAATCCCTTCACTACTTTGACCGCGAAAGGAAACTCTACATTATCCTTTTTCGTCTTAACAACAGTCCGTCCGTACACGGTCAGTGCATTCACACTATTATATTGTGTGCATGAGTTAAGTGCAGCTGCGTCTTGCACAAACGAACTAACAACCGCAGACAACCTGATTTAAGGCTGGCGGGTCGATGCCCCTTGCTCTCTCCACTTAAGACCTCCACACGATCAGGCCTGTTTGTCAAATATGGTTGAAGTAACGTCACTGTTAGTGATTTGTAGATTACTCTGCGCAATTATCTAATTGAAGGCGATAGTAATGAATCGATTTATTGAAATCGGTTATTGAATATACGTAATGATTAATTTGGATTGGTTTTATTTACTCGAAGCTTTTCAAAGGACATCGTTAGCTTGATGAAACGGATGGTAAACATATTAAAGACAACTATAGAACTCGACTTCGATGTTTTGGAAACTATAGTCTGCGATAGACTTAACCTTTTAGGGGAAGAAGATATTGACTGATTTCTGATTTAAATCTTTAGATAGAACAAGGCAAATAGAGCTGTAACATTCAGGAAGTAGGTTAAGTTTATTGTATAAAGAACTTATGTACCTACTCAAAGGTTTTCCGCACGTTTTTCCTTCCTTATGTGAAAGGTAATCGATCTCAATACATACGTAGGTATCTATCTCCTACTCTCTACCCTATATATTATTCCAAGTTCTCCACGTGTATCTACAGAATTCAAGACATCTACTGGATAGTTCTTACGTAATTGAATAAGAAGCATCCGACTCGCTTCCCTTTACCTAGGTATATTACATAAGTATTGACTCTAGATAGGTACTTACAAAGTGTTTCAAGAAAAGCATTTTAAGGGAATATGGAAGGACGTGTATTGAGGGGCTCGTGGCTTATAATCAACCGGGCGGATCATCCGATTTACGAAGTTAAGCTGCGCTTGCCGCGGTCAGTTCGTGGATCGGTGACCATTCGTTACACATCGAGACACGTCCATGCCTCGGAAAGTACGCTAAACTGTCGGTCCTGGGTGTCATAACAATACCTATGACAGTAGTTACGGGTAGTCAGAAGCCCGAAAGTCTGACAACTGGTCTAAATTTAGGATATCGGTATGACCCAGTAACTGGGTTGCGGAGGTTTGATGGCAGTCGCTCCGTGTAAAATACTGGTATTCAGCCGCATCTGGTTAGACGGGAAGCTGACCCCAACACAATTGGGAAAAAGCTAGGCAGAACAATTGACACGTAGCCAAATAATCATCTATTCCATAATGCTGCTATAGTTTTAAGCCATTTACTAAGTCGATTTTTATGACCCGCTTAAAAGCATTTGATACAATGTTTTTCTTTTAGGTATTCGCAGATTTTCATTCGTTGTTTTTCAAATCCTAAGCAAGCAAAATTATTCAGTTCAAAGCGTTATAAATATTCTTGATCATACAGCCTTGTAGATATTACGCTATGCTTGTATACATTTAATAACTAGCGAAATAGAAATAACGGTTTTAACTGTATAAACGTTAATTAGAAGCTTTATATTAGCATCAGAAGCACGTGATAATTACTAGCATATTATGAATTCAGTCCCTTTCTAAATAATATGACTGGTTAAACATTAGCATCGTATTCACGTTCATTTTGCATTTTGTATGTCAAATACGCCAAGGTACAGGTGCCTGTAATATAGGGTCCCGTAGAAAAATAACAAGTCGTTTATTTCGGGAACACGCTCTGCATTTTTATCGATATGTATCTCGAGTTTGGCGATCCGATAAAATATATTCCATAACGTTTATTTTTATGTACCGAGTTGCAAAAATCTTTGAACTAAACTTTATTATGTTTTTACTGCAATTTTTTTCGGTAAACATTGTTGTACCTGAATAATTTAGACGATTAACTTGTTGGCAAATATAATAATAATCTGCATTTATGTTGGGAATATCAGCATTAAAAATATGGGATTCTATTGTAAATAAATATTCAAAAGTTGGGCAACGTGTTAAAAAGACGTGTGAAGCGATTTACAAGTGTTGTGATAAGTGACATGGCGTCCTACAGTAAACGTAAGGATGCTATTTCTAAAGCTGTAATTCAACATTTAAATACCCACAGTCTTAAATTAAAATATCATATAGGTAGGTTTATATGATTTTACGATAAGTAAACAGTATCAGCAATTCAATATTTATCGGTAAATCTAGTGATAATTGAATTTTTTCGCGTCTTCCCTTGTCGGTGTAACACATCAATTAATACGATTTCCTCGCAGTTACCCTCATAAATGCAAACTTAGTCATATAAAACACATAAAAAGCACACCGGGCTCGACAGTAAAGTCTAATTATGAACAATCACATGGACAACTAAGTAATTAAATACCAATAAAACATCACGTAAGTATATAAACAGTAAAAACTCCAATAACTATCATCAATGACTCAATCATACATGATAATGAACAGTGGGTACACTATAAGGGAGTTTGCAGATTGCTAGTACATAATAATAGTTATAAAACGCTATTTTATTATAGCCGGTCGTACATTGTGGACATTATGACAGCTATTATTGAAATGGATGACTTTATTCGAGATAAATAGGACAAGCGGTATCGCAAATGACATATAATGTTCGATTTAATTAGTTTGAATGTTTCCATTATCGAGGCACCTATACATAATTGTACCTACAGTAATATGAGAACGGTTGAGCTCAGAATTAAAGGAAATGTTGGATCTATCAGCTGTCTGTATTCTGTGCGTGAGGACGAAGATGAAGGTCTAACAGTTACTAATATATAATATCATGTATCGGTGAATATCTAAGTTAATAGGTTGTATATCTAGTTTATCTTGCGGTAGGTCCCTGCCTAGGAACAAACAAAGTCGTCTATCTATAATAATATTATAAAGCTGCCGAGTTTGTTTGTTTGAACGCGCTAATTTCAGGAACTACTGGTTGGAATTGAAAAAAATCTTTTTGTGTTGGATAGTCAATTTATCGAGGAAGATTATAGGCTATATAACATCACGCGACGACCAATAGGAGTGGAGCATAAATGAAAAATGTTGTAAAAACGGGAAAAATGTCCACACGTGCGAAGCCGGGACGGGCCGCTAGTGCGTGTATAAAAGTGACTATGGATTAAACTTGTACGTATCTTAATATTGAATCCAACTATCCGATTACTGTCTACTAATGACATATTTACTAATATGGTAAGATATAATTATCTAGATTTTGTTAATATTACCTGTTCTGCCTAGCTTTTTCCCAACTACTTATGTTGGGGTCGGCTTCCAGTCTAACCACATGCGGTTGAATACCAGTATTTTACAAGGAGCGACTGCCATCAGACCTACGCAACCCAATTACTGGGCAATGCCGATATCCTAAGGTTATAGGTACCGCTTATCAGATTTTCTGGTTTCTGACTCCCATAACGACTACCATAGGTATTCGTATGACACCCGTGACCGACTGTTTAACGTACTCTCTGAGGCACGGAGGGGTCTCAATGTGTAACGAACGGTTACCTACCTACCCATCCGCGGACTGACCGCGGCAAACGCAGCTTAACTTCGCAAATCGCGGTTGGTAATTAGCCACAAACTGTATGAGTTTTTGTAATTAGCCATTGTTATTACCTATTAAACAATAATTGGGTTTACTTGAATCTAAAAGTCTGTGTTGCGTAGGTCAGTCGTTACAGCTACGTAACTCACTCTATCATAAAGCCACCATTTCTAATTCTGTTATCGGCCAGATAATCAATATCATGTCATAAGGAAGAAATTATACTGTATACTATTATATTAGATCGATAGTAGTTACTTACGAGATATCGAATTTAGCATCGATTACATAAAGTTTTATCGACTCTATGATACATTTCTGTAATAAAACCAGTTTGTAGTAACTAGTTGCTACGTTATAGCATCAGATTGATTTTCGACAGTTATGTATTCAATCATTTCGTATTATTAAGGCCGAAAACACACCTGGCGGATAGACTGCCGCGGTCTAGCGCGTTACCAAATAAGACGGCCCAAACGCGACTGCTTTAATCAATCCCACGTGCTTACGAAGCGTCACTGGGTGTAGAATTAGAAACTCTGTCCAACCGCCTAGTGCGTCAACCTCTTTAATGTCCATTGAAAACTTGTAAATAAGTATGTCGCGGACATCTACTTGTAACAAAAAGGAAAAAGTCAACTTTAACGTTCAAGTATTTATGTACCTCCAGATAGTTAATAATGATAATATTTTTCCTGCAAGTAAACTAACTGTGGGAATAATACCTTTAAGTTGAGTTAAGGATTAAAGGGTAAACAGTGGGACAGCTGCGTACGTCTCGATTTATTGTAAAAGTCGAACAGAAATAAAAATATATGATTCTCAAACAAAATATTTTGTATACGAAGATATTTGGGGATTAAAATGGTAGCAACACGCTTTGTATTTATAGAACGTTTCTTAGCTTATCCCGACAGTTATGAAACTCAGTTAGATTTAGCTGCAGCTGTTTCAAAAAGTTTTAATATAGGCCAGAAAGAAAGAAAACCAAACTAGACACCAAAAAACAAACGTCCTTGAAAAAAAAACACAGATTCCAAATATAGAAACTATTCCATCACTGACCTACTGAATAAAACTGCACTTAGAGTAGACCAGACCCATCATAAGATAAAATCACCACATGTATACCGTACACAATTTGTATCAGCGAGATACAGTTTAACAAGCTTCCTATTTAAGCGCGAGGGGAGCGCATGCGCATACTTTTAACAGAAAGTTATCTCGAAGGCATACTCGTAGATCATTGTCATGTGCCATAAAGTGTGTTCTCAGTAGCCCGAGCAAACGGGTTTGTATGTAAAGAAGTCACTCATAACGTTGCTGAATGGCCATGAAGAAAATGCTTCTGGGGAACACTCGACCGCACGATTTTGTATATTATAAGTTTTTGGTGACTCATTAATGTCGATTTTATAGGGGTTTTTTCTAAGATACACAGCCATCTTGATCAAGTAAAGTTAAAGACGAATACATTTTATATTTATTTACCGTATTCAATATCTGGAAACACTAACGTAATAATGATCCTTTGTACTACCTTCTAGCATTGTTTTACGAACGTAAGTTTATTTAATTCAGGCAACTCACTAATTGCTCGAACGATGCTCCGCTCTAGACAAAAAACACCGCGTTGTTGGTGCATGTGTGTGCAAGTTATAATTACATTGCTTCCAAACGCCAAATCCCACAGAACGTAATTATACAAAGTCTGCACAGGACGCGCGCCCACCTGACAAAAGTCAAAACTCCAACCCATACGCAAACAACTCCAGTCCCTATTTTTGAACGCATAAGGATCATTTTGGCTCTGTAAAAAAATAATAGGGAATTTTCAGCAAGGATTTCCCCCTTTAAGCTACGTCTGAAATATACGTTAGCGACACAAATAAAATAGGTGCAGTCTACCGCCCACCGCAATGTAGGGATTAATTCGCTTTGCCTCTGAAGTTTTAATTAAGAACTTTTTGCATTCTTCCACTACTGACTCAGGCAACCGTATCTCTGATTCTATACGTCCAAGCAATTCTAGTTCCAAAGAACTGTTTTATTTAATCTTAAGTCCCTAATGTTTGAAATATAAGTCCCGGAAACAATTGACTTACACTGCTTTAATTTTTTCGTCGTCATTATTTATATTAAGAGACCACGTGTTAACACTATAACAGGATGTTTGAAACACCAAATTGCTTTGCTAAGTACATACTTCATTTCCTATTAGATATTATTTGTGAGTATTCGTGTTTGTCGATAAGCCGCTTGCTCGTAAGCACACTCGTGGTTCAGAAAGCGTTATTTTGATAATATATTAATGTGAAGTGGTCGTATATTCTCATCGCAAGAGGAGAGGGCCGTTTTATTTTTGAAAATGACTCCATCAGTCACAGATAACGTTCCAGGGGCGTCACAAAAAAACTGTAATGCTTCGTATTATGTGTCACGTTCAATTCTAAAGTAACTAAATATTGTTCAGTGGAATTCACTAGATATTTCGGAGACGTTATTGTCAGATAAATGCGCGAGAGTCGGAGGTAATTGATTTATGCAATAGGAAACTATCTAGCTCATAATAATACGATTCTATGAGATTGCACAAAATAAAACAATCAACACATCTCGTTAGACTTCAGTTTTTTCCTCTTTTTTAATGGAACGAGATTTTATATAAATGATATTTATATTATCATTGCATTCATAAAATATATTGTACATTGCTAAAAAATATGATTAATAACTTTATAACTAACTGATTTCAAACCAGTTCTAGACTCGCTGAAATCAGACCAATAAATATCGTGAGTGTTCAAAGAGCAAAATGAAATAAGAATGTATTAAAGTAAAAATAACATGAATAATATAAAACTCTTATACGGGAGCAATAAGGAAAAACAAAAACGAGGAACACACACAATAAACAAATGTGTTATAACCCATTACAGTTATACAAACAGTGGTTTATTGTAAGTAATTAAAAATATTATCGTCGCATATATTAAGAAATATTAGCACTTAAATGCCATTGTACGCTGTAAAAATCCCAAAGAAGTTATGAATCACAGTGGTGCTCGATGTAGGTAGCCTCGTTTGTACGTAGCGACGTTTTTCCGAGCAAACATAGTTTTTACGTCTCACGTTATTGAGCACAGAATACAACAGCGCAGAACCGTCCAAGCGTACATTATTGTATTAGTATATCGGTCGCACAATATAAGAGCTTTTAAAAACATCGTGTGGTATCTCTGCGGCCATACAGACGCTCGTGTTACGCGTTGTTTTGAAAGCGCATAGACCGATTACGATTACGTTTCCAACGAAGTGTCGACTTCGGGTTACGTTTTATACCGTCATTTGAATCTCTCGCTCGGATGTTTGGTCCGAAACGCTCGTTCATTAGCATTTTATGACTGATACGACCGATAAAAGTGTAATAAGACGCATTCAGCGGGTCATATGATGTGATAGACGCCCCGGACCGGCACGCTGGCACACACTAGAGGAAGTTGGCACTTATTGGTCCATAGTCATTCACTTCGACGCATTCTGATTCACTGAATGGGAATTATTGTGCATTTCAGATGTTCTGATGTTGGTTTTGTTTGTTTTATGTGGTTGTAAGCTAATTTCCGAGTCTAATATCGCGTATAACTCAATCGTTATTATGACTCATAAGTTTGTGTAATATTCGCAATACATTTTGTATCCTGAAGTGCTTACATATATGGTTCGATTTCAAAAGTGATTCAGTGTAGAAAGATGTTGAAAATTAAAAGCAAATTACCGTGCTTATAAAATAATTCAGAAAGGTAAATAAAGATGAATTTAACTTGTAATAAAATCGCTCGCCACTTCACAAGGCGCATGTTGCATCGTAATTGCTTCATCGTCGCGTTTGAGAAATATACATAAATGAACCATTCATATGCTCCGAATATTATCTGATATCCGCTCATTCATTTCTTAGGTAAGTATGTTGGTGGAGTCCCGAAATAACGGAAGCCTCTTTGAAGTTCTCCCAATGTTAATGTCAATGACTATGCCAAAACTTTCACGGCGATCTAGAGTTGAATGTTCCAGTTGTCGACACTTGGAGCCGATTAACAGATCTGCATATAGGTTCAATTCTCAGAGTCAAGGCAGTCTTGGACAGGTGACAGCTATCCGTGCGCCATCTGCCACCGGGCTGATTGTCCACGCTTCGATCCGTCCTGAATGGCCTCACACCCCCAGCTAGACATAAAGTCAAACAGACCAGGGGCGCGGAAGATCGTAAAGTTTTTTAGAACGACTCTCGACAAAACGCGAATCGTAAAAGTAATTGGAGCCCATTCATATTAATAGACATTTACGAGGTCTACACCATAAAACAGAGATTGTCATCGCGTCTTACGCAATATCAGTGCGAATAGGCGATCATGTAGTATTAATTCATTTTGTTTGCTGAATAGTTTTTATTGGCATTAAATCATCTGCACCGGATATGTTTTCATGAATATTTAGTAGAGTCCGTTGAAATTGGCACGATTTCTAAGAGACGTGTCTTCAAATATCATACAGAAGAGCGTCAATTATGTTATTAATCGTGTTTGTTTAATAATATCGACACATCTGTCGTATTGGGCAAGCGAGAGCGTCGTCGTCTTGCGTATCGGGAATATCATATATTTTAGTGTTATGATGTAGTATATATCTATACAGTTTTTCCCCGATCACAGATAAATAGAAAGGACATTAGGCTCGCAGCTGTCGCTCGCCCACCTCCTTGGGGACTCTCGCAATTTTCCTACCCTTAGTTTAATTCGAATCCCGAAAGGTTTTCCTCCGAATATTTATTATTATATCTTTATTAACGTTCGCGTTTCGTTTCGTCTCGTTATTGCGAATAAGATTTGTGTTCCGAACTCGTTCTGTGAGCGTCAGAGTGATAGTTTTTATGTGTTGTTTTATGTTCGAAAGCTAATAAAATATGCACCTGTCTAATAAATATCAGTGCGAACGTGTTGCGATAACAGGGCTACACTCTCGCAGTTATAAATTATGCCTGTGGGTGGATAACTTGGATTTTTAAGGCCGAATTTTTGAATGAGTCAGTGTCAGTTTTGAATATACATCATTTTAAAATTAGAAGTTACAAAATGAAAGACTAGGTAAGCAATGTCAAACAAAATGTAAGAAAAAACGTAAATAAAAAATTGAATTCATAAGGCTATGTTATCTAACTTCATCGTAATAGCCTGTTTACATAATGTAAGGCGGTTGCTTTGTACAAAATCAGCCAACAATAACATTTCTTTAATATGAATAATTATAACATATTGAAGAAACACTAATGGGCTGCCTAGTAACGCACTCCCTTGTTATAATGTTAACTTTACCATGTAGAATATGCAGTTTATGCAGAAAAATATGTAATGTAAATATTGATGTTCAATAAATTGAAAATTACATTTTAGTAATTTTATTTATGTACTTACAATATTCTACATTAGATATTAGAGCATCTATGAGTCAATGTAGCTATAAAGATATTAAAGAATTCAGCATCATGTACTCGTTCACTCTGTTATGAATTGCGATACGTGAGTGCGTATCTAATAGATAATCTAATTACGACGCGAACCTGAGTGCCTTCTAATATTTTATTCGAACCCTCTCCCGCTTATTTATATCAGCTATATTTTAAGTCGAAACGCAATATCGTAACGTAATTTAAAACGAATTAGTTTACCCCTGCAGAGCTCCCAAATTTGAATACCTCATGGATGCTCGCGCCCCATCACATAGGTACAATACCTTTAAAAAACAAAGGGCGCAATGTTGTTATATTTTATAATTTCACCCCGCCCACCCCTGGCGAGAAGCGAAAATGTTTTTTAGAATAGACCCCCTCTAATGTACCGAATGTCTAGGTAGAGAGCTTTCGCACAAAAATGACTGCTTTTATCTCCGGAGAAATTGTTGTTTTGTCTGATAGTGTTGCGGAATACGACTATTTAATAGCTCCACTCTTTCAAAGAGAAGAACCTTCTTTTATCTGCTTATATCTTGAGTTTCTACTTGATCAGAAATGGGCTTGTCTGTACAATATCGATTTAGTATACACTCGTAAGTTTAGGGGAACAGTGAAAACTTTTCGGAACTAAGTAATTTACGAATGCACGAGTGTGAAACGCTTCCAATTACAAAACTAAATCCGAAAACAAATTGCTTGCGAACCACATTATCCCCCAGTGGTTCTCCCCACGGTCAAAATGGGCAAAAATGGCGGCTGCTGCTAATAACTCCCGTACGGACGGACAGGGCGGAGCGAAGGGGTGATATGGGGTTGCAAACATGCAAATTTAATTTGCTCGTATGCACCCAGGCGTTCGACGCCGACTGAGCTCGTTAGCTCGTCTATTGTACACTTATTAATTCAACTGTATAATTTATGGGGATACAATTTTCAACGTCGGAACACTGTGCGTTGGGTGCATAAATTGTTTTAATTGAAAGTTAATGCGGGCGAAGATATGTGGCGGCTGGAGATATATCCTTAGTTGTGGATATCTACTGTTTTTAATTAAGGATCAGCTTCGCTGTATATCTCCATTAGTAAATCTATTAGTAAATAAAGTAGAATGTACCCACATACATACGTATTTAGGGGGAAGTAGCGTTCTTTCAAATAATTCTCAGTACAAAACATTTCGAAATATATAGGTAAGTACCTACGCTAGAGATCACAGTAAATAAAAAACATTGCTATAACCAACTTTCTGTGATCGCTAAAATCTAGACAAACAAAGAATACCAATCTCGTATACAAAGTCAGAAGTTTAATTTGCAATACTATCTACAACAAATAGAGTCGAAATTCCTTTGGCACAACCATTTTAAAATTCACACAAGTAACGTGCCACGAATAAATAATACAATTTTACGTAAAAGACGTTTCAGTTAGAATTTGCAAACTAATGAACAATTGATACCCCTGAATGAGCAATAAAATTACTATGGGTTTCCATAGCAATGTGGTTTCCCTGCTATGAAATTTCACAGCAATTTCTCCAGCATCTAAGTCGTTGAAAGGCTCATAGGAGGCCAGCGTTATTTTCATAGGTACTTCGTAATTGTCCGTTTAAAGCGTTTTAATTACGGAGTCGCTATTCCAAGGGTGTAATGCGCCCTTAAGCGCCCAGCGACGGAGCCTTCCCTTATGTGCTTGTAAACTATGATAGGACCACGTTCCACGCGTGTTGCCGCTTTAAAAGGGCCAGTTTTGTGTTTGTATTACTGTGTTAAACAGTCACAGCGTTTACTCAGTTAATTATAATAGGCAATAATTTAACTGTTTATAGGTACTTATTTAGTTCATCGTATAAAATAATTTTTGTTTGTCGTACACTTTTTATAGACGCCGGATGTGTGACACAGACCAGTTGAAAATATCGTTCTCGCGGTGAATAAAAAAACAAACTCACGGTCAATTTTTTTCTCATAATTCCTATGGAAAGCGCGGATAATACAGAAGGAACTCCAATGTTGATATTAATCACCCTATAAGATCACCTCATTACCGTCACGCTACTTATCTCGTACATTCAAGTATCTCGTTATAAATCTTAAGTATTTAATGAACCAGAAAATATCTAAGCGCAATTAAGGGGCTTTAATAACTCAAGAACGCGCTTAATATTCCCCCCCCTCAGCCCCCACCCTTGTTATAAGACGAGTGATTAAATCGCGCCTCTCACGCGTTCTAGCGACGCCGTCCGCCATTTGCAATGCCGCAATTATAATTAAAAATTAATCCAGATTCATAAAGTTTCATTAAAATTCTTCTTTGTAAATTTTTGGGTTCTAAATCAAGGCATTAATATGAATGGAAATGTGTTTTAGGGTCTCTTTGGTTATGTAAAATCTTTGAATATTTTAAACAACTCACTCCAGAAAAACTGTGCTACTTTTCTTTGGCTTATCTCTTCTATTTATTATATACCCAAAATATGCAAAAATGATAGAGAAATTCAAACTGGGCGAGTTATTTAAGGCGTACCTTTACTTACATTACGGGGTCGTGATATAAGGCCCTTAACGCAGAATTTCAAGCACACATACGCGCTTGGGTAAGCTGTTATGTTCATAAAGCTACACGTGGAATTGCCCAACATACAGTTATGTTAATGTCGGACCTCCCTCACCGGGCCAAAAAAGATAGGATTGCAAATTTGCGGCGGACAATTTATGATGGCCGTATAGTTCCCCTCGAGGCGTGGGGGTAAAATAGACCTATTGGCATTTGGGTGAGCTAGGCGCGCTCGTTGTCGGCCAAAATGACCCTAAACATTTTATTTGGTAGCATCGCTATTCACGTAACGTGTTGGAATGGCTCCGACTAATCTTGAACCACCATTTAGGGGTGCTTTCGCGCGTTTTTCGAATAAATATGTTTGTAGATTACACGCGTTCGCATGGAGCTTTAACGAGAGTATGTAACATAAAATTATGCGTTTTATTTTTAGGAGGAGTACTTTGTGTACATAACGTACATTTCAAGTGGAAGCAGTCATGAATAATAAGCAACTTTAGTCAAAAATATAGGAATCAAAACGTTGGCATTACAATTTTATATAATCTAGATACATTCCTTTTTCCTAGTTCGAAGCTAACTTACTGTTAATATTAGTAGCCCCATCCTATTATGTTATCGGTTTCTTCACAGCTAAAGCACGTAATCCGTAGATTTACATGCGTTTGCACCCCAAGGCTACATCACATTACAGAGCCGCAGGGTGCAGGAAATTATGCGTTCAGAGTTCGCTCGAATCCCAATTTATTGGCAATCGATTAGCACCAGCGAGAGGGCTTTGTTTAATTGGAGTGCTACCGTGATTGGATTAACAGGCCCAATGTAGGCAAGCCTCTATTACTTCCGTAAGTAATGAATGAAAAAGGTAAATGTACATTTGTATATCTACAAACATTTCGCTTGGAAAAAATCAACCAGTGCATATGTAACGCGGTCTTTTTATCCCCAAATGCACTTTATCGTATGTTTTGTATTCGTAGATTTATGTAATTCAAACAAATATATATGGAGAAGAATTCGAACATATTGTGCTCACCACGTACAACGAAATAAGTACTTATCTGTATTCCCACGTCGATATCTTCCCGAATGTAAATATGACACCCCATAAACTGAATGTTTTATCGGCTGCCACTACCATTCCAATTTATTCTGGTCATTTTTGTCTACTTCGAGGGTGACCAATTTTTAGGGGAGAATTTATGAGTTTTATTATGACTTTTTTCGGGCTAATACCACCTTGGAACTAGATTCATGTGCCCAGCTTTCGAGCGAACAAATAATGTTTACTGAAACCTGCTTCACTCATTGTGAACTGGAAGTTATTGAATGTTCAAATACGTTGAGTTTACGGGTCACTTCCCAAAGTTAATCAGTTAACAAGCTTATTTACAATGTGGCGAAGTCTTTCAAAACTCTAACAAAACCTTTTGTAAAAGGATTTGTAAAACAAAATTACTTAGGTATCATTGTCCGAGGTTAAACAAGTTGCCTTCGTGTGAAACAAAAACAATTATTATGCTTACTGCTCGTTTAAATGTTAAGCACTCATACGTAAATGTTTTACATTAAGTGTCAAGCGACACGTAAAACCCATAAATTTGTATCAGCTTTACAATTTATCAAGTAGATACAGATCGGTATCGTTCAGTAGTCGCCTTCCCGCATTGTAATCCGTTGTTTAGGACAGTATGCGGAGCGAACTAACAAAATATTCTGATCTCGTAGCGAAGTAACGCCCTCAGCCCGCCGGCCCCCGCTATTTATACCTCTGTTATTGGCACTTCTTCAATGTCAGACGCACCCTGCGCCTGTCCCCTGATCCCCTAAACCCCACGGATGCCCCTTCATATCCCTCCAACATACATTACACAACACCACTCGAATGCTAACGACTGTATAAAATTATATCAATTGCATGGATTTTATTGTCAAATTACAATTTCAGATTCGGCACCTCGTATATCATCTGCAGCGGAAGGGTTAGGTATTCTATTCTTCCCCCTCGTCTGTTTGCCCCAACTACAAAGTAGCACTATCTACCGACTCATTGAAATCTTGTCGTCCATAACGGAGATACATATCGTAATGTAAACATGGAATTTATCGCAACTCAGTATCCGGTCGGTGAATACTAAGAAACATGCTAAATAACCGGTATTATTAAAAAAATATAGATATATCACCTTAATTACGCCGAAGGGCTGGCAACTAGGTACTCGAAGGCATATATGCTTCATTGATGTATAAAATCGTTTACATTATCGATTATCAAGAGCGTATTTTAAGATTACAGATGTAAGCATCACTATTTATATCGAACGATTGAGCTGCAACACGCGTATCATGTTTGACTGCTCTTGATGAAAATACGTTGTGTGTTTGTGTATCGACAGCTATGTTCATACATTTAATAGATTTTTCTCTACTTTTCTGAGTATACATTGATGTAATTTCATCTCCACTCAAGTAAATACTAAGAGTTTTCGCAATACGTTATGATGGTTTCAAATAGGTCCATTTAACTTTTCTGTATACATCAAGAAACGGCTTTTATCTCTGCATTTAACTGAGCAAACAAAATTCTTTCTTTGAAAGAAAAAACATCATAAATTTATCTCTTAAAGTACCCGAGTTAAGTCTACCGGAAACTTATGTTAACTGCCAACATAAACTTATGTAATACAACTTATATAATGGATCCTATAGATATAAAAAAAGTAAAGATCTAGTGTATATTGCGTACATCCGGACAAAATAAATTTGGTTGACATAAATAATAAGAATTACGAATAAGTAAAAGTCGTGGGTGGTAACCGCTTGTAATTAACAATTCTTGATTACAATTTTCCAAGCTTCATTTCCATAAACCGTAGGCAATACGAGCGAAGCCTAGATTAAATCCATAATTCATGTTCGCAACATGAAAGCAAAATGCGAATGACATTGCAGATGCCATACGGCTAGATAAAGTCATTAAATTGTTTTAATTATTAATTCAAGTGGAACGCACCAAAGGACTGACCGCAGTCGGCTGACCTCAAAAGGTAGGCGCGTCAAAAATCTCCATATCGTACAATTAAGCTTCTCTACAATAAAATCACGTTTTAATTTCTTATTAGCGGCGATTAAATTACTTTAAACGTCGCCGTAATTGGCCGGAGCGAGCCAAACTTGCTTACTTACCCCAGCCAGAACGAAGCGAAGTGATTTTTCTTGTAAAAAATCAATAAAAAAGTCGTAGGTAGGTATTCCTTTTGTATTTTGTGAACGGGAATGTAATTTTTGGGTCACACGAAATATGGTTAATTATGACGTCATTTTAACGAGCAAGTGGACTATTTGACGGTGTGAAAACGTCATAAAAGTTGTTGTTTAAAGTTTCATAACACCTTAACATGCATATCAACGCATCTGTTTGATTTTACTAAACTTTGGACATAAATCTGAACAAAATGTTCGCATTAATTTTTATTAGCCTCTAGTAGGACGTAACAAGAAACAAAAAAATATCGTTTATTTATAGTCTGTACGGCAAAGTAAAAATAATGTGTCAGACAGCTACAGGGTGTATCCGAATTAGTTTAATTCCTTCAAACCTCGTGATCTCTGGTGACACAGATTGAACCTGCACGGGACACATTTAGATCCAACAAAGCAAAAAATTCAAAATGAAAATATACTGTTCTTAACTTGAGTCATTTCCGCGCCCCGAGTCTACT
The DNA here is from genome assembly GCA_910594945.2 of Amphipyra berbera. Taxonomy (NCBI): domain Eukaryota; kingdom Metazoa; phylum Arthropoda; class Insecta; order Lepidoptera; family Noctuidae; genus Amphipyra; species Amphipyra berbera. Next base: position 19,968,803 of record OU343128.1, read on the forward strand.
GACTGCACGGAGCGATATGCGCTACTCGTACCCGCCAGCTGTGTCGACGTGCTGTCATTTATTTATGTGTGGCCCAGTATGGCATCGAATTTTTCTATCACATAAAATATTTCTGTTACTCTATTTTTTTAGACTCTATCTATTTGTTTTACATACAACCACTTACCACTATCGCAGCACAAAATAGAACATTTTATTTTTTATTTTTAAAAGATGATGTAGTGACAAAAATTGAAAGGAGTATGCTTAGGTGGTTTGGCCATGTTGAGAGAATGAGTGAACGGCGATTAACAAAAGAAATTTATAAGGCGGATGTTAATGGGAACGCCGGTAGAGGACGTCCTAGAAGGACATACTTCGATGTTATTGGTGATGTTCTTCACAAAGGTCAGGTGCGTAGTACTCTCAACCGGCGTGCGTGTATGACAAGATGTATGAATGTGGATGAAGCGAAAGGGGTATGTAAGAGTCGTAGCATGTGGCGTTCTATAGTTTCTGCCTACCCCCATGGGAAAAAGGCGTGAGTTTATGTATGTGTATGTATGTGTATTTTTAATCAAGCAAGATCCCGTTCCCTTAATCTATACCAATAAGTCAGTTTTAAGAAATTAAACGAGTTCGTTTACACCCTGTATAGTGTATTTTATAAAAGGATGAATGACTATTGACTACAGAGCTTGATGTAGTAAGAGATTTACTGAACTTCTATGCGATAACAATAACTTGTTATTGTATCAAGATTTATACAATTTATCTTCTTGGTGATTTTGAGGGGGCAATAGTATTTTGTGACTCATCGTTTGAGGAGCTTCCGTAACACAACCTAACTGAAGCTGTACAGCGAATATCTAATAATAACCAATAACGAGCAATTCCCTTTTTAACCGACTTCCAAAAAAGGAGGAGGTTCTCAATTCGACTGTATGTTTATTTATTTTTTTGTATGTTTTTTGTGCGATATCTTTGCTAATTGTGAACCGATTTTAATGATTTTTTTTGTTTGAAAGAGTATTCTTTCGACGTGGTCCCATTTAAATTTGGTGAAGATCTGATGAAGAACTTCGGAGATAGACAATTTGAAGTCGGTTTTATTTTTGTTAAAAAGTTATATTATTAAAGGTCAATTCCACTCCATCGCTTCATACGTCAGTATCGTAAAGAAACAACGACGTACCTAATACGATACAATCTGAACAATGCCGTGCCGGGCCCGTATCGAGTCGAGCTCCGAGGTGTCGCCCCATTCCGCAAAAGGCCTTACAAAGGTGAAACGTACCCCCACTCTCCCCCACCATATATCAAGATCCGTATCTGAGATTTACGAAGCTCGCTGTGACCGCGATTGTATCTCTCAGATTAATGCGCAAGAGTGTCGTAGTGCCCTAACAGCCTGTAGGTAACATTACCTGCTGTTTCTTTCTACACCTTATTTACTGATTTAATTAAACTTATTATTCTACGTTGTACAGAATTTTGATGTTTACTGATAACGTGGCATGGTTAATTGCTTATTACATTATCAACCAACTATCTATGAATGTGGATATTATTTAATTAACTAGGAATTAGTTATGTAGGTTTTGATTCTAATTAGACAAGGTTACATATCCGGTACTTGTAGTATATGTGTTAAATAAACGATAAACGAAGTATATGCGTGTTTAGGGTTAGTACTTAATCCTCGTTCGTTTTCATTATTTAATATTCATAGCGAATTAAAATATTGTTAAAGATTGTACGTTTAAAATTATTAGACAGTAAATATGTACCTATAAACCTTCGAGATCGCTTATAGAGAAATGTTTGTACGCTTAGAGCATAATCGTAGTTTACATCTATTTTCCATAACCGTTCGAGCTTAGTGGCATGAAATGTCAGTAAATCACCTCCGGGCATGTCGCCCGGCTTCCTCGTACGTGTGTAATGCGCAACTCTGGTCAGCGAGCCAATTTGTTTTTATTGAGACTACCCTCGAGTTATGCAAACTGGTCGGAAACGCTGAGCCCGCTGTAAACAAACTTAAACGCGACTAATATACGCTGACCTCTCTGGGAGCACGACGCATTACCAATTGGGCGGTGCCAAGCGGGTCAGAATTAGCCGGCACTGGTGGCCAGGTCTACCTTTAATCTCGAAGCGAATGTTTTCACAAGCGTCTGCGTTTGGCCTCCGAGGCCGCGGTCAGACGTGTGTAAACAATACTCTACGTTAATAGAGATATAAATTGTACGCATTCCATTTAATCCCTTTGAGAGCAATCGACGCCTATAACGTTACGAAACCCCGCGTTATCGGCGAGAGCAGACGTTTTGCCACGATGCTTCGTCGCTTACATGTGGATGATGTGGACTTTCCGACTTTAGGCCGTGGTTATGTGTAACAAACGTCAGATCAAACTCCCGGGGTGCTCCAAGTGTATCCTAAACCAACATCTCGTTCATAGTAACGAGCATAAAGCTCTCGATTTATTTGTAGCGCCATACGTTCTAAGTAATGATAGCGTCAATTTTGAAATAACCAATAAACTGTCTAGAACGTTACATTACCATTAGTTGGTACCTAAATTTCGAGTCATAGCAGACAAATAAAATAAATTCGTAGTAGCGAACTGGCAGACGACATCGTATCTATATTAGCATAACGTAGCTGGCATAATATAAACGGAGCAAACTAAAGCTTTCAGAAAGTTCGACGGACTGTTGAACAATGCCTCCGTTCACATTCTTGTAGCTATTGAGTCACGTCTGTGAGCGTTATGTACTAATAACACGCTGTATGACGTACAGAACCCTATGTATTATTATAACTGCGCAGTACATTGTTGTTGAGTCGATGATTCGGAATGAAAATTAGCTGTTTTATATAAATATGGAATAAGTTATCTGATATTGTACTGTATACATCTGTTATAGGTACGTATCATTAATTCAGCAGAGTAATGTATAAAACATTTATAATATTTATTTATTTTGAGTTCCAAGTAAACGTCTTGACTGTTAAATATGTATGTGCAAACCCTATATGTATCGTTTTTTTACCTCGCATCTATTTAAGTACCTAACCGACATGCAAATATCCTTGCGACATTCTAAGAAATTAAAACACACCTTTTGTATAAGATGGTGATCGATAATGATTCTAATCACGTCTAATACTAATAATTTCTGTTGCTAGACATGCTTGTGTTCTAATCCATACAGATACGAAAACTTGGCAATGATCAAGACACATGAGAATGCCAGCACTCATTATACATTTATACAGTCAATACATATTAATTAAATTACAATTTCCAATTAATCCACAGCAAAAAAACGTCGATGGATGAATGAACAAAATGGATACATTAACATGACAATACGCTTGTTTGTATGTGTGGAAGTTATAGTGTATTCATAGCATAATGCCATATTATGTGACTGGGCCAGCATTCAGAATATTAACAGCATGATGGATAGGTCTGTTCGCGAAGTATAATTGGCAATACTTTTACATATCAAATGGGCGAGCATCTTACATTTGAACCCAGATTTTTCTTAGAGCAGCTGCAGCTACTCTACGAACAAAACTATTGTTCTGTGTATGTGGAAATGTCGCCATGTGGCTTTTAATTCAGAGGGAATGTGTAAAAACCCAAGTGCTTCACAAAATAAAATGCGTAATTTAGATAAAATTTTCTGTTCCAAATTCACATTTTTTAACACACTAAGTAGGTACAATCCTTTCAAACGAGGTAAATTAATTATTGAAATGCCAAAATGACCCAAAAGTAAATAAAGGAATAATTTTAAGTTTATTATCACTCAAAATCAATCACACCAAAGCTTCAAACATGGGAAAATTTTGAGGTGAAAATTGAGAAACATTACTAGAAAATTTTATGCTCCTGGAAAATTCTGCCCTGATTACAACTTCAAACCATGTCCAGTTTCGTTGACTGTACATAACATTCACTATTGTTTGAATGCAGCACTTGCACCGAGTTTGAGTGCGAAATGTATTATTTAGCGAACTTAACACACGTTGATCGATAGGCTGGTATAGTAATAAAATTTTAGTTTTATGCCAACAGGATGCAGATTAAAATTGCAAAGCGACAATGTTTTCCACCTATATTCACGTTATCATATAAAAATATAGGTACCTACTGAAGGTTTGAACTTCTGTGTAAAAACTTTTATCAACTATCTATTGAATGTATAAACATTAAATGTTGAATACTAGACTAGGCTAGATACGGAAGTAGGCTTCCTATACTTATGTTAACGAATAAGAGGAAGAAGACAATTTCATGAAAATTTGTATTTTTCGCGTTCTATGAAGAATTATCAATTCAAGAAACAGTACTAGGTAACTATCTTTTCATTAGGCTGACGGCTTTCAGGGTCGTGGGAACTAAGAGTTAAGGACTCGAAGCGTCCTTCAAGCGGCCCCGGCGGTGCCAAGAGCAAGCAGTAGTCACATACTGGTGTGCACCGCGAGGTTCTTGGAGAATCAACTATGTTTCCTTAGGACCTACCCAAGCCGTAGCACTCTTGCGTTCCACCGGAGATCCTAAAGCTACGGGACTCTTTTATACTGAGGCCGACCATCGGTGGGTTGGATTTGGTAAGACTACGATATACCCCTAATTAATTAGGTATCCCACACGACAAACATAGATTATTCAGTGGCAAAACAAACTATCAAATCTAAAACCGGGTCTCCTGCGACAAAAATCTGACAAAACAAACTAACAAAACATGTTTAGTGAACACTCGAACCAATTACAACATAGTAAACAGTAAAGCCAAGCCTCAATTTTGGTAGACAAACATGTTAGGTGCGATTTCAAATAAAAAAATAGTCGCAGGAGACCCGGCTTTAGTAAGAGCAAGATTTGCAAGTTATTATTTCGTACCCATTTGTCAAAAATGTGTGCAAAATAGCACCGTAATTTAAAAGCCTAAATTGAGGACCACAATCCAACGGAGGCATGTCGTGTCGTGATTTCCTTTTCCACCAAATTTTTTTTCTTCCAAGAAACATGTAACATCCAAAACTGGCGACATCGTACGTGGTCCGTTTGCAGTATTAATAAAATCATTAGCTCGGTTCGTTTCCCCGAAACCGTTGAAATATGAGGCTCGAGTACATTCGGTAGTGTTTATATAATTTAAAGAACCAGTTTCATTCATAAACTGTAATAAAAAATGGATCTACGCTTTGTTTGTTTTCGTAGTCTGATCAGCAGCTATCAATTTTGTAGGATAACTAACTCGCCAGCACGCGTATAATTAATACATCAAAACCTTCCTCAAAAAACGGTATAAGTGGTGATTGAAATCGTACCAAAATCCATCCAGTAATTTCCGAGATTATCCTGAACATACATACCAACTGACAGACAGACGCGAGCGTGAACTTTGTTTTTTTACGCGTAGTGTTGAAGTGTAAAATAGTTTCACAAAATTCGTGTATAGTGTTGGACTGTGTAAAGACCTTGTCGGTTTAATTTGGATTTCAATTCACGTTCTTTAGTAAAAGACTGACGGTTCACACATACTTAATGTATATTCATGAGTCTATTAATTTTGTAAAGGTTTTAGTCTGTGTGAAATTTCTAGTTATAATATAACACATAATTATAGTTAATTTAATATCAACAAAGTAGGTACTTATAAGTAAAACCTTTAATTTAGAGGTTAATTAAAAAATATCCATAAATAGGTAGGTAGGTCTGTTAGATTTTAGATTTATAATATTTAAGCCATTAACGCCAGTGGTCTAGTCGTATATACCATAATTTTAATATATAATATGAATTTGAATATTCATATCAACGCAGTTCCAAGTCTAAAATTCAATATAGTATCGATTATTTATCTATATGTACTGGTGAGGACAGCAAGCTTTAGCGGGCTAAAATTATAGTATTATAGAAATAATTTAGATCTAATGCTCGTGAATTTAAGTCTACTGTACATGACTGCCTTAGAACATTTTACACATAGATTTTAATTACGAATTTATATAAGGTACATATTTAGGCTCTGGAAATAAATCTATCTGGATTAAATCAGAATGAAAAGACACTATACTGCATCGAAATTAAGTTTCAGTGGATACCGTAATTTTGACATCTACTGCTCCCTTTATGTGTCCTTCAGAGCAAATTGAGAAACCAACACATTTACATTTATAAATACTAATGCGCAAGTTATTAAGCCAATAAATTAATAGAATTAGAGCCGTAGCGGTATTTAACTTAGTTACGGCCATCCACGTTTACTAAATCAAAGATTTGACACTTTGCACTCAAATTGGAGAGGTCGAAGAACTCTAGTTTTCCACACCAAAAATAGTATGTTACGCAATGTGGACCAGCGTCAACAAATACAACCTTGGGAGATGTAAAGTAGGCGCATACGCTCAATTGTCTTGTTCGTCTAATGAATAGGCATTTGATACTGTGTGAGTAAGCGGAACACGACGCGAAGTCGCATGTTAGAGATATAAGCATGGCATTGACATTATTTATCGAACGAACTTGAAACAAAATTTATAATACCAATACAAACTTGTCTCAAAGACTTCTAGTTTGAGAAAAATATTAATAGTCATGCTGCGATATTTTTTTAGCTTCAGAAGTTATTTACGATGGCAGGATAGTAAATTATTTTTCGTTCAGAAAATTATCTTGAGATATTTAATTAAAGCTTTTTCTGATCTGAATCATAATCAATTATTAATACGATACAAACATCGTTCGAAATAATTATAAGATTGTATGCATTTATGGTTATTAATTATAAACCGGCTGACTTTAAAAACACACTGAATTATGTAGTCCAAAAAGTGAATAAATGGAATGAATAAAACAAATAAGAAAATGTATCTCTCATATAACTTAATAACGCGACGCCCTCTATCTTTTTGAACGGAGAATAAGTAGGTACAAAATAAGACATCTCAACATTAAAAAGTATGCCTTAAAATATCAACACAGTAGAATAAGCCAAGAGATAGCAGAATAAGGCATTGATATCAACAATATGCATGTACAGAATTAACTTATTTGGCGACGCGACGGTTGAGTCGTGCATCTACGCATTCGCAATGCGCAACACGACAACGCGACTTGGTGGTCAAATAGACCATTATGTAAATTAATTTCCGTCTAAAATACTTTGGCGCCTCTAGTCCATAAACGTCCGCTGCTCATATTAAAATATTCTATAACGATCGCATCGAATTACCTCAAACGGAGTTATGCTGTTAAATGTTAAAACGTAAAAATATCGACAATACACAGCTACGATCGTTGATTGTAAATCAAATATTAGAAAAACGAAAACAATAAATCTTCGATTGGTTTTACCAAACGAGTTTACATGAAGATGATATTAAATGGCGTGTATAAATCAATCGTTGTTTCCCTAACTCTTTACTTTTTTAATTACTTATACACAAACGTCTGTGCGTCTGTCGCTGAGGCGATACACAGATGTGGGACCAGCTGTTTCTATGACAGTCACGTTCACGAATCTGACAATGTGTTTGTACTACACTACGCCACGGGCTTGGCTCGTTAAATTTTTATTGCCACAAGGTCGCCACTTTATGGTCAATTCTCAACAGTTATTGTTCGCGGACAAACTTTTTTTACAACACTAGCGTCAATCACTTTATAACGGTGAAGTTACGATTGACAGTGATTAAGTCTTAATTGTTATGACGCTATAAAACTCATTTTTATATACTCCGTAAGTGTTATGATTATCCATTTTTTTACGTTGATATATTGTTTGTATACTACCTACTGATGATAAAAATGTGTTGAAGACGCACTTTCACAGCGAACAAACGTATGTAAAATGAACTCCTAAAGTGATAGATTTATTATTTGAAATTAATTTAATGTTCAAGACTCTTTCAAGCACACAAGATAAACGCGCGCAAACGTCATGGATGTGTTTATTGTGGCGAGTACGGGTTCGCCCCTTACTTCTGGCCTGTGAACACCGTATGATAACAAACGATGTTTTGACTACGATTTTGGCGATATCGACTTTCGCACACCAGCCGCAAAGCGTCCGTAATAAAGCAATTTGCGGGCGTGCCAACAAAACAATGGACCCCTTCTAAGCTTGTTTTAAAAGCTTTCGACGCCGTGATTTAAAACCCTTTGACTTATACCTTATTTGTAAACATCTTGTAAGCACAAAGGATCGCTGTTTACAACAAAAACAAGAATTTGCACAACCCTATTGCCGTGAACCCTTTGTTTAGATTTTACAATAAATTTGCAAAAAATGGTGAAAGTAGCTTGTCTGTCAGACCTGATTTTTATGGTTCCGTAGTAAAACCTTGCTATGTGTCAGTAGACATCACATGACCTAACATAAACAACTATGAAGTTTTCTCCGTAAGCAAAAATGGAAAATCGTTTACAAAACACGCTCTGCTACAAGATTGCGTTTGGAGGACCGGGATGTTGCCATCAACTAAAAATTTATTGTTATAGTTATTAAAGATGGGGGATTTAAATGCTACTCGGGTGCTCCCGGCTTGCTTATTTATATTACGTTTGGGAGGAAAATACGCCTTAGTTATAAATATGAAAGGAAAACGGCTAAGGGAAATAATTGTGCGGCTTATCTGTACGGAACAGAGTTACCCAAAATTGAAGGTCCTTGCCCATTTTTGTACCTTAATGGTCGGTTGCATAATATTGACCCAGTATTAAGGCTTTTGTTCTTGGAGAAAGTTTGTATTCATTGCGAATTTTTTAAACCCTTTTCGTCACTTTTTTGCAATAGAACAATAGATTTGCAATTGTTACGATTGTAAATAGTAAAAAACTTTACAATGATGTTAAGAATATTTTTTAAGAAGAAGTTTCAAATAAACAAACGTGATAAATGATGCAAAAGACAGGTAGCATTTTAGGGTTAGTTGATGCACCTTTGATATTGTTTAGTTAAAGTTGTTTTTATACATCCTTAAGGATACAATATACAAAAATTCGGTGGGTAATTTAACATAGTTCATTAAACTTTAAACAGTTTAAGTTAAAATAAAAAGATTGACAAAATATTGTTTGTCAATTAAAAAAGATTTGATTGCAATAATTCCACAAAGCCATGACAAATGAATAATTGCAACATAATTTTACGACAGCCATTAGAGGATTTTTAATCTGAATCTTCGCACACATGCGGCGAAAGTGCTATTTTATACCTGATGCATTAACGACTTTTATGGCCAAATCCTACAACGGTACTCCATTTAAGTTGCCGTTAATTTCGTGCTGTCACTGTTATTTCTACAAACTGACAGTGACAGCACGAGACATAACGGCAAGTTAAAATTGAGTAGCGTTTGAGTATTTAGCCATTACTTATTCGGTAAGAAATTTTCAAAAATGGAATTGAAATATCTATAACATAACTAGTTCATTACTGTCTCTTTGCAGGGCACGGGCCTCTTCTCAGAATGAGAAGGGTTTCGGCCTTAGTTCACCAGGCTGGCGTGGTGCAAGTTGGCAGACTACACACACCATCGAGAAATTTATGGAGCCCTCTCAGGTATGCAGGTTTCCTTACGATGTTTTTCCTTCACCGTCATCGTAAGTGATAAGTAATCAAATTCTGATCCGCACATGAATTCAAAAACTCAGAGGTAAGGGCCGGGGTAGAACTCAGATCCTCCTGCATGGAATGCAAGCGTTCAACCGCTAGCTAGGCTATTGCTGCACTATCGATGCGTTGTATTTGTAACATTGTATGCCGATGAAGGGAGTCTCATGTTTTGACTATCACGCGACCCAATTTCGTATAAAAACTTGCCCATTAAGAACCCCAAACTGTGCTTTTCCCAAATATCATTATGTCAATCAGGCCAACTATTAGGCAAGATATTGTGTTACTCAGAACGATTTAGAAGCTAATTTTCACGAAGTCAATTTCAAACATTCTGCATTTAATCGTAACACTTATTCACGAGTGGTTTTAAAAGTTCCGCCATTAAGGGTTATAAATATTTCACTTTTCAGTTCCAAAATTGAGAATTCCAAGAAGTTTTCTGAACTGGCTATAAGCCATTAAAAGCGTTGTTTAGTCGTATGTGTGTTAAGATTCCTACACCTTAACTAAATATACTTAAAACTAAAAGAAAATAAATTTGAAACGATAAATACCATTGAACTCACCGCAGACCACCCGGTCGAAGGGGCTCATCCAATCTGGAAATGGAAAATCTATTATCAATCGTATTGAAAGTTCTTTGTTTCGGCCAAGTCGCATGCACAACATGTAAAGCCTATAATACACAAAATATAGGTATATAAAACACGTCGCTAAATATTATACAGTGTGTCTGTAGAATTTTAATGAAATAAAAATATATGTAAATTGGTTTGAAAATACTTTTTGACTACAAAGTTTTTAAGCGAAACAAATAAAAAAATAACACGTTTAAAATAACACAAATAATTTACTAAACTGCATATACCTAGGAAGTAAATAAAGGATAATGTGATACTTATATGTGGCTACTCATATCTTTATAATTCTAATATCTCCATTTTGTTTTTACAATTAAATTAATTATCATTTTCCTGAAAAACCTGACGATAACTGGATATACTACTTGCTAAAACAATAGGTTCTCGTATGTTAGGTACTTTTTTTTAAATACCCGTCCCGGTTGGCATTTTCATTATACAGGATGCAATGATATCGCGAAATTCACAAAATTTTAGTATACCGGAAAATTTACAAATATTTTAGAAAATAACCAGACTATTGATCTACAGTTCAATTAATAAAATGGTCATAAAACCTTAATAGTTTACCACTAAGTATATTTTCACAAACACATTTCTCATGTGAAGCGAGTATATACTGCTAGAACAATTGGCTGTTAATTACGTTTTATCGTGAATCTAAATTACGAGTAAAACATTTTTAATTGCGTTCTATCAATTAAAACGTTTATTTAGTTTTTACTGTGCACTACGTTAAACAATGTTCTAAGTAGTGCGGATATTCTATGAAGCTACACAAATAGAAAATAGTAGGTACCTTTAAATAGTTATTATAGTCCAAGATCTGACGTCAAGTAACGTCGCTTACAAATCTTGAAGCTGTTTTTTTTTTATATAAACAATCTGTACTGATGAGCTACATGGAGTATTTTTTACAGAACTAAAATTAGTTAAAAATATTAAGTTTATCTACTTACTTAACTTGAACATAGAACAAAACTAATAATTTAATTATTTTAAACTTGTATTCTTCAAAGAAAAAGCATAAAACAATAGATAATGTGACGAAATTAATAACAAAATGGCATAATCAACATTTGTAAGACGGAATAAGTAAAGTTAAGACGACAAAAAAACGGTTAATAAAATGAAAGCATTTCGGGCATTGCATAATAAACTGCTTTATTTATTAACCAAGGTTAATAAGTTCTTAATTATCAACCATACTTATTTGCTTAGCCATATTTATTACCTATATAAAATGTATGGTCTAGAAGTATATTTTTTTTTATAAATATCTACTTTCTACTTATCTTTAAAAAGGGTGACAACATTTGCCGTGGGATTACTGTCCTATTAAAATTTTCTGGCATTTAATCAAAACTAATAAGTTATTGCTGACTGAGAAGCTAAATAAAATAGCAGTAGACAAAAAACATTCTATTAAAAAACTCTCATAGCCATCAACATCGCAAATATAATGACTCACAAATAAATTTACGTCCAATTAAGAACGCATGTTAAGCTACTCCGGTTCTTTAGCAACGTTTAAATTTAACGAGTTTTACCTATCGGAAACATTTAAATTGTCTCGATTGAGTGCAGTCGTTAATTACACGGCGAGTGCATAAAAAATTCGATTATACCAATCGTACGCCGTATTCGATACTTGAAAATTCACAACTCATTCCGAGATAACAACAGGCTTTCGGTCTCCAATCGAGAATTTTTAAAAATCGACTCCGAAACTTTCGAAAGCCGGTGTAACCCTAAAATGGAAAAGGTTAAGAGTTCTGTATCAGTCCCATATTTCATTGGGGAAAGATAATGATGTTATTTTTCAACTTGAACGTATTTTTTATTATTTTTTGGAAACGCTGCAACAGAGTAGAAGAAGGTCGTAAATATGCGCAAGTGAATCAGAATTCTTTGAAACATTAAAATCAATGTAAGTAAATTATCTTACCTAGTAAATAAATATACTAGTGAGTTTATAATGAAGCAATAGTTTGTGTAAACAATACGGTATTAACAATTTAATTAATAATGTGCTACAAATAGCAATCAATAGTATAAAGGGCTTTTGATGGGCATGTAGGTTCCGATTTCACACGGCGAGCTGCGATTGGCTGTAAAAGCCGGCCATATTTGTTCGGCGCATGCGCTCTACGCGCCGCACACATGTGACTGGCGCTCTTCTTTTCCGCGGTACAATGTTTACAGTCAAGTGTGAGTTGTGTTCTAAGTTTAAAATGACTCGTATCTGTAGTTAAATTTAATTCTTTACTTTTAAATAAATGTTATGATTTGTATTTTATATTTTACAGGTCAAAGTGGATAAAAGTTTTTGAAATTGGTTATAATATTGTATTTGGATCGATTTTAAGGTTGACTTCGCTAATTTCTTGTCAAAATTAAAATGTTATCTCAAGTCTGTGAGAGAATTAACCTATACCTACATTTTATCTGAGCACATTTGATTTTTTATTTCAATGCTAGAACGCTGAAAAACAAAAAACATTGAATCGCACTAAAGTTCATTCAGACTAACATTCGAGTAGTGTTTGAACGTAATAGGTACGCTCTTTTACTGTCAAATTATTGTAGAATGTTGCGCGTTACGACGTATAACTGTCAGCTACTGACAAGTCCGCCATTTTAATTTTGTGTGCGCGCGCGCAAGCACCTGCCACGTTATTTTTGTCTTCCCGAGACGAATTTTCACCTACATCAGCCCGGACGTTTTTATATGCCAACATTGCCGACAAATCACGAAAATAGTCCATTGCTAAACAAAAACAAGATGATTATAGGCCATTTTATATAATTTTGGTGATCTACGAGGCTGTTATGACGTTACATTGGCTTTGATATGTTTTTTTTGCATGACAACTGTATGCGTCATTCAGTGCCAAGAGCGCGATTCAATGCTAGATGTGAAAAACTTCGATTCACATATCTTATCCTTGTCGCGGCTTGAGAGTTATTTATACGTGCAAATCTTTTGGCATAATTATGATACAGTTTATCAAATTAAGTTATGTGGCAATATTAATCTTTAGAGGGCTATATTTACAGATACACGGTTGGAATATTTAGGTACCTACTTAAATTCATTTTGACTTTCCCAAAAGCCCTCCAAATTGTCTTGTAATTTATGATTGAATAAGTTTGCACGCTTGCTTGTTAGCAAAATTAACATTATTTTCGCCATTTTCGGAGTCTATAATGAATCAATATTTAAGCGCTAACTCTCCATTGCCCAATTTTCTTGTTTCATATCAGATTGGTTTTTATTTATCTGCGTACAGAACTCTAAACTATAGATACTTGACTGATTATGTAAATGGATACAAAGGCTAATAAAAATTACGTGCGTAATCGCCCTAATTGATTTATATAAGACCATATTGTGTTAAATAAAGGTCATAATTATTGATTTCGATGATCAAACTAGTAATAAATAAATATTTATAGGCTTATCAATATATTAAGCAGCGAAGTGACACTTGGGAACGGTAGTAGGTATGGAAATAAAATTATATGTTATTTATTAAAATGAGAAAAAATAATAATAAATCAAATAAATTTGCCTAACCCTAACATCTTCAATGTGACATTCATTAGGAACGTTACTGTATAAAATGTTTTTAATTTTATTAATAGGTTAATTTTGACTTTACCGCCTTGACAGTCTGTATGTTTTTTTTAAAATAAAATAATCAAGCAATGAAAATTATTTATTGTTCCTTTATTTGGTAATTAGTATGATGTTAATTTGGTCCAATGGCCCATTTTTACTAAACTATTTTGAAATGATTTATTCGTTTGTTTATTATATCTATATTTCCGTATGAATGGAATCTTAATAAAATATCCTATTTAGATACCTGTTACAATAATAATTATGATTTATATTAGTTACCTACCGTAAAAAAACTGTAATACGATGTTATAGCTATAGTTATGTATGTACCTGTTCTATGTCATAAAACTAAGCAGGCAACAGAACCGTAAGTAAGTAGGTACCTATATAAACGCGTTTCACACTTGATCGACTTTTGTGTTACATTTTTTCACAGTAAAACAGTGATATGATTTCGATTTGACTTTAATTATGTGCTGAATAGGTATAATGCTCTATAAATCACGTCTTTTCATTCACTTTTTGTTACAATGTCTGGTTTTTATCGATTATCAATTAGCTTTAGGCCAATTGTTTCAACTAAGTACCGCAAACACCGTTCTTCATTAGAATTCTTATTTGGTTACCGTTTTTATGGCATATAAATTCATGATATCGCTGCCAAATTGCCTTATAATTTGCGTCATGACATAATATGCCGCATATGCATAGTATTTTTTTAAAATAGGTATATTTAGGTAGGTACCTGTATAATAAATAACGTTTGTAAGCAAGGAAGGTAGGTAGGTAGATATTAAAATTCACAAGACAAAAATGATAACCTACCTACTTAGGTAGGTACATAATTCCAAAATAAATATTTTTTATCTGATGTGTCAATAATATTTAACCTCTATACCTAACACTTTTCCACGAAATCTAGGTATAATTATTAGGTAGGTAATCATTAATAAATGATTTGAATCGCCCAATCGAATTGAATTCGATGTCCAACCCTATAATAACCGCGGAAGACTGATTGCTAGATAATAAAACTGCGAATAAAAATAATCGCACTATTGTATGCAAAACGTACAGGCACTTTGACTCTGTAATCGTTCGCCTTTTTTGAGTACTAAGTAGACCCCACAAGAGTTAGTGTTTTAATGCTAAATTTATACTGACCTACAAATCTATTTCCCCTGGTAGGTAAATTTGTACTGAGGTATTTATATAGTCAGATAGGGAGGTCGAAAATGAATTTGGCTATCCGTTAAATATTTTAATGCATTCTTTTTAAGAACACATACCTTTAAAATGGCTATTTCCCTCTCAATTAGCTTGTTTTTAAGAATAGGCAGTTATTTAAATTTATTGTAATTGATATTTGTTTAATGCTGAGCCGTTTTTAATTGGTTAAATTTTAGTTTAAGTGATACACGCTAAATTGTATTGAGGTAGATAGGTAGGTACTCAACTGAGTGAATATTTGTAATATTTAATTAAAAGTTTTAAGTACCTAGGTACCCATTTTAAAGCAACTACTTATTAAATGTTTTATATAGGTAGGTATCTCGGAAAATTTATTTAAATAATAAAATCGGGTTTCGTACTAACAGTAAAACATTAATTTTATTACCTAAACAGTAATTAAAATCTCAATAAAATAATTTCGTGTTTTAGGTATTAAATGCATGTAAAGTGTGTAAGCATAACTGACACAATAAATAGTCCCGCCCATTGCCGACGGCGGGAATGGGGCGGTCCGAGCGATGGCGACCGACGGCCGATCGTAACCGAAAGAAAACCAACCAAACCGATGCGCTCGCGCAGCATTTACGACCTTTACTCATTGTTTTATAGCCTGTTTATACCAAAACATCCTTATAATTTCTTTAATTACCTTATTTATATTCACAAAAACAAATTTAAAATTATAATAATTAGCATTATACTATTCAGAATGATTCAACTGCTAAAGTTCATCCAAATTATTATGTACATAACGAATATTATTTATTGTGATTCATTGGCAATAAAAATAAATAATGATCAATTTTATTGCATTTATATTGCACTGTTTGAAATATTTTATTGTTAAATAAGTGATAAAATTGTATAAGAATAATTCTAATTGGAATAACTATGTAATAAATAAAAGTAAATTTTATTTTGTGCTGTTTTTCATTTGTAGATGATAGTTTAATATTAGTTGATACAATCAACATAAAGGAACTCAACTTATAATCGGCTAAAGCACACCTACTAAACAAATATTTTAATCAAGCAACTAAGTACCTACTTAAAATGGTAAAAGCGAAACGAAACAAATAGCTTATTTAAGAATGGCATAAAAACAAAGAACACCTAAATACTAAACGAAAACATTAAAGCCTTGCAATCTAATTACTAGTACCTACCTACATAACGGCCTGATAAGACTACCTATCAAAACTAAAATGTATCTTCCGCTTTAAAAGCAAAACAAAAACTAATTCGTACCAACTTTTTCAGGAACGCCAACATCGTAAACGCAAACTGGCATGCAGTGAAGGAGTAAAACATTTACCAGTGATGGACATCCAGGGGTACCGCGGTATGTCAGGCAGAGGCTGAGCAGAGCCTGGCTGCGAACATGCCGCTCCCATAGCGTCCACGGTGGCGGCGGACGCAGCTGATGCCGCAGAAGCCGCTGCTTGATGATAAAACTGTGCAGCGGCTGCCATGCTGGCCGATGCCGCCGACACCGCTGCCCCACCGTTGTGCTGACCCAGCGCGTAGTTCACCATCGGGTCTCCTCCAACCGCCGTCGGGTACCGACAACTCTTGTCATCCGCCGCGGATAAACCGCCACCAGCAGAAAACGGCACTGAACCTCCGAACTGCTGGTGATGCGACACATAAGGATACATCCTCGCCGGCGCACCCGGCGATGCCGATGACGAGGACGAGGACCGCTGCGGGCTGCCGGCGCCCGGCGAGCCTGCCCCCAGCGCTGCCGCTCCCAGCCCGCCAGACAGCGAACTTGACAGCGACGTCGACAGAGACGACGACAGCGAAGATGACAGCGACGCCTCTATAGGCGACGCCCCAGCACCGGCAAACAAATTCTGGTGGTGAAACTGCTGGTGGTACTTCGGGAGCATGCTATCGATGATGAACTTGGAACTCATCGCTCGGCGGCGACGCGGCGCGCGACGATCGCCTCGCGGGAGATGCGTTTATCGCCGGCGATTCGGATCGATTCTCGCGCGTGCACCTCTACTATGGCCGCGGATCGTTTATGACCCGCGTATGAGGCTCTACGACTCCGAATTCCCCGTCGCGGCGAGCGTTACCGCTGCCGCGCGCCGCGCTCGAGACGGCGAAACACGCCACGTGCGTGCGAGCGAGACGCGACGATGATCGGGGGCGACCCGCCAGAACCCTCTCCGTCTCATTAATTCCTACCTGCGTGGCTTATATTAGAAAGAGATAAAAGCTATTCGCTAACGACCATTGCGACGGCCATTGTTCGTAATGGCGCCGGGCACCCCGCACCCCCGCGTCGACCTCGTCTACACCAATAGTGATCCGGTGCAGAACATTCACCGCCAATCACAAACCATTCCGGCACTTCTAGCTGTCAAATTGAATGGCTTTAAACAGAATTGCAACATTACTTTAATATTAAATGTATTTTTTTGTAATTATTTGGTACTGAATATTTTTTTTATAGTGTAAGTATAATTATTTTGTAATCCTGTAAAATTTTATTATTCTGTTTGTTATATATTTTTTTTTAATATTTAATAAGTCATTCTTCACTTCCTGAATGACACAAAAGATACACATACCGAGTTAACCTCGTAGATTCAGATGCTGATTATAATTTTGGAAAAGCAATTTTTATTAAATAGCTTGGTGTTATTGCTAACTATGTAAGTCAATTCTTTATTTTCGTATTAGATAAAAAAGGCAGATACTTTTAAATTATCAGACAGTTTTAAGTTGCCGCCAATGTTGCTACATAAATAACAGCTGATGCGTTTCATTATTATATTCCCTATATATTGTTCATTTTATTTAGATACCTATCATCTGATGTAAAGATAATTAAGTAAACTTTTCTCTTTTGTTAAATATAATTTTATGAAATTATAAAGATATACATAGACATTAATGATTTAAAATAATAGAGAAACAATTATTTGGTTATTTAGAAAAAAATAATGTAGTAGTAATACGCTTTTCCACACAATAACCAATTCATTCAAATTTTTGTAAGAAACATTTAATTGAAATATCCGAAATTACAAAAGCTAAAAATATTATATTCAAAACAAGAATTGCTCTAAATTGCGTTACGCCGGCCACGTGGACGGACGGGTATTATCCATCTCGTTTCTTTGAATATCCCCTTCTCTGTCGCACGTTTCATTCATACGTATTGGTCGTAACTACAGTGAGCACATGTGCAATAACAAACTTTACGACTGTTAAAATAAAACCGTTTATTGCCTGAGAAGTTTATTTATTTGTTACACTTTTGATTGTTAAACGTGTTTAGTGCATGGTTTTTATAGGCTTAAGTTGCCTTTTCAGCTTTATCAGGTCGGTGGTACGACTGTGAGGCAGTAGAACATTGCATAAGTATAGGTTTTATGTTGTTATTGTGATGTTTTCGCCGTAAACGTATGGAATGCATGATATGGCCAGTTAAAGCCGTTTATTTCGCGATATAAGCAATTTTTTTATTGTTTTTTAATGAGGTTAATGTCAGTTTAATGTATCGCTCCGCTGGAGGAAACTCTTTAGACCGTTAAATTTTACATTTTGCGTAGATAAATTGTTACGACAAGTACTTAGATATCGTTTTTGTATGGTACCTATGTGTTTGAACAAAAAATAAAAAAAATGGTAGATTGGTAAATTACCATCTCATATGCAATATATTTTTTAAGACTGCGGATATCTTCTTAAAATAGAAGAATGTGAACGAAGCATATAAATATTGCAAAAAGACAATAAATAAAAATGATAGACGACCTCATTCTCTTTGATGAGTGAGTAAGAATAAGGCCGCTGCTCCTAGTTTGCTTATTGTTTCTCTATACATATTTATTGCAAAATTTAAACAAAGACTTTAGTTACAGCATAAAATATTTATTAACATTTTCCGAGTTAGTCAGAAAATATTAATAGAAAATTACGGAACCGATGTTTCAGTAGGTACCTATCCATATTCATACCATGAATAATATAGAGACTGAAACGTCAGGTCCGTTATTGTCCTTTTTTTAAAGAGAGTTACGGACTAGATATTTTTAGTAAAAATAATACTACCTTTTATAATAAAATTAGTATAGGTCTACCGGAATCTCATGGCATTAAAAATTAATAACAAATAGTGGTTTTCATATGGCAATGTCAAGATGTCACTTGTCAAAACGAGTATGACTGTAGTTGATACATTTTCAAGTTAATGTTTTCTTGTTCAAATATTTTTAATAAACATACTTATTTTAACAAGGTTTCCTTTTCCATTACAATAAAATTGCATAAACTGCATTTTGTTATGAGAAATAAATAAGACAGGTTGTAAGTAGTCAGCTCTGCTGTACCCTGTCTGTCTCTTAATTCACGTAAGAAGAACTGATATTCATGATACAATATTGCAGTCTATAGTAAATAATATATTACTACAGGAAGTGAATAAAAACCAATAATAATTACAGAAATGAAAGAAGCTCACGGTGCTATATTAGGTTACGATGTGGCAAAACCAATGTCCCTAGCAAAACTGAATGAGTGGGTCAAGAAACTTCAAGTATACTCCACCAAGAAGAAGATAGTCTGCTTAGTTGTCGGCAATAAGATTGATAAGCATATCATTTTGGGACCCAGTGCATAATATCAGTAAGCACATTGGGTCACCCGCGCGACAGCGCAACGAGTATGCCCAAGGAGGGTTTATGTCAGGCAGGCGGCCGGTCATAAAACAATAAGCCAAAACCTCTAATAACATGGATTTATGAAATACATGTTGTGCCGACCCCATCTAGTATGGGATAAGGGCAGGAAAAAATGAAGACGAAATTAAAGAAAAAAAATTATAAGTATCAAGACTTTTTATTCAAATTACTCTTGTGTTACCCACAAAAAAAATTAATTTCCCTATTTGCCATCAGATTCCGGTAGACCTATAAATAGCATCCTAAAGGCCCAAACGCACGAACGACTTGACCGTGTCAATAATAGCGCTACTTTTGTTTGTTGATAGAGCGACAGCGACAGTAGTCCATCGTGTGCGCCCAACTACAAAAAGCTTATTTTTTTCTTATTAAACTCAGCCGGCCTTAGTGGTTTTCGACCAAACATCGATCGTGTGTTAGAGTCTTTAACTTTGATCGTGCATCATTGTATTGTATGCCAAAGTTATTTTCATACATTACTTTACATGTATTGCTCATAATACGTAGGTAATAAGAAAAACATTTGCGTCAATAGTAGGATTGGTAGGTAATAAAACAATTGTACCTACCTATAATATTATAACCAATAGATAATTAATTACAAACAATTAAAAAGTATTGGTAGTTAAACAAAATCAATTAGCACCTCTTACTTCACTGACTACGGACTCCAATAAGAGTGGTCACAGCTCATGGGTTACATATTGAACCTTATTGGAACCAGTAGGTAGCTAATAAGAAAAACAATTAACTGTACAAAGATGGCTTCTAATAAGTAGGTATTTAAAAAGAAACAGAGGTACTTAAGACTAATGTGCCGTTATTAGAATTAGACAATGTTAAACAAATCTCTTCTGCTTAGAATTACAAAAAAATATACAGGTAAAACATGATTGTTTGTCGATTTTCTGCTTAGGAAATTTACATGCACTAAAGACATTTTGTTTCTGAAAAATAACATAGCATTTTTCCCTGACACAAAAATCTGTTAAATCTTGCTGGAGATGTACCTACCTACATATCTTTACTATTTTCCTTCATATAAAAATAATAAAAAACATTTTTTTTGGTTTGTGCATATTAATACTTTCCTGAAACCAGAGTAATACTTAGGTATACGTATTTAAATGTTTATTACATTTTATTGAAATTAACATTCCTTGAATAAATTAAATAATAGACCATGAGAATTTCATATTCTTGTCTTGTTTCCAAACATCAAACAATGTTCGTTCTGTCTAGCCTCAACTATGTTGGGGTCAGCTGCCAGTCTAACCAGATGCGGCTGAATACCAGTATTTTACACGAAGCGACTGCCATCAGACCTCCGCAACCCAGTTACTCAGCAATGCCGATATCAAACAATGATAACGATTAAATTACCCATAGCAAACAGGCAACCTATACTCTATTTCATAAGTAGGTATAACATTCGACAAAAGTGGCCCGCCAAGGTACGAATATATTTTGTACCATTTCTTCAAGGAGAATTTCAGCTCATCCTGATTGAACGTTGAGTAAGGTTTAAAAAAGTATAGGTAATACTATGTTGAATCCCTGCTGAAATCAAACTCATTGCTTATTTATATACATTTCCTAGCTAATATTGGTCTTATTTGTCTAATATTTTGAATACTTAGTAGATGCTTTTGAATCAGTGCATTTGCAAAATCAAAACATACAAAGTATATGTTTAAAAACTAGTTCAAGTTTGCTCATGAACATGTTCCAAATAAGGAACGTTCCCTAAAAAGAACACGAGCGTTGGTGCAATCACCCTTATTTTATAGATGTATCGATGTACGAGAACCTCTATATTGCAAGCCGCAAAGTCGCCGGTGGGCGGAGCGACGTCCATCGTAAAAGTGTTTTGAGTCTTTGGAAAATTTACAACTATCGCTTGTGAGATTTAACGACCAGTTTATAGATCCAACGCTTTTAAATTCGATATAAACTTGCTTTGTCTCAATGAAACAGCTATCAACGTGACAAATGTACCACTTACGCTGTATAGTGGTGTAATTGTGGGCCATGTTTTATGTTAAACGGCTATCAGTTTTTTTACGGCATTTCAGTCCAGTAATTCTTGCTGGACCAATTTCAGTTTTTTTTTCTGTCTTCAAGCCAATTCTGAATATTTTTTCTCCATCTGGTAATGAAGATGTAATTTTTTTATCTAAATTCACTGGAATACATGCATCTTTTATAAGATTTCATACTTATCTGTAGCAAGATGGAGTCAAAATGATCCAAGCAACATTCCTTCTTTCAGTAATTCTTCATAAATATATTCTGGATCATCACACCCAATAAGAATAAACTTATATTAGATAAGTACCAAATTTAAAACTTGTTAAGGGTTCCCTAAAAACCGTAACTTCAATAAGTACCTAATATGATATTCAAAGTTTTGTATGAAATTAGGTAATTTTACACAATATTGTTTGGTATGCAGTTTATACATTCTGGAACATGTAGTGTTAGTATTTTTTCTAAGTAATTTGTAATCATATTTAATATTTGAATATGAATTACTTTTCACCATAAAGTATCCAATAATACCATACATATTATAGGATATAGTTGTATGAAAGCATATTTTGTTACTTTTCTAAGGGTTCTAGCATCTTGCAGACATGATTGTTATTTGGCTATTTTAAGCAAAGCATCTCCTTATAATAGTTGAGCAATAAGCTAGAATACTGAGACCGCCCCGACGTAAGAATACACAATGTCTCGTCAACAGACTTGTTAGTAGGTAATGCCGTTTTTATAAAGTTTCGTGTCTTTTTCTACTTGGATTTAAAGCCCGTGTTGTTAGAGTCCAGTAAGCAGATCTCCTAGATGTTACGTTAGTTTTGTACTCACCCAAACGGTTGTCATCATCACCTGAAACAGAAATACAAAGATCAATAAAGAAATATTAATAAGAATTCTCGCAAGTTCATGACTTTTACCCAAGCTTTAACAGAGTTTTAGTAAATGAATGACCAAATCATATTTGGCAATAATAAACATGGGCTTGGGGAGGTTCATGTTCAACAATCGAAGGCCTGTCATAGTCCTGAGTTTGTTTCGTCATTTCTTTTCAAGCGGTCAGTTACCTAAGAAACACCGGACCCAGCTACCGTGGTAATCTGTATAAATGTTAACCTATTTACTAAAATAAATGACCTTGACTTTGCAGAGGTCTGATAGCGGTTGTTTCGTGTAAAATCTTCAAATTCGGTCGCATCTGGTTAAGTTGGAAGCTGACCCCAACATAGTTGAAAAAAGATTAGGTAGAACAAAATGACTTTGAATTTGAAGTCTACGGGCTGACGTGATAAATTATAATGATGATGATGAAGGGCAAAGCTTGTGGAAGTCAGCCTTCAGTAGCTCTACATAAACCTAGAAATAATAATAGTATTGATGAAGAAACCATTTATGCACAGGTGGCGAGAGCATGTTTTCTTGACGGAACCGCCTCTATGCAATGCGAGTGGTACCAGCTAAATTAAGGCAAAGTATTATACTCTCCTTCATATAACATTAGACAAAATGCACGAATATTTTTTGAACTACACTGGCCTGCAAAAATAAGTATCACACTTTAAAAGTAAATATGATTAAAAGTGTAGTACTTATTTTTGCAGGCCAGTATATTTCTTCCAATAGAGTTTCAGCTCATCTGGATTGACCGTTAAGTTTCATAAAAGCATAATACTGTATTGAATCCCGGCTGGGAGCAAAAATTTTGCTAATTTCTATACATTTCCTTGCTAAAATGGGTCTTATTTGTCTAATGTTATATTAAACAGAGTTTAGTTCCAATTAAGAATAGCATGAATTCGTAGTATTGTCATATAATAATTAATCACCACGAAAAGCTAAGATACTAAGGCTGACCTGGGACACTTTGTGTTTGGAGACAGTTTTCTGTCTTGAGTCTAGAGCATGTCTCAAGGCACAAAACTGCGCTTCCAGACTAAGGTGTCGCGTGTTCAGTCAGCCTAATATTTAACTTTTCAGAGCTTAACGGGAAACTAGTAGCTTCATCTACGTTTACTATATCCCCAAGGATTTCTTTCATATAGCAGATCTTGACTACTAAAATACTATCACTTCTCGTGATTGCTATAAACAACAAATAGGAAATTATATCTAGAATACGAGCAGTCGCATCTGTGCACTTACAACATTACATTGTGGTAACTTATCAATCGCCTTGTCAAGTGCGGTCGGTGGTTGTAGCAATATTTTTCCAAGAACCCTCTTTGTACCGCTACAATAAGATCTCTTGGAAGAGTACAACTGCACTTGTGTTGAGGAAACTCGACGAGTGGTAATATCATGAAATGTTTTAATAATATGTAGTTTAGTTCAGACTTCAAGGTCTCTACTGTTTTCTAGCTGACCCGAATTGGACCAATGTTTTTAAAAGTTAATATCAACTTGTGTAAGATGCATTTACTATCAATATGAATGGTACATACGAGTACAGTTTCTAATAAGAACGAGTAGGTACTATCGCTTAAAATTCTACATCAGATCAAGAAGGAATACCCCAATTTCTCAGCTCGAAAACTAATAAGTACAAATCCCCATAAAAAGATAACGTACCCCGCGTACTAAAGGTTCTTAAGTAGCAATATTTATTTAGCTATTCGGCTCGTATCGTATACAAAAAGGGGGGTAAGTAGGAAATTTTAATTTCACGTCTGGAGTTGGGCGGGGAGCGGAAATTTGTGTGGCATAATAAGTGAGATTGTTGCGAAATTTGCTACAAGAAAAAGAACGAGGGCTCCCATCGCAGCGCCGCGGCGTTGGCTTTGTGTGGATGCGGCGCGGGAGGCTGGGTATTATTTTTCTTATAGGTAATCGACGACTAGTGGATTTATTTCCGATATTCCAGCTTCTTTACATAGTATAAAACAAAGTCGCTCCCGCTGTCTGTACGCTTAGATATTTTAAACTACGCAACGGATTTTGATTCAGTTTTCAGCAATAGATAAATTGATTCAAGAGGAAGGTTTATATGCCCCATATTATTAACATTGTATCCGTGCGAAACCGGGCCGGGTCTTATAATAATTTGTTTAGATTCTTAATCTTGAAATTTATGAATATCTATTAAGTTTGATTAAATAACAAAACTATACTTAAAACCGAGTGGATTATAGCGGTAAGTGAGATTAGTATTTATCCAGTTCACTTATCAAATACTGGTAGGTACCTACAGCTTTAGGTAGGTACTTATTCCATCTACATCGAGCAGAAATTATTTTTTCAAGGAATAAGTAAGTCATCATTCATCTGTTAGGTACTTTCCTAACAGATGAATGGGTAGGTACGTACTATACATTATAATATATGCCTGTTTATTAAATAATATGAATACATAAACCATAATTATAAGATAAATCATCATCATTGTAGTATTTTCTCAATAACCGGCTTCCTGACTCGCCAGATATTGCGAAGTGCCTGTATTTTAATAACCACTTATGAGACAAAAGATAATAAAAAGCTTATTAAAAGTTTCTCCGTTACCTTTATGAGAATGCAAGTTTTGTTCATTACAACATAGCTGCAGTGGTTATAATTAATTGCAAATTCATAAACTACGTACACCGTAATAAGTCGGTACTTCGACTGGCTTTGCATGAGAAAACTAGCAATTATCTGTCATTACTTCCGGAGAATTACCATTTCTAATAGAATACCTAGGTGCGTAAACTTTTACAGATATTTTCACAAAACAGGTTAGACGTGGAAGCTTATTTGCGAAATTAGCCTGAAAATCTGCGAAATATTTAAAGATTGTGAAAATCGAAATAAAGTTTCTGAAATTTCTGTAAAACTAACGCATAAACGAGACTGGTTTATAACCAAAGATTAAAATTCAATGATTAAAATCCTAGAGCTGTTTTTTCTCACCAGATATCGCTAAGCCTAAATAACATAATTCAGGATCAACATTGGCAATTCAAATGTTCCTGATACCTACTAATTGTATCTTCAATTGCCGTCAATATACTACGCATTGACTCGTGGATGAGAACAATGTGTTTAAAAACAATTAATCAGAACGACTTGGTACCTACTGTTTATTCCAGCTGATGGTGTCACACAGGTCAGCTAAGTGCCAGTTGAGTCAGAATAAAATACGCAACTAAGCAATTTTTCACGCATCTCCATCTGGACATCTAAAATGAAAGCATTAAAAAACTTTGCAAAATTTCGCCAAAAAATAAGGCCACATCCATACTAAGCGAGCAGCATTCGGTGGGCGCACGTGTAAGTGGCAGCTTCAATATTTATGTGCAATTTTTCCAGCGGCTCCCCTCGCCCCCGCGCGGCATCCTCACCTCCCCGCACCGTGATAAAGGATGCAACGCGCGCCCCGCATCCCTACTGAAGCACCCTGAATTGCGTAACAATGAACACCGTTTATAATAATTTTATTAATAGGAATTATTTTGTACAAGACTGGAATACAAATGTCGAATCGGAATCGGAAAAGACTAAAATAAATGTGAATGAAGGTAGGTACTCTCCATCTTTTCGGCTTTCCCTACGAAGATAAGTTATCGGTACCAAAAAGCTTAGCTATCTTCATAGGAAGGTATTTAAAATTTTGCGCGTAAGATAATTTCTAAGTAAAACAGGCTAATATACTAATTGAGTATACCTAGGGGAGTTTGTGAAAGGGCTTTGAACCTATTCGAGCCCTTGCCTACTAATAAACGGTATCGTCTTATTCCTTTTTGTTTCAATACTTATCTTGGAGTAAAACATGGGTGCCACTTACTCCTACCAACTTGTAAAAGACTATTGAAAGGAGGTACAATGGGGTTCGTAAATAGCAACCTGTCACAGACCCTGAACCCAATTAGCAACTATGATTTACTTTAGTAGCTTTCAACCAGAGATCTTTTTCATATGATATTTAAGAAAAAAACGCAAGTAACGCGACTGGGTTACAATTATATCTTTGCAGTTTATGGTGGCGCTGCCCTACTTGCAAAGGCCATTTAAATATTAAATATTAAATATACCAATGTTTCCATGGCCGTGTTATTTGCGTATTACGTTTTGATGTGTCATAGTGAATAAAACCCCTGGTAGTACAATGTTTATAGATTTCAAATTATTTTGTTCTTTGTTCTATCTTATATATGTAATTAAGTTTGATCTAGTCAGTAATAGGGACGTCCTTCGATGATCCGTTATAGATGTTACTTTTACCTTTTTGAATAGGTCAGCGCCGTACATACCTATATGTAGGTACCTAATACAGAATGACGTCAAATTGTCCACTTACAGGTAAGTAAGTTGGATTACTTGTATAATAAAGATCGAATTACAAACGCATCATCTAAAATGTGACCACCACTTTTATTTATAAGAAACGCTTATCTACGAAAACACAAAATTTTCCCACGACTAAAGATTACGATCAGTGTCGTTTTCAACAAGAACATGAGGCTGATATCGTTATAAAATAATATAATATCATAACTGGCCATTTGTGGATACTACAGAAACTGTACAGTAATATTATTCAAATAAAAACAATTTCAATTTGTTTCCAAATTGAAACAGAGAGCTGGCGGCGTGTTATTACATTTGGGCGGAGGTTAGCTGCGGTAGAGCGTGTAAAGTGCCTATAGAGCCTCCCGCCTCGCCCTCTCATAGCCTATAACACCAGCATCGGGGCTTTCCTCAAAAAGCCTCAAAGAACGCCTCAAATTTAGCGACTTTTCGCTCCCAATACTTTTACGGGACGTTTAGAAGCTTACGTTGAGTATGTACGTCATTTTTCCCTTTGTGTTCGGGAGTTGAGAAATATAGTTTTTGATAGACGCGCGTTCCGAACGTTCGGTAGTGTCATTTGGGGGTGTAAAAGGAAAGGCGACGATAGAGGTATTTCTTATTTAGCGAAATATGCTATAAGGTGTTCGCATGTGCACTTATAAAAGTCTCGTAGTAATCCGTGTATGTTTCGACTATACGTCGATTGTATGGTTCAATAAGCATTATATTTGATGGTGCATTCTTTTTATAATTGAATTAAACTTTATTTTTTATTTTACTTCGGTCTCTGAATGAATGCAAAACATTTTTGAGGCAGCTGGTTGTCGTCCCACGCAGGTTGTTTGGTATATTGAAGTAAATGGGTTACCGTAGCATCTGTAGGTGATATTCGAGCAACCTATCACTACTAGCATACAAATTTATTGTGATCTTTGACCCAGCACTTAAATGTTACACGGGCATTTAAGAAAAGCCGCTACACTTAGATTCAATTCACACGTAGGTAGCTTCGGTCACGTTCAGCTTCGCTTCAATATTGATACGCTCTAGGACAGGTAAATATTACTACCTAACATAAAACAATGTGGAAGTGCAACAGTTCAAATTGGGTCCTGAGCCCCCTTGTAAGTTTTTCAATAATTAGCGCTACTACTGAGTTTAAGTTTTTTAGGGTTCCGTACCCAAAGGGTAAAACGGGACCCTATTACTAAGACTCCGCTGTCTTTTCGTCCGTCCGTCCGTCTGTCACCAGGCTGTATCTCATGAACCGTGATAGTTAGACAGTTGAAATTTTCACAGATGATGTTTTTATTTTTGTTGCCGCTGTAACAACAAATACCTACTAAAAAACAGAATAAAATAAATATTTAAGGGGGCTCCCATACAACAAACGTGATTTTTCTGCTCGTTTTTGCTCGATATTTATAACCGCAATGGGTAGACGCTTGAAATATTCACAGAATATTAAGTTATATATTCACTTTAAAAATAAATAATTAAATTAAAATAAAACAAATATTTAAGGCGGGCTCCCATACAACAAACGTGATTATTTTTCCGTCTATAGATAATGGTACGGGACCCTTCGTGCGCGAGTCCTACTCGCACTTGGCCGGTTTTTTATAATACTTAAATTGAGTATAATCCCTTAAAAATACTTTAAAATTAATCGATTGTATCTAGCAGTATCGTTGCAGCATCAGGATTTGAGGATTGAAGACTGAAATTACAAAACACATAACATCACGCCTTGTATTCCCCGAAGGGTTCGGCAGAGGTGCTTTTAGTACTCCCTCGTTTCGCCAGTTATGTTTAAGTCCCATATAATATGGGGCGAGCCTATTGCCATTAACCGGGCACAAATCCAAACTTCAGGCTGCTACTGAGAAATTCCTAATGGAAAAACCCAATAACACTTTGCCCGATCTAGGGATCGAACCCAAGATCCTATACTCAGCAGTCGCGCTTGCGACTATTAGACCAACAAGGCAGACTGAAGACTGAAATGGTTATAACGTATTGTTATGGGAATTGAATTTGTGAGAATCAGTTAAGCAGAAGTAGTTGAAATATCTGTCGCAAGATTTGAATCAAACATATACACAAACAAATATACGAAGCTAATTAAAACCGTTTAACAAAAATCCGAAACCGACGGAGTAGAGTTAACTAATTGTAATAGTGTTCGTGTTTATTAGAGCAAATCTTTGTAAGACATAATTAACGTGGAAAAATAATTTAGAGCAACTATAGGTAAATCTTCGAGTCTAGAAAGAGCTAGAAAGTTATGTGTATTTCTTCTCAATCGATTCAATATTATATATATCGTCAGTGGAAAGGTAAAAAGACTAAAGCGCCAATATACCTAATTTACAGTAGAGAGATTCAAAGTATTTTTTTAAGAAAATAAACATAGTTATTTTTCTTTTCATAGTTATATTAAATAGATAATTAAATTATCTATACTGGCCTGCAAAAATAAGTATCACACTTTTAAAATTGCAATAACTTTTTAGGTAGGTACAAAAGATATATTTTCGAAACAAAAAGGACTCAAAAAAGAGTTTAACTTTGTTACTATAGTTTCAAAGAAAGCTGATACAAATTGCTATAAAACGTTTTTTATTTTAAATCTCTAACTTCTATAGTTTAGAAAAAATTTAAATTTTAAAAGTGTGATACCTATTTTTGTAGGCCAGTGTATTTAATGTGTATACCTACTCTAAGAAATATAACTACCTATGTTTATTTTCCTAAAAAAATACTTTGAATCTCTCTACTGTAAAGTAGGTAGGTATATTGGCGCTTTAGTCTTTTTACCTTTCCACTGACGATATATAAATTGACCCTTAATATTCGTAGCGCATGCATGAAATGATTGTGCGTAGTACCTATACCCATCATTGATCAAATTTTATTTTGAAACAATTAGTTGCTTAAGTCATCCTTAGTCTCTAGTACCTACTGTGTCCTCATTTATCTTGTACTAAAATCAGAACATAACTGTTTCAGCTGTTTATTGTCCCAAATCGTAAAAGGTCATGATTGTTCCAAAAATACAGTGTCCTGGTACCATGACTATTATTATAGTACCTATTAGTAGGTATACAAGGTTAGTCGGAAAGGGGGTACTAAGCCGCGGGTCACTTAATGTATCACTGATGATTGTTTTAAAAAAAGTGTTAAAATTTCAAAATTAGATTTTTTTTCCATTAAAAAATATATTTTTATTTTGGTTTTTTCAAAAAATTTTCATTCCTGCTTTAATTATGAATTTAAAAAATGGAGTTTCTAATTCGTGACACCAAACATGACGTAAAATGTAAACACAGCTGATCATAGCTGAGGATAGATAGAATTTAGCGTATTTTTTTATGAAATCTTTGAACAGCTATTTCTCTTGAACTATTGACATTTGGGGAAAGTTGTAGAACAAAAGTTATTCATTATTATGGGTACTTTCACACATTTACGGCTTAGTATCCCCTTTCCGACTAACCTTGTATACCTACTTATACTATTATTATTTTATTATAGTCATGGATCGTCCATATATAAACGTTAAATAAAAATATGTGTTTCTTCTACTGAAAAAAAGAGCTTCCACGAGTGACGATATTTAAGTAGGTACCTACCTAAGTACGTCCGGCACACCCTGGGCAGTCAGCCTTGCTACCAACCTTGACGAGTGGCTAATCTTTTTACCACGTCATAAGTTTTTCTCGTATACCTCGGGCTGATACGAGATAAGAGGAAGCAGACCCCGATAGAGGATATAACTGTGTTATGTATTAAATAAGCTGATTATAAGAAATCGAAGATTAAATATAGCATCAAAGACTTTCAAATAACTTTATCGTAAACGTTGCTAATACTAAAGTGATTATAAACGATAATAATTTCTAAACAGTAATTATACCTACTTCTCATGTACTAATTAATTTTATCGTCTAAGCTCCTTTTACGGATTAGCATTAATTAAAATGTGATTAAGATTGTAAATTAATTACATCAACGTCTAAATAACATCGGCAGCATTCGATTAAAATCATAAAACTTACTTAAAATTATTATAATCCAGATTTTATAAATAATATTTTTGCGAACCGTTGCCAAATTTCGCAAAGATAGTGCCATCTGTGATTTTGCGTGGCAACTATTTGGAAAGGTCAACACTCGACCTCTGAACCAGTAAACGATGACTCTTATTTATTTTATTCCACTACCGATATATTATAAAACGCGTTACACGTAATTTTAAATATAGAAACAGGTTTAGTATGAATAAATTGATACTAAACTTTTAGTGCAAAGAAAGTAGCGCCATCTCTCAGGGGGAGATAGAACTGTATGTGTGGAAGGGTTGAGATTGCACTGAGAGAAGTGCATGCTGCGCCCTCTAAGAGAAAATGGCTATGCGTGCAAACTTTGCTTACAACGAACGAACGTAAATTCATAAGTGAATTTTGGAAACTAAGGACATCTAGTTTCCAAAATAATTAGTCTTACTTTCTATTTACCTAATACAAGTATATAAAGCAATAATGGTACCTATTACATTGATAAGTATAGGTAGTACCTATACGTAATCTTAATAAAAAATATATATTATGCGTTATTTACTCATTAAGTATTTATTGACGCCTTATGTGTTACTTACGTACGTACCTACGTGTACTTAGATAAGTAAGTCCTAAAACGTCAATATCGTCACCGTCTCTTCATTGACTGTCTCGAATCAATCAGCCATCTACCGTAATACTACGTCATGACATACAAGGTAAGAAAAAACGAAAAAAAATACAACATTTCGAATCGAAACAGAACGTTTTTAGTCAATCGCTTAATCAGAATCTAATACACGTTTACATAACCGAACAAGTTTACGCAAAACTCGTGGAGATTCGTATCTGTCAGGAATCAACGAGCCAACGGCCCGTAGCTCGTAACTAGGTAGATACCGTAGGGTTGCCGTTCTTATCACCCGAGGTTACGTGTTGACAACTTGAGTGGCAAATGTCATTAGTTAAAAAATGTAGATGTGTAAGAGAATTTCTTTCTTTCGTCGTGGGGTTAAGGATTTCTATTGGACAGATGAGAGATTTTTGAAGTCTTTTTTGATAATACACCAGGTGTTTTGTTATTTTTAACTACACTGGCCTGCAAAAATAAGTATCACACTTTAAAAGTAAATATCATTAAAAGTGTAGTACTTATTTTTGCAGGCCAGTATAGATAACGTTTTTAAAAACAAATCGTCAATGGAAAGGTAAAAGATTAAAAAAGCGCCAATATACCTACTCTACAGGAGAGATTCAAAGTATTTTTTTAAGAAAATAAACATAGTTATTTTTCTTAGAGTATACATATTAAATAGATAATTTAATCGCATATTTAATATGTATACTCTAAGAAAAACAACTATGTTTCTTTTCTTAAAAAAATACTTTGAATATCTCTCCTATAAAGTAAGTATATTGGCGCTTTAGTCTTTTTACCTTTCCACTGACAATATCGTCTCATAACTGGTGTGGCCGGTTGCTATAGGTAATGGAGCTTGTACTAAGCTTTTACATTATAGAGTAAATAACGAAGTTTCAATCTCACTCCGTTGCTTCCGTACGACGTCAAACTACGCTGAAATCTGTGCAAACATACATAAAGGCAACCCTGCAAACGGTATACGAAACTCATCTACGTAAACGCCCAGCCACGTATCGTATATTGTCTAAATAATGAATCCATTCTCACGTTCTTCTCTGATTTACGGCCGCACACAAAACCGCTATAAGACTACATAATGACACCTACCGCAGCCACTTATTTTTGGACCTTATACAATTTTTTTCACACGCGACTATTTAGAATTTTTATCACGTAAATTTTCCGCTTGAAAGGGAAATCCCTATTGTCATTCTGTACGCACGGCTCGTTTCCTCACGAACACGTGTTTGAATATATTTATATATTGCTTGTATATAGGGAAAGTATTTATTTCTGTCACGCAATTTCTTGTTCGTTTGAATTTTCATAGTTCGGTGTACTTTGTTCTTTGGGAAGGATACGAGTCGATACTGAGTCGATTATACGTAATTTATTAGACGATGGCACGTTAAAAGGAGTTTGGAAACATTAAATTACTTTTAATGTAACAGGGAGTAGGCAGGAATGAGCGAGGCGTGGATAAAGTGCTTGTTTTATGATAGCTGAAGTTTACTTTGTTTTCAATAATGGTTGAAATCTTTTAGTTAAGTAATTAATGAAACAATAATTATAGATAAAAAGTTGAATTGAGTAAATAGATTCAAGCATGGAAAAACAAAACCGTAGTTAGGTATATAATCTGTGCAATAGATTCACGACTTACCCATTGGACCTGATAGGTAGGTACCTAGGTATAGGTACCGTTCTTGGCAAACTGCACTGTAGATATACCACAATATACCCTCATACGTGATGGTTTTAAATCAAGGCTATTTTCAATAAAGTTAAGAACATAATCCAAGGCTACATACTCAAGAATCGCATCCACTCCTTAACACGGTTTCCGAGAAGAAAATGCTGTTAATTTCAGCATTCTTGAATACCAAACTAAAAGTCTCAAGGCATAACAAATAATCCAGATTATATCAATTCTAGATTAATCTAAGATTTAAATAGATACGTGTCACGAAGTAGACATTTCTAGTTTTATATCTATGCGGCTGATCTAGGCTTGCTGTAACCAATGATCACTGTGGAATGCAGTAACAACAAGTTTAATTAGCAAATCTGCTGATTAAATTTTCCTACAAGCCGTGGTATTTAAAGTACCTACATTGTATCAGGTATGCCATATTAATTTAAATTGTCGACGATTAAAAACAAACATTACAATCCCGTTGAAAGAAGATTTAATTGAATAATTTGGATCAACATAATCTTTTGAAAAACTGCTAATTGAGTGTAAATGCACGATCGATATGTTTATATGGGAATAAAGATAACTTTGTGTCGATTCTTAATACCTAGTGTAGGTATCGATTTCGATACGATATCACTCCGATAAGATCATTTTCGGATTTTATTGTATTGTTATCGATAGTAGAGTGGTCTCGTGTTGATCGTTTAAGAATATTTCTTCAGACCAGAAAGATAAAGGAACGTCAACACTCTAGTTTAAGTTGAGCTATTAGATTTAATTTAACTTTTTCTATAAAAAAATGTTGATGAAAGTGTATAGATAGATATACTTTATTGGACACTAAAAGAAATAAAACAGAAGGAATACACATAATTAGGAACAGTACAAATGGCGGTCTTATCGCTTAAGGCAATTTCTTCCAGACAACCATTGGATGGAAAGTATTGTTAAGAAAAATATAAAGGGCATATGTATGTGTGGTTGTATTTTAAAGTACGTAGGTACGTACCCAAAATCCTGCAAGAATTCCAATATAAAGGACCTTTAAGCACTGGTTACCTACTATTAGGTATAGCTGCCGAATTTATAATGATTCAATATTTTAATAAACGTTTCTAATTACTTTAAAACATTGATGTCCATCTAAACGTTTTTCTAACAGTAAACATAGTTACAAAAGTGTTTAATTATAAAATATATTCGTGTAAAAAGGGACAGGTAAACTAAGTAATTCAGCGTAACGTCCTATATAGGGATAATAACAGAGTTGCAACCGCTTAACTGACATCGTAAACGGTCTACTTTACAAGGACTTAAGGGCACCTACATTTACATAATACCCTCATGTAATTAGGTACTAGCGTGCACATGTGTCACAAAAACATTTTAGGAAATTTCACTTTTACTAACAAGACATTTAAGACCAAAGTTGCCCGATAAAAGTATGATAGACAACTTTTTTTCTCCATAAAATGAAAATTTATCTCTTGCGACATAATATCCTCTCAACTGTCTTACGAACTTATCAGCACATATCGTATACAACGGTACGACCCAGATTTGTCAAGACAAAACCATCGGAGCGTAACATCAATGAAAACTGTCCCAGAAAATATGGTAACAATTCATTTCCGCGTCATGGCCGACCAATTCGTTCGTCTGGATAAACTTATGCATTATTGTTCGCGACGCTTTTCCGTCATCGTTGCGATAACAATTAGGATATTCATATGCAGTTCAGACAAATAATCAAGATAAAAAACATTTATGTGTCGTAAATCCATATACAATACGAGGGCATTACGTAGTTGGTTCAAGCGGTTCGGGGTTGTCAATAGATTCGGGCCGCCTTGCCGGGTTGAAGGCGACTGCGTTACGTAATGCAACCGTATGTCTGTCACCCCTCGCTGCAGACGGGGGTTGCAGGGGGTGGCGCATTATTGCAAACACCGTCTGTCCCCAAAGATGGTGCTACTGTATTTTGCACTAGACAAGCTAGTTCGTCTTTTGATACACAGATGGTGCTTTTGTACAGTTTGATCAAATACTATTGTATATATCAGTTTAGCTATATATTAACAAAAAATATAGAATTAGTCGATTTTACTAGGTATGTAAGGCATATCTTCGCTTTGCTATCTCGTACATGTAAATACCGTATGAATAATTAAATAAGGGTTATTTATAAATTAATTACTTAATTTATGTGAATTGTTAATCAGTAATTAAGTAGTAAGTTAATTGGTGCCTGAATATTTTTTACTTAAGATTCTGCTATTAGATGGGTACTCAAGAGCTTTTTTTAAACTTATTTCTGCCTAGCCTTTTCCCAACTATGTTGGGGTCAGCTTCCAGTATAACCAGATGCGGCTGAATACCTACCAATATTTTACACGCAGCGACTACCATCAGACCTCCGCAGCCCAGTTACTGGGCAATGCCGATATCCTAAAGTTAGACCAGTTGTCAGACTTTCGGGCTTGTGACTTCCCGTAACAACTGTCATAGGTATTCGTATGGCACCCGGGACCAACTGTTTAACATGCTCTCCAAAGCACGGAGGGATCTCGATATGTAACGAACGGTCACCCATCCACCGACTGACCGCGGCAAGTGCAGCTTAATCTCATCGTATAATCCGCGCGGTTGATAATTAGCCATGAGCCCCCTTTTTTTTTAAAGTAATTTTTGCCAATATTGTCAAATATGGTAGGCATACTACTTTACAATAATAAATGTCATAAAGTCAGTATTCCTGGTTTTATATCTAATATCTAATGCACTTAGTTCAAAAATAGCAAAACTGGTCTCAGGTTAATTATTTAATTCGCTATTTAATTGGTAAGTTTCATAATAAAATATTATGGTTAGTTTAAATGCGTAAACAGGTTTTGCAGACGTGATTTTATATTAATAAAAGGTTATAGGTACCTAAATTGAGAATAAGTAAATCTTGTTAGATATATCTCAACAAAACATTAATTAATAATAGAATGGTGTTCTTTACAATTTTCACGAGCAGACACGGGTTAAAATATTCCCTCTTAAATGAAATTCTATTTTTAAAAACCACCAATCTTCATACCTACTCCCAAAATAAATTACTCAACCTTGAGAACTCTTAACCGTTGAAACGCAACAGGTAAAATGCACCGTTGAACTTAAATCACGGTTTGACAAACAATGGTTAGAGTAAAAGATTCCGTTGTTCTGTATTTATTGGCAGGCTAGGTGTTATAACTGTTCCTGGCGCGAAGAAAGGGTTGCGTGGTGTTACAATGGACCCATTGTCGGTGTCCACCTTACTAGTACGCTTTATTGATGGCTCAGTGGTTAATTGCTGGCTAAAACAAACATATAGCGCGACTATACGGAGTTGATGCTTGAGAGTAGCAACTAAAATAAAACAAAGGATAAACTTTATTACAGTGTAAATAAATCTATTAAAACAGTAAAAGTAGGTAATTAGTTTGATAATTTCAATAAATTAAAAAGTACAATGTAAGAAAAATCTCAAAAAGGTGGACATTAAAAAAACGGCGCCTTAAAAGCAAATTTTAACTGAAGATTTCTCTCTGGTTTGTTTAAAAATCTCAGAAAAATACCAACCTATCTATATTTTTAACAACGAGGTGTTAAACTTTTTTTTATCAGGCATAATGATACATAGGTAATTATTGAGCTTCATCGGTTAGTACCTAATCATAAATAAATATTATGGATGTCATATATTACTAAACTATAAACATCCTTGTATTGAGATAATAAAAGAGAGTACCTTTGACATTTTATCAGCTTTTTGTTTTAGTACGTATTAAATGTCAATAATATAATACAGTTGTCATTGTTATTAGAAAAGGTGACGTCATCATTAGTGGTGTATAACATTGTAATCTGTGATGTCTCATTATTATTCTTGATCGATATTTTATGTGTTATAAAACTAATAATATGTCTACTGCTTCAAAGCGAGCCGTTTCACTAAGTAACTGCATTATATTTTATTTCGCGAATAACTTTACATTTATTATGTCAATAAATTGATAATAAAACTTTATTGCCAGTACCTACTTGGAAATAATTCTTAAATTTTCTCACCGGGGGCACGATAGCAGTTAAATCAAAATTGGGTAATCTTGATATTATGCATTTCTTAAATCTATTTTCAAATTGTTTATATCGCAGTTATAAACTATAATTTTACTATTTGTAAAGATAATTTTTAGAAACAATCATGTTATTTTTTTTAGTAGTGTGTTTCCAGTTAGACACTGCTTGTATTCTTGTCAAGTTCTTCATCTGCGTTGAATGTTAACAATTTGAATTATGGGCTTGTCCGTCTGTGACCTGCCTTAATTTCTTAAATTATAGCTAATCTAAGCTTTTTCTTGCATAATTTTAATCACAGATTTACAGACTTTACAAGCATAATTCTTATTAATATAACATTTATTAGCATTCAACTCAGCGCTTGAGGGCCGATCCATGCGCAAATGAGATTTACGCATGGATCCGTTCAAGTATCAACATTACACAACGTAGTATCTAACAACGCATTAGTTGTACAATACAGGAAAATTGCACAACGTAGAACCATAAAACCATCACGCTATTACCCAACCCTTTGAGGTGTAATAAATATTTCTGCCAATGCCTTTCTATGTTTCAGAAGATACACTGAATTTTCTACTTTATTTAGTTTTCTATAAGGTTGAATGTAGATTTTATTATTACATTTTCAGGTACGAGCATTGTAAAAACATAACTGTGAAGGTAATTACTTGACAAAGGTGTGGTAAAAGTAATAATCACAAGCATTATAGGGTTGAAAAAGGTGAATCTCTGCAGTGTAAGTTCGGTCGCAAAGCATTTTACTCGTAGCGTTTGTAAAAATAAAGGTGTTATCATGTTTAATCAAATATATGTGCAAGAATGTGTAAACATAGTGTAAATCGTGTTAAATGTGTGATAGCCAAGTTATTTATGTGTACTGTGAAAATACATAAGTAGATAATAAATTGGTAATTTCATGGTTACAGGTAGGCGAAAATATTAGTGAAATGGAAAACATTGATCTATAAAACGCTGAAATATTAAAAACAATAAATGATATAAGTTTCATATTTAAGCTAATAATGATGTTAGTAGCAATTCCGGAAAGTATCTAGTTGAAAAAACATAGTACCTACCAATCAAAACTTTTATAGGTAGGTGTGTCAAATGCAAGCAAAACATTTACAGTGTGTCGTATTGAAAATTTTTAAATATATTGTTAATATTTGTATCATCCTATAAACTATCCAATTTCCATAATTCATTCATATCTGGAGCACAAAATAAAATCTCATAACGAGTGTAGATAGCGCGTGTCTCGAGGCGCCATGTCATGACTTCCCATCAACAAAGCCATTAGTTCCGATGTTAGAAAGTAACAGTAATCAACTTAAT
The DNA here is from genome assembly GCA_910594945.2 of Amphipyra berbera. NCBI lineage: Eukaryota > Metazoa > Arthropoda > Insecta > Lepidoptera > Noctuidae > Amphipyra > Amphipyra berbera. The sequence continues at coordinate 20,007,784 of OU343128.1, forward strand.
AGCATTGGAACAACCCATACGTCTCACACTGAACCAGGCCTCTCACCTCAGCCTATATCAATTTTGTATGGCGCTTAGATACCAATAAAAGCATTTTCTGAGGTTGCACCGCACTAAACTGTCCCATAAAACGTTTTATTGCCCATACATACACACATTCAACAGATATGTATTACAATAAATCATCATTAATATTCGTTATAAAACAAACGCGGCAAGGGTTTTGCGAGTAAATAATTTTATGACATTTTACGGCCTTGAAATTGTCTCACGCAAATTTTATAGCGATAATGAATCAAATTTACATGGTAAGTGATTTAGGTTTCCTTTATTGTTTAAATCATCTTTACATTGTTGCTTATCAAATCGGAGCGATAAATCTTCCGGTAATGAATGAGTGATTTGTGAATCAACATGGCGTCTATTGCTAAGCAGATAAATATAAACATAAAAGAGCGCGAACTCCAGTAATTACGTCATTATATTAAACATATCTAAAAATACCGCAAGTCTACGGGAAACGATTACGGATAAAATTCCTTTGAGTGTTTTTCACGAGATAAAAATGTGTATTAAATAGGCACCTAATATTTGAATTAGTTCGACATAACATAAAAGTGATATCTATATTATTAATCGTCCATTTAAAATGGCTACTCGTGTGCTAAGGACAGGACGCATCAAAATTATTGGCAACGGCACGCCGTATGACGTAATAGGAGCGAAAAATAACTTAAAAGTGATTTAATTTTAGATGTGTGGATGACCTATAAGATGTTTTTCAATCAACTCGAGCAAAACATTGCATAAAAACGTTGAATTACAACTAAGTGACAAGAAAATGCTTCCAAAATTATTGTGAAATGAGCTTATGTTATAAAATGTGTCAGTAGTTGTTTATGTTAATAGATTGTATTTTGACGCCATTTATTATAATTATCAGGCAATTATTTGCAGGCTCGATACATAATTTAATGTTAGACGCATGTAAATAATTAGTTTGATAGATGATATGTCTGACCAACCACGACATACGAAATTAGATACAGGAAGATATATATAACTGGTTGATTGATTTGTAGTCGTAATAAATGATGCTTTAGCGCAATTCTCGGCTATCAGAGTAGCAAAGGTCGCTGTGCAACATCTTCATCGCGTCCAACTTTTACTAATAAATAGGTATACGTAGCTAAATTTTCTCGTTACTAGTTTTCCCATTCTCTTGGCGGAGGGTAGGTGATGGTGGAAACCAATTTAAACTTGGCGACCGACTGGTTAAAAAGCAAAAGTTCCTTTTGAACTTTACCCGTTGTGCCGCCGGCGAGCCCTTTATTTTTACTTATTTTACAACTCCGGCCCTTTACGACCGTCCGCCATCATGCGAAACGCTCGGTACAGTTGGCAATCATATTTGGTTAAGTTAGACAATTTTTTGTTGCGTTTGCCATTATGTAAAGTGGAATTTGATGAGCAGAAATTGCTGTTATAGAGATTTTTTGCTTTGGTCATACGTTTTAATTAGAGAATGTTATTACAATAAACATAGGTACTTAAAAACGCGTAAAAGCAGTCACCTGACAGTTAAACGATGTTTTTTATAATATTATGTTCTTTTAAGATGGAGAAAAAATTCTAGGCGCAATAGCTTCTAAGAAATAAAGTGGCAATGAAAAACATTATTGCTCTATAATTACATTAAAAAGCGTGTATGCTGACATTAATTAAGTATGTATAATTATTAATTACTCGAAGTGTGAGGTTAGGGAACTCATAAACAAAAATTTATTACGTAACAGTAACTGTGTTACGCGGCCGACTATACTTTACGCACATTTTGCAAACCTCAGGCAGTAACCTATGTTTATAGACAGTTAACTGTAGTTAATTTAGTGGTGTTTCACTGCCTATCTAATTATGTAGTTATGTATCGTAAAAATCTATTTTGACATGGTGAAGAAGGTAGGTACAAAGATATTTATTGATGTGAATCGTCAATTTTGTCAAGGAAAGGAAGGTTTTTGTATTTCGGGAATAGAATACTATGTATCTAATTATGAAAACAGAAAGAAAGAACGAAGGAAATAAGGTACGATTACTAGTAGAAATTGCATTAGCTTTTGTTTCTTTAATTATGAAAGTATGGTACATCCCTTCTTAGTTGGGACATGTTTGCGCAGATTTCTTATTCACAGTTATTCACACTTATTTAGTATAGTAGGTACGTACTAAGTATACTAAATATGGATTTACTAATAAGAAGCGAAAAAGTATAAAGGAAACACCGCGTACGGCCCATGGGCCTAAGCCGTATGGTTTGTGGTTAAACATAGAATCTTTCCCTATATATCGTACTAGCACTTAGCCCGCGACTTCGTCCGCGTTAGTTATTATTAGTTTCATATAAACTTCCATCCCTTATTTTACCCCCTTACGGGTAGAATTTCCAAAAATCTTTTCTTAGTGGATGCCTACGTCACAAAAGTAACCTACTGTCCAAATTTTATGTTTCCAGCTTCAATAGTTTAGGCTCTGCGTTGATAAATCAGTCAGTCAGGGAGTCGGGACAAGTAGTAGATAGAATATACCTATAGATAGATGAGGCAAGTAAGTGTAAAATTAGGTGGATGGACACTAGTTCGGGAGCTAGGTAGGTTCTCACTTTTCAAGATAGTAAACTGTTTTAGTAGGTAGATTAAGCTAGCACTACGCAGGAAAACTCTATCAAGACGATCAATTAAAAATTTAACATTCCGCTTAAGTATTCGCTCTAAGGATAAGAAATACATAGAATAGCGACGTGATTAAAGAAAATTAGGAAAGTTTATAATTAGGACACACCATTGTAAGACGCCATGGGCTACCGAATAATGTTAATAAGCAAGTTTAGACGCGGGCCGCGCTTCGCAAGAACAATTATTACTCTACGGACCCCAAATTAATGAAAGCAACAACCTTCAACATATTTTGCTCGAATTACAATGGGTTCTATACTGTTAGGGTATTTAGACGTTGTATTTGGAGCGTGTGAAACTTGCCATGTCTCATCAAAAGGAACTGAACAGTGCGATGCGTCCGGTACCGAATCCAAAACATATGATCAGAGGAAACTCGGCTGCAAATCTATGAAATTCGGATCGGATGTAGTGCAGAACCGTTCATAAAAATAGTCCTACAGTTTGTTCGGATCGTAGTTTCTCGGATTCGAATCGGACGCAGTATATAATCGTGCCGGAACTTGAAGACCAGCAATACCAATATAACACAACATCACGCCTGCATTTCCCGAAAGGTTGACAAGAGGTGTATAGTAACACTCTCATTTTGGCGTTATGTTTAAGTCCCATGTAATAGGGGACGAGCCTATTACCATCAATCGGACACAAATCCAAACTCCGGGCTGCTTCTCAAGAATTCCAGGCGGAAAAACCCAATAACACTTTACCCGATCTAGACATCGAACCCAGAACCTCACCACGATCAGCTGTCACGCTTGCCACCACTAGACCAACGAGGCAGTTTTTTGAAATATTAATTATCTTATTACTAGCTCTCCTCCCGTGGCTGTGCCCGCGTAAATAATTTGTGGAACAGCAGCGCCACCTACCGGGTCTAATTTTGTCCGTTCAGGAACCCATTGAAATATACACACAAAATTTCATCCAAATCGGTCCAGTCGTTTAGGAGGAGTTCGGTGACAAACACACGTACAGAAGAATTATATAATATAATAGCTGTGTCCTCACGGCTCCGCCCGCGTATGAAGTTTCATTACAGTAATAAATATAGCCTATGTTACTCAGTGATAATGTAGCTTTTTAACGGCAGAAGAATTTTTGAAATCGGTCCAGTAGATTTTAAGTTTATTCGTTACATACAAAAATACAAATCCTTCCTCTTTATAATATTAGTATAGATACAATAATAATAGTATACACCTACTAAAATCACCAAATATGTGTAATGGGTGTGATGATCATGACATAGGTACCTACTTTGCCCAGACTTAGGTAGTCTGTAAAAGATCCCACACAATACAGAAAGGTAAAGACTAACTGTTGAGAATAAAAATGTCTGAAAGTTCACAATACCGCCAGACGTAACATGTGCGGATTACTATAAGCTTTCTTTGTTCCTTATTAAAGGGAAGTCGGTGAACTTTACAGGTTGTGTTTCAATTTCATGTAAATGCGTCGTTCGATCTAAGGGTAACGTGATTTATGATAACAGAATCGCTAAAAGCTTTAATGGCCCCGATTCTGCTTAGCATCGACTACACTTAACTAAAAATATTACTATTCTTCACTTTCATATAAAACTAGAAAGAGATGGAAAAATATTAGAGCTCTTAATTTTCAAACAGATTTAGACGACACCTCAGCATGAATAATGCTGCTCTAAAACACGCAATTTGCCAGTTATACATTTTTTCGTCTCTTTCTTGCCTGCTAACAAAAGATAGGAATATTTTTAGTTAAGTTTACTTAGTCTAACTGCCTTGTCGGTCTAGTGGTGGCAAGCGTGACTGCTGTTCGTGATGTCCTGGGTTCGATCCCCAGGTCGGGGAAAGTGGAATTTTTCAGTAGCAGCCGGAGTTTGGATGTGTGCCCGGTTGATGGCAGTAGGCTTACCCCCTATTACATGGGACTTAAACATAACAGCAAAATGCGGGTGTTAATATACACATCTGCCCAACCCTTCAGAGAATACGGGCGTAATGTTATTTCTTTTCTTTTTATAAAAAATAAAAAAAATGTTATGTTTTAAGTTTAGTTAGCGCAACAGAATCAGTACCAATATACCTATACTGTACCATGATCAACTTTTTTGGCGCCCACTCAGCACTCGAGCATATTAAGGGAAAGGGCTTAATAATCTTCGGGAAAGAGGATTAAGCTTTTATTTACAACGGACTACATGGTACGAGCTTTGGTATATAATTACATAAGAGTACCTAAGTATTTACGTAGCATTTTCCCTTTCCCAAATAAATATAAAACTTTAAACGAACACCGATAAAAATATAAGTTTATCGATAACGTCCAACGTTAATATTCCGCCTTTAGTTTACCCGTACGAAACACCCTCTCCCTACAATCTATAGGTACCAAAAGATATAACTGCTAGACACGATAAGCTTTCCAACTTTCAATTATACAAAATGTAATTAAGTGTCGCGTTAGACGACTGGCTTCGACACTATTAAATTGCTAAACTTTGCTCGTTTACGGGATCGAAGACATTTTTGTAAGTCGGATCCAGCACGAACGTCTAAGGATCGTGGAATGTCCGCTTTAGATTGGAATGTTAATTATAAAGTGAGATATTGTTTTGGGCTGTAAGTTGCTTTTTCTAGATCTTTTTTTTTGTGCCTTTAAATGTTTAGATTATCTATAATACCTACTTTTTTATATTTTATTAAAGTCTTTTATTTATTTTGCTTCGTTCATGTGTTTTTGGTTCAAAATTTGTGATCAATTTTCCGAGCCCTTGCTGGCCAATCCGATTGAGCTGAAATTTGGCATACCTATGTAACTTCGATGACAATGAAATAATATGATAGTTACCATGAAGCTGGTCTGATAGAGGTGGAAGATGAAAGCTTGTTTTAAAAAATATGTGTTTTCTTACATAGCCTGCCTCTCAAAATAATAGCTAGTAATATCTACCATTGTTGACAACATATTTGCCTAATTTCTTTAATTTACACAGATATGTTAACTGTTTTTCTTCATCATATTTCTTAAAGAAATTAAATTAGTTGCACATTACGATTTATTAGTATTCATCATCAATTAATTCAATCGGCGATACTATCCATAATTTGTCTAAACATTAGAGGAAACATTATATTTGGCACATAAAAATTTTATAGACGTTTAAAGTGTATCAAAGTCAATAAACTCATCCATTACGAATCTTCATTATAATTAATCGAACTGGTTTTTGATTTAGATGAAATGTAATTAAAAAATAACTTGTTGAAACATCCAACTTGTATGTGAAATGATATTTAATTAAGATAATGTCAGTGTAGTTAGTAGATACGTAGATAGAATATTTATATACCTATAGATTAATCAATAATGTCTACATTATGAAAATCAACGCCAAAAATACTTGAATGAAAATATCTACTAAATACTTGTAGATCATCGATCGTCATGAAATATATTATAATATTTTTATTTTTTTAAAGTATCTACATATTTTTTTTCCAAATAGTAATCTAAATACCTATACCTATAATTTGAAGAAACACATTAATATTATTTAGGTACATTAAATTATGTAACAATGCGTTTAAAATTATCATATCATGCGTTTTATTTCACTCAGCCAAAGGGATAAAATACAAGGATAAGTAAATAAAAACGATTGTTAACAACAGCGAATGTCATCCGTAGAAAACCAGAAAGAAATAAAAATATGATGAAGCAATTTTTTCATGCAATTTATTGCTTAATTACGTGTGTAATTCACATAAAAAGCGGTGTCCAAAGGGCAAAAAACGTTCGTATAAGCCCAAGGTTTAATTAAGACAGGTTATCAATACCTATGACTTTATGTAACGTGAAAATGTGGCCTTTATTTGGGTATTCATGACGTAGCTACCATATATTTATGGTTCAGTATTACGGCAGACATGTTGACGACCCCGGTCGGTGGTCGTTAGGGACCAAATAGATTCCTTTATGACATTACCCGATCAATTTTCCGGGGCATTAATAGAGTAGTTAATTACGATAGTCTGGGTTATTTTGGTGAAAACTGTTTATGATAATGTTCATGAATTAAGACTTTATTAATTAGGTACTACGCGCATTTTGTTAGGGCGTGGACAATTCTTCACATATAACGATCAGATTTAGTAAGATGATTATAAAAAAATACCAAAAATATATAAATAAAAATTATCCCATTATACAGATTTTGAACAAGTCACGCTACATAAATACCTACATTTCCAAAATTTTAATAGAACCATTTACTTGGAAACTATCAGTTTATAAGTTATTTTTCACACCTAAATAAGTCGTTTCTATCAATTGGTATCTATTACGGACCATCGTCGATTTGTTGAGCCCATTCCTTTATAAGTAACGATCCATACTGTTCGATACGTGTTATGGAACGTATTTTTAACCATTTGATTGTAGAAGCCAACCGATTTTCTTACAATTGGAAAGTTACTATTAAACAAATTTTAGCTACCTATATAGATCAATATTTGTTGCTAAGCCTTTACTCGTAAGTTAAATTAAATAATGATTTATTTAGCTTAATAATTTATTTAGGTACTAAACAACATTAGATACCTACATAAAAAAATACATTTTCTGAACTATGGAAATGAAAAATATTTTTTAGCATAATAAATTCTTGATCATAATTCATATAACGTGATCACAAAAACCATACCTTTTCTTTTCTAATAAAATTATCATTTTTGCCCAGCACCTTACTTCCCGCGAGCACACCACAGCTAATATTACAACTAATTACGATAAAACACACTTACTAACAAGTTCAGTGAACGCCTACGTTATTATCAAAACAGTTTAATTATAGCTTCACACAATAGTTTGAAGTGAACACACATAAGGCGACTCACCCCTAATTTAACTTCTACTAAGTTTGGAACTGTTTGGCGCCATGTTGCTCTGACAGCATTTAAAATATGTTCACGACAACTAGTAGGGATGGGGGATTGTAAAAATAATATTCTAATCGACTTCTGATACTTGTGGCGGGTTGCTGTATCCTAAAACCTTTTGCTCAAATAGGTACTATTGGCAAGCCAACAGTAGGTAGTGAGTATTTCTTAAGTCTAAACTTTTCGTTTAAAAAGTCAATTTTACCTACGAATGTCACTTAAGGATGAAAGGATATTTTACGATACGTTAAAGATTATTAGATTAGTAAAGATAAAAGATTAGTTAGTTGTGCTAATAACGACCGGTAAAATAAATCAATAGAATTTGCTTATCGATCGTATCACGAGAATTAAGTTGTCTAACGAAAATATTTAAAAACATGAATAAAATTATATACGAATTTCCTACTATAGATGAGTGTCATATTAATAAATATGACGATTTGCATTCCAAACTGATATTTGATATTGTAAGCATGCTATTTATTGCTAATTCATAGTATTAGCGTGATTTTAATTATTTTAATGAGACATGTTTTTTGTTAATTTATTCGGATTATCTTATTAGTCCAAAGGTTGGTATCAACATTGAATTCTTGACAGATAATGTTCTAGTAGTGAAAATGTTAACAATAAACGGAATTTCCTGAGAAAATCCTGCTCATTTCCAGCATCTAGATAGAGTTAAATTAGTAGATATTGAGAAACATAATGTCCCACCTAGTTTCTTACGTTTACGGAACTAGCCGATCCATTAAATATACAAAATTATAGGAATTTCTACAAACGAAGTTGCAATAAAATCGAATAATTCGAATAGTACATGACTATTCGATTACGCCCATCTCTACGATACAACATTAGTTATAAGCTGCACTTACAACATTGTACACCAAAAGCAATAAGTTTTTCTAAATTATCGTTCGACTTTTCATAAATTACGAAAAATATATGCCAATATAAATATACGCTTGCATAATAAACAGTGGATATATTTAAATAAGGTTGGATATTTAAATTAATATAGTAGTGAATACATGACTAATAAACATGTATGCAGGCCTACAGCTGGATGTATAATAAGACGCACAAGACACATTTTTATATCATTTAACTTACTTAAAATATGTATAGTCTTAATATACCTACATATTTTATATAATTCCTTCGCTTATTTTTTTTAATAGCCTATGGAATGTCCCACTGCTGAGCAAAGGCCTCCCCTTTTGCCTTCCAAACCTCTCTATTTTGTGCCGTTTCTAACCATGCTAGCCCCGCAAACACGTGTAGATCGTTACGCCACCTACGCCGCGGCTGACCTCGACGACGACGTCCTCCTTCAGGCGTCCAGTGCATTAACTTATTTAGGAATTAAAAAGTAGAATGTCAAAATGACTTTATAACCCCCAATATAAAGTTCCAACATTCCACCTGTCGAATTACGGCTTTAAGCTCACGATCGATTTTTCGTCGAATGGTTAATTTTTGCCTTATGGTTGTAGTAACATAATAACATAGCTAATGTAAGTAGTTGTAGAACTCTTTGAATTATTACGTCCAGGATAGTAATACCACCATACCTATTTATACCGTCAAACACCATTGCTGTGTTCCGGTTTGAAGGGCATGGGTGCCTGAAGTTACTGGTACATGAGACTTTTTAACTTTGTGTCTAGGGTTGGTAACGCAGGTTGCGGTGCATGCATTTGCGAATCCCGCGACCCCGGCCGAATGGCCAGGAGGAGTAACACCGTTGGTTTTTAGCCGGTAAGAGTCCGGCAGGCCCCCTCGCCTTCCCCGGGCGAGAGACATCCAAGAAGATTTACCAACGACAAAAAAAAAGGGTTTGTAACGCATCAGCAATCCTCTTCGGGTTTTAGATGGCGGTAGCCATTTAAAATCCCAAGAGGATTACTCTTGAAACTGCCTCGTTGACCTAGTGGTGGCAAGCGCGACTGCTGATCGTAAACGTCTGGTTTCGGTCCCCAGGTCGGGCTAAGTGTTATTGGGTTTTTCCGTGTGGAATTCCTCAGTAGCAGCCCGGAGTTTGGTTTTGTGCCCGGTTGATGGCAATAGTCTGGCCTCCTACTACATGTGACTTAAACGTTACGAAATGAAGGTGTTTAACGACGAAATGAGGGTGTTACTATACACCTCTGCCCAACCCTTCGGGGAATACAGGCGTGATTTTATGTTTATGTACGTTTATATAGGTAGCCATTTACCATCACATGGGCCATAGACTAGTTGGACATCCGGTAAAATGAAAAAATTAAGGTCTCCAAATGACAATGAAATGATTTACAACTAGCTAACTGCCGCGGCTTCGCCCGCTTATTGTGTCAATAAAAAATGATGTATGACTTTCTTCGGTTTTCAAGCTTTTTTTTTTTGAACTGGTTTATTTTTTTAGTCATGAAGAACAGACAGACAAACTTACTTTCACATTTATAACATTAGTGTGGAGTTGAAAGTATGTCCTCATTCCTATAATAAAATATTTACTACGTCTATTACAAGAGCCTTCACATTTAACGGTTGTATATGACAATTAATTACGAAGAGTAATTATGATTATAAGCAAGAGTAATTATTGTTATACACTATTAAATGTTACGGGGCCGTCTATGTGTTTGTAACTCAATCTTCAGCTTAAGAACAAATTAGTACTTAAACTTAATGCAATGATTTATTAACTAGGTATTAGCTGCCCGGACAGACTTCGTTCTGTCAAAAGTTATTGGCCTGTAGTGGGAAAAGAAAAGTGTTTTCATGTTTTTCTCTCCATAAGAACCTTCCTTGTGCCTTAAGGAATATATTTAAAAAAAATAGCCGAATTGGTCGAGCCGGTCTCAAGTTTTGCACTTAGCAACACATTTGTCGATTAATTTTTATTGATATAGATTAGACAAAAACACAATTTTGTTAAATTTTCGAGTAGGTAATGGAAATAACATAATATCACGCCTGTATACCCCTAAGGCTTGGGCAGAGGTGTAAAGTAACACCCTCATTTCGCCGTTATGTTTAAATCCCATGTAATAGAGGGTGAGCCTATTGCCATCAACTAGGCATACATCCAAACTCCGGGCTACTACTGAGGAATTCCACACGGAAAAACCCAGTAACACTTTGCTCGACCTGTGGATCGAACCCAGGACCTCACGATCAGCAGTCACGCTTGCTACCACTAGACCAACGAGGCAGTTGAATGGACATTTACATGGACTAAAACGAGCTTTCAATAGTGAGCTAAGCAGTCGACTAGCGCCTTCATCTTTGCAAATTCTGGGATAAATATGCTTCTTCTTCTTCTCCCTGCCCTTATCCCATCCTAAGTGGGGTCGGCGCAACATGTATTTCATAAATCCATATTGTTAGAGGTTTTGGCTTATTGTTTTATGACCGGCCACCTGCCAGACGTCATCCCTCCTTGAGAATACTCGTTGCGCCGTCGCGCGGGTGACCCAATGTGCTTGCTGATATTGTGCACTGGGTCCCAAAATGATATGCTTGTCAGTCTTATTGCTGACAACTAAGCAGGCTGTGTTCTTCTTGGTGGAGTATACTTGCAGTTCCACGACCCACTCATTCAGTTTTGCTAGGGATTTTGGTTCTGACGCATAGTAAACTAATATAGCACCGTGAGTGATTCTGATACAAAAAGTTCCGATAGATTACAACGATGTGACATCGTTTTGGAGGAGAAACGATATCGTCAGTATCGATACTGTAGGAATTCAATTCTTCTTCTTTTCGTGTGGTTAGTAGTCACTAACAACTCTGACACCAGGTTAGTCAACCTGGTGTCAGATTTTATGCCGCCTATCGGCCTTTGACTTGGCTTCACATAGGCATGCTGGTTTCCTCACGATGTTTTCCTTCACCGTTTTTAAGCAAGTGATAATTACACAATACGCACATGAATCCGAAAAGTCAGATCAGTGCCTTGGGTTCGAACTCGAGACCTATGACTTGGCAGTCCGACGTTCACACCAATAGACTATCACTGCTATTGTAGGTATTCAATATCCAATGACACTTACTATGCAGTAGTAATAGTAATATTTTACTAATATATTACACTGTTGGTATATTGAAACCCAATACACTCAAGTTATTGTCTTCAAAAGTCTTTGTTTCAATACTACTTGAAACTCATCTCATTAGAAAAGAGCAATGCATGCTCATACATGTAATACTTTAATGTAACGATATGAATACTAGAGATTAAATATTGGTACAATTTATAGTGAATATGGTAATCTTAGAGGATAATACTCATGCAAATGCTTCTGTTCTATGAGTTTATCAGCTTTTTTATTATCCTAGTAAAGAAAGAATGAATGAATAACTAAGAATTTGGTGGAAAAACAAATAAATATCTGTAAAGGACTACATTAAAGGCTACATACACGTTCAAGTTTATTATAACGATTTCATGACGTCGTTTTTGGAAAAACCTCCTAAATATAACGATATTTTCTGTGTTAGGTATTTCGCTCGTCAGATTTCTATGCGATATCGTTAGCAATAAATTGAAAGGTGAATGGCAAGCTCAAATGGGTTTCCCGCTCCCTTTGATAAGACCAATGGTTCCGTGAAATTTTCTCGGTCAGTAAAATTTTAGCTAGCGCAAAGGTTTCTTAGAACATATGTAGGTATAAACCAAAAACCCACTTACTTGGTAATGACCTCTCCTTTTAATAGTTTCCTTAATGGAATTCGTGAACCTTTTTCGCTGAAAGTATTTTCGCTGTGTGGCCAAGATTTTTCTTAGATGTTATGTGACTTGAAAAATTTTATAGGTACGAAGGTATTTTCTAAGAATGGTACAAGGCGTTGCTCAGACGTGTTTTACTACGTAAACTATTTAAATGAACTAAAATTTTATTTCCAACACGTACACAGTACACTGGCTCTTTAAGGACTGGTAACGAATATTCTCTAATAAAAAATATGTTATTGTCTTCGAAGATTTGTATGTCGCCTGTTAAATTTACGAGGCAATAAGGAAGTGTCAATTCTAGTCATATTTTGACGAAAGGGTTGAATGGTATATTGTGTGTTTTTGTTGCTTTTTTACTTTTGTCTACTATTTTAACGTTTTTGTCCGTGTCTTATTGTTATGTGTCTATTGTTTCTGTTTTAGAAGTTTTATTATTTGTTTTTATAATTCTGAAGTGCTTTTTGTGTCCTGTGATTTGAAAGACGAAATGTGTTTCGGAATGCGCTGTTTTTACATGTATTTTGGTTTTCGTTCATATTTATCTATTTTAAATATTGGCTGTGGGGTCTCTTGCTAAAGATGTGCCACTTTATTATTATGCAAGGGTTATGTTATAAGTGAGTAAGCTTTTTATCGGATGTTTGGTCGCAGCTTCTGTCTGTAAGCTAATAAAATCAAACTGCCAATTTCTTGTTTGCGGAAACTTGATGAGACCACCGCGCCGTTCCGGGTGACACCAGAATCTCATCACATAATCGATGGCAGGACTTAATCCTGTGACCCACGCATGACCAGCAGTTTATAGCAGAGGAGACTTGCCAATAAGACGGAAATTTTATAATTATTATCACTTGCTTAAAAACGGTGAAGGAGAACGTCGTGCGGAAACCGGCATGCCCGAGAGATATTTTTCGACAGAAAGTGAAGCCAATTCAGACGCCCATGGGTGGCATAAATTCTGACACCAGGTTAGTCACTAACCACACGAAAAGAAGAAGAATAGGACGCGAAAGCGCAAGCATGGAAGACATCTATTGAAACATTTACTTGGGTACCTATCTACTACTGAATTGATACAAGAATGAAATAACCTGAAGACGCTTTTTGTTTCCACACAGATCATAAAAACCACTTCAGCCAAATTGGATATATAATGGAGTTTGCAGATAACGGTTTTATCTTCATACAGCAACACGTAAGTAAACAACTAACCTCTTTCTATGACAATTGCGACACCCATTAAATAAATAATTATTTATTTTATACTCTCTTCCACTACACCGTTGCAGCAGACTAGGTTGGTACTCGTATAGGAACAACCTTAATTCCGGCTCCGTGCTCAAGCACCATTCAAACGCTAGCCGGATCTTGTCTCGGATTTCTAGGTCAGGAAAAGAACGAGATTTTTTCCTTAAAAAAAATCTTTCATAGTCCCGGAAACCGATTCGAATAAAAATGGCGACGGAAGTATGGCTGTCTTCTCCTTTTGGCATAATGGGTACCTACGTCCTATATTGTTATTAGGTTCGTTCTGCCTAGCCTTTTCCTAACTGTGTTGGGGTCAGCTTCCTGTCTAACCAGATGCGGCTGAATACCAGTATTTTACACGGAGCGACTGCCATCAGACCTCCGCAACCCAGTTACTGGGTTATGCCGAAATCCCGGGGTTAGACCAGTTATCAGACTTTCGGGCTTCTGACTTCTGGTATCGGGACCGACTGTATAACGTGCTCTCCGAGGCACGGAGGGATCTCGATGTGTTACGAAACGGTCACCCATCCAAAGACTGACCGCGGCAAGCGCAGCTTAACCTTACAAATCTTAAGTAGCCATGAGCCCCTCATTATTATTAGGTATAAAACTTATTTTTTTCTATGACCCCGTAGATATTATATTCTAATTATGTCTACCAACTGAATTTATCGTATACTTCAGGAAGAATGGTAAAGTCTCAGTCACTACGCAGAGCAATCGGTTTGGTACAACAGAGCTAATTTTCTCGCACCGACAACGTTGCTTCCAGTCACAGTATTTTTTGTTTATCCCGTTAGCAGTCAATCTTTAGACTCCCCATTACCTCCAACAATGCAACCAACAAAGCGCTAAGTTGTTGTTCTACCTAGCCTTCTCCCAAGTACATTGGGGTCGGCTCCCAGTCTCCAGTCAGAGCGACTGCCTTAATACTTACACAACCCAGTTACTGGGCAATGCCAATATCCTAAGGTAAGACCGATTGTCATACTTTCGGGCTTTTTGACTACCCGTAACGACCGTCATAGGTATTCATATATGACACCGTAGATCGACGGTTTAACGTGCTCTCCGGGGCACGGACTAGGCTCGATATGTAACGAATGGTCACCCATCCATGAACTGACTGTATCAAGCTACTATCAAATTCTAAAATCCGCGCGGTTCTTAATTAGCCACAAACTCTTTGAACAAAGCGCTACAGACACAAATAACACACCCAACACTTATACCTACATAAGTACCAAGTCAGACGGCCCACGTTCATTGGCAGGGACATCAGTGCATCCGCATTGCACGTCCAGGTCCACACATCGCTAATATACTGCATTCAGCCCATACATCAATCCATTACGGGTGATTGTGCACGCTGCCTGCATTGATTAAGAAGGCCGTCTGCCTTACATTGTTGTATGATAAATTGAACTGAGTTCAGACCAAGGATTTGCCGTCTAGATTGGTTTTGATATGCGGTTGGTAAGTCTTGGTAGGTCTTGAGTGGTTTCATAGTTTAGATAGTTTTGTTGGAAACTCGCTGACATAATATCACACTTGTATTCTGTGAAGGGTTGGGCAGAGGTGTACAGTAATACCCTGATTTCGCCGTTGTTTAAGTCCCATGTAATAGGGGGTGAGCTTATTGCCTTGAAACTCTCTGAGTCGGTGTATAATTTGTGATAATTGTTTATACAACAGTGAATAGTAGCTAGAAATTTGATACCGAATCAGTAGAAAAAAGGACAACGAAACATTAAATTATTCTCCTCAACCGAATTATCAATTAGGTACATTATTATGGTTATTTATTAATATAAGGTGAATCATCTGATTGCTAGCACTCCACCAATTATCAGCACCTCGGCAAATAAGTAAAAAATATAAGTTTTTCTTTATGGTTTTTGTATTGCAAAGTAAAAAAATAGACTAGGGAAATCTTATTTTATACAATAGCAACATTTTCAATACGTAAACATCAGAAATGGCGCCAGCGTCGTAATACAATAAGTCGTTCGACAAATATTGGTGTTTTTCGGCCATTTTTACTCATCACAGGTAAGTTTCACTGTTAATTTATCATTGTTTCTAATGTTTTATGAGAATTGTAATGGAATCTTAGTTTTTATACTTTTTATAAGGTATCTTTGGTTAGTTGTTTCAAAAGGATTTTAAAGATTTCCGTTAGATAATTACAAAATAAAGGGTGGCAACATCTGGGTATATTTTTAAACAGAAATCCAATTTATCAGCAACCATGCTGATATTACCTCGTATCTTCCAAACAGCTGGATGAATTTCGACAGTTAAGGTACCGTTATATTTATCTTAAAAACCCAAGTGTCCTTAGATAGGTGTTTGTAAAAAAAATGGCGGGACCCAATTGCAAATTATAAACCAAGTTCCGCTTATTACTAAACTTAATGCGGGTATTTAACTTAGGCTTTACGCTCATAATATAGTGTGTTAAACCAAAGTAGAGTTTACTTCGTGCATAATTTATTTTAATTTTGTTTTCTATTCTCAATCAGGTTTCGGTCTTTTTAATACATTACTTTAAATTTATTTTTTTTGCAGTCGTGTTTTTGATTTTTTAAATTATATATTACATTAATTATAATTTTTTGAAAAGGTTTATGTTTATTGAGTATCGTACAATTATTGTAATTTGTAAAGTATTTTTCTAAGAAATATCTTACATATTAATAATAATAAAAAGCATTTTATTCATAATTTTAAAATATATTTTATTTGCCCGTAGTCTAAGTGATGGTAATTGGGTAATTTGGTCTCAATAACTGGCAGCAATATTGTGCCAAGAAATGGAGGTAGGTTCATTTTTCAATTGCAGTTTAAAATTTGCTGCAAAATCCGATAAAAAGTATTTTAATTTAAATGTTAAACATTATTAAACAAGCAGTGTTAAGGGATACATACATTTAGGGAATAATAAAGTGCTAAACATTTAAAAAAAGAAATTAGAGGTTTTCTTGAGTGCTGATAATTTGGTCAGTTACTCTACTTAACGGTAATATTATAATCTGTAATGTACATTTCAAATCAATAACTTTATTATACTTGATTGTGTTCTGATAGTTCTTATCTTAAATATTCAATGACTCGTAGCATAACATCACGTCTTGTATTCCCCGAAGGGTTGGGTAGAAATGTTTAGTAACACCGTCATTTTGCCGTTGTGTTTAAGTCCCATGTAATAAGTGGCGAGCCTATTGTCATCAACCGGGCACAAATCCAAACTCTGGGCTGCTACTGAAGAATTCCAGACGGAAAAACGCAATAACACTTTGCCCGACCTAGGGATGGAACCTCTCGATCAGCAGTCGCGCTTGCCACCACTAGACCAACAAGATAGTTGGAAATCAAAACAATCATAATCAGGTTGAATAAAATACTATAGCTACCTACGAATGTATCCATAATTCAAGAAAATTAAATTACTATTTATATCTTACAACAATGTAGTGAATCCACATGAATATTCTACCTAACGGGAACAGAATAGGGATAGTACACCCATAGGCTGTAGGTACGTAATAATAACCGGTCCCAATTATTATTTACAACGCCATACTTAATAAATCTACGTACCTATGTATTTCTACACCTGGCCTTTTTTCTTCCCAATGGACAGGTGCGTAATACTCTCAACTAGATATATGAATGTGGACGAAGCGAAAGGAATACGTAAGGGTCACAGCATGTGGCGTTCTATAGTTTCTGCTTACCCCCGTGGGAAAAAGGCGTGAGTTTATGTATGTATGTATGCTATGTACTTCTTTAAACAATAACAAAGCAATAATTCCTTCTCGAGTATCACTTTATGTATATATATGAAATGTAAAGTACTATATAAATAACTCTATCAGTGCTCTGCAACGATCCATCAAGTGGACATTAGATGGGTTGAGAACACCTGTAGCATTATAAAGGTAGTTTACATTACTATATGCGATTATATCGAGACTACAATTATATTGTGTGCTTTGTTTTATAGTAGAGACTCCATGATTTTCGATCTTCCCAGATTTTACCAATATGTAGTTTCGATATGACATATAGTAGTAGGGAATAATGACGGTGGTTTGAATTCACAATCTTTGAAATTATCAATAGGTACCTACGTTTGTTCAATTTTGTTCAATTCAGCGTTATCACAGTTTGGGATTTAAAAATTATTTGTTATTTAAATAAATATTAAGAGAAAAGTGCCAGTCAATTAGCATGTCAATTAAGACCGGAGTATCTTAATAGGCATCGTGATATCTGACATTTTGTTTATTTACTCTGCTTTGATAGGTATTTCAATTAACGATATTGCCTTTTAATGCACTTTTTTTGTATTTCTAAAGTGGTCCTTCTGTTCAAAGCCCGGTATAAGACATTTTTATTAATAACGTTAAATAAATTATATTTCATAACGTTTGTTATTTTTTCGTGCTAACGTTTAAGCTACATTCAAAAAGGTTACTCGGTTCTTCGAGCTGATGTGATTAATAATCTGTATCTTGCTTCCAGATTCGATATACCTACTTTGATTCTGAATATAACCCTATCTCTTCGTGCTTATTGAAGAAATCTCTGGGCACACTGGCTCTGCATGCTATGTGTGGGACATTTGTGTTCCCCGTACGGTTCATTTGCGTCTTTGGAAAGCATGTCCTAGATAACTGTTTTTTTATGTTACACTGATTTTTATCTAGGTCGGCTTTTATGTGTTCTTGTTTTATTTAATATTGATGTCGATTACTTCAATTTCAATTTTATCCCCCGACAAAAAGAGTGGTTTTACAAAAAGTTTAAGGTCTATGTCTGTCTGTGGCGCCGTAGCGTCCAAACGGATAAACTGATTTCAGTGCGGTTTTTTCGTGAGAAAGCTAGTTTAATCGAGATGGTTTTTTGATGGAAATCCGATTAGCCGTTTCAAGATAATCAGCTCTTTTCAAAGTCGGTGTAGAAATTTCTGCTATATAATGTATATTTATTTCAATTCCGCTCATCCGAATGACTTGAAATTTCCAACATATATGCAAACTTAATGATAATACAATATTAGGGTAACATAGAGCTGATCTGATCGAGGGTTTGGATCAGAATTTTGGTAACACTACTCCAAAATAGCTTACTATCAGGTAGACCTATTGAATTAGCCTGTCAAGTCAAAATAAGTGACAAAACATCTTGGACAGGTTTTGGAAGGTGATTCAGGGTGGCGATTGGCACTTGGTAAGTACTAGTTGCAGACTCATCTTGTTTGAGCTCGTATGACTTATTATAAAAAGGCACTATCTCACCACATTAATAATAAAGGGATTTTTGGATGTGTGGTAGGGGTTGAGTAGGGTTTTTTTTAAAATTTAAGAGTTATGTTTAATTTTACTCTACTGCAGTACCTTATTAATAATTAATATTTTGGTTTATTGATTATAGTAAAGTATAAAAAGTAACACAACATAATTTTTCGTCTCGAGCCAAATAAATATCTGGGTCTCGTCCCAGATTAAATTGATTTCCCATGGCTACCCTACGTGGCTCCTTTTTGTAGTAGGTACATTCGCGTCACGTCGTACTGCACTTTACTGCAACATATTGGTATTTGTCCCGCATTCGGTGCGTTGGCGCCTTTGGGAAGCATCTATTTTGACGTAATCGCCCCTACGCGATATATTTTATTAATGCACTGGATCAAGTTCTCACAGAGCGTTTGCGATCTTTATTGGAGCACGTTCAATGTATTGTGATGGTCTTAAATATGATTTGCTCGATTATTATGAGTGTATTTATGTTTCAATCTATGATTAGCAATTGGTGGTATAAAATTTGTTACTTCGTGTAATGGTCATTCTCAATTAACTTAATTATAAAAAACAATAGCTCTTACATTGTCTTCATAATTCATAAGGTTCTACCTATACATGGGCCGTGTTATGCAATAATGTGTCAACCCACAAAAATATGAATTTTGTGTTAACGTCATCTAGTTCTTGTGGTAGGTCCACTCAACACTTGAAAAAATGCCCAGAACTGTAGTAAAATTAATAGAGCGTCTATCAAAAGAACCTTAATGCAGTTTGCATTTTTTCAAGCGTTGAGTAGACCTACCACTATAACTAGATGGCGTTAACACAGAACTAACATTTTTGTGGGTTGACACATTATTGCATAACACAGCTCATATATAGGTATAGAAGGTAGAGACATGAAACTATCTATAGAAATCATTTCCTGCTATTACAACCAGCCTGGAATGAAATCTTTAATCGAAATTATAACCGTTTCTTCCTTCAATTGCTTACTGCATTAAAAATACAAAATAATTTTCATACTACATACATAATTATCAAACATTAAGTAGATATTATGGTCATAAATTAAATATACCTATAAATTGAAAATATTCAAACACTTAAATAAAAAGTTTTCAAATATTTTTCGTGAGTCAGAAATAAATTTTTCAGGCTAACATAAGCAGTTAGTTATAATAAAGAATATGAGCAATTGAATGCTAAACTTCATTGATTAGAAACTAGTCTAGACAAAACAGTAGACGAAAATGAAGCTGTCCGTAAAGTGCCTGGATCTGAAATTATTAGTTGGCAAAGATTGTAGAATTGTTTATTGGTTAACTAAAATATTAATATCGGTAATATTGATAGCCAAATGTTGGGTGTTCACTGATTTCCAACATTATTCCGTGCTAGAAGGTTGACTCACAAAAGTGGAAAGGTTGAACAAAACTAACCTTATGGTTTTAAAAGTTTTACTTAATTTGTTTCGAAACATTGTATGTATAGGTTAATTCAATACAGTGACACTGAGACCCGTATTATTGAACGGCTCTCATTTGACAGACACCTCTTAAGATTTGAGAAGTATTTAAAAAAAATGTTGTCAAATGTATGGACTACTACTTTATGGTAGATGCTGTTGGAATATCTCTCATATCGTCGCAATGCCTGCAAAATCCGCTGTTTTTTTTTTAAATCTGTCTTTGATACTATTTTATAATAGTTCTCAAGCCACGTGCACCTGTAAAATCTGTTTTTTAATAATTTATTTTGCTATCTTCTTAACCAAATAAATTATTAAAACTATTATATGGCTTGAGAACTATTATAAAAAAGCATCACAGACAGATTTTCAAAAAAAGACAGCGGATTTTGCAGCCTCAGCGACGATATGATCTCTCTGTTTATTAATATGGGCTTTAAATACTGATGCATACTCTGGTAGTTCCTGTGTCCACTTACCAGATGTACCTACTTTTTTATATCCTAACTTCCTGCTGTTTCGTCAAGATGTAACATAAAACGGGTACAAATGGATAAAAACAAAGACGGTCACTTTACTTTCTATGCTTTATTTATGGCTTCTGACCTCATTTTTTAAGTAAGTTTAAAGTTGTTACTTTTTAACTTTTACTGCTTTTATTACATTTAAATATGTATTGAAAGTTTCCGATTATGATGACTTTCGGATTAGATACTTTTGGGATTAACCTTTTTATTATTAAAAAATAATATTTTAATGGATGTAAGATTCTCAGAAATCTGCATAAAATGGTCTTTCGAATATGTTATTTGTACAAATACCTATCACAATGTTATGTTATGAGCAAGAATATTAAAAATCAATAATGATAACATATACCCGTAGTATATCATCCAATTGAATTGTTAAAACTAATACAATACAATTACTAGGAATAATTAATATTCAAGTATTCAGCGAGCTTCCAGACAAACTTACACACTTTTATACATACAAAACGCGGGCTTATCCGTCGGGCGGAAGCCCCTCCCCGCCTCCCCGAGATCCGACTCTCATTGTAATGCAAATGTGTCCGCTGTCTGCCTCCAAATTACCCCTACGGTCAAGCGAGAGTCGACCGATGACCAGACATTAGAACCCTCCCTTTTAAAACAAAATCGTCCCCACACTTGTAGTTTTATACCACACTGCACACAACACTCGCCCGTAATTATGACGTATAAGGAACAAAATTGTTTGAGTGACCATCAATGGACAGTCACAAGCATATTTCATAGCAGATATAGTGTTATGAGAGTTGCTAATGTGGTAGTACGTAGCGGACGAATGGCGTAGCAATTGTGTGGACAATAATTAAGGGCAATGCGCTGCGTTAAGCATCGTAACGATACGGGTATAATGTCTTGCGATTTTGTTAACGAGTGTCCTTTGATGATGTTGAAGCGAGACCAGATCTGTTATGCATATTTATAGAAATAATTTGACATTTCCATAGAATTGTAGGTATTATTTTATGTTGACTGACTTTTTAATGAGCTGAATAATATCCTAATTTAAGTGCAATTAAAAAGATTTAAGACAGAAATAAAGCAATTTATTGTAGATAAATAAACTCATTAAATGACTTTTGAATAATAAATTGTAAGAAAACAGCAATTTTTACCCACTTATAATTCAAAAAGACGATTCTACGCGGTCTCGATGTACAAAAATATTTAATTAGTGCTGAATATTTACATGACATTAAGATCTATTGGTAAATAAATAATGATGAGATGTCTATTCTCTTCAATGTTATTAATTCACGTAGATGACAACCATCATGCATAATTTCAGCTGGATTTTATATAAGCAGTTAATAAAATCCACAATTAATAGGGGTGTCACAATATATTCTTACTTCATAAGCACTTGATACCGGTACAACGTATCTTCTTTTTTTAAACCGTTTTAATTAGATTCACTTCCTATATTTGTTTGATTGTTTGGTTCAAATCTTCCGACAGATTTTTCAACTACTTCTGCCTACCCGATTCTCCTGAAACTTCGCACACAAATTCAGTTCCCATGACAACACAACAGTATAATATATTTAACTTTCAATCCTGAAATATTGACACTGCAGGGGTACTGAACTGCACTGCACTGATAACCTAGTAATGTGACCGTCGGACTGCTAAGTTATAGGTCTCGAGTTCGAACCCAAGGCACGCACCTCTGACTTTTCGGATTCATGTGCGTATTGTATAATTGTCACTTGCTTAAAAACGGTGAAGGAAAACATCGAGAGGAAACCGGCATGCCTGAAAAATATTTCTCGACGGCATGTGAAGACAAGTCAGAGGCCCATGGGTAGCATAATCTCTGACACCAGGTTAGTCACTAACCACACGAAAAGAAGAAGAGAAGGGGTACCTACTGCAAGAAAAAACTGTTTAACGTTTCTTAAAGGGATTATTTAATATATTTTGCGGACATCTGAAAACTTTTCTTTTGTATCCAACCAGTTCCTTTATTTCGTCTGTAAGTGTGAATTAGATGCGGTTTAAAACTGGCCAGTTACGATAAAATATATTAATATGAATGTAGGCATTAGTACGCGATGCGCACCCGACGTCCCTTGTTCTCTATTGACTACTGGTTCTCAGAATGGCGTGGAATTTAATTGTGGCTTTGGTATATCTATACATATTTCAATGTGAAATAATGGGGTGGTTATGGTGTTGAATAAAAGTAATATACAACAATTTATTGAGTTCCGTACAATAGCAGGATTAAAAATTAATATTCATGAGATTGCAGGCACTTAGAAGAATTTTCAGTTACCTAATTATTCAAATAGATACTTTATTTTATTACTCCATACTTGACCCTTGTATTGTTAATTGTGGAGGTCCGATGGCAGTCGCTCCGTGTAAAATTATGGTATTCAGCCGCATCTGGTAACAATGTAAGCCGACCTTCAACGTAGTTGGGAAAAGGCTAGGAAGAACTTAAACTCTTTATTAGATCTGAACTATTTGATTCATCAGATACCCAAGGCCAAGTTTTTTTTTTTTTTCAGAACGTTGCCCCACACTGGGATTTCTCCTGTATCGTGGGTTCGTTTACAGACACAAATCTTCACATGCACAAACATCCAGACGCGGAACAACTATCTGTAGGTCATACAAATATTTGTTCCGTGCGGGAATCGAACCCACGACCCGTAGCACAGAAGCCGATCGCTCAGCCACTGCACCAAACGTGTCGTCAATCTATTTGTCATATTACCGATATACCAAACAATGACGATACATTTTTTGGTAAGTA
Organism: Amphipyra berbera; assembly: GCA_910594945.2. Taxonomy (NCBI): domain Eukaryota; kingdom Metazoa; phylum Arthropoda; class Insecta; order Lepidoptera; family Noctuidae; genus Amphipyra; species Amphipyra berbera. Next base: position 20,031,513 of record OU343128.1, read on the forward strand.
CCTCGGTAATATGCCATGTATTGCTCTATATTTAAGAATTTTCCTTTCTGAAATGTAAGTACCTAAATTTTCAGAATTTCCTTTTAAATAATCTTTCCAAATATACCCCGACTAGATCAAAGTACGGTACCTAGGTACTACAACAAAAGATAAAACAAAAACGAGGTGTTTAGTCCAGACACTTTCCCTTGGGCACGTCGGGAATACTCCAAGCTTCTTCGCAATTTCACAAAATGCGATACACACCTATATTATATACTTACTACATCTGTATAACCCTGTCCAATTTAAAATGAGACGGTATCCCTTGAAGCAGTTGAAGATTAAAGTGGAGGCCAAAGATCTTATTTAAATGGTCAAGTTATGTTAGACGGAAATAACTAGACAGACAGAAACTAAATTAGAATATTCTCTAGAGGTTTAAGCTTCCGCTAATTTAATATGTCTAGAAGTTATAACGGACTCCTCTTTGAACAATATTATCTTTAATTGTATTTATTTTCAATTTTCTTAATGTCTTGTTTATAATTTGTTTTTGTTTGGGTCCTTCAATACGATCAAATGATCATAGCAGCAATGCTATAGGTATATTTTTACAGTTCATCAATTTTATTTTGCTTTCAGGAAATAGAAGGATTTTCTTTAGGTTTGAGTATTTTTCTAAAATTGTGAATATTTAAATATTAAAAAGTAATGGCCAAATACTCAAACGCTACTCAATTTTAAGTTGCCGTTAATTTCATGCTGTCACTGTCAGTTTGCTTTGTAGTGACAGTGACAGCACGAGACTTAACGGCAACTTCAAATTGAGTAAAGTTTGAGTATTTCTGAATATTATTGTTTCTAGTCTAAAACACGAAAAACTATGCGATCTGATTCCGATGTCTCTCCATTGTTGAGAATTCGCTGAATATTTCTTGTCAGTTCCTTTGATCCATCCATTCAACCCATATATTTCTTGATGTTATGCAGACTATTAAGTCACTATGTGCTCATACTCGTAAGATGCCTTAATCGTTTACTGTCTTCAGAACCTTTTCCTTGCGAACTCACGTTCAGTTTAATTAAAAGCAAATATAAAGCACCAATAATTAAAGTGCATATAAGTATTATAAAGGCCTTTAGATAAGGGACATCGGTACACAAAAAACTAATTTACGTAATGATGTGACTAACACTTAAAATCTAAAATAAGTATGTATGGCGCACCTAGATAATAGATTATAATAGACCTTCGTATATCAACGGATTAGATATGAAACTCTACTTAAAATAGTCTTGTAAAGCTCATCTATTTTATATTATAGTGACCTCTCTCGACCGCCTCGGGCTTCACTAAAGCATCACAAATACATGAAATTCCATAAATTCATAGAGGCCAAGTTTAAATGGTTATTGGCATTCGTTCTACAGACAAACTGCGGGCGGTATTATGTAAGCAGGCCATATCGATTTATTTTATCCGAAACTGCCGCAATTATGACATTAATTCAGTTCATAAGAGCCATTAATGTTCATATAGAATTTTAGAATCGAATAACTTTATCCTAGTGCCGCGTGAACGAAAGCGTATTCGGACGATATATTTTTTTAGTCTTGTTTATATTGGAAACAGGTAAAGGTGTGGGACGATTGCCGAATAAGGCGGTCGTGCACACTCGGTCGAACACAGATAAATTGTATCGAATGCACAGATCGGCCGTACACATATCGCTTACCCGAGGGCACATAGGGACGTAGAGCCGCAGCCCTAGACCGCAATCGAACCAGTTATGTAGATGCATGTGTACACGTTCAACATTTAAAACCTTTGAACATTTTATATTGGATAGGTAATTATTTTTGTGGTTTAATTTGCAGTCAGCTCGGAGATTATCATAGTAATATTTAAAATTATGCTTTTACATTTACGTAGGTAATACTATACGACAGTCCTTTATTTCTTTTTTGAAAGCAATATTAAATGTAATTGAATATCTGACTGCCGTGAGACATTCTAAACGTATATTGGGTAAACTTAACAACGTTTTGCGGATTGTCAGGTTCTACTAAATCGCTAAATGATTTTGAAGAGTTTATAATTATGTTCTGCCTATCCTTTTCTCAGCTGTGTTGGGATCAGCTTCCAATATAACCAGATGCAACTGAACACCAATATTTTATACGGAGCGACTGCCATCAGACCTCAGCAACTCAGTTGCTGGGCAATGCCGATATCCTATGGTTAAACCGGTTGTCAGACATTCGGGCTTCTGACTTCCCGTAACGACTGTCATAGGTATTCGTATGATACAAAGGACCGACTGTTTAACGTGCTCTTCGAGGCACTGAGGGGGATTGATGTGTAATGAACACTCGCCCATCCACAGAATGACCGCGGCAAGCGTTGCATAACCTTGCAAATCGTTTGATCCGGGCGGTCGTTAATAAGCCACAAGCTCCTCGAAGAGTTTATAATTATACTTATTGCATATTTCATTCGTTTAATTCTCGTACGCAGAACATACTTTCGACATGACAAATATAGGAATGCCGCCGTTCTTTCTGAGAATGTCGAAATGAGGATAAAAGGCTGTGAAAGGTAGGGTTAACAAAACTGAAAATATATCTAGTACCTTTAAACGAGCAATTCTTGTATATAATGTATATATACCTATATAATCTGAATCTCGAAAACGGCTCCAACGATTTTCATATCTATCTATCTAATACCTTTAAACGAGCAATTCCTGTATATATGTATATATATAATCTGAATCTCGGAAACGGCTCCAAAGATTTTCATAAAATTTAGTATGCAGGGGGTTCCGGGGGCGATAAGTCGATCTAGCTAGGTTTCATTTTTAGAAAACGTCGATTTACCAAAAAAAACCGAACAAAATCTAGGTACTGTATATTAATCTATAAAATAAATCTATAACTGTAGTGATAGCCTAGTGGTGTGACCGTCAGACTGTCAAGTCATAGGTCTCAAGTTTGAACCAAAGACACGCACCTCTGACTTTTCGGATTCATGTGCGTATTGTATAATTATCACTTGCCTAAAAACGGTGAAGGCAAACATCGTGAGGAAATCGGGATGCCTGAGAGATATTTCTCGACGGCATGTGAAGCCAAGTCAGAGGCCCATGGGCGGCAAAATCTGACACCAGGCACAAAACAGATAGGTACCTACAGAAGTCAATCACATGTATGTACTTCACTTTTCATACCTACGGTCGGCGGTCGCTCTATCTATATATCTATCTCTCTCAAGCGCATGGCAGTCGCGCTCGCACTCTAGTCCCAAACAGTCCGAGACATCGTGTCTGTGAGCAGTGTCTATGTGTGCGTTGCTCGAGCGCACTTGTATGTAGATTGACTTCTGTACCTATCTGTTTTGTGCACCAGGTTAGTCACTAACCACACAAAAAGAAGAAAATCTATAAGCTGATTTGAAGGCTAGATCTTTTTAACCAGCAAAGCGTTCATCCATAATTTAGTGTCTACATTCAATATAAGCCACGTTGCCATAGAAGTAAGACGCGGCTCCAGTTAAAAGGGCGATTAGCTCTGAAGGTAACGGAAAAGGGCTGAATTTGTGGCGGACACGGGCTCATTAACTGACAATCTCTTTAAATCACTTGTGGATCCTCCCTGTGGACCTCGGCTGGCTTATTACCGAGGGTGGCTCCGAAATGGAGGTATTAAGAAATTTTAGCTTTCGGGATATATATAGGTACTTACTATACTTAATGTTGACATATTTAAGCCTGTTTTTGTGGTGAACAATTTTCAAGTTACTAACATTAATTATTACATAAACATCACGGCTGTTTTCTCCGAAGGGTTGTGCATAGGTGTATAGTAACACCCTCATTTCGCCGTTATGTTAAGTCCCATGTAATAGGGGGCGAGCCTATTACCATCAATCGGGTACAAAGCCAAACTTCGGGATGCTACTGAGGAATTCAACACAGAAAAACCCAATAATATTGTCCGACCTGGGGATCGAACCCAGAACGTCATGATCAGCAGTCGCGCTTACCACCACTAGACCAACGAAGCAGTAATTATTATGTTTACTTATTTGTATTTGTTCAATAGGTAGAACTTTAATATATGACCACTAATACGTAGATAGATTACAGACTTACTGCAAGTAACCGCATAATGTTAATAAGCTTTTAACTTCAAGTAATTTAAGATGCAACTTGAACATAAAACTGTTTGTCATTAGTTTACGTACTAAAATAACCGATAGACAACACACCAATGGGAAAACGGCTATTAGACCATCTTCTCGACGTATACTAAACAAACAAAGAAATAGGCCCTGTATTTTATATACAGAGACCTTTGAGTAGTAAATACGCAATACTAACTAACATCATCATAAAAACTAATTTAGGAACATAAACTTTACATTGTCCAATAGATATTCACTCTCCATCAACTTTAATCACTCATAAATACACAACAAAGAACGTTTATAATAGCAACAGAGCAAGCTAAGTACTATGCGAACAAGCGTAATGATACCACGAACAATATACTCTTTCGCCTTGCTATATTATTTTACGGCCGCGAATTTTATCTCGTTGCTTCAACGCTGAAAATAAACGCAAAATATTTACATGCTATTTGCATTCGCTTAAATGGTTTCGTGTTCAATTTTCGACTTTATTATTTAGTACATAATGAATATGACATAGTGTGTCGTGTTTGTTTTCGTACACATGTTGTAAAGTATTACTGGCAAACATAGGGTCCCGTACTGTGTAATGTTGTGTGTGAGCACACGGTTTTATGTGGAAACGCCGGTTGCCGCGTTTTGTAGCGAGCCACGTGTTTTTTTATTCTTTTTCGTAGTCCAACTGATTATTGCCTTTTCTTTAACAAAACCTTTGAGTTTTTTAGGTAAAGAACTTGTAACGTATGTAGAAACGCACAAAACGTATTCCTTTTGTGTTGTTGTGGAATGTAGAGTAGATGTTTAAGCACATCACGTTATAAAGCACTAAAACAGTACTTAAACGAGGGTGACAGCCTACCCAATTTTAAAACGTTGTACCTTCCTACCTACAAGAAAAATGTTGACCTTCCCCTAACACGAGAAGGCTATCTACTTCATCCACTACGCACGTGAATACTAAGTATCTAATTTTGATTTTTCAACAAAGCCAACGAGGATCCGAGTTCCGCTGATCGATCCGGCCCCCTTGGTTCCGGTCGCAGCTAAAACTCGCCGAGCGTTTTTAAAATCCCCATCTCAAAACCGACCAGCGTAACCTAAGACCTCCGTCCCTAGCGGCCAACATAAAAACGTAACGAAACGCTACGTCGGATAAGTGTCAAACGGGATCATATTAAACTGGATACGTTATCTGCAGCAGGTAGCAGAAAGCTAATTGTGTATTCTTTCCTCGCTTCCAGCGTCCTTAATCTGGCCTGTTCGCCCCCACCCCTTTTCAACCCCCCGGCGCCGCTCCCCAACTAAGCGGAAAGTTTTAAAACACTGTATTTATGCAGATTTTACGCACTTGTTTTTATTGTGCGAATTAGGTAGATTGCATGATAACGATGTCATTGAAATTCTGCTCTTTAATTAAAACAAAAACGAATGATGTAAAGTGTGTAACTATTTATTATATAAACATTATAGGTTTATAGGTACAAAGCTGTGGGAAACCACAGCTACGTGCGGCGACTTAAAACTAAATAAAATTTTATATTATCGGGATTGAGGTGTTTATCTAACATTGTTGCAAGCTTGAATAAAGCAACTGAAAGCTTTAAAAACAAAATTACACGACGTTACGTTTCCCGTTAAACAGACTGTAATCGACACTCCGAGTGTTTACCTTAAACGTTTATTAGTCAACACCACGCTAGCGCTTTAAAAAAAGCAAATACGGCTAATAACGTCAATGGCAACTCGTTCCTGTGTAAATACTGTTTACCATTCCGTTTAGCTTAACAAACTGTCGATTTAAGGGGGATTACACTCCATTCTTGCGCGCGTGAGATAACCGTAATTCGATGGCGTACATTAACAAGTAAATTGAAGTACTGTAGGTACGTATAGCTAGATAATCCACCTCTGTAGGTATGTTATAACGCTGCAAACCCGAACATAATGCGGTAGGACCCAATAACGGAGGCAGCGGTAGTGAGAAGGAAATTGCTTGGGAAAAATTTGCATTTTTATTGAAATTTCCACTCTTGGTCGCGGATGAAACTATGTCTCTAAATACGTACCTTAAGCTTTGTATAAGCGTGTTGTTCTACGTCTGTGTGGTACCGTGTACATGCCGCCCGAGCGTGTGAGCGTGCAGGGGGCGTAGGGACGCACCACAGACACATCGCTACCGGTAATTGTCGATACTGTTCTTAATTAATCCTTATCAAATCCACTATGACAATTACCGGATAATTGGAAAGCTATAAATTGATACTTTATGTTACTTTTATGGACGCTACCGATATCTGAATACCATGAATCTTCAATTATATATGGATGGAATATTCAAAGGTTTCTAATGATTATGAATGTATCTGAGAAATTAGCATACGGATTTTATTATTGCTTTATTATGATATCGACATAGGCGCGTCCCTAGCGGACAGCAGACAATTGCTATACAAGTTCGTACCTATAGGTACGTAGTTGACTTTAGGGAAGGGATCATAATAGGAAATTTTCTCTGGCGAATATGCGCACAGTATCCGATACCCTTTTCACTTGTATTGTTTTTATTTTCCAACCCTAATGAAAGAACTTGCCTCGTCTGTATTGCAATTTCAATATATTGGCTTAGCAGCGTTCGTTTTGCCACGTATTCGTTTGCTCTTTTTTTTTCTTTTCGGATATAGTTTTGACATAAAAACGGAATGTTAGGAAATATATACAGAAGACTTTAATGTATATAGGTTAGAAGAAAAGAGTTGTATTAAGCATATAAGAAAAAATAATATCGTCAGTGGAAAGGTAAAAAGACTAAAGCGCCAATATACCTACTTTACAGTAGAGAGATTCAAAGTGTTTTTTAAGAAAATAAACATGGTTATTTTTCTTAGAGTATACATATTAAATAGATAATTTAATTATCTAAATTATCAGAATAATAACTATGTTTATTTTCTTAAAAAACACTTTGAATCTCTCTACTGTAAAGTAGGTATATTGGCGCTTTAGTCTTTTTACCTTTCCACTGACGATATACTATATTTATTTTTATAGAGGGTCTAAGACTTCATGATTATGTCAAATAAAACGTAACAAATTGGAGAAATGTTTTGGCACGCTTTTAAAATAAAAGTTCTAGATATGAATTGACCTTTTTTCCGATTCATATCAAGGTAAAACCGCCAATGTTAGTAACAAAAACGACAGTTGTTTCGAAACAGCAATTTGTTACATCTTTCCACGACATTTTCCTTCAGTTAAAAACAATATCCAATATGTTTTCAGAGCACAGAATACTTTTCAACTTCGTTTTTTATTGTTGCTGGGGAGAATGCGTTACGTTGATACTCGTCGTGACACAAATACCTATGACAGCCGAAAGCCGATACCGATACAAGATTTATGCCCTGACAAACAAGGGCATGAAAAATAAACTTTTTGTTCATCAGCTGTAAATGTCTCCACAAATTGACCATAAATTTCTGCTCTATTAAAATTTATTGCCCTCAAAACGTTTATTGTAACATTACGTAACTTGGTAACCCTTCCACGGTCATAAAACAATGCAGGCAACACGGGCCATGCGAAAAAAATGATTCCAGGTTACATAACACCTGGCATTTAAGGTCATATTCGCATGACAGACTCGATTCGATTTTATGACACGGAGGGCAGTGTTTTACGATCTCTTATCGAATCAAAAATTTTCTCCAGGACAAACAAACGTGTAACTTCTATAAAGACCTAATTTGAATTACAACCGACAACACGATAGGATCACTCGCATATATTTTTGTTTGTTTTTGTTAACCAAAAGGTCTTATTGTTTTATTATTCCCATAAAAATTATCGTTAATTATATAATTACGTGTGAATTTTGTAGATATTAACATTGGTAATAATGTTCGCTTATCTTTATTCTTGACGACCGTAAAATTTAAATGTTGCTTATAAAACTTTGTGTGAAGACTGGCATAATCAATGTATAATTAATTAAGTAAATGGTATGAAATATCACACCGGTATTGCAGCAATGGTTGCCCGGTTGCCCTATGTTTTTCGAAATCATAGCCAATGCAATCACTTGATGTAAAATCCTTTGACAGTCGACACGTATCTTTCTTTTTATTCAAGATAAAGCAAACACCGCTCTGAGCAGATAAAGAGGAGAAATCGACCGCAACTATATAAAGGTTTGCGGCGATAAAAATACCGTGTTTATTTGCACGTCCTACATCAGCTCCCTTAACCTGGAAAACTGACTTAAACGCGCGTAGAGCGATATACAAAAATAAATCGCACATGGAAAGATATACGACCGATTTTCCAACGTAACACCTCATTCGATAATGATGTTTTAAAACATTCGGCAAGTTGAACTTACATTCCCCAGTATCGGTAAATTCGGATCCCAATCTCGAACAATTTTTCCTAAAAACGTGATTTAAAAAAGCTGCCAATGTACATTCTTTAAAATCGAGTACCCGGGGTGAGTTTTATGTATTTTATTGTTTTGTGTCCAGGTGGTACATGTTACGTTAATTAAAAGTTAAAAGGATTAAGCGCTTAATACCATTCAATATAAATATTTTCCTTTGTTTACAGCTTCAGATAAGGATGTTTATTATTTAATCGTTCCTCACTTTCAATTTTCTAATGCAGACTTATTTTCGTAGCATGTACGAGTTTCAGAACGAGTAAACAGCACTAAATTTACAATACTTGCGTCTACGATGTGGATTTTCTGAAACTGATAGGTATAATATATGTAAGACTCGTTTATCATTTGAATAGATTCCATATCAATATTTGCCCTTTTCGCCCTTCATAAAAATGTGCATTGTAGCTATCGTAAAGTGATCCACTTTACTATTACGAATGCGCTTTGTAGATAAACAGAACTGCACATACCTACTGTGTTCATTCGTTTCAAATAGTAACTGTACATGCGGGACAGAGATGGACCTATTTCGTAAACTCAATGTTTCCACATTGTCGCGTATTTTAAACGCGCTACGACAACAGTCACGCCGCTTGAAATTTTCTATTAATTGGCGTTTTTAGTGCTTTTTGTCGATGCCATTCTATGGGTTAACGTGATTTCGTATCTGTATTGTCATGTAAGTACAAGTTTATTTGACAGTGTTATGACACATTTATATTTGTGAACGACGAAAATCTACTTCAAAGTAACGATTTGTTTTCATAGAACTAATCCTACACAGATGTTAAGTGGCGGCATCCAGCGGTTTGTTGCGTCTGCGGTGCCGTTACATATCTAGCTATATTAAATAAAAATGTATTCTTGTCGTCCGCTACTATCCGGCTGGAGTCGATTATTCTCTGAATATAGACCCATTTATTTTTATTTAGCAAATAAAAACGATTCAAACGTCAATAAAGGATCGTTGAATTGGATGCGAAATGTATGCTAATGCCACCACCGACTTGGTATAATTGACGAAACTTCCTCCTGCCGAATCGTTCGATCATATAGATAGACGTTAACATGGCCGGTTATCAGCGCAGCTCATACGGAATTCCGATAAAGAACACCATGAAAAATTCAATAGGTCGATAGCCGAAGAGAACGAAAGTGAAAAAAAAAACGAAAACAATAACGTACATTTAATCAGTATTCAGAGCGCGCTTGTGTCCACAGCTGGGATATTTGGCAAGGGGACAAATCCTGCGGTCGGCCGAGACGATATTTGGGCGGCTCAGCGCTGCATCGTCACGTCACCCCGGCTGCCTGTTGACGGTCGACGAATTTACAACGCGATTAACGACGTACATTATGCAAGCCATCGGCTTCAGTGATCGCCCGACCAAAATAGCCATCACGAGTATTTTGAGTGTACACTGATTTATTGATCTCTGGGATGCCACTGTGTACGCTATGCTACGATCGCTCACCCAGTTTTGAAACAATAAAGGCAATAAAATGGTCAAATTAATAAAAAGTATTGCACACATAACTGTAACGTCTATATAAATAACGGTCTCGTTTGTTATGCACTTAAAATTTGCTCAATCAATTGTCGGAAATCGCGCAACTAATCATGACAATAAAGAGTCTTGTCCGTCGCCTCTATTGTCGTAAATAAACTCATTATTTGTTGCGGGCGGCGACTCGGTCAAATACCTGTGTTTTAAATCAAATGCAATGTATTCGGGGGCGATTTGAACGCCTGAAATGGTTCCTTTGTTGAGGCTAATAAATAATTTAGTGGTCGGGCGGACGATCCATGAATTCACGCTCTGTTGAACTCCTGTAAATTTTCATTTGCAGTAGCAACACGATTGTGCATCTGATATTATTTATGAAGCGATTTTTAAGTGGGTAGTGACATCAAAATCACGATTAACGTTCCGTATAAACACATGCCCATTGTTGGAATACATATAAAATCTTATCTTATTCAAAAGTTCATCAATACACGTATGTATGGCTGCTTGCACAGCTCACAGTAGAAGGGAAACTGCAAATGGAATAATCCAGCAAGATTATTATTATCTCAATGTATTATTTATATACCTTTATGTTGGTAGTTTAAGAAAACAAAGAGTGTATTACATTTAAAATTCAATGTAAAGGCACATTCAATTACGGACAAAGAGTATGTTTTTAACATATATTTTTGTGAGAGAGCGAACGTCTCGTTCTGCCTCCCACGATTTGCATCCACGTGATGCTATCTGCATTGTCGTACAAACCTCTTTTTATTCAAAACACATACCTATCGTTGTAAACACAAAAACTAAACTATCTATTTACTATACAATTGTTGTAAAGTTGGCTGATAACGATCGGATTAGCTTTATGTATAAAACATTACAGTGTGTATTATCTATTTATTATGTAATATCTTGTATCGGAAACTTATCTATTCTATTAGTTGGGCGATAATTTTCTTGTTGTCAAATAACTTATCGATAAGCTCGCTGTCACTATTCTGCTTTCAAAATAAATTATAAAATAGAAAACAAACCTTATCTACAACTTTTTCATTCCATGTATAATATTTTAGACGAGCACTAATAGAGTGCGACAAAAAAGTCGCGGTAATATTTTTTATAAACGAAATACTAGGTTAAACGCTACAACGTGTAGATGTTGACTAGATAGTGTAGCAACCTACATGTACAGTTCGGCGACCCCGCAAGGCCGGAATCCGTCATTCGTGGGTCAAGGTCACGTCGCCTCATGTCACACGTCACACGAATATCTGCATCTGTGATCGTCTACATTGATACTCGGATCCAGTGATGCATTACAGCGCGATTGAGGACTTTATTCCACCGTGTTAAGGCTTATGTAGTCCAGTGCAACGACCCCGCCACACTGTATGGCTTCAAGATGTTACTTTCGTTGGTATTTTTGATGTTGATAAACTTAGTTGCGGTTATGTAGTTGTTTGTTTGTTGTATTTCTTTGTAAAATTACGCAATGTTTTTGTTTAGTGAATTTTTGAGCTTGACCGTCGAAACCAGTAAAAATTGGTATGGCTCTACTTAAGTGTTAGATAAGTATCAAAACATATCGTTGTTTCAATAAATGTTGTTTATTTTAAGCCACCTCGTTATCACGTGTTATATATAAACTCAAGAAAAAGTAGGTTATCGCATCTTCGGACTCTTATTTAAGTCAGTACGATTTTAAATGTCAACTACGTTGTCTTTAGATATAAAATATTTAATCTAACACATTTGTTTTTAAAAGATATCACTGGCGAATTAATAACCATCGAATCATCCAATCAATACCCATGTCCATGGGTACACATGGCGGGTGTTGATTCACCCACTTGACTCCCCATAACGGCATCCCATACAAGTTGTCGACGGCTCGATCTCACAGATGGCTCAGTTCCCCCTTAATGCTGGGACATCGCTTCTTTGTGTAACCTACCGTTAGGTATATTATACCGAAAAGCGTGAATATACTTAGGTACTTATTTAACCTGGAGATCCAGGCGCACAGATAAAGTTTTTTTGCTGACCAATTTTTTTATCAAGGATGTCTCTATCTCTATGTTGTTTCTATGTTTTACCAAGTGTTTTTATTTTGCGTGCTGTACCTACAAATAAAGTTACAAAATGAATCTGCGAACGTACCTACGATGTTACCTATGTGAACAAGTTTCGTAAAAGTTGGCTATCTAAACGAGTATAAATTCATGAAGTAATTACTAAAGTCTTAAGTAATGCAATCGAATTTGATAACACTAATTGGTATGGCAAAACACTGTTTTAATTGCATAAATAACTATTTAAATGGGTTAGAAAATTTTCCTAAATTCAGAAGCAACCTTGCTATACATTTTTAGTTACCTATGAATAAAAAAAGGTACGTAAGTTAGTAGAAGGCAGACAGCACAAACAACGCAGCCATACTATAAATCGATTAAAACTTTTGACAGCTTGTGAAGCAGAACCTGATTATAATCATAAATTGGCGATTTTAAATAAAAATTATACGTACACCGGACCAATCCATGAACTAATCACATAAATATGGGGGAACAACAGATGGCGTACCCCACGTCGCAGCCCCACCTACATTTTTATTCGAAATTTCATATTTTACAACAATAAATTTTAGAAAAGAGAATAAAAAGCGAGAAACAACCGTCGGCATCACAAAGAGGTTATATAGTTGTTAAGTCCAAGTGGTCAGGTGGTCCTTAATTATTTAAGATAAAAATATGATAGTACTTCATTAAGTGTGTTCGGGTGATTTTCTTTATAATAAATAATATCCAGCGACGCTTTATAATGACTGCTACGATGACTTATAGTAGCTACATTAGTGTGCTACTATAGATAAATTCGTAGAGATAGTTTAATATTATGTAATTGTTATATTTGTTTTGATGTAATGTTCAATATTTAAATAAATTGACTGTTTTTGTTTCTAGCAAATTAGCCAAGTAATTAACGAAATGCACCTTTGTTCTGTGTTTTTAATTTACCTACAATTCTGTATTTTTTGTTGAGTTTTTGTTTTTTTTTTTCGTTTCTACGAAAAATAGGTCTACGGCGTAGCACGTAGGGTAACAAGTATACATTTTTCAGTGTTTTACTGTAGATAATTATTGTTTATATTTAAAATAGGTTTGTAAGTCTTCCTTCTAGCCTTTTCCCAATTATCTTGGGGTCAGCTTCCAGTTTAACCAGATGCGGCTGAATAACAGTATTTTACACAGAGAGACTGCCATCAGACCTTCACAACCCAGTAACTGGGTAGTGACGATATCCTAAGGTTAAACTAGTTGTCAGACTTTCGAGCTCTGACTACCCGTAACGACTATCTTAGGGCCAATTTTTTGATCCCTAGTTAAGTCAACCCATGGTTAAAAATTGTAAAATATTGTATGAATTTTTAACCCATGATTAAATAATTTATAATTTTTTAAGAATTGGTTGGTATTCTTATGACTCCCGGGACGAACGGTTTAACGTGTTCTCGCAGGCACGGAGGGGACTCGATATGTAACGAACGGTCACCCATCCACAGACTGACCGCGGCAAGCGCAGCTTAACCTCCTAAATCGTATGATCTGTGCGGTTGTTAATTAGCCACGAGTTAGGCTTGTGTAATCAGAAAAAAAAACGAGAGGGTTGACCATTTCATTTTTAATGCCTTAGTTAATTATTCCTACAGTAGAGGGTATAATATACCTACATAAACATAATTAGGTATAGGTATACGTAATTTAAATATTATTAGTACATTTACAAGTCCTTTACAGCAAAAACTGGACATTTTATAGTCAAATAATAATAAATAATATACCTAGGTATTGTCTATATTTACCACACACATAAAACAAAATTGTTAAGTAAGGTACAATATTCTTAGATTGCTGCCTACCTAACATTACGAGCAGCTCGTATATATTACAACTATAATTTAAACACCGTTGTCGCTGTACAGGCAGTTTGCAAGAGTACCTACATAAATTCCTTTCACTGGAAACCCTTTCTATGTTCGATGAAGTCGAGCTACAATGTTGTTCATTCATTACCTATGCTTAGGTACACCGTTACATTTTAAGGTCTTTACGTACCAAGCGAACTTACCTGCATCTAGTTACTTGGCCATAAAATGTTAAGAAGTACTGCTTACACATACGACCTTTATAAATAGAAAAAATCTGGAAATGCAGAATACATTTTACATTCATTTTCTGAGACAGCTGTATAAATCGACGGTCTTTGTGCGCATATTTATTAGGAATTCCTTTTATATTTTCTGTAGATACTTACACACACAAATAACTGTTAAATAGTGAAATTTCACGTTAAAAGCCTATCCTAATACTTAGATGTAAATTCTACATTACTTTAGAAAACATCTCCTAATTTAACACTAGTCGAGTCGGGACGACAAAAATCAGCAGCCAATTAAAATCTCTCAACCTATCAGTGTCGAGTCACTTGAATTTTAAATGTTCCCCCTTGCCCGATTAGGGTGCATCCTAAAAGCTTCTAAAGCGATAATTCACAACGCAAGAATGCGAGCCGACGAGGATAGGCGCGTGTACCAAGCTACAAAGTTAGTAGTGCGGGTAGTGGCACATGTGTGTCCATCGCGTAGTGCTTATTATGCAGTGTGCGAATAGTCAAGAGATATTGGTTAGTGTGTAGTAATGGTGGAGTGTCATGGCGCGGTTGACGTCACTCAGCCAATGAGCGCGCAGCGCGACGCGACAGCAGCGCCACAAGATGGCCGCCGACGGCCAGCCGCCGCCGCTTTTGTTGTGTTTAGGCCTAAACATGAAAAGAAAATTTAAAATAATACTGAATTCGTAGATAAAAGCGTGTAAAAATAATTTATAATATTATTTTAATTGGTCTAGCTTCTACTCTAATCGTTAAGTCAGTCATTTTTGTAGAGGAAGTAGTGTAAACTCTGTGATGTTTTGTTGTTGGAAGGTAGGTAAGTGATTTAATTATTTTTTTACTGTTACAATTGTGAATTTGCAAAAAAAAATAATTTGAAAAATTCTTAGGCAACTGGTTCTTTTATTTTAAGTTTACTTTAATTTATTTATTGTGTTGATATTAGCGTGACCTCCATTTAACCATGTTTTCTTATTGGAATTAAATATTTTTTATTTGGTTACCGAATATTTTTCTAAAATATGTTTACCGATTTATAATGACTCTACGTATTAAAATTGATTATTTTAAATTCTAATTTAGTGAAAGGATGATTTTTTTTTGTTCTGATTAAATAAAACCGTGTCACCAATAGAAAATGTATTTATTCTTTAATTGTGAAACTAGACATTATGTTAATCATTAGGTGTGTTACTTTAATATTAAATTAAACATCTGAGTGTTAATTTAACGTAAAATTTATATCATTCGGACGCCATTTATTTCAATCGCAGACTACTTTCGATCATAATTATATCGTTAAACACCCGTAAATATATCGTCGATGAACATGCATATGCAAGTTGTACGGCAGAATTATCGACCCGGGTACACTGCAATTAAATTGTGTAAATTTACGGTGCTCCTTGGCGACGCAAATAACAAAGTGAGGATCAAAAGACTCCTTTTTAATGCTGCTAATATTCATACAAACTTGATTAGGAGTTGCTATGTTTATTCACCGCATATGATGCGAAAAACCATATCAGTTTTAGAGAAAATGGGTTAAATATAGAGCTACAATCGGAAATATCTCGTGCATTAGATGCAATGACGTGTGAGTCATGGTAAGAATTGTGCTCTAATGACCTGTTAATTGTTATGTATTGGCAAGTTACGTATCTATGTTTATAAATCGTTAATTGCCTCTCGTTATCTGATAATTGATGGTAGGGTCTTTTCTGGGGCTCTGGAATAGTAATAGACCTTAGATTAAGTTGTATAAACAGCTGATTTGCAATTTACTTAACTAAACAGGTACATACATACCCGTTTATCTATAGCAAGTATCTACCTACCGACAGGAGTTTATTGGATGCTTGTTAATTAAAAGCTTTTATGTAAGATTAAAAGTATATTATGTATGGTTTGGTCATGTTGAGAGAATGAGTGAACGGCGATTAACAAAAGGAATTTATAAGGCGGATGTCAGTGGAAAATCCGGTAAAGAACGTCCTAAAAGGACATACCTACATCGATGTTATTGGTGATGCTCTTCACAAAGGACAGGTGCGTAGTACTCTCAACCGGCGTGCCTGTATGACAAGATGTATGAATGTGAATGTAGCGAAAGGAGTATGTAAGGGTCGCCACAGCGTTCTATAGTTTCTGTCTACCTTCATTGGAAAAAGGCGTGAGTTTGTGTATTAGGAAACAGATGTTTGGAAGTCAACAGCAGGTCGATCAGTATTAAAATTTTGATCTTATATTAACAACTGCATAAAGAACTTGGCTTGCACTGCCAAGCATCGACACACTACACACACAATCATACAACCATTATTACTATTACAAAACGCGGTATTTGCAAATAAATCTTCATTTTTTGTTGCAGGGGTCGCCGGTGTCTGGTCCCACCCTATTTTTTTTCCATTTTCGTCTCCACCCCCTTGGCCGTTGGGGTTGAAGCCGTTTATTCATTCATTTGACCATCGACCGCGGAAGAACACAGACTGAACTGGAAAAAATGTTAAAATTAACATTCTCATGTTTCATGATGATGTTGGGATGATCGTTAGAGGTAAGTTATCTGAATTTCTTTCGGACAGCATTACTGAAGCTCTGAAGGTACGTAGGTATGTAGGTATGTTTGTTTATTAAATTGTAGGTCTTGGTGTTTTTTGTTTCCTCCACGTTGAAATAAAATTGTTTAAGTAAAATACCAGCTCGTTCAAGGCAATGTACCTATTTATCAGTTCCATACCTAAAGTTAGCACCTATCTATTTGGTCTAGTTTTGTACTTAAACTAGGGTAGACTTTTTATGTGAATTGTTTATCAATCTAACCGAATTTTTGACTGTATCGGCATTACAGCATTATGTAGGTACATACATTTATCGTCAATACATAGAGGTGTATCGATAGATAGGTATAGGTAGTTAGGTACCCGTCTCTACATTTTTGTACCTATACGTTAGATCGTTGGTACCTTGACTCAATCAGCATTATGTAAGTACATAAATATAGATACCTAACTAATTTATAATCAATACATAAAGGTATTACAATAAATAGGTATTAGGTAAGCCAAAACCTCTAACAACATGGACTTATGAAATACATGTTGTGCCGACCTCACCTAGCGTGAGATAAGGGCAGGAAGAAGAAGAAGAGGTAACTAGGTAACCCGTCTCTACATTCTTGTACCTATACGTAAGGTCGTGGGTACCTATCCATACCTACCTAAATTGAACCTCAATGGTCGTTAGGACGAAAAGGAGCTCTGTTCGACCCTGATAAGTATTTTAGGCAACTTAATGGGGTCGGGAGTTCTAGAGATTTAGGTGACCGAACTTGTGTCTTTAAAGGCTTGACTAATTAGGAAATTGGGGAACAAGCGAAGTATATAATATTGCTGGTCTATCGAATAATTTTATTAGGTCAGATTCAGAAAATATAGAACTAAATTTGCTAGCACATGGACCTAGATAACATTCACAAGTTTATTTTTAATTATAAGTAGGTACCTACCTACTTACCAATTTTAGAATTCTAATTCCAGGAAATGTTATAAAAAAAGAGTTTCATTCAATCCGAGTTTCATGACGTCACGTCTGTGATAATTTCCGCCTAAAAAACATATTATAAATTAATTATCCTATTTATTTTTAAATCTGTGGTTACGGAGTCTACGCCCGCGTAGCAACCGCAAGCGCCACCTGGTGTGATCATTTGGAACTAACGGTTAACGTGCTTTTCAGAGACTGTGGAGGATTACAGATAAATGCGGTTACCCATCACATTAGGGGCCTGATGAACTGCGGCTTAACCTAATCAAATAAAAAGAAATAAACATGAGTAAGTGTTATACCTACCTACATCAGTCGCACTGAATTAAAATCTGCTTAGATACAAAGAGGTAATGAAACAAGAAAAAATATATACGGATTTATAAGTGTAAACGCAACATTTTAGGCCCACGCCACATATCAAATAGTTCTTCAATGAAATAATAGGTACAACTAACTAATCGACCCGGCAGCACCCAATTCTCGTTTGACCTAGCTAGAAGATCTAGATAGGTAACTACCCACCTTTACGCTTAGTCGGCAATATTTTATGGTTAACGACCTCCCGAATATAGGATACCTAGTCACCGCAAAATGGCTGAATAGAATAATAGTGTAGATGAGATAAATTAAGAAAGTAGTATCATGTTCACTTCAAAAATGGAATAAATTTTTGATAGGACTAATTTTTTTTAGGACCTCCTTATAAGATAAGGTCTAGCACATCCACAGTCTACTGATTGCAATCGACTATTTTCCCATTAATAATGCTGATAATAATCATTAAAATGATTAAAAAAAAAACAGTTAATGTCAAATTTTATTTATGACTATTTTAAAAGCAATAAAGTTTATTTTATGAAACCGTTAGTTCCGGAGTTTTTAAGAGACATCGTAAATGTTGAAATTAGGTCATATCGCAATGATCTATCTTATTCATTTTGAAGATCTTGATTTTATTTTATTGAGTTAAAAATATTAATAGATGTTTGAAATAGGTAAATAGGTGTTTGTTTCTTTTACGATGGTAAGCGGTAATTATAGTCCAGTTACTTAGGTATTTCACACCTATAACAATATATATAAATAGAATCAATTTAATTATAATGGTCAATAATATATGGATATTTTTAAGTAATAACTCAAAGCAATAACTCCATCATCATGACCATGACCTACACGAGGTTGTAAACGCTGACTTGGAAATCATTATTTACCTACAATTTATTGTCTAAAATATCGAAGACGAGTAAAATAATGACACAAAGGACAGGTGCGTAGTATTCTCAACCGGCGTGCGTGTATGACGTGATGTATGAATGTGGATGAAGCGAAAGGAGTATGTAAGGGTCGTAGCATGTGGCGTTCTATAGTTTCTGCCTACCGCCATGGGAAAAAGGCATGAGTTTATGTATGTATAATTACAATAGTAAAACAATAGAACTGAGTAAACATTTTTAATTTCCATTGGTTCCGTGTCCCTTATTTCCATGAGGTTACAGCTGTTTAAAACGTAGGTAGGTATTGCGGTTACCGGAACTATACCTACTTAGTTAGAAGAAACCTATCTTACTCTTTTGTGTTATAGAGTAGACTGAAGCATTTCATATAAAATATTTTATGGTTTATCGGACTCTATGATTAAATTCACAGTAAATTGAGGGCTACAGGCTACAGGATGTGTATGAGAATGGGTTTCTCCCACGGTTTTAAAAATAACCTACACGGGACCACAATACCTTAAACAATGGACTTTAACTCTACCTAGTTAAAAATTCATGTAGGTATATGGATTACAAAAGATTCCAAAGCAACATCGCAAACGTACTGCCATAAAAAATTCCTTCATAAATTACGACTAAACGATAACTTGAATACCTTAAGACTTGACGTTTTACTATTTTTTCATTACCAAGGGGCAATAGAGAAAGAAACGACGCGTAAGTAATACACAACAATACACAATTCCGTTTTATATTTTCTATTTATAAAATTGCCAAAATCTACATTACCCACTTATTACGTTGCCACATAAAGCCGACCTATGTTAGTATTAAAAATCCCGAGTCGTGCCGCAGGGCGGAACAGTAATCACCGAGAGAACAGGAACAGGTGGCGCAGCCTGTCTACTGTTTAATATCGACTTTTTTTTATCAGCACTCGTACATACGTAATATTATGATAAGCCCGCCAACGAGCCTCTATCTAAATAATATGTAAACGTAAATAGATATTCGTAATGTAAACGGTCGCGAAGCCTAAGCAAACTATCAAAAAACATTACGGGGTGCAAATAACAACGATCATGGCGTATGTAATGAAAATCTTGCATCGGCATTAGTCGTGGTGTGGTTCGGCGCGCGCCGAGCGGCGACTCGGCGAGGGCGGCAATCGATGGCGGGCCGGGACGCGCGCCCCGACGCCCAGACCGGCAGACGCCCGGAGACGCCGTCCCTGAACACACGCTCCTTCGAACCGCGCGCAACCCCATCCGTCATCCTTCAATGTTTACTTATCGGACGACGCGAACAGCTGACCGACCGGACCGGTAAGTCACGTGCTATATTCATTCTCCTCCGCGCTCGGCACGACTCGCGTATCCCTTTCGCCCCCGTCTTCGCTCCAGTGCTAGTTGCTGCATTTTTGTGAATATTTTGACGGTGCATAGAGAACCTTTCGTTTGTGCATTAGAATCAATAATGCAGGCCCGGTGTTATGTTGGCTCGCGTCGTAAATTACAAATATAATACACCCTTACGCCCTTTCATGTTTTTCTATTCAATCCCCCGGCTGACACACACATAGAAACTCGGAATTCTTTAGTTATCTTTACGAGTGGTGGTCGAAACTTGTCTTTTGTAATTTATCCTTTATGTGCAACAAAGGCCGTTGGACAAAAGGCCTGCGGGCGTCTGTCGTTGCTTGCTCGGTGGATAGGTTGTAAAAAACAAAGAGACGCCTCGCTACCGGTTCGTAGGTTTGCGAAAATAATTTTTGCAAGCCAATCGCGTGTTTTTGCAAGTCCCTATGCTCTCATTGGTCTTCGAGTACAATGGATTGTTTCGCGAGTCTAACACGAGTTAAAGTTTTAAAACAATTTCCCATTTCATATTTACGATAGGGCATAATTTTTCCCATTTTGCTCGTGGAGTTACGATAGCGGAATTCATGTGCTATCAGTGTTTCCCTTTTCGGTTTGAAGACCCAGGCGTGTTGTAAATCGGTTGCTTTATTTTATAGGTGGTGTTCCCAAAGGAGAGGCGGGGAGTCCGGTATGGAGTGGCTTCGCTCGGTGAGCTTTTAAGATATTAAAGGGGCTACGTGTGAAACGTCACATTTAAATAGTGAGCTAGTAGGGTTAACATTTGGGTAGCGTGAGAGTCAACTTAATTATTAAAGTACAGTCAATCTTAATATTACTTTTAGACTAGGTTTACCATTTGATCCATATAATTCTTCACAGCTGAAGTCCAGAAGAGAAGAGTACGCGTCGCCTTCTGTACGTATACTGAATGTATCCTGAGTGCCTCATTCTTTCCGGTATACCTTCAGTATACGTAACAGAAGATGACACTTGTCGACCGCTGCGATGATGAAGACTTGAAGATTTCTTGAACTTCTATGTTACATTGGCATTGAATTTTGCATGTATTTTTGTGTCACATATTTGTATGTTCACAGATACTGGAGCTGCATTAAGACTTCATAAATAACAAAAGTACATCACTATGAAATTGTATAATATCAATTGTTTTATATACATTGCATTTGCACATTTGTTTGGACATAATATTATTATGAATGGCACATGGCATGTTACCTACATATAGACATCACGCGAATTACACGTTATGTATAATTGTAACATTAATTGACTGTAATTATAAAAGTATGCAGTTAATTGGATCGATATAATAATAATCTTCTTTTATAACATTATCGTCCGTGCAATAAGAGATAAATATATTAATGTTTTGTATACAAATATTCCATTGCAATAAATTACAATTATGATTACCTTTTTTAAAATTAGAATGGTCTCTATCTATGTGTTATTTTTTTGATGTTTTACAGATTATCCTCATGAAAAATAAATCACATTACAATACTAATGTTTTGGTTTTATTTATATCTATTGTTAGGCATTTATACCCTATAGTATCTTATGTTAATATCTTCCTATCCTTTCCTTCAAAAAAATTGAAATTTCAACCAAAAATTGCAACTTTTGACTTACTGACAGCAAACCAAAAGTCAATTAACAAATCTCTCTACACATATAATTAGAAAACTTACATACTTAACTTAAACTATTAATCAAAAAAGCTATCACAATAACTTAGGATACAACCAATAATAATTACCGGTAGGTACTAAACCCCATCATAAATGACACTTAAACAAAGGCCAAAATACACCCAGTATTGTTTCCTCTTCCGTATATGAATATCTTCAAGCATTATATTAACAATGGGTAGTCATTTATATGAGATTGGTATGCAGTAGGAGGTCGTTAATCATTATAATTGATAAATCAATTACGTGGACTTATATGACGGATGTTAAGTTCCCGGATGTTATGTACTGTCCCTATGATGTTTTAGACTTTATGGGCTATTTGTAAATGACGGTTTGGTTTCAATTGTTGAAGCAGTTTTGTGTGATTTTGGGCAGAAAACATAATTTTCTTTTAGACAATTCTTTTAATGAAGATTATGTTATGATGATAGGGCTGGGAAATTATGATAGGTACATTCTTAAGCCTCATCTTTGAGCTTTATTATCTTTGGTTGAGAAGCAGACAAGGCATTGTTTTCACATGCATGTTGTGATATCATGCATGGCATGATATCACAATGGAAATGACTACTGATCGATCATGGTATCCTCGTATCATGGAAATAACAGTCAGGATAGTAGGAAATACCGATATAATAAACATATTTCTCAAAAGGATTGGGGATGCAAAACATGATAATAAAAAATAATATTTCTATGAACAAGTTTCGAAATGAAAGCTGTTACTAACCGAGCTTAAAATTTCAGTAGGTAAGTACATTACATTGGTAAGTATTGAATGAGATGATAATTATAAATATTGTTAGTAGACTTAACATTACTGGTAGATGACATCAGACCAATTGCGGGGAGAAATTGGATGACACCAGTACGGGGCAGAGACGGTTGGCGTCAACGAAGGGAGGTTATGCCCAACAGTGGGTACCTACATTCAAGCTGCGGATGATTATGATGAGACTTAAACTTTATGTATAAGTATTGATATTTACACATATAAAATTAAATAAACCTGATACCTACTAGATATTACATATTTTGAAGTAAATGCATGTCGGCCGACCTACACTGAAAAACATAATAGGTGAAATAGGTAAATATTTTTTTATGTGTAACTCCGCTGTCTGAAAAGACATGAGTTTTCCTGAGTTTACTATTAATTATTCTTCATCCTTGTGAAGGAGGTAATTTTCTCCTCTCCTCTCCCTTCAAATTAATATGAAAATTCAAATCTTAGTAGTTACTAAGTTACATTTAACAGTCTATTAAAAACCAATTACCATCAGTTTTTAAAGATGGTAAAGTTGGAATAAAATATATAGGTAACATAAAATCCTTCTCAATACCCTTGAGTCTGTGTACTTAATAAAACTTCTTAAGCTGTTCCTGAATCCGAATGTTAACGAGGTAAGAATAAAATCTTCTGCTATATGCAAAAGCAATAAATACGAATTAACTTCTTGATAAAATTAAACCATTTTTGTTCGATGGCTCAATATAAAAAAAGACAATAAGATATCACTGAAATATATCCGAAAATTATGCAACTTATAAGTCATTTGAAAATATATCGTCAGTGGAAAGGTAAAAACACTAAAGCGCCAATATAGGTACCTACCTACTTTACAGGAGAGGGAATCAAAGTATTTTTTTAAGAAAATAAACATAGTTATTTTTCTTAGAGTATACATATTTAATAGGTAATTACATTATCTGTAGTCTTTTTACCTTTCCACTGACGATATCATTTTGTGAATAATAATTTATTTTTTTCAAATATTTACACACCAGACCGTTATGGAGTTCTTAGTTGCTTAATTTTTTTTGATGGACTTAAGGATATGTTTACATTATAGTTTTTGGCAAGTTTAGGTACGAGTTAGCTACTCCTTATATCTATTCCTGGGCCACATGTGTAACCTAAGTAACTAACCACGTGAAAAACTGCCTACTGTCAGTTTAATCCGTGCAATTTCCCCGGTCTTAGTACATTTTTACGAGTCGCCGAAAGCGCCATCTCTGAAATCAAGGTTGAACTTTTATGTAACTGTAGAACTTGGTAGAGCTTTTATGGCGAAGAGACATTCGTTTACGATTGACTCTACTTTTTTTATTTGGTAAAGTTTATAAATATAATAGCGTTGAAACACTTAATTGCTATATCTAAGTATAGATTAAGTAACTGTTAATTATTTAATTGGGTACTTTGAAAGTTCTGATATAAAACCAACAGAATTTATGTTGGACTTTCAGGAACTTTATTTGTAAGCAATATTTTATTAAATTATTGGTTTATTTTTGTATAAACCAATATGACTATTCGTGTAAAATAAATTTTATATTGATGATATGGTGTAGGTAGGTAAACATCGTATAACAGACATAAATATGTCTATAAGAATATGAAAACGAAACTTTACTGATGACACATAAGTGATATTTTTAAAATATATTACGTCATTACAGTATAATAAACATAACGAAACATATTTTTTACCAAAAAAAAACATCGGTTGTTATTGTCTGAAGGCCCCAAAAAGAATCGAACGTAATAAGCTATTGTTTCAGGGGTGAAAGTTTTAAAAACCCTTCCGCATTAGAGGTAGAAAACCAGGAAGAATGAGAACTGTAACAAAAAAGAGAAAGTTACTCTTAAAGGTGAGCAAAAAAATATAACATTTGTGCAATCGACCAATAGGGGAGCCGAAAATAGAACTTTCTAATTTGTTTTTGAAATTGCCCCAAGTTTTGAGTCATTTGCACGGTATCTTTTGAAGATGAGATGTGATAAATTTGTGGTATATATACATATTTTGTCGATAACTGAATTTAGTGCTTATCTATATTATCTAGATCAATTGTCAAGTGAAAAATTTGTTGGTGATACTCAGTGAAGTGATTAGCAAAAAACATTCATGTGTGATACGTTAATGGATGGAAATAATGCACCAAGAATGTCTATATATACCAAGATTATATGGCAAAGATACCGGTATAACGAAATCAGACGACTAATGTATTACGTTCAATAATAAGAATATCCTATCTAACTAACAAGTAAGTAGAATACAATCATACACCTAATCAAAATACAGTCATATCGGCGTATTGTGTTGTAAATTAGGTACGAGTTATTTGTTGTAAGATCGCGTATTAGATACAATCTATATACAATTCATAGTGCGATGTAGGTCAGATCGGTTCAATATACTTATATCATTTACATTCTTGTTCGACCGAAGCTTTCCAACAAGACCACCGGCTCACTTAACCGACAGCGCAGAGCATTTATGCTAACCCTACGAACACTGGCATCCAGCCATCGCTGTGCGAATACGATGATCGTCCAAATCCGGACCCAGCATCTGACTACTTAAAGAGTAAGCGAGATAACTGTAGCTTTGATTGTGCGACTGCGAGTCCCCGGTATCGAGCGGCCCGTTGTCATGGCAACAGACAATGGTTTTTGGGTGCATAATATTTTAGGCTGCGTCAGGGTGCGGGTGGCGGAGCGGGCGGGGAGGGGGTAGGTCGAGAGCGGCAGCCATCTTTAAAATTATATTTCCAGTTTGGACGAACTCCTTCGATTCCAGCCCTACTTTTTCTCTCTATATAGAAGCGCGGTGATGTAGAATATGCAGAATTGGGATATGCCTCGAGAATGTTTACCGTTAAGTCTGTATTAAAACAAATTTTGGATACAGCGTAAGATTATGTAATTATCGAGTGTAATTATTAATTAATTGAATTTTTTATTACTCTTATGAACATTTTATTTGTATATAATTAATTATGCAGGTATTTGAATTAAATGGAGTAGGTATATTCTACAATGAAAATCGTTGTAAAATAATGCACTTAAAGATCATTACATTGGCTTAAATTACGACTTTAATATTTTAAATGCCTACTTACTTTTTATTACAATTTTGTTAAGTGAGTATTTAAAAACAATTAAGATTATTGGCAGATCGAAACCAAATCAAATTTTCCCATATCTTTTTCATATTTTTTATTCAGTTTCAAAATATTTTATCTGCAATGTTCCGCTATACGCGCTCAATACGCTAAGAGGCTGCCGTCGTCTGCGGCTCGGATTCCCCTCGTAAAGCCTCCGATTAATGTGCCTCCTCCGACAGAGCCTCCCGCCACGATTAAGCGATATTCCCTACCTGCCCTTCAGTATTTCAGACGAAAAATGTTAGGTAGGTAGGTAATTTACCGGATATTTGTGGATGAAGATTTCTGTAATAGTGTGTTCACAAGATTAGGTTTGTTAAAAGGCTCTCTAATGAAGAACATGTTATTGAATGATTATAATGAAAACACCTCTTCCTCTAGCCTTTTCCCAATTATCTTGGGGTCAGCTTCCAGTCTAACTAGATGCGGCTGAATACCAGTATTTTACACGGAGCGACTGCCATCAGACCTCCGCAACCCAGTAACTGGGCAATGCCGATATCCTATGGTTAAACCATTTGTCAGACTTTCGGGCTTCTGACTACCCGTAACGACTGTCATAGGTATTCGTATGACACCCGGGACCGACGGCTTAACGTGCTCTCCGAGGCACGGAGGGGTCTCGATGTGTAACAAATGGTCACCCATCCACGGACTGACCGCGGCAAGCGCAGCTTAACCTCGCAAATCGTACGATCGGCGCGGTTGTTATTTAGCCACGAGCCCACACGATAGTGAAAACACCTCTAATAAAGAAAATATTAATTATGTACTGTGTTTATTGATATATTAATAGAGCTGTGTACTCGAATATTGGTGTAGAAGAAATAGGTAAGCACAATATTGTGGATATTAAAATAAAAAAAATACCTATTTAAGACACGCCTCCGGGTTGGTATGATTATTTTAAGACCAGTCAAGTATTTCCATACCTGAAACAAAGAAAAACAAAAAATAAATTATCTACCCATTTAAATAGCATATTCTGTAGTCACTTCCTATCTATGGCGTTTTAGTGTCCATTTAAAATATTCCATATCTGTCAACAACCCTTTTACAAACGCTGTGTGAAAGTACTTGTGAGTTCCGTCCAATTTAAACATATTACATTGCACATTTAAGGGTATCTCGTGTAGATAACATGTCGTAAAATAAAAGTATGAGTGGTAGGGAAATACAGGGAGCGGGCTGCAGTCGGAGGGTTAAGTAAAGCGAGTGACACACTGACGTGATGACGTCAATACCTGTGCAGTGTGCACAAAGACGAAGTGTAAATCTTACTATCTAGTATTCGTGCCAAATCTCTTTAGCATGGCGTGTATTCCATATATTATATTTGGCGAGGCATCTCCTTATAATCTCGTTTTCGTTTATCAGCTGACTGTGGCGCAGCACTAAGATGTCTAGACGAAGGGCTCTTGGTTCGACGTCCGGACGAAAGGTCACCGTAAATTGAAAAGAAAATACCCCTGGAATGCCGCGACATTTTGATTTTTTTCTTCGGCTGGTAGCAAAGTGTAATTGAAGGCCTAAATGTTATTTGTCTGGTAAATTAAAGTAGCTATCTTTTATTTATTCATGTAAAAATGTATTTATTTGCTAGAAAAAATCAAAATTGAATTGCTTTATTATGTTTTACGAGTTTAAGTCGCTGCGACAATTTGAAAAATAGAATTTTGGATACTTCTCCCTTCGTTTCTCAGTGAGTGGCATTGAAGCTTCGAAATATCACTTGCTCAAACGAGTAGGTAGGTAGTATATGTATGCATCACGATAACACTGTAGAATAACCTGTTTTTTCAAGCATCCTCGAGTAATAAGTACAGGTATTTGTGTAGGTATGAATGTTTGAATACGTATCGATAGAGATTAAAATTATAAAATTGGTGGATCAATATAGGACACGCAGTCTATACAAAAACAAGCCTTTATTTAACAACATACATAATCAAAAAGTACCAAAATTGTTCTAATTAAATCTTTTTAAAAATATGATGAAAGGGCTGCATTATATTTCCTTATCTCTATGCCTTATATATATTGCCAGCTATGTTATACTAGTATGACAATTCTACAGAAGTACCAACGTCAGCTTAAAGCCATGGCTATTTCACTACGTATTATTGAAACGATACCGCATACGAATCCGAATCGATTTTATTACTTTTTAATTCACAATTAATTCAATTTTTAGTTGTAAAATTTTAATAGTATACATTTGAATTAATAATAGAAGAGGAGCGACGTTTTTGCTCTGTAATGGGTATTACTGAGTACTTACAAAGTACTTCGAAGCCTTCAAATTACTGGTTATTTCGATGGCTGAGATCCTAGTTCTTTTGAAAAAACCCGAGGACTGCAAGACTTTGAACTTTGACCTTTCTTGAAGGCCAAATACGGGTACCTAATCTTTACTTAGAACAGAACTACCTAATGCAGAGGGTTGGGTCTCGCGTCGTAGATACATACCCTTCTACCTATTAGGATTTGTTCATGAAAGCTTTCTTCCATTTTCGTATGTTTCTCTTGGTTCTAGTGCATTTAATTATTTTTCAAATATTTTTATTTGGCTGGAAATTTTTATTCTGGTTTCACTGGAATATTGTTTTTATTGCCTTAAGAATAAAGTGATATTTTACATGCCTTCTATGGACCTTTAGCGTCGCTCTAACTTTTACTTACTTTAATAATTTCCTAGCCCGCCCAAGTACCTACCACAACTATCTTGTTCTACGTCGTAAAATTACTTTAAAGTTCTAAAGTGATGTTTAAGTTAAAACTGGGCCTAAAAGTCTTAAGTTTATCTCGACCTAAGTGTTCAGACGAAGCACAACGCTTGCAAAATATACCAGTATGATAAGACTATGAGGCTGAGATAAAGCAGAGTATTCGCACTCAAAACCTTTCCCTATGTAAATGCGATAAAAAAATCAATGTAGATAAGTAATTTATTCAGAGTGGGCCCTCCAAGTGTTCTGTACGACCCCAGCTTGGAAAATATGTTTCGAATAATACCATTCTTAGGGATCAGTTTGGGACACCTGATACCCACAAGGCCACCTTTTTCGAGGGACGTCAGGGGATTTTCTTTAAATTTATAATACCCAGCAATATTAAACCAATAGATTTCCTCGCAACGGAGACAGAATGCACGATGTCCCCTTCAAGATGGAAGTGTCCCCAAAATCCCTAATTAAATTATTCTATTTTATTACTGCCGGCTGTACTTCACTAATGAATAACAAAATCCATTTATATAAAATATACGTCCCACAGAATGATCTTTAAAAAATTCGATGGCTTCTCGTAAATTACGCACTTTGATCTTCTACGAGACCGGAAAACAAAAGCCACGCGTAAGATATGACTGCACGGCATTTATAAATATGCGATATTTAAACAAAACAAAAATTGTGCCAATGTTTAGGTGTTAACTGAAGTTCAGCCTGGAATTTAACAATTTTTAATACCTAAAATGCACTTTGCTCCATATAGAGACAGTTTCAACTAGATTAAATCAAACTTTAATTTTTTCGTAGCACTACCTACGTTAAGCGTAGACGGCACTTTTTACATGAAAACTAATGAATATCAATTATTTTCACTCTTAACATTATCATGACATTACACCTGTATTCCTCAAAGCATTGGGCAGAGGTGTATAGTAACACCCTCATTTCACCTTTATGTTTAAGTCCCATGTAATAGGGGGCGAGCGTATTACCATCAACCAAACAAATCCAAAATCCGGGCTAATACTGAGGAGTTCCACACATAAATACCAATAACACTTTACCCGATCTGGGGATCGAAACCAGGACCTTACGATCAGCTGTCGCGCTAGCCACCAATAGACGAACAATGCAGTTTCAATTTTTGTTCTTAAATCCGAATTAAAAGACCAAGACCACACCCCAAGCTTTCCAGAACCAGAAGAACAAAACACACCAGCTTATCCTTGACATTTAACACCTGTTTTCCGCCATTTCCGTAATAACAATTACAGTTGGTCCGCCTTAACTTAATAATGCTGGGTCTGTGTACCCACCCTAAGCTTACAATGTTCTCTAATTATGTTAATTTCAAAATAAAGTTATGCCACCGCACTTGTAAGGGATGATCCCTGTCCGACCGTGTTACGGCACTTCTGGCCAGCCATCCCCGTTTTCCAGTGTGTTGCTTACAAACAAATTATTTTTAAGGGTAAGTCGCTATTTTATGCGAGTTTCTGTTTGGCTTTTGTTTAAATTTGAAGGAATCGTTTGTGTAATTAGGTAGCTGGTTTATTTTGTTTAGGTATTAATATCTAACTTAATCAATATTTTTGAGGTATTTGTTAATGATTGTCGACAGAAAAACTTGGTATTTCTGAAGTAAAATTTTTCATCAATATGGGTCCTCAGTTTCTTTATTTCTAACTAAGTATATCTTAAATGATCAACAAAATAATAGGGTTTTGGTATAAGGCCTAACATTATATCGTCAGTGGAAAAGTAAAAAGACTAAAGCGCCAATATACCTACTTTACAGTGGAGAGATTCAAAGTATTTTTTGAGAAAATAAACATAGTTATTTTTCTTTTTTGTTTAAAAAACTATATAGATTATACATATTAAATATAATATTATTTATTTAATATGTATAATCTATATAGTTTTTTTAAACACGTTGACAAACAAGAAATAAACAAAGTAAATCTAATTAAAATATTTCTCAAAATATGTGTTCTGTAGAAAGGCATGAATTTAGATTATGGAACTTAGGTATTATTACCCTTATAGATATTATAAAGATGAGTTTAATTAAAAATTAATTACCACAAAACGACATCACATAAATGGCTAATAATATGCACAAACACCGAAATCTAAAGTGTGAATATTTAACATTGAGCTCATCTTCTCAATATACTAAAGAATAATAAAATATTACCCATACAACACATGTAAAGCCTATAGTATTGACACAAGTAATCATAATTCAAAGGTTTATAAATAAATGCAGCAAACAGGTGTGTCCCAACGATTAAATCCGCCAATAACATGCTATAACACGCAATAATGTATAAATAAATATCTAAATAAACACATAAATAAAGGATTTCATTAGCTATATAAGTAATTGATAGTAATAATCGTTGTATGAGCTTAATTTATTATTGCTTTGACTGAAATAACTACTAAGCACACCTATAGGTTTTATATCAAATTAGCGTTCTATAGGTACAGTCACGTGTAATAATATGTATACACATAGTGAAATTGAAAAGCGATTTCCTTCTAAAATATCTATTAGAATTATGAAATATTCTACAGATAGTTTCTACAATTACATTCGAATTACCGTATCGAATATTTCAAAATTACACATTATTATCTAAAAGAAATTCGCTTTTTAAGTTCGCTATGTGTATACATCTTATTACACGTGACTGTACAAGCACCTATATGCAACTATGGAAATCAATATACCTATCTATATGTACTCCATCGCTAGGTATCGATTATTTCAATAGACACAAATTGGTACCTATATTACGCTTGTTTCTTATACCTAATAATAGGTAGGTAGGTATAATCTTCTCGGCTGCCTCCCTTAGGCGTTTAATTTAACTCCAAGCGTTTTGGGCTGATAAAATCAGATCCCGTTTTTATATCAGTTTTACATCTATTTAGAAAAATATATGTATACATACTACAATAATTTTATATGCTTGATTGTTATATATGATTTGCAAGGTTAAGCTGCGCTTGCCGCGGTCGGTCGGTCGGTGGATGGGTGATCATCCGTAAACATAAGACCCCTCCGTGCCACGGAGAGCACGTTAAACCGTCGGTCCCGAGTGTCATACGAACACCTATGACAGTCGTTACGAGTAGTCAGAAGCTCGAAAGTCTAACAACCGGTCTAACCTTAGGATATCGGCATTTCCCAGTAACTGGGTGGAGGTCTGACGGCAGTCGCTCCGTGTAAAATACTGGTACTCAGCCGCATCTAGTTAGACTGGAAGCAAACCCCAACATCGTACACAAAAGGGACGACTGTAATATATTGCTAGTTTTCACTTTGCCAGTTCCTCTTTCTGAGATATAATAAAAAGTATAGTTCCCGCATGGCGACTACCACATGATCTCGAATGCTTATAAGTATCTATACAGGTAGATGTTGCTGTCCATCCGCCTAATATAATCCCGTAGCCGCCTCCTGCAATACCCATGGGAAAAAACGGGGTGACCCGTCCTTGTAGGGGAACACAAGATGAAAACCTGTACCTATTTGTAGAGGTGGAAAAGTTTGATAAAAATTTGCTAGCAAAACGCAGTTAGATTTATTTCAACTACAAAAATAAGTCTTCTTTTTAACCGACTTCCAAAAAAGGAGGAGGTTCTCAATTCGACTGTACGTTTTTTTTTGTATGTTTGTTCCGCTATATCTTTGCTAAATGTGAACCGATTTTAATGATCCTATTTTTGTTTGAAAGAGTATTCTTTCGAAGTGGTCCCATTCAAATTTGATGAAGATCTGATGAAGAACCTCGGAGATAGACAATTTGAACTCGGTTTTATTTTTGTTAAAAAGTTTTATCCTAAATAAACATGAAAACTTTTATAGATAAACAGTATAATTAGAGCGGACTGGGAATCAAGGTGGACCTTTCCCCAATAGTGGGATGTAACAGACTAAAAGTCACAGTAACAGTATATACTAACGTGTGAACACATTGTGAGACAATTTATCGGACATCTTTTGTTGATCCTTTGTCCAGTTTTGTGCTCGCACCCCGAAAGCTTTCACATTTCAAGGCATTTTTTCTGTCGCATATACATACCTACCAGATACATTTATACTGTGTGTGACTCATGACAAAAAGTACAATGCGTACCGAACCTATATTTGTATTCATTCTGAAAACGTTGAATGAATCTAAATTTTTATCTCTATCTCGAAGATACGGATAACTTATCTACCTAGGCAATTTCTGAAAGTGGAAGTTTTTCTTATTTTCTGTTTTCTGCAAGCAGGTGCTTATCTGTAAAAAAATAAGAAAAAATTCGTATGTTTCGTTGCGAGCTTCCCTGGGGAACCTGGGGAACTCTAAATTTGAGGGGCGATGTGCGTCTGTCAAATATGAATAATGAAAATCGTGTAGTTACCTCTCCAATACTCTTAGCCCTTTCGATATGTTTTTATATGTTTAATAGATACATGAATGTATTTATTTAAGGCAGCTAAAGTTTGCAGTTATTTAAATATTGATCTTACACAATATCATGTGGAATATTCTATATTGTGTGTTGCGTATGTATTAAAATCTGGTTTATACAGATCATTAATAATTATGGTCTATTATGATAATTAAAAGTTTGACCCTCCAAACATAATAGAGCCATTAGACTAGTTTTATATTAAACAGTATCGTAACGTATTCGGTAAATGGTTCCTCAGGATAAAGTTGGAATTTTATCCGTACGAAAATTATCATTATTACTAGAAACACGTTCTTTTTAATTAATATTAAGCACGATGGTAGTCAAAATGAAGAATAATCAGAACAAAAACATCTAATTTTAAAATTCAACCACATAACACTTGAATCACCTTCCAAAAATTACAAACACTTAAAGTGAGAACATGTACAATAGGTAGGTACGGAATAAATTAATTTTACCCGCGAACTTAAGTATGTGCGTAGAATACACGAATTTCTCGTATATCCAATGGTAACACGAGGCATTTCTTTTAAAATTAGAGCGTAAATCGTACTTCGCTTTAATAAATTGGTCGAGAACCCCAATTTCTGCCTTCAGTGTTGAAAACTTTGTTAGCGTGCCTTTGAAACGCTGAGACAGATATTGTTATGAATTTATATCTTAACATCAAATTATCCGAAATGTTTTAAAGAAAATTTGTCATTCGACGCTGAGTTTTTAAAAATGGAAAAATGTGGAAACTGAATTGGATTCCGCATACATATACGTGTGTTGTGTATGAAAGTTAGCGTTCAACAGTATGGAACATGTGTGTATAGGATAGACGGACGTAGGTCTGGAGACTGTCTCATTCAAAATATAGCTGGGGAGCGCGAGCCGAATATGAAACAAGGTAGCGTCGGAAAAAAACATTTAACTTTTCATATTCTGTTCAGAAATAAACTTTTAAACGTTATTATTTACGTAGATTACTACAAAATTTGATATTATCGAAATGTGTATAAGGACATAAGTGTCAGTGCATTTTTTGTTTATTGACTATGAAACGTTTAACTAGAAACTACAATGTAAAATGCATATTAGCTGAAGCGAGGCAGAATATTTAATTAGACGTATATCTGCTTTAAGCCGGCACGCTATTCATAGGTACCTATGTTTATATTTATAGTGATAATTTGCCCTTTAAAATCCGCCTCGGTATACAGCGGTATGAAATAAGGCAATGAATATTAAATTAAATGTCATACGTTGCAGACGGTGTTTGTGAAAGGGCAGACGTGTTCGATATTAGCTGTCGTTGGGAATGCCTCACAGTGCTGCATTCGCCTGTCGACGCCACGTAAATGGCCGATATTGTTCGTATTTTACGTAGTTTTAGGTGAGCACTTAAGATATTTCGTAGCTATAACACCGTAAGTCTGTTACGAAAGGGCTTTAGCCTTTTTTGTTTCTATAAAATTGATGATAAATATTATTTTTAAACATGCGATGTCGCAAGAAAGTTCCAAGTATAAAAAATTACTACGGCGTAGCGCGCGCATGTAAAAATATTGTATTATTATCATATATATTTTCCATATTTCTTGGCATAATAAAATGGCAGAATTATCTGTTTACAGACAGTGACAAACGCTGGTTTTAATAGAGGAATAGTTTACAAAAACTTGATAGTTAAGACAGGTTTGAACGCCTACGTGGAGGTTGAATAAAAATACGTGGGTTGAATTATGTGCCTACATTTTACATAAGTTTTATTGTCAAGTGGACTATATTTCCGCTTTAAAACATTGTTTATACATTTATGTATATTGGAAGGTTTCAATGAACACAAACATTTTGACCACCACGATTCTCTGAGTTACCTAAATATTTTTATTTTAAGAAGAAGAAACTTATAATTTTATGGGTGTAGGTACCTACATACCAACCAAAGTTTTTTTTTCAGTATATGAATTTCATAAATAAATATTTAATTAATATTAGGTATGTAGTATTGCAACCAGCAGAATTTTAACTTATTATTTAACTACTAGCGGCCCGTCCCGGCTTCGCACGGGTGGACATTTTTCCCGTTTCTGCAACATTTTTCATTTATGCTCCGCTCCTATTGGTCGTAGCGTGATATTATATAACCTATAACCTTTCTCGATAAATGGACTATCAAACACAAAAATATTTTTTCAATTCCAACCAGTAGTTCCTGAGATTAGCGCGTTCAAACAAACAAACTCTTCAGCTTTATAATATTAGTATAGATTGCTAGTAGCGCGTTTGAAGCATTTAAACAACACCTTCCTTATTAATAGTTGGGGTTGAAATAACATTCATTAGTGACGGACTGGTAAGTTTCACTCAACCTAATCATTATTATATTTGGTTATTATCCTGTAAATATTCTGAATGTGAAACTCCTCCCTCTACATAATAAAATACCCTTCACCAAAGTAACTCACGATATAAGGATTTTCTCACAGCTACCAAGTCTTGCAGGTGGATTAGTGGTTCTATTATGCTATTAATATGTGGTTGGATGCTGGCCGTATATCTGATTATAATCCCTAAGCTGCTCTTACAAAATCTTCTGAATATATTGGAGAAATCTATTTATAAGTCAGACCACACGATAGTTGGAATATGCATATTATCCTGTTTTAATTTGTATTCAAAAATAATTTTCTTATTTGTATGACAGATAAAACTGAATAGGATTTTTTTTTCTTAAACAATATGTAACTGCCTCATTGGGTTAGTGGCGGCCAGCGCGACTGCTGATCGTGAGGTCCTGAGTTTGATCCTCAGGTCGGGCAAAGTGTTATTGGGTTTTTTCGAGTGAAATTCCTCAGTAACAGCACGAAGTTTGGATTTGTGCCCAGTTGGTGGCAATAAGCTTGCCCCCTATTACATGGGACTTAAACATAACGGCGAAATGAGGGTGATAGTATGTTTATGTTGTGTTAAATTATTATGTGTTTGCAGAATACAAAAAATTATATCTACAAGTACGAACTTTTTTGTAGGCAGTACAATACCTACTCGGCGATGGGTGGTACAGATAACAACTATCAACACAAATTGTAACCCCTTGTTCCATTCGCCAAATTGGGTGCATTTCTACGCGAAATTTTAACACGATACCATTGTAAGCAGGCAGCCCCATTGTATTAGCATTTATTCAGCCATTTTGTTACTCGACTGTGAAATAAAGCGGAAATAAATCCCGTTACCAAAATACTCAAACAAATATAAAACACCTAATAATTTTCGTCAAAATTGTCTAAAATTCCAAAAGAAAGATACTGACAAAAAAATCTCATTTGCATTACTTTATGGAACTAGATAACGATAAAATGTCATCTGTTAAGCGAAGATTCTCTTTCAAATGTACATTAATGTCCAAATAGTCCACAAAACACATAAAACTCACACATGGCACAGAATATGAACGGATTGACGAATTATAAATACACAGCTGACAAAGTCAAGGATCGTAGGCTCAGTATTATCAGCGCCGAGGGAGGCGATGAACATATCACCTACAGTGGCGATAAAAATTAAACTTTAGTAGCAATAAAATAAAGTTTAATTTACGATGTGATATTGTTACAGTTAAGTTTTTTATAAGTGGTAGCGTGTTAGTAAGTAGCCAGTCCGCAGCACGGGCTGATGACAGCGCGACCACAACAATCGGTACGAAGAATAATCGCTACACGTTTTATAGGTCGTAATTGTTGTCATAAAATGGTAACAAAAGTTGTTTTTACGTTCGGCACGAGAGGCGTGTTTATCATCCCGTAGTAACGATACAGAATTACTCAATGATTATGGTGGGAAACCAACGCTTTTATAGCATTTTAATTGTTTTAGTCGATTTTTAGGTGTTTCTCACACGATTATTTGTGGTAGATCAGTTGCGGAACTTTATCTGTACTATTCTTTTCGCGGGATATGATAATGCAAAGATATAAAGTTACCGTGCATGGCAATCTTTATATCGAGAAATAAGAAACGTTTTTTAAGCTGGCGAAGCGACCGTAGATGGGTAGATGCCCAAATTATGTTATTGAGCTAAATTAACCAATGCATTTTAATTTAACATGCCATATATGTGCTGTACCTATATAGACGAAATAATACCCAGAACGAATGGAGAGAATATATTAAAATATTTAATTAGGGTTCAGGCGCAACTGGCTTCGCGGGACGTCCCATCTGTTCGGGGATTTAACAATGCAGCATTTCTTTGAAGGAATCGCGGCTCGCATAAAATCATTCTAATCAAAATTCTGATATTGTGTGTTCCGCGTACTTCTTGACTACGATTACTATAGGTATTAAGTTGAATAATGAATTCGATTTGAGCGTGACTTCAAAAGATAATGGGCTCATACGTGCAGGGAACGACCGAGACGGGCGTTGGTTATGTAGGCAACGAGCTCCATGTTTATTTAGTAACACATGGTAAGGGATATTTTCCGATTTGTAGGCGTAGTTCGACGTCCGTCCTCGGGCGCCAACTGACTCACCGACTACGGCCGATTGTTCGACACTAAACGTCGATGGAATCGGTAACTCAAGCATTTTACGGCCGACTTAAATAATATATGGGGCGTTGCGTAATTTTCCTTTAGTTTCGCCTTATGCGAATGTTAGTGCAAATATTGGCTTTGGGCGTGGTTCCGGAGCGTTATTCAATATTGTTATAGTTGCGCACATCCGTAAATAAGAATAGTGCTAAAGGCAGGCGCCATGCGCCACCGACGTTAACGTCGCTCTCATTAAACGAGTGTTGTACGACACTGAACGTAAATATTTTTGGTCGTTAATCCAAAGACTGCTCGGACGCGATTTGGCATTTTTTTACACTATAAACAATTCCCAGCGCTCGTTAACAAGAAAGATGAGCTCTAACACTTCGGTTTATGGACAGTAAAGTCGTCGGCACGCGTGTGTTTGCACGACATTTGCTACTTGATAAATTCAGTTTCACCGTAGTTAAGCTGGGTGGAAGAAAATCGGTGATCGTGATCGGGCTCTAGAAATAAATTGCTCCCTTGAGCAGGTGGTGGTAGAAATTAGGAAGCCCGAGATGAATGCGTTTTTTAACTTGTGTATAATTAGATTAATGAAATTTTGATGTAGAGATAAGGTTGTGTCGTTTTCTCACTTACTATATCTATTAAATTATTATGGATTAGCATTAAGGAATCGTATCAGAAACGAGTATGGCCAGTTGAAATTTCGATTGATCAAATAAAATGTGCGAGGTTAAAGACCGTTCGGGAGCACGTCGGTGCGAAGCTAAGTGTAACAATCCTATCGATGCATTCGAGTCAGTGACCTCACGACGTTCAGCGTGCCGCTCTAATATATATTTGTTTGTCATATTTCACTGAAATCATTTACAAATCTCCGATAAAAATCTCTAAAATACATACAAAATAATAATAATTTTTCTTATTCCTAAATTCCTACTATGCCTCTTTAATTTCATTCGAAACGATTTTATTTCATATCTCTACTACGTAATTCTATTTTGAGTCTAATTTCATTAGAATTGGTCTGACAGTTACGAGCATCGGGAGCGTTAATTGTAGGCACAGTTATTTTTCATTAAAATCTACTTAAGCGAACGGAATCGTCTGCGCAGATCTATTAAAATCTCTATAGAATAATGCAAAACTTAATTCAACTCACGCTTTTTAAAAATAGAACCAGAGTTTGCTCATGCACTTGCATTCAAATCACAATATCGATTCTCGATCGGTAGGTCTACTAGCCTATTTCCTAAAAACTTTTCCTATCGACGCATTCAATCGAGTTTTTGTATCGAATATAATATCCGTATGTCGAATATATCGAGAACTAACATCGGAGCGGTGAGCAGGTAGGGAGTCAGATAGCTTGGTTTATAAATAGGTAAAGAGCGTAAATAGAAGCGGTTGTATCGGCTTTGAGCCGCTACCAATCGATACGTGATATCGTTGTGATATTACGTCATAAACCCCTCCAGTTTCCACCCGAAAAGAAACCTTACGTGCAAAAATTCAAGGTACATTTTCGATTGGAGATTTTAATCCGTATTTACTTTATACCTACACATGTTATAGACGGAAACACACACATGACTATAGAGATAGGTGTGCATGGATAGTTAAAAGTTAAATACCAACATGTTTTCATGTTGTTGGATCTTTTCTTAATCAAACTAATGGAAATTGCCAGGTTTAAGAGTCAGTAAGTAATTTCTTTAGTTATAGTGCATTCTTTATTGAGTTTAATGGAAGATGGAGGTAGTTTTGTACGTAACCAAACGAACTGTTATTTCGTTAATATTACGATTTGATAGAG
This sequence comes from Amphipyra berbera, assembly GCA_910594945.2. Taxonomy (NCBI): domain Eukaryota; kingdom Metazoa; phylum Arthropoda; class Insecta; order Lepidoptera; family Noctuidae; genus Amphipyra; species Amphipyra berbera. The sequence continues at coordinate 20,071,173 of OU343128.1, forward strand.
CATTCATTTTTGTGGTCTAATAATGTAGTGCTACTGGAAAGTATATTGATTGAAAAGAATTAATCAAATATAACAGGTGTAAATTAGATGGGGTAGGCAGTTCAAATCCATCAATATAAACTAAGATATTTGAGCCGAAATTTCCCGGAATTTTCGCTCACAGCTGTCAGCAGTTAGGTCCTTTGTAATGACGTCATAAGCGACACGGACTAAATCTTATCTCGTTATATCTGTTTGATATCTTTGACTGAGGGTAGGAACAATATGTTGGCAATCTTTACTTTCCTTCTTGGTATTACCTACTGAATGTTTGCGCTCACTGAGGCGTGGGGCTGTTGTTACGTCTAAGCGACGTAGTTCACGACAAATATACGTACAAATTTACCTTATAAAGGTAAGCCTTGCCAACTCATTTTCCGTGGAGGTATTGGACGGAAAATATTAAGTTTTATCTCCTCTTTCATGTGTAGGTAGGTACTTTGTAATAGGATTTATTAAAATTTCTTGATTTACACACAATATATTTAAATACCATTTATTATTGTATTAAAATTTTATTTTTAAATTATAATTGCTATCGGCAAAAACTGGTGTAAACTATTTAGGTAGAGCACTTAAAATCATGTTTCGTGACGTCGATATCCATTAACGCAATAAAATAAATAATAAATTGACAGCTCATGGCTATCTGCATAGGCATCCTAATCTGCGATATATAATAATATATTAATTTCAACCGTAAAGTTATGACGTGATGATGAAAAAAATATTAATAAGAATTAATAAGTTTGATAGTTTTAGATTAGATACCCGCCGCGTATACTTTAGTTATGTGTTCAGTAGAAATACCACTGGCGTTGGCTCCAGGGTCGTTACGACCGAAGTTTGAACGAACGGGTACGTTCTCTTAAATAAAATCTTAAAACTTTTATCTTTTACTTTGATAACGCACCTATTCCAAGGCGGAACTTCTATTACATTTGCCGTTCCACGATGCTTTGTGAGAAAAATGTAAAAAGATTCAAGGAGATCCGATAGCGGAGTTTGTCTTTTCAATATAAAAGACGGGTAGCCTACCTTTTTTTCTTTTCCTACTAAAGTTTTTGATACGCATTAGGTACCTACTACTCGTAAAACTGAAGTGTTTAATTTAATAACGCAATTAAACCACTATTATGAACAAACATTATCATTGACATAGATAACATTAATAAATGATAACGTCAATCTAGAATATAATAATATAACATTAAACAAAAGATAATAATTTTAGTACTTAACACTTTAAAGAACATAAAAATCGTCACGTGCCAAATATTTAGATTCGATATTGTTTTTTGACCAAAATTCGAGGGTCTTTTTACTGCTCAGCTAAAAGTTTCCACTATAATAATAATTAACTAAACGATGCGGTATCAGAAGTAGAGACCAATTTGATTCGATATCGTGGGGAAAAAAATGTGCACGGGACTTACAATTTTTTTACGATCGAATTTTTATAGCATTTTTATGTTTTTCCAATTGCTTTCGGTTGACACTCCGATCCGTGTAAATTCTAGCAAAATATGTGTGTGAAGAATCCGAAGCTATTAAAATGTAAATTGGATGTTAAATTTACTATATTATGTATAATAATGACGACTGTAGGCTTTGACCGCATGAGGTAACTGATATACCATGACCACCGCTTTAATCCGTCCATAACTATTGATGTATATGACTTTGAATACTGAGGATTGAAAGGAATATAACTTGGATCTTCCTTACAATTAATTAACACTAGAAATAAATTGTAGCAACAAATAATAAAACTAATAATAAGGCTACAGAAAAGCGAACATTCACAACATTATTTAAAGCTTATGTATGAATAGTTGGGTGTAGTCTTGTGAAGAGTCCAAAATAAACACTTGATCTGCTTTGTATTCATAAACAAAGCTACATCCGCGATAATCACAAGGAAATCAGCCATAATGACAGAGAAAATATGAGCGTTTCCTTATTGAAGATTACAGCAGCAAAAATGTAGATTAAGCTCACTGAATTTAGGTATTCAAGGAACAACGTCCCGGCGAAGGGACGGATTTAGGCGAAATTAAATCATTACGAACATCTGCGTTCCTGGAGCTAAGTATCAAAACGACGCCAATAGGTACGCACGGATTATAATACCCACCCTCTCTTTAATCCCCAGTTTTTAATTCAGCGTACCTACATGGTGTATATTTTAATATTTACCTGGCAAACACACCAATATTTCATGTAAATCTGAGCCTCCAAACTGATTAAACTCTCGAGGGGGCTAATTCATTACGAACATGTATAATCGAAAGATTAGATACACATGTCGACGTTACTTTTGCTTAATATTTATTACACCCCACATTTTTCCCGACCCCGGAGATTTTTCTTAAAAATATTTATCCAATATACACAATCAGTGCCGCCTCATCACTTATGAAAAATCGTTTCTCTTCAGAGAGTCCTCTATAAAAAGCTCATTCCAAATTAAAATTAAGGTCTAGCGTAACTAAAGAAAAGAATCTTATATTTTATCAAATAATTGCAATCTGAAATGTACTCTAACGTGATGTGTTTAGGAGAATTTTCGCTCGTACTATGAAGCATTTACGACCTATTTTGAATTGTCTGTTGTCAAAATAACTGGTTGTTTTTCAAGATCCATTTGTGTGGTGCCCCACACTAGCTTTGAATTATAGATGTTAAAAGAACAACAAAACATGTCGATATTTTAGTCACGTTAGATAAAGTGTTAATAATATAAAACCAGCGCCGAACGGGTATTTACGAAATGATTCTCTACAATATGAGATTTTTTAATGCAAGCCAAATGCACACGGCTTTAAATAATGCTTTAAAAATCATATTTGTTAAGATGGTCATACATGGAAATAATTATGTAGATAGGTAAGTAGTCAAATACTAATCCGGCATCAAACAGTTCACGGTTATCAGTGTAAATGTAGAAAAATCACTAAAAAGTAAGATATATAGTTGACTAATTAGATAAATATTATATTTAATACTCTTTATCTGTAGATCGTACGGTCAAGAGAGTGCGTTCAGTTGTCTATGTAGTGGAGTCATTACGGCTTCACTATACGCTTACATATACTGGTCAGAGTATATAACACACCTCCATCGAGCGAGTCCATTAACATCAAGCGTTATTGAGGCCGTATCTCGAACCCCGAGCCACTCCGATAGCCCCACGTTCCATTAAAAGAAACCATAAAATTACATTATTATGTGTTAATAATTTCAAGTGAAAGAACGCCTTTTCGAGTTTCCTTCGTGACAAATTAAAAATTCATATTCATTCCGTACTGTAAATCTTTCATATACGTCGTACAATTAAAGATTTAGTGTTGGGATATCGAGATGCGAAATTGAGTTTCGCCTTATCGAGTGTGAAAATGCTACTTCGCCAGTAGCTTAATCTTGTGTTCGCGTGCAGTCCATTTCGTCATACTACGCTTTGGAAATAAAAAGCTGTTTCACGGTTTGTTTTTTAGGTTTTCGAAACGGCTTTTATAATCTGATCATATGTTAACATGAGAGTCTTCTTTAATTCCATAACGATTTTAATTTCGATTGTAAAATTTAAGTATCTGTTATTTTTCGTGAAAGCCTCGATACTGAGGTCACGTTTCATCACATACCTACAGTATAAACATACCTTTCGAATCGGGGTGCACCTAGATAAATATAGCTATAGTATAACCCTAATAGTTGCTCCACGATTCAGATAAAAAATATGTTTCGAGGCGGAAGGCCGATGTAAATTTAGTCGGCGTATCTACCTGTGAAAGCCGAAAGGCGTTTACTTGGGATGTCTCATAAAATTAGTATCTAACTGCTTTGCGTATTATCAGACCTGTTTTGAGGCGAACCGAACTCACATGAAGCGCGTAGGTATCTTAACAGATTAAGATTACATTTGACACGTTATCAACGTAGGTAAAAATACTCTGAATGCAAATAAACCACCTCCTTTTTTGTAAAATATAGTCGTGATAATTTTTGCGTCGGCTCATTACCTACCGCCGGTTCCCTATCGGATTATTTTAATTTAAACATTTTCTGCTCAAATTATAATATTAACCGTTTTAAATAAGCTATCTTTGCAGTGAAGCGAGTAACTTAATTCTTTTTTAATTTTGTTCGATGGGGCAAAAACCTCGTTAAGGTACATGGTGTGTTTGTTTGATTTAAAAGGACAAGTTTATTAGAAGAAACTTATTATGGAACGTGGCATGAACGTGATACTTCGGAAGCCAATAAGAAAACAAATATATTACACAAACAATCATTAATCTCTAGAATGTTTTAGCGAATCCTAAACATAACTTCATAAGACTTCCCTAGTTATTTTTGAAACGAGACCAATTCTCTAGAATAAAATATAATAACAAAACATAAACTATCTGTTAGCGAACTAAACAAGTCTCAACGAAAACACGCATAAGAAATAAGTAAAAAGTTGCCAAATAACTCCATCAGTACCAGATCACTGATGTTCGAAACTCGACAACTCATTCAAAAAGCATAGCACTTAATCCAATTAAGTAATTGGTGGCTACCGGTGTATTATCCTCAATGCTTATGGTGGCTAACGGGACGTGTAGGTACATTAAAGATAATATCGCGTCTGCGAAATCGATACGCATTGCTCCCTAACCTACCCTGGGCGGCGTGTAAGTTATGTCGGCGAGGCCAGTGTTTGTCCGCCAATCAAGTGTCGTATTTTACTGCTACAAGCCGACACTAACTTACCACAACGGGCACTGCCTCTCGGTTAATGAGACAGCATCGTTTTAGTGTCAAACATTACGCGGTACAGGAATAAAGGTACCGTTTAATAGAATTAATGAAGTATTGATAAATTGAATGAGTTAAGGTGATGATTGTACTGTGTATGTACTGTTCGGAGAAAAAGAATTTGTGTAGGTATGCATTTCCTTTGTGAGATATTTTGTGTTTCAATAAATTTGAATACATTTTCAATTTCAGATTGCTTCAAGGATTATGTTGATGTGTATTATAAAATTCTTCTAGACAGCTATACCTATGGTTGATGAATAATATGAAGGTGCTAAGATTTTTGCATTATTAAAATTTTGAAACAGTGATGTTCTTATTCATTAGAGTCTTAATATTGATTTTATTTTATTTAAACTAACACGTTTTAAAAACACTTTTGCGAAATATATTTCGTAGAAACCCGTATACCTAACGTATGTAGATACTAATCAGAATGATTTATTCGTATCTATTCAGCTAATAGAATTGCCTCTCCAACACTCCACAGCCACCTAATCAACGTCTCACAAATTTGTGAACCGCGCTACACTTGAAATAAATAGAATCTATATCGCATTATGTTCCGTAGGTATTATTGCATTAAATCAATTGAAACATTTCAGTGTTATTAAACGATAATATGAAACGGCGCCCGACAATAAGAAATTATACTGTTGATGTCATAAATATACTCAAGAAATGTCATAACATTTGTTACATTGAATTACGGGCGATTTCTCTTAAGTCTGATTGGTATATTATTATGAACGTTGTAAAAATAAATATTCAATTACACACTTGTATATCTAATGGAATAAATAATATACATTTGATACCCAACTACGTTTGGTCAATAGAGAATGGCTTCTATTCTGATAATAGATGTTTATTCCGCAAGAATGTATTTAATGCCTACATCTAGTCTGTGGTAATGAGTTCAGAAGTTTCTCTTGTTAACAACTTACGTGTACCTCCACAAAACAGGGTTGCTTATACGGATGTAGACACAAAGGTACAAGGTCCTGTCTTAATATATTGTATGGCCCATAACGAAGGTACTACGAGACATGTACAGGCAAAACAAACTATAAATTCAATATAATGTCATCGACTAAGTAAAATACACCTACAATGTCTTGTTCGGGTACAATGTCATACAAAAAGGACTATGTTTTTAGTCTGGTTATCGGTATAACGAACAAAAAAACCTAAAAGAATTTTCAGTGAGAAAATAAATGCATAGAAAAATTCTTTCTTGTTATAGGAAAGGCTGGGAGAGGGCGAGCGTACGTCGCGTCTCCTACATATTTTATTGAACATTGACGAGGCACAAGCGACGAGGCTGCGAGATAGATCCGACGATAGATAAGTTATTAGGTAATGTAAGTGGGTTTATAATGTAGTTGATGGACTGTTATTATGTTTTAATTGGATTGTTGACGCATACATTAATATAGAACTTTGACTTCGAATGCGTCTGAGCTTATCTAAAGTTGAAAAATAATAAAGTGTAGATGATAACAGCATTTATCAGTTTATTTTCGATTTATTTAAAATGTCGAATCTAATCATACTAAAAATCTACTGCTCATGTTACCACTACGTAAATCTTGAAGCTCCTTCTTCTATTTAATGCTTCTAAGCATTATCAAAATTAAATCTTTTATATTTAGGTGACAAGTTTTTAAAATATTAATCTTTAAAAAAAGGAAAAGATTTTTTTTTAAGTTTAATTCTTTTACAGAGTTGTTAATACAGTTATAGATATTTCGACATAAATATCTTCTGATCTTATTACAGAAGCCATCGATTGTCTGATTCATAATAAATCATTCCAAGATACCACGTAACTCTCGACCTTCACCATAAAAACCAAACCTTCCGTATATAAACTTCAAAGAAAACACAACCAAAATGGCTCATCAATCATTTCATGGCATCATACATCAATCAACGACAAATAAAACACGACGTAAAACCCGATACTCATCTTGCGACACATCCGCTGTTCACTTCTCGTGTGCCACGCACCTACTTTATGTCGTATCAGTCCGTGCGGTATTCCCTAACTGCACTTCAGCTCCTGAACTGACGTATACACAAGTATACAATATATATATAAATATATACGTGGCTATAGCACGCACCTACTCGCATTCACGACACGTAACTTATGTTTTAGAAGAATTTTTCTTGCGCTGTAAGTGTAAGTATAGGTAACAAAGTACATAAGAGTAGGTCCTACTCTGTTTTGATTCTTTAAAAAGGTTGGTAAGTTATTATTTGGTTATTTATTAAGGGTGTTTATTTTTTTACATAGTAAAGTCATTGTCCAAGATGGTTTTATAAAACAACTAGCGACCCGCCCCGGCTTCGCACGGGTGCAATGTAGATACTAATGTGGGGCTTATAAACCTTCCTCTTGAATCACTATCTGTTACTGAAAACTGCATTAAAATCCGTTGCGTAGTGTAAAAGATCTAAGTGTACAGACAGCAGGAGCGACTTTGATTTAGGTATACTATATTGAGAATAACAGCTTAGAAAACTTCAAAAAAGTCTATTATTGGTGCAATAATTAATTATTCAATGGAAATTAGTCATCACTATAAGAAAACATAAAAAGTAATGTATTTCATACACGTGTCTGTCTGTATTGTTTATCTAATAGGTAGCGATTAGATAGGCGAATTAAGTATACAACGATTTTTCTAGCAACAATACCTATAGATTAAGCTCTATATTTCCTATTTCCTATCTACGTGGTTTTCGTAGACGTAGATATTTCCCTTTGATTCCTCAAATTGGGTTGGCACCTATGGGAATTTGATGAGGTTAGTCGAAGGTTTGTGTGGTCAAGATCTACGTTGATAAGACCCTCATTTAAGTTGGGTAAATAGTTGATACGGGTTCAGATAGTAGGTACCTACACTTTCTACCTACCTTTGTGTTTGTATGGGAAAGGTGTTTGAATGGATAAATATACGTAGGTGAAAGCAGTGTTAGTCAAATATTTGTATATTATTGTAGTGGTCTATTCAATAATAAAATCGAATTAGAATAACTAAATTGTATAGAACGGAAAATAATTTAATTGTTAATAGTTAGATACCTACTAGTGACTCTTAAGATTTCAAAAAAAGATTATATTATAGTAAATAAAGCGTTTCTAAAAGTTTTAAAAACAAATTGTCTTAAGCCTCTACTCACAAAATCTCATTAAAATAATGATATATGGGTAAATCATAACATAACATCACGCCTGTATTCCCCGAAGGGTTGGGCAGAGGTGTATAGTAACGCCCTCATTTCGCCGTTATGTTTAAGTCCCATGTAACAGAGGGCGAGCATATTGCCATCAACCGGGCACAAATCCAAACTCCGGGCTGTTACTAAGAAATTCCACACGGAATAACCCAATAACACTTTGCCCAACCTTGGGATCGAACCCAGGGCCTCACGATCAGCAGTCGCGCTTGTCACCACTAGATCAACGAGGCAGTAAACCATTTTGGTTTTTATAATAGTTATACAAGGTTAGTCGGAAAGGGGGTACTAAGCCGCGGGCCGCTTAATATATCACTGATGATTGTTTTAAAGAAAGTGTTAAAATTTCAAAATTCATAATAAATATTTCCATGCAAATTACTTTTACTTCAGTTTTTTTAAAAATTCTTTATCCCTGCTTTAGTTACGAATTCAGAAAATGGAGCTTCTAATTTGTGACCCCAAATATGACTTAAAATGAAAACACAGCTGATCATAGTTGAGGATAGATAGAGTTTAGCGTATTTTTTATGAAATCTTTGAACAGCTAATTCTCTTAAACTAATGACTCTTGGGGAAAGTTATAGAACAAAACTTATCCATTATTGTGGGTACTTTAACACCCTTTCGGCTTAGTGGGTACCTTTCCGACTAACCTTGTAGATAACATGAACAATCATTTGATACTTATTGCAGCACTATTCAATACCTAACTCCCATAACTTGATATGCAGGCTACACCCCTGCCTATCAAGTTATGGTTCGCATAAAAATTAAGGACTTAAAATAAATTGACATAGGTTAAATATGTATTTTTTTAAATATATGCTGTCTCCATTCACTTCAAAACAAGCACAGAAAATGCTTATTTACATAGATTATACTTATTGGATCTAGTTTTCTCCCGGTCGACCTATCCGAGTGTTGTCAAATATTTTAAAGGGAAGGACATAATATACATTGTTTATATAGCTGAAATACTTGTTTAATTCAACAGCAAGGCGTTGTTTTAATAAAATAAATAAGAATTTTAATTACACCGTGCTCGGTACGAACAGCGCACGAGTTTGTGTTTAAAAATAAAATAATATGTTTAATTAGGGTTTCGTAGGTATAATGTTTTTTACGGCTTAATGCTGAATTTATCAAGTAATGAATTCAGGAATAATTAAAAGGGTAAGATATACACAGAATGGTGTACGCGTATGTGTTGGGGTCAGGTTACATTATCTGTAAACTTGTAACTTTATTGTCTTTATGAGCAAGCTCGACGATGCGTTTTTTTAGAAAACGATAACTGCTTATAAATTACTTCTACAGACTATTCGATTAAAACTTAGTAATCGATAAACATAACATCACGCCTGGATTCTCCAAAAGGTTGTGCAGAGGTGTATAGGTAGTAACACCCTCATTTCGCCGTTATGTTTAAGTCCCATGTAATAGGGGGCGAGCCTTTTGCCATCAACCGGGTACAAATCCAAACTCCGGACTTCCACACGGTAAAACCCAATAATGCTTTGCCTGACTTGGGGATCGAACCCAGGACCTCACGATCAGCAGTCGCGCTTGCCACAACTAGACCAATGAGGCAGTTAATAATTGATAAATAATACTTATAAAAATTACAGGTACCTACCTACCTTTAAACATTCCTATATGTTTATAAGGTCATTGTAGTAACAATATCCTTTAAGCGTAAGCTTTAATGTGGTTAATAACATGTTATGTATGCTATTATCTTCACCGTTAATGCAATAAGGCAGATGTTTATTTTAACTATCATTTTGTACGCATAAAAGCGCGTTTTATGGAATGTGTTCTTTTTACAAAATAATAACACATTTTAAAAAAATATTCTTTTTTTTCATCCGAATATCGCTTCAATTCTGAACCGATGTCCGAGAATGATATCAAACCTCATTTACTTGTATTTCCTCCTTAATAAAAGCTTGTTTTTCTTTCTTTTAGGAAGACTACATAATGGATCGCATACAGCCTGCACAAGACGCCCGCTAACCCTGCTCCGGACCAAATTACAATAAATTCTCTTTTATTTTCATTGCAAATGTACCAATCCACAATATTTTCATAATTTTATAGTAGGCTTGAGACCATGCCAACTCATAGTTATCTCGCTCCTAAAACACAGCCGCTATCGAGCCTCATAAAATTATGTAGAGTGGGCGTAGAGTCGCCACCCGTCCCTAATTTTGTGGGATATCCAAACTTTGCCGCATTGCCACACTGGAATAATGCATTCCGGAAGACCGCTAACCGATTTGAAGTCCCTTGGTGTGGTCACGAGGTTGGGATAAGTGTCATTGGACCTAAATTTTAGAAGATTCTTAGTTTTATTTCAAGGTTGAAACTGCGACTCTATAATTTCATATTAGTAATGTATTATTTTACATAAAAATAATATCACGTCTGCATTCCCCGGAAGTTTGGCAGAGGGGTATATTAACACCCTCATTTCGACGTTGTGGTTTTAGTCCCATGTATAATTTCATATTAATAATGTATTATTTTACATAAACATTACATCACGCCTACATTCCCTGCAGGGTTGGGCAGAGATGTATAGTAACACCCTCATTTATACGTTGTTTTAAGTCTTATGTAATAGGGTGCCAGCCGATTGCCATCAACCGGGCATAAATCCAAACTCCGGGCTGCTACCGAGGAATTTCACACGAAAAACCCAATAACACTTTGCTCAAACTTGGAATCGAACCCAGGACCTCACGATCAGCAGTCGCGCTTGCCACCACTAGACCAACGAAGCAGTTGAATGTTATGTATTTTATTTTAACTATGGCGAACTTTCATATAAGTTCGTTTAAGAAGGAAGTAATTAATAAAAATCTTAGCCAGTTTTTTTTTAATCCTTTACGTATCTACTGAGCCTGCAAATCGCACATTTCCACTCCAACTAATTTTATGTAAATGTATGTGAGGAAACACGGAACGATAACGATTGCATGGCTTCCTGCGTCAGGTCATAAAATAGATACATTCAAAGAATTCAATCCTAATAAAATTCCTCGCTAAATAATAACTGTATTACAAAATAAAGAACACCAGATTCATTTTTTAATGGTCGTTCTTATAATTTATAGACTTTCGCCTCGTTTTTTGGGGATTTGTCTCAATATATTATAATAGTTGGCAACACTACAAAGCGAGGGACGAGGGAGATGATTTCGAGTTCGCACGGCGTAGTATGATGGGTAGGTACAATTAAAATGCTATTAGTACACATCTAGTTAACTTTGATGTATAATTAAACATTTTTTGTAACTAAATGTACTTTTTAATGTTACATTTTGTAGTTAGCATGTATAAGGCATAAAAAATGTGTTTAGTGTTGAATAAAGTTTAGTTTTTCCGGTTGTTTTATTATTTTAGCCACAACTTGTTCCTGTAGTTAATTTTAATTAAACAACACTTGTTAATGAAGGCTTATTAAATGCTTTAAACATTTTTATTCAGTGAAAATTAAGAAAAAAATATGTTCCAATTTTTGAGCTTTTCTTGGGAACGTCTAATTGCTTGTATGATGCAAAGTATTTCCTAGTATAAAAATGTAAGGTTAATATATTTAAATCGACGTTAAGACTTGTACCAAATTAATGTAAGTATGTAAATAAATACCAATAAACTCGCACCAAGGCAGGTAGGTATGAAAAAAAGAATATTCAGTAGGTGCCTACCTATACAGGGTGTAAACTAAATCGTGTAATTCCTTCAAACCTCGTGATGTCCTACAGCTGACATAGATTAACCGTGAAGGAGAGAATTTTAGATTCAATAAAAAAAAATTACAAGAAGTAAACATTTTTTCTTAAAGTGAGGCATTTTACCGCCCCGAGTTAGATGAACGCGCGGCGAGTGATAGCCACGCAATTCGCTCGACGCGCTAAAATGCCTCACGTTAAGAACATATGTTTATTTCTTGTAAATTTTTTTTATTGAATCCAAAATTCTCCCGTGCAGGTTTAATCTATGTCAGCAGTAGGTACCTACATCACGAGGTTTTAAGGAATTACATGATTTCGTTTACACCCTGTATACCTACCATTAAATAGGATCAAAGACATAGAGTGTCAAAATACCACGATAAAGTTAATAAGTAATAGTTAAGCAAGAACATACATGATAATAAGTAGATCAATGCCTATATACCAACTTATTTACTGTTTCAATGGTAGAGCAATATTCGAAACTCGACAAAATCGGAGTTTAAATTGTTCGTTTTACGATTATTGCGTACTACGATGGTAGGTATCTTTTGAATACAAATTTGCGACTGGGATATACACGCGAACCACGATATCACAACTTTCACGAGCAAATACAAACCCTAACTTTTGTTGCACAGAGTTGAATTTTGAATAAAGTTTTTAAAATTAAAACACACTTATTACATACATAGGGCCGAGTTTACATGATAGTACAGTCGGTAATATTTTAAGAGCAATATTGTCAATTTCTGTTGATGTTGTGCATAGTGCTTACATTGGTGGGTTTATGCCTATAGATACAAAACATCACGTGTTATGCCGTCCGTGATAAGCTCCATTTTGTTATTGTTTGTGTTTACATGACAGCGAAAAAATTTGAATCGTGGAACAGAGGCACGAGAGATATGGACTAGCTACGTAGGTATAATATTGTAGAGCAGGGGTTCCTAAACTTTAAAGATAACGGAACACCAACCAAATACCTACCTTTTATTTTATGGAACCCCAGTATTAAATAGATAGTGATATTAGATAGTGGTATTATTTAATAGCAAATAATAAATAATTTTGGCGGAACCCTGATGACCATTCTACGGAACCCCTAGGTTCCGCGGAACCCAGTTTGGGAATCCCTGTTGTAGAGAACTTTAAGGAAAAAAATTGTTAGAGAACTTTTGATTAGGCTGCTCGAATTGCTAAGTTAGAAGCCTCAAAGTGTTGAACAAACTTATTTGATTTCAGGTTGTAGAATAATCTACTGATACAGTTTTGGCGGTGGATAGTGAATACAATTAGAAGGACAGTATGGCGAGATCATGAATTGGTATAGGTACTTATTAAATGAGAAATTATTTGTTTATTGTTTAGAGAAAAATTAGGATTATAACTAAAAGAACTGCCTCGTCGGTCTAGTGGTGGCAAACGCGACTGCTGATCGTGAGGTCCTGGGTTCGATCCCCAGGTCGGGTACAGTGTTATTGTATTTTTCCGTGTGGAATTACTCAGTAGCAGCCCGGAGTTTGGATTTGTGCCCCGTTGATGGCAATAGGCTCGCCCCCTATTACATGGGATTTAAACATAACGGCGAAATGAGGGTGTTACTATACGCTTCTGCCCAACCCTTTATGGAATACAGGCGTGATGTTATGTAACTAAAAGAATTAGACTAGATCGTCTTAATGTCTCTGTATGTTATAGGTTAATAGATACATGAAATAAAATAAACTAGGATTGAATAAATGATTAAATTGTTATTATTAAGCACAATAAGATCAGGGTAATAACTAACAGATTTAAGCTAAACCATCCCAATGTCTCTGTAGGTTATAGGTTAATAGAAACTTACGTGAAATAAAATAAACTTGGGTTAAGTACGAAATAACTTCTGTATGGAAAGGAACAAACACTAACCTACTTTTCAAAACTTATATTGAACATAACATAACATCACGCCATGTATTCCCCGAAGGGTACGGCAGAGGTGGTTTAATACTCCCTCGCTTCGCCAGTTATGTTTAAGTCCCATGTAATAGAGGGCGAGCCTATTGCCATTAATTGGATACAAATCCAGATTCCGAGCTGCTACTGAGAAATTCCTAATAGAAAAACCTAATAACACTTTGCCCGACCTGGAGATCGAACTCAGGACTCCATGGTCAGTAGTCGCACCTGCGACCACTAAGCCAACAAGGCAGTCACCTTATATTAAATTCCTGGAATTATGTGAGAAGTAACTTTCTTCTGACACAAACTTAAATTCTAACAAAGTGTTATAGGAAATGACTGCGCAACAAGAATGATAGGAATCTACCAAAACTTTAGTAACACATATGTATCTTAATAAATACGCAATAAAATAATACGACCATGAACTTGATTTTTTATACCTACAGTAATAGCTCCACTCAATGGTACTAGACCCATACAATGTTGCTATAAGCAATCGATTTCGTCATTCGAGATGTAAAAAATCGATTTACCGGACTAGAAGCGAGTATAATCGGATATAGAATCGTTTTTATTACCGATTGACTACCATATTGATGATTGTGTATTGATTTTTATTTTTTGAGTTGCCTCACTAAATATGGTAAGTATGTAGCTAAGAATGGGAGGTTTAAGAGTGGAGGTTGATACCCGTGAGTTACATTAATAGGAATGGTAGTCAAGAACGCTGCAACAACAGGACACCTAGTAGGTAACTACTTATTCAAGGTTAATCGGAAAGGGGGTACTAAGCCGAAAGGGTGTTAAAGTACCCATAATAATAGATAACTTTTGTTCTACGACTTTCCCCAAAACACATTAGTTTAAGAGAAATAGCTGTTCAAAGATTTCATAAAAAATACGCTAAATTCTATCTATCCTCAGCTATGATCAGCTGTGTTAACATTTTAGGTCATATTAGGGGTCACGGATTAGAAGCTCTATCTTCTGAAATCGTAACTAAAGCAGAAATGAAGAATTAAAAAAAAACTAAAGTAAAAATCATTTTGTATGTTTATTTTTGTATCGAATTTTGAAATTTTAATAGGTACTTGCTTTAAAACAGTCATCACTGATACATTAAGTGGCCCGCGGCTTAGTATTCCCTTTCCGACTAACCTTTTATAAGTAAGTCAAAGGAATATTAGGTATCCTAATTATAGTTGATACCTAAGCATGTAAATGTACCTACTATACCTACTGATATTCAGAGGAGTCTGGTGAGACTTGAAGCCTGTTTAAAATAGGTACTTGGAAAAATAATAGTGACTTTACCCTGTGAATTCGATAGAAATGAAAAGATTTCGAATAGGTAATTAAATTATTTAAAATATTCTTAGTAAGTAATCTACATCACAAAATGACTAGATACTGTAAACTTTTTCATGAACTTAATAGTAAGCCTAAACTTTAATGTTTATTCAATGGCTAATAAAAAAGTTTTAATCTGAATTGAATAGCCTTCATTAAATAAGAACAGTTTAAATACTTAAGAATGCTTAAGTATTGTATTGTGATTAGATAATAGATAGAACAGTTTATAGGACCCATGGATAAGTTTTTCTTTCACTTAAGTACCTACCTATCTAGGTAAGTACCAATTTGAATTATTTTTTATTCTATAAAAACACTGTAAGTAGATATCTAATAATATTAATCTACAGACAGTAAAGCCCAAGGACCTATTGAGCTTACCTTTTCACAGTCACAGAATAGAAAGTTTGTCAGTAGAACAATATAACACTCCAAATCTAGGTAGGTACAAAACGCCCACTTTGCACGTGGCGTTCTTCTATATTCAAAGCTACTAACAGGTTTTCTATAATATTAGTTTTTTAGTTGGTAATCACGTACCTATGCAATATTATTTTTTATAATAATGTAAGTAGGTATACCAAACATAGAACATGGGCCTAATAATATCATGTCCCAAACAGTTAAAATACCTGTCTGGGATTAGTTCCTATGTTTACCTCAGAAGGTATCTACTGTAATATTATGTAGGGTTCAATGTATCCCAACACGGATGTATCTTTTTTTGGTTGATTGTAATTAATTTTATTACTATGAGCATTGAATTTATTTTAAAAATTTACAGATAAGCTTATTAGTACGGTTATGGCTAGGTCAGTAAAAATATGACATCAAACTTTAGCATAGGTACCTTCGTACAAAAAACACAATAAATAGTTCTAAGATTGCATTATTAACTTTTTTAATGACACAGATTAAATTAATTGATCACTGGCAGTGGACAAATCAAAACAGAACATGGTGACCAGAATTTCTGGGCTTAGGTACCTACAAAGCACATGGTGAACGGCATGTGAATTTACATGGATTTAAAAGTAATAATTCCCAATATAGGTAGATGGTGTTATAGATTGTTAAAGATTCTATGTAGGTGAAGTTTCTCAATTTTTTGCCAAGTTGTATCAACAAAAAACTTATTAAAAAATGTTGTAAGACAACAATTTTTTCTTACTCTAGCGTAAAAAAAAATGTTGTAGTGTGACTTCTTGCCTGAATATTAATAAAGAAATATCCTTATGTAATTTTTATTCTAATGTATTTTACACGTGTGGATTTAAGTAGGTACCAACTTACATAATAAAACAAAAAACAATATTTTTTTAACAGGCATTTATACTTGTTTTTTTGTTATTTCTTAAGGAAGTCACGCTTAATTCAATAAACCTTCAAAAAGGCAAATCATGAAGGTTTTAAATCTTTCTAGTCCTTGGGTAGGAAGTATTCTGGTAGGTAGGTACCTATACATGAAACTTAAGCAATTTGGCACCTAAGTAGGTACCTACAAAGTTACCAAGCCCAGACACCACCACATCAAAAGAAATAAAAATTGCAAATATTGAGGAATAAATATGGAAGCAAGTTTTTCTCAACTTTTAAGCATTCTTTAATAATAATTAAAAGTTTGTGCAATAAAATTCCCACATCAAGTTTCATAATTTATTTATAAAACATTAAATAGTGGTAATAAATTCCAATACTAACACCTAGACAGATTTATGAGATTAATTCATCTAAATAATCAGTTCCTGGAAATTTGTTTAAAAACAAGTTTAGGTAGGTACTTAAAAAATCAAGTTCTATTGTAGCTAAGTAATTGGTAATGTCTAAGGATTTAAGGCCAAAATAATAGATATTATTATTATTGTTTAATATCTCAAAGTATTTAGATAGATAGGTACAAGGGTAGTCTCTACGATACCATATAGGTATCTAGGTAGGCACTATCTCTAGGTAATTACTTAATTATCTCTATCTAAATTAAGTTACTGTCACTGTTAGGGAATATAATCCCATAGCTGAGCAATGGCCTGCCTCCCTAAATTCTAAGTAGGTATGTGTTTAAATATTTGTATTAAAAACTCTACATTTTAACACAATGTTCAACAAATCAAGACAAACGATAAGTATTTTATACAATAAAATAAACAAAAATGGAAATATGAATCTATTTCTAGAAAACTGCTACCAAGTCCGGATTCCATTACAATCCCATTAGGTACCAACAGCCGACTCTCATTCGATTATACCTGATTGTCGCGCCATCTATGGTGCAAGAGATGAACTACTTAACAACTAACGCCATCTATACGAAACACGAGACAACTCAGCCGCTCACCACTACATTGACGTGTACGCTATCACGTTCACTCGCATACGTAATGACAGAGATAAGAATACCTCCCAAGATGTCTTCTAAATTGCCTTTTAAACATTCTCCACGTTGATTGGTCAGAGCAAGAGCGGGTAAACTCGTTTTTTTAAGTTTCCGCCAATCGGCGTGCGGCGGGTGTTCGCTGAACGATCGGCCATGCTATTTTAGGTGGGGCTTGGCTAAAGTTCCTCCTTTATATTCCTGACGTATGCAGTCATTTGAGTTATGGGCGATGGCGTAGGACTACGTGTATTTATAAGAAATCTGCTGAATTGTCCTTTTCTCTCTGATATTTTTTTCAGGAAATAATGCTGAGCTACGTGAATGTTATAGGAAAAAGTATACGAAAGGCACAATAGGTACCTTAGTTATACCAATTGATATGCCGACGGCATTACGATAAATTCTGCAAGTACCTACCTACCTACAATAGTAAAATTAGATTACCTACTGTTTTTCTTGCCGTAGTAAATTATGTTATTATAAAAGAAACACGTTAGAACACGCCACAATAAAAACCTAAAAAATGGATTCTCATCTAACAGTTTGGCTCATAAATATATCACTATGAAGATATATCAATATATCTTACAAAAACGATCCTCTAAAAATACATTTTCAAGTAAACGGGGTATTAGACATAATATATATCAGCATAAATTTTATCGAAAATTGTTTAGAAGCGTCAGAACACTAAGAAGAAACACGTGAAAACAAAAAATAATAGCAATAAAGATAAAATTCTAACAAATGCCAATTTAAAAATAACTGAATTCGTAAACCTATATTCTGTACAGTTGCATTCAAAATATGGTCTCATAAAATACCTACTAATGCGAAGGAGCTAATCATAAACATTTATTCTTGTACAGTCGCTAACGAATATTGTTAAGGCTATGAAATTATTTCCTTGATCAAAGTCATTTCGGCGGTCGGCAAGATGAAAAAAAAAGTTAATCTATTGAGGATGTGTACATCAAAAAGAAAAAAAAATATTTGGTAAAATTTAGGTGAGGCTTTATCAATTCACGCTTGAAAGCCCGTAGTGCGATAGGAACTTTTCTACGGGAACGGAACGGAGCGCCACAACCCGAGTCGTAAAACTGGAACTTGTGAATGAAACATCGAACCATAATTGGCACATTAAAACGTCGTCCATTGACAAAATTTTATTGACACATTGTAGGAAGGATAACACACAACAGGTGACCGTAGGTTTTTACGAGCAAACTCAAGCGCGTGCCCCGCCATAAACCGCCGTCGAAATCGTAAAATTGTAAGGAGCTGTTTAAATTGCCCCTAATAGAACATTATAGTAGTCTCAATGACGTGTTTGGTTTTATGTGATTTCGTATAAGTAGGCGCCACCGTAAAATGAGATGACGTAGCTTTGAATCGCCAATAAAACAGTCATTCGGCCGTGCCTAGACAGACAGATTCTAGACGGGCGCAGTTGAATTCGAAACAGTTTTACGATACCAACACGTGTTTATCATTAATCGTCTTGCATTTATTGTGCCATTACTCGGTCATTAACCGATTTATTATCATAATATCACATATATTATGTGGTTTTGTTAAACGCTCATGTAGATACCTACACTAATAAAAAGAGTATTTTTTCAAACAAAATATAAAAACAAAACTGTTTTATTTTAACTCTATTTTTGTGTTTTTGGACTCAATATGATCACAATAACATTCAAGTTTGTTTAAAAGGTATAAAATTGACAAAACGTGCCCATATTATACCTATAAACATTTTCTTATCTACACGACCCTAAAAAGGTTGCATGTTTGTTTTTTCCTAAATAATCTACACAAAGTAATGTTGCCCACGGTCAAAAGTTTTAATAAAACGACCAGGCAAACTAAACTTGTATAATCGTTTGTGTTAGTGACTGTACACGCATTTTCCCGTTCCGTAAGTTAACTCAAACTACTAACCGGCTAAAGGGTGGGTACTTAACGTGTAACATAACCTACCCAGATTAGGTAGGCCCCAACATTTTCCTAACTAAGCACATTCTCTTTACCGAGCTGCCTTAGTTTCTACAATGGGCTACCTCTTCAATTTAGGTACGTAATGTTGGGTTAGACTTCCATAATCCTTTGCAGATATTGTTGGAATTTCTTCTATGTAGGTAAGTACCTACTTACATCCTGTTGTTGTGTAGAGTCTTTTTACACGAGGTATATTTTGGGAACGGGTGCCTTTGATAAAACTTATTACAACATTCTTAGTGTGTTTATTTAACTTTTAAAACAATGTCTACAAGTTTTGTTTTATTTTAGATACTTAAATGGCAATAGGCTCGCCCTCTATTAGGTACATGGGACTTAAACATACTTAACGGCGAAATGAGTGTTACTATACACCTCTACTTAACCCTTCGGGGAATACAGACGTGATGATGTTATGGCTACACCTGGTTACACATTTACAGTTCTGTCTCTTCTTTTATTAAATCCAAATAAAACATAATAGGAAGATTATTATCATTATAAATAGGTAGGTACTACATTTCAATACCTACCACGCTATATTATAAAAGGGAAAAATAGGAACACAAAAGAATATTCTACTTAGTTATCAGCTTACACGAAATTTTCAAAAAGAATTTCGTGATAGTCACTGGGAACGTCCTCCATTGTCCTATTTGTCCAATATGGTGGACCAGCGGACTGCCCCTGGCCGGCCGACCCCTATCTTATTAACTTTATGCTGACTACGCAACACTCAACTTTGTTCCCTTTGAATCAAATTAAACGTCGAATATTGATGGCTGCAGAGAATTACCTGCCGATTTGGTGAAAATTATGTTACGTAGGTATAATTTTCTTAGGTGAATGAATATAAAAATGGCTATCAGAGGGTGCTGATGCATCAAAAGAGACGGTTTGGACTGTGGAATTATTATGATACTAGCTGTATCGTCACGGCTCCGCCCGTAGCCTATGTTACTCAGTGATAATGCAGCTTTCGAGCGGCAAAAGATTTTTTGAAATCGGTCCAGTAGTTTTTAAGTTTATTTGTTACATACAAAAATTCAAAAATCTAAAAATACAAATCTTTCCTCTTTATAATATAAGTATAGATAAATGTTTCGACTAAAATAAATCGGTAGGTAATTCTTCACCACGTACATGTATTGATATTTATAATAAAAACTTACCTCATATTTTTTCAGTTGTCTCAAATTGAAGATATCCATTTATGTATCATCCAAATTCCTTATTTATCTGAAACAAGAAAAAGTAAAGGTTAGTATTGATCGATCATTAACATTTAGATCTTTTATTTATAGATATTTAAAGGTATCTCCCGAATACCTATACCCAACGTACCTATTTCAGGTAGGTAGGTACCTACTTGTAACACTGACAATATAAAAAAATTATATACTTATCATATGACACACATTTATATATCTTCCAAATGTATTATCTATTTAGTTCAAGTGTCATTTTCTAGGTTATTAACATTATTAACTTACTTCAAACATATAGTTTTTACTTACATTACCTACAGTGCTAATACCTACACCTGTTTAGGTTGCTAAGTGCAAGATATACCTCCTTGATGCCGAAAACTCGGTGTAGGTATCTCTCGTTCTAGTTGAGCGGCCATAATGCAATAGCTTGTGAAAGATGCAGCGGTCGTGCAGATCATAAAGTGAAGGCACCTCATCACCTGTTCACCGTCAGTCGCGGGCCGCACCGTAAAACCCGTCTGCTTCTAGTCTACGGCATTTACGACCCACCGATACCCGGATAAAAATAACCATCTCGCAAACGCTATTATTACAAATGATACACAGTTTACGACGCGAATATTTACGTTTTTATTTCAAATGTTTATTGCCTGTTGTGCAACTTAATAGCGCACTTGAACTTCGCCGGGCTAGTGACACCGTTTGATCCAAATCGCGTTTTATTGTTTTGCTCAATGGACGGACGAATTTTACGAGCGTGTCGTAATCTGTGACGTGATGGTTATAACTCTGATGCGTACTACGATCTCGTGACTCATACGAATGCGCTAACTTTCAGTTTCAAAGTATTTAACATTGCACGCGACTGTTTTAAATTTTTAATTGTACTAGTCGGGGTCTGATTGATCCACGCGAGTAATTGCTGCGGTTGAATTAGTGCAGGAAATTAGACATGCCGTTTAAACGTCAGCGCTTTTCGATTAACCGACGCTCGAAACGAAAAGCGCGATGAGCTCAACCAAATTTTATTGCTTAATCGCTGAAGATCTCATTCTACTTCGGTATCGAGCACCTATCTAGACGTATCGAGTTGAATGTAAAAGGATCGCTGACTCCGAATTACATTTCCTT
The DNA here is from genome assembly GCA_910594945.2 of Amphipyra berbera. NCBI lineage: Eukaryota > Metazoa > Arthropoda > Insecta > Lepidoptera > Noctuidae > Amphipyra > Amphipyra berbera. The sequence goes on from OU343128.1 coordinate 20,093,027, forward strand.
ATGTGAGGACCTTTATTTACCTATTTACACACAAATTCTTTAGATCGAAATACGAAAGGTCGATAAGATACGATCCTTCTCGCCTCACTTATCTTTCTTTAATAACATTGTTCCCAGAGGTGCCATCGGATAAATAGAAGAAAAGGAAAATAGTGTCAGGACTCGCGCGACCCGGAGAAGGAATTTGCATTACATTACCTATATTCATATTTCTTCGGAGGTTACCTTTTCTGGGGAAACAAATAATAGGTCGAGTGCATCTGGGGTCGCATTAAGGGACATCTTTTTATTCGCTTGGAGCTTCGGTAAATATTTTTGTTATTGCGTTATGCCTCCCTCGGAGCGGGGACTCATGTTTTTCGATCTTCGTCTGTGTTTCCGATAGAATATTGTGTAAGTGGCCCGTGCATTATTGATAGTGGAAGTTTGCCTTCACTTTTGACATAGTGCTCTTTGTGGATTAAGGTTTCATGTATAAGTATAAGATACCTATCTACCTTACTTAACATAAAACTTATATTTACTACCCAAATAATGTAATGTAATATTCTTTTAGGTAATTTGTTTAAGATTAAAAGATTGCAAAGTAATAAAGGGAGAAAAAAACAAATAAGCACGGAGTTAAGACTCTTAACCAAAGTTCATTTACACGCCCAAAGCCGTAGAGCCTTCTCACGGCTTAAAAATAACACCGAAAAAAAATGTATACGACAAATTTTTAATCAACCACAACCGACTCTCTAAATGCATAAAATGTAATATTAACACCATTTGTGCATTACATGTAACGCCAAAAACCTGTAAATGTTCGAATAAAATGTTAAACATTATGTGACAGCGCGACACCGCCTACTTATACTGATACTTTCGAGTATTTTTGAATTTTCAAAACAGGAATGGTGAATAAAATTCGACGTTCATTAGGTGTCTCTTTAGTTTTTTTTTTGTATCTTATATTTAAGCTGAGTAGGTATAATGTTATCTCGCGAGATGGGGCGTCGAGATTGCGCGCCGAGAGTGGCGTTGGTAGCGCTAGCAAAAACAACAAATCAAAGGATTATTTTTATGTTATTTTTACGAAATCGCTACTTTATAATTGAGATTAATCGTTTATTTGAAATAAAAATATATTACGATTAGAGAACCTATTTACATAGCTATGTAAAACCAGTTTACAAAACATGACTGAAATGTTTTGAAAAAAATAATCGCCTCTTGTTTATTTTACGCTTGATAATACATAACAAGAAAAGCAATAAATTAATTAATCGACGTGCTTAAACATCCCACAGATTCATTATTTATCAATTCTATGATATTTTGGTACTCATTTAAAAATATCAATGTTATTATGATTAGCCAGTAATATATTGTCATTACTATTATAATCATCACTTTGACACACTATTGCGCAACTCAAAAGTATCTTAATAATAAAGTATGATCATTTTTGAAAAACCGTAGAAATACATCGACTGAGGCGTCCAAAGTTTCAACATTAATTCATACATCTTACTTATTAGTTAAAGTAAAACTATGTAGATAGTTGAAGATAAAAACGGCCGGTTCATTCGCATCCACTCATTAAGAAAATGCCTCTATCCACTCATCGAATAATTGGATTAAAACTACGTTTACGTCTACCGACAGAGTAGGTCTATCTTGATAAAAAAACTCAATTTAAATGTTTATAGCCGCGGCAGTAACTTTGACATTTTGTTGGTTCGCCTGCCACGAATTGACGTTTTTAGTAAATGTCAGATTTTGTAAATAAAACTAGTATCTAATGACGTAGGCCCACGCCCACAAAGCCGTTCACAGTTTAATCGATGGATTAGATTATCCACATAGGGATACGTGTCATGTTATTTTGTAATCTCATGATTGGACATAGCCGCACGCCTACACAATATTTATTTACTCTTACTACTTTCCTTGTCTCCTTGACAGACACTTTAAGAAGTGACGGAAATTTTTATTTAATCTTATTTTTAGTTTGGAATAATTTTGTGACACTATTATGTAAAGTAGGTATATGGAAAAGGGTGAACTTGATTCTCGTAAGCAGATACTCGGTCGCCTTGATTTTCGTAAGCACATATTATAATATCTTGATTACTATACCTCCCAGGTCGTTGTATTTTAAACTTCTTTGTATAGTTCGAACGTGATTCGCAAATTTTATTTGCATGTTGGTACTTATATGAATTATATGTACGATTGTTTTAGCAAGTACCTACCCACAATGCAAGGGAACATACTATTGAATACTGATTAGTACTAGCAGCTTTTATGCTATAATCATAATTGCGATCCTACTTTTATAGGCACCTACTATAATTACAAGTCCTCGTGACTAGCGTAATAACTTCTATGATTAGGTAATGCCTTATATTTTTGGCAGAGCCCATAAAGAGGCGATAAAGTTAAAATAATCATTAACAATATACCTATAGGTATTTTACTTATCTTGCCTATTTACTAACACTTGCCCGATGCGCAATCATAAACACCAAAATAAAATATTTCATAAAAAAAAATCTTGGCTTTTTTTCTCTTCGCGTGACTATAAAAGCCGTAGGTTACCTAGCTCGATTTATAAATAAAATAAATAAACTATTTTTCTTTTTTTGCAGTCGCTACTTAACAACAGTGCAGGAAATGCAAGTAGGATCAGCATCGGAACAGCGCGACATTCGAATGCTACACACAACCCTCTGTGATAGGGTGCACTACCACGGGGTGAAAGCTTTTTCCAATTATTGTTACGATACCAAGGATATTCAGCCAAATAAATTATTTGGTTCATGTTGTGTTACTTATTCTTTCATGTTTTTATATTGTGTGTTTGTAAGATTTGTGCATACTGACTGGTACCTAGGTACTATCAGGTTAACATAGCTTAAAGTATTTTTTTTTTATTCTATGCCTATATTATATGACTAAAGTGTATTCCATAAATATTACCTGTTATGATTTAAAACTATACAACCTATTCATCCTATTTATAACATCTTTACTATTGTAAATGCGAAAGTAACTTTGTCTGTCTGTTTGTTACATCATCACGACTAAAATACTAAACCGATTTTCATGAAACTTAGTACAATGATAGCCTGGAACCCAGAGAAGGACATAGGTAGGCTATTTTTATCCCGAAAAATGCAGAATAAGCGATAAACGACATCCACGAGGGCGAAGCCGCGGGCGACCTCTAGTATTATGTAAATATGATTATGTTGGTGTAGCGCCTACTGTTATTGCTTCAAACTATTACAAAATATAAAAAATACGATTTTTTACGTAATAAATAAGAATGCCACAAGATGACAATAATAAATGAGTATACAAATTACACAGTTAATTAATAGCCTCCATAATAAGTAGAGCACCATATTATATTGGTAAATAAATTAGTAAACCGAGAAATATTTTAAAAAATGTACCTACAATAAATTGTCATAATTATGTTATGTACCTACATTTCCAAGAAACCGCAGCTACATAAGTTAAAAAATGTGCATGCTAAATTATAAAGTAATCTCTCCAAGAGTAATTTAAGAAATTTACAGTGAAAATATAAGTACCTACCTTACAGATTTCAGAACATAACTGTACTAATAAAAGATATGCATTCCCAATTATAAAGTTATCTCTTCAAGAGTTATTTCAGAAATATAATGAACATATATTATTATATATATAACAGATTTCAAAACATTATAATTATATATTTTTTAATTAGTCAGTACTGTCCCACTACTGGGCAACGGCCTCCCACCGTTCCTTCCATCTGCCGCGATTCTGTGCCGCTTCATGCTACTTCAAAACATAACTGTTATAATCATTTAAGTTTATTTTATATTTCATCCGGTCAAATAAAGGGAGAAAGTTATGAATGATAATTTTATTTATTTAATTTGACATAAAATCCTTTTACAAAATATGAAAACAAATAAAATGAATTTGAGTCAGTTTCCATTTTGCTTGCTGTTTTAATAAATATTTGTCGAGAAATCGTGTAGATATTTTTCGTATATCCAGCTGAATCTCACATGTTCCCTTTCATCACTTAAATTGTTAATTTATACGTTAACACGAATCGTACGTATTTCATTTCCAAACACCTCTTACCTACTGAGCGTAATTTACTATAAAAGTACGTCGCCTTATTATATAACTTACATATGTAGGTATCTTTAACTATTACCGATAAAGCTACCAATACTGACATATCGACGTCAAATACAAACTCCCATCCTTACAGTAGCACTTAAAGTTCGTTAAATCTCAGCCCATATTCGACCCATAAACGTCATAACTACACAAAGAGCACCCACAGCTAGTTAAATTACATCTAGCCATAAATAACTAACCCTATAACGCTAACAAGATCCAATCCTGAAAGCTGAAAGCCGGGCTTGTTAGAAACTGAAAACAAAGGGGCTTTCAGTGTGAAAATAGAGTAACAAGCCACCTTGTTAATACCAGTTGTTTCTATATTAAAACTTAGAAGAACAGCTCTCTGTTGGCTACAAGCCAATTAGTTATGGGTGTAGGTAACTGCGGAAGCTATGGACTTGGGCTGGAATTAAAGTGGTGCCTATTACCTAGTAAAATAAAATGGATCTTACAGTTAATCATGTTTATTTTGTATAAGGTACGACTTTTTGCATAGTTTTGTTTAACTATCAGTTACGAGTTTATCTAGTCACGTCGCGATAATTTATAAAAATAATTATTATGCATGTGTAAAATTTTATACGAAATTTCTTCATTATCTATTGTTATTATGCTTTCAGTGGATGGAACTGGAATTTTAGTATGAAATACCTACATAGGCAGGTCCTTTAAGGTTTAATATAAATACCTAGGTAAATTTCGAAAATCGGTAACGAAGTTATACCTACACCTAAGTAGGTAATAGTATTATTTATTAGAGCTTCTATCTAGATGATGCGTTACATAGATTGCGATATTAAACTTATTACAAGATAATATCTTCCTACTAACCTATTACTTAGATACGTAAGTTAAAAGAGGGCAAATAGAGACAGAGTTAATCAGTAATACGTATTTACTAACTGCCCCTGACTTTATATTGGTAGCTAGATAAAATTTTATTATTGTTATACCTATAAATAAAATTATTTTTAGGCATTATAATTTTAGGCATATGGACCATAAATATTTTTTACCAAATTCATAAATATTCATAGCCCAGAGTTCCGCAGTCACAGTAGTTAGACCAATATCCTCGGATTTGTATTCGTGCGCAACTCGCTGAACCGAAGATAATAGCCAGTCTTAGCTAATAGACCTTATTTCATACTTATTACATGCGCCTAACAACATAATTATGTATGTATTTGTACGTTAAACTCATAACCACTTCATTCTATAACAGTTTATAAACCATCTTTAATATTATGTGCATCTTATAATCTTACATGAGGAAATTCGTTAAATATTTCGATAAAATCTTGTACATGTTCGACATTTTGTAGTGTTATGTACTTTATTTCTTTGTAGTTTTAATCGCTGTTTTAAGAAAACCTATTATTAAGTACCTAAAATGTTTTTATAACCGAGAATACTTAAAGAATCATCCCATTGTTTTTGCAACACATTTAGTGTAATGTTTATATAGCTATTTAGTGTTGGCTCTAGAGTTGTTACCACATCCCAAACTGATATTTATTTTCAGCATCATTCTACTAGTTAACACCTTGTCTGCAGTATGTATCTTCAATTCGTTCAAGCTTCTAATCTTAGCTGAGCCGTGTTATGCAATAATGTGTCAACCTACAAAAATACGAATTCTATGTTAACTTCATTTAGTTCTTGTGGTAGGTCTACTCAACGCTTGAAAAAAACACACAAGACTAAGTAGTAAGTTTAATAGAAAATTTCTTAATGCAGTTTGCATTTTTCAAGCGTTGAGTAGACCTACCACGATAACTAGATGGCGGTAACACATCTAAACTATTATAAAGCTGATGAATTTGTTTGTTTGAACGTGCTAGTCTCGGGAACTACTGGTTGGAATTGAAAAATTATTTTTGTGTTGGATAATCCATTTATCGAGGAAGGTTATAGGCTATATAACATCACGCTACGACCAATAGGAGCGGAGCATAAATCAAAAATGTTGCAAAAACGGAAAAAATTACCACACGTGCGAAGCCGAGACGGGCCGCTAGTACTTAATATTTTTGTGACTTGACACATTATTGCATAACCCGGCTGAGCTTTACCTCTGTACTAACAAGCCCAGTGACCTATTTAACAACATTAGTTACAAGAAAATTAGATTCAAGCCAATTTGTGATTCTGAAAATACTATTACTTTTTTATTACGTGGCGGAAGTGAACAAATGGTCGGTCTTCTTCCCTTTCCCCGTGATTTCGTTCATATTGGCAGTTATCCAATTTGGCAGGCCGCTTCGATCGAAGGCACTAGTATGATACGTCGTTGCTTCTTGATATTTTAAAGGTTTTTGTAAAATATTTTATTAGTGTTAAGCGTTGTTGAGTAGTGTTGTATTCGTTTTGTAATAAACATGCAATATATATTCTACTTTCATGACGGGTGATATTCAATGTTCTAGCCTACCCTTTTCCCAACTATGTTGCGGTTAGCTTCCAGCCTAATCAGATGCGACTGAATACCAGCATTTTACACGGAGTGACTCCCATCAGACCTCCGCAACCCAGTTACGGGGCAATGCCAATATCCTAAGGTTGTCAAACTTTCAGGCTTCTGACTTCCCGTAACGACTGTTCAGTTATCAAATATATTGATATATCAATATAATATCATAGTAATTAGTGTTGCCCAAATGCTTATAACCAAGAGGAGACTAACCCAGTATTGATCTCGGTCTTGGTATATTACACTAATAATATAACGTAACTTTTAAGAATGCACTTAAACTAAATAGTAAACTCGTTAACATTGAACTTAACCTACTCACCTTCATATTATGTTATAACATAAAACTAAAGCCTCATTGGGTTCAGAATTTTTAATGTCCGTCCATCGTAACACGAATACACAAACAGACTTACATAAGAACGTTATATAGAATTAATATAATTAAGTTGAAATTCTTCAAACGTAACGCACATCAGAATTAGTCCGGCGGTGTTTGTGATATGGTTACAAACATTGGAACAAATCTTGTAGCATGTAAATTTATTACTCTGAGATGTTATTTGGGACTGGCTAATTGGCACCTATAAATTAAAACGCAAGTCTCGAACGTAAACAAGCATTCATATTTCCATTTATATAACGTAATATATACTTTAAATTATAAAATTGGCTCCCGAGCAAAGCTTCTTAGCATATTTTAATCCCTGTTTTTATACCGACTTTAATTATAAATGTGATTTAGTTAAGATTGCTAAGAGCTGGTCTCTTCCGATCCTATTTTGATATTCTTGAATAAAAACTCGATTCTGGCCTATTAAATGTTTGTAGCGTAATACCGGGATAGCGCTAAGATAAGTAAGAATCATAAACGTTATTGGGCAATGTACAGAAAATAGAAAGTAACATAACATCACGCCTGTATTCCCCCAAGGGTCGGCAGAGGTGTATAGTAACACCCTCATTTCGCCGTTATGTTTAAGTCCCATTTAATAGGGGGCGAGCCTATTACCATCAACCGGGCACAAATCCAAACTCCGGACTGCTACTGAAAAATTCCAAACGGAAAAACCCAATAACACTTTGCCCGACCTGGGGATCGAACCCAGGATCTCACGATCAGCAGTCGCACTTGCCACCACTAGACCAAAGAGACAGTTAAATAGCAAGTACTTAGGTATTTAAGGTAGAGGTAGTGTTATTAGTCTACTCAGTTTCTTGAATAATTAATTAGGTACATATATTAAAACTTCCTCTTTGGTCTAGTAGTGGTGGGAATCGCGACTGCTGATCGTGAGACCCGGGGTTCTATCCCCAGGTCGGGCAAAATGTTATTGGGTTTTTCTGTGTCAAATTCCTCAGTAGTAGCCCAGAGTTTGAATTTGTGGCCTGTTGATGGCAATAGGCTCGCCCCTTATTACATGGAACTTAAACATGACGGCGAAATGAGGGGTTACTATACACCTCTGCACAACCTTTCTGGGAGTACAGGTGTGATGTTATGTGTTATGTATTAAAATGGTATTCATATTTATTAAAATAAAGTCCAATATTTAACTCCGATAGCTACTAACAAAAACAATTGTCTGTGTTAGTCGGCCATATTGGTTGTCCAAAACTTCTAAATCATTTATCATAGTTTTGAAACAGAAACGAATTCTTTGTTATAGCATTGAATTGGTCCAGCCAGCAAGTTATGTTGAATTTTTTGCTAAAATCTATTCAATATTTTTAGCTAGCCAATATTTAAAAGAAGATTGCTTCATTTCTTGAAATCGGTTCAGCCATTTGCACCTGTCTGTAAGGCATTATTTATTACATACGTATAATATTCTAATGGTGGTAGAAAACGACCCATTTATATTCGATCAAATTTATAATGTAGGTACCTACTACAGTAGATCCAAAGCAACCTAACTTGAAATCCCATATCAATTTATTTTGTAACCCAAACAAACATTTGAAATTCGAACACAAATCGCAATCAAGCTAAATTGTAATTACAACAGCGACACTAAAAATCATATTTATGTAGGTGGCTTGCAACCTGATTGGGTATCACAAATTAGGCAGGTACCCGATCCGTACATCGACTTACGTATAAACGACAAATTAAACCCGGTTCTCACCGAAATAAGGAAAATGCCGTGCTCTCATGGACATGAGGGCAATCCTAATTTGTTCGGCGATCGATATACCTAAGGGTTTAGTTACATAGTTGGGAACTTTGGGTAGCGTTGGGTTAATTAACAATTATTTTGGATATGCGCAATATATTCTTAAAGTGTGGGCAGATATTTAAGAATTAGGTACTACTTATCATGTAGGCGTTTGATGTACGTTAAAAAAGGCTCGCTTGCACGACAACTTACTATACTGGGTGTAAAAATAGCCTTAACAAAGCCGAAGTCTACGCATGCTGTACATCCAACTAAGTAACATACAGCAAAAATAATTGCTGGGAAATGACTTTTATTTTTTGGTAGGTATTAAAAAACAGCTTTTAATTGTAGCGTGCAATGTAAGCGCGCGCGCAGCAAACTGTGCCTATATTTCGAAAATGTTGATAATGTTTGTATAGAATAATGTTTAGTAATAACATTTAAACTTAGTTTTCGTGAAAAACGTTAAAAAATATAGTGATTTTGACCTTCAATATCTCCGTAACCAGTCGGTTCCCAGGTATGGCCCAATACCAAAAAACATTCGTAATGATGGGAAGAATACGTGGTTCTTGGCTTCGTTAAAGGTATTTTTGCACCTGATATAGACAATTAGCGCCAAACATAATTACAACATAATTCTGTTTCTATCAACTTCCAACAATTGAAATAAATACAATAATATTTTAAACATGTTTAGCGCTAACTGTATTTAACCTTTTTAAACCTAAAATGCACAAGGAATGCTCGAGAAATGGCAATAGGTATTGGCACCCACTTTCATATGGGACGAGAGGTGAGAGTATGATCCCCATCAACCCCTCGCGTGTCACAATCTTTACGTCACGGTTATGCTAAAGGACGAGTTATACTACGGGTATTGCCGGGTTACTTACCCTTCGTCTAACGTAACACAGCAACTATATCGAAGGTGTTTTTTTTAAGACTGTACTTAAAGGTTGCAGAGACGAAAATTCGAGTAAACCACTATTTTACATACAAGCCTAATCACTGTTACTTAGCTAGGTCAGTAAAGAAACACGGTAAGGAATTTTCCTAAGCAATTGAAATAAGATAAGTTTTCAATAGGTATTTTTCTTTCATGATAAATGAACGTGGAAATTTAAAAGGAAATGGGTAGAAGATTTCGCTTTAACAATTTACAGAATTAGGGGGACGGATCACATTTATTTTCTCAACAGAAATGAACAAACTTCTAAGTATGATTGAGCCTCTACAATTACACTGAAACTCTTAATTAGCTGTAGTTGAAACAGAATTGAATTTGGATAAATTAAGTTTTCTCTATGCAAATTGATTAAGAAATCACAATGAATGCGTAGTACGTACGGCGTTAAAACATTAAACTAATTAGGTCACTGCTTTGTTTACATACAACTACATTCATTAACTTGTTTACTACAGTAAGTACAAAACTACAAACTATAATACATTTTAATGTTAACGGACTTTTATGTATCTAGAGATATTTACTACGAACGGCCGTTTGCAAGTCACGATTTAATAAATGACTTTATTACATTATAAATTTTATAACAAAGAGTTTACTTGTGCTTTTAATAAATTCACGAATTTATTGTTTCATAATATTCCAATAAACATAATATAAACGAAGTGTTTAACTGTTAGGTACAGTCAATGTAATATTAGAACGAGGGTATGTTTTTGGTTTTCGAATTTAGGTAATTTCAGATTATAAATAAGATGAAATTATTTTTACTGACATATAAATACTCTCGTATATAGAAATTTACATTACAGTCGTAAGCCCCGCCAACACACTACCATTAGAATGTATCTAGAAACCGACATCGAACGCGTATGTCAGTGAAATCTGTAATTTATTCGACAGCCGATTGTGACCCGGTTCCGATCACCAACCTTGGGAGTCACAGCTACAAACAAATAAACGACAACACGAAAGAATAGTATTGAGACTCACTAGATTCCTAAAATGTCTTCCTCAACATAATTTTCATGTTAACATTCCGCAAATCCTTGTTTATTCCACTCTTATTCTTCGCAGCAAAAGAATATCGAATATAGCTTAATAAATTATCGGATATTGCCGCCCATTATTTAGTAGGAATCCTTTTTTCTTGTAATATTGTTATATATACCTCTAAATCCAATGGTCCGTCACGCTTCGCAGTCGTGACTGCGTATTGAAATTCACTTATATTTACGACTGGCTGTACCTATCTGGTTAACTTATCGTCTACGATAACGTCTCAGGGACACATTTGGTTATTTTAAAACTTTTTCTGTTTATTAAAAAACTTTACGTTGGTACACTTTTTGCTCTGCAACACACCAGTAATGTTCTGAGAATGACTGACAACATTCTATCACATGCAACTACGAAAAAATTGGACATTCATCAGAACAAAAGTTGCGTAACAAACCATTGTTTTTACAATCAAAAATACCTTACCCCGTCCTTTGGATGGTCATTGTTGAATTTTTATAAAGAAACTGAAAGTTCATTGTTAATATTGTTAGTACAGTTTTTGTTGATGTTTTAGTGGGTTCCATAAAAATTTGGAGCATAAACAAAAAAGCCGAACCCTTCCGCGTTGCAACAATGCGCACTGGCAAGGTATAGATCAGTTTAAAATTACAGGTGATGTAGAGAAGGTGGTCGTTTCTTATTGTGATAATGTGCGTCTTTATCTTCAAAAGTTATTTTAATTGCTTTCTTTTATACGATCATTGATTTATTGCTGCGGTCAGTGAGAGTGGTACAATACGAGGTGAGGTTTAACCTTCAAATTTTAATTTATTTTTACCTATTTATATTATTGTCAACAGTTTACGAACGCCAGTCGTCAAAAGATGAAGATAATTTAAGCATGTTAGGATGGTTTGTACCACAGACTGTAATACAAAGTCAAGTCAACTCAAACTATAGTCAATAACTTAATGCAATATAGTAAAACAGTGCTTCGTTTACAAATGCCTATTTGCATAGGTTCAAAGAAACAATGACATACTTACTTATTACCGTAGCAACAATTGTCTTCGCAATAGCAATTGACATTTGCAGATGTGCTCTACTTAACCGTGATTGTCTGTACTAAACAGAACAGATTGTTATCGTTTTTCAAATAGATAATTCCTCATGAAATAAGTAGGTAGGTACATAATCGGTGCTAACAAATTTCTGATACAAACAAAACTCTAGTGCTGAACTGGATTTTTATAATCGAATTGAGAATATTCTGACTTGTTCTCATGTTATGTAGCTACATAAAATTTGGAATAGGAGCTCAACATCGCCGAAAATCCCGATAAAAATACATACCAATAACAGAAAATGGTTCGATTGTGCGAAAAACTGAACAAGCGATAAGTCACGAACGTGCCGCGCTCGCGCCGCCAGAGACAATCGCCGTAACAACCCGTAATTTTATATCGACGTGCACAATTTACCGAAGCATTATGCCCCATGTTTGTGCCATACTAAGGCACACACATTTGCCTCGTATTTGCCCTGTCTGTAGCACAATATTTGTGGAACGTGCTAACCGTTGTGTCAAACATCACATATCTAGGCGTGACATGTAGCGACAAACATTTTCAGTTATTACACATGTTCTACTGTTATTATCTCGTTGGCGTTTTCTTTTTGGTGCAATAAAGCGTTGATTACACCAAGACGGCAGCAATTGGTCACGAAATAGGACTGTGGGGGTGCCGATAAGGCAATTGACGCAGTTACTTGCGGGTAAATACTACGCGTGTTGGGAACGTTTTAATGATAGCCATGTTTATTACACCACGCTATAAACACAAAGATATACATATCATACTCTATTCAAAATACCACTAAATCGATCCGAGTTAATTTTATTTTATGGTTAAATAATGAGAAGTCGTAAAATGGAAATGGAAGGTACCACTGCCTACATCAAATAGATAGGCGAGCATTTTGAGATTTCCTGTATTTGGAAATAAATGTTTAAGTAACTACGTTGTTTAACGAAAGTTGTTTAAACGCTGAAAAATATAAGTACCAAACTAAAAATATTTAACGCAATTCTATAATAACTCGCGCCTTTTTATTCTTCGCAAAAGTACAAATTCAGGTTTATATCAAAGAGTTTTATTTCAAAAGAACTTTATATATTATGAAATTTGTTTAATCCTCGTTGCGTGTAATGGCCGCATTACCAAAACAGTTGAAGCAGAAAAGAAGTTTCGCGAAGAGAGAACTTCGACGCGGGTCCGTTAGTTAATGCAAGGAGAGATGCAAATGGACTCTCTCAAAATTGGACGGGGATTCAAAGTTTTACCTACCGAATTCGCTGATCTGTGTGCTGAGGCACAAAATGATACAAAGACTGCCAAAAATCCATTGAATTATGGGCCTTTTTGCTACTGAATTCGAGCGGATTTTTCCTTGAAGCTGCTTAGATGTTGAGTCATTTTTTCGCAATAAAACCCTTGTAAAATATGACAGTATTTGCGGGTTTGACATGCACGGCAGCGTTCGAATATTTGCGATCCAACCAGCTATCTTAGGTAGGATTTGTGATAATATGCGAATTGGATACGAAGTCGAGATTACGTATTCCCGTTTTCCCGGAACAGTTTCGACGTTAAGTATTAAAGTTTTGATAACACAGTTAAGTCCCCGAACGTGACTAATCCAGATATGAGATGAACTTTATAAATAATCTAATTTCACAGATCGGGAGCAAGGCAGCTGGCTAGTAAAAGTTGATGTCGTTTCAAACAGAAATAGACCATGGAATCCAAGATTTTGACTGAATTTGTTAGTCAGAAAACGTCAATAATTTAAAATGAAACTAGTATCAACAAAAGTGTTGTTGGTATTAAATAATTTTATTTTTAAATCAATCCTAGATAAATCTCGTCATGTATGCGATTAACCTTGAATTTCACATTGGTGAAGCTAAATAACTTACTCCTTTCCTAACTTTCTTTAATCAAAGTGGGAATTATTATTCAATAGGATTTAAATTAATGCAATAAATAATAAGTATTAATATTAAACCCTAGAATTGTAATACTAAAACAAGGCAATAGTGGATAGACTCGCATGTAAGCGGTCCGCTTTCAAGCCTCTCAACCATAAAACGTATGATAGATGTTGACATCGACAAGCCCTCGCGTGTTGCCAGTACCGTTCCGTCCCCACTCCCAAGGGCTGAGACGGGCCGCCAGACGGCCAACGTCACAAGACCCTCCACCCCTCGCGCAATCCTTTGACCTACAGATCCCGAAAAGGCAAAAAGGGCAGCTGACAAGTTCTCTCTAATTTGGACTATTGTATCAGACTATCGAATTGGGGTTCGGTGCACTCCGCACCATATTTAAAAATCGAATGCCGATGGAACATGATTTAAAAATGGCCGACGGTTTTTGACCTTTTTTTGTAAGATTTTGAATTTAAGCCGTGATTTCACGGCTCCAAATCATATCATGTTTCAATTTAGTTTTAATTTCTTTAAATAGGGGATCGGAAATGAAGAGTGGTATTTAAGAGCCATTACGAATCGTTCCCTTTAAAACCTACTCTCCATATTCTAATAACTTTATATCCTTTGTAAATAAATTGAACTTATTAGGTAAGAAATCGAAACGAATCAGATTATCTTGCATTTAAATGCATTGCGAAATCGAAATTCCGTTAAAAGCCTCTCAGCGTGAAACGAAAATGATCCGATACGCATCTCACAAGCCTGTTTCAGGGCCACCTGCTTGACACATGAACATACGAAAGTTTACTTTATGAAAGGTTTAGTCTCTGCATCGCGAATAAATTCACAGTTTTTATATTACGTATCGAATTAACGCTTTGACATACGTATCGTAAACACGTGAAAGCAACGACGTCGCCTTATTTTCTCGAATAAATAAGGTATACATATTACAAACGATTTTAATTAAATTATATGATCGTGTGAACGTCCCTTGTTATGGTAACCGAGCTAATATATTTTTCTCAATCGAGACGATATATGTACGAATATTTCAGTTAATTAGTTGCAAAGCGCCTTTTATGTGATACAATCGATAATAAGTAATGTGTATAAAACTGATAAATGATGATAAGTAAGGACTTCACACCTTACGTAATTTACTTACCTATATAACTACCTACTTCCTAGAATAATAAACAATAAAGTTAAGGAAATCTGAATCACTAATAAAAATAACAGTACATAGGTACGTAATATGATTCAGAATGCAAAGGTTCGAAAAAGACCGCGCAATACGATACTGCTAAAATACTCATGTAGGTAGTGTTGTTAGGTGTTTTCCCCCCACGCTGGAGACGAGATCGTAGACCCAACTTATAATGGAGACAAGAAACCGGATAACGCAGGAAAGCATGCGAATCGATTTTCTGTGCACACATGCTGATGTTATGTGACAAGTAAAGAATCGAGTATTGCGAGATTCGAATGAGGCAAGCGCGTGATGTGAGAAGCTTATCATTATTCGTTATATCCTTTGAATATTCAATTCTTTTGAAGAGTATTTAAGTGGTAGTTCACATTTCTTATAGACATTTACTGTTGAAATTTTCTTCAAATAAACTAAATTATACTACCTAGGAATATCTTTGCCATGGTCTGAAGTCACACACAACAATCACCGATCATTAGTCAAGCTTTTTGGGCTTTCATAGCCTTAAAACATTGTGTGCATTCAGAAGTGACGACATATACGTACAAAGTGTAATCTAATATGTAAATAAATAGTTAACTAATGTAAATTGGTATCAACACACCACTTTATAAGTTATCAAAACAACGTCAAGTATCTCATTTTCTCCTTAAAATATGAATTTAATCTTTTAATTTAGAAAGCTACTTTCAACGCCGATGTTTTCCCAGTCATTTTTAGATACATACCAAAATTCATTAACTGGAGATTGATTTAATCTCGTCCGACAGCCGAGTGGAGTCTCAAGAGGCCCAAATTAATTTTAAGAACAGAACAACATTCTACCACCCTACCTCAAAATTTGCGTGCCTAAAAATCAAGTGCAAGGAGTTATAAGCTTTAATGTTTGAAGATAAAGGTTCATGAGATTTTTCAGGGGTGTAAGTTATAAGTTTGTGTAGGTGTCAAGATCGAGTATCCAACTGTGGGCAGGCAACAGATGCCCCGAACGGGTCTGTGAGCGTTATCAAAACGTTACTGAAATAATTGTTGACTAATTATTTTGTTAATACACCGAGTAATTGACGGTTGGATACGTAACAGCGTTTGGAACTCCAATCTAATTTGTTCGGTAGCTGTTTGTGAAATTAACTCATTCTGTTGCATGGTACATAGATATACAACAATAATTCAATTTCATGAATTTAAAGTTGAACTGGAAAACAAATTAATCAGATTCACTTCTTTGTCGGTCCTCAAACAAAGGATAACCATTTTACTGTAGGTAGATAACGACCTTTAAAAACTGGATCAGATAATAAGTGTACATGCAACTAAAATACATTTTTACCTACATAAATTTAAAAAGTACTACCTACAACAAAATTACAGAAAATTTTAAAAGAAAAAACGTTGCTCAAGATTCTTAACAACTGTCGGAACAAGTAACAGACATTCCAACAAAAGGTTATCTCACTAAAGTGTTGGTCCCTCAAATGCTAAGCGTGTAGTTTAGAGAACATTTCCTCTAAAGTTCAACGTTTGACCGACGTTTTCCGTACTTTAGTAAGGTACCTAACAACGCGGACCCCTTCCCTGTTGCCGAATAAAGTCGTTTTATACGGAATAGTAGACGCTTGCATGTAAAGTTATAAGCTCTCACTTCTACGAGAATTTCTAAATTGTACAAACGTTTGCGAAAAATATATTCCATCATCTTTTGCCCGCAACTTCGCTTGCGTAATTTTTTTTCACCCCCCTAGGCAAGGAATTTTGAAAAATCCTTTCTTAGTGGCTGCCTACGTTATAAAAGGTACCTGCAGTCAAAATTTCAAATTTTTAACCCCAGTGGTTTAGGCTGTGCGTCAGTCAGTGCGTGAGATCAGTCAGTCAGTCAGTTTCTCCTCTCCTCAAGATTACAAAAATATTGAAAATTGTCTTCAAACTCTTTAAAAATATAGCAAGATCACGTAGATCTTACGATATTAAATGTATGATACGATAAGAAAAAAGTATGTATCTATAAAGATTTATGTATCTAAATAACGGACGATTAGAGATAAAATATGTACATATTTATCAATCGCACGTTAAACTTATCAAAACGTAGCTATTTCGTATGTAAGAGAAATATTACAGTATCAGTCACTATCTTATCCGTCCGTGTGTGGGAAAATTTTCGAATCGGATTATATCCGATATTGTCAACATGGAAGACAGTACCTATTTGTATGATAATAATGTTAATTAGGTAACTTGAAGTGCATAATACTCGTAGATATTCACCATCGAACTGGATCTCTGCTCTATCACCTGTATTTTTTTTCAAAAAGCTCATTCCGATATTCTGAAATATCGAAGATTCGCTCTGCCTACCCCTTTTCCCAACTTTGTTGGGATTAGCGTCCAGTCTCATTAGATGCGGCTGAATACTAGTGTTTTATGCGAAGCGACTGCCATCAGACCTCCGCAACCCAGTTACTGGACAATGCCGAACTTATGCTGGCTATTAGATTTTTGTGGTTCTGACTACCCGTAACGACTGTCATAAGTATTCGCATGACACCCGGGAACGATTGTTTAACATGCTCTACGAGACATGGAAGAGTCTCGATGTGTATCGAACGGTCCCCAGCGACGAATGGATGATGCAAGATAGACCTCGCAGATCGTATGATCCATGCGGTAGTTAATTAGCCAGGAGCCCTTTAAATAAATAATATTTAAGATTGCTTAAATAAAATTAGAAGAAAATCTACCTAGACATGTAGCGTTCTTAACCACAGTGAACCGTCACTTCTTTTCGCAACCCTCTCATGACTTGTTCCACGCAAAACAAACTGGAAAGCCACTCAGACTTGTTTAGCGGTTCCACCGTCTAAGGGTTGAAATACGTAAGGGTCTCGATGCTGACGCAGCCGACCGTGCCGTCTGGACGCACTTAATACCCGCCACATTCTGTGTGGATGGGGCTTTACGTCCGGACCAAGGGGTATAAATATATACTTTATAAAGACTGTTGTTTAAGTTTCAGACAAATGTTTAACTTTTTAGGTACAACAATTTGCGGAATTTCCTTGTTCAACATTTTGTATTCATTTCGGTGAGATTCTTTGTACTTTTTCATTGGACTCTGCATTCGACTTTACGTAGGTACCTACATAGAAAAATTGCTGAAATTTTTCGATCGAAATGCACCTAATCTTGGCATAGAAATTAGATGCATTTAAAATGACTTAATAACATAAGACCTTAGCTTTTTTTACAAATATACGTTAGGATTTTTGAATTCCCACCACACTTTGTAATCTATTTTAAAATTCTAATTTTAAGTTACTTAAATGAGGCGTCCTACGATTAACTCGAATATATTAGCCACTATTTTTGACTTACGAGGCTTTGGAATTAAAACGTCAATAACATGGACTACCTATATATATATATAAATGTGGATAGGTGAGTACAGACAGGTTGGATCACCCACTTCCGTATAAAAAACACATTCGTTTCTCGATTCTATGGAGGCTCTTTTTAATCTTTTATGCTTATTATATACGCAATTATCTTTACAATAATTTATGGGCTAATCGTTACGGAACATTTTTGTAGTTGAAAAATCATTGTATCGATTTTAGCGTTGATCGGCTACAGATTAAAACATTAGTTTGATGTTTTAATTAAAGTTTTTTTGATAAAATATTGCGTTTTCTAATAGGTTTATTTTGTGAGTCTCTAGCTGGTAGTTCTATTATCCACCTGCGATATAAAACAATGAGTAGACGTAGAGCCAATTATTTTAGATATATCATTCATAGGTAGGTATTGAAAGGTGTAATTCTATAAATAAGAATATATAATAACAAGAATAAAATTGATATTTGATACGAATCGATATTCTTTATTATACCCCAGTTATTCAGCATCAATTTATAACCCTACTTATATGAAGAACTTACTTATATACCAATCGTAAAATATTATATATTTGGCCACATATATAACTGAAAATTATTTATGGAAGGTTATCCACCTACACAGCGGGTGTCAGAGAAGTGAATTTACGCAAAATATTTTATCCTCTTGTACCTACTTGAGTACATAAAATAAAGACTTGATGTTCCCACGTAATTCGAGATACAAGACAAGATTGGGTAAAGGCAAATATTGTTACATTTAAATTAGGCTTTATATGGATGAAGTGCTGTTCTGTGTTGAGTTTTAATTTCCTTGAATTGCATTTAATATTGCATTGTGAACAAATACCTAATTATTTGTAGACGTAAGTAGGTACCTTCAAAGCTTCAGTGCAAAACAACTCTGGTGGCCGAAGTTGCATATGAATATCTCGCGTTTACACATGCGTGTAGCAATTTATTTAAAAACTTTGCGCAGTGTTATGTTGTTATGATGACGCGTTATCGTGACTATAATTAAGGTGACGATTTATTTTGGAAGTAGCTTAGCAGGTACATAGACTCGTTTTTTATTTTTACAGACTAGATGAGTATTTAATTTTTTTAGATCTACTGTGACCACTTTGTGAATGCTGACTAAGCTAATTCTAACAGAGGCAGAACTAGGATTAGTAGTTTATATATAGGTACATACATAAACTCACGCCTTTTTCCCATGGGGGTAGGCAGAAACTATAGAACGCCACATGCTGCGACCCTTACATACCCCTTTCGCTTCATCCACATTCATACATCTTGTCATACACGCACTTCGGTTGAGAGTACTACGCACCTGACCTTTGTGAAGAACATCACCAAGGTAGTAGTAGTTTATAGGTATGCCTAAATATTAAACACGGACAATTCAAGTTAGGTTGCTTACTTCATTTGAATATTTAGGTACCTATGTAGGTACTTTGTTGGAGGTACCTTTAGAAAGGGCGGAGTATCGATTTAAAGTAATCAATAACGTAATTTATGCTCTATCATCGTTGATTATATTTTCGTGATTAAAACATTCTCAAATTATTTAAATATTTATGCAAATTTTTATTAAAACATCATCGATTTACATGTTAATTGCTCGACATCCCGCCGTCTTTAAGAAGTACTATAGTTACATGTAAGATTATGAATTTCTTTAATACATGTAGTTGGTATAATATAAGTAAAGATAGCAAATTGTTTTGCATACTCGTTCGAGCTCGCTAATTAAGAATCTTTATTAAAATAGTGTACTGAGTACTAAACAGACGGGTTTCTGCATAATAATAATGAAATTGGATCATAATTACAATTTATAGAGCAACGTAAAATATTATTATCTGCCTGAGTATCCTCTCCATGGATTAAGATAATTGAAGTTCGCCTCATCTATTTATAATTATAGGTATTTACCAACTCATGTAACACTAGATCTAGGTAGGCAAAAAATTCAGATTTGGTGTTCGTATAGTCAGCAAAATAAATACTTTCTCTAATTTTGTTTACATCACGCTTCATGTTCATCATAGTATTAAATTCATGTCGGCATCGTTTCCTGTCTGTTATCGATTCTGATTATAAATATTCATTCAATCTTTTTTCCCATCGCGATATATCATGACATTCCGTATATTGTCGGCGGCAGCGGCGCCACAAATGGTATGATTTGAATGTATGGGGCCGCTCCGTTCCCGACTCACCATACATTTGCATCCGATTTCCCGCGCCACTGTTCCCTTCAATTTACTTAATTCCCAAGAACAAAGAAGAAAATAAATTAAACAAACTAAATACAAACAGATCACGTCCTCACTAAATGCATTTCGAAAACGATAACGTAAATCGAACGGGGAACGTCACCGGCACCATCAAAATGTCATCTCGTTTGGAGCACTCGTTCCTAGAATCGATATCATTTTCGAATATCGAATCGAGATTTAGTAAATTTGGAAATTCGCATGCAGATCTTTAGCTTGGTGCAGCGTAGGACCTGTGGTAATCAAGAAATACTGTGTACCCTTGGGTTAGGGTGTTGTAACCCCACTTCGCCCCTTGTCGAGGGGGAAAGGGGACGTCGGCGCGATGTTTGTTTGTTTCAGAATGCCTCGGGAAGCGAAACTTGTGTGAGAAGGTTAATTTGGTGGGTAGATAAGTCGGTAGGTAGATATTGTTTTTATGTAGCTTAGTTAAGGAACTTTGTCCCCTTCCTTAGTTATATTTTTGTTCATTTTTTATATCATATTTTGCGTGAACTTTTACATTATATACTGACTTTTTAGCTTTATTTCCGCGTTTTTATTTACAGTCTTGTAAACAAAACGCACAAAGCGTAGGTGTTTATGTACCTATATAAGTACCTACCTGTTTTTAAAGGTTTCAAGAACAAAGTTTTTATTTTATTATAACTGACTGACACATCAACTATGAGTAAACTGAATTAATATTAGAACACGCAGTTCTATTCTTTGGTTTGTTAGGTATCTACAGGGTGTAAATGAAATTATATAATTCCTTCAAACCTCGTGATGTACTGCTGACATAGATTAAACCTAAAAGGAAAACTATTGGATTCAATAAAAATAATTACTAGAAGTTAACAAGTGTTCTTAACGTGAAGCATTTTAGCGCTCCGAGCCAATTGCGCGGTATCGCTCGCCGCTCGGTCATTTAACTCGGGGTGCTAAAATGCCTCAACACATGTTTACTTCTTGTATTTTTTTGTTTATTGAATCCAAATGTATCCCGTGTAGGGATAATCTATGTCAGCAATACATCATTAGGTTTGAAGGAATTACATGATTTCGTTTACACCCTGTAGGTATAGCTATGTTTCCCATTTAGTCACACCTAACTATTACCACCTAAGAATTATGTACGACAACAGAATTACTTCAATACATATACAAAAGTATACATTAAAGATAAGTTTTCACGCTGACACGTCAGAATGGCTTTCAAAAAGTTCAACATCGAAGAAAAAGATAATGGTTTAAAGTACCTAAGTAAAGTAGAGTTTTCGTTGGAAAAAGTTTAAGTTGTAACTAAAAATGAGGGCTTAATGCGTGTCGAGGCTCCATTAGTTTGTATCAATGGTAACTTTTTTATTTAACGGGATACTAGCTTATGCCTTTGGACTGCCTGTTGGAAAATACATGCAATTATATTGATTTATAGATATTTTTTTATTAAAATAACTGAATACGAGGATATTGATTCTACAATGATCTTATAAAGATATAGGAATATGTTAAGATACCTGTAATGTTTATACGTATTCTTGATCGATTATTAACTGCCTTGTTGGTCTATTGGTCGCAAGCGCGACTGCTGAGCATAGGGTTTTGGATTCGATCCCCAGGTCGAGCAAATTTTTATTAGGTTTTTCCATAAGGAATTTCTTAGTAGCACCCCAGAGTCTGGATTTGTGTCCGGTTAATGGCAATAGGCTCGCCCCCTATTACATGGGACTTAAAACATAACGGCGAAATGAGGGTGTTACTATACACCTCTGCCCATCACTTCGGGGATTACAGCTGTGATGTTATGTTGTGACTGAATAGTTTTCCGATTAAAATCACATAAATATTCCTCATAACCAAAGTACCAGTTATGTCGATACTTTTGTTTCATAAAACCTTTTGATAAACATGGTTTCGCTGCAATTAAATTAAAAATATGATCTATTTAGATTTATAGACTTACCCTAGAGCCAAAATTACGCATTTATTAGACCAGCAGTTTTGGAGTTATACATGCACATACCGACATACATTTATTCGAGCATTATTATATAGGTATATAGGTGTGGGTAACATTGTGATAGTAGAGTGTAGAGCTGTATAGCGCCGGCGCCGCTTCACTATCTAATTGAAATATGTATTTGGAAGTGTTATCGAGAGCCGTTGAACGTTAAGTTTATTTTGTACAACGTAAATAGTATGTGCGTAGGTAGGACCTACGTAGAGTATTATATAGAGCGCGTAGAGTTTTATATAGAGAGTTCTTGCGAATTGAAAAGATGTAGGTATTTGGCATGAAATTGAGTGTGTAGGTATGTGTATTTTTGGTTTGAATACCTATAAGTAAATTGGAATATGCTTTTTTGCCGAAATTATATACCTACATACGTTGTTATGGACTTGAGTCTTTTAAAATTACATACAAATCTAACACCCGTGATAATTGGTAAATAGTCTCTAACCTCTAAAGTTATTAATACGGTAGCGAACGACGTTTGTAACTAAAATAAAACAACATTAATTACCTAGGTTTATTATATGAATGGAATTTTTAAATAAAACATAGGTAGAGATTTGATAAGACTTTTTTAATTAACCCATGATATGCCTCATTAATATTTAGATTTTTATAGATAAAAAATTATATAGAAACCAGGATGGATAAAATATAATCAAGTACTTCCAGATTCATTATATTAGACGAGTGGGATAATGTTTATACCAAATATAATGTATATGTAATAAATCAATAATAGATCAAAATATATGATATGTGATGTTCTTCACAAAGGTCAGGTGCGTAGTACTCTCAACCGGCGTGCGTGTATGACAAGATGTATGAATGTGGATGAAGCGAAAGGGGTATGTAAGAGTCGTAGCATGTGGCGTTCTATAGTTTCTGCCTACCCCCATGGGAAAAAGGCGTGAGTTTATGTATGTATGTATGTATATAAACAAGGTTAGTCGGAAAGGGGCTACTAAGCCGAAAGGGTATTAAAGTTCCCATAATAGTGGATAACTTTTGTTCTACAACTTTCCCCAAAAGTCATTAGTTTAAAAGAAATAGCTGTTCAAAGATTTCATGAAATATACCTACGCTAAATTCTATTTATCCTCAGCTATGATCAGCTGTGTTTACATTTTAGGTTATATTTGGGGTTACGGATAAGAGGGCTCCATTTTCTGAATTCGTAACTAAAGCAGGGTAGATGAATTTTTGAAAAAACTAAAATAAAATTCATTTTGCATGATTATTTTTTATCGAATTTTGAAATTTTAATACTTTCTTTAAAACTATCATCAGTCGCGGCTTAGTTCCCCCTTTCCGACTAACCTTGTATATATATATATATATATTAACTGCCTCGTTGGTCTAGTGGTTGCAAGCACAACTGCTGATCGTGAGGTCCTGGGTTCGATCCCCAGGTTGAGCAAAATATTATTGGGTTTTTTTGTGTGAAATTCCTCAGTAGCTGCCCGAAGCTTGCATTTGTGCCCGGTCGATGGCAATAGGCTCGCCCCCTATTACATGGGACTTGAATATAACGGCGAAATAAGGGTCTTACTATACACCTCTGCCAAACCTTTTGGAGAATACAGGCGTGATGTTATGTTATGTTTATTAAAATAATTTACGCAAAATTACAACCGTTTGGAACCGGTTTTAAATAGTTTCCTAATCTCAATTACATACATAAATAAAATGTGATGTTTTGACAGATACATCACATAATCGTGTTATTCACCAATTTAAATATGCACGTGCCCCAAAGTGCTATAAACTAAACTACTGATTGTAGATAACCTGTGTTTAGCGACCACTTTAACTTTGCACTTAGACAAAACAATTTTCCGCTGTTTTTTGTTTCAGTTAGGAGTTAGTAGTTATTTTCAGAGCGGAAAAATATGTTTGTAATAGTATGTAGAGTATTGACACGTTCAATCAACGCCAGTCGGGGTGTAAGTGAAGTGGTTTTTTCAACGTCAATGGTCGTGTATAATGTATGTATGTTAATGGTTACGATTTTTATGAATATGTATGTAGTTTCCTGGACTGCGTTTGCAATAAAATCAGCTGGCACCCGCATAAAGTACATAGGATACATACTAGGTATATAAGGACACGGTACCTGAAGAATGTTTCTGTTATCTCATTCAGCGAGGTTTCTATGAATATTTGCAATAATAAACACTGGCTTAAACAGAAATCCTTACTAATTACTCCCTCGCCCCATGTTCCATTACATCTAAATGCCCATGGTGCGATAATTCAAGCCTAATGGCCCGATATGATTTTGTTACAAGGGAGGCTTCACATTTCGAAGCAAAAGCGAAATCAACGCCCTCTGCACATTTCCTTTATCAAGCTCTAAATTATTTTCCACGAGGTGCACAAAACATTATCGACCACACAAGGGGCCATGTTTACCAACAAATAAGGGGGTTAGTTGGTGCGCATGCGTGCGCCGTCGCCGGCGGCTGTGTGCGTCGCTATAAATATGGCGACGGGACGCCCGCCCTTCCTCCGTTATGCAACACTGTTTGATCTAGAAACATCCCAATAAATCTTCCCGATAATTAGGAAAAGATTTTAATAAAAATAACATTCATTAATAAAATTTATAGAGCCGACGCTGGAGCTGCCATTTTGAAATAGACCCCCGATTATAAGCAATCTTATTGGAACAACTTTTTCTTATTCTTAATATGATTTTGTAGACTTATAAACATCTAGGAAACATAATTAGATTATATAACTATTCTAATAAACAGTCTAGTAGAATGTAGATGACGATAAAGTACTTAAAATTAAGTAGATGATGCACATGGAAGACTGAAAAGGAGAGAAGGCCGAAATTCGTTTAACTTCAATAAAGTACAAACTTGAAATTACAGTTCCTTATCTTTATACAAAAATGACTTTAAATTTAAAAAGCGTCAAGCATTTATTTTGCATCTGCTATACCAATAAATAACATGCGCTGAGATAAGCTTCGTCCCAATACCATGTATGAAAATAATATGTATTCAAATTTATTCAGAACGAATTCTTGTTGGAGTGCTCATCCAATACTTGCAATTTGCATTTTTTTGGCAGAAAAATGGCTAAATATTAGTAGTTTTTGTACGGGAAAATTAAAATGAACAGAATATGTAACGGCGGGTATTGTTGGCGGGAAAGAAAGGAAGGAAGCCATTATGCGGAGCCTAACGCCATCTATCCAAAATCCTCGGAGGCTTTTCCAAACTACACCGAATGCTACGGGACGTAGCTGAATATTTTCGTAGCGCTGTTTTTCTTGGCGAATTATTTTATTCTGTGTGCATCATGTTATATTCAAAGTTCACTGTTTGAGGGATTTATTTGTAAAATATCATGTTTTCTCTAGCTGAAGTATTATCTTATGTTTTTTTTGTTATTTGATAGTAGATGAAAGATTAAGTGCTCTTGAAAAATATATTTCATGAATACTTAAAATATAACAATGTGTCAATTATAGTACAACCCACATTATGTATCAATAACTATAGTCAATAATGTAATGTGGATTTAAATAATAGATTATGAAATTGATTGACCTTAAAACTACTTTTAACGTAATAACGTGACATTGAATTTATTTTCGAGGTTTGTGTCAGGTTTATACGATATTATCTTCATTTCAAGTTAACCTAGTTTTTGTTGTTTGATATAAAATCTCGCAAAACTAAACTTATTTAAGCGCTACCAGAAAGATCAAAAATATAATTATGTTCATAATTTGTTTGATTTTTTAAATTTATTGAAAAGGTAAATTAAAAAGTCTCATAAAATAAACAGAATTTTCCGAAATCAACGTAACGTCCCGCAGCATTTAATCGAAACCAGTTTCCCCGGTAAAGCCTTTCGAAGGACGCGACAGCCTACTTTATATCTATCTCTTTTTCCCAATATCCGATCATATCACGCGAGAGTGAGATAGCAGTCATGACGTAAACTGCTTGTGTGGCCTTTAACTTCCTACAGATTAATGAGTTTTTATATTATTATATAGATACCTTCTGAATATGTATAGACATAGGTACTTAATTAGGTAATTAACTCTTTGATAGCGGGCTGCCCTGTCTGTCATATGTATCATACATAATAGGTAGTGTGCATGTGAAATAACCTGACATATGGAAAATTTATTAGTTTAATGAGTTTTATCGCGTCTCCACTGGCGTGGAATTAAATTGGTGTTCAGTTCCGTGATATCATTAGTCTTGTGTTACCGAAAATTATGACACACTTTGATGTTATTGTAAGATAACATTTATAACTATCTACGTAGGTAGCCGTTAGTTACGTATAAAGAAATGATTTAAGCGAACGTAATATGATAATTATAAAACGTTGAAGTGAAAGTTCGTTAATTTGAGTCTATCTTTAACACATTGCGTCTTTTTATCGCAAGCCATAATTTATACAGCATAAAGCTCCTGAACATTTAAAACTTTGAAATCATTGGAAGGTTATATAATATGTAGGACTATGTCTTATATCTTTGGTCTCGACTACGAATTGTAGGCGCCACTCCATCATTTCCCATGAGTGACCTAAGAGGTAAGTAAGGGGTTATCGCCAAGAGGACGGGTAGCAGCATCCCAAGAGATCCCTGAAGCGCAATTTTTGAAAGAGGTATATACAGCAGTGGATTTAGATACAGGCTAAACCTACTTTTTAGAATTTATCCGGCTTTTTTTTTTACGGAAATCTAGTTGTCTTTGGTATAACAAGTGCAGTATTGGGTTTAAAGTGTGTTATGAGCTCTTAATTCCTTAGGGATACAAGGTTACGTTAGAGATGATTAATTTCAGGCACGCCTGATCCTATTTGCGCATTTTTTAACACGATTAAAAGGTGCTCCTTTTAATCGAAAAGGATATCCCGGAAAAATGTAATATTCCCACGGGAAATCCAGACGGACCTCAAAAAGGACCGCGAGGCGATCGATTCCTAAAATTCATTACTAAACGGATACGGGACCGGTTCGATTTTGGATTGTGTCTCTCTCTAATATCATAACAAATGATAGGGATGGATGTCAATTGGAAA
Source organism: Amphipyra berbera (assembly GCA_910594945.2). NCBI lineage: Eukaryota > Metazoa > Arthropoda > Insecta > Lepidoptera > Noctuidae > Amphipyra > Amphipyra berbera. The sequence continues at coordinate 20,120,758 of OU343128.1, forward strand.
CGGTGCTTAATTTCCACCTGCGGTGAGGCGTAATCAGTGAATTTTATTATTAAACCCGCTTTGTGCGATGTGGGCGGTAAGCCCGTTCCACATACTGTAATATCTATCACCGTGTTTGGATCTTGACTAATGCCTTCCCGTTGCTTCGGTTACATCACACGGAGAAGAAAATTTTCATCTGTTAGCCTTTAGGTACTACGAATTTTCACCTTATTGTCGAGCCATAAAGTTGAATTTACGTTGTGTTTATTATTATATACCCAGACTTCCATGCCGCGGACAAAACTATTATGAAGGTATCATAACGTATCAAAAGAAGTCCAAGCAGAATACTTACAGCAATTTTGCCTTGAACTTATATTTTTAATTAACTAATGACATAGTGCCTAGTACGCCTGGTAAAACTACGTCAATCACGATTCTAATATTAGTACGGACCAATCTGAATAAATTATCTTGTTTTTAAATATAATATGTCGACAGAAATTGATAGGAACATACTAACAAGCCAAAGAAAAAAATCTCGAAGAAAAAAATATGTTTTCAGAGCGTCAACGTCGTTTATTTTTACCCACTAGAATACAAATTGGCATTGTTTTAATAAGATGAGGCCAAACTAAGCGTGTCGCGAACAACTCATTATCATCAAGAAAACTGACGGTATCTGTTTTTGCAAATTTGTTTTGATTAAACTTCTCCAACGAACGCGAATGTAGAACAGCCAACCTCCCATATTGGTCCGGATACGTCCTAGTTTCCAGACGTTTGCAAACACATTTTATTCTAGTTCTTTGAAGGACGGATTACGTAAGTTTCGTTAGTCAGCCTGTTTTACTTAATTGGACAACTTTTTTTGCCTTCCAACTCGGTCCTTGAAGTTTTAAAACTAACCAGTTCTTTAGCAGAAATGTACGAAAGTTTTTTTAGGCTACTCGAATATTCGAGATTAGTTGCCTGACTAGATGGTTCACCTACATCAATATGACGCGTGTAGATAACTATACGCGTTTGAATAAAGAATTCAGTTAACAAAAACAAAACAAAGTTTTACTCCTAATGGTTTGGTTTACCGAAAAATATTTTAAAAGGTTTCATTTTAAAATACCATTCTAGAACTCTCCACTTCGGTGTAAAAATACATGAATAAGTGTAGTTTATGAAACTTTAAATCCCGTTGAGGACTATTTTCACACCAGCGAGAGCTGCATAAGAGAGTGCTACGTAAAAGCGAATGTTAAAAAAACTTTAGTAAGAAGTTATATTTAACCCATTTATTTGTCTATCATAAACTATAATATTTTTCATAATTATAGATCTTAGTTTTATTTGTTATTTATGGTTTTGCTTTCAGGTTTTATTAAGAAAGTATTTTAAATCAAAAATTTCAATGTTTAGCGTTATGGATTATTTATTGCGAGTTTCACACTGCCAAAACGAAATCCGAATTTGATATCTGTGTTAAAACGAATACAGAAAAGTCAGTCTCGCCAAATGTTTATTTTTCGACCTTCAAAAGTTCAAACAGGCGGCCGACTAAATGCCAATTATGGGCACCTGCTACCACGAGACTCGCGCGACAATTTGCTAGGCACCGCGCGCTCTCACTCTAACACGATGGCATAACGAGAGCCCAACACGCGGGCCCCTAATCCCCTCGTATCGTCTACGCGAAACGTCAATGAACTTTACTAATCTCCGCACGATACAAACCGTAGGCGTCCGTGCCCGTCCTTGCACAGCAAAAATGTTAATTCTGGATTCATTCCACGCAGTATCCTTGGCACGCCACTAGAAATAACTCAGATTGAACTTAGCTAAACTTCATTAAGAATGGAACGTAATTCTGAGATGTTTTACACGGAGTTTTGCTACGAAAATTGCGTGCTGCAATCAAATGTTTCATAGGCCATTGACCGAGTTCGTCGCGTGTAATAATATGTAATGACATAATGGCCATGTGACGCGACACCGGTGATGTGACGTTGTCAACCAACACGCGATATCTATCACCAAATATTGAGGACAAAACCTTCCGGATATGTCGTTGTTTGTAAATAAATTACAATATATTTCATACTTGTTGAGAATACGAGGTACATATAAGACGATAATCTTGAGCGATATAAAAACTTCTAATTAGCTACGTAATTACAAATGGAAGTACCGCGAGAATAAATTATCTTTTGTTTTAATTAATTTCGGGACCTGCCTATCAACTGTTATTACGTTGGTGCATTTTTATTCAAATTGATTACGTATCCGCCGTCATCCTTGAATTATAAATTAGTACACGCCTTTGTAATAATTATCCAAATCGAATTCAATCCGACCGTACGTAAAGGAAGTCTTTGATAAAGATGTCTATTTTAAGCTTTACTACACCGCACGTGAACAAGGACGCTCGTGAAAATTTTGTTTCGTATATTCGCAGATAATCTTACAATCGATGTTGCTATGTTATTTATTCTTTATTAACTGAAAGAACTAAAATTTAATAGTTATAAGTATAATTAACTCACTCAGTCACTGCTCACGACCGTATTAAGAGATTAATAAATCTATTTGCAGTTATTTATGCTGATCAAGAACTGAAACCGGTTTCCTGATAACCTTTATATTATAACTATACCTACCTTATACGATATTATTAATCGTACTCAAACAAAATGTAGTAGTAAATAATGTAAAATACTGGCTTATTTATCTTTATATGAAGATGCGACAAGTTAATAAAGTAATGGCATAGTAATCTGCATAATATCTCAACGATAAATATTAAGTTATAATCGGTTTCTATCTAAAACTACATCATCTTATCTATGTATAAAGTAGTTTATTATTCATCAATCATGAAATCTTTATCTAGTTAAGTAACACACGTAGTTTTGCATATCAATAAGTTACGGCATGTTAAATAGTCTTACTAGATAACTGACCATTCATACTTGCGAATATTGTACCAAAGAGAAAATGTTGACTTTAAATATAATTCATAATTATGTCTAGTTAGAAAATTCACTATCAGCTTTTTGCAAAAGCTCTGTAACATGTTAGTTCCATCGTTGCGAACCAGATGTCGCTATGAGTAACGTTAGGAAAAAGTTTTTTGCTAGTGTGCGCTAACTTCCTTGTCTCTACACGAAACGCACACAAAGACACCAGCCGACTGTAAACTTACGTACGGACGAGGCACACATGCGCAGAGTTTACTTTTCCAATGCACACAACCGAACGTGACGCAAGTAAATACACGACTTTATATTCAACTGGTGTGCGTAAAAGCGTGTTTACGTAACAAAACACGAATACACACAGGCGCAAGTGTATGTACAGCAAGCTTCGCAGAATTTCTGAGGCTCGGATAGATGGCGCGACTTAGCTTGATTTGGGAGACTTCTTCGTTTGTTCGTTGTAATAAATAATATGGGGCAGATGTTATCTTATTTTGTTCTTCGTTGTTGGTATTGACATTGAAATGGCCAATTAGGCATAATTAAAAGTTGAATGGCACAGGTTTTTATTTATTTTGCTTTTTTCTTGACAAAGGTGCCTTTAGAGTTGGAAATACATTTTCTGTAGATAGGTATTCTATTAATTTTATTCATACAGTAGGTATAGACGAAACTTATGTTGTGAAATCGATTGTTGGTTAGTTGCGGTATCCACCTATTAGATTGGTCGGTTGCTAGCGAGTTCTTTGGCTTTTCTACGACGATTTACTTTCACTTGATAAATATCGGTAGCATTCAATACCTACATACATTTTTGAGTGGATTTTAGTCGTGCATTTTATAGTTTTTTGTCGGTTTATAGGAGAATGTTATGCAAAGTCAGACTTATTGATTCTGTATAATATTTTTACCCGCCTCGTTAATCTAGTGGTGGTAAGCACGACTGCTGATCATGAGGACCTGGGTTCGATTCTCAGACCGGGCAAAGTGTTATTGGTTTTTTCCGTGTCGAATTCCTCAGTAGCAGCCCGTAGTTTCGATTCGTGACCGGGTGATGGCAATAGACTCGTCCCTATTACATGGGACTTAAACATAATGGCGAAATGATGGTGTTAATACACCTCTGCCCAACCCTTCGGAGAATACAAGCGTGATGTTAGACATAACATTTCTACCTTTGATATTTGGTAAACAATATATATTAACGAATAATTTTAAGCTGACTCTACAACTAGAAATTAGTAGGTTTAATATTGCAGGATTATTACTATTAATAATCGTTATAGGAAAATAGCTTCTAGCCAAGTATACTGTGGTAAATAGATAAGTATCGACAAGCCTGTTCAACTTAAAAGGCTTGGCAGAAATATTAAAAATTCGCAACATTTTTGCTGTAGATATTTTATCGTTTGTAAAAAGGAAGGTTGGTCAAATAAATTCAAAAAAGGTCAGTATAAAAATATAAAGATATTTTGCACATGTAGGAAGATCATTGGAAAAGATAAAGGTACGATGAAGACTTTACAGGAAACTGTATGTGGGTTTTACCTACAAACACATGTTAAAACTCAATAACATAACATCACGCCTGTATTTCCCGAAGGGTTGGGCAGAGGTGTATAGTAACACCCTCATTTCGCCGATTTGTTTAAGTCCCATGTAATATGGGGCGAACCTATTGCCATCAACCAGGCACAAATCCAAATTCCGGGCTGCTACTGAAGAATTCCACACGGTAAATCCAATAAAACGTTGCCCGATCTGGGAATCGAAGCCAGGACCTTGCGATCAGCAGTCGCGCTTGCCACCACTAGACCAACGAGGTAGTTAAACAGTTAACTCAATATTATAATGTAAATGTAACACAGGTATATGTCTTCTATAGATTCTATCAAAAAGTTGTTTATCTAACCCCCACATTCACTTGTTTATTTTCAATACCTTAAAATAAAAAAAAAACACTTAAAGTGTTCTTTTAATAGATCGTCTGTATGCAATCTGTAATAAAATATATGTGATGAATGTCGATAATTTCTGTGGTCCTGCTCATACAACTCTCTACAAAACTGAAAATAGGCACCTACTACCCCAAATAAATTATAATAAGAAAGGGTACAGTGTAAGGGTATGCAGGAAGGACGAAAAACACAAGGGGTCGAGGCTAACCCTATTACGGCCAAATAGGACACATGCGTACTTATAGGTAGGTTTACCTACCTATGTTTTGACTATTGGGTAAGTACAGGTTGGGCCTCCAGAACTGAGTTCATAAAATCCTTAAAACATGAAGTGATAAAAATAGCCTGGATTCCTGGATCTTTGATATAAAAGTTTGAAGTGTCCCACCGGCTATTAGAGCTCTTAAGTTTGTGAAAAAATGGTGTTAAAATACTCTAATACCAATATATTTTAATAGTGTAATATTTTTTATCAGAAAACATTTAAGCTGACTTCACTTACGGAACCCAAACGCGACTAACTCAAAAAAAGAACCGTGCCCCATTGTTATTAATAGCCTGTGACGTCAGAGCATAGCTGTCGATCTGAACACAAAAAGTGAAGCGGCCAAAAGCGGCCATTTTGTGAAATCATATCGATTGGTAGGAAAAAATCCATTGTCGGCCCATAACTGTCCCCTATTGGCCCAGTTTTTAGATGAGGGTGGCACAATAGGGTTAACTTTCCCCGCTTTTTTTTGCTTTCGCGACCCTTTTAAATATGAATTCTTTATAAAATGTTCCGACGTGTTAGTCTGTCACATGTTTGGTTTTGTATTAACTCTTAGTAAAGAATTCGTTATGTAATTAATTTGAGCGTGTAATTAAATATTCATCTGAACTTGGTACGATACACGCGATGAGGTAAGAATGATACTTTGTTTCTTTTAGTTTTTATTATTCCGTCTGTCTTGTGAAATGTAACTTGGAAACTGCTTGACAGTTTTAAGCGTGGTTTTCCTTGTCAATTATAATGCATTATGCGGACTGTGGTGACTGTATGATTTTTTTTTTCAATAGTTTATTTACTTTTTACAATGGTACAATTCTTTGCCTACCTAGGCTATTGCCATCTTTTTCCCTCCGATAAAACAAGAAAGAGACGGATGGAAATAAGAGCTGTCAAATTTACTTAAAATAATAATTCCATATATATTTCGACGATACGACAGAACATGTCGACTACACACACGGTGAAGTTAACTTAGTTCTTATCTAACGGTGTCCTTTTCTCTCGCTTTCTGTTAGTAAAAAATAGCAATTCTCTAATTTTAGTTTAGTTGGTGAATAAGAAAATCGGCACCAATAAATGGCCAGATTAACAAGACGATGTGAAGCAAAAATATTTTCTTAGGTACCTAATGCTTCTGTTTTATCAAAATCTTTTTTATCTAATTGACCTTATTTGATTAGATTATATTTCTTATTCTTATGATGATTATTTAGTTGAATATAGAGCGGCAATTACAAAGAAATAATCGACTTTAATGATATATTTAACGCCTAGCTTTAAACTTGATAATTTCATTATCTTAATTATATTGGGATAAAAAATACACGAATATATCCGCAAAGATATTAATGTTATCGTTATGTAGAACTAAATCACACGTTCAGCATGTAATTAACTTAACCTCATGCCCTTTCTAATATTTATAAAAACATTGTACTTTATCATTTATACAATTAATTAATTGGTCAACCATTTTATTTTATGTAACAGTCATTAATGTGAGTAACGTTTTTAAAAATTATATTGAATTAATTTTGGGAAATACGGAACAATATCTAGGTATCTACATAATTTTAATGGATAATGTGGTAGAGACCTAATCGCAGCAAAACTCAATGATTCCACCTACTTACTTATACCTAAACAAATACCTACATCATTACTTCAATACCAATTATATGGTGTACTCTACTAGTTAGCTCTAAAATCTCTAAAGTATTTACATAATATCACTTGAGATCACAGATAACACGCATACCGTGCCGAGCATGCCCCCTTTGTCAGAGCACTTAGTCTCTAGGTACATACTCACATGTCTGCCCAGCTTCTTGTTAATGACTTACACTAGACATGTCACAGGCATGGTTTGAATAGGGTCCGATAAATATCTTCTGTGTAAGAAAAATTTAGAAAACAATTTGAAGATGATAATAATTATGTCAACCTGTCCACCATAAAAGTATTGGTAGGTAGGTACTTAAACTTGTGTTTTGATACTACTAATATTCTGTCAAATGAGTCACATAGATTTTGAGTAACATCAATTTGATGAAAAATTAAGTTATCAGTATCAATATTAGTAGTTTTAATAAAACGCTGTTAATTACCTACATACTTAGGATGTAGGTACCTCTTTTGCTTGTTAAGCTTCTAAAAAATGAAGTCAACTCTAACTAGACAACATAAGTAAAAGCTTTTAAAATTTATGTAGGTAAGGCATTTCAAGTCATTCATATTACATAATATAACAACACGCCTATATTCCCCGAAGGTTTGGACAGAGATGTATTAACACCATCATTTCGCCGTTATGTTTAAGTCCTATGTAATAGGGGGTGAGCCTATTGCTACCAACTAGGCACAATTCCAAATGCCTGTACTGAGGAATTCCACACGGATAAAAACCAATAAGACTTTGCCGACCTGGGGGTCGAATCCAGGACCTCACGATCAGCAGTCGCGCTTGCCACCACTAGACCAATGAGGCAGTTATATTATTCTTCAATTATTTTTCTTTCATATATATCCAACATTATCTACTTAAATATTCGGTACCTATTCAGTTTCATATTTAGGAAAACATGTTTATAGAACATGACGGCAAAATCGAAATAGCTAGTTTGCCTTTTACATCCATTAAAGAATGATACACAGTACAAAACTAACCATGTAGTTGCTATTGTTACGCCCCATTCTTCTTCTTCTTTTTTTGTGTGGTTAGTGACTAACCTAGCGTCAGAGTTTATGCCGCCCATGGGCCTCTGATTTGGCTTCACAGGCCGTCGAGAAATATCTCTCAGGCATGCCGGTTTCCTCACGATGTTATCCTTCATCGTTTTTAAGCAATTGATAATCATACAATAGGCACATGAATCCGAAAAGTCACTGCGTGTCTTGGGTTCGAACTCGAGACCTTTGACTTGGCAGTCTGACGGTCACATCACTAGGCTATCTCTGCCACACTGCAGACCAGGGCCGGATTGGGACCTGAAATCGGCCCGAGCATTTGAGAGACGGTCGGCACAGTGCTGGCAAAAAAAAAAATTCATTCCCAAGTGATTAGACGGAGGACGTTTTTTATTTTTTTAAAGCTCCCTCACTCTTTCTCCTGTATCTTGGGTGCATTTACTTCTTTTTCGAGCGATGGCGATAGTTGGACGACCTGACGTTCCCCTCATTTCCCCAATTTGGCCGTATGGCCAGTTCGGGCTTGCTGCAGACTAATTGTCTCTTCAAACAGCAATTAAGTTTACTGGAAGCTTTTAGTAATTATTAGTAAGAAAATAATTTCTTGTTGTATGCCAAGCTGTTATAGGTAAGTAGTTGTATGAAGTTTAATGAAACGAGATTCTTACAGTAGTCGTAAAGTATAAAGTTGGCATATACCGATATACCGTTTGTCTAAATGGGACATAAATAAAAAGATATTGTTTTTTAATGTGGTATTGCTTCTACCGGAAAAATAGCGGCTTCTTACTTTCAAGTGATAAATTAATTAGTTAATTATAAGGCAGACTCCGTAGAAATTTGATTAGGAATTCATACAAATGGTCCCGCGATGATGTTTATTTAAGACTTGAGGTTTTTTAAAGGTTGTTTTCAGAAGGTGTTTTCTTATCATAATTTATATCGTTTCATTAGAGTTTAAACGTTGAAATTAAATAAATAATTATCTACATATGTCCACTGTATATAAGCGAGCTACCTGTTAAAAGCCTAGCACTTATCGTCTGATCTTAACTTAAAGCTGTGGTCTCACTGACAAACAGAAAGAACCTGAATTTTTAAACCGAATTAATAAGTCAGATCCTACAAATATATAACGACGAAACATTTGGTGCAGTGGCTGAGCGATTGGCTCCTTCGCTACGGGTCGTGGGTTCGATTCCCGCACGAAACAAATATTTGTATGGCCTACAGATAGTTGTTCCGGGTCTGGGCGTTTATGCATGTGAAGATTTGTGTCTGTAAACGCACCCACGTACAGAAGAAATGCTAGTGTGGGCAACGTTTTTAAAACAGAAAAAACAGAAAATATAAGCCTATATTATTAAACCTATCAATTAATTTCAATAAACCCAGATTTTCCCGAAAACTTCAACAGTAGGTAAAACATATATTGGTTACTAGATGCCTTAAGTGGTAAAACAAGTGTGATACCAAATTGTAACAATTATAGGTATAATTTAAATTGTGTTAGTTGATGCACAAACAAATCTCCCACAAAAGATATCAATCTATTTCCAAAAATTGTAGCCACAATTTTTACAATCCCCGCTATAATTCTTCGCTCGCTCGCGCAGTGAAACCAGAGTTTAAGATTAAGCGCAGTACACACCTACTTGCTACCCTTACCGATATCTAGTAACAAGTTTACTGCGGTATGCATTACCTTTATTTATCTAGTGTAGATAGACGGCCGAGTGCACTTACTGAACAATGTAGCCACCGCCGTTATTTATTTGGTGCATTGGACATGTTTATGACTACAAGATGCTCAGTAGGTATATCTGGGTAGCTCATAGTTTCGCCGCTTGCCAAGAAAAGAAAGAATAAACTGTCAAACTCAGTTCATTTAGTTTTAGTTCCTAATTTATTTATTTTTTCTACTATTGAGCTGCTTTTAGGTCTTCTTGTGAACCGTTTCTACGTAACCGGGCAGTTATTGGCGAGACCTGAAGGGTCTCCAACCAATGGGGACGAGTAAAATACTTAACCTAAGCTAACTACTACTACTAACATCATGCCTACTAGCGGGACTCGGACCTCGGCTTAGAGCGTGGCTGGCGGGAGGACTGGGAGGGAGACAGCTTGATGAGGGCTGAATTTTATTATCGGTGTGACAATTAGTTCCTAATTTCGCTTCCTGCTTAAGTATATTGGGTGGGCTGTAACTTTTTAGGTGACTATGAGTGGGTACATTAAGAAGGTTGCCTAAGATATATTTAGTTGCATCTATTGTCAATTCTAAAATGATAAATGTATCTAAAAATGTTATACCTACTTGGGAATCCTGAGTTTCTATTATTTTATTTTAGGATACCTATTTGGATATTTAAAAACCGCTTAATTTAAAATGATAGATGTCACTAATACATAAATCAGAATGAGACACATCTGGTTGTATAGCCAATAAATTTTAACATTTTTAAAATGGTGATGATGCCTCTACCTTGAACTAAGTCAATTTTTTTTTTCACTGTTGTCAATACCATTTCCATATTGCTTAAATTGTATAAAGACATCATTCAATTTAATTTTATGTAGGTAGGTATTTCCTACAAGTCGTTGCATGAATCACAACGGGGAACAGTTATTTAACGTAGTGCGTGGGTGCATAATCTATCATTTGTCTCGTAAATAATACGATAAATCGGTTTATAATCAATTCTGAAGTCCAATTAGACGTTCATTTATATAATTGTACAAGCTATAAATTACTTTGATGTTGAATTCTGTTTTCTGTACAAGGAAAATGTAGACATGTAGCTGTAAACTCGAATGACATTTATTTTGTTTTAAATTAACTTTGTTAGCAAAAGTTTTGAAATAATCGTCTTACTAATCAGATGATTAATGACAATATTTGTTGCGAGTGGAATGCTGTTATAGCATTTGGGTTGTGTGTAATCAGGTCCAGCGATATTATAATTGAGTTTTAATTTTTGAGTGGGATTGGAAAAGGACGCGAGGAATACAGAATAAAATGTACTTATTTATTGGCACAAACAAACAAATAATAACCAAAAGGGCCATCCAGCTCAGCGTGATATCATTTTTTATTCTTAACTTTATTCACAATGATAAAAGTCAGGATCACGGATTTGTAATTGTCTTAAAAACACCTTAGTCAATCAGATTGCTTCAGAAATATCTACAAGGATGTGGAAGCAAAAGCAACCAACTCTGTAAGCTTTTCAAACAAATTAAACACTAGGTACCTTTCTTATAACAAGCGTGAATGTTGCTGAAGTTTATTGAAGTAAGAACAAAGCAGAGCGTATCGTTCCCCCGACGACACACGGAGCGTCAAATATTAAACAGATACGATTTAATCCTTCACGCTTTAGATAATACCTACATTCATTGTAAGGATGTGCGAAAGATAGGAGCTGACAACAAGAGGCTGGGGAGGATTACTCCTGTTTTTAATAGATTGTGAGACTCGTTTACCGACTGCATAATACTGGGAAAGAACCATGGTAAAATAATTCATAAGCACGGATGAATTTATACATTTTGAAAGATATTTTTATATTAATTTATCTTACTAAGCTGATCCCAACATAATTGGAAAAAAGCTAGGCAGAACGAGAATGAATTATTCCTACTTACTAGTAATATAAGTAGGTAATAATGTTATAAATGCGAAAGTAAGTTTATCTGTCTTTGCGTTTGTCTGTTTGTTTGTTACGACTTCAAGACTGACAGTTGAACCGACTTTGATGAAATTCGCAGGCGGAGCCGCGGGCGCAGCTAGTTATCAATAATGTATATTCAGTAAAAAGTTATACATGGAAGAACTTAGAGGATGCCTTTGCCCAATAGACGGACAGTAGGTATAGGAAGACAAAAAAAAGTGTCAATAAAACGCAAGTAAATCTAACTAAAAAAAATTGGCTGAATATCTTAGCTCTGATAAAAATATGTTAAATTTCCGTTTGCTTCCACGTGTAGATATAATAATTAATAGGAAACCAATCAATTTGAACATCAATTTAAAACCGATTCGTGAGGCCTCCAAATTTTATCGCAAACATTTTTTTACTAGGTTGTCTTATTCCGAACCAAGGAACTAGTACGAAAAAGCAAAATTTACGAAATGAAACAAAGCAGAAAAGCAATTAAACCTTAGACATGAAGACCCAAACTCAAAATTATTTGAGTCTGAAATCTCTTAAGATGACTTAAGCTTCTTACATCTGTGGTTGGCAGGCATCTCGAGGGGCGAATGGTAATCAAACCGAGACGGAAGTCGGAGTTTACCGCAATCCCGGCCCGTCTTACCTAAAAACCCTTTAAGATTGCTCTACCTACCCTGCAGAGCCTTCCGTAACGAAATATATAAGAAAATATATTTATGAAAATTGACTGCCTTGTTGGTCTAGTGGTCGCTAGCGCAACTGCTGAGCACGGGGTCTTGGATCCGATCCCCAGGTTGGACAGTGTTATTGGGTTTTCTCATTATAAATTTCTCAATAACAACTCGTAGGCTCGCCCCCTATTACATGGAACTAAAAAATAGCTGGCGAAACGAGGATGCACTAAAACACCTTTGCCGAACCCTTCGGGGAATACAGAGCGTGATGTTATGTACAAGAAAATTTTATGAGAGACACAATACGAACAAGCACATAAAATAACATTATTAGAACCCAATATGTATGATTTTTATACAAACATATCCTAGCAAAACGCCATTCCATCCTTATTTCCCAAGACCGTATCTATGCTGAAGTATCTGCCGTCTTAATATTGTTATTTGCCACAGTCTAGTAAATTTCAATGAAACTTCGCCAGCAGAAGAACAGAATACAAAACATAGAGAAAGGGGAAAATATACACTGTAATGTTATTCAGAAATCCATGTGAAATGTATAAGTGTGTGGGGCTCTATCGCTTTGGGCTTTAGCGGGATAATTTTCATTCCCTATTGTTTTGCTGGATTTCCACCCGATGCCTTCGAGAGAATAAGAGGCTTAGCTTGTGGGAAAATATTTTGATTTGTATTATTTCCTCCAAGAATGTAATATTATTTTTGCCAGTTTTATTTTTTAGCAAATCCCCGTTGTCTATACTAACTATTCTAGAGATATAATTCTCAATACCTACATTTATTCTGTAGGTATCTAAGTCAAAAAACAAAACAAACTGGCCGGACGGAAAAGCATGCACATGGCGCAAAATTAACGAATCCTCGAATGCTACCGAATTAATTATTCATGCAAGCTTAATTATGCGCAGGGAGATCACGCAATCCAATTTAACCAGATTGCCTGCGTCCTAGCGATGCGTGTTTTGCAAAAAAACGTTGTGCCTCGATGTGGCTGTAGTTACGGCAAACTTCAAGTGGACATAAATAAGGGTCGCAATATTCGGTGGTCCCATCACGACGGGCGGTGCGCTACTCTCAATTTTACAAAACATACCACCTAACCAAAGAATTTTATACTGTATTAGGACAGAAATAGGGTTTGAATTTCTTCAGTGGACCGCTGAATACATCTTTAAATAACAATAAAAGATAATCAACTTTCTGTATTCGCGAACAGAGACCATTTTCGCTAAACACCCCGCGTTCGACGGAGACACTTGAAGCGGAATTTCTTCGCGAAACTGTACACTCACAGCATCAGTTTTTGGAACAACATGGATTAAATAAATTCTTTCCAGTGTCGTTTGTGTGAAATTACGAATCAAATTTGCGTCCGTAGTGGTTTTGTTTCCCAATAAGTTAACATTGAGGTGGTTGAGTAACGCGAAATTAACTTAAGACAAACTTTTGTGGGTGTTGCCGGCGCCGACATAAGTATGTAAATTTCGGTTTTGTTAATTGTGCTGCTTCAATGTATTAGCACTTACTTCAATTACTGTTTTAAAAGATTTAACATTACCGACGGCGAGTAACTGTTATGGCAAAAATATAATGCATTTTTTGACTTCTCATCCTCTAAGATGTTTACCGAAAAATTTACTTTTTGATTAGAACTATCGAAAATGTATACATAATGAAAATATCAGTAGGTACCTACTTTATGAATAGCCCATAATTAGCAACCTGTTCTAACTTAACAACATTTATTATATACATTAGGTACCTACTAGCTGTGTCCTAACGGCTCCGCCCGTAGCCTATGTTACTCAGCGATAATGTAGCTATCTAACGGCAAAAGAATTTTTGAAATCGGTCCAGTAGTTTTTACGTTTATTCTTTACATACAAAAATCCAAATATACAAACATACAAAAATACAAATCTTTCCTCTTTATAATATTAGTATAGATTAGTATAGACTAGCGGCCCGTCCCGGCTTCGTACGGGTGGACATTTTTCCGTTTTTGCAACATTTTTCATTTATGCTCCGCTCCTATTGGTCGTAGCGTGATGTTATATAACCTATAACCTTCCTCGATAAATGGACTATCCAACACAAAAAATATTTTTCAGTTCCAACCAGTAGGTAGTTCCTGAGATTTGCGCGTTCAAACAAACAAACTCTTCAGCTTTATAATATTAGTATAGATTTATCATCAGCTTTCTGTAATGAGGGCTCTACCGTGAGCTGAAAAAAAACTAGGGACAAAAATTGTGCAAGAATTTGATTAGTGTTAAAAGCTATATCAGTATCTCCCCTCGCAGGCTCGCGTGTTTCATTCCGTCAACATTGTCTTTTTATGTTTCCATTCGCCCATCGACATTCAATTTCTGCCGTATGCACTCGATTCCCTGTCGCGCAATACGACAAAATAACTATACCATTTGGGAATTGCTACCTTTACACCTTAATACAGCTCAAGAGATTTTCCCTTTGTCCATTCCATTCCATACATATCCACTCGGATCACGTAAAGCGTAAGTATACCCTAAGACACGATGGTTTTCCTTTCGGCTCCATTTGTTCGCCCAAGAGACTTATTATACTGTGTACACGGTACAAGGAGAATATTTTGTTCAAATATAATCAAGGGATGCCAGTTTCTGTCCAAACAATGTTTTTGTTTTTATTCAATGTTATATGAAAGGATATTCGGGCACGACGACCGTCGCTTTCACAAATGCAAATGTTTAACTTCATATTGGATCGGGCGGGTTGTCATTTTTGTAAGTAGATGTGCGATGATATTGGGGGTTTTGGCATATAACGCTTTCCACATGGTTTAGTATATATTTTGAGAAGAATTTTATAGCCATATAGGAGATTTTTTGGCAACATTTCTTTAGATAACGTCGAAATAGTGTGATTATATACGTAGTTATAATAAAATATAATATAATACGTACAAACCAATGTTATTTAAAACGTTTTCACATTATAAATATTACTTAAACACACTTTCCACACAACTAAAATCGTTTTCAACTATTATATAAATGCTAAGTATCGATTAAACCCGCCATATTCACAATCAGCGGACGTTACTACTGCAATAAAAATAATAAAAACTGTAATGTTATAAGAGAATTTAATCGTGTATGTCTAAATCGATTACATCGCCGAAGTCGATGGGAAGCCAAAGAATTTTTTGTGCCTAAATTTAAAACCCTGTAAAACGTAGCTAGGTACGTAAGGGGTTGTGTGTGTAAACAAGGTAAACTCGCCTGTCGTCGGCCGTTGGAGCTTCAATAATATAAAACATGCTCCCATGCCCGTCCCTCCTATATTTGTAGCGTTCACCCTACTACTACCTTCAAACGTGTAGAGAACGAACTTGCTTGTGTAATATCGCATCGAATAAAACTTCGGCTGAAATATTTTAAATAAAATAGTGCAGAACAGGTGACGCAAGCAATATTGAAATACTGTTTTGTAAAATTCTCTCTCGGAAATAAAAAGTAGTGGGCAAGCAACATTGAGACAATATTTTGTCCACGTCCAATGATAAGATAAAACTTTGTCTGAAATATTTTAAATAAAATATTGTAGAACAGGTGTCGTATGCAATATTGAAATAATGTTTTGTAAAATTCGCTTACTAAAATAAAAAGTAGTGGGCAATTATTGAAGCGGACCTAACTTGGTAGTTTTAAATGTTATTAACAAATTGACCGTCTCTAACTAATAGTGTGTTTTATTTAAACATTCTAGAGAATATTACTCTATACTAAAGTATACAATGTTAACCCGTGTTTGTCCCTTGAGAGTAATTCCAGTAGAACGTAACAGCTAGCGCTACCTATTGGCGTTCTCGAGACATTATGAACGGATCATAAGACTGAAGACTACATGCATTTACATTTTGTACACATATAAGAGTATAATGAAGCTATCCTCTGAATAGGGATGTTCCGGATAGAGGATAAATTGTTGAAAACTTAGGCCAATTTATGGGACTTTTTTTATAAAGTATGAAAAATCTCATAATAACAAGAGTAGGCAAGATTTTTAAAAGTATGAAAAAATACATTGATATGCCCGTAGTAGGTAAGATATTAAAATGAAAAAGACCCTTAAAATTCCTAGAGTATAGGTAACATTTTGAAAATATGAAAGAAACGGTTCCGAATTCCCGAAGTAGGTAGGTAGGTACCTACTTGAAACATGTTCACTTCTCTTTACAGTAATGTATTACTGTATCAATATACGTTGCCCGGAAGCCAAAGTATATAGGATCGATGAAATAATCAGTTTTGCGGAGAAAAGGGAATTTCTGGCGAGATCACGTAGCCGACCAATGGACTCCATGGCTAAATGACGCTCCCAGTTAACTCGAATAACCGACCCTGTCATAGATTAAATTAAGGGAACAGAGAGCTCAACTGTTTGAATTACCTCCAACTAAAAAAAGTGATGTAATAGACTGTAAGAGTTAACTCATGCGTTTAATTTTCTAATTATAATTATTAATCATCTTAATTTTTTGTTCGTATAATTATTATATCTGTAACAAGCCGCTCAATAGGGTAATGTTTTGTTGATCTACAAAACAATACTTCATTATACAATTATAAAATAATAATTGTTTTTAATAGATTCACAGTTGACGGGATAATAGCCATACAATGATGTAGTAGTCAAGTGTGAACTTTAAAAAAACATTCAATGATGCATAAAATGGATTATATTTATTGAAAAAACGCACGAAATTAAACATATTGACTTCCTTTGATACTGTTATGTTTATTTACTTCATTCGAACAGTAACAAAGTAATAACTAAAAGTGTTACTAAGCAAAATAAGACGATAGCTGCCTAGAAATTGTCGTCTTTATTATTCGAAGAGGGATCGTATGAAATACACATTTTTGTACAATCACTGTCGCGATATAAACATTGGTTGTTCTTATCATAAAACTAACAAGCTTGTCTAGGTATATGAGAGGTATAACAACCGCCATATTCTTTGACGTGTTTCGGGCACGTTCGGCATTGGTCGGCGTTGATCGGAATATTATACAAAGGCCCGAATAACGCACTGTGGCGGTCCCAGATTATCTCGATATAACACTTGTCATGTTTTTATTATCTTTGTATGTTAATACTGTCCACAATCTGATGCTAATGTTGATATACATTCATATTTTCAACGTACATCGATTTGAAGGCCTTTGTGGTATGTGGTAAGTAAGAAAGAGTCGGTTTTTCATTTTTACATTATTCGGTGACGCAACCTTTCTGTGTGATTCAAGAATCTCTACTAATATTATAAAGCTGAAGAGTTTGTTTGTTTGAACGTGCTAATCTCAGGAACAACTGGTTGGAATTGAAAAATATTTTTTATGTTAGATAGTCCATTTATAGAGGAAGGTTATAGGCTATATAACATCATGCTACGACCAATAGGAGCGGAGCATAAATGGAAAATGTTGCAAAAACGGGACAAATGTCCACCCGTGCGAAGCCGGGACGGGCCGCTAGTGTGTTATATTATTATTGATCAGTAGATAATATAATCTCATCGTTTTATTTTTTAATGAAACCAAGCTACTTAGATTTTTATTTGTCCTTTATTTTATGCGAACTGCCTCGTTCGTCTAGTGGTCGCAAGTGCCACTGCTGAGCTTGGGGTCCTGGGTTCAATCCCCAGTTCGGGCAAAGTGTTATTGGGTTTTCCATTAGGAATTTCTCTGTAGCAGCCCGGAGTCTGGATTTGTGCCCAGTCAATGGCAATAGGCTCGCCCCCTATTACGTGAGACTTAAACATAACTGGCGAAACGAGGGTGTACTAAATACACCTCTGCCGAACCCTTCGGGGAATACAAAGCGTGATGTTATTTTATGAGATTTGATAGCTAATTAGTTAATTTTCGCGTTGATCGGCCTTTCAGAACGGGTCCCTGATTATCTATAGAATTTACGTCAACTTACAGATAATATCGAGTAACTATTTAACTATTCCCTGAAATTAAGTAGATAAATATCTACAAAGATAAAGAGGCCGACAAGCTAGAAGACACTAAAATTACCATAAATATACCTATTCTTATGTTTATGAAAATGATGGCTGACGGTCTGTGACGAGTCAGCGGAACCGAGTTTTGTCTACTATTTTCCTCTACTGGATATTGTCTAACTGTAACTACGTAACTTCCATACTAATAATGCATTGAGGAAAGTGACGTTTGTTTCTTATGGAATTGCGTACAATTATATCAATTGGTATAGAAGCTAAAGATACTATGGATAGACTGATAGTAATCTATACTAATATTATAAAGCTGAAGCGTTTGTTTGCTTGTACGCGCTAATCTCAGGAACTAATGATTGGAATTGAAAAAATATGTTTGTGTTGGATAGTCCATTTATCGAGGAAGGGTAAAGGCTATATAACATCACGCTAAGACCAATAGGAGGGAAGCATAAATGAAAAATGTTGCAAAAACGGGGAAAATGTCCACCCGTGCGAAGCCGAGACGGGCCGCTAGTATAGTAATATAGTATGTATAATAAACGGTACCAAAGTCATTAGGATGATGAAATATTGTAATAATTTATTGTTATCGAACTGCCTTGTTTGGTCTAGTGGTGACAAGCGCGACTGCTAATCGTGAGGTCGTGGCTTCGATCCCCAGGTCGAGCAATGTTATTTGGGTTGTTCTGTGTGGAATTCCTCAGTAGCAGCCCGGGTTTGGATTTTTGCCCGGTGGGTGGCAATAGCCGCGCCCCCTATTACATGGGACTTAAACATAACGGCGAAATGATGGTTTTACTATAGACCTCTGCCCAACCCTTTGGGGAAAACAGGCGTGATGTTATGTTATTGTTAAAAATGTGAAACTTATACATACATATAATACAACATAAGATTAATGTATTGTTTTAAATTTACATGGTTATTGACGTTAGTAGAATAAACTATGTCGGAATTAACACCATGTACCTGTTTATTTTTGAGACTCCGATATTAACATATTATTATTAATAATAAACAGGTACATGGTGTAAATCCCGACATAGTTTATTCTACTAACATAAGATTATCCCGAAAAACGAAGAATATTTTCACGCACACCACAATCACGGCTAGTCAGTTATATTATTTCTATATTTCTTCCACAGTATAGAAATCCCGGGGGTCTCTACTTAACTATTGATAAAGTATGATAAACGTTCACATTCTATGGGTGCCATGACGAGACGGGACACTAACGGCTAGCGCATGACGTCACTGTAGAATCCTCTTTCATAGCCACTCGTGCCTGACATAAAATGACGTCAGACTATTCAGCTGTTCTCCGTAACTCAAACAGTCGTGTTTGTTGTTACTTTTCAAGCATAGGAGTGTTATGTTCATAGATATTCGAATGTTAAGAAAAAAAATGGTTATAAGTGATGTTCAAGATTTTTAGAGTAATTTTATTACGTTTTTCAGTGATTATGCATAATGTAAATTACTGAAATATAATACAATACATAGCATATAAGCTATAATACCATACAAGCTATAGTGTATTTGTTAATAGAAAATATATAGATTTCATGCTCTGAATAGATAGTACATACAGGTTCTTTCCAAACCCACGTACCTAATAAGTAACTCATGCTTAAAATATAGCGACATTTTCTTTTTTTAAATTTAAAATTCTCTTTCAGATAAGACTCTCGTTGGCCAGCAGCGGTGCAGAACATTTTGGCTCGACTCAGCAACACTGAAGTGTACCTAAGCGGTCGTGAACCCGCTCCCCGAACGTGTATTAGAACTCAACAGCTTTATTTGAGTTACAAAAATAAGGCTCAGCGAAATTTCACTAAATTCCACCCAGCTAAGCGAAAAAAGTTCGTAAAATCATCTCTATTACATTTTTTATTTTACTTAAATCGATATATTTTTTCAATGCATAATTTTCATTGAAAGGGTTAGTTTAAAGATTATGTTCGATCATCTTTAGTCATAATACCTACCTACTTATCGCTTCAGCAGCATCTACCACATTATTGTCAAGTTTTCCCGTACATCCTATAATAGTATCCTGATCTCTACTAAATACAGTTCTATCATGGCATGTCAGGTGAGTGAGGCATTGTACCTGCAGGTCGGGTCGCCCGCGTTCCCTCCCCCTTCGC
Organism: Amphipyra berbera; assembly: GCA_910594945.2. NCBI lineage: Eukaryota > Metazoa > Arthropoda > Insecta > Lepidoptera > Noctuidae > Amphipyra > Amphipyra berbera. The sequence continues at coordinate 20,141,161 of OU343128.1, forward strand.
CCCCGGCGCATCATTGACATGCAAATGAAACGGGCCACGCTCGCGGACCGACGGTTATTTATCTCTGATTGGCTCGGTTCATTCCGCTTTGACAGACAGGTTTCAATTTCGAACGGAACCCAGAGCGGTGTTTACATAATTACGTATGTTAACGAATGTGCATGCTTCGTATCGGATCGCGGAATTCGATGTTTAAAATTCATATTAGGAACGTTTGTGTGGTATCTACAGATAAGATTTAAAGGAAGTGAGTATGTAACGGGTTTTATTTTTTTCTCAACTCTTCTAGTTTTGATGTGTTTGTAGATATATTCTAGCGTATTTAATAAGGTAATCGAAAGTTACGATACTACTAACACCAATTTAAATTGTATACAAAATCGAATCACAATAAATCTTAACTGTATTATTATGTAAACAAACGGACTGAGTTTGCCTTCTGTACATCCAACCCAAGCGATGGGAGACGAAGATAAGGCCTTGCACAGAAATACCATTCGTGTCAATCAGCCGTATAAGTAAATTTCAATCTTTACGAATCGAGTAAGCGATAAATAACCCTTTGAAAGCCGCGGCTCGATTGTCAAGCGTAATTTCGCCTTTATTTTATACTAATCGAAGAATTTTATCGACGGATGGACACGCCTTCGCTTCTCACAATTTTTTACTTTGTTATTGGGTTTATCTACTGGATACCCAGATGATAGTGGAAAGGTTGACCCTTCCCTTAATTATTTATGGAATGCGAAAGGCGATATACTATTTTTTTAAATCAGCATCGTCGTATGTTCTAATTAGAATTTTCATAGATAATAGCTACCTTGATAAAATTATTCTTAACTAGCTGCCCGGACAGACTTCGTTCTGTCAAAAGTTATTGGCCTGTAGTGGGATAAGAAAAGTTTTGTTTTTACTATTTTCCACGCAATTTTTTTTTTCTCCCCATAAGAACCTTCCTTGCGCCTTAAGGAATATACCTATATATTAAAAAAATTGCCGAATTGGTCGAGCCGTTCTCAAGTATTGCGCTTATCAACACATTTGGCAATTCATTTTTATTTATATAGATATAAAAGAGGGTTATTTTTTAATAAAAAGTTTTTATACATATTGTTTGGTTACAAATATTTAATTTAAAAAGAGAAAATATCAAAAATCATCGTAAGTATTACGAGTACCAGCGCTCATTAGTCGCGCGAACCAAGTCTTGATCGTTCGGTCCCTTTGTAGTTCAATAAAGATGATTGCTCGATAGAGAACAATTATTTTGTTATTTATGACGTCAATTGCGCCTGGCTGCTTACATAATATCCGTTTACAGACACCGTTACACGTGTTTTATAAATGAATTTATTTATAAGTAAGTAGATTATTTCTTATTAAGTAGGCAAGTACTTGGGCGACCATGTGTATTTTTGAAGTAGTGAATTGAGTTACCCAGCGAGTTTTTATCTATCCGTTATCATGATTAGTCCTTTTAAGTGGTTAAATTGCAGCTTTTCTACATCCTGATTAAACAAGTTGGTAGGTATATAATGGTTGATGCAAATGACGAGTGCAAGTACCTACATGCCCGGTGGAACATTGAGGCTGTATATACATAGTGTGTGTTGTTATTTTCAGCGAATGTGTTTTAATCAAGATAAATTAGCCACTGCAACATACCCGTATACCGAACGTTTTGTTAATTAAGTAGAACATACGGAACACTTTTTGAGGGAGGAAAAAGTGGGACAACATAACATAACATCTCGCCTGTATTTCCCGAAGGGTTCGGCAGAGGTTTTTTTAGTACACCCTCGTTTCGCAAGTTATGTTTAAGTCCCATGTAATAGGAGGCGAGCCTATTGCCATTAACCGGGCACAAATCAAAACTCCGGGCTGCTACTGAGAAATTCCTAATGGAAAAACCCAATAACACTTTGCCCGACCTGGGGATCGAACCCAGGACTCCATGCTCAGCAGTCGCGCTTGTGACAACTAGACCAACAAGGCAGTCATATATAAAGTTCTAAACAGTTTTAAATAAGAAACTCGGCTTCACAAACGTCGTAGTGTAAGATTAGCCTAATCTTACTTATAATATTAGTTGGGTACTTTTATCTCGGAAAGTTTCCGGACGATTCAGCGTTCTTAACCCGGATTACCAAATGTTGGCCAAAGTTTGGCAGTTAAGTGACTTGTAAGTGGTTTAATTCTTGAAATCGATGGAGATTTACTGCGTCGGGGCGAGAGGCTTTAGGGGACCATGTTTTTGAGAAACAGAGATCTGTATAATAATTATTTTCTGTAATCGAACTCTGATGGTGGAGGTTTTAGTGTAAAATTGCCTGACAGATTTATAGAAGAGTTCCGACTTTGGTTTGTCGGCATTGAATTCTATATATAGATAGGTAGTTTATTTTATTTTATCACATGTGAAAATTCATGCTTGTAAATAAGTTTTCTCATAAATTCACATACCGTACAGTTAGTATAATACATGTAATATTTACTTAGGTAATAAGTACCTGCCTAGACAAACACGAAAATAAGGTACCTACGCTGTCAGATAATAGGTACGAAAAATTCCATAAAAACAGAAACTTTTGTTCAATTTAGGAATCAGATTCTATACCTATCTAGATATACGAATGCATAGTAAGATTATGTTCCTATCAATTCAATGCGTGCGCCGGGGTGAAAGAATACGAACTTTTGGGGGTGAAGGGGGGTGAAATGTCTATTTTTCGCAAGTCACGTATCGGTTCAAGCTTATCCGGCGTTAGGTTTGATGATAATAAGTGATACCGCCAAATATGGCTCACAGAGATGTAAAGACGGCGACTAGATTTGATACGAAGTAATTTCAAATATGGACTCTAGAAAAAATTACTGAGTTTAAAAATACATTTTATGTAGGTGTATGAAGGATAATGAAGTAGGTAGTCAATAGGTGTTCCATAGGATTCTTCGATATATAAAATATTAACGACCTGCCCCGGCTTCGCACGGGTGTAATGTAGATACTAATGTGGGGCATATAAACCTTCCTCTTGAATTACTCTATCTATTGCTAAAAACTGCATTAAAATCCGTTGCGTAGTTTAAAAGATCGAAGCGTAGAGACAACGGGGGGGCTTTGTTTTATACTATGTAAAGATTATTGTTTAAAAAATCACCGAACTATGTGCAATGACTACTGTACATTTACCTATTTAACAAATTAGGATTGACTTGAGATTTATATCAAAGACATTTAATTAAATCCATAGGTAAGTATTTACAAAGTAAAATTAAATAATCAAAGTCGTATACCTATTTATTTTAAGGGTTGTCCCTATATAAAAAAAATCAGTAGGTATAAATTATTTAAGTAATTGCAAAAAAACTACCTAGAAAATGTTTTTTACCATCCACCTTTTAGTATGCTCATGGCATTCTACGCTGATTTTCTCTCCTGTTACCAGAAATCAACAACAAGTAAGCAAGCAAAGTGTTTCCGTCCGCATCTACATTCACATACCTACTCAGTAACTAGGTACCTATGTGATGTGTTTTATGTCTTCTTACATAGGTCAGGGTCGTTGTTTACAACCGTAAGTACCTACACGTAAGACGCACACTCCGGTCAGTTTACATGCATCATTGTTTGTGGGTACGTACATACTAAAGTACCAACTAAAATTATCTAGGAGCAGCATTACTTACCTGAATAATATAGGTAATGTTGTGTAGAAGAATTTTTTGGTCACATTTTATCTAAGTAAAATGTAAGCAATTTGCTGATAATAGAAGTTTAAGCTATTGAATAAACATAAGGTAAAGTTTCTGAACAATAAATATATAGCATCTCAGCGTGTTCCATTTTCAAAATCATCATTACCACCAAAAAAACAAAAAAAAAACAAAATGCTAAACGGTTCGAGCATTCCATTTTCAAACGTAAAGAATTTGTAATTCACAGAATTTACAATTCATAACTGCCTTGCAACGTAATAAGGTAGCGTGATGCCGCGTAGGTGGCATATCCATTTGTTGTAATATCTGGAACCGAGGCATTCACGAGGCGTCCTCGTAGAGTCAATATCAATAAATGGGAAGCTGGGAAATTGGATGTGTTGCGGCTCGTGGCCGGGCCGACACGCTACGTAATAAGATAGTAATGAGACGTTCTTGCCACTCGTAAAAATATGGTCGTTGGCTCCCGGTCTATGACTAAATATTTAACTAACTGGCTGTGTCCTGTGTAAAGGTTGTACCTAAATATAGACATAGTGTCAGCTGTGTTTCTTTGTTGTCGATTTTTGTTGCATTTTATTTGCATAATAGAGATAATAATTATGTTGCAATCAGTTAATTAAGTAATCTAAATGAGTTTTTTAAATTATTTGTAGCTGTATATTTAAGTAAAGGTTTTTTCAATCTCTTATTTTCTATTGATTTTCCTGAAGAAATCTGATCCTACATGTAGGTACAATTTATATAAAAGTTAAAACAGTTCCTAAAGTTTCTATTTTTAAACATAAATCTTACCTTTTTATCCATAATCAATTCTAAATAAGACCCAAAGAATGCCTATAAATTAACGAATCTTGAAAAGAGGTTTTATGTTCTGAAGCAGGCAACCTTGATATTTGAAAACAATAGGTGTGTAATATGATGTCATTCGCCAATTAAAATCGAGTGATAGACTTAACAATAGGCGTTCTAATGGGTGTCGATACCTGTATTGTATCTCTGACTGCTGTCACAAATAGGTGTGACATACATCACTACTTATTCATACCTATTTATCTAGACATAAGTACCTACACTTAACTGCGTATGCAAAGATTTCATTACTTACCCCTTAGTAGGTACAAGGCCTTAAGTACCTTGTCAATGTTTTTTATTTAATATTTCAGTCAAGTAAGTACCATTTTGATTTATCGCCACAGAAGTATTACTTACCTCAGTGAGGTAAATAGTGCAAGTTCTTGTAAGTAGGTACTCTACCTTTGTTTGCAAATAGGCTAAGAGGGCAAACATTACTAACCGGCATTAGCAGTAACGACCTTTTCCTAGTTATACCTACATACACGTAGTAAAAACAATGGTGCACACATACCGTCCACACTCCTAATAGTACATCCATTTTCCGTAGAATCCAAACGTCAACCGGTTTCTTCTGAAAAAAAAAAGAATCACAGTATCAATTAATTGCCCCGACTCGTTTGTAACTATCCTAGTAAATTGTGTGTAACCGATTGCATCAGCCTACGAGGATTGATTTGACATTGACACGCCGCGCATGCGTATTGCCCTAATTCCGTGTAAAGTTCCCGTGGGCGCGAGACGACGAGATATCATTTTACATACGAAAGAAAGGGATAGATATAGGGTGCACAGGGACTGCCATCAGAGACGGGTCGGTAACATGGCCGACGGCTATTGCATCTGCATGCATTTTATAAAGAATGGTGTTCGATGCAGAAGGCTTGGCCCTGTGGGAACGGTCGACTTTCTCTTTTTAAATCTTTAAAATAGCGTTAGGGACTGTGACGCTAAGTCCTACCAATACCAATTAGTTTCAATGGAGAATTACTTTTTAAATTAGCATAATTAAGGTAATTAGGTACACTGTCTATCATCAGGAATGGTGATGTTATTATAAAAACTAAGAAAATTTTAAAGAAAATTTCCTGTTAAACAGGTCCACGTGTATAAAGGTACAGTGCGTCGACCTCCAAATGTATGGGCCGAATCTCGCTGTACCGGAAAATGTTCAAAATACCTACACACCTATACATCGGTTGTCAGCAGTCATATAAAATTTAAATTATAGCGCAATTTTGTATCTACCTGACTAATCATATCGTATATGGTGTATCAGTCTACATCATAACTTATAATTTTTGAAATAATTATGACAAAACGTTAATCGAAACCCTAATTTTATTCCGATACTCGATAAAATATGTAACATGTGTTGATATAAATTTATGCAGATAATTTGAATATAAATGATTCTACAAGACAATTTACATAAATATCGATGTGAAGATAATTCAATGTCGAATACAATTTGAGGCTTGTTGTTTGAAATTCAATGTGTAAAGAGATAACGGCATTGAACTCTAAATGATCGGTATTATCATATTTTTGTTGCATTTGCATTTGGATAACTATGATTTATTGAATGAAAAATACTTCGGTTATTCCTTCAGCCGTAAAATGAAAATAAAATTAGTTAAAAAATCAGTCATTTGTGGATATATTTATGAAAAGATTAGAATTGTTAAAGGCATTATAAAACAAAACATTCCTGCCTACGTGAGACTCGGAATAATTTCTAACAATATGTTTAGATAGGTAGATAGGAAATGTTCGTCGTATCGTGCCATTTGTACCCGGCTTCCCTACCTGTCCTTACAATATCTACAATGTCGTCGACCCACATATCCGCCGAGCGACCTCTCAGAATAGATTGAATTCGTACAATTCAATAAAGGTGTTCAATTTCGAAAAACAAGGTGGAATAGCCTAAGGCGATCATGAAATTCCTTGGATATTTCATTCGTCTTCTAATAAGTTGAGAAACTTTAATTTGGAACAGCGCTTTAACAGAAGCATTTTCATGGAAAGGCCCTGGCTGCTAATCGCTTCAATTTGGCGTAAGTAAATAAAAGTTTAAACAGATTAAACTCGGTAACGAGGGCCACCGGGGGAGGGGTAAGAGTGGGGGCACAATTATCTCGTCCTATTTTCCCTTCTAATTTCACGTTAGGTCTACCCTTGAAGGGATTTTGCAGACGTGCGCGGAAAAATCGCATCGTTCACGCAAGTCGCTTTACGAACCTTATTTATGAGTGTTAGAACTTTCCTATCTCATACCAGGCATAAAAAAGTATCGTTGTCCTATTCAAACAATATCTTTGTACATCTTAAACTGGTCAATTTAAAGGCTTTTTAAATGATAACGATAATCTAATATCTTAATAATGCATCTTTAAATGGGAACGCGATAGCATCAAGAAGACTTTGGTTCAACACTTCTACTTTATAATAACAGTCTAATTTTCGGGTAATATTACAAGTAATGGATTTTCGTTTTGGTTTCTTTATTTCCGTCAGCAGCACTATTATGTTAATTAGAACAATTACGGAGTACAAGGAGCGATCGCGTAGAATGATAAGTGGCTATGATGAAATCAGACCAGTTACAAAAACGTGGTAAAGAATTATTTTGAGTAAGAAACCGGTACCTTATACATTGTTAAACACAACCGGCGTTATCTTAATAAATTAATCCCTATAAGTATTAAAATCTTTGCTAGAAAAATCGTTTTGTCGCCCGTCTGTCTGTAGATACAAATGCTATCCTTCTTACGGTAGCGTTTCTACACGCCTTCAGTTTTTCTTACCATTGAGTTTCACACTCGTGGCTTTTTGGGTTAAAAGACGATTGTGCGTATCAAATGATAAAGCTCGCTTGTATCATACAGAAATTACAATTCAAAACTTTCTCCATGCATTAAAGATACCTATGAAATGTCATTTTGTTAGTGACATAATTAAGTTGGGACTTTTGTATTGTAAGATATAATACTACTATTAAGCTTAATGGGTTAACGGAAGCTGCATCAATATCGAGATAAAATGTCATGACGTAGAGAGATTGCAATGGTATTGATATATTAAAAGCTAGCTTTGAATCAATTAATTAAGTGACCTAGTCTGTCTCAGTTGACTCAACCACTTACTCAATTACTATAAGTAACTGAAACATTATAGATTTAGTTTCACTCACAATCAGCCATAAAGGTAATTAATAGTAAATAAATAGAGCCGATTTTGCAATGTAAATGATCAATATATAATTCATCTTGTATCAACAAAGTAATACTAATGCAAATAGGGGTGAAAATACTCGCGATTCTTCTCATTTCTTTTAGTCCAACGACTAAAATATTATAATATTTTACAAGAGCAAGAGTTGTTACATTAACATAGGAATCGCCGTAAGTTGATATCATTGAACTTTATTAAGGAAAGCTCGCGATAAACACCCCATGCTGCTATGATCCCATAATCTCATCCAATTATGCTTTGGTTTTATTCTGATAGATGTACTTGATTTCATAAAAGTCATGTTGCGAAAAGGCGAGATTGTAGTTTCGCATACATGTATTTACTTATCGATTCTTTTCTTATTTTGAAATATTACATAGCAGTTTTTTTTGGTATCTGATTCTAATTTAACTTAGGTATCGATTGAACACGACAGGTCATAGAGGTCGTATTGAAATTCACAACCTTCCCATAAAGAGGTTGTGAATTTCAATACGTGTCAATGTCCACAGTCTATTCTGTTAATATATATATAATAAATAAATATACATCTCATGAAATCGATATATATTATGCTCGCTTAGCGGTCGCGGTGAATATTTGACAGGTCCGCTTTAATCTGTATATTTACAATCCCCACTTGATAACTCTGACAGCTCTATCAGCATATTCGATAAGTTAGCCGTTGGATCCATTATTGTAATTTCATTAGATATCTTATTACATAACGTTAATTCAAATTTGTTTACGTTAAATTCTATTGGGCATTAACAGCCGCATTTGGGATGACTGTCCGTTTATTTCCATAATATGAAAATTAGAAGACGGAAAGATTCTGTGCTGCCTGTTTCTCACGTTACACTATATTGTGATGAAATTTTTGGGTGCCTACGTACCTACTAGTTCCCGCCCTACACAAACATGTTAATAGAATCAATCTCTTTCAGAACGTCGATGTGACGTACGAAGGCTGCGTCAGTATCGCCCCCACATCGTGCCTCTATTTACATGTTTTTCTAATCTACATCCTGATATTGGGTTCATTCGTGACTTGCATTGAGCGGGCACTATTAGCCTCGAGCTCCATGGGATTGTCTTTGTGAAGATTAAAACATGTATTTACATAATGCTACAGACAATGCGACGCCCAGAATAAGTTTCTCTTATGAGTAGGTATTCTGCGAGCGCACGTATTGTTTAAGATGAGTGCGTCGTTGTATTAGATGTGTTTTCGTATGACCGTTATCTGTTCAACTTATGGACAACATCAGTCATAAAATGTTCAGGAATTTCTATGGGATTTCAGCGTTTCTAATATTATTATGGGATTTTCTTTACTGTTCTGCCTAGCTTTTTCCCAACTGTGTTAGGGTCAGCTTCCAGTCTAACCAGATGCGGCTGAATACAAGTATTTTACACGAAACGACTGCCATAAGACCTCCGCAATCCAGTTACTGGGCAATGGCGATATCCTAAGGTTACACCAGTTGTCAGACTTTCGGGCTTCTGACTTCCCGTAACGACTGTCATAGGTATTCGTATGACAACCGGGACCGACTGTTTAACGTACACTCCGAGGCACGGAGGGGTCTCAATGTGTAACGAACGGTCACCCATCTACAGACTGACCAGACCGACGACCGCGGCAAACGTAGCTTAACCTCACAAATTGTATGATCCACGTAGTTGGTAATGAGCCACGAGCCCTTCTTTCCTTTCCTTATTAAAGTTGTATAATAGTATTATATTTATAAAATCTTTCATAATGCAAACCCGTCTGCAGTGCTATAGGTACTGTTTTCAAGTTCAACTCCTATTGAAATATCCGTGCAAGTCATATCAAGATTGTTTTTTTCTTCCAAGAGAAAAATCTATGCAAACAATATTTTATATCGACCCAATATCTACATCTTATCGATTCGCTGAAATTCTGCTCAGCTTAAAACAAAAGTTTAGGTAATACAGTTTTATTTATCTGAAAGACAAACACAAGAAATGAATACCTAAAACTTTTACGTTTACCATCACGAAACGAAGGGTTTCAGACAAAACAAAGGGGACTGAACAACAAAAGTTCATAGTATTTGCATACTGCACATCCTGCGAAGGCTTTAGTATAAATAGTAGTGTTGGGAATAATTGTGGCTGTACTGTACCTTCATGCTTGGCTACTAACTACTTCCGAGTGAAGTGTGGGTATAAGAGTGGTCTAATCATGAGCTGAAGCGGGTTGACTTTTTTTCCTATTCTTTGTCTATGCTTATAATAGCTTAATGTAGGTACTGTAATTCCTGTCCACAAAATGGAAGGCAATAAATGAGTAGAAAATTGTCACTCAAATATTGGTAATAACTAATCACAGTTGTGGTCGTCGTGTTTTTGAATTAAAACTATATTAAGTGGTGTCGTCGCCAGACTGTGCTCCGTTTGCAAATCGATCAGTACTGAAATTTGCACGTGAGTAGTGAGTCCCACCCAAAATAATCACAATAAATACGTATGTGTATTTTTTGGTTTTAAGCTAGGTCATTTGCCATAGATAAAACAAATAGCATTATTAACTGCAATTGTTAGATATTTTTTTCACAAATAGTACGTGAGGTCAGTATTTTATGTGATATTATAAAAATACTTCTAGCACAATGACAATTAAAATAAGTAAATAAAAAAGTCGTTTACCTTTTTTTACAAAAGGTAATAAAACTCGCCGCCTTGGCTTTCACTTTTAACAAAACAGTTAAAATTGAATTCAACTAGATTTCACTTTCTGTATTCATAAAAAGACGCTACCAATTCATAATACAGGTAAACATAAAGCTTTGTTACAATTTTTTATTGCCGACAATTGCTACCGTTTTTTCATTCTTTCATTCCGTTGTTTTATTTACCTTTTTAAAAAAGGTGCTACTATTTTTTAGCTTCTGACGTAAACAATTACGACTGTTCATATACATATAAGCGCATGAAATTGTTAATATATTGATTTGAATGGCCGTTAAAACCGATGAGAATAGTTGTTTTAAAAATAAAAAATGCAATGGGGATGTAAAATTAAATATCTGAATTTTTTGACCATGACGAATCTGCTCTAGATGCCGTGGACAGATTTAATTTACCTAATTCTGTAAAATTATTTCTTTGCGTTAGAGGTTTTGTTCTATTACGTATATATAAACTTACTTCTACTATAAATACTTATAATCTCATACAATGTAAATTATTTTTCTTATACAAATAAATGAACACAGTAGCAGGAATTGCGGTCATCAAACAACAAAAATCTCGTATAAATTTACGTTTTTAATTAAAAGCTTTTGGTTTGTTGATTATTCATTCTATTTATTTATGATCTTCATATCTGTTTTTACAGTTCTATTTTTAACTTTTATGTTTATGTAACATATACTGTGCACAATTTTTCACGTTTGTCTTAGAATAAATAAGTGTAAGAATAAATGCACGTATTATCCACATAGTAATGATAGCATAACGGTTGGACACTTGCGTTCCAAGCAGGAGGGTTTAAATCAAACCCCAGCCCCCACCTCCGACTTTTCAAATTCCTGTGTGGACCAGGATTTGATTATAACTTGTGTAAAGACATCGTAAGGAAATCTGCACACCTATGAAGGCTACAAAAAGTTCTCGATGGTGTGCGTAGACTGTAGTCTGCCAATTCGTACAAGGTCAATGTGGTGAACTAGGCCTAAATCCTTCTCAGTCTGAGAGGAGGCAGTGGGACAGTAATGGGCTGATTATGCTTATGCGTGTATTAAAATATTTCCATGTTTTTTTCAGATCCGCTGATTGCGTGCCCTTTGCGCCACACGCTACGGAGCCGTTTGTACCGGGATGTGTGCCTATAAAGCAAGAGTTTTTAGTTACCGCCCATTCGAGCTAAGTTCGCCCTCGGGTCAGAATGATCCGGGCTCAGACCTCTATCCAGACGTATGGTAATGGTGCAGGTAGATCGACATGACGTCATTACGCGACCCATGTTTTGGCGTATGTTTGGGGTAGTTCCTAGCGTTTGTTTATGTAAACATATAGGAAAATGTATGAAATAAATACATTATATATTTTACGTTTGTACCTAATATCGTGAAGGCGCAGAAAACTGTATCTACCTACTTTTGTATAAGCATAATTTGTTGAGATATTTTTTTTTGTCGAGAATTAGGTATGTAAATTATTTACCGATATCTTAGATTTTTTACAGTAGCAGTCTATCTTTTTTACCCTGAAACTGAAAACTGGAGAGTTTTTTTTATCCCCAAGTCTAGCTTTCTATCGATAGTCTCAAAGCAACTACGTTTAAAAAAATACCTAGGTAAATAGGTTGGACGCAAACGAAGTAACTTCGCTTTGTAGGTTACACGTTACTCAGTCTTAGATCTTTGATAAGGCAAAGTATGTTAAGGAAATGCTACGCAAATACAACTACCATATGGAAATGTATGGCTCATATTTTTCTCTATAATAACGCATTAAAAAAGCGGCATTGATAACGATTAAATGGCCCATATTACCATGATTTAAGACATAGCGCGCACCGCGGTGCGGTGATATGCGATGCGTTTTATGCAACGAAACGAATAAAATAAATACAAGTAAATCAGTATGTGGTGCATAATTCGCAATGCGCGCTCTTCTATGACACTCCATACTTCACATATATATGTTTAAAAAACGCAAGGCAGTGCGCGCTAGCCCTAAGTCTTACAACTTGCGCATAAAAGTTGCTTACCTATCAAATAGATTCATATAAAAAAATGAAAAGAAGTTCGTTCTGCCTAGCCTGTTTTAGTTTTTTTTAAATGTAAAGAAGATTACAACAAAAATGTCTTAATCAGCTAAGTATTATACTTTATGTTAATTAATTTCAATTTATTATGTAGATAAGAATATTAAGTTAAGCAGATGCAATGCAGACATGAAACTCGTCAAAAGTAGTGTTGCAGAAATAACATTAAGAAAACAAAAGGACAGGCTGAGACGTTTATAGCTAATACCTACTTGATTATAAGGTTGTTAAATACTTCTTTCTAAAAAAATCGGTAGGTACCAGTTTCACCTTAAATTCGCGATTTTTGGTACTTATGAATATTTTGTTGATCGACCGAACAACCGTCCGAAAATTGCAAACACGATTTCATCGCTTAATAATATCGAAGTATAAAACTAACAAGAAGCAACAAGCGAAATAAGTCGCATACACCTACACAATTACACTATGGTTAAAACGTAATAATGTTAAAAATGTACCTCCTTTTGTTTTCTAATTTATTAGAAAAACTACAGAGAATATTCGTCGTTGTACCTATTCTAAATTATGCAGGTAGACTATTTGAAAGGCAAGTCAAAAATAACCCCGTCCAATGGCGTGCCTCAGTCCCATGAACTCGAGATGAAATATTGTTTCAGCCAAAAAACACGACAGACCATTTTTTCAGCCATTTCTCCTACTATAGTTCAGACTCACGCGATTCTCACCTAAATGACAAATGTAGAGTACATTTTTAAAATACGACTTCCTTATAGCTTTTGTTGCTCAAATAAATGTAGGAAAATTAGGAAGGTTTTTGGTGGACTTCATTTAGGAAAATTATTCATGAAAGTGTACATTTAATGGTAAGTTTTTTAATTAAAGTTTTCGTTATTTCGACGTGATGTTTATTGGAGATAATAACTTATTATTTAGTTGTAAAGATTTGAAGCATTTTATAAACGATTTGTAGATGGGTACCAAAGTATGGACATCTATAACAATATTAAAATAATTTTATGATATAATACCTTAGGTAAGTTCCTCTCTTTTTTAAATATGATGTCTACATAGGTACAATGTTCAATAATTTTGAAGAGAAAAAGACCAACATATTTTTAGCTCCTAATCGAAGAGCATAAGACTAGACCAAAGACCAGAAAATTATAATAAAAGGTTTAATAAAAAATCTAACTAAATATTCCCAGAATTTTAATTCCAACAAAGTTCTAGTAAAACAAACACACATCTACGTATACAAAAATACAAATATAACAAAAATATCAAACTCGTAGCGAAAGAGGGCACGGGCAAAGCGAAACTATCCCCCTTCTTATACAAATTTCACGAACGCTCCGGTCCAATACATTTTGCATGAAGCACTGTAGGAAAACTTGGTATTCGTCCTCGGAACAAAGTTGGTTTTATAACTATTTTTATACAAAACGAGTTTGCATTTTTGCATTTTTGTTTCGGGGACGTCAGCGTTATCTGTGGTGGCGTTTGTGTATCTGAATATTCGGCAGGTGTAAATGTTTGAGAATAGAACTAAAATGAGTAAAAATAGACAACAATATATTGAAGCCATACAGGATATTTATTATCATCTAAACTTAACATTATGTAAGTACATCTTAGACCTTTTTTATAACCAACCAAATATGAGCAAAAATTTTCTTAGTTCTGGGCCAACTCAATTTAGATTGCCATCGTCACGCTAAGAAGAAGAAGAAGCTGCCTGTCTCTGTTCGGATGCAAACAGTAGCTCAACACGTTTTTTTCTGACTCTACCTACTTAGTACATAATAGCGTAGAAACAAATCTGTGCTAAACCAATATAACAGTCGATACTTTTTCGTATATGTAAATGATAAAGAAAATAATAATAAACTTTTAACAAAAATAAAACCGACTTCAAAAAACCGAAACAAGGAATAAAATAATTACCATATTACAAATTAACAGTTTCAGAAGTCGGTGCTAATCCACGCTGAACTGAATTGAAGGCTTCTTAAAAAAATAAGTTTATATTTTTTTTAATTTTAGTGGCCCTAATTAAAACATGGTTGGACCTACTAAAGACACTGCTCGTAACATAATCACATCATCACATTATGCGTACCTACTGTTCGTCATTGAAGAGTTCCATTGTCTATCTCCGAAGTTCTTCATTAGATCTTCACCAAATTTGAATGGGACCAATTTCGGAGTATATCCTATCCATTAAAAAAATAATTATCAAAATTAGTCTACTCTGAAAAATGTTATGCCAAGCATAAAAAAATATATACGTGTCGAATTGAGAACCTCCTCCGTTTTTTCCTCGTTTAAAAAAGATAATAGTGCTAATTATCATATTAAAATATAAGTTTCTACTACTGCTACTGGTACTAAATATGGACTTCCCCAAAGACCACAGCAACGAACGACGTCGAAGTAATGCTACACACACTTTCCTAATCTAGCCTCACTTAAAAATCTCGTGTTGAAAACTAAACAGTAACTCAATTCCGTAGCGCCATCGTACGAGACTAATAGAAATTCTTAACGGATCCCAACGGTCTAGACACGGTGAGTTTAAAAAAACAACGGCTACACAGGAGCGTACGTCCGATGCGGCCGCACAAAGCCGTGAACGAGCGCGTTAGCTGACTTGAATTACTAATTATTCTGTACTGTGGCGCCTCGCAACGTGCCATCGGATGTGGGAATTAGAATAACTGTGGTACTTAAATAAAATGTTATAACGTTTTTACTGATTAATGAGGTCTATTATCTACCTAATTATTCGTGCCAGAACTATTTTTTGGAAGGTTGAAAACTGGGTGTTCTTTTCGTAACTATGTCCAACAGTGAATTGCAAAAGGCTGAATTGATGGATTGATTGAATCAGATGTTATTAAAACTTTGATAACTGATTTTAGACTAGTTATTCGGGAATATAACAAATGACATGTGCATTATGCAGCTCTGTACCTACTTATATACCAAAGAAAACAAGAGTAAGTACTTAACATACACATGTTCAAAAACAGTTTTGTTCACGATTTTATTCTCTACATCACATAATTTACCGTAATTAGACGCACAAAAAATATCTAATTTATTACATTACGATCGGAAATGTATGACAACCTAAACGGCGCAGTGGTGTCCGCATACAGATATTTAATCCAAGTTTGAATGTTTGTGCATGTGATATGTGTGTGTAATAGCACTCACGAGACAGGGAGCCCTAAGGAATCCTAATACGAAGGCAGGCCCGAATTGTGGATGAAAAGTGTTTCCGCAAATAGGTGTGCCTGACAAAACTTAACAAAACGCGTTGTTCCTCGCATAAGTAAATATCGCCTCCTTAGAGGTCATAGGACTAGACGTTATCCTCTTGTTTGTTACCAACTTCATCATGGGTAATGTATCTAATACAGGATTAGTGAAGAATATGAAAAACAACGCTTTCTGAGAAACACCCGCTGTGGGAAATATCTATAAATGTAGATAAACTTTTTGCAGATCTACGTAAAAATAATACAACTACTGATTGAGTGCTGAATGTGATTTTTAGCACACATTAAAAATTGCATCTGCTTATGAGCACAGTTAATTGTTTCAAATCTAATGATTTGAAACAATAGTATAATTACTAACATCAAAATTTATTGCAACTATAAAATCACGATTACTATAAATTGACAAGCGATAAAATCGCATTGTAAATGCATTCAAATTAAACATTAGCATCAACTGTCTCGGTGGTCTAGTGGTGGCAAACGCGACTGCTGATCGTGAGATTCTGGGTTCAATCCCCAGAGCGGCTAAAGTTTTATTGGGTTTTTCCGTGTGAAATTTCTCACTAGCAGCCCGAAGTTAGGATTTGTACCCGGTTGATGGCAATAGGCTCGGACCCTATTATATGGGACCTTAACATAACGGTGAAATGTGGGTGTTACTATACACCTCTGCCCAACTCTTTGAGAAATACAGCTGTGATGTAAATTAAGCAGCAATGATTTAAAATGCATGCCAAAAGATGGTATTGAAAGAGTACAAAAGAGTAGAAGTATTGAATCACAGTTTAATAAAGATTTTAATCAAAGTATTGAGTTCCATTCAATCAGTAGCACGATTGCAATTAGGTAAGCATTTTCTTTTCCTTTTCATCCTTTCCAATTAATTTTACGAAAAATTTAAGATAAAATATTAGCTTTTTCCTGGAACCGCTTCGATTTCATAGCACGTTTTTCTACTGAAAAAATGCCTTTTTTCATTTCAAACCCTAGTATGTACGTAGTACAATTTTGTATTCTATGACCCTTCAGGGAAAAGGTAAGTAGATACCCGATTGGATACTATCACGTAAGTACATAGTTGATTGGATTTTTCTATTAGAAATCATGATGACCGGAGATCTGTGTCCGATAAATGGAGAAAGATTCACCCTCGATCACGTTGGGATAAATGACGTCATTGGTGAACTGTGATCTTACGTCAAAACGGTACCTGCTCAACTCAACCTTCCTGATGATCTCCTTAGGGAGTTAAAAACCTGCACATGTACTGCCTACATTATAAACTTATGGTTACCTATCTTAATCCCGAATTTTAATATTCCGAATATCATAATCCCGAAAACGTTTGGACATTTTTTCATAATCCCGTTTTATAATATTCCGAAGTTTTGTTTGCCATATAATCGCAACTGCGAATTTCATTTGCCCATTTATTCATTTGTACGACGTTTTAGAATCCAGACGAATGAGTTCCAGACACCCGAAATCTACATGCACAAAATCCAGATGACCGTAATCCATATGCATGAAAGCCAGATTTTTAAAACACAAATTTTTGAAATACAGTTAATTGATATCCAGACAAACAATATCCAGATTTTTAAAATTATTTCCATAAACTATTGGAAGAATTACAAGGTACTTAACCTTAACCTATCTGTAATGGGCAAGTAAAACAATAGCGAGTCGGTTCTAGCAGGGGGTGGCAGTTCTAACCTAACCTAACCTATTAAGTCGAATTTGACACTTAAACCTATCTGTAATGGGCAAATAATATGATTGTATGGGAACCAAATAAAAAGATTATGAAAATTTGGTAATAGTTTATTTGGAAAATGGTACGATGGGAATCAAAATAAAGTATTCTGAGAATCTGGTATAACTATATCTGGATTATGAGAATATGGGAAACAAAAAAATACTTTTTGGAAATTTGGTTTTAGTGCACCTGGAAATTGATTCATCTGGGAAATTAAAAAAGGAATTTTAAAAAGTTGTCATTCATTACATCTGTCTTTTAAAAGTTCTACCAACCGTTTTCGGGGTTTTAAGATTCGGGTAACAGAAATTCGAGATTTCAATAGGTTACCTAAACGTATTGATATTGATATGGTCGCTGCCTCGTTGGTCTAATGGTGGCAAGCGCGACTGCTGATCGTGAGGGCCTGAATTCGATCCCCAGGCCGGGCAAAGTGTCACTGGGTTTTTCCGAGTGGAATTCCTCAGTAGCCACCTGGTGTTTGGATTTGTGCTCAGTTGATAACAACAGGCTCGCCCCCTATTACATGCGACTTAAACATAACGTCGAAATGAGGGTGTTATTATACACCTCTGCCCAATCCTTCGGGGAATACAGACGTGATGTTATAATATTGTATATCGTCAGTGGAAAGGTAAAAAGACTAAAGCGCCAATATACCTACTTTACAGTAGAGAGATTCAAAGTATTTTTTAACCGACTTCAAAAAGGAGGAGGTTCTATATTCGATTTTTTTTTTATGTTTGTACACCGATTACGCTGAGATTTATGATCCGATTTACGTGATTCTTCTTTAGTTTGATGCGGAATAGTTGCCATTTGGTCCCATAAAAATTTAAAATAGTTTGGCCCAGTAGTTTTCATTTTATGAACATTTTTATTTTTTATGAACATTTTAGTTTACTTGGATGATGTAATTATTGTACCTGATGTAATCTAGAAAAATCCTACTGTAGTTTACAGAACAACCTATTACAGACACTAAAAAGGAAAAATAAAAAAAACTACGTTTAAAAAAACCGACTTCAAAAACTAAAAAGTATAAAATAACTTAATATAAAATTAACAGTTTCAGAAGTCGGTGCCTTCAATTTGGTTCAGCGTGGATTAGCACCGACTTCTGAAACTGTTAATTTAATATTAAGTTATTTTATACTTTTTAGTTTTTGAAGTGGTTTTTTTTAAGAAAATAAACATAGTTATTTTTCTTAGAGTATATATATTAAATAGATAATTAAATTATCTATTACTACTAATGTAAAGTAGGTATATTGGCGCTTTAGTGTTTTTACCTTTGCACTGACGATACCTATGTAGTAAGAGAAATCAAAATTCAGCCGAATATCGAGACAGAATGATTACCTAGATGTATATTTATATAGGTACAGTAACGTGTACGTAACTGATTGAAATATTCGTAGGCTGTATATACACGCTACATAATATATTGCTTTAATAGTCGCTCTTATTGAAGATTGAGCCAATTTTATAGGCATCGTGATAGTTTAATGGTGTAAATCGATGTAAATCCTGGCTTTCTACGTGCGCAGTTTTTTAACGTGAAAATATAACAGACCGGTTGTAATTATTCAATTAAAGTACCTACGTATCTACTGAATATAAATTACCGACTGTCAATCATTTTATAACAGTAATTGGTACTTACTTCCTGTGGATAGGTAGGAATAGGTACTTACTACAATTTTTTTACTGTAGAGGGGATTAGTTTCCGTGAGACCGCAGAAATACATACTAACATCAAAATTTTCAACCAGTAAAATTTGTAGAAGCATGATTTTTATGGATTATTAAGTTAGTTAATTGCTCAGAACGTCTACTTAGATACAAATGTTTGAATTCATGAATTTTAATTTACTCGCGTTCGTACAATTTTAAGTCGAGATAAAACGTCAAAGTTTCTTGTTTTAATCTTCATAATTTGTAGATACTCAGTTCATGCAATTTGTAAAAATTGTATGTTATCTCAAGAAAGATACATACAGACAATGACAATAATTTCTAGTGGACAGTAAATTTTGTGATACAATCAGCTAGATGGACAGTATTTGAACATAATTCGAGATGCAAGACAAAGTTGCAGCAAACGAAATCTTGTTTATAGATACGTCTTTCAGAGACGACGAGAAATAACTTTAATTAAATTAAGAAATTTATTGATACAGTCGCTTAGCGATGTCGGTATTTGGGGATAGCTGGGTCATTTGGCAACGGTCCTTAGTTTGAGACAAGTTATCGCGGGACGCTGGCCGCGCGGCTGTGCGCCAACGGGAAAGTTCGGCCCGATATCTCACATGACACATCTTGGAAACGTTAGGGGACCACACACGATGATTTGTTTACGCTGTGTGAATTGGTTTCAGGTTGTTTTTCTACCATATTCGTTGTTATAAAGGGTGTTATTATTGTTTTGTTGTCGCTTAATAAAATAAAGATGTTTTATTATTTTCTCTATTTTAACAGGAGTTTGACATGCCTAAGATACCTAACGTATTTAACAATATATTATGTTCAAAATAAGTGTCTTATTTTCCTGGAATGCCTCCTCCAACCAAAATTTGGAATTCAACAGAATGGGATCAACAAGCAATCCAATTCCGCACAGCGCGGCGCCTCACGACACGATATTACAAACATATGACACACAGTACGTAATCAAAATTCTCAAGCCAGATTACATATTTTTTTCATCTGACGTAGGTACACGAAAAATATACAAAAATAATACAAACAGCGAAAAACATGGCGGTGAATTGCTCGTCGTTGTTCCCTTACAAATTGGGCGCCTGTCGCCGTCTCCCATTCGCATATTGGCCAATATTACACTCTCGATGCGCGCCTATACTCTGCCAACATATTGATGTATATATACATACATATGTGGGTACGTACAGCATGTTGTGTTTACATCGCAACGTCGATATTTGCGTCGGAACAAACTTTATCCGTGACGTATTGCGACAAAAACGTGTTACACTTGATATAAGAAAGTTGATCATGTTATCGGAAAGTTCTGCCCTAGTTTCCCCTCCTTTTATTAGAAAAATATACAATGCATATTTATTGGTGTGTTGGATTTGTATGATTTCAGTAAGTATTCGGAAGAATTTTCTGTACCTATACGAATAAACATACTTGTATCTTACCACAGTATGTAAAAACAGGAAAATTGGTCTTGAATCATCTATAACATAAATTATCATATCAAAGCTAACTTTACTGCCCATACCTTTTCAAAGATAAGTACTTTTATCAATGCAACTATTGCCTTAAGTTTCAAGTGCCAAATTCTTTAACCCGTTAGATAACTAAATATATCATCCTGCTTCTCCCCCTATCACTAACCAATTGTGATTTAAAAACAACATACTATATTTGAACATAGAAAGAAGCAAAAGAACATTTTGTTTAAATCAAACTTTTTAAGAATAAAAATAAAACTTTCTCCAACCAATATGGAGTTTTATTTTTCCCTGTGTATGTGAGCGAATGATTTCAGTTGTGCGGAGCGGACTGTGGAATTGGCCAGACTAAAATAACGAACGGACGTGCTCTGAAACTGTAAGGAATTATTTTTAAGTTCGCCCACCGTTGCGAATACACAAACAAAGATGTCGGAACTAGTAGAAAATACCGCATACTTATGTACATCTCCTCTATGAGTACAGGTCTGTCTCTAGGTACCTTCTACAGACACACATATCCATAGAGATGTACATGCATACAGAACGGAATCAGGCTCAGTATTTTTTTACTATAGCACAGGATAATGTTACACAATCCAATACGTTTTCCTATGTGTTATGGTACATATTATGTTTTTGCATCTGACCAATTTGTCATGCTTATAATAATTACGAGCCTATCTTAATAGCCAAGAGCCTCGACCAACATCTGATGAGGCTCTCGTTGGGCTGCTGGGTTGGCCTGATACAGAAAGCGGTACTTCTGGACACGGCGCGTATTGTTAGGAAGTTCCTATTTCTGAGGCCTCGACCAGCGGTAGCTTGGACCCTGTTTCCGATGCCGGTGGGCTACTATTTTTTTTTTTTTTTTTAAATCAAAATATTTAAAAATATAGTCATGTAAGTATATTTCGATGAATTAAGAAGATAATATCATTATTATCTAAAGGCTTATACTTGTAATAATTAACTGATAAAAATGGCTATCCTAATGACCACCACGATAAACGGCCAAAGGATAGAGAGCCATAACCAACACGCTTGGCAGACGGATTAGAGATCACAGGTCCTTGTGATTAGAAGTGAATGCTACTGGCCTTCGTGCTGACATCCTTAGTTGCCTTTTAGGACACTCATCGGTGGAATCGGGGCCAAACGCGGTCGCAGCTCAAGATTTTCGGGGGGGTCAACTTGGCTCAAGTACCTACTGTTTCAAGTACCAAAACCAATAAAACAAGTAAATTAAATATGAATATTTTAAAATAAAATAAAGTAATAAAATATTATCTTAAACTGAATCAGTAAATTACCGATTAATTTGTAGGTAAACTATCCATTTAAACAAGGTAAATCGGATACTAACATTGTTTAAGAGAGTATCGCCTTGTTGTTAGATCAATTTTGAGGTACTCGGCTGTCGCCAGCTTTGATAATTGGGGGGGGGTCATGACCCCCTATGACCCACCCGAGGACCGCGCCTGGTCGGGGTAGCCTATTCTTTGCCTGGAACCAAACGGTTCTGTAAACACAAATAGAGATACCTACCTACCTATAAGTCAGTATAAACATCACAACATCTACAAGGAAGGCTACCGTTAAATGTAGGTACCTATAGGTATACTCTATACCTACCCCTTGTGATTAATGTAGCTGGTAGGTGTTGATTAAAGTAATTAGGGGAGATAGAAGCTGTTTGAAAGCTAGTTACTGCGCTGAAGGAAATAATTGATTTTTAATTAAAGATAGAATACCAACTGTGTTTTTGTGAGAAAATGCTTAGAAAACGTTAGATATTGTAGTAACTGGATTGATACTGAAAATTACAAGCAGTCAACGCTTTTCAGTGGCAACGTAGTTCAGACTTTTGTCTGAGAAGTTTTTTTGAGAATTAGTATAACGTTTTTAGACTAGATACTAGATTTAACAAAAATATTGCAGGTTTTTCTTTTGAAACTTGGAATATGTGGGCGAATTTTTCCGACGTACCTACAAGAAAAACTAGTTAAAACAAAAGACTGAACTTAGAAAATTTAACTTTAGTAAGTAGTAATTTTCTAAAATTCCTTTATACATTTTTTTTAATATAAAAGATAACATAACATCCCACCTGTATTCCCCCGAAGGGATGGGCAGAGATGTATATTAACACACTCATTTCGCCGTAATTTTTTAAGTCCCATGTAATAGGGGGCGAACCAATTGCTATTAACCGAGCACAAATCCAAACTCCGGGCGGCTACTGAGGAATTCCTCACGGAAAAACCCAATAACACTTTAAAAGATCTACCAAAGAAATACAAATTGATACCTACCTTCACAACAAGTAGGTATAGAAACTCATTACTCCTATACAATATTACGTGGGTACTCTTATTCAATAAATAACAGGTCCCTTGTAATCGCCAAACGGCTCAATTTATCCAAAGATCAACGATTTGTGAATATAATCCATAAATAACAATCTCAGGCCGCAATTAATTACCGATTCAAAGAGAAATAAAACCAAGCGTTGTTGATACAAATAAAATAAATGATGACATAATGATAATAAATTCTAATTAGTTCAGTAGGTATGTAGTGTTTTATTAATCACGGAATAAATTCTTATACAAAGCTGATTATTTGGGTGTCTTTGTGTACACTCTTCGTACAAATTAATATTCTTCAAATCTCAATACAACAGGTAAACTATTTTTAATGACAATTGCTATTTATGAATTAATCATAGCAACATAATACTGGGTGTAAAAATAGCCTTAACGAAACCGGAGTCTATGCATACTGCACATATATAAGTAACATACAGCAAAAATAATTGCTGGGAAACTACTTTTATTTTTTGGTATTAAAAACAGATTTTAATAGTAGCGCGCAATGTAAGCGCGCGCGCAGCATACTGTGCCTACATTTCAAAAATGTTGATAATGTTTGTATAGAAGAATTTTTAGTAATAGCATTTAAACTTCGTTTTCGTGAAAAACGTACAAAAATATGGTGACGTTGACCTTCAATATCTCCATAACCAGTCGGTTCCCAGGTATGGCCCGATACCAAAAAATCTTCGCAATGATAGGAAGAATACGTGGCTCTCGGCTTCGTTAAGGATATTTTTACACCCGATATAATCAAACCAAACATAAAATAACCAAAATGATCTTTATTAACACACATGCAAAACAGATTTAACTGATAACTTAAGTTACCACTTCGACGTCAGAAATAGAAAAATAGAAAAAAAATACATTGGAAAACTGCCTCGTTGGTCTAGTGGTGTCAAGCTCGACTGCTGATCGTGAGGTCCTGGATTCAATCCCCAGGTCGGGCAAAGTGTTATTGGGTTTTTCCATGTGGAATTCCTCAGTAGCAGCCCGGAGTTTGGATTTGTGCCCGGTTGATGGCAATAGGCTCGCCCCCTTACATGAGACTTAAACATAACGGCGAAATGAGGGTGTTACTATACACCTCTGCCCAACCCCTCGGGGAATAAAGGCGTGATGTTATGTTACGTAATGTAATTACAGGTAAAAACAAATAGCTGTTTGAATAATATCCATAAAATATATTTAAGTTTGAATTAGTTTTTGCCTGCAATCGATTTTCACGCCAACAATACTTTTTAAATACGTATTGTTTTCTCTTTTCTTTCATTTTAATTAAAGTGTGTATGTATTGAGATTTAAATAAAATTCATTTGTATGACAGATACAAAACACATCACCCTAATGAAAAATAATAACTACTTTATTTTTTTTGATATGGACCACTCGCAATTAAAGCTTAGGAAGCTTTTTAGATGCTCAACCGAATAATAACTACCTACCTACTTACCTTTTTATGATTAAATTAAAATATGTTAATATTAATATATGGATGACGATGTTTTCATTAAAAATTAACCTGTTAGCACCTGTCTAGGATTGTTTTTGCATCTAAACTTGAAATATTTGTATCTACATAAGTGCATATTTTAGGTGTCTACTTAGCCGCCGTATTCAGTTCTGCATATTCATGTGCGTTACATTCTGATTTAATTACCCGGTAATATTATAAACATAGCAAGTTTAAGATGTAGGTATGTACATTTAAAATATGAATTTGAATACCCACTCCACATCTAAGTACTTATTGCTAACTACTTCGTTGGTCTAGTATTGGCAAGCTCGACCGCTGATCGTGAGGTCCTGGGTTCGATCCCCAGATCATGTGTAAAAGTTAACAAAGTGCAAAGTGTTATGATGTTTTTCCGTGTGGAATTCCTCAGTAGCAGCCTGGAGTTTGGATCTGTGCCCGGTTGATGGCAATAGGCTCGCCCCTATTACATGGGACTTAAGCATAACGGCGAAATGAGGATGTTACTATACCTCTGCCGTAACCTTCGGGGAATACAGGCGTGATTTTATGTTAGCTACTTATTTAGAAGTTGGGACATTGACGTAAATAGAAAAAATCTATCGACTACCTAGCAGCGTCTTCCTAATATTTACGTATTCAACCCAAGCAGAAGGCTATGTATAGGTACATCGTGTACATGAATACATATGTGTATAAATATATTTCTCCTTAATCCATTTTACGTTCCTTTCGCCCAATCTCTTCGAAGCCAGCTTTGCCAAAGCTGCGGTGCCATAGATGTGCCATCAGCTTCAAATTTGAAATTGGAACGAACGGAACAGTCCCGGTAATGGAACAAGTTAGATGAGAGGGGGCGGGAGGGACGCTCACTCGATCGTCACACTCCGAGCCACGATGACGCAAAGCCGGTGAAACTTTGAATTCGTCTAGATTTAGGTACTTTTGAGCGGTGTCTCAAAAAATATACAAGTTTGAGGTTGAAAGTGCTTAACATAAACTCTACGTTTCTACGTAGCTGCTGCTCTACATATACCTAGTTTAGTTACCACGACTACTGAGTAGGTATAAATTAAGAGCTTGATTAGAAAAATGTTAAACATTAAAATTAAATCCAGTTTTTTTGTTTTTTTTAAACCTTTTTTTTGCGTTGGATAATCCTCATGGTTGTCCCTCGCCCCGGGAAGGCGAGGGGGTCTGCCGGACTCTTACCGGCTAAAAACCAACGGTGTCCCTCCTTCTGACGTAAGGCCGGGGTCACGGGATTCGCTATTGCATGCACCGCGACCCCGGCAGGTCTCGGTCCACCAGCTTCTTCTGGTGGACCTCTTCTGTGGTGGGGCAAGTTCTCCTCTGCCCCGCTTCCTTCCGAGAGGCGCGCGCGGAACACGGCGCGCCATCCTCCCTGGGCCTGTTACTGGTCGGGCGACGGGTCCCCTAACCCGCCGCCCGCAGGCCACTCACTACGGTGGCCGGAGATCGTCGCGCACCCTGTTTTTTTTAAACCTAAATTTTTACTTCTATCTTCACTCACCAAGCCTTGATCTTGATATGTAACACTATTATTTTATGATCATCTCATAAAATTCTATGGATCTTATTATAACAAAAAAAGATTTTTTCAAACAATAAATCTTAATATTTTATAACACAACATAACACAAAGTATAGGTAGTTTTGACTACGTGCATTTACTTTTTGCCTCAACGTATCTACGTTACGCATTACGTGATTAGCCATGCCAATTGTCTGCTTCACGTTTTACTGATAACCCGTACAAAACGCACAGTTTCTATGTTCATGTAAAAAAATATTTTAACATTTTTACCGGATTGGTTTACAACGCAATTCCGTTGAAGATTTCATTTTAAATATCCATTTTTATGATATTTTAACTGTTCGGAAATAGAAGAATTTGATCTAAGCAATTTGGAATTTAAAAGAATCTACGTTTATTTAGATTTACTAGTCTATTTCAAATGTGAAAGTAAAAAATATATTCGGTTAGAACTGATTGTGAGATTATTTACTAGATACTTGTTCTAACAAGAATAGTTTCCAATTAGAGTTATTCGTGTCTATTGAGACTCGAATAAGTTTTGTTAATTGATTATTATTTATGAACGCGGAAGAACTGCTAATTAATAAATCCAGTAGTAATTCACATTTTGTTACATCTTAAATGAATTATTTAAAATATTGCTTCATAAATACTGTCTATACTCTATGTAGAGCTGTCTTTTGTTAAAACACAAAAGGATATTCTGTATTATCAGTACCCGTTCTCATCTATTCCATCTATTTTCGTGACTAAGACTAATAAGTGCAAGCTAACAAAAGGAGTCCCGTCTAATAAGAAAACTAATTTAAAACTTTGGTGGCACAGCAGCGCCGAATGCGTAAAGTTGGCGCCAGTCGGTCGAGAAACGAACCATCGAGATAGCGCCACCGCGCGGCGAACGGCTGAAGCTTTTCAATTGCTGTTTTTACGACTTATACAGCCGTTAGTGTGCGTGAAAGCTTCTACGCACACTCACGCACTAAACGAGTTCACTTTTGTGCGTGTAGTGGGGTTTTTTATGTGTTTGTGTAACGTCCCATATACAAAAGGTTGTACCATTGTCGGTCTTGTCCCATAGTTGTTATCTATTGGCCAGATAGATGGCATTGGGTGTAACGTAAGCACCTACGCGTGATATAAAACCTGGTATACATTTGAGCACTCACCAAAAATATTGCTGGCGATGTTGGCGTGTTTTTCACACGTTTCAGTAAACACGTCTGGACAATATTCGGGCTGGGGCACGTGCTTGCGAGTGGGTAGTGGCAACGAATTTAGGCACACGGGGGGCACTGTAGGTGTTTAATTAAAACCGTAAAGACGTGTTGGCCAACGCGTGGTTTTCTCATAACTGTGATAAATTGCGGCTATTTTTTTTCCACAAAGCAAAAAAAACCAACCGCGTAGAAATGTGGAGCGAAACTGCATTGGCCATTGTTTAGTTTGCCAATTTATACGGGTCGGTTACACTTGCGACTTTTATTGAAGCATTACCGATAAAAGGAGTCATAATAGGTTTTATAGGCAGATTTTAATGGCGATGTGTTGAACAGATTTGCACTTCGTTCACTAGGTTACGAGAGCGGTTGGCTGAAACACCTATGTTAATAATGTTTTCAGTAAAAAAAAGATTCTTACTATGTACCGGTTTAATCAGTAAATCAATTCACGTTATTGAATACTACAACCTTTGTAATTTCATACCATATTTTTGGAATAAAAGTTGCGAATAAAATAGATTTTAAAATAAAATGACAAGTTTAGAAACTAGATTTTAAAATGATAGAGCACACTTATAACCATTTCGATTTAAATAAATATTAGTCAATATTTTTTAAATTAATCGATTAGAAAAATATTTATTGGCGCACAAATATTCAGATGGTACGGAAAAAAGGAACATAAATCTTGAGATTTTGATAAATGTCATATCACAGCACCTTCAATTTAAGAGTCATTGTGGCCACATTTTTAGCCTTATACCGACGATAAGTAGAACACAAGTCACACAATCCATTCTAAATAAACAGCTTATCTTTATACCTATCAACATAATATTATGCTAGGATAACCTACCAAAGAGTATTTATATAACCGATACGACATCACAAAAATCATACCACGAAGAAACAGAAAATCGCTTTTAGGTAGGTACAAGAAAATTCCATTACAACTGTCTAATTTCCAATTTCTTCCAATCGATTCCAATCTTGATAGTGTTCTCGAATGATTTTTCAATCGAGATCTTTTGATTAGCTATTCTCGACAACAATAGGAGGTCTTTATCGCGACTGTTTATCAAGTTTAATATGCGTAGAAAGTCGGCTCTGTTATCAACAACGGAGGTTGCTCCATTTCGTTATCGCGGATTTGCGCTTTGAAATTGTTATTGTGTTAGGTATATGGTGTGTGGAGATTAGGAGCTGTACAGTTTACTTTAACATTTTAGACAGATTTTTTATATTTTGTGCTGTAGAAGAAGGCTAAAAATACCTATTTAGTAAAGATGGTTTGCAAGCAGTAGGTACATTTAACTTTCTAACCTCTATTAGACAAAGCACAACTGCTATAAACGAAAGAAAAAATCTAAAAAAATTGTAAAAGTATAACATTAATTTTCTAATAGGTAGCCTACTAATTTTAACATAAGTTAAATTTTCCTTTTGTACAATGTCTATGTATAATAAACTCGTATATTACTACTAGTAGTTTATCTACACATGAAAACCCGTACCTACCTATTTTCTCACCCAAAAAATGTCTAAAGCATAACGCAAGGAAACGTAACGCAATTTACCTACGGTATTCAAATTCATATATTCCAACATTATCCCACATGTGATATATTTCGTGACCTTGACCAAATGAAGACGGGAGATCACAATTTGCTTACTAAGTAGGTACACACACACACGTATAAATGTCGTTCACATGCAACCCCTATTGACACCGTAAGCTGCACATAAATATCTTCACAATTCAGCTCCCTTGGGCCCAATTTTTGTACAAAATTCTTGAATAAGAAGGGCAGAATTCCAAAGGCCGCTGGGCCGGTCGATGATGTATCTACATATTAGTTGGTATAGTTTTCATATCGTAAGGTACCTTATTGCTTAAGAAAAGTGGAAGAGAAAAAGTTTCAAGTATTCGCAGTTTTATAAGGCAGGTAAATTAAAATGAAAATATTCCCAAAATAAGAAACTCTTTGAATTCTTGCTAATATACCTACACATTATATTTCATTGCAATTCAAGGTATTTTTAACAACATTAATCTTTTTTCTTTTAGTTTTTTCTTGTACCTATTATAACAACAATACATACATACATAAACTCACGCCTTTTTCCCATGGGGGTAGGCAGAAACTATAGAACGCCACATGCTACGACTCTTACATACCCCTTTCGCTTCATCCACATTCATACATCTTGTCATACACGCACGCCGGTTGAGAGTACTACGCACCTGACCTTTGTGAAGAACATCACCAATAACATCGATGTATGTCCTTCTAGGACGTCCTCTACCGGCGTTCCCATTAACATCCGCCTTATAAATTCCTTTTGTTAATCGCCGTTCACTCATTCTCTCAACATGGCCAAACCACCTAAGCATACAACAACAATATATGTGTATATAACAACAATATTTTAATCTTAATCAGATTGGACCGGTATTATTCTTTCAAAACATAAACAATCTTATTAATTTCAAGATATCTTCATGTTAACCGTTTCCCAGACCCATATATAGAGTTAGTTTAGAAGTGACTTTATAACTGCAATACAAATGGCTTTACCCCTAACATAATGTACTCCTACATACGTTGGTATATTGAAGCCACCTACACACATTGCAGGTTCAATATAGGATAATATCGTGCAGCACATGCATGGTCACAGCGGCTGTGACCGTACCGACCTCACACCTCAGCTGATCGACCACGCCGTTAAATCTTTACGGCCTATGACGTCATTCTCCAGCTTTTTTTCCCAAATGATTTACAACCCATGAGGCCATAAACCTTCCACAATAACTGTACCGATTGTTTAACAGTTAACCGCAATATTTAAACCCTTTCTAGGTAAGAAGTTTAAGTCCGTTATTGAGAGCAATTTTTTCGGGGACTTTTTGCTCCAGTTTCGTTTATTGTTATTTAAAAATGAGTCAAGGAAGTCGTTAACTTGTGCAATTATATGCAAAAAAGGGTTATTGAGTTTGTTCTGACGGACAATGACATTTTTTGAGAGGAGACAAAGATTTGTTACAAATTTTCTTTGTAAACTATTGTTAGATAATGTTATGCGCAACGTGCATTGGGTTAGGTTGAAACCGTAAAATGCAAAACAAAGTTTCTGATGGCACGTAGGCACGGTTTTTGGAAAAGATTGTAGCTTGGACCGAATGACGACACATTTGGTGCAGTGGCTGAGCGATCGGCTTCTGCGCTATGGGTCGTGGGTTCGATTCCCGCACGGAACAAATATTTGTATGGCCTACAGATAGTTTTTCCGGGTCTAGATGTTTGTTCATGTGAAGATTTGTGTCTGTAAACGCACCCACGATACAGGAGAAATCCTAAAGAGGGGAAACGTTTTTACCAAATAAAAAAAAATTACAGTTGTATTAGCATTATCTGTACATCCAGATTTATAGAATCAGGTGAAGCTAACTCTACATTAGAATTGTAACTGCAGCACTGCAAAGAACAAAACTAAAATCTTTACAAAAATCGACGTTTTCCAATGCAAAGTTTTCTCTGCGGGCTAGGTAAGTAAGTATGGATATGGCAAAGCCAACTGTGATAGGAATAATGACGTCACTGCAAAGATTTTTACAGTAATTGTTTGCAGTGCTGCCATAATTCCTCTGCAGAGTTAACTTCACCTGACTTTAGCTACATTTCGAGTCCCCGATTTCCGCAACTCTAGGTATAAATTAGTCTTTATCATCGTTACATAGTATAAAATAAAGTCGCTCCTGCTGTCTGTACGTTTAGATCTTTTAAACTACGCATCGGATTTTAATGCCGTTTTCAGCAATAGATAGAGTGATTCAAGAGGAAGGTTTATATGCCCCACATTAGTATCTACATTGCACCCGTGCGAAGCCGGGGCGCGTCACTAGTGTATAATAAATAGGAAAATATATAAAGGTTAACTTAAAACTACTGCAAATATATCTGAAATAAATCTTGAGCTGTCGTCTAGCCTTATTTTTAGCTGTGCCTAGACAGACCATGTGGTTTCCATTTTATAGTCTAAAGCTACTACAAATAAATTCACATAATTTAATTGAAAGTAACTTACAAGCTGTAAAAGAAAAAAACAGTTGCTCGTTATCGATAATACAATATCAATGGGTATCAACTTTCTGTTAATAAGCCATAAAAGAAACAAACAACACGATACGATAAAACAAAAAGTATCATAAAATACACAATTAGGTTCGTATTCCTATAGGGTAGAAAACGTAGAACTTATTAGGGGACAATATTTCCTAATAATTGGCTATAAAACCCTGTAATTGTGCCGACTATGGCAAGAAAAGGAAGCATTGAAACTTAAACGTCTTGTAATGTTTGTATAGGGCGAATTATAAAAGGAAAAACAATAATAAAGGCAAAGTAACTAGCTGGAGAATGTATGAATATACCTACATAGTTTAGATTTATAGCCGGTTCCTATAATTTACGGAGCGTTATTGGAAATTGAGACTTGTTTATTTATCAAAAGAAGCAAAGACCTCATCTCAAGGGACCTCACCTCAAGGCTTTGCATAGTAGACCCTCCATGAAAGTAGCTATCACAGGTAAAATTAGTTTAAGAGTTTATTTATATGCTCAGTTTTGCAATAAAAAATGCTACCATTGGTAAGCAAAACGATTCGTTTTTATTTATAGGAACCGGGCATGAGAGAGAAGAACACAATAAGATTTCATAAAATTACACTCTTGAAAGCTCTCTCTCTCTCTCTCTATTCATTATTATTTCATTCGAAACAAACTATCTGTTATATTCTTTGCAATCGAATTATTGGAGTGTTACTTTCCTGTTAAAACATTTTAGTATGATACCTACATCTAAAGAAACTACAGGATTTATGTAGCTTTAGGTTACGTTATATGAGAAAATTTCTTATGATTAAACCAATGAAATTGAGAATTTAACAGAAACAATAGATGGAAAAAATCTAAAATTCTTTCCATTACGCAAATCGATACACCCTTTGACCTTTTTGTAGAAATACCACTTATCCCTTAAATGATTATTGTAAATTATTTTAATACCTATAGATTAAAAAATATAATGGGTTAACCTATCAAGTATATATTTTTTTTCAGTAACGTCAACCACATATAGCTACAGAATGTTTGATACAATTGATCGGGACTCGCGACTTGATCCACTCGGGCGCCGTCGCCGCAATGTTTTTTGTAACGTTCGATTCTAAATATATGTATGCGTTGTTGTCTGAACACATAAATCATGAACTCGTTACGATTTACGAGCCCGTTCGAGCGTAGCACCGATTGGAGATTTAATTTTAGGGTTAGCCACACTGATAGGCTTTAGCGAGGATTTAGAGTGATACGGCTTGTCTGGAGAATAGTAAATCTTTAAAATTCCAACAACTTCAAACGGTTTATTTTCGGTATCATCAATCAAATGTTTCAACAATCTTAAGAGATTTGATTAGGATACGTGATTTGTACAAACACGAGTGTCTACGAAAACATTCGTAGGAAAAGCTACGAAGCCTACGATTTAAATACGTATCGTCAGTGGAAAGGTAAAAAGACTAAAGCGCCAATATAACTGCTTTGCAGAGAGATTCAAAGTGTTTTTTAAAGAAAATAAACATAGTTATTTTTCTTAGAGTAAATACATAATTTAACTATCTATTTAATATGTACATATATTCTAAGAAAAAAAACTATGTTTATTTTCTTAAAAAAAATACTTTGAATCTCTCTACTGTAAAGTAGGTATATTGGCGCTTTAGTCTTTTTACCTTTCTACTGACGATATAGTCATGACCCAAGCGTCTAGTCTACCTACAATTGGGTCTTATTTCTATAAGAATTTATCTTCAGAGATAAATATATAGTATTTATCTCTGAAGTTTATTCTGAGTGAATCTACGCACCCGGTCTGTTTTTATGTATGTTATAGTACCTACTCAAGACATTTTTTATTAAAATGGATGCCCACTACAGCAACTAAATGTAGTTTTCACGACATAAAATCATGTGTAAATTGACACTAATGGACTACTGGGGTGACGTTTAAATGAGAGAGAACCTGTTAGAATATAAGAGTCAGAAATAGACGCATTAAAATTCCATGTCATGCTGAAAAACGAGGAAATTTTTCTCAAAAAAGTTTAAATTATTATCTAGTGTCCGTCAGTGTGTGGGTCATTTTAAATGTTATCCACTTAACACTTAGATATTCTGCCAGGTAAATCAAGAGTAGAGTAGCATTTATTTATGCATATGGTGTAGGTATAATACTTGTTTTAAATATATTTGCTAGTCAAAACTCATACTTTGCAGTCATAAACATTTAAGATAGTGTCTAGCCGACCACCCGCTACAGCACATCTTAATAAACAGTCAACTTTATCCAATAATAATTTGACGTGTAACTAACCAAAGTTTTAAATACATGACTTTATTTAAATCTAAGACCGGTGTTTACGTTAACTGCACGTGTCAGTAACTTTCACCGCTTTACTCGTGCAATAAAACCCCAACCTAATCGCTTTCAAGGGCTTTAAGCGGCCATGACCCGTGCTGAGTGACGGCGAAGGATATAACTGTTAACATACTTAGTGTACGCTATGCTTTGCTGTATCGGTAAACAATATTTCTAGAGTTAAGGTCGTTAGTGTCTGTCTTTGCCTCACTTACAAGGTCCTGATTGGAAAATTATAGTTGTATATTGGTGCTACGCTACATGACATTGTTCATGATTTTCTTATACACTCAAGCTTTTCCCAGCCTCGACTCATTTAATTTTAAGGAACCTTATTCTACGAGAATAAATATAAGCTAGACATATTTCATCATCTATCATGAGGTATTCGGAGATAAAACATATTAGAGTGTGGTCCCACGTGGTTTGATAATTCAATTTTGGTTATAACATTTAATCTGAAACAATTGAAATTCTGCTGATTAATCAACACGCCCGTGATACATGATTATGAAAACTGTGTTATGTGAATCAATTGAAACTAAAACCACCAAATTCTTTTTAATAAAGATTCCTTTAATAAATATAGTTCGGTGGGCCTTGTTTTGATTAGAAGGCCTATAAATTATAATCTGGCTTAATGAATGCACGAAAAGAATCAGTTATAAAATCAAATTGACAAATAGACCTGCTTAACTTTAATTTAGGTTGACAAATGTGCTGTCAAAACAAATTTAAATAAGTCAGCCCAAAGTAAAATATGGTCAAAATGTCTATGGTTAACTGTTCGAAATTTTGTATGCCTACACTTTGAAATGACATAAGTGTAGGCAGTGTAGGTGAATCACGTAGCGTATGGTAATTATGTTTCCGGCGTATCGTCGCGATTGGATGCATAAGTATTATCCATATGTGTATAGGGATAAGAACGGTTTGTTCAACTTTCTTTATCATTAAATCTAATGAAAAGATTCCTCGGGTCAATGCACGTTTAAGACAAAGTTCTTAATAAGCAATCCATGTTGAAGCAGGTGTTGGCTGATTCTATCAAAAAACAGGTTGTTTTTACTCTATTCATTTACATGTATATAGATGCTGCATCTAAATAGAATGTGTCTATAGATGTACATTAACAGAGTACAGTCAGCGCTGTAATTTAGTTAAAATTTCATGTTGGACGCAAAATGTTCTGAAGATAAAAATAAAATTATATTTCGTGCAAAAAATTCTGTATCCTTGAGATAAGTCTCAAAATAAAAGGTTCACGAGATAAACTAGATTTTTCCTTACTATATAATTAACAAACACAAAGGAGACTGCTCAAATAAAAGCGTATCTCGCACAATCAAAATTTTAAGACGACTTAGACAAAATATGGCGCCTAATACCATCGTACTTTAGGAGGGTCAATTACATAAACGGCTCCTAGAATTATACTCTAAAGAGCTGCCACTTACAGAGCCCAGCTATAAATGTACAACAACAATTGTAAACAAAACTAGTTTGCCAGCAGTAACCCTTGTTGTAGGTACTATATATGTATCTAATAAACAAAGATGCTTAATGTAAACCCCTACTAAAGATTTTTCTTTATCAGGTTCAAAGTTAAGTTATCGGCCAATATATATTTTAGGAAAGGTTTAATCCAGTTACTTAAACAGGATCTTATAATATAATTACTTGAATAGAAGAAAATTCAATTGTCAACTATTCTAAGCGCAGAAAAAAAGTTGCAATTGATTAAATTTTTTAGGACAAAAATTTCGCTAGCTCTAAAAGTGCTGACTGTACCTACATATAATTCTTCAAATTTTATTACAGTAGAACTATTTGGTAGGGCTCGTGTCACAATCTTTAAATTTTTCTCTCATATCGACGCAGTGTGGGAAGGTAAGGCTCTTACATCAGTATTCCAAACCAAATTTATTCACCGATCAGCTTTGAAACCCGATAATCTCCATGTCTCTCGACAATTTGCCCGAAATCAACTTACAAAATACGTAAGTTATTATCTGATTCGTGTTCGGGCGAAGTCGCTTGTTGGTACATTAGTTGGGAGGGCACAATCCAATTTAAACTTTGGCCCTTAGATGTTAAGGTCGATGTTTGTGGTTGGGTGGGTGATAAGGGTGGGATAATGGGGTCATATGACGGAGTGAGGTGTAACGCTGGATATACACACATACACGCAGAGGCGTGTACCCAAAGTGTCAGAATATTGGCATCGCGTATTTGTCAACTATACGTACACTGCTTGCATCAGAAGTTTTTGAAACAAAATCCAATTAACATTTTCTGGGTAAGAGGTGTAAGAAGT
Source organism: Amphipyra berbera (assembly GCA_910594945.2). Lineage (NCBI taxonomy): Eukaryota > Metazoa > Arthropoda > Insecta > Lepidoptera > Noctuidae > Amphipyra > Amphipyra berbera. The sequence continues at coordinate 20,177,417 of OU343128.1, forward strand.
TTTCCAATCTCGAGTGTAAAAATACACCTCTATACAGCTCTCTCAGCTCGTGGCTAATTACCAACCGCACCGATCATACGATTTACGAAGTTAAGCTGTGCTTGCCTCGGTCAGTATGTGGATGGCCGACCGTTCGTTACACATCGAGTACTCGCCGTGCCTCGGAGAATACCTACGACAGTCGTTACGGGAAGTCAGAAGCCGGAAAGTCTGACAACCGGTCTAAACTTAGGATATCGGCATTGTCCTGTAACTGGGTTGCGGAGGTCTGATGGCAGTCGCTCCGTGTAAAATACTGGTATTCAGCCGCATCTGATTAGACTGGAAGCTGACCCCGACATACTTGGGAAAAGGCTAGGCAGAAGTTAGAAACATTTAGCTTCAGCTAAAGTACAGTGCATTCACAGTAATTTTATCTCTGACCATCGCCTCCACCCACCTCGCTAGCAGTGATGGCGTGACTTTCGAAAGAATTAACCATCTACTAGTTATTTATTCGTCACAAATAAATTACAAATTCTCGACTCCTCGATTTCTATAACTTACTGACCGTTATTGGTATTGAACTGTTTAGATATATACAGGTAAAACAACTGTGAATGCACTGTAAGGCCGCTCCCGCTCCACGCACCATAGGTGTCGTAAGATTTGACATCGACACAGATAGCATCATATTCACCACGAATACGAATAAGCAGCTCGCTTTACGTAGATAATAAAAGACATTTATAATACACGAAGTAACTAATAGTTTCAAATTCCTGTAAGCAAAATGAACTCTAGCAACAGGCCGAATTGATACCACCCATTAAGAACAATCATAATTAATTATTTCTGCACAATAATTTGACTTGCAATGTAACTGACTGCGCTCGCATAACCTTATGACGTATGCCTCTTCAATTGCCTGAAAACAGCCCGTAATTGCCCTTACCCATTAAGTAACTCATATCATATTCATGCAGACATTATTGCTAAGAATTGTATGAGTAGACAATTAAATTAAATTCTATATTAATATTATTGTCATGTCTAACAACCGCGCCGATCATACGATTTGCGAGGTTAAGCTGCGCTTCCAGCAGTCTGTCCGTGGATGGGTAACCGTCCATTACACATCGAGATACCTCCGTGCAGCACGTTAAACCGTCGGTCCCAGGTGTCATAAGAATACCTATGACAGTCGTTACCGGTAGTCAGAAGCCCGAAAGTCTGACAACCGGTCTAACCTTAGGATATCGGCATTGTCCAGTTACTGGGTTGCGGAGGTCTGATGAAAGTCGCTCCGTGTAAAATACTGGTATTCCGCCGCAACTGGTTGGACTGGAAGCTGACCCCAAGATATTAGGAAATGAATAGGAAGAAGATTGTATTTACAACATTAGAAAACATCGTTAAACTTTTACATATTTTTCTAAGCAGAGAAACTTCCCAAGATAAATCCCAAACAAAATAAAACCACGCCTTTACGTAACCAGAAAGTGAGCAGTGTACACAACCTACCTCTCTCCCATATTGGCCGGTCCGTCATTACGCCGCGCCGGATCGGTCTATCCGAGACATAGCCGCGCCATTACACGGGCCGTAAGCCGGATGGGCCGTCCGACCCGATCGGCTAATGACGGCCTAAGAATTTTGTGACGCATCTCATTACCCTCTTCCACATCATTCACGGGAATATTACGTTACGTAAGCTGAATTAACATAACTGTGAGAGACGTTATCTATTTATATCTCTATCTAGTTGGTTGGTTGGTTAACGATAGGTATGTATTCTGAGATATACCTATTTTGAAGGAATGCGGCTGTATAGAAATGTAGGCGACGCGACTTCTAGTGTATTAAAATCCATACCTACATTTATTGGTACGTTGGCAACTATAAGTACCTATTTGAACGTGGATACAAAAAACACCAGTAGAATCTACGACTCTTGTTAAATTAGAAGGATTGCAAGATGTCTAGACAGATTGATTAGATAAGTGCTTACGCACAAACTTGCAGAAAGCGGTCGTTAAAATTATCTTAATTGCACTTTGTCCAAAATCGGCTGAGGTGCAATTTTGTCTATCATCACATCTTCTACAAATTAAACAATAGGTAGTTATAGAGTACACCTTCCTTTAATATCAAACGGAGTTCTTTTGATGACATAAACAATAAGACATGATGAAAAACAACGCGCAGTCATAGTACGAGGAAGTAATGTTTGTAGGCCATAGCGGGCCTCAATAAAAAGTTTATGAAACCCTAGGAATTATTATTAAAGAGCAAAATAATTGCAATAACAAATAACGTTAATTTACAAACATTATTCGTTACTTTCATGTATATTTTATTAAAATATTAATGCATGTTTTTGAATAAATATTTTCATAAACATTTTATCCCCTTCTCTCCCTTTAACAACCGCAACGTAAGAGGGTGGATGGCGAGTATTTTCTGTTTTGAAGACTCCGGCATAAACAGGCACTATTCTCAAAATGAGAGCGTTTCCAACTCGAGTTTTGTGCCAAACAATATCCTGGAAACTTTATAGTGTACGTACCTTATTCATGGTTTATATATCCGCATGCTATGCGAGCTTTAAATTTTGTCTAACAATATTTGAGGCTATACATGGCAGGTATACTTTTAAATGTTTTGTTTTATCTACCTACTACCTTTTTCTCATACTATATAATTATTAAGAGACAAATATTGTATGCGTCTAATTCTCTAACATCTATACGACAAACTGTAAACGGTTCCATGCTCATAATTTTATTAAATTACCTAATATTAAGATTGTCATATCTTCGGAGTTCAGTAATGAATATTATAGCTCCGGAAGTTCGAGCCACCGATGTGGGTGGGCCCCCTACGGGAGCCTTAAGTGGTTCCGTTTTATAAAATGTCCCGCCTTTTCTACCGAACGATTTATAAACTCTCTTACTTTGCTCGAAGTTACGTTGCGAAATTTCTGCACAAAAATATATCAAGGACCTATATTTTTCGATATCTTGGGGCTCAAAGGAACTATGGAACTATTAAGCTAAGCGTTAATGTCGCTTACGCCCTTTGAGCTCACAGAGTATCAATTTCCTATTCTTCTTTTTCCTAGCGTTTTCCCAATTATCTTGGAGTCAGCTTCCAGTCTAACCAGATGCGGCTGAATACCAGTATTTTACGCGGAGCGACTGCCATCAGACCACCGCAACCCAGTACCTGAGTAATGCCGATATCCTAAGATTAGACCGTTTGTAAGAATTTCTAGCTTTTGACTACTAGTAACGACTGCCATAGGTGGGTGAATATTCGAAATTTTTTAACATTATTTTAAAAAATCATTCTTCTCCCGGGTTGTTAACGTTATAGTATTGTCAGATTGCTTTTATTCTTGTCTTATTGCTTGACGGCAGCGGTATAGTTTGAGTTTTCATTATCATAATTATAGTATTAAACATCTGCATTCTTAACTTTGGGATGATGCTAATGACGTTCTCAAATTTTGTTAATATTTTTCGAAGAATGCCCCAGGTATTGTATGACACCCTATCGATTCCTCGATATCGATTTCCTATTATATAATACATCATAAACCAGCTTTATGCAACACGAGCATACCATGTTTCAGGTCCAACGCCCACTCTAAACGTTAGCCGGCTAACAAGGGCCAAACTATAGAATTACATCCGTTGCCCCACCCATATGCAAGTAATCCATGAAAGTATTTAGTAATGGGCCCATGGACTTATGGGCGTTGGACGGCCGCGAAGAGGGAAGGAAATAAAGTAAAAACGTGAGCGATAAATTATCATGCAAACTCGATAGCATTTGCCTTTTTTGCGTAGAAGAGCTAATGCCGCAACTTATTTAATATGATGTAAGCAATCGCTTAAGCAAGTAAATATCTATAGGTTAGGATAGTGCATTGATTTTTAGTATTCTTAACAAGGTTTTATTAGCTTCACTCGTAATTTGAATGTCGCTCTGTTAAAAACCGATTTTCCTTAAGTGTTTTGCTATAAGAAATCAAAGCTTACTTTTTTCGACGTACAATTGACTTTTATGTTACGTAACAAGCAATTTTTTTATTTAAAAAAAACAATATCTCACGGACATAAGAATAGTCCTCCCCATAATCTGACATCAGTGCCTAGATCCGTCATCGGTCAATTAGTGGGGTCCTCCAGCAAACACGTCGTAAATTAGTCCACACAAACAGAGTTAATGAGAGCTGGCAAACACTCTCGAGTGTCGAGTAGGTACTTGTAGCCAATAAGGGCCGATCTAACCCGTGTTCCGATTGTTTGGTTACGCTATTTCGTGTCTCTTGAGTATTTGTGTTGTATGTATCATAGTGGCGTAATACATCCAGATTTAGTATTTTGTTCAGATTATATTGAATGTAGGTAAATAAAAGTATATTTTATATTTCCAAAGATTAAAATAATGATTTAGAGGATAGGTGTCTACTTTTATTGAAATAAAACGATACAATAGATGTGTTTAATATATTTACAATCTATAAAGATTTAAAAGTTCGAGCGACAAATATCAATCTCCAAAAGCCATAACTTTAAATCATACATTAAATAAATATTCTATCTGACACAGTATGTATGATTTAAAATATAAATTATGCATTTATTTAAATGAGAATATTGCAAATAAACATCAGAAAATGTAGCTCTTTTTATTTTTCACGCTTTTATGAAAATTCACAAGCATTCTTCTATTATAGTATTGGGCATTCAATCTCTTTATTGTCCAATAAACAATACATTTGTAAATAAGATAGGTACATATCTACTTTCATCTATTCTTTAGAAGTTTCTAGACGCATCACCATGTTTGTTCAAAGCGACTGCTGCACAAAGTACCCAAGTTTAAATTCTACACCACTTAACAGCGACCTTCCAATCTGAATAGATTTCCGTCCCTTCAGTATTTAGAAACATGAGGTGGGGGAGGTCTTCACAGAACGGTTGTGTATCTTCAAGAATATCAGTTGGACAAACACACGGGAGGGGGGAGAGTTCTGTAAGTGGTGGGGGGCGGGGTGGTGTTTACTACGCTCCGGGGAGGTGAGCGGAGAAATGAAATTGGCAGATATTTCGGTGATGTGTCACACACGTGTAGGTAAGCTTGGCTAGCAATGAAAGTTTTGCGAGGTTTTTCCACTTTCGACACGAGCAGAATAAAGTAAAAGAAGGCGGAATGTATTTAGGTACCCTTTATACATACGTAAGGAATGAGAACCCTTCCGTTATATCCTTCGTAGAAAATATATTGCCTGTTTTCTGAGCTTGCCTACCCGCACGAAATATCGGTATGCAGTAAAGAACTAACAAAATAAATAAGGGAAAATAATATCACAAAAAGGTTTCGCTACGCTGATCAATGTTACAGGGAGTTATTTGAAAGTTTGTAGTTTTCTCAAATGCCTAAATATAAATTTTTATCTACTCATTTTACCTATAACAATTACTCGTTTTCTTATAGACACTATGTGTAAAAAGGAATTAAATGTTTTGTTAATTACATAGGGTAAATTGTTCACACATCTGCTACCAGCAAATTACCTAAATGTCTTGGCTACGATCGTTTTTTTAACACCTGCAACTGTAAAGTTCATGTAGTACCTAATTACCTACAAGTTGTAATGTTTTCGTCATACTTATAACTTCTTAGTACAACGTACACGTATAAATAGTTATAATATTGATATAGGACTTCAACAAAGTGTGTTTTCTTAGAAAAGTAGAAAGAATAATAGTCGTGTTTGTCGGTACCGTAAGATATTGTTCTGAAACTTCAAGGATTTGTTCCATATAACATCGATAAAACAATGTATACGGATGGAATATAGAAAACTAAGAGAAGTATTATATTTTTATCAGACCTTTCTACTTGATTGCTTTTTGAAACTAACTTGTAATATTTGCAATTTATTATTATAATATTATTTTGGTTGACGAGTTTTACTGTTGCGAAACTCTATTTCTTTGCAAAAAAACACAGTATTTTTATACCTACTGTTTTTGTACAAATATTTTCTCTCAAGAATTTATCTTCCCGAAATATTAGAAGTCAAACAAACAAGTTTGCGCTCCATGTTTTGTTCCAAACAATAAAGAAATAAAGCCTGGCATAATAATAAAGAAACTTACCGAGTTTGTAGATATTGCTGAGATGAAAGAGTATAAATAAAAGTACGGCGATACATCTCAGTATATACGACAGACAGGTCGATAGCGGGTTGCGTAATAATAAAGTATGAACAGTAAAAAGTAGCAGCTAATATCGTAGCTGTGACTAATTGAACTGTGATTTTTACACCAAACGTGTGGAGAAAACTAAATGGTTACATTGTTTAATTTAAATTTTGAGTCCTGCTTCGCGAACGGTAAAATGTTTTTGCTGTACCATTAGTCGCTATTTAGTTCTGTCGTACGCTTGCCGAGTTTGTTGTAGCCGTCAATAGTGTTTACTTACTTTTACTCATAAATTCTCCTGTTCGTGTGAGGTATATCTCAAAACGTCTCCTTGTAGCCGTTCGACGATCAAATCGAATATCTTCCAGTGGGCTCATTTCCTTTTTGTTACGTAGAATGATGTTCATTTACATAAATTTACTTATTGTTATTCTCGGTACGGCCACCATTCTCTACAACAAGCAAGATCTCACAAATTCTATATATTATTTTAGTTCACAGGTTTGTTTGTATGTTTTTACGAAATAAAAGTTCAATCGTTTTTATAAATATTTTATGTACCTACTTAATTCTTACCAGCTACTTACAACATGACTCACCGTTGTAGCTAGAATACCTACGAGTATGTCCAAATCCTATTGGAGAAAACGAGAGGTAGGTAAGTAGGCATAAGAAATAGTGGTAGACTTTATAGACTGTTTTCATAAAAAAAAAATACACCTAGTAGGTACAGAGGAAGGCACCTCTATTTTCTTTTTATTACTTATATACCTTCCCACTTTCTACTTAATATTACCTTCTTTGAGAATCTCATATATAGAGACTCATAAAACCAAGAAAATTCGCATTCTTTTTATTCGTTTTGTTTAAATACAAACGCGCAGAATCGATCCCGTTAGTTTTATTACACCTTCTATACAAGAGATAGATGAGGGAATTTCCTCCGATACTAAAGAATAGGCTGTATCGGAAACGAGTTAAATAACAGACCTCTTTTGTTTTGTTTTAAAGCCCCAGGAAAATAACAAGACGGCGGAATATTGATAAGGTTCGTCCGTAAATTGGATTTCTACTCGCTTGATTTTATATTTATAAACGTTTTGAGTTCTCTCAGCGTGAGTTTTCGTTTTCTGTCAGTTTACAAGATGCGAGTATTGCTTTCCTGGTTTTTATTGGCCGATAGGAAATGACAAAATATTACTTTTACTCGATGCCGGTAATAGCTTATTTCGTCGCGTGGGAGACGCTTTCAACGTAAACATGATGAAAATTGTGTAAGCTATAATATTATCAGATTTATGTACATAATATATTTTTATATTCATAATATACATATTTTTCTATGGATCAATAAAGTATAAAACGAACAAATCAGTAAACGTTGAGAAAAAATCACGAATAACATAAAAGAGAGATGCCCCAAATCTGAATTCATATCATGCCTTATCAGAATGTCTTCCGAACGGATAAGTTTGATCGCGTGCGGGAACGAAACGTGCATCTGTGGCCGAAAGATCTCATTTTCTTTACAGCTACAGTTCCACCCGGGCCTTACTTGATAGGTTTTGTAAAAATATTCTGATTAAAAAAATAAACTAAGATATTTTCGTAGCTGCAAGCAAATATATTATTTTGCCGTCGTAAAGTATATTTACTGTTAATCGAGGAATACATTTGCCGTAATAAGAGAGGAGATGGCTTAAAACACAATAGCCCCGTAGCATTTCGGACGGAACATCGACAAGTTAATGAAAGGCATTTGTATGTAACGGACTTGAGCAAGCTTCCTCCGGGGCCCGATAATGGTGCCCATTGCGTGTTTTTATAAGAATTCTCTATGACTGTCGCTATAGGGATAGCAATGAAAAAAATGTATGTGTACATTAAAATGTAGGTATGTGGGTGGTAACTTGGACACAGAAGAGAGGCAAAGAAAGTTAGTTTCAAGATTTCGGTGACACTAGAAATTTAACTTTTCTAACATACCTACCTACTTAGGTGTTTTAGAAAATGAAATCAAATACCTAATACAAGCTTTAAAGGACCGGTATTTGATAAAATAAAAATAAATTGTTGCCAAAAGAAGACTACTTCAGAGAACCTACTTCTTTCCTTGTCTGAAGTGAGAGACAGTTATCTCATCAAAATGTTGAACAAACGAGACAAAACGTTTTTGTTACCTATTGCTTTCAAAATACAGAATGCGAGCCGTCACCATTCCGGTACAAACGGCCGGCCGTAGCATTCGTCCCGAGAGGTAGCCATTTGGCTCGCACTCTCTCGGATACTTCTCCGCCTCCGTTTCGAATAAACTGTGCACAGTTTTCAGCCAGAATTGAGAACAGAATTTTACCCGAGCGTCGTAAAGCAAAGGATCTCGGAACCCGTTACCACGCGACTCCCTGCGACATCTAAATTCAAATTTTTCTTCTCAACTCAGGCAAAACCTTACGACCCCCTATCTGCATAAAACGAGATGAATTTCATTTTATAACGTAACGTTCACACTATTTTTATGCCAGCGACTGTAAATCGATTTTGCTTACACAGTTTCCAGGTGCCTTTCTGATATTTACCTTAAGAAATCCTCTCATTCGATCCACCTACGGACATAAAATAAGATTCGGTATTACACAATCCGGGAGCTTGAAAGGGATACATTATCGTAACTAGCTTGGCAGCGCGCATTACATAACTCTGGAGTTACTTACGTCTATGAGGTTCACTATCCATTTACCATCAGGTGGGCAACATGAGCATTTGCCTTTCATATCACATAAAAATATCTTTAGAGCTATCATAAGGTACCCATATCAGCTCTTATTTACATAGGCATTTTTATATTAAATTATCAAATACAGAGACCGGTCCAATTGACGGCAACAGAGTCATGGTTGCCTGCAAAATGCAACCCACTTTCAACTTGCCGACTAATTAAAATGTTACATTGTATTTAAACCGTCTGAACCATGCGACTGTGTATTTTAATACAGAAGGCTAACGTATTAATTAATGCTGGAAATACTTGTCTGGCATGCACTCAACTGAACGGCTGCGCTTGGAAATACTTACATAGATATTTGTTCTCTTTGTCCCGACTCACAGTCGTGCGTTCATAAATAAGTACAATTCACTCAAGAAGCGAACCCCACATTGATAAGCTACAGTTTATTTAATCTTTCAATTTAAAATCATGACCCGTTAACTAGACGCTTGCGACATCGAGTATAAGCGGACCACAAAATGATTTCAATCTTTATATTTACGCTCGATAGATAAATATCCAAAGAGTAAGTAGGTAGATATCTCTATCTACACTACACTGCGGACTTTCTGAGATAATATAATAATTTGGCAGGCGTCATATAATTTCATGACAAAATCACGTCTACTTTTTCTTGTGGCAAATCTCTAAAGTTTCCAACCTAAAGCATTGTGAATAGACCCGTAAAACAACGAACAACCATTCATTTAGGGATCTCCAAGTTACGTCAGCGGCTTATGAATAAAGAGGGGTCGGCTGCCGGAAAAATAGGGGGTTATTCAAAAGGAAAAGTTATTTTTGCGTAAAAAAGGACGACTAAGCGGTGGATTATCGTCCATTCGCTGACAAGAGTTTTGTGGAACTCGTGGCCGAGTTATACGAACAAGCTTTTTATTATAGCTTACTGGAAATGTTGGGGAAAATGTACAGATAAGAAAAACAATTATCACCATGCTCCTTTTGGTGTTTACCCTGGCTGTGTTTACTCGACCAACCTTGGTCATGACTAAAATTTTAAACAGGGAGAATGAGCTATTTCCTGGGCTGGTTTGGGTGGGTGCCCGTTTTAATATTGATGTCGATTGTGGCGCCGACATGACAGCCATGTTGGTGAAAAATACTAGAAAACTGAATAAATAAATTCACATTTAATTTTGTTACAAATTAAAAAAATATAACGGTTGTAGTAAACCCTAGTGGGCATTGAACTAAATCCTTTTTAGCAGGGTAACAAATTACAAAGTTATTTAGGTGCGATAAATAAGCAATTTCCGTCGTATAAACGTATAGTTCTCACGGAAAGGTGTACGATTTGGGCGGATGACTTTATAATTATTTTCCACATGTGGGCTAACGATTCGTTCCGGGACATTAGCGATGGCCGGAGAGCCGGGACCAAATCCCGGCCGGGTAACGAGATCTCCGCCTCAGCGTGAAATTGTGAAATTACCGGGACAGCCAAAGCTATACTTTGAACTAATTAGGTAAAATTATTCTGATTTGTTTTTAAATTATATTACACGCTGACTCACCTACTAATATAGAATAGACTAGTTACTCTGCATACTCAAACCTTTACGAGACGTGTTAGGTAAGTATATTATTATCGATTTATAAGCTACTGGAAATAGCAAAAATAATGAGTTCTATTTAAATGAATTATTAATTTATTATGTTCGATTTTAAGTGCGATTTTTTAGAATTGTTAATAAGTAAGCAAAGAGGTTATTACTTTCAAATCATAATTAAGGTTTATTAATCGTCATATAACTGTGAATGAAGCGAAAGGAGTATGTCAGGATCGTAACATGTAGCGTTCTATAGTTTCTGCCTACCCCCATGGGAAAAAGACGTGAGTTTATGTATGTATGTATTGTATAACTTTGAATTATCATAGAGTTTCATAACCAAGCTTAGATCACTTATTGAATAAACAACTGACATTGAACAGTTAAGGACGATTTCCACCAAACGGCTCGCATCGCATCGGATCGGAACGGATTTTACAATCTTTAAACGATATTAAATCGTATACACAGTATTCAAAGTCTATATTACCAAGCCACGCACAGCAGCTTGATCGCGGTCGTCTTTGGCAATACGCGATCATAGCCGAAAGTATGCTGCGACGCGCGATCAGCTCCGTACGCCTGTCGTCGTATCCGATCAGATCCTTTCAAAAATTAATAGGTACACGTCAACACGGTAGGAATGAAACTATTTGACTAGGCGCAGAAACGGATACATTCGCAAGCGACGGTACGGAGCCCATCGTATACGTCGACATCCTGCCGGACGCGATCGGCTGTCACCGCATCTGTTCGTATCCTTTCCGATCCGATGCGATGCGAGCCGTTTGGTGGAAATCATCCCTTAGTAGCCACAATTTGATTTTAAGAAAACAATCACCACAGTGTGGCATACAAATGTAGGTCAGAGTTTATTTAAATATGGAAAACTATACTCTACTGCAGAGCAATTTCCAGGAAATAATCCGAGCGTATTTTGTGTTTACGTAAATAAACGTAACATTGTTCTGTGAAACGGTGAGATAATACCTCCGCCCGGGACCTCCGTCAATGTGCTCGGAAAACACACAATTTTGTATTCTGATAATAGAAAATGTCTTCAGCTTGGCATGATGAGCAGGTAAATTACTAACGTGGAAGTGTATGTAGGAGAAAAAAAACAGACATGTATTTGCACAAATAAACTGTTTTTTTTAGCTCGTTTTAAAGCTCTATACAAGGTTAGTCGGAAAGGGGGTACTAAACCGAAAGGGTGTTAAAGTACCTATAATAAGGGATAAGTTTTGTTCTACAACTTTCTCCAAAACTGGATAGTTTAAGAGAAATAGCTTTTCAAAGATTTCGTAAAAAATATGCTAAAATCTATCTATCCATAGCTATGATCAGCTGTTTTTACAATTTAGGTCATATTTGGGGTCACTGATTAGAAAATTAATTTTCTGAATTCATAACTATAGCGGGTATGATTTTTTTTTTGAAAAAACGAAAATTATAATATTTTTGCATGCAAATAAAAATTATCGAATTTAGAAATTTTAACACTTGCTTTTAAATAGTCATCAGTGATACTTTAGGTGGCCGGCGGCTTAGTACCCCCTTTCCGACTAACCTTGTATTTTTGATCCTGTATCATAATTAAATTTAATCTTAAAAAAATATCTTCAAGAATCACACAAGTGTTTAATAAGAAAATAATTATACACTGAAATATTCTACCTAACATACTATTTTATGGAAGTATTAATTCAGAGACAACGTTTAGCTACCTCGCGCTCGTCGGCTAAGTAATTTAATTAAGTGAAGGGTACGGGTGGGAGATATTACCTATTGTATTTCACGCCTACACTACGTAACACAATAAGTTAGTACCTATAGAGATTTATTAAGGATGTAGTTTGAAAATATGCGTCATAAAGTTGCAGACACATTATTGCTATACATGCACAATGGGTCTACTTGTCTTATTATTTAGATTTCTGTGGGGTCTACGTATGATTTAATTTATATTCAAAGACAAAGGAAGGATGTCGTATAGAACACTACTATCTAGCAAGGTTTTTGGTAACAATAAAGTATTCTTTGTTCTATTTTTTTTCCTGAAACAATGACCACTAATGATACCTTTTTGCTCGACTGTACGACCTTAATACAAGCAAATAGCTGCTTTGTAGGTGGCTAAATAAATAGGGCCTAAGATTACACCTCGCCGTTATATTCTCTGTCCAATTTGACATAATCTTTAACATTTTACGAAAGCTATTTTATACCGGAGAATATCAAAGACATTTTAGCAGACAGAGACGGCCTTATCAAAATTCAATATCTTTATTTTGTGTAGGAAAAGGACGGTGCACCCAGCTCGACTAATCTCGATGGAACAATGTTGCGACTCAATCCAAAACAATTTATTGCTAATCGTATCAACTCGTAACTTCGTTTTACAAATATAAACTTTATTACTGCCTGACAAAGTTTAATATCGCATGTGTTTTATTGTCGCGTAAGCCGTTTCGTCATGGATATGGAGATCTCATTCTCTGTAAGCTGCTCCTTACAATGTAAGTATCAGAGACAAGTTGAAATGCCGGGAGCCACCATTTACTCGTATTTCTTAGTCCTGTATACGCAATTATGTGGCTAATTATAGTGATGATAAGTTTAATTTGATTATCATATTAAATGACCCTTAAGCTGACCTACCGCAGCGGGTCCAGGATGGCCGGCTACAGAAATATTACCCTGTTTTTATTCAAATGAGGATTTGTAGTCGTGAAATGGTCCTACTGTACATATATATATATTTTTATGTAACGTATTTCATTAGTTTCTCCTAGTTGACATTATTAAGCTTAATAAACATAGAATTTAATTAGCTCTTATCGCAACGCATGTATTTGAATAAAATAAATTAACGTGTCAAACAGTCTTTCCATAACTACATGTTTTAATAAAAAGTGATGTATAATACCTACCTATACATATCCACAACAACTACAGTAAAGTACTCCGTACTACAGTAATAGTAAAATTGTAGTACAGTCAATAACAAAAATCTACGGAGTTCATATTTTAGCAGCATGCGTTAGTTAAATAAATCAAGCGGCGAGCGGTCGCACCGCCCCTCTCGGCAAAACTCAAAATGGCCGCCGCACAGCTGACTGTTCTCTCACATTTTTTTAGCATTGCGACCATTTTGTCGTAGCCATTCTTTTTTTTTTCGAATTCCTTCATGGATTTGTGCCTGTTAAATTAAGTTAGATTCATTTGAATCGATGTCTACATGACATGCTAAGAAATTGTTTCCTTGTTTACCACATTATGTAGGTTATGTATGTTTGTACCCAAGATGACTTGGATGAATTCCAAATTACACCTACAAAGTAGTTTGTTTCGCTGATCTTGCGGCAAAACACATTTGTAATGATAAATAAGTACGTTGAGAATTAAGTAATTTATATTCTTTATTTTATCTTGGTATAAAATGTACTATTCTGTAATCACTGGCATAGTATAGTACCTATATTATGTTCTTATCGATTTAAAATTACGTATTATTTATGATACATTATTTAATATTCATTCTTTTCTAGATTTTCTTATGGTTTGAATCCGTTTGAACAGTCGTTTTAAGAGCTTAAATAAATGTATCAAGATATAACGTAGTATTAGAATCCTATAGCTGCAGTGTCGTCCTATCGCACGCCTATGTGGATTTAATAACTCTTTAATCTTCTCAAAGCATAATATTTGACTTTACTCTGTACAAGTTGCCTTGTTCCATCTTTATGATATTAGGTTAAGTTCGCTCCAAAAGGATTAAGGCGGCTCTTAATTCAACGCTCCCGGGCCGGAATAAATTTAACGTTTTGAAGAGCTTATGAAGAAAAACTTGAGATATACGGACGGGTAAGCTCTCTCGTTTAAAATATCGTTATATTCATGCGGAGTCTTATAACGAACAAAGTATATAAAGTTGTTGGAATACATATTGAACGCGAGTGTACACCCGCATAATGTTGTTGATTTTATACAGTATGTAAAACATGGTATTTTAATATTTGCGGTGCAATACTGCTCTTGACTCAAAATTAAAGCTTTTTATTCGCCGGGGCATCACGCCAACAGTTTAATTGCCGTGTGAAATTTACGCGCGCTTCGAATTATACCTGCAAAACATAGGCACACGTGGGTAATGGGTACGCAGCCTCCGCAGTGGAAATACACACAGTAATTTGAACGGATCTCTCGATATTTCATTTTATTTTCCTCTTCAATTTTATTTTATTTTCGCAGAGCGAAACGCCTCTAGCTGAATGGAAGGTAATTGTAGGCTACGCAGCGAAGGGTTCGCTTCAGGGAATAATTGTACGAATATAGCGGAGCCTCTGGGAGTGTTTAATGCCAGGCTATGTCGAGGCCGCGTTTTACTGGGCCTGCGCGTTATGCTTAATGCTGGACCAAGGACGAAAATTATCTCAGTAACGAGTTTCGTAAAAGCGGTAATGGGAACTAATGAGACTATTGGGTCCCCTGACTTGTTGTATGAATATTTTTATAGAGCATAACTTTAATTTTGCAAGGGGACGATTAATTTTAACGGTAGTGATGAAGAGCGTTTCGTGTTGGAGCGGAGCGTGCCACACAAAGTGCTTTCACTGATAAATGTTAAAAGCGGTGGAAGGGTTCGCGATAAACTTAAGGTAAAAGCGTACTCACCGATGTGGAAGCGCTGGCGTCACATGGGACTTGAACCTCGGACACACTGCACACCACTGAATATTTAAAATAATGAAAAGCCCGGACAACGGACCGGGGCGTTCCCTTTTAAAAATGCACTGCACTCGGGGTTTTACTGCGGCCGTGCAGGTTGGTCGGACAGAAATTCTTAAGACCAGGATAACAGTCTCGTAAAGGAGGTGGTTCCTGAAATACACCAGTTGGATATAAACACATCGGCGTTAGCGCGGCAGAAAGCGGTGGCTACAGTTAGACTGAATTATCTGCAGTGCTTAAACATGGGTTAGATCAGGATTTAGTTATTCCGTCAAGATTGACAATCCCATTGGAAGACAT
The DNA here is from genome assembly GCA_910594945.2 of Amphipyra berbera. Classification (NCBI taxonomy): domain Eukaryota; kingdom Metazoa; phylum Arthropoda; class Insecta; order Lepidoptera; family Noctuidae; genus Amphipyra; species Amphipyra berbera. The sequence continues at coordinate 20,192,983 of OU343128.1, forward strand.
GTTTATGTTTACTATCTATGTATCAAAACACCAATTTATTATGTGACCACACAAGATATCTAACTACTTATTTCAAAAATATTTATAAATCTAATTATACCAAAATTCTAAAGGTTCGTTGAATAACATAGCTTTGCATAATTTTTCAATTCATTATACACAATCGTTTAGAACAACCTGCTTCATGCTGATAACACACAATCTAATGTTCGCCGAATTTTATAAGTTGATACACAAATTATAGTTGAAGTTATCTAAAATGACATAATTTTGAGAGTTGCTCGTATAATTTAGATATTGAGTGTCGTTATAAAAAAGATCTTCTTTAAGTAATGCACATTCCTATATGCCTCTCGTATCTTATAAATGTTTCTTTATATACCTGTTTTGTATTTAAAAATGAATGGAAATATACACAAAATTCATGATTTACTAAAGTACTACATTAATTATTCTACTTAGGGCCGATTTTACCTGTCAGAAAACTTTTATCCGAGGATAAGTCAGACGTTTTGACAGAATTTCAATACAAAACCTGTCAAACGTCAAATTTATACCTTAGGTAAAAGTTATCAGACGTTGGTAAAATCGGCCCATAGTGTAACTCAATAAACTTAGTACAATTAATTAGTCGCAATAGGCGTAAGCTTTGGGCTGCACATAATTTAGTGCTAAAATGTGTAGCACTTCTTCATTTAATTGTAGGTACCTTCTTCCTACCTTTACTATCTGATGCTGCCCACCTACTGTTTCAATAAACTCAACATCAACAAACTTTCTAATTAAGAAAAAAGATTTTTCTATAAAAGCACGTAACAGGACGTCACAAAAAAGCAATCACGAAAATAGAGCGGCTCTTTCTAATTAATTCTAATTAGCCGCCGGTAGGTGGCTCTATTACGGCCAAAAGGAAGCGGGGGAGGGTTCGGAAAATCGTCAATGTCCCGTAACGTTAATTTAATACCACTTTACTACAGGATTAGTAGGTACCATGCTCCATTTGAATAATTTTGTAGTTGATTTGAGCCAAAAAAGCGGTATCTGTATTTCTTTGTACTCAGATGAACGATATTAAATTACACAAGTTTTTTTTTGTGGACTGTACCTATCTTATCAAACAATCTCATTTATTGAGACTTCGGATTAAGATATTACTATTTTAACTGTTATGTTAGATAATATAACTGCATATTTAAATGTTGAATATTTTAATTATTGTTACGTAACACACATAATATCTATATTAACACAGTGACTAAGATGCGACATTCGTAAACAGTAGGTACCTACCTACTGCTTATGTATTCAAAATTATTTTACCAAATAAATTTTAAATAATAAATGTACAGTCGGATAGTCATAATCATTGCCATAAATTAAAACCACTGAACCCCAACACTTCCGACAAGCAAAGTTACAACAATTTGTTAAAAATTCAAACTACCCCATGTTTTCATTGTAATAGAGTTAATGGTATTAGATAATCCTGAAGATAGTAGATAATTAATTAATTAGTTGGATACAACATAATAATAAAGTCGTAACTTTAACTTGTTGATTTATTGCGGTCATTTATTTTTATCGACATTTAAACGCCCAACTTTATAGGAGACCGAATCGGCTTCAGAAAAAAATAAACAGATTATATCTTACTTACAATAAATATGTATTTGAATACGTTTATATTTAAAAAGTTTGACAGTCTTTATCATAAATTATTGACAAGATTTTTTGTCAAACCACCTACGTTCAACCATAATTTGGGGCTTCAAACCATTGGTTGTTCTCCAGAAACCATTAGACATGTCTCATTTCACATAATACTGTAATAATGTAAAACTTACTGCAAATTGCCAGTACTGGTTTCTGGTTATTTTGCATAATCAAATTGACTCCATCCAAACGCAATTTCGATGCAAATATGACCGAAAATGTTCACAAATGAATATTAAGGATTACAGAGGGTGCCTGCGACTCCTTTATGGACTTTGCGATTGGTTTTTGAATCCGCTAAACCACTGCTTCTATTAATAATGTTATGATTGGATTTGGTTTCAAAAAATAATATTTGGTACTAGCTGCCTGGTGAACTTCGTACCACCAAATTTTTTTTTTAATTATTCCTAATTTTCTTTATTTTATTCCACCCCAGTGTCGAGGCGAACCAAACAAAAAAAATGAAATCAGTCCAGCCGTTCTCGAGTTTTAGCGAGACTAAAGAACAGCAATTCATTTTATATACAAAGTTAGTCGGAAAGGGGATACTAAGCCGAATGGGTGTTAAAGTAGTACTCATAATAATGGATAACTTTTGTTCTACAACTTTCCCCAAAAGTCATTGGTTTAAGAAGAAATAGCTGTTCAAAGATTTCATAAAAAATACGGTAAATTCTATCTATCTTCAGCTATGACCAGCTGTGTTTATATTTTAGATCATATTTGAGGTCACGGATTAGAAGCTCCATTTTTTTGAAAAAAACTAAAATAAAAATTTTTTTGCATGGAAAATTCTTTTATCGAATTTTGAAATTTTAACACTTTCTTTAAAACAATCATCAGTGATACATCAATTGGCCCGCGGCTTAGTACCCCCTTTCCGACTAGCTTTGTATAGAGATTATAATTATTTAATAATATTTATTGAGGAGCTCGTGGCTAATTACCAACCACGCGGATTATATGATTTGCTAAGTTCAGCTACGTTTTCCGCGGTCAGTTATTGGATGGTTGACCATTCGTTACACATTGAGATACCTCTGTGACTCGGAGAACAAGTTAAACAGTCGGTCCCGGGTGTCATAGTAATACCTATGACAGCCGTTACGGGAAGTCAGAAGCTCGAAACTCTGACAACCAGTCTATCTTTAAGATATCGGTATTTCCCAGTAACTGGGTTGCGGAGGTATGATGGCAGTCGCTCACTATAAAATACTGGTATTTAGCCTATCTGGTTAAACTGGAAGCTGACCCCAAGATAATTGGGAAGGTTAGGAGGAAGATATTTATTTAAATTATCTAGTTTTGTCTAATGATAATTCCTGGCACTAAATTCAGCAAATCAAATTCAGGTATCGCAAAGTTGATCAAATCCTTCAGGCGTGCATACTTCTTTGGCTTCATTGTTTGGCCTAAAATATAAACCTTCTCCTATAGTGATAATATAGAAAAGTTTTTTACTACTGCTTGTTATAAAACGTGGCAACACAGTAAACGTAACTTTTGCGATAAAACTATTTTGCTGCGCTTATGTAAATAAGTAAGCTACATTTTCTAACATTTGTACTTAGAAACGAACATTGTCAGCAACTTTGCATATTATTACAATAACGTATATGAGAAAAGCGAGTCTCGTAATTATTAAAACATAACATAACACAACATCACGCCTTATATTCCCAGAGGGGTTCGGCAGTGGTGTTTTTACTTCACCCTTGTTTCGCCATTTATGTTTAAGTCCCATTTAATAGAAGGCGAGCCTATTGCCATTAACTGGGCACAAATCCAGACTCCGGGCTGCTACTGAGAAATTTCTAAAGCAAAAATCCAATAACACTTTGCCCAAACTGGGGTTCGAACCCAGGACCCCATGCTCAGCAGTCGCGCTTGCGACCACAAGACCAACAAGGCAGTCATCAGTCAGGCAGTTATTAAAATAAGATATATTTTTTTATTTATATAGATATATATATTTTATATAGATTATATATTTTAATTAAAAGAACTTTGTGGAGTTTATTGATATGGAGTAACCAGAAGTCACTAGACCAGTCTGGTTAGAATATTTTAATATTCTAATACTGTTATACTTCGTAGGTACTTGCCAACATGGTTTGAATGATAAACAGTCGAATAATCATTGGTTTATTTTTATCTTCTGTCATAAGCGATGGAATACGTGGGTGGTGTATGTATGTAGTATTATGTATTCATTCGTATAATTATGTGAATGCTACCGTTCACATGAAGGCTACTCAGATTCGTAAATAAAAAACCAATCACGGACTCGTGATTGTGTCATGCGACTCACGTGTTATAATGAAAAATGTTTGTTGCTATATACAGAGATTTTAATTAATTATAATGATTATCTGCCTCGTTGGTCTAGTGGTGGCAAGCGTGACTGCTGATCGTGAGGTCCTGAATTCGATCCCCAGGTCGGGCAAAGTGTTATTGGGTTTTTCCGTGTGGAATTCCTCAGTAGCAGCCCGGCGTTGCGATTTGTGCCCAGTTGATGGCAATAGGCTCGCCCCCTATTACATGGGACTTAACATAACGGCAAAATAAGGGTATTTGTATACACCTCTGCCCAACCCTTCGGGGAATACAGGAGTGATGTTATGTTATTATGTGTTATGAAACGAAATATGATTTACCAAATGTGACGTTGTTAGCCCCCCAGGTTGTTCCCTTATGTTATTTTATCATACACGTGTTTCGCTTAGTTAATTCATGATAAAAATATGAATTCAAGAACAACAAAATAAATAAAAATATTGTTTTTCAAACAACATTGCAACTTTCTGCTATTGGTAAAATTGTACTTATTTGTAAATACACGGTGTACCACCTCCCTTATTTGTTAACTGGACTGACAAGGTAAAGGGCTGGGCGATAGGCCTCTCTTTCTTGCATCTGAGACTTTATACGCTTTCGTCTCTTTCACTCTTAGGTGTACATGGAATTGAACATCATATTTTTTTTAATCGATTTATCTGGAAGAAGTAATCATGACAGGCGTGGTGTAGTTAATATTCATAAGCTTTTTTAAAAGTTGAGCCTATAACAAGTACCTACAATGGAGAAATATAACTAATGATATTATCTACTACTACTTATTCAGATATTTATTTATTTAGATTTTGTATAGGTGGGCATTCATCACGACACGTCTGAAGTCAAGTTTGACATAGTGGCTGAGCAATTGACTTTTAGCTCTACGGGTCGCGGGTTTCACTCCCGCACGGTGCAAATAAGTATGGCGGACAGATGTCCAGTTGTTCCAGGTCAGGGTATATGTGCGTGTGAAGATCTTTGTTTGTAATCACACCTACGATACAGGAGAAATCATAGTGTAGGGCAACGTGTAAAAAAAACCTAGGTTATATGATTTATCCAGCGCACAGAAATATCGCAGAAAGTTCCCTAAACCTTTCTTTAGTTAAACTTTTGTCCTTAAAATCAATTAACCGACCCTCTAAAGTCTAACCTCTTAAGCGTATCATATATAACTTTACATTTGAAACTGTATTACATTACGAGGCTACGTATATCATATAAGGCAACAGTTGAAAAGCGAGCGTCGACAGCGATTGATATACGGCGGGCAAACGCGTGCTGACTCACAACTATCGGTTTGTACGCTTGGGGGTTGGTGCAAGTGATAAACGTGAAACGAGAAAAGGTAGCGTGAACATTTAAGAAAAGTTTTGTCTGACGGAACTATTATTGGCAACTGGAAAGGGAGGGTTAATAAACTCGTCTCTACGTTTGATACGAGTACCTACCCATACAGAGAGCGAAAGTGATTTTTGAAACGACGAATATAGATAGATATAAGTAACGTTCGAATGTTGGTTGGCTAACTTACCAACGACGATTCGTGAAAGAAAAGGAGTAATATTTTATTTATTGAATGAAGTGCAAAAGAATGCTATTAATGCATGCATTGCGTGCTATATATAGCAAATACTTGAGTCTAAGATTGTAAAAGTACATAAACTAGTGATACTGGCCATTTTAAAACATGTGTGTACTAGTGCATAATATCAGCAAGCACATTGGATCATCCGCGGGACGGCGACGGCGCAACGAGTATTCCCAAGGAGGGTTGATGTCAGGCAGGCGGCCGGTCATAAAACAATAAGCCAAAACTTCTAACAACATGGATTTTACAAATACATGTTGTGCCGACCCCACCTAGTGTGGGATAAGGGCAGGAAGAAGAAGAAGAAGAAGGGTGTACTACGAGACAGATGGAACATCGCATGCATGACAAAAACGGATTGCATTTTAAAACCGTTCAGTTTACTTTGAATTCTCCGAAAACTTCGACTACTATCAGTAACGCAAGCATTTTTGTGCAAATTATTGAAACCCATCGACTTACGTTCCACGTTTCATCGCGTTATTATAATAGTTAAGATGTGCATTTAATACACAAACTAAAAAAAACATTATTTAAAAATCTGGATTACCAGTGGACGCATATCATCAGTAACCATCGGCAAATCCATTTGGAACGAGCGTTGCACTGAAATCTTCTGGACACATGCCTTAAGCCACTTGATAATGACACTGCATTGCCTTAAGTTCCTGATTCATTCAATGACTAAACCATTATTCTAATGAGGCATGTTGAAATAATCTATGTATTTGTCTTAGAAATTAAATTTCTTGTGAAATAAGGAAATAAAATTTAACGAAACCATTTTCTCATGACTTGGACCGCAGTGTGAGACCTCCTCATACGTGGAATTTTTACGTAAGCTACTACTCATGCTACTCCCGTCGAAGGAAATTTATTTCAAAGGCAGGTATTGAAGTGGTATGATGCGGTAACTTAAATATAAGCTACAGTATATAATAAAGCAGGCGTTGAGTTGATAAATAATAGTAGTGGGAATAATGCTTTATTGTATCCTGCCCTTATCTGTGTTCTTAGATCCGCTACAAAATAAGATTTTGCTTGGGGTTTAGGTACGCGCAAAAAGAAAATGTACGGGCTTTTGAATGAATGTGGCAAAGCCAGTGGATACGTATTTAAATGAAGCAGAATACCGTCTGACTAAAGAGATTGCAGTGCAAAATACTACAAGCTTATCACAGCCAGCTTTATTATGATTAGGTACCTACTAATGAAAATTCCACCCCGTTCTTTTGTATATGCTGCTCTTAAAATAAAAACAAAGCAACATAGCATGACGGGAGAGAGGGCGAGACTGCAGGGCAGGGTCGTCACGCAGTCGTCACGTAGTCGTAACGCTCCGGGCGTAGCGTCGCCGCCGCCAATCTAAATAATTGACCCGTCCGCTGTCCGTCCGACTGTGCAACTCCTTAGTTCAACCAAAGAACGAATGGAGCCGACCTTCGACGCATTTTATTTCGATGATAAACATACGCCTACTTGTATGCGATTTAAAAGATCACTTTATTTATCAAGTGTTATTTGTGATGCTAAAATTCTTATTTCATTCGGAACATTTATCGTCAATATTGTGTCAATTGTTAACAACTATGTGGGTTTTTTCAAAATAAATTGGATACAAATGAAGTTGTTTTTGTCGCTAAATTAAATCACGTTAGTACCTACCCACGTTTTATACCTCCCGGCCATTGTTCAATAAAGTAAAAGTCCATCCACATTTTCACGATTGTTGGAAAAAGTTTGCAAACGGTCGGCTCTACGCCATTCCGTTTTCGTATATAACAGTAAAGGGTGGAAGTAAGAAGTAAAAAGAGGAAAAAAGTATATTATTAGTCTCTTACCGAAATGGAATTGGAACATTTCGTAGAAAATTCCAGAAAATATTCACTTCGCTTTACTTAGCTGAGGGCAGCCATCATACTTTCGCTACTTTTACCTACACAATTTAATAGAATTTCTGGCGGGGAGAGTAATATTTTCGCTACATATTTTATTTGATATCTATTTGCGTTTGTTTAATATAAAATAATTGAACTACGTGTTTTAGATAGGAACTCTTTTATATAAACGTTTTTTCGAGTAATAATAAAATTGTGTTTCACATTCTTTAGTAGGTACGTTATAGATACTGATATTGCCAAAAAAAAAAAATATGATGTGGTTCCTAGTTTTGATAAAAATTGCGTAATTACCTACCTATATTATCATTACTGGGTATTACATAGTGACAGAACTAAGCCAAAATAGAACTAAGTTTAAACTGTGACGTAAAAATACTATTATAATATCTATTAAAAACCTTACGGCTTAACTGCCGCTAAAATTTGACGCTTTCCCTAAAGTTCTAACCTTTATCAACATTCAAGTTGGATGTAATCCACTCGAAATGGTTGTTTCAGAGAGAACGTTAAAACTTTATGTCTATTGTACCTATACAATCTATTGGGTTATTATTTTTCAACGGTCAGCTTTGAATATAAAGGCAAAAACTATCATAATTTTAGTTTCCTAATATACAACTCAACAACAGGTGAAAAGTACTAATCAAATTATGTCAGATCCATTTCATCATAATCGTGCGCACAAAATTCGAATTTATTTTTTATGACGCTCCGAAGCTGTTAATAATCTAACCAATCGGTGCGGACTATTTCGAAAATCGAACTGTCAAACGTCAATGTAATGAAGACTTTATATATTTTTATGTTTTCTTTGACGATGCCGCCAAGACGAATGAAGTAAAGGGAAAATAATAGTACTGACGTTGGATGGGGCCAAGCTTCATTGTATAGCCATCCGAAGGGAGAAGTTACGACCGCGACAGGTGTGATGCCGAATTAACTTCTTATATAAAGTCGCTTTTTATACAACACCGACTGCTTAATGAGGCCGAGGGATCACAGTAATGAAACGCGAGGTGTCTCGGACTTTTCTTCTTAACCTCTTTTCCCAGCTTAATTAAGACCTTTTTGGGGATTAAAACTTGATTTCTCGACATACTATCCCGAAGTTATTATAATGACAGACATTAATATGCGTAGTTTTAAAGCTTTCTAACGAGCGACCAACCTGCACGGAGCGTAGTTTCATCATGACACACGGCACAGTACCTGTAACAAAAGTAAACGATTAACATACCGAACTGTTTTATATAGATATCCATTTTAATAATATGGAAAGTCAATGTCATTGTAAATTAAGTTAAACGCAGAAAACGCACGCACCGAAAACTCGTTCCAATTTTGATCGTTGTGACTTTTTCGATGGGTCCACTATCTAATGCGTGGTCGTTGAACTCTCAATGGGATTTCAAAACGAAAAATGTGAGACAAATGGATGGGCGGGTATGAGTGGCACTGATCGAGTGTGCAGACAAGACGAGGCGCACAACGCGACATGTTTCATTCAATCAAGACAACGGATGCATTTTGTGCCACTGACCCGCCCTGAAACATATGTCGGCGTGTACCTGCTTACGATCAATATTCATGAGCCATTGCAGTTATGTCGAGCATGAACGCCTTTATGGTGAATGTCACTTTACTTTACGCTGCGTGAGGCATTAAACGCCCTAACTAGTTATATCCATCTCGGTGAATTTTAGCCTAATAGATATCCAGATAACATTATCTTAAGGGAGTCGGGTAAAGTAGAGCATCTTGGCGTTTATATTTTGCAAAATAATGTCAGATCTGAACCACAAGTGGGACTTGGGTATTTTACTACAGGTTTCCATAACTGTTCCGTAAATTAGAGGCGCTGCCAAGATTTTCATACATTTTTGGCGTGACGCAACTACAGTAGTTAACGAAAACAACTCACACTATGGGTACTGGTGATTTTAATCAACAAATTTTCTGTGGTGTGACTCAAGTAGAAGTAGACATCTTCTTTATTTAAATGTCAACTATACTCCAATTTATATAATAGCGGCCCGTACTGGCTTCGCACGGGTGGACATTTTTCCCGTTTTTGCAACATTTTTCATTTTTTCTCCGCTCCTATTGGGCGCAGCGTGATGTTATATAGCCTATAACCTTCCTCGATAAATGGACTATCCAACACAAAAATAATTTTTCAACTCCAACCAGTAGTTACTGAGATTAGCGCGTTCAAACGAACAAACAAACTTCAGCTTTATGATATTAGTATAGTTATAGATTAGAAAATAGTGGCCCACCAAGGCACGAAAATCTTTTGAAGCATAGTTTCAAGTAGAGTTTAACTCTTTATTGACCGTTATGGTTCATAAAAGCCTAATACTGTATTGAATCCTTGCTAGAAGCAAACATGTGGCTTATTTCTATAAATGTCCTTGCTAAAATGTGTCTTATGTCAAATATTATATTCAATTGAATATAGGTACCTACCAACTAAGGTAAAATGAAGGTCGTTATATTTATTGGACTATTAGGCAATGCTGGCACTATCAGCAATGGCTTCGAAAATCGCAGGATAATCGACCCAAGACTTATTTACATTACTCCGAATACGCACATTACGTATCTTCAATTGTTTTATCTATGAAATAACATAACATCACGCCTTGTATTCCCCGAAGGGGACGGCAGAGGTGTTTTTAGTACACCCTCGTTTCGCCAGTTACGTTTAAGTCCCATGTAATAGGGGGCTAGCCTATTGCTATTAACCGGGCACAAATCCAGACTACAGGCTGCTACTGAGAAATTCCTAATGGAAAAACCTAATAACTCAGTCAGACCTGGGGATCGAATCCAGGACCTCATGCTCAGCAGTCGTACTTGTGTTTGTGTCCCAACAAGGTAGTCTATAATATCTCGATCTATAAAATGTAGGTAGGCACCTATCCTTTTTTAAAGAGAAGAGACATCAGAATCGAAAAGATTTACTTACAGTCTACCTTGGGATTCCTATCCATGGAGAAAGAAGAGAAAACACCAAACCATCATCATCATCGTCTTCCTGCCCTGGTCCCAAGTTTTTCTCTTCCACTCTTCCCTGTCAGCCGTCTCATTATCATTTACTCCTTTATTTTTCATATCCTCCCTCACACAATCCATCCATCTTTTCTTAGGTCTCCCTCTCCCCCTCCATCCATCAACATTCATATTCATCACTCTCTTAGTCACATGTGTTTCATCCCTCCTCATCACATGCCCATACCAAGACAAACGCTTAGAGAAAACATCTAACCGAATAGAAATAATATCTATTAAATAAAGAATTTCAATAAGGTAGCTAGCTTTCATTTAGAAACGTCCAAATAGATTTTCACAGTTTTGTTAATTAATTCGAAAGTAGCTTCCAACATTTCTTCCAATCAACGCGACAGAAATACGTTTATTTGACGACTGAAGTAAATAGAAACTTTCAATTTGTGAAGAAAATAACTTGACGAGATTTCTATTGTCGCCTACCGAACGTGATAGAATTTGAAAACCAAGAAGTTATTTTTATCTAAATACCCGCCCATGTAAATATTTTATTATATTTCTTTGTTTTTAAATACCCTTTCATGTTAATATGGCCGGCATAATAATGAAAATAGACCTCGTTGCCTCGTTGATCTAGTGGTGGCAAGCGCGACTGCTGATCATGAGGTTCGATCCCCAGGTCGAAATTCCTCAGTAGCCGCCCGGAGTTTGGATTTGTGTCTGGTTGATGGCAATAGGCTCGCTCCCTATTACGAAATGAATGGCGAAATGAGGGTGTGACTATACACCTCTGCCCATACTTTCAGGGAATACAGGCGTTATGTTATGTAGATTAGTAAAGATAGTACCTATCTTTTGAAAAAGGTAAAACAATTAAACACTTTTTACCAATTTAAAAGCCATGCGTTAAGAGTGGAAAGTTTACATTTCATAATGTAAAGTATATTCGCTTAATGTAATAATGCATATTTAATAACATTTTATTAACTCGGTTGCATGGGAACACGCAAACTGCAACTGTGTTTCACGAACCTTCCAGTTGAGGCCAATATGAACTAATTTATAATGAATTACTAAACGTATCAGTTGCATCGCTTTTCATACGAAAGCAGTATAAAAAATAATTGAACTGCAGGAGAATGTCATCGTGGCGATAAAATTACAATTCATGGAGGCGCCAGATGTAGGTACACAAGTTTATTGTCGAAGCGCAAATTGAAAACGGTGACGGCGGACAATTGCCTCCGAGTTATTGTTTAGCTATTAAAAATTGATGGGAAAATTGATGGGTAAACAAAGCCAATACACACCCAGCTATTACCTATGGCGGGTGGTAGTATAAAAACATTACCCTGCGTCGTACTTACGGTACGACTAGTCCACAAAATGAAAGTCGCTCAGTGAGCTATGGAAAGAGCTATGCTTGGTATTTCTCTGAGGGATCGAATCCGGAACGAAATCATTCGCCAGAGAACGAAAGTTACCGACATAGCTCACCGGATTAGCAAACTGAAGTGGCAGTGGGCTGGTCATATATGCCGCAGAACCGATAAACGTTGGGGTAGGCGAGTTCTAGAGTGGAGACCGCGAATCGACAAACGTAGTGTAGGACGTCCTGCGACTAGGTGGAGCGACGATATACTTAGGGTAGCTGGGAGCGACTGGAGAAGGAGAGCCGAAGATCGGACTCAGTGGCGTGCTTTGGGAGAGGCCTATGTCCAGCAGTGACTGATGTAGGTTGATGATGATGATGACCTTGCGTTGGCTGTCGTGCTGTCGGGTGAAAAGATAATGACGCTGATTTTAAAGACGGCGAAATAGGAAAGGGAATCGATGGTTTTCTCTCTTAAAGAAAATTAATGCATTTAGAAAATAACTCTACGATGTATAAAGTTTAAGTTTAATTTTCTCTGTCTCATTACTAGATTTAAATTAAGACCTTGAAGTGATAACCACAACAGGCACGTGTCTAATTCACAAAATTCAGATAGAGACACTGGTGTCGATTCTGTAGCACATTTTAACAGTACTAAACTAAACGCAATTGTCACTTACTTTTTCTATTGAAACAGAAAGAGACAAAGACACTTAGTTTAGTATAGTCCTGTCAAAGTGCGCAACAGAATTGACATCATTGGCATTCAGCCCGTTACTAAAAATAAATTGATGACATCGAGTTGTTAATCGATTAGTTTTAAGAATATCGAGATTGATAATGTTCGGAAGTGAATTATTCTATACCTAAATGTTAATACCATAACATAACATCACGCCTGTATTCCCCGAAGGGTAGGGCAGGGGTTTATATTAACATCCTCTTATATAGTAATAGGAGGCGAGCTTATTCCCATTAACCGGGCATCTAAACTCCAGGCTGCTACTAAGGAATTCCACACGGAAAAACTTAATACCTAACACTTTGCCCGACCTGGGGATCAAACCCAGGACCTCACGATCAGCAGTCGCGTTTGCCACCACTAGACCAACGAGGATGTTAATACCATCGTGTAGATAAATGCTGTTGATATATTTACATTTTCCATAATAAAATCGTAGACAATTTTATTTATTTATTTACCACGTAATATTACAAATGTAACACAACTTCAAAGAACAGAAGAATCTGAGTTACGAATATACGAAATCATCTTTAATATTTCACCAGCACGATGTTTCATACATTCAAGATGAAAGTAATGAAAACATGTCGCGAATAACGAATTTACGTCAGAGTTCTTTCTAAGAACAAGCTTCTGTGTTGTATCTACTAGAATAATAAAACTGAAATCTTTACCCAACCCAACCACGAAACAGGGAGGTTTCATTTTCATTTATGTATTTTGTTCCATGCCCAATTCTTTATGTAATATGTAACTAGGTACACCTAAATGTAATACATAAATTCTTAAAAACTCAAACACTTATATTCGGTAGGTACCTACACTAGTATAATAATATATTAATTCAACTGCTGTCGTGTTATTGATCAAGAAAGAAAAAAACAACAGCAATGCCCGGAGCGATCAATAGACGTCGAGCTACAAACTGATTAGGATATGCTAATTTTAAAAGTGATCACTGTGATCAGTACTGGGCCGTGCCGAGAAAAGAGTAAGTACTTACTGTAAAAATCTACTTTAAAATTTTAATCAAGCAATCAAATCAATATTGTCACTCGAATGTTCGTAACGGAATTCAACGGGCATGTTCCATTTTTATTCGTGGACGAAAGCGGTAGAGTATTTATAAATAATTATTTTTTATCCGTATTACGCGGTCCCGCCTCATGCTACAAAGTATCGATTGGGCGAGCGGCAGGCGGGAGGAATCGAGCCGCCCGAAGCATCTCACCGTTCTATTTTCGAATCTTTCGATCCGAAGGAATTATTATCATCCACGATTATCGGACCGGTCCGCGGTCATATTTCGTTCGATATTACGACTCACGTGAATGCGGTGTACGCGATATCGATACGTAATTAAAGCTGCCGGTTGACCATCGATATTCTCGATCGCCGCTCTATAATGAAGCGATTTACAGACGTCGTAGTTACCAAGTTGAATGGAAAAAATTTACTTACGTACAGTCGTTTAATCGAGTTATATGCTATGTATCACGGCAACATTGTAGATTTCATTATGAGTGAGATCGTTTAGGAAACATATTTTATACGAGTTGATAAAGTAAATCGGGTGAACACTCGGTATAATGTTTTTATAATTCCCCGCACTAAGAGCTGTAAGAACAAAATATGTGAACGTGTGGGGTTCTGAATACTGTTACGATAAATACTTTGGTTAATTTACGTGGATGTTATGACTGTAACGGTTACAGTGTAGCCGAATGTTCCCTACCCACATACGTGTTATGTTAGGATGGATACGACCTCGAACAATACAGAAATTAATTCTCTTTATATACTTATGATTTCGATATCTACTGGATGTTTGAACAGTGATAGATTTATATGGAAAGCGTTCATTGGAAAGATGTGTTTATTGTTTTAATACAGATGCTAGAGATAATAAATATAGACTTGTTTTTTTCTATTTGTTCATCTGATTACATCAAGGTACAATTTAGTAGTCAGACTTCTGTATATCATAGCAATTAATGTCATTTCTTCTGGAATTATACTCCTGTCTTGTGATACATAAACAACGTCTTGTCAATATTACTCTTTCGTTTATTATAGTGTGTACGAAGCAGGCATAAATATTGGGTCCATACGTTGATTTGAATAAATTCCTAATAGAAATAAACTGCTTGATGGGTGTCCCGCCAACTGCAAAGAATAATCTGAATTATTTGACACTTCCCTATAATATAATACCGATATATAAGCAAATTTTCTATATAAAATAATATTTATGTCCATTTATGTAGACGTAAGAGTTCATCCTACTGCTATTTGATACTAAACCTTGTATTTAAATAAAAAAAATGAATACACATAATAATATAACTATGATATATCTATGATAGTGAATAGATCCCTGTAGGCATACTAAAATCATAACGGACTCAACAACAGAAATCTAAATAATAAGTATTTAGATTTCTGTGGACTTAACCAAAATCGGAAAGGTGTTTTCGGGCAAGAATAAAGATTTAAAAAAAAAATTGAAAATAAATAAAAAAACTACATTAGTTGATAACTTAAATCTTTTTAAATAAATAAAATAACGTTTAAAATAATTATATTCTTGTGTTTTTGTTTTGATTTCGGAGGTTAGACTGTCCTTGCTAAGTGTTTGCGTCATTTATCGAAAATAATCTATAAGAAACTACCTACTTATCTGAAAAAAAAGAAAAGAATAAAAACAATACTAAACTAGAGTCATACAAACCCGGATTCATAAGCATTTTAATATTTTATTAACAATCGGTATAAAAGTAAAAATTGTGATTGGATTCCCAAAATTTTGACTAACGGGTACTCTCTGCGTACTAAAAACTTTTTTATGTTTAAATCAGTTTGTTTGGGATTTGTCTAATCAGTTTGAAAGACTCCACAGAAGTAATAAAATATACCTACGTGAGAAACTGCACACTCATTTTACCTACTTCAAAGTTTTTCCAATCATAGCAACATAAAATACGAAATTGTTTCTCGTGTACGTGTATCAGGTATTACTACCGTATTCCGATGCTACGCTCCCATATCTTTGTCTCAAGACATTAGGTACTAGGCTCGGAACCAATAGCGGAAGCAGATAGATACTGACGGCTTGCAATAACAATAATGTGGGAACGAAGCTGGGCGACCTGCCAGGGTTCTATCGATCCATACCACAGCACCGCACCAGAAGAACAAGACCTCCGAAAATATATTCCGTACCCCCTTATTTAAAGGTTCACTCATGATAGAAGGGGGCGCGGAAGGTCAATGTAATCTGGCCTCACAGATATACAAGTAGGTCAGAGGGAAAATTTACAAACACTACTCCCCGCGAATGTGGATTTTTTTTGCAAAATAAACTGAGAAAATTCTTTCCGGGTCAATGCAAATGGGGATGTTTACTTGATCGAGCAAGATACGATGGTATTGAGGTATATTTTAGTGGAGGGGGGAAGTGGTACGCCGGGTGAATGTTGGTTTTGTATAATAAAATATAGGGGAGCAAATACACGATACGGTTAGATTATATCTGCAGAATTCATTGAAATAATTAAACAGAAAAAATAAAACAATAAGTTATAATTACCGCTTTATAAGAACTATAAAACATAACGTTTTAACTTACAAAACCTCCATAAAATATTATCAATGAAGAAATTGTTTAATATACACACCTAATTGCTTAATTATTTAATTGCAGCCTGCAAAAAATATATCTTTAGCTTTGTACACTCTGATTCAATCGTCATGTATCTGTTATAAATGATAATTTAATGTGAAGCCACTATTTACAACATCAACACCTTGCAAATGCTTGTAATTACATTTAACTTGTTAGTCATATTTAAATATTCCCATCAAAAGCGCAGCTCTTAACCTATCTAAACACGAAATCTCTTTGTTGGACTGACAGCCACATTACATAAAGAAATATTAGGCCCACTTGTAACCAAATTAGATATTTTTTTACCAACGTCAATAAATCGTTGGGCGCTCAAGTACCTACCGACTTATTTTCGAGTTACGTCAAGTTTCTTCTCGAGATAAGTACTACCTATCCAATCCTACATACCATCCAGTTTTGAGGGACCTATAAAAGGGGGCCGCATTTCCTCATTACGGCTTTATTTTGTTATCTCGGGCGGAGGCGGGGTATATCAAGATATATTGGGCGAATATAAAGGTACTAGAGAAAGGGACCCGTGGGTCGACAATCAAGCGAACTCCAGATAAAATATTTAAAGGTCACCTTAAATGCTAGCCTTTCTAAACCACTCGAAGCTAGAGCGATTTAAATTCTTCGTTCGGAAATGAGTTTTGTTTAAATTATGTCATTAGTAACACTTCATTTGACGTAGAGTTGAAAATGATTTTGGACCATATTTTCTTAGAAATATGGTGAAGACAAGGTGAGTATTACATAACTCCATAAATATCTTTTTTATGTTGAATATTTTTTTGCTTCGAAACACTTGTTTCGGTGTCGATATTTTGTCTTTATTATAGTAATCACGAGCCCAATTACTTATTCGTTTTAGGAAAACTTTTTATAGAACAAAAATGCTAATGAAAAGGCCGTAATTTATAAAAATTAACACGTCTCATTTGATCGCAGCATGAGTTCTACGTCTTGATTAGTTATGGAAATAGTCAGAAATTTGTTCGTAGATATTTTAATTAACTACCTACACTTTTTCTACCTACAGATATTTAAAAAATACTACAATAATTAAAAGATAAGTTACTTTTGATGGCTATAGTAGCCTAAATTAATGAAGTAGAGTATTGTTACGGTTAATGTAATTGATTGAAAATTATTAATAATTAGGTACTGATTATTATTAATAAGATACCAACTTAAGATGTCAAAGTGTTAAATTAATCACTTACATAATGAAACAACGCCTTTAAATATAATCATGTATTCAGTTTGTTTTGTTTGACTGCCTTATTGGTCTAGTGGTCGCAAGCGCGACTGCTGACCTCGGTCCTGGGTTCGATCCCCAAGTTGGGCAGTGTCATTGAGATTTTCCGTTAGGAATTCTCAGTAGCAGCCCGGAAATTGGATTTGTGCCGGTTAATAGCAGTAGGCTCGCCCCCTGTTACATGGGAATTAAACATAACTGGCAAAACGAGGGTGTACTAAAAACACCTCTGCCGAGCCCATCTGGGAATACAAAGCGTGATGATATTTTATATTAATTTTCTTCATTAAACCGGCTTCGAAACACACGTGAAGTCACAATTAATTTATGATACACGTTTAAGCAAAAAATAAACCATTTAAAGCAAACTCTAGATTCTTATCTAGACTACCTAGGCATCAAAGTCGGTAAGCAAAAGGGCGCGTTATGCAGTAAAGTCAATACCAGGAAGACATTAGACTAGATACGATCTGATAGGTAGGTAGTGTAGCTTTATAATTGGTACCTAGGCATGTCTAGAGTCTTATTTAAGTGCAGAGTATCAGGTGTATCGTAACCAGTTTATATGCTTCGACAGAATGGAAAAAACATGCTAGGATTATTTGGGCCGTGTTATGCAATAGTGTGTCAATCCACAAAAATATGAATTTTGTGTTAACGTCATCTGGTTTTTGTGGTAGGTAGTAGGTAGTAGACCTCTACTCAACACTTGTTTAAAAGCCCAGAACTGTAGTAAATTTAATAGAGCGTCTATCAAAAAAATCTTAATGTAGTTTGCATTTTTTCAAACGTTTGGTAGACCTACCACAATAACTAGATGGCGTAAACACAGAATTAATATTTTTTGCGGGTTGACACATTATTGCATAGCACAGCTCATTTAAGAAATACAAGCCTAATTGGAATTTAGTGCATACCTACTTAAAGAAATTGTTATGTACTTATTTGTTTTTCGCGTATGTACCTACACAAGATAGTTGCATATCTGAATATTAAAAGTTATAAGTAATTTGATATTCACGCTTTAAGATTACAGTATTGCATACTATCTGTCAAAAATTAATATCGTCAGTGGAAAGGTAAAAAGACTAAAGCGCCAATATACCTACTTTACAGGAGAGCGATACAAAGTTTTTTTTTTAAGAAAATAAACATAAGTTTAATATGTATATCCAAAGAAAAATAACTGTTTATTTTCATAAAAAATACCCTGAATCACTCTCCTATAAAGTAGGTATATTAGCGCTTTAGTCTTTTTACCTTTCCATTGACGATATGTTTGGCCTAGGAAGTTTCAATTCGCCTGAAAAATTAACATAACATAACATCACGCCTGTATTCCCCCAAAGGGTTCAGCAGAGGTGTATAGTAAAACCCTCATTTCGCCGTTATCTTAAAGTCCCATGTAATAAGGGGTGAGCCTATTGCCATCAACCGGGCATAAATCCAAACTCCGGGCTGCTACTGAGGAATTCCACACGGAAAAACCTAATAACACTGCCCGACCTGGGGATCGAACCCAGGACCTCACGATCAGTAGTCACTCTTTCTACCACTAGAACGACGAGGCAGTTAAAAAATAAGTTAATTATTTTCTGTTTGAAATTGAACTTCTAGATTCCTAATTAATGCAAAAATATTACCGGGTCTACATTTATATAACGCACCTACTTCTACTTATATACTTTAGCGACACAAAGTAGATAAATGCTTACAAAAGAAATGTATGTAACAAGGTTTATATACAAAAAATACGTAGATACCTTTAATGGTTACATCATGCGTGTTACACAAAGGTCATTGTTTCTTTAATAAAACTTGTTTTCAGAGTTTCCTTGTACTGCTATCGTGTTATTTGTTGCTAACGCAGTTGACAGCATCGCACGAAATAATGAAACTTCAAAGGAGAGAATGACGACAAAATTTCTGGCTCTTATACCACTTCAATATTTTATCAAATACTCTTGCTTATTAGTATGTAAATTGTTTAAGCAATACTTACTTAGACGTAAGTACATTCAGTATCATTCCAGTCTAACCTTCGGATATCGGCATTGCCCTGTACTGGGTTGCGGAGGTCTGATGGCAGTCGCTCCGTGAAAAATCTAGGCAGAACAACATTTAGTATCATTCATCCATACACACGGTACCTACCCAATCGTTGATAAAATGAATAATGCGCGAATCTAGCTCGAGCATCAAAAATACTTGTAAGCAATGAAAGCTTTTATCTTATGTAGATAATCTAGGCTACCCAAAATCGCAACAAGTCATGCGTGCATAATCAAAATAAATAATTCAAAATACAATAAACAACTGAATCGACCAATTGCCAAGTCCATTCCGTTTTCCTACGTTTCCCTTATGCTGACAAAGCCAACAAAGCCAAAATAGCGGTTGTAGTTAAGGAATTCTATTGTTACGGTATTTTGTTCCTTAATGTAACGGTATAAAGGTTATATTTAGCGTGATTATTGTTTTTTCTATGGGATATTCGCGTTGTGTAGGCAAGTTTTGCGTCGGCTGTGAGTATCCGACGGCACGCGAGGTTGCGTGCTCCCGAAGCCCGCCCAAATTGCTTCCACTGTTCATACCTGTGGTTTCAGTTCTTTAGTAACATGACAATATTATACCTTGTTACATTGTATGTGAATAGACTTAATTAATACTAATTGTTGCTTATTTATTACGTTGTCTGGGAAACTGTTTACTCTTTCTGTTATGTTTGTAGGTGTATAAATTGTGAGGTTATAAAATGTTATATAACATTTTTTTTCTAACAAAAAGCTGTTATAGTAGGTAATTAGAATCTTAAACATAATATAAAAGTTATAGAAATTTTATAGAATGTAATAGTGTTATATAATCTTATATAAGAAATTATAACGTCAGTATGGGAGCACCGCGAAGGAAGTAGAAAGTAAATAATTAACAATTACCTAGTTGCTCAAAATATTGGTCAATATATATATTCAACTAATAAAAAATAATTTCAATGCTGTACAAAATAAATTAGGACCGTTACAGCTAGGTATATCAATGATTACTTACTTTTAAATACCTAGACAAAACATACGCTTCAAGCTAGAAGAAAAGCTATTTGCTCTGCAGTTATGTATAGTTATCATGAATGTAGTTAAAAAAGTTTTAAAAGCATAATTTTGATAGAAAGGTGTTCAGTTTTACCCACACTTTTATTATTAATATTATAAATGCAAAAGTAACTCTCTGTCTGTTTGTTTGTTACCTCATCACGACTAAACTACTGAATCAATTGTGATGAAACTTAGTATAGAGATAGCCTGAAACCCGTTAAAGGACATAGAATACTTTTTAATGACATAACCGTGGGCGCCAGCTCGTTTCTTAACAAAATAATGTCAATAAAAATATTTTAAAAAATAATGAAAATAGGACGATGCTGAGTTGAAATCAAAATGATGTGCGGGAAATAAGGCCACTAGAAATAGGTAATTGTTTAAAAGAAAAATTTATGTGCCTATCAAAGTCTTCTTTGAATTCTGAATAAGGCATATCAATGCATGCGCCAAACACATTGCCTAAAATAAATAATAGATGCAGGTACACTACCACCAAATCGTTTGCCAAATAAAAGGCCTGACACAGTAGCGACGCTTGAATGTTAATCGTTGGCCGATGATTGCTGCCTTACATTGTGAATACAAACAATAATATTAATTGCTTTGTATCCTGTCACGAGTATGCCGAAGGATATTGTATATGTAGCTAGGTGGGTATGAATATAGGCTTTGATTATGTATGCAACAATACAATCTATATAGACAATATACTTAATTGCGGACATTATTTCAAAATACCTAATAAGAATTATGTTACATCTACAATGTGGGGATGACGTAACGACTTTATGAGTCCACGTATTCTACGATGAGATCTAGGACTGTCCACAAAAAAATCTGTTATTTTTCAACATGTTCTTTTTACATAACATAACAAGCATGTATTCCCCGAAAAGTTAGGCGGAGGTGTATAGTACTAACACCCTCATTTCGCCGTTATGTTTAAGTCCCAGGGGTAAGCCTATTGCCATCAATCGGGCAGACATCTAAACTCCGGACCGCCACTGAGGAATTCCACACGGAAAACCCAATATTTACTACCTATAGGTACACTCGAGAGCAATGAATCTGGATCACCAACATAAACAAAACAATGTTAAAATGTTTTTCAAGATATTAAGGTTTATGTTGGTGACCCGGATTCTTTGCTCCCGAGTGTACTTAATTAATTTAGCTGTAAGTTGTAATAAGTATTTTTTTTTGTGTACGGTAATGTGTTGTTATTATTCAATGTCATTACATCATACACATTTCGTATTAAATCATTTAGAATAGGTAGATATGGTTAGATCCCAAATAAATAAATGATAAAAAGTTTATATCTAACATTATGCAAGTAGGAAATCAATAAAGGAATTGAAAAATTAGGCGACTCTTGTGTTAAAATGGTCACAGAACTAATTAAATAAGTAGGTATACACACCACAACCCACATTATTCTAAAAACGTGTAAAAATATACCTAAACACATTCCAATATATTTTTATTTGTAAGTATATATTTTATTTGTGTTTGTATTTGTTGTATTTAGTGATGTTAATATTTTTTTCTTATAATCTACTTTTCTGTTACCAGTACCCTATAAATCTATTTACCTTTATATAAGTGCCTAATAGCTTAATGCGCAGACATAAGCGGAATCTATTTTATTCACATATCTGCTGTGTAATGGTTAATGAATTTTAATTGCTATCCGGAAAATTGCGATTAAATAAAGATAAACTACACTACCTTGTTTCTTTAGCACGGTTATATTAATTTATAGGTGACCTATGTAAATAAGAAAAAAATGTGTTACGTATTTACATTAAATTTTCTTATGCAATAATATCTTAAAATATATAATTCTTCTGTACGTGTTCTTGTCACCTAACTCCTTCTAAACGGCTGGACCGATTTGGATGAAATTTTGAGTGTATATTTCAACGGGTTCCTGGATGGTTTGAAAATACAATTGGACCCGGTAGGTGGCGCTGCTTTTCCGGGCAGAATGACGTCTGCCAGATCCGCTAGTATGTTTATAATTCATTAATTCATGTTTTGTTTGCGACGCATATGAATATTAATTTTAATTATTGATTGAAAAATATTCTACGGAAGGGACATTTTATTTATATCATTACAATATTTCAATCAATTACAATAATTTATATAATTATTATAATGATATGCAATATAATCTGTAGGTATTTGTATGGGTCATTGCTATATGTCGTTTAACATCGATTAGGAAATATTACTAAATCTCTATGGATTATGTTTATTATTACTTGTTACTTAATTAAGTGATATATTTGCTAATAAATATGTATTGATGAAACGGTTTAATAACTAAGTACTCGAGGCGGCATTTTATGGAAAATATACTTAAGTAGATCTTTTATTACATTTATAATAATCATCTGTGTTTAAATTTAGGTCATATTTGGAACCACGGATTAGTAGCTCCATTTTCTGAAGGTTGTCATTTTTTAAAATAAATAATGATGTTGAGTAATATTTTCTATTTTATATGGAAATAAAAATATAGGTTTTTGTAACTTTATCACTTGCTGTAAAACAGTCATCAGTAACACTTGTAAGTAAGTTGCCGGTAGGTCAGTACGTACTCCCTTTCTATAAATGACACAAATTATAAAAGACGATACATTTGCTATAGAAAACGTAGAAAAAGTGAATCTAGGCATTCTACACGCCAAGACCTTCCTTCCTATTCTTTTCAATCAATTTTTATAAAAAAATATTGCTTACACGTCATAAAACATCAGCGTTGTTTGTTAAATCATACTATTCAATATCAAGCTAATAAACGATGTACTTAATTGATAAGTTTATAACATTTCATAGCATATACCTAATTAATAAAATGCTATTCTCACCAATAAAATAAAAACAGTTTTTTCTTTGACACTTTGTTATCACCTCTCTGCACACACACACATAACAACTTATAAACATATTTAAACACACTTTATCAAGTATTCACGGATTGGTGATTAATTTTAACAAACATACGCGCTCTCGACTGTGCAAGACAAATAATCGTACTGAGTCGCATACCAAAGCAATGTCGTTCGTTTATTTTTATAAAGAGCATTAGTAAAAACCAATGTCACACGACTATTGTGTGTTTATACTGCCCTATAAACGGATCGTCCCTTATAGTATTGTGCCATAACCCTTTGCACATAAAAAAGGTAACGTTTTTACAATGAGTTCTTACTCTACTTTTTTACGCGTTACCGCAGTTACGGAACAAAGTGTCGGTCATTATTAGGCTAAAGATTATAAAAAATAACGGTATTCATTGCTGTTTTGGGTAAAAAATTGTAATAGGCCTCGCAGGGCCTGAGCGCCAAAAAATTTAAGCGTTACAATTTTTTTCATGATCTCCTTGCCTTTACTTTGGTTCTCTGCATGTTAACAAGCAAATATTTGAGATAATGGTATATCGAATAAGTTGTTTTTAAATGTAAATAATAAACAAGAGTTGATAACACCTCTTTTAAATGTCACATTTCAGGGAATGAATGGTATGTAGGTATGCTAAATAATAAAACATATAGGCCTATGAACAGTTACTTATTCTAAAGTTTTCTAATGAAGTGCAACGTTTTCATTTATTTATTTAGAGTTGTAAGCACATTTAATAAATTTGCGTTTTTTGAAGTAGAATATAATTAACTAGCGGCCCGTCCCGGCTTCAGACGGGTGGACATTTTTCCCGTTTTTGCAACATTTTTCATGTATACTCCGCTCCTATTGGTCGTAGCGTAATTTTATATAGCCTATAACCTTCTTCGATAAATTGACTATCCAAATCAAAAATATTTTTTCAATTTATTTATTTCAATTCAATTATTTTTATTTATTTCAATTTTTTTTATTTATTTGACGACACGTTCGGTGCAGTGGCTGAGCGATCGGCTTCTGCGCTACGGGTCGTGGGTTCGATTCCCGCACGGAACAAATATTCGTATGGCCTACAGATAGTTTTTCCGGGTCTGGATGTTTGTGCGTGTGAAGATTTGTGTTTGTAAACGCACCCACGACACAGGAGAAATCCTAGTGTGGGGCAACGTTTTTAAATAAATAAAAAAAAACTCCAACCAGTAGTTCCTGAGATTAACGCGTTCAAACAAACAAACAAACTCTTCAGCTTTATAATATTAGTGTAGTTTATAGTATAGATAGGAAACTTTATTAGTCACCGTTCGCTAAGTCAAGTGCTTCAATTTAAAAATTAATACTGCCAAGTATTGAACTCACAACTTAAGTAATACTTGTGTGAGTAGTTACAGTATCTAACTTCTCTTATAATATACTTACCTACCTGGTTCATTGCCATGCTCCGTCGTCGGAGACGTGTCATGTCAATATCTTTATCACCCATCCATCTCCAGCAGCGGTCATCTCCGTGTATATTCCCATTTTAGACACGTTATTTTTCACAAAATATACCCATCTTTTCTTTGGCCCGCCTCAAACGTACCTAGCTATAAATAATTATAAAATAATCCTTACTAAGCTCTATTGTAATATTTTAAATAAACATGCAGTTTATATACGTAATTTACCTTAAGCTTCACTACCTAGTTTCAATTCCTGAAATTATGACTTCATATCTAATCAAGTCTGTATCGTGAAGTAGGTATGCTGCTTCACATACAATAAGCAATTATTACTAATGAGGGCCTCAATCCTTTTGTATCAATCTATGGTCCATTGTTAGGTATTTTACACCATTATTGTCCGGTTTTAAGTCTCTCTTGTATTGTTTGCATTTTCGTATCTTTCGATTAAGGGCTTAGTGCTTAATTTTCAATTATATCTGACAATAATGTAAAGATAACTCACACAACAGCCAGCCATCAATAAGATAAAACATTAACCAAAATTGCAGAGGTACCTACAACACTACATCTATACTTCTATACTAATATTATAAAGAGGAAAGATTTGTATTTTTGTATGTAACGAATAAACTTAAAAACTACTGAACCGATTTCAAAAATATTTTTGCAGTTAGAAAGCTACATTATTAGTGAGTAACATAGGCTACGGGCGGAGCCGTGAGGACACAGCTAGTCTTCAATATTTTAATATTAAACCTCCATAGTTACTTATTAGCCTTTATCTGACTGGTCTTGATTGGTCTACTTAGGCCCGATTTTACCAACATTAGATAGCGTTTATCCAAGGAATAAGTTAGACATTTTGACAGAATTTCCATACAAAAGCTGTCAAAACGTCAAATTTATACCTGAGATAAAAGTTATTTGACGTTGGTGTAATCAGCACTGGAACCTTTTAATGTACAGAAAACAACGCAAAGAATTGAAAACGTAGGAAAAAAAACTATTCAATCACTAAAAAAATCTCTATACCCAAGAAAAATATTCTGTTTCTATCAAACATAACAAGGCATGTAAGCTAGAATAATATAAAAAGTTAATCAGTTTATACATGCTATCGTGATCTTTTACATAAGATATCCCGATTTACCTCGCGGCCCTCCGGTTTTTTCATCGTGGCGGTGTGCGTGTTTCTAAATGTAGACACGGGAGGGAGTATTTATCTGTGTGCGTGAGCTCGCTACGAAGTGCCGCCACTCGATAAGAGATGGCGCTGATAGCTTAACCATTGTTAACGAATGGATAGTGTAGAGTTAAAATTCTTAAAATTTAATTTAATCATACTGAATAATGTTGCTTATGTTAAAATTGACTTTGATAATTTAAGAATGATGCTAGAAGTAACCAGTTCATTGTAAATAACGCGCAATTAAAGACTATGTTATGTAGATTCCTTACGTATTATTAAAAATAATATAATAAATGTCTGTTAATGTTATCTTAGAAATAAATATTTCTTCTATATATTATATATAATATTTTAAATTACATGGCTTAATGAACTGAAAGTAATTTTTATTCAGGAAAATCTCGCACAGTGCTGCCGCCGATAATGCGGCAACAGCCGGAACTAACGACCGTTCCCTTCGATTGTCATCACGTAAACGACGTCGCCTTTCACGGAGCTATAAAACGTAACCTATTAACTTTAAAGACCTTTTTGCGATAACAAGCGACTGTCGCTTACGGCAATTTGGTATTTCATAAATGCTTCAATGGAATGCGTTCAAACCTCTTGGGGAAGTTTCGCGCCCAAAGTTTATAAGAGAATTAATTTACAGGTTGTTCAAAAATAATTTTACCTGTTAAATTACTGAAAGTTTTGAAAGTATAATGTAGTTTGGCATTCTACCATCAAAATGATAAAATAACAAGATTCTTGGAGAGAATCTAAACATACATCACATAATCAGCCCATTACTGTCCCAATGCAGGGCAGGGGCCTCTTCTCAGAGTGAGAAGGGTTTAGGCCTTAGTCCACCAGCTGGTCTGAGTTCAACCCGGGCCCGTAGGTACCTCTGACTTTTCGAATTCATGTGCGATTCATAAATTGATTATCACTTGCGTTAACGGTGAAGGAAAATATCGTAAGGAAATCTGCACACATGAGAGAGCTCCATGAAGTTCTCGATGGTGTAGTCCGCCAACCCGCACCAGAATCTAAAACTAAGTTAAAATGCTTTCATAATCCAATAAAACTTAAATATTCTTTGACTGCCTTGTTGGTCTAGTGGTCGTAAGCGCGGCTGCTGGGCATGGGGTCCTGGGTTCGATCCCCAGGTCAGATAAAGTGTTATTGGATTTTTCCATAACAATTTCTCAGTAGCAGCCCGGAGTCTGAATTTGTGCCCTGTTAATGGCTATACGCTCGCCAACTGTTACATGGGACTTAAACATTACTGGCGAAACGAGGGTGTAGGTACTAAAAAGAACACCTCTGCCGAACCCTTTGGGAAATACAAGGCGTGATGTTATGTTATTCTTAGACATTTAGACAACGTATAGCTTATACAAGAAAGGTAAAAGCTGTTAATCTCTGAACTGGGGTATTTTAGTTGGTTTATAGTATTGTCTGCCGCATGCATAACCACCACTGGGCAAAGGTTTCCACCAGTGGCGTGCATTGGTTTTCGGACTAGGTAGGCAGGCGCTAGCGATGCCGTCTTTCAATTGTACCTACGCTTAAGCCCATTTCAATACGATTCTGACCAAAAGAAATGATAGCCATACACGCTTATTTTATTTATAGTAATAGTTAAAGATGGAGTAGGTAGTTAATTAAATTTTATGAGGTAGGCACTGTTTAATTGCCTATATGTAATGCACGCCACTGATCTCCACATAATCTGTGGTCAGGACTTCATTGTTCTCTCACTAGCCTAAATCATTGTACTGTATCCACTGAAATTGTTAAAGATATTATTTTTAAAAGAGTAACCATGGAGTTTCTTGCCGGCTCTTCTCCATAGAAAACGACCAATTAGAACCGTGCATCTAAGTTCGACTTTTCATAAGCACCTGTATTGGTTTATGTGAATATTTTTTTTGATTTGTTTTGTGGTGATTAAATAGGTACCTGAAGATGGACGGCACCGCCGAGGTCGGCGCAGGAAGAGGTGGCGAGATGACCTGGACACGTACCGCGAGAGCTGGTTTGAGATGGAACAGGAAAAAAAGCTATGGAAGAACTTAGGGGAGGCCTTTGCCGAGCAGTGGGACAGAACCGGCTGACATAAAAATAAAATTATTGTGTGATCAGTATTTGACGGAGTAAATGATAAGATGACGGCTGACGGAGAATTGAAGGGAAAAACATATTGCGCCGACCTCACGTAGATTTGGACTGGGGCAGGAAGATGATGATAATCCTACCTTCAGTCGTCAAAGTTTCAATGGTAAGGTACCTACACAACGTTAAATAAAACTGTAACTTGATTATGTAGGTATATGTTTGCCTTGCAATGTATGGTTACAGTCTAGCCATTTCCTAACCTAACAGCTTCCAGTTTAACCAGACTTTACAGGAACCGACTGCCGTCTAATCTCCGCAATCAAGTATCTAACTGTACCTTAACTTATGCTTACAACTCATGATTTTGTATCTAAGTAAAGTTTAAATTGAACTTCAGCTCGAATGCATTCCTCGCTACTAATTGATTATTATCTATCTAATGCCTTTAAACGAGCAATTCTTGTTTATATATATATATATATATATATATATAACCTGAATCTCGGAAATGGCTCCAACGATTTTCATGAAATTTAGTATGCGGGGGGTTTCGGGGGCGATAAATCGATCTAGCTAGGTTTCATTTTTAGAAAACGTCGATTTATAAAAAAAAACCGAGCAAAGCTCGGTCATCCAGGTACTTATAAGTTATGTTAAATAGTTATAGGGAGAATTAAACATAACATAACATCACGCCTGTATTTTCCGAAGGGGTGGGCAGACGTGTATAGTAACACCCTCATTTTGCCGCTATGTTTAAGTCCCATGTAATAGGGGAGAGCCTATTTCCATCAATCAGGCACGAATTCAAACTCCGGGACGCTACTGAGGAATTCCACACAGAAAAACCCAATAACACTTTGCCTGACTTAGGAATCGAAGCCACGACCTTACGATCAGCAGTCGCGCTTGCCACCACAAGACCACTGAGGCAGTAGGGAGAATTAAAAAGAGCCAAAGCTAGGATACTTCTTGGAAAAACTGTTAAGGAATAAAAATGCTGTTAATGATTTCATCTAATTAATAAAGGAAAAGTTATCAGAAAACCTTTTTTTTATGGAATTGGATATTTCTTTATAGTTATTGAAAATAAAAATATAGCTTTATGGTAAGCAACATTTATTATAATTATTTCCTTATGGTCTTCATATTATAACCAAAAATTTAGTGCCTACCAACCTAATATTTTGTACGCTTACACGTACACGCGTGTGCACGTAAGTAAATAAATTACCACCTGCGGAGTTAATGGCTTAACTGATTTGGTCAAACGGGAAACAGGAAGTTAGAAACACTTTTTGAATTAAGACAAACCAACCATTCGTAGCGTGGGAATAGCTACGTGCGTAGGCATCGCCTACGAAATGTACCCTCTGAATTTAGATTTTTTAGGAGAGTAGTTTGCCAATTGCTTCGGTCCTTTTGTATGGGGGTGTTTGCTAAGTCACCCTTCTACTTATTTTATTTTAATTTAAAAAAAAACGTTGTTCGTACTAGGATTTCTCCTGTATCGTGGATGCGTTTACAGACACACATCTTGACATGCACAAACGCCCAGACCCGGAACGACTATTTGTGGGCCATACAAATATTTGATCCGTGCGGAAATTGAACTCGCGACCCGTAGCGCAGAGGCCAATCGATCAGCTACTGCATCAAACGTATCGTCTATGAACATAATGTATACTGTAGACTAACGCAAAAGGAATAAGCCACCCCAAATTACCTGTAGTTGTCGTAAGAGGTGACTATATGGCCGATTGCTGTAATTTACCGAGCGTTATTGGTTAAAATTGTGACTCTTGTATCTTTACCAATAATGAAGCAAAGACCTCATAGCTTTGCGTAGTAGACCCTCCCATATGGAAGTAGGTATCACAGGTAAAATTAGCTTACGAGTCTATTTATATGCCCAGTTTGGAAATAAAAAATGCATCCATTGGTAAGCAAAACGATTCGTTTTCGTTTATAGGAACCGGGCATAAGGGATTAGGTAAAGGGTTGGAACCTCCTGACTGCTAATAAAATTATCTAGCCTTGCAGGCGGATAGTCCGGTTAATGGATTAAATAGTTAATTAAACCTAATTCATGTGGGTAAATTATGGCCACATTGTTGCACCACAAACAAAAAAGTTTCACATTGGACTTATTCAACTTTGATGGATGCAAGAAGCTAATTTAATATACAAGACTGTTTTTCTTTAAATTCCATGCAACTACAAACGCATGCAGTAAGGTATAGACCTAGGTTCATGCCATGCATTTTTTTTCTTGTGATCTTGAGATAGAAGTATAGTAATAAGTAACACCCTGGCAATGGGAATTTACAATCATCATTAATTTAATTTCCTGGTTCCTATATAAACAAAAATAAATCGTTTTGCTTACGTCGTTATCATTATTTATTGCCAAACTGGGCATATTGTACTCGTAAGCAAATTTTACCTGTGATAGGGTTAGTCACTAACCACATGAAAAGAAGAAGACCTGTGATAGCTACTTCCATAAGGGAGGGTCTACTATGCAAAGCTAATAGGTGTTAGCTTCATTATCGGTAAAGATACAAGAGTCACAATTTTAACCAATAACTCTCCGTTAATTATAGTATTCGGCTATAAATTAAACTATGTGTGTCAAGACGATGCATCGGGTATTAAAAACTACTAGATAACTTACAGTTACCGGAGTCAATGGAAGAAATATGACTAATATATACTGATCATATCGTCAGTGGAAAGATAATATACCTACTTTACAGTAGAGAGATTCAAAGTATTTTTTAAGAAAATAAACATAGTTATTTTTCTTAGAATATACATATTAAATAGATAGTTTAATTATATATTTAATATGTATACGCTAAGAAAAATAACTATGTTTATTTTCTTAAAAAAATACTTTGAATCTCTCTACTGTAAAGTAGGTATATTATCTTTCCACTGACGATATGTATCTTATTAGGTGCTACGATAAAAAATATGAACCAAAGAACAGGGAAAACCATAAATTACCTTCATCATGGCAGTACCTATTATAATATAGGTACTGTTGTACCAGACCTCTCTACATTTAATATTTTTGCTGTAGAGTCAGCCTTCTCATATAGGTGGTGCTGTTGTGCTGAAGTTACCTAGTGGCTAGCTTATGGATGAGGGGGTGCATTAAAAGAGCCTCCACCAGCGACGATACTTAGGAACATCCGGCGCAATCTGAGCAGTCAGTCCCTCTACAACCTTACTGACTGGCCAATCATTATACTACTGCATGAGCCATTATCGTATAACTCATGCCGACACAAAAGTAGAAAAACACTATACCCTACTCACAGAACAAAAAAATTATATATACACGAAATTTTGACTACTCTTAAAAAAGATATACATACATAACATCACGCCTGTATTCCCCGAAGAGTTGGACAGAGGTGTATAGTAACACCCTCGTTTCGCCAGTTATGTTTAAGTCCCATGTAATAGGGGGCGAGCTTATTGCCAGTAAACGGGCATAAATCCAGACTACGGGCTGCTACTGAGAAATTCTTAGTGGAAAAACCTAATAACACTTTGCCTGACCTAGGGATCGAACCCAAGACCTCACGATCAGCGGTCGCGCTTGCGACCACTAGACCAACGAGGCAGTTAACAGAGATATTTTCTATAAAATCGATGAAAAATTCGAAACTTACTTGAATAAGAAGTGTTTCAAATAGATTAACATCACACAATTTGTTTTTGTTAGAAATTAATGTTATGAACTATTTTACAGAAAATATCTCTATTGAGTGTAACCAACTGTTGTTTGCATTTTATTTTTTCGTTCCGCGTATAGGGTATAGCTTAATAGCCAATATAAAATTCAGTATTTTAAGATGGTTAGTTCAGTATTTTAGATGGTTTCAGGAGAATCGGTTAAGCAGAAGTAGTTGAAAAATACAAACAAATAAACGAAATGAAGCTTATCAAAAAATACAGTTCCATTTCTTTACTCACGAGTAGATACCTAAGCAAGTTTCCG
The DNA here is from genome assembly GCA_910594945.2 of Amphipyra berbera. Classification (NCBI taxonomy): domain Eukaryota; kingdom Metazoa; phylum Arthropoda; class Insecta; order Lepidoptera; family Noctuidae; genus Amphipyra; species Amphipyra berbera. The sequence goes on from OU343128.1 coordinate 20,225,351, forward strand.
TGAAAGCATGCTATTATTAAATCTAATACCATGGGTAACATTGAATGTGTTTAGGGAGAATTACGATGAAAGGAAAAGGAGTGGAAACCACCATGATAATACTTGTTTGACATGAACATCAGTTGTATGCATGTTGTAAGAACATAACTATGTAATTGTTGAATGAGTTGTTGCATTGATTTATACTTGTGTAAAGTTATATCAGGGGTGATCAACCAAGGGTAATACAAATATCAAAGTAAGAATCGACCTGCCAATCATAAATTGAGTTTTCTTTAGATAGGTGGGTGATTATTCGAATTGCCTTAACATTTGTTTAACATTAATATAAAAGGTAAAAAAATTGCGTCGTTGGTCTAGTGGTGGTAAGTGCTACTGCTGTTCGTGAGGGCCTGGGTTTTATCCCCAGTTTGAGTAGTGTTATTGAGTTTTTCCGTATGGAATTCCTCAGTAGCAGCTCGGTGTTTGGATTTGTACCCGGTTAATGGCAATAGGCTCGCTCCCTATTACATGGGACTAAAACATAACTGGCAAAACGCGGGTGTACTAAAAACACCTCTGCCGAACTTTTCAGGGAATACAAGGCGTGGTGTTATGTTATGTTATAATAGTTCTCTTTGGTTAAAATAAGAGAGTAGGTAACTAATCAAGGCGTCAATCAAAGCATTTTCTGGTAATTTATAGAACTGCTACCTTTTACATCGCAGTTAATACTGCAATGAAATCATATTTAACAATTTACTTTATTGGATATCCTGTATTATTTCCTTGTTATGTAGCAATAAAAAAACTAAATATTATACAATAAAAAATAAGGAAAACTAAGTACAATAAACTGTTGTAAAAACGTGCAAAATAACATATCCCTTGTTTTAATGCTCAAGCATATATCTAAATGCATAATCAAACTATGTCTTAGTAAGTACCTACCTAATATATCAAATATGCTATTTATTTCTAACTACCTATATTATATTATAGGTATGTATTGTATAAAAGGAGAAACTGACTGATTGACTGATCTATCAACGCACAGCCTAAACCGCTGGGGTGAGAAACTTGAAATTTTGATAGTAGGTGGGTGAATATTCGAATTTTTTTAACATTATTTTAACAATTCATTCTTCTCCCGGGTTGTTAACGTTATAGTATTGTCAGATTGCTTTTATTCTTGTCTTATTGCTTGACGGCAGCGGTATAGTTTGAGTTTTCATTATCATAATTATAGTATTAAACATCTGCATTCTTAACTTTGGGATGATGCTAATGACGTTCTCAAATTTTGTTAATATTTTTCGAAGAATGCCCTAGGTACCTTTGTTATATAAGCATCCACCAAGGAAGGATTTTTCAAAATTCATTCACTAAGGGGGTGAATAAAAATCACGCAAGCAAAGCTGCTGGCAAAGGTACTTTATAATAAAGATTTGCATTTAAAAAATTAGTACAGCGAAATCTTATAGTTTTAGAAATTGTCTTATACTTAATGTCTACCTAGTAGTGAAAATGATACCTATGTATTTAAATCTAGCCCGTAGAATTAAAAATTAAAAAAATAACATGCTTAATTCACGTATGATGCTTCACGTCTTGCCAGAATACAATAAGTATTGAAATCTGTTAACAGAACTCAAATGATAGAATGCTGAAAATTCTACATGGATTAATTATCTATACCTACTTTATAAGGAGAAGCTGACTGACTGACTGATCTATCAACGCACAGCCTAAACGGCTGGGGTTAGAAACTTGAAATTTTGACAGTAGGTTAATTTTGTGACGTAAACCTCCATTAAGAAGGGATTTCCCGAAATTCAACCCCTAAGGGGGTGAAAAAAAAAACACGTAAGCGAAGCTGCGGGCAAAAGCTAGTCTGTATATATAAAAGGAGCAACAAACTGACCAACTGACTGACTGATCTATCAACGCACAACCTTAACCGCTGTGATTAGAAACTTGAAATTTTGATAGTAGGTACCTTTTGTTATGTAAGAAAACCACTAAGGAACGATTTTTCAAAATTCCTCCCCTAAGGGGTGAAAAAATCACGCAAGCGAAGCTGCGGGTACAAGCTAGTTACTAATATTGTTGGATTGGCTATTATTGATAGCAACATTTAGTTATATCTACCTTATGGTATAACTACCTAATTAATCTTCTTCGGTCGTATCGTCAGGATCTAGACGAGGATAGCTTATGACGTGGAGAAAAGATTAGCCAGTCTGTAAGTTTGGTAGTGGCGCTGACTGCGCAGGGTGCGCCGGACGTACTTAAACTTCGTTAACCATGAAGGATCATCTAATGCACTTTTTAATAATCTGATAAGATTCCTGTTAAGCTTTTTACTTTCGAGCTACTCACAATTATGAAGAGAGAAAGTGAAAATGATTCTAAGCTCTCGAATAAACGAAGATATGAAAATAAGTAAGATATTTCAATTCATCAATGCTCACTTTGGACTATAGTGTCTTTAGTATAAAAATACTCAAAATGACCAACCCTATCCACCTGCAAATTATCTCCACACCGCTGATAACATGCTTTATAAATGTGTATAGGATCCCAGGTCCATTTTATAACGCAAAGAAAAGTATCATAAATAGAGTAGGTACCTACTATTCAGGTAAATACCTACAGGTTAAAAAATTGACATTTTAATAGCTGAAAAAAATACAAAGCTACATGATCGAAATTACAAGAAGAGGGGTGTAATTATCACACATTGACACTAGATTTTTTTTTTTTTTAAAAAAAAACGTTGCCCCACACTAGGATTTCTCCTGTATCGTGGGTGCGTTTACAGACACAAATGTTCACATACACAAACATCCAGACCCGGAACAACTATCTGTAGGCCATACAAATATACTTATGTTCCGTGCGGGAATCGAACCCACGACCCGTAGCGCAGAAGCCGATCGCTCAACCACTGCACCAGACGTGTCGTCGAAAAAAAGATATTATGATACATTAGAAGGAACGAAGAAAAATTGGATGTAGAGTCGCTACGTTAAACTTTGTAATACCTAGGTACCTACCGGTTGAAGAACAAAAAAAAAACTGATACCTACCTACCTATGCTAGGCGCGGTTTACACCAAACGTAACGCTCGCTCACAGTCAGCTGTTACCTAACTAATTATTTGAAGAGAAATCGCCCGCTCAGCGTACGCATGCAGTGGGAACTTTTAAACAAACCGACTTTTCGGCGGCTTACTATACGTTTGCTGTGAACCGTCCCTTAATATGTGGATCTATTATTGTTCAAAACGGAGAAGCAATTAGTAAGAGTAGGTACTTACGTAGGTGAATTTAAAGTACATACTAATTTGGGGAAATATTTATATACAGGAACAAACCTTCTTACTTCGCTAATACATGATATACTTACCTATATATACCTGTACCTAACAGCTAAAAATACCAATAATTTGGTGGGATTGATTATTTATTGATCAATCACACCAATGTATTTTTTTTTCTTTGACAACATAGACAAATTGCCTTAGCTTAAAAAAATTAGGGATGTGTATGTATGTCTACATATACCTCTGTTCTTTACGTTAAAGTAACGATAAGCTAGTAGGTATATATGCAGCTCAAAGGATCTATAGGTGTTTGAAGTTCAATTAACTCCTGTCTTTAACATAATTCCTTTCCATAATCTATTATCATTTGCCTCAAAATTTTAATTTTATTATAGGTTATTTTTATTTAACAAGATGTAGTTATTTGTGTTAAAATTTTATTTACTAATACAAAATTTTAAAAAGCATGTGGAGAAAAAGTACATCTTTTTTATTATTAGCCTTACCAGTAGGCGCTTAAAAGCAGCTTAATTTATAAAATAGGTAGGTACTTATATCTCTACATATGTAAATACCTAAGGTGAACTTAGCTATAAAGTAATTATGGCACTAAAACAGAATAGGTAGGTATACCTACCTATCTGCTAACCAGAAATTACTATACAAATTTTACAGCACCGATTGGTATAATTCAACAATTCGGCTTCTCCATCCACTAAAACCTATAGTTTATTCAAATAATACCTATAGAATACGGCTGTTTCCATCCATACCACCATAATCTTACTTTAACACTGCAATCCTACTAAACGAGGAACTAAACCACACGCTCCGCCTATTTCATGATGGTGGTACTTCTACCTCCTTAACATCCCATACAAACTGTCACTACTAACAGACATCTGTTTATCTCCCACCGAACGAGATATCTACATATAACACTACACGCAACCAAAAGAGATGACAGCTAGTGTGCGAGCGAGATAACTATATTTCAAGGTGCACACCACAGCGGCAAGGTAACATCTTTAATAGAAACTAAATAAGAAACATTTGCATTGCAAGTGCAACCTTATCACATGGGCGAGAGGGTTGTATTTAGATCGCGCAAATGCACAGACTGTATCATTCGAATGGAGGCCAATATGAAGAGTAGAGGTATAGTCCGGGTGTATAAATTAGACAAGGACGGAGAATATATGGAATTCACTGGCCATGTTGCAATAAAGTTTCATCCAAATTCCCAGTTATGTAGTTTGCAGTGCGTTTAAAAGATGGCGCCACGCATGTTTTTGCAACCGATTTAGTGTAAATAAATAATTATTTTACGTATTTACTTCGGTAAGCACTCGTATTTTTTTTTATTTGCTATGATTTTTTTGTAGAAATCTAACTATATAAGTAGTAAAGCTTTGTGAAACATGCTTGAAAAAAGTGAAAAAATAAATCAATGCAACTCTGCGCTCTGGTTTTGAAAACTAATAAATGCATTATAAAAACAAAAAACACAAGTAGCGCAACTAATAAAGACAAAAAAGGGTGTATACCTACACTTAACGCTTTATATGTAGTGCCTTAATAAATCTATGTACTACGGACTTTTCACATTTTTCTATTAAAAGGGGGACAAAATTTTAACATTAAAGCCATTCGAAGTGAGTTTGCAGGTTTATTTCATAATATTGGGAAATGCGTCTCACTTCCGGGAAAAATATAATTTTACAACAAAAACGACCTTTTCCGTTGAAATTATGTATTAAAACTGCTGTAAAATATTATTATTCACAACTATTTCAATAAGTGCAGTTATTACAGCAAGGAATTTGTGTTGAATATGGCATTTTTAGACAGAATTTACGTCATAACCATAGAAGAAGACAGAATTCTTCGCACAAAAGTGTTTTAAACATAGCATGCAGGCGTAGCAAAGCGACATCTACCATAAATAATTTTTTGGACAGTTGTAGAGCGTCATTCCGCGTAAAATATTCAAATTCAGTACTCACAAATTGTTTTTGTGCGTCGTGCAAACGTCAAAGTCGGTGATATCACATCGCGTGAGCGCGCCGCGACGACGCGCGTCCACGTCCGCGCCACTACACCGACGACAAACGATTTAACCTTGTTTTTACACGAAAAAACCCGAGTATTCACACAAAAAACACCTTCATATTTCGGTAAAAGTACGGAGCGAGCCGAGATGTGTCGTCCGTGGCCGCGTTCGCATCTAAACGGCCCGAGTTTTATGTTAGATTACAGACGTAACTTTTATAGATCCTCGGTGCTATATAACGCGGTGGGCGGGTTCAGGGGAGTGTGGCCCTTACGTGGAGAGAGGAGAGGCTATAATGGCGTGTGTTGGCCATTGCACGGGTGTCATTAAATGTCGCGCGACGAGGGGCGAGGCGGGTGGAGGTGTGCGAGTAAAGTTTTGGGTATTGATTGAATATGAGACGGATTAGTGGTTAATGATCAACAATTGGGTGTTGGGCGCCTTAATTGGCATCGTGTTTGTACAGGGTGGCTTCAGAAGAACGCTCGATATTAGTTCTCCACCCTGCCTACGCGACGATACACAGTTGCATACCTATTTATACGGTAGGTATCTAGCTACGAGCTCGTAAAATACTAGAATGAATGGCTTGAATGAATTAAAATACCTTCACGAAGAGCCGACGCTACTTTTGTTTTCACAATAAATCCCACACGCTTTTAACACACATTTGTGAATTCATTAACAATATTCTGAAATAAACTTTATCTACGACGACTTAGTACTTATCTACTCAACCCATGTGTAAGATAAGAAAGTTCTAATAAGGTTATCTACAAGCTAAATTTTCTAATATTTTTTTTTATTGTGTATTTTAAGTGATTATTAATGATCGCTGCATAGTTAAGTTAACGTTAACGTAGAAACTTACAACAGTTTAACAAAATTAAGTAGATTCCTCCTAAATGAAACTCTACATACAATACACGGAAACAACTCTAGATATAAACACATAAACCTACAAATACCTATGTAGAGTAGGTAATTGAAACACGCGTAGTAAATATGACACAAGAGGTTAAGTCACGATGTTATCTCTACGCGAATAGGTATAATAGATGTAGAGATACTCCTACAAGGTAGAGACATTCTCGGAATGCGGCATTGTTCTACTACGCTCTTGATAGAGTCCACTCACGATACAAGGAGGAGGTAATGTTGCCACAAAAAATGTGACTCGATTTGGGATGAGAGTTTAAATGTTATGAAAGAGGTTGTTATTTCCATATTGAATAATTAATTAGTTTTATGACTCATAGAGGGTAATATTGTACTTACCCAATAAGTCATGAATAAGGACGCATTTGGACTGCATCCGATCCAAATCCGAGAAAATACGATCCGAGGAAATTCGGCTGCAAATATACCTATGAAATTCGGTTCGGATTTAGTGCACAACTGTTCATACAAATAGTACCTACAGCAGCTTATTCGGATCATTTTTTCTCGGATTGAATCGAACGCAGTGCATAGGCGCTATTTTCTTTTTATAAGTTTAAGTAAGTACTGTAACGAGAAGCAACTCAAAAAAATATTAGTTATACATAATAGCTGCTAATACTAAATAAACAGCTGCAGCCAATTATGAACATCATTTTCTAATGATAAGATGAATGAAACATAGGTTAAATACCTACAAGCTTCATCTAGCACTACACACACAGTTTTATATTTAGAATGTAACTAGTTTTTATCACCAAGAAACGCAAACGCAAACCGCATACAAAAATCTTTCAAGGCTGGTTTATATTGGCAGAAATAGGTATTATAGATCGTTGCGTGTAGTAGAGTCCTGTAAATACCATTACTAACCTAAGGGGATAGAACCTCTATGGCATAGTAACACTACCGCCATTTTTATTTTTGTAATATTGCGGCACTCGTCGAAACTTGTGTATATGGGTAGAAGACTCTTAAATAAACAAAAATCTCAGCAATGTGGTGCCCTAAAGTGTCACGTTGCCGAGATATTTGGAGACAAACATCGCCATAAGAGAACAATGACAATTACGTGTTCATATGCGTATAATTAAAATAGCAGCAATGTGACTATACCAGCTTCCATAGAAAAATGTATAAACCCCCTTGAACGCCTAATTTGTGAAGACTATAATGCACTACTCACTCTACCAAATATAAACGCGCACTGAGAAGAGTTTAAAAAAAAAATCGCAATCGGTCCTCTGCTCATCCGCCGCCGTTTGACTTTTTACTTATAAAGATCACGCTGGGATAGCCATGGTTCAGCTTTGATTGCGACTATAAACAATTTTGTTAGTAAAATTGACCACCAAGACGTCTCCCGTTTGTAGGATCGCATGGCCACTCTAAGATCCCTGGCGAGACAAGAGACGGAATTTATCTGTTAAGATATCGTATGCTGTTTATGTATAGCTGTAGGAAGTGTGTTGTGTTAGAACTAGTTATACAAGCCTTACTTAAGGATTTGAAATGTTGTTTGTTCTGTCCAACAAAATAAAATGTTATTAACTTTGTATTTCGATAGGATAGATAAAACATGTTGGTAATTATCCGAGGTCTTTACGTTTTTTATAAACAATTTAGGCAATGTCATTAGAAGAAAAATTGCTTGTATGAAATTTGTTGTTCATCTTTGATGTATGCGTTGTAGGGATCTGATAACGTAGAACTTAGTTCAATATCAGATTTTATCTGCAATAACTAATAAACTTACAGATAATAAGAAGAAAAATGAGCAACTTTTAATATTGGAAAACATAACGAGTAGATTCATAAATACTAACATAGTTATAAGTAGGTATTACTAACAATCTATGGATGTACCTGCTAAGTATGCTCTGAAATAAAATTATTTATTTATAAATCTATTCAGTATGTTTCAGAGTAGGTATGAAATGAAAAATTCTAGCATAGATTAAATAATAGTTATTATGTTAATAATAGAAGGTTAGACACCCTACACAATTATTCAAGTTTGTATTTATCTAAAATATTTGAAACTGAATAACTTTTTCTTATTGGGTTTGATAATTAATTAAACGTACAATTAATAACAAGAAAACATTCATAAGATGCAGCAAATAAATAAAACATAGTTCACTTTCCCTCTTTTCCCTCTTCCCAACTCACATGAACTGAAAACCATAAACCAATTATAAAAAAGTATAAAAACAACGTCTGGTTACACCCGCGAATAATACTCGTAAGTAGGTAGGTACACATCGACACGTCTCTGTGTATCAGATCGATCGCAACCTCGGGCACAATCAACCTGACACCATTTGTATTCGCAGCACACGCCTCAACTGCACTGATGTACAGAAAAAAAGGCGCAACTTTGAGATTTATTTATTGTGAAATTTGTGGGCAAGCATTGTGAAAATGTGTTTTTAGATTCTAGATTTAAGTATTTGTAAGGCTTCGTTTTTATAAAGAACTTGGATACAACTCATTTTCTTCGCCTATATACAAGTTATACAATTATAAGCTTAGGTAATTAATGAGTTCGTATAAATCAAACAAGACTTCTTTAGGTATTATCTTCTAGTTTATAATAATAAACAGGACTTTTACTTGTGTGTTAGTTATCATGCAAACCATCTTTCTAATGTCTGAATTACTGCTAATATACATAATAGTTCATAATGTTATCACAATTGTTTAAGATGCGTTTAACATTGTTGACTGCAATGTTAAGTTTATTGTGAAAGTATTCATTGCGACACATAAGTAATACACATTTATTATTTATATTATCTATGAATTTATTGTTATTATCGGTTGATTAGTTACCTACTTAGTAAAGCAATTTTTTTTAAAACAATACTTAAAATCCCTTAAACTACGTAAAGTAATTTGTAAAATTTTCACCGTTAATGACCGTTTAAACGAAATTTTCAGTTTATCAACGCAACAAGAATCATTCCCAAACTAAAAAAAAAGTGTGCCATCAATTTGTCCGCCACTGCACAATATTGCTCGGCCGCTTGGATCCTGCAAATTCGGCAAAGTGTACGTCATCTCACATAACCTACATGTACCTACCTATACTAGCTAGGTATGTGCTACCTGCCGTCCGCTCTACCTACGACTTCTGAATAACAAACGGTTTTTAAAGGAACCTGGTTATTCGCACGTTTTAAAGGACGGATATGTTAGTACCTACAGGTTTTATAGTCGGCTGATATAAAGGGCACGATTAGTTTAGTTTGTGTTAGTGTGTCGGCACTGACTTTATGTAGGTACCAAATTGTATTTTTAAGTAAAACATTGTGCTTTAATTTATATTTTAATTAATTGATGTCTTTATCTATAATAATTAAAATAAAATTATATGTGTACAAAACCTGCTTATTAAATAACCTAATTTTATATCTAATGAGACAAAACTATTAAAATGTGTCTCCTAAATTATTGATAACTTCATTGTTCACTAATGAATCAATTCCTGCAAAAAGGAATAGTTCATACCTACCAATAAAATATTCCCTCCGACATTCTCTCGAAACAATATGCTCATCACTACCATTACCATTTCATTAAAATTCATCGGTCCAACTCTGAGTGGAAAATTTCAACCCTTTGGCAAAACAAAAGAGGAAATTTCCTGCCACAGAGAGAGCCATTAAAGGGTCTTAAGACTAGTCCGGGTTTAGTTCCCTCGGAGGTATTGCCAAAAACAAAGAGGTTTGCAGACGGGCGCCGGGGGTGTGAGGGGTGAAGTGAGCCGGGCGGGAGGGGGAGAGTTAGGGGTAGGTGCGATGGGGGTAGCCTCCGCGGCTGTAACAGTTTTACGATCGGATATGCGGAGTGCTCATGCGCGGTGCAGCCTCAGCTCTTGTATTTGCATCAGATTATCGACGGATGTCCAGTCTATGGGAATTTATTAGGTAGGTATGTTATAGTGGGTGAGTGGAAGGATAATTAGCTAGTTAATTAAGCAGATAAACAGCAATCTGGTTTAGAGATTCAAGAACATATCTATTGAAATTCAAAGTTAGTTACAGGAGACAGTTGTTTGGTATTACAATAAAAAAAATGTTAAACAAAAGTCAGGGAATGTAGATATTTTGTTTCTTAAAGAAGTTAAGTGAACAATGTTTTTTTTTATAATTTAATTTCACTTTTTTTAATATGTCCAAAGTAGTCTGATTATGAATGGGTGACAATTCTTTACACATCTTGACCCCTCCGTGCCTTGGAAAGCACGTTAAACCAACGGTCCCGGGTGTCATACGAATACCTATGACAGTCGTTACGGGTAGTCAGAAACCCTAAAGTCTGACAACCGCTTTAACCTTAAGATATCGACATTGCCCAGTAACTGGGTTGCGGAGGTCTAATGGCAGTCGCTCCGTGTAAAATACTGGTATTCAGCCGCATCTGGTTAGACTGGAAGCTGACCCCAACATAGTTGGGAAAAAGGCTAGGCAGAACAGTCTGATTATAAATCCTGATCACGAATAAGTAGTAAACTCGTCAGTTGCTATCGTTAGAATTTGATTAGAACTAACAACATTCATTCACAAAGGTTCATTCATAGGAATACTAATATCAATCAGCTGCTTCACTCGCATGGAATTGGATAGTATCCTGTTAGTACAAAAGTAAGTAATAGTTGTTCAATGGATGCTTGATAGATTGCTACAACTTCTTCTTCCTCCTAGCCTTTTCCCAACTATGTTTAGGGTCAGCTTCCAGTCTAACCAGATGCGGCTGAATACCAGTATTTTACACAGAGCGACTGCCGTCAGACTTCCGCAACACAGTTACAGGGCAATATCGATATCCTAAGGTTAGACCGATACATTGATACATTGCTACATGCTGCATCATAAATTGACAAACAGTAGGTAAGGTAAGAAAGAACAATCGAAACATAAAGGCAAGCCTACACCGACCAGTAAAGCGCTATTATGTAATTCTTACCTTGACACTAAACGTAAAGTTGAAAACATAAACAATTCTAATTGGTCCTAAACAAAAAGCAGTAAATAAGTGACGTAACACGTCGTCATAATTATAAAAATGACGCGACGCCGCGTGGCACCGGTCATCGACTCTGCCGTGGGGGAGTTAAACTATACAATAATAAGATGTACTATATACAACTCTTAGATACTTGTACAAAGTACTAATGTAATAGATACGCTTTCACGAACTAAGATCTTGATGCGGTAGTAACTTTATCCTATCAGGATTTATTTTAGTTACGAAGTTTGAAGTATTTAATTAATGTGGATTTGAGGTGTGCTTACTTTGACAGATATTTCTTAACTTTAGGTAAAATGATAAATGTGGTTGGTTAGGAGTTCACAGCTGTGTGGATTTTTGGCAAATAATAAATCTTACATATTAAGGAGTTATCGTAGATTTGTTCTTACAAAAGGAGGAGGAGCTCGTGACTAATTACCGACTGCGCAGATCATACGATTTGCGAAGTTAAGCTGCGGTTGACGCGGTCAGTCTATGAGTGGATGATCGTTTGTTACACATTGAGGCCCCCCGTGTCTCGGAGAGCACATTAAATAGTCTGTCCCAGGTGTCATACGAATGCCATGATGGTCGTTACGGATGGTCAGAAGCCCGAAAGTCTGACAATCGGTCTAACCTTAGGATATCAGCATTGCCAAGTAACAGGGTTGCAGAAGTCTGATGGTAGTCGCTCCGTGTAAAATACTGGTATTCAGCCACATCTGGTTAGACTGGAAGCTGACCCCAACATAGGAAAAGGCTTAGCAGAACACACGTACATTTTGTTCTTAAAACGGATTAGAGCTCGTTTAGTTCATTTTCCTAGTATCAAAAATAGCTTAGAACTTCCAAATATTAACCAAATTGAAGTACTTATTTGCTCTTGTAGTTATTCTAAAAGAGAACAATAGAATATCGTATTATATTTGAGGAGGTAGGTAATTATTTACACTTCACACATTATTCTTCATAAAAGTAAAGTTTCTCTACATTGTGTAGGTACATTCTCATTATAATTTCCCACGTCATCAGATTTCCGTATTTCTTTCCGTATCCATACTAACAAATGCGTATATTAGGAACTAATTTTTAACCGCAGTTTCGCTTGCGTGATTTTTATTCAGCCCCTTATGGGAGGAATTTTGAAAAATCCTTCCTTACTGCATGCCAACGTTATAAAAAGTAGGTACCTACTGTCAAAATTTCAAGTTTCTAACCCCAGTGGTTTAGGCTGAGCGTTGCTAGATCAGTCAGTCAGTTTCTCCTTTTATAAACAAAGATGTCAGTGAAATATTCTTAGTTTTTACTGAAAACCAGCGCTTAATTTACCTATAAACTGGCTTCTAACTGGAGAGCTTTAAAGTGTAATGCAACAGTTCATATTTGAGCATTATATGTACCTAATAATAAATACATCTTAACCAACATGTAACAAACGTGTCCAAATGTAAGTAAATCCAATTCGGAATTGATAAATTACCTACATGTAAATAAGCTCAGTTCTTTAGAGAATTGATGGGCCAAAGTAAACACAGTCACTTGAAGCCTTTGTTTTTTATATTATAAAGTTTTTCAGTATTACCGAAGCTATTATCATATGTCCAACAACAATTATTGTTGGACATATGATAATAGCTTCGGTAATACTGAAAAACTTTATACTGCTGAATTTCTTTTCATACATAGGTTCTGTTCTACCTAGCCACTTCCGTATGTTGGGGTCAGCTTCCAGTCTAACCAGATGCGGCTGCATACCAGTATTTTAAACGGAGCGACTGCCATCAAACCTCCGCAATCCAGTTACTGGGCAACGCTGATATTCTAAGGTTAGACAGGTTGTCAAACTTTCGGGCGTCTGTCTACCCGTAACAACTGTCATACCTAGGTGTTTCGTATGACACCCGGGACCGACAGATTAGCGTGTGGGCACGGCGGGTCTCGATGTGTATCGTACCGTCACCCATCCACGGGCTGACCGCGGCAAGCGCAGCTTAACCTCACAAATTTTATGATCCGCGTGGTTATTAATTAGCCACGATCCCCTCGAGCATTTTATAAATAAACTAGCCGTATCCTCACGGCTCCGCCCGTAGCCTATGTTACTCAGTGATAATGTAGCTTTCTAACGGCAAAGGATTTTTTGAAATCGGTCCAGTAGTTTTTAAATTTATTCGTTACATACAAAAATAAAAATCTTTCCTCTTTATAATATTACCAGCTGTGTTCTCACGGCTCCACCCGTAGCCTATGTTACTCAGTGATAATGTAGCTTTCTAACGGCAAAAGAATTTTTGAAATCGGTCCAGTAATTTTTAAGTTTATTCATTACATACAAAAATCTAAAAATACAAAAATCTTTCCTCTTTATAATATTAGTATAGATAGTATAGAAGTATAGATTTCAAAAAAATTAAAAGCCGAGTTTCTTTTCATACATACAATTCCTTAAAATCTCCCTGATGGTATTAATTTATATTTAACCTACGCTAATTTAATAAAACTAAAAAATACCTATCTAAAAAATTTCGTACAATTTGTATAAAAATATACATTTGCGTCAACGTCCATTGGAGAATCAAAACTTTCCTTTCCATGATATCACTGATGACCTCCACGATATGGCCATATACGTACAAATACTTGAACTATTGATGAGAGTCAATGAACTGAACATCCATAACTATTATTTGTTTATATCTGTCTATATATTACAATTTATTCAATTGCCTGTGGACAGAAAAGCGTCCCGTTTCAATTGTTCTATTAAAGGAGGCGACAATATTAATTAAGGGTTCAAGAGGGTAGAAGTTAATTATTGTTTTAACAACAATGAAGAAGTGTCAACGAATTAAGCAAGTTGTGCTTCTAATAAAATGTTAATTATATTCGTGGGCGGTAGGATTAACAGCATTCAATATTCATGTTTGGGACGCATCATGGTCATTGCTACATAGGCTTGAACTTGTTCGAATTCTGCATCAACTGCCTCTTTCACAAACGATTATTATAAAGTCATTACACTTTGAGAAACATTTACTGAAACTTATTTAATAACTGAATTCTTATCCAAAGAATAGTAGGTGAAAGAGTTTTATTATTCTGATAAACAAAATCTTAAAATAAACGTCCACATTGTACAATATAAATAAAATACCTCAGCGAAACATCTGCGTTCAAGAACATACAATATTCTACATAAAGTTTACTTACGAACAAGCTTATCTATATCTCCACCATATAAGAGCAACAGGTAAAAAAACAACATTGAAAAGGAACGGAGCATAAACAAGCGTATATTTCGAATAAATGTGTTATAACTACAGAGCAGACTGGTTGGTATTCATAAAGGAAACTAAAGTCGATCCAACGATTCCGAGGCTCGGGTTTTATCCGACAATTTAAGAGACAGGGATCACATTGTCGACGATACGGCGTCGGGCAACAACGTTGCACCGTCCATTGCCCACTTCTATATAGATTTTATGTCTCTGCTGATATCAAGGCATTTACATACAACTTTATATTTCGACGACGCTGCCCTTTAAATAAATTCCAAGATTATTTTTCTTTCTTTCTTGTTGCGTTTAATTGAGAATCGCGTGTTTGTTTTTTATTTGTATTTAGTTTTATTCGAGCGGTTCATGCGATGAAATGCGATACCCATGTAATTACGCCTATATATTCTTGCAACTAATGAGTTTTAAAACATTGTAGGTGTTCGCTATTTATATTATTTATGTAAATATAAACGCGTATGATTTCTCCATGAAACGTTGATTTCCTTGTTTTTAATATAATTCAAATTATTCTGTTATTTGTATTTTATTCACATTAAACATCTATGAAATACGCAAAGAGTTGTTTGTATACGGGAAACTAGTATTTCTAGACGATAATATTAATTTCAAATTCAAATATGATACTGAAAGTGCGTAAAATCTTCGACAGACCTGAGAAAATTGTAGTACGTAAATGATAGCGAAGAGAGTCATCTTTTTACCATAAAATGGGTTGATACTTACCTTCTAAGAAATTTATATTAGTTAATTAGTATATAATATCCCAAGTTTAGACCCGTACCACTTAATCTTAATGCTCCATGCACACCGGGTAGGTACGTGTTGCAATTTTGCGATTCATACCTCCTTTTGCGGCGCATGTATCGCAATATGAGCCCGGTGTGGACGAGGCGTTTGATAAGCAACAGTGTTGCTAAATATACTAATTAACATTGCTGGGATGAGGCCGCATGCAAATTAATATCATTTATATCTACCTATGCATATAAATTAACCTTATTTGTAATAATAAACATAGCTAATTTATATCCAAAGGTAGGTAAAATGGCATGTCCTCCTAATGGTAGGTAATATTCTCAAAGATATAATATCTTTCCATTTTTCGCCTTAAACGGTAGTAATCTTATAATTAATATTAAAATAACAAGGTTAAAATATACATATATCCTACAAATTTAAATGACAGTGGATTTTATAATCAATTAATTATTGTATTTTAAATAATTAATTTATGTCTTAATTAGAGAGATGTGTTGAAAGAGAAAAATATTATAGTAGGTATGCTATAAATTAACGAATAATGTATGTAATGAATTAACTTAATGGTTTGGATGTATGGCATTGATTCCCTTGTCTCAATAGAATAAAAGAAAATATTTGCTATAAATAACTTTATTATTTTAATCATTTTGTCACGGATTCTTGGGTGAATTAAAAACGGCAAATTTCAATAAAATTCCGTTTAGGTAAAAGTAAAGCATTAATTTTAAATAATTATACAAGGTTAGTCGGAAAGGGGGTACTAATCCAAAAGGATGTTAAAGTACCCATAATAATGAATAACTTTTGTTCTACAACTTTCCCCAAAAATCAATAGTTTAAGAGAAATTGCTGTTCAAAGATTTCATAAAAAAGGCGCTAAAATCTATCTATCCTCAGCTACGATCAGCTGTGTTAACATTTTAGACCATATTTGGGGTCACGGATTGAAAGCTCCATTTTCTGACTTCGTAACTATGGCAGGGATGTAAAAAATTTGAAAAAACTAAAATGAAAATCATTTTGCATGGAAATAAAAATGATTGAATTTTGAAATTTTAACACTTGCTTTAAAAATTAAAACAGTCATCAGTGATATTTTAAGTGGTCCACGGATTTGTACCCCCTTTCCGACTAACCTTGTATATGTTATAACTGTCTTTCTGTTTTTATGGATAGGTATAGCTACTTTGATTATTTACTCCTCAGCTAGTATCTCTTAGCCATAGTATTGTGACAGCAGTCGTTACAGAATCCTGAAAGTCCGACAACCGCTCTATCCTAATGATAGGTTTTATGAGTTTACAAATCATTATGAAGGTACTTAGTTTCTTTTCTCCTAGTTACTGATTTTAAATTATAGGATAGGCTTATGGGGATAGGTACCGTAACAAATTGAAAAAAGTTATCATAATATCAGATACAGATGCTGTAAAAAATTGACTGCCTCGTTGATCTAATGATGGCAAGCGTGACTGCTGACCAGGAGGTCGTGGGTTCGATCCCCAGGTCAGGCAAAGCGTTATTGGGTTTCTCCATGTGGAATTCCTCAGTAGCAGCCCGGAGTTCGGATCTGTGCCCGGTTGATGCCAATAGGACATAAACATAACGGCGAAATGAGGGTGGTACTATAGACCTCCGCCCAACCCTTCGTGAAATACAGGCGTGATGTTATGTTATCTTAAAAAAAATGTTTTAGTACTTTAGTGCTTGCTTAGAGCTCACACAGGCTTACCTACTAAATAATTTGCTATACCTACTCATAATTTTGCAGACATAACAACGAATTATACCATAATGTGTCTGAACTTTGAGGACCTCGTAGCTAATTACCAACCGCTCGGATCATACGATTTGTGAGGTTAAGCTGCGCTTGCCGCGGTCAGTCTATGGATGGGTGACCGTTCGTTACACATCGAGACCCCTCCGTGCTTCGAAGAGCACATTAAACAGTCGGTCCCGGGTGTCATATGAATACCTATGACAGTCGTTACGGGAAGTCAGAAACCCGAAAGTCTGTCAACCGGTCTAACCGTGGGATATCAACATTGCCCACTAACTGGGTTGCGGAGGTCTGATGGCAGTAGCTCCGTGTAAAATATTGGAATTCAGCCGCATCTGGTTAGACTGGAAGCTGGCCCTAACATAGTTGGGAAAAGAATAGACAGAAAAATGTGTTCGAAAGTGATAGGACAACGCTAGGTTCTCTGTACATTGAACAAGAAAAGTGTATGAATAATTTTCAATTACAAAATTAATTATCTCAGGAGCTAATTGTTTGTCTAAATATAATCATAACACTTTAAATAATTCACTTTTGTATAGTTATTTGTTAGCAAAAGTTATAACTGGCGAGTTGTTATTCACAAAACAATTTTGAAACTTTAAGCACTCATCACTTACTTTTTATCTTTAATTTTTTACGTATCCGAAACAGTTAACAGAACAAGTAATTACTAAATAGGTATTGAATTAAGTACTCATTTGTATATTCGGTGATTACATACATATCGCTTAAGTATTCTGTTGCTAATTAATTCGCGTAATTACGTACCTTTTACGTACCTTCATGTTAAGTAAATATTTAATTAAACTTATGCACCTGATGTACGATTAAATGCATTAAAACACCGTGAAATTAACCAAGTATTTGTTACCGCTCTCTCATACTCTATTCATTCCATTGGACTCTACTGCCGCCACTTTTTGAACACACAAACAGTCCCAACGACCACAGAGTAACCAATCAATAGAGGTTTCATCACACACAAACTTAACACACAATATATTATCAATCAGAGATGAAATCAAACATAAACCTTGTTTTATATAACACACAAGGGACTTCCATCTTCAAAGAACGTCAACAACACTTTGTTTGTGTTCTCAGTTAAAGAAGAGTAGACACTGGAAGTTTCGCCATCTATAAGTGATTTGCATGTAAATAGCCGCCCTGTTGGGCAAAGCTGTGAGACACTTTCCAACTTGTTATATTTTTTTACGAGAACTGGGATTTCTAATTTACATAAAGTGGAAGTAATGGCGCGAGAATTTTTGTAATTTTATTGTTTAAGAAGTATTTTTGGACATTTGCAGGAACTACTAACACCTATTTGTTTTGTCGTGTTTGGATTTATGAGATGAGAATGCCAGATAGATATTGATATTGAGTTTATCCATTAGTAATTTCTTAGTAGTAGCCCGGAGTCTACATTTGTGCCCGGTTAGCAACGGGCTCGCTGACTATTACATGTACTAAAAACACCTCTGCCGAACCCTTCAGGGAATACAAGGCGTGATATTATGTTTATTTTAAAGCCAGATAGGTTATTTATAATCTTCATACTAGGAAGGTCAATACCTTTCAATACCGCATTTATTTACATACTCTTTATTGTAAATAATACACCAGTAAACAAAGTACAAACAAGAGTACAAAAATTTACGCAATATAATATACCATGAGTCTTATCGCATCTCTTCCAGACAAACTTAAGGGTACGGATAGTACTGTTATAGCTTTCCGTTCTTCAGTCCCGTCAGTTAGTCTTGGTTTACACGTTCCTTCAATATCCTTAAGTGCTACGTGTACAAGAAAGTTGTGAAAAAAGAAGTCGGCGATCATTATTTTTGTCACAACTTTTATTTTTCATTGGTATAATCTTTGTCAAAAATGTTGTTCCTTAAAATATTCCTACACAAAACCTACACAAAAGGAAGGGAAAAATATAATGTTATAAAAATAAAAACCCAGTTCTGCTAACGCAGTAAGACACTTACCTACCTATATCAACCATAGAGGAAATAAGTCGACAAAATGCCCGAAGCTATTATCCACATTCCCACTAGCTCATTCAAGACACTCGTGTCCACATCTCCAAGGCAAATACGGGACCGAGCCACTTGGGACCACAGCCCTTGTTATGTAAATGAGGTGGAACTACTTACAGACGCATTGGAGAATGGACAGTGGGACGTGATGAGTATTATAAGTACAGTGATTGGTTAGATTTGAGCAGATTGGTAGGTGTGCAAAAGTGAGGAAAAAAATTTGAAATAAATGTTGAGAATAATTATTGGTATAGGTAGGTAGGTACCTACTAAAACATTAACCCAATTTTAATATTTTCTAGAAAATTCTATGTAAGTTTTTAGAATAGAATAGAATATACTTTATTGTACACCAAAATTGTAACTCAGCTCTTATACAATAACAAACATTAAAGGGTACAATGGCGGTCTTATCGCTGATAGCGATATCTACCAGACAACCTTTGGATGAACAGGAAGTCAATGAATAAGATAGAGGGGGTAGTCCATGGTGTACTGCTGCAAAATATATACTACACACCATACATAGACATATTACTTACATATAAGTATATATATATACATTTATAAATATTGATGATGAGGTACTAATTTATGAGGAATTAGAAACTTGTTGAGAGAAGAAATGATCTTTAACTAATTTTTTAAAAGAATCCAGTGACTGAGCTTGTCTTACTGACATCGGCAACGCATTCCACAAGCGTACAGCTTGGACTGTGAACGATTTGTCATAGAATTTGGTAGAATGCGAGGGCATCGAAAGTCTCAGATTTTCCGATGATCTTAAGTCTCTAGAGACTTTACGTTACGTACAAACGTTTTAAGTTCCCTCATGACACTCATACTAGTATGAGTGTCATGAGGGAACTTAAAACGTTTTTAATGTGTAATTAACATAGGTAAGTGACACTGACCATTTTTTTTTAGTCAGTCATGATCATCCCACTTCAGGGCAAAGGCCTCTCCCTCCTTACCAACATTGTCTTACAGAAATGTTACTTCAGATAGAGTTTAATACTTATTTTTGTGATACATCGAGATATATCGTAACTGCCTTGTTGATCTAGTGATCGCAACCGCAACTGCTGCTGGGTCCTGGATTCGATCCCCAGGTCGGGCAAAGTGTTATTGAGTGTTTCCATTAGGAATTTCTCAGTAGCAGCCCGGCGTCTGGATTCGTGCCCGGTTTATGGCAATAGACTCGCCCAATATTACGTAGGACCTTAATATAGCTGGTCAAGCAAGGGTGTACTAAAAATCACCTCTGCCGAACCCTTTGGGGAATACAAGGCGTGATGTTATGTTATTATTATAGATATATCCGCTTCAACGCTTAGTAAATAAGTACATAACGATATAACCAACTCAATACTCCTCGCTTTAAAACTCCTTAAGTACCTACTTATTCCTTTTTCCCATCAAGGCCTTACATTATACCAGTTCCTTAATTGGTCTCCACTCGACTCTTTTAGCACCTGTACCAATAAACATGTAAGCTTATTAACCAAACGATACTGTACCGAGAGAAGCCATTGGATTAAAAATATAAACTCCAAAAATCTTTATCGAAACTTTTAAGATTATTATCGGACTGGAAAGCTGGCGTTCGATGACATTTTTATGCAAATAAGCTTTCAATACACGGAAAGGTCCACAATGACCCTCTCAAATCGGTTTAAAGAAATTGTTTTCAAACAGACTCCGGCGCATGTTGTTATGATAATTTTGTGAAAGTTTGAGATAAAAAAAATTATGAAAGGATGATTTGAAACAAACCCTTTGTATGGTTGGTTTTGCATAACAATAGAGAAACTTATAGGATGTAGTATTGCAGTTATAAAATAATGTCATGGTGCCTACTGATGTTTGAAAGAACGGAAACCTATTGGCATACTGTGTATGGTATCTTCTGATTGCAAGTGTGTTTTGCAAGGAATTTGATCGCCGCATTAGTCATAACTTACGACCGAACAGTGCTGTTTCCCGTCTTAGTGAAATAACTAAGAAAGAGCGTTAAAGAATTTCTAAATAAAGAGATAAAGTTGACTAGTTTAATCTTTCTAATATGATCACATAGCAGGCATAACTAAAAACTTAGATGAACTGGCTATTTCGGTCTAGGTAGGCAATTATCATCTTAATGTTGTTCAATATTCAAGTCTTGGCATTTAACAACAATGTACTGATTGCCAAGATTCAATTAATTTTCATGTTATAATATCCGGTGGAATAATTGAGTATGTGAGTGTTATTTTGTGTATGGAAATCTACACACTTGTGAGAGACAAAAAAACCGTTTTTGATGGTGTGTGTAGTCCGCCAACCCGCACCAGGCCAGCGAAGTGCGACCACGTGGACTAAGGTCTAAACCCTTCTCCTTCTGAGAAGAGGCCCGTGCCCAGAAGTGGGACAATAATCAGCAAATGATACTGATATTTTGTTCATTTATAGACGTAACCTCGCACTTCGTTTAGTTACAGTAATTATGTATAAATTAAATCGCCCTCATCTTTCCATTCGTTCCCATTCTTAACATTATTTAAATTTAAAACCAATAGATATATACATAAATGTACCTACTTAACATAATAATGTAAATTGAATTCAGTTACCGTGCACAAATTTCGTATGTAGGTATGATTGTGTCAATTTAGATATCAAACTTGACTCATGCAGTCATAAAACATAGGTATCTACACAATAGCAAGGTGACTGAACGCTATTCGTCGTCGAACACGTTATCAATCTTTATTGACAACACGACTTGACATAATGCTATGCAATGACGTACTGGAAACCGAGCACAAACATAAAATACGACTAATGAAGGTTATCTTAACCGAGAACCGGTCGGTAGTGGTTCGTTGGAAAGCTCAGTGTAACT
This sequence comes from Amphipyra berbera, assembly GCA_910594945.2. NCBI lineage: Eukaryota > Metazoa > Arthropoda > Insecta > Lepidoptera > Noctuidae > Amphipyra > Amphipyra berbera. Next base: position 20,247,439 of record OU343128.1, read on the forward strand.
ATGTTAAGCATGGAGCGATGACGCGTCGAAGCAGCCGAGGTACACAAGTACACTTCAAAGGTATAGACTATAAATAGGTATATAATACTCACGTGGCGTAGTGATGGTGGCCGTCGCGTAGCAACAAGTCGGAGTCGCGTCGTAGTCGCCGTCGCTGTCGTCGTGAACATCGGAAGCACTGCACTATTGCACCAGTCCACCGGTGGCCTTCCGTCTTGCCACTATCACTCGCGTATCTACGCTCGCGAATGCGGACTGATTTTTTCTCGCGTAACGGCCCATTAAACTTGTAGATTTCTATCTCACTCGAGAACACGATAGCATTAAGAGGCGAGACAAAGAAAGGTTGCGGTTTATGGGTTGTTGATAGAATTGGTATCCGCTCGGTAACGTACCGCCGCCGTGTTGCATATTTTTATAAGATGTAACCTTGTAATGCGGCGCGCGGAAAACTAATAGCGATTTTTTTAAATTCTTTCATAGAAGCAAACGTAACGTATTCAATATAAGTACGTATAGATTTAAAATGCCATCATCTGTTTTTGTCATCTCTACAAACTAATTTATTAACTACCTGCAAAAAAATAGATTAAGCTGTAATTGAAGGCGTTCATTTACCAAACAATCGCAGTCACACACTGCTACAGTATACAGCTACTTTTATAATAGTTAGATAGCTTAACCCAATGTTATGGTGCGTCATGATAGAGGCCTATATGTCTATGTAGGTATCTATGTGACTGCGATAAACGAGACTGCAAGAATGCCGCGCGTGTTACATTTATGCAATTTTCCAGATCGAAGCATGTCTAGAACCGACTGTTCAAAATTTTCTTCATTCCAAGCAAAATAAGTTGCAGCATACTCATGTCTATCACGATAACTACACATAGCTATGCATTTAACATGCCTGCATTGTTATTAACAATTTTAAGTAAACTACGCAAGTCTGACGTAAGCTAGGCGATGCTTACGTAGGAGATAGAACGTTAAGTACGAACATGGGAAAACACCTTATTGTGTACATTTAAATTACAATTAGTCTCTACTTATTTCTATTGTTTTTAGGACTAGCGCAGGCCTATACCTAAACGACGTAGCATGTGGCATTGGTATTTTAACAGGCTATGATGACGATGACTCCATTGTTTAATGAATAAATAACAGGAATACCATATACAAACAAATATCTAAACTCACCTAACTGCACAAAGAAACCTCCGCAAAACTTGCTACACAATCTACACCACTTCGTAGACGAGCTACGAAAAGCGAAAAAATAAGACTACGAAAAAAAATTGAATCGAAAAAGAAACGGTCACATCGCCCTCACAAGGTTACGTCGTAGGGAATTATAACGCCGAAAGATGTTTAGGAAATATAGGCGTCACCGAGAGCGCAGCCGTACATCTTGCTTATATCGTCTCTACCAGCATTGGAGAGCAGAACATCAAACGACGTTATGGCCCCCGGACGTGCCGACCGCTCTGCCTGCGAGAAAAGGACAAATCTACACGAAAGAACGAGACGGCTCATATTTTTGCACTTTCAATACTTTTATTATTCGCAACACAAACAAACATTCGGATCGAATATAACGCTGCGAATGAAATCAAGTTTTGCTGAGATCAAAGTTTGGACGGAACTTTTTTAAAGCGTTTCAAATGGCGTTAAGCGTGGGCGGCGTGTCAACGTTTCACACTTAGCCTCGGGATTTTCTTAATAAAGTCATCGCTTATTTATAAAGCTTTTATCAAAATTGCTCGTTCGCTGTTTTTGTTTACACGCCTTTTTGGCGTTCTACATTTGGAAGTAGGTATTTAAAAAGACATGCAAGACAGTTTCGATTGTTCTATACAGCGTATACAGCAGAAAAAAATCCACAAAAAATCAAAAACACGTTCGACTTTAATTGTAACATGTTTTAAGCAGTGATAGCCTAGCAGTTGAACGGTTGCCTTTCATGCAGGAGGGTCTGAGTTCGATCTCGGCGCGCACCTCTGACTTTTCGAATTCATGTGCGGACCGGAATTTGATTATCACTTGCGTTAACGGTGAAGGAAAAACATCGTGAGGAAGCTGCACACCTGCAAGGGCTCCATAAAGTTCTCGACGGTGTGTGTAGTCTGCCAACCCGCACCAGGCCAGCGTGGTGTTTGCCTAAACCCTTCTCATACTCAGAACAGGCATGTGCCCAGTAGTGGGACAGTAATGGGTTGATTATGTTATGTATGTTTGGTTTAGAATATTCTATTAGACAAAACGAGCGCTTTTGTTAGTCGATAATGAGTTATCAACTCAAATAAAAATACTAGTTTTTTTTCACTTTCTACTGTCAATTTTAACACCTAAATTGGTACCTTATCCAACTCAAATAGATAAGTACGTACCTACAGCATAATTAAAACAGTTAATAGAAAAACTATCAACACAGCTAATTTGAAATTAAACTGCAATGAAAACACTTGCATGTCCAATTAGGTACTAAATGGAGCATTAAAATGTTTGCACAATTTATATGATAAGACTGAACCACACAAATGCCAGGCAGAATATAACCATATATTATACAGCATATAATCTAACTCAAGCCAAGCGTTTTATTTACATTCGCGCAAATTGAATCCTTGGTTCGACGCCAAGAGGAAGCTCGTTCACATATTCATCCAGCTAAAGGAGGGTGGGAGGCCGGGAGGGACGAGATTCGATTTGCCTAATAGCAGGCGCGAGGTACGGAGGGCACACTCAATTACTCAGAGTGGAGGTGTCCCGTAGCGCCCCGAACATAATTACATTATCTGATAAACGGTTAGCGCCCCAATTTCCCACATGCGTAAATTTTCTTTTTTAGCGCTCTAATAAAAAGGAATTTAATGGTATATTGGTGGAAATACGCACTGATTTGAAAGTATAAGTGGCTAGTCACTCATGGTTGTTTAATGTATAGGTATACATATAATGTAACCGCCCGTCCACACAGCTGATCCGTTTTATCAGACCCCGTTTAACGGATCCGTCGGTATTGGATGAGTTGTTCACATCTGTTCTGACGGACCAGTTAAACAAATGGCAACTGCGTCGCATCTGACAAACAGGATACGATAAAAATAACGGATCCAGTATTTTTTACTGGATTTGGAATACTGTCTTGTATGTGAACTCGCTCATACAACTACAGGCGACATCACCAAAATAAAAACACCAAAATAAAAACGGATCTGTTAAAATGGATCCAGTAAACAGTTTCTGTGTGAACTAGCTGTTATATCTACTCTTATATACACATGGGATAGTTACATGTATAAATTTTAATTTCCTTAAGGTAGATTATTATACTTAGGTTTCATTAACTAAATGTTAGTAGGTATCTATAATAAGGTGAAAATGCAAAGCTATTCAACCTGTTTCCGTCGGAGCGGTGAGGTGGCACTCAGCGCTAAAGTTTACACTAAACAACTGTACCTTGTCTCATATTTCGCCGTAATTTGCACGCCTTTTCACATAAAAGAAGCAATTAAGTCAACATTTTCAGAATTCTTTCTTAGCAACCGTTGCTGAGAAAATAGTATTATTTTGGTTATTTCATAAGGTTTTTTCCGCACGATTTTGCGATCAAAGGTTATTCACGTCAGGACAATCCTGTTGATAATTACGAAAGTGTAACCATAAAAGCCTGAAATGGAAGCCTCCATGAGGTCTAAAGAAGTAATGTTTCGTACATTGAACCAGTTTTTAGGAATCTTGGGCTCTGACATAGAATTTTTTTACTTGACATCCTCTGTGTATATTATAAAAGAGTATTTCGAGTTAAATTTACTTAGATAGGCACATAACATCACGCCTTACATTCCCCGAAGGGTTCGGCAGAGGTGTTTTAGTACACCCTCGTTTCGCCAGTTATGTTTAAGTCCCATGTAATAGGGGGTGAGCCTATTGCCATTAACCGGGCACAAATCCAGCCTCCAGGCTGCTATTGAGAAATTCCTAATGGAAAAACTCAATAACAGTTTAGGTACCCGACCTGGGAATCGAACCCATCCTCAGCAGTCGCGGTTGCGACCACTAGACCAACAAGGCGGTCTTAGGTAGGCACTTGTGTAGGTATAAATGTTTACAAAATTTTTATTGGATCCCCGAGTGTTGTTTTTAAGTGATCATGTACCTAATTCTTGGTTCATAAACCATCCACTCAAATCCATCCCGAAAAGCCACCTAGAAATTATAATATCAGTAGAATATACAGCGACAGGCATGATATTGATCTTTGATTCTTGTTAAGGTAGGTATTAACACCAGAATAAATTATTAACAATCTCATCGTCTACCGGACACGTGTGCCTTTACCAACAACGAGGTTATCTTTAAATAGCCTGCAGTCACGACGCTGAACAAAAGAGTATATTATCTACCATAGATGATATGTAATCATGTAACATTAACTTAATTTTCCAAACTTCAAGCGGCATTGGTTTAAGTGATGAACGATATCACTAATTATGCGCTTGCTAATAAGACTCCACGTGACTAGTTTTATAAATAAAGTTGACCAGGATATTTAGAATTTGATTATCGCTTGCGTTGACGGTGAAGGAAATCATCGTGAGTAAATCTGCACACCCGAGAGGGCTCCCAAAAATTCGTAATGGTAATGTATTTCACCTCTGACTTTTCGGATTCATGTGCGAATTCTATAATTATCACTTGCTTAAAAACGGTGAAGGAAAACATCGTGAGGAAACCGGCATACCTGAGAGATATTTCTCGATAGCATGTAAAGCCAAGTCAGAGGCCCATGGGCGGCTTAAACTCTGACATCAGGTTAGTCACTAACCACACGAAAAGAAGAAAAAGAAAGAAGAAGACCAACCCGCAATAGGCCAGCGTGGTGGATTAAGGCCCAAACCCTTTTCATTCTAAGAGGAGGCCCGTGTCCAGCAGTGAGACAATAATGAGCTGATTATGCTATTATGCTGACAATAGACCGCGAAATTCCGTATGAGTTCAAAATGTGCCATTAACTAACATTAAACGACATTAATAGAACTTTTCTAACAAGGTAAAGAAAAAATAGCTGTCTGTAATATTATACTTTAGTCTTGGTACCTTAAAGCACATTAAACAGTCGGTCCCGGGGGTCACACGAATACCTATGACCGTCGTTACAGGAAGTCAGAAGCCCGAAAATCTAATAACCGGTTTAAACTTATGATATCGGTATTGCCCTGTAACTGGGTTGCGGAAGTCTGATGGCAGTCGCTCCGTGTAAAATACTGGTACTTAGCTGCATCTGGTTAGACTGGAAGCTGACCTCAACAGTTGGAAAAAGGGTAGGCAGAACAGTCTCGGTATCTTCGTAAATATAAATATTATCAAAAAAATCTCCATCTGAACCTGATGCATGCTCTGTATGCATTTGAAGATAAATTATGGGTAATTACTTCTTATACAAGGTTAGTCAGAAAGGGGGTACTAAGCTGAAAGGGTGTTAGAGTACCTATAATAATAGATAACTTTTGTTCTACAACTTTCGCCAAAAGTCATTAGTTTAAAAGAAATAGCTGTTCAAAGATTGCGTAAAAAATACGCTAAATTCTATCTATCCTCAGCTATGATCTGCTGTGTTTACATTTTAAGTCATATTTGGGGTCACAGATTAGAAGCTCCATTTTCTGAATTCGTAACTAAAACAGGGATGAAGAATTTTTGATAAAACTAAATTAAAAATCATTTTGCATGAAAAAAATAATTATCAAATTTTTAAATTTTAACACTTTCTTTAAAACAGTCGTCAGTGACACATTAAGTGGCCCGCGGCTTAGTACCTCCTTTCCGACTAACCTTGTAGATAGTGGGTAGGTAAAGTAAAAATAAGTGAATCATCACTTTACACGTTTCTTTATATGTGAGAGTAGCACTTAACGTGTTGACTTTCTAATTAGTCTGATGATTGGAGATCTGAAGCGAGGGTTAAAATCTTTATGAACAGTCAAAACAAAATAGAATTTAAAATGTTTCTATGTAGGTAACCTACTGTATTTCCGTACACGAGTAAAAGAAATAAAGATTCCTGTAGTCAATTTTTAATACGATATCACCTAAACTAAATGATAAGTAAGTTCATAGGTTCATACAAACATTATAGGACCTATATTATACAGGGTGTAAACGAAATCATGTAATTCCTTCAAACCTCGTGATGTAGGTACTGCTGACATAGATTAACCCTGAACGGGATTTTTTGGATTCAATAAATAAATAATTACAAGAAGTAAACTGTGTTCTTAACGTAAGGTATTTTAGCGCCCAGAGTTAAATGACCGCGCGGCGGGCGATAGCTACGCAATTCGCACGAGGCTCTAAAATGCTTCACGTTAAGAACACACATGTTTACTTTTTGTATTTTTTTTATTGAATACAAATGTGTCCCATTCAGGGTTAATCTATGTCAGCAGTACAGCACGAGGTTTGAAGGAATTACATGATTTCGTTTACACTCTGTATAGTTTTTTTTTGTTTTTATAAAAACGTTGCCCCACACAAGGATTTCTGCCTTATCGTGGGTGCGCTTACAGACCCCCGATCCACCGTGCTCATCCGCCGCAGCCGCGGAGCCGGTCGTCCCTTCTGACTCCGCGCAGTCACACCGTTGTTAATGCAGCCCTCATCAAGCTGTCGTATCCCTCCCAGTCCTCTCGCATTCAACACCCTAAGAGGTTCGAGTCCCCCCTTGGGGACACCCTTAGAGGTGTTGCTGCTATAATAGCCATGATGTTACAGTAGTTAGCGTAGTTAGCTAGGTAGGTAGTTAGTTTAGATATTGGTTCGGAGACCCTTCTGGTCTCGCCAATAATAGCCCGGTTACGTAGAAAAGGTCCGCAAGACCATCTACAAGAGTCAATTAGGAAAAAAAAAAAACAAAAAGCGCTTACAAACACTAATCTTCACATGTACAAATTCCCAGACCTGGGACAACTATCTGTAGGCCATACAAATATTTATTCCGTGCGGGAATCGAACCCCCGACCCGTAGCGCAGAAGCCAATCGCTCAGCCTCTGCACCAAACGTGTCGTCAAATATTTTAGGTATCTATCCTATAATTCTCTGATTAGCGTGAAAAATATATCCTACCTAAATAACCTATTTTTAGCCGACTGTACCTACCTATATAGCTACCCACTTACGTCCAAGGTATTAAATGTCATAAATTACTTTTATACCACAATCGCTATCAACATTTTATACCCGTTTAAACACAAATAAAACCCAAGAGAAATACACAACAAAATAACTCTCAGCAGAATATCAACTACTTTACCTAAATGCCATGGTTTAGCAATATAATACGATATGTAGAGTATTGAATATTAACAACTCGATGTATAATTCTGAGGCTAACATACCCATAACACGAACCTTCAATAACACTAAACCACTGATTTCATTACGGCCGCATATTTACTTTGTACTTGCGACGTACAGTGTTGCATTAATATCACTGCTTAAGATATCAGAATGGAATAAAAATGCAGTGGAAAGTGTAAAAATACTGTCGATATTTTATTCATAATTATTGTCGACGAGGTGCGCGCGCGCGGATTTACAGGGATCCGAGAGGACGCAGGGTTGACGTCGGCCAATAGGAACGAGTTCCACATTTAAACTGTAATGCGTCCAGTGGGAATGAGACGTGATATTTTCGTTTGTTAGTGTTTTGGTGGTGTTGTGTGAAGCGGGGGGCAGGTCTTGTTATGCTGGTGGTGTAATATGAAGTTGTCTCGGTTCGGTTCATTTATATGCTAATCGGCGAGGAGGCGGCGTGCTCCACAATAACCGGTAGGGCCGCGGGCGCAGTGTAGGTGCATACCACTCCGGTTACTTTGTCGATTATCTCGGGAATACAGATTTATAAGGGTATCGATTCAAATCTTCTTAGAATTTTTCTCGAATTTTGTACAGGCAATGATGCTACAACTTATAATTTTAGAATATAAGTTAACGATATGAACCTTATTCACTTTAGACTTTACGTGCCAGTTTAAATAGAAAATAATACTTACCATAGTATATTGGAAACTTAGGCAACTATAAAAACAGGCACTCGAGTCTATATCTTGTAAACAATTATAAGGTACCTACGATAGGTTTCACTTACCGACGTGTCAGCCGAACGACACCGGCATGCGGCGGTGGTCGCGAGTGAACTGCAGTGTCGAAGCGTTATCTTCGCGAACTCAGGATTTCTTTGCCTACCCTCGCTTAGTCTTGATACCCATACTAAGATTTCACAATTTGATACCCATACTAATTAATTATTAAGTAACATCATCATTAGACCTCGTTCATCTTGTCAGATGATTTAAGCAGGAGTTATACTCGTATATGTTTGTATGGCAATGTTTTCGTTACAGTAAGTATTAGGTATGTATGGGATTTTTTTGTATCATAGCAGCCCATAAGTAACTACTGCAAATATTATCCGGTACAATGAAAGTTCTAAGGAAATATTTAAAAAAATAGTGATAGCCTTTTGGTTGAACGCTTGTTTTCTAAGGGTGAGTTTGATCATAGCCCGCACCTCTGACTTTTCGAATTCATACATTTGTGGATCAGAGATTTATCACGTGTTAACGGTGAAGGAAACCATCGTGGGAAAACCTCACCTGAGAAGACTCCAAAAAGTTCTCGATAGTGTGTGTAGTCTGCAAACCTGTGCCAGTCTAACGTGGACTAAGGCCACCCCCCCTCATTGAGACAGCCTAGCAGTGGGATGTAATGGAGTGATTATATTTATATTGCCATACTCTACCATCTCGCTTGGCAGACAAATTGGTGATGGCAGTATGATGTTGTTAGTAGGCAGTAGGATGGTGTTACCTACCTATCTTCTTGTGATATCAGTAATCACTTTTTACAACACCCACGTGTAAAGGGAAGGTAAACTAAACTTTGACGGCAGCTACACAGTTCTTAATTCCATAAAAACCATAGTCAATGAATTACGAGTAGATTTATCCATCTAGGTGGAAATCAGTCTGAATGTTAGGCTGAGGTTACACATACCTAATCGCGACGCAATGTGCTACACGTAAGCGATTAAAACAAATGATATTAATATTTACGTGTTTATTACGTGTGTATTACTACACTATACTTACACCAAAAATTGCTAGCATTGTTTGTTTTTTTTTACTGGAACAACATTATTGTAACCACGTAATTGACTACATCATCTACCAGCGATCTATCTATCAGCAAAATTTTAAGCGAATTTATAAACTTAATTTTCATTTGCGCGACAATTTCAAAAGTACCTACTACTAAATATGTGTATGGCTACATTATGCGCTTAGCTAAACGTGATGAGCGATCTGATCGCAGCGAAATAAAACGATCGTTTCAAATTGAATCTTTCTTATGTTAGCAGCTACATTCCAATTGGGATTAAAATGTAACAACAATTCGCTATCTGTTTCGTTTTATAGTGTAGCCGCAAAATCTCTCTTCTATGTCGATATGAAGCTTATGTGTAATGTAGCCACGTAATCGTTGCATTTTCACTTACTAATGTAGCGACCCCATGTTATCTGATTTCGCTCCCCACAGCGAATCACAAATTGCGGCCAAGTGTGGCCTCAGCCTAAGACCTGCCTACCTAGTAATTATTTTATACATGGACCGGCGGCGGTTACACCATAGAGCAATCTCGGTCACAATGAACAATCATGGGAGGACAATGCGATAATCACTACGCTTGACAGGCGAACTGATATTGAGTTAGATCTTATCTGTACCTAGGTATAGGCACTGAAATTCAAGCTATGCTTATGCAAAAAATATGAGTTGGGTGGAGATATCTGACTAAAGAAATGACTAACCACACGATGAAAAAATCAATTAATCCTATAAGATTAATTTCTGCCCCGTTGGTATAGTGAAGGCAAACGCGACTGCTGATCGTGAGGTCCTGGGTTCGATCCCCAGGTCGGGCAAAGTGTTATTGGGTTTTTCCGTATGGAATTCCTCAGTAGCAGCCTGGAGTTTTGATTTGTGCCCGGTGTATGGCAATAGGCTCGCCCCCTATTACATGGGACTTAAAACATAACGCCAAAATGAGGGTGTTACTATACACCTCTACCCATCCCTTCGGGGAATACAGGCGTAATGTTATGTAATTTCTGCATAGACACTTACCTACCTTAGTTCATCATAAAAGTAATCATGAGTGCTAAACCGCTGCAGATTCAGGATCTTCACACAGAATCCCTTAATTGGCTTTCACGTGAGCTACAGGGAATGTATAATTCCAGCTTGGAACCATTTAAAAATTACTTCTAAGGGCCAAGTCACATCTGAGGGAAGATACGTCGCTGATCTTCCGCCGGTAGACATAATTCCATATAAACATCTCACACTGTACACATTTGACCGAAGATGCGTTACTAAAATTCCTCGAAAAAATTACGCAACGGAAGATCGGCGACGTATCTTCCCTCAGATGTGGCTTGGTCCTAAAGAAGAACAAGAAAGATGTTTTATTTTTACAAAAAAAACTGGGTGACTACTGATTTATGTAAATACTCAGTATTTACGTTATATGAAGTCATTGAAAAAGTACATAAAGTTGTCTAAGATCTGTTCACAACATTGTAAGATAAACGCTGTGTAATTGACTCTAAATATACCAATTATGGAGTAGATATCTACCTGAATATGTATCGGCCTTGATTTGAATAGAATTATTCTACATTGTAAGCAAGGCATTTTAATTTGTCATCAAATGGCCTAGATAGCAATGATCTAGATGCTTATTTTAAAATAACCGTAGATAAAAGTACCAACCTACATTATTAAAAATGATTAGGTATAGCACCATTTTATTTTTATTTAATACTTTCTTTTATTAATAGAAAATTCTGATTGTACCTACGATGATACTTGTACCTACCTAAGAACTTACATCAGAATGTTAAGATTCGGTTGTCTCCTTCGACGGTAAATATATCTAAGTACTTACGTCTGAAGGCATTTTTGTAGACTGCATTTAATTAATACACGTTTCCTTCTCATCCACTAAAACCATAGGTTTAAAACGAAACTGTGTTAGTGAAGATTTATTTAGGGTTAGGTTTAAAAAAACGTATCTGCGCATTTCTCCTGATAAAAAAATATGGCAGGCCTTTTCAACAAAAATATTTGGTGCTCATTTGTTACTCCCAAAACTTTTATAATAACATAATAATGCAGAATGAAGTACCAGGTAAACAATTCAATGACGAATGAAGAAGGAAGAAAGTTTTCTTAACAAAGCAAACACTGGCAACTTTTTACCGGTAGATGGCGTGATTACAACGTTTCTCCTTATAAGGGAAATAATCTTCTTCTAACAAAAATGCTTACACGGATATATTATTTCAGCTAGAAAAATATGGTAAATAATAATACTGCAAACAAATACCTAGCTTTATGATAAATATTCATAAATTCAGGAAAACGACATGTTTGTCCTTTCAGTTGACTGATTCTGAGAGGGCGCTACGTGCCGTATATTTCTGACAAAGGAAAATCAGCCATATCTCGTTCAAGTAACAGTTGAAAGTCTATTGTGGAATATTTTCTATTTACACCGTAGGGTCGAAAAACAAGGGCTCGCAATTTATTTTTGATCGTATTTAAATATGGAATAAATGTAAGTAGGTAGGTACACTATCTAGCTTCAACAGACAGGATGTCGAATTTTATTTAAGTATATTTAAACACGCAAGTAAGGTAGGTATGCTAATGGATAACCAATCGCTTTATTTTTAAGGTTAAACACCTGATAATGGTTAATTTGAAAATGCTAATTGTAATCCAATAAGGAGGTATCGTATTTTAGGTACCTACCCACCTACATAAGTTTACTTGTAGTCAACTTAGTCAACCAGTATATTTAATATAAGTACTCTAAGTATTCCCATAAATCGATGTCTAACATTTATATTGGTCCATTACGTGTTTCCAACGAAATATTGGCTTCAAGTTATTTATTAATAAGACAATGTTAGTATGCTGTTTGGTAAGCTACTCAACGTTGTTGTATGCTTGCAATTTGTATAAATCGAATAATACTATCCCACTGCTAGGCACGGGCCTCTTCTCAGAATGAGAAGGGTTTAGGCCTTAGTCCACCACGCTGGCCTGGTGAGGGTTGGCGGACTACACACACCATCGAAAACATTCCTCACAATGTTTGATTTTTCAATAACGTAACATATCTATTAAGATAATCAGCCAATTATTGTCTCACTGCTGGGCACGGGCCTCTTCTCAGAATGAGAAGTCTTTGTTAGGGCTTAGTCCACCACGCTGGATTTTTCAATAAGTAGGAAATAAAAATGCTGAAATTCAATACCTATTCAATAATAGCACACAATAAACAAATAACAGACAATCGGTTATAAAAACCGTCCGGTAATGCCTAATGACAGAGCTTATAAATTAAGATAAATTAAACTGCAATCGTTTCCATAAATAATAAGACATCGCTCCGTGTAAAATATTGGTATTCAGCCGCATCTGGTTAGACTGGAAGCTGACCCCAACATAGTTGGGGAAAAGGCTAGGCAGAACAAATAAGTAGACATCATTGCCGATTCTGTTCTGCAGAAACTAAAATTAATTTAGGCTATTGCTATCTTTTTCACTCTGATAAAATAAGTAAGAGACGCACGTAAATAAGAGCTGTCAAATTTAGTTGAACTAAAATTTCCATACAAATCTCGACCGCACGTCAGAACGTGTTGACTAAAAATAAGGCGAAGTTAATGGCGTAAACTAGTTTGACATCTCTAACTAAGTTCTTATCTATCACCGTCCTTTTCTCGCGCTCTGTTAATAAAAGATAGCTATTCTCTTATTTTAGTTTAATTGGTAAAACAAGAGAATCGGCACCAATGAGAAGCAAAGCATTAGACGAACCGGGTCTCCAAATGTTGGCCCGTCAATGCAGGTTTTGAATCCATTGCTCGGATACTCCCTTGTTTGATTGCCCTCCTACATACAAATACAACAGTGGAAGGTTCGTAGACATTGAGAAGCAAAACATTAGCCGTATTGTATCTCTATAATATATAGGTATGTTGGCCTGTCAACGCAAATGTTTCGAGTCCATTGCTCGGCTATAGCCTACTTTGATTGACCTCCTACATATAAATACAGCAATGGAAGGTTCCCTAAGCGGAATCTACGTTGGTGTTTCCTACCTAAATCACTTGAAAATAAACTCACTGATTGGATAGATTTAGCCACACCTAAATATTCTAATGATACTAATTAATTTTAATTTTGTACTTTTAAGTTTTTTTATGAATTTAGTGGTATCTAGCTTCTGAACTTTTTCGACTATTGACGAAATTGCCTTCCCCAAGCAACTGTGTTTAATTACTTGATTATCGTTTTCCTGGCTACCTATAGATAACTATCTACTTGCCTCTATATTTTCTAATTGGACGACGCAGAGCTCGACGCGTGGCCGTTTTTACTTACCGATGTATGCTTAGCCAAGGAGATTATTTTATGACACAAGCACCCCCCCAAATCAAAATAAAAATACGTTGGTAGGTAATGAAATCTGGTAATATATCAGATGACTATATTTTATTTCATGAACATATTTCGAAAACGTATCAATGGATAATTAGTAATTAGTGTGTATAACAAAGTCTCATCAATATTAAACCATAGTAGGTGTAGAGGGGAACGAGAATCCCCTCCTCTCATTTTAGGCTAAATCTTCCCTACATCCATGGGTATGCTCGGTCTGTTCTTATACATTCGTAACTCTATCATTGAGTGAAACAGCCAACTCGAACTAATTAATATGCTAATCAAGTAACACGCTAATCGATTTTGAAATTGTCTTCATTAAAGCCTGCACATAATGACATCACTAGTACAACCTGATTACTTAAGGAATGGACTTGAAAATGGTGGCGCTACTATTGTTGTAGTTATTTGCCTCTCGCTCATGCACGTTCTCTGTGAGCGAAAGGTAATTAGTGGATCCACCATTTCTAATCCCAAGTAATCGGTATGTACCTATAGTTTTTTTATCAATCCATAAAAAAAATACTAGTGATTGCTTTCTTTACAAGCTTCGAGTGTAGCTTTGAGTTATTTCATATTATTATGAGAGTCAACCAGCTCTTCACGAACTAGCTATTTCACCCAACTTTATTGTAGACATAAGGAAAACTCAAGAGGGTTACAAAAGAAAAAATAACCGAGACACGACGAAGTATTTAATTTTTTCCCCTTTCATACATTCTCTTCTAAATTCGTCATAAAACTGTGGAGAGCACATTCATGTTTAATTATACATTATACTTAACAAAACCTCACATTTTCTGGCGTGATTAACTACATTAATTTAACTGTACAATAATAATTACGAGACCTTTAATTATTACAATTATATAGTTTAGGTAAGTATGGTTCTAATCGTAGTATCTACTGAAATCGTTGAATAATACACAGTCAAGCTGTTCTGATGGATTTTATCTGAAAAGCAAATTACTATTGTGGATTGAGAGCGTTCGAAATGATTAATTAAACCACGGTACTAAGTACTTAGCCGAATTGATAAACAAGAGTACGTTTTGAATAACTGAACGAGATTGAGCGTTCTTGTATTGCTTTTCAGATAAACTTGATAAAACAAATAATAGGATCCATATTCCGATATAGGTACCATACAATAGATAATGCTTTAAAATGTCATATTCGCTTAAATTAGTCTTCCATTCGTCTAAGTTCCAGCAAAGGTTCATTAGATGCCTCGCTCCTCATTTATATAGAAATTCGGTTACCTAGACGAGGTCGCCATTTTGTACAAAAACACCTAATTTTAATTCACTATATCATTACGGGACAATACAGATTTAATGAATTAGATCCGAGGAGTAAACTACTAAGTTTACAATAAAACATTTATTAGGTACATAGATATAAAATAGGTAGCTAAATAGTACAAAGATGATATTCTAAGACTGGGATGATTCACTTCGATCACTAGATGATAATCCAAATAATTTCAAATTAAACAGTACCTAGAGTACTCAATTCGTTCGATGTAGAGCAAGATACGTTTATAATAGATTTTAGTTATACTCGTGTATAAATAAATAATAAAATATTTAACTAAAACAAAAATAATAAAAATTAATAGACAGGCTAAAGCGAACAGTACAATGATCAAAAGAGGACAATATTAATGCACTTGCCCATATTACCTAATTAATTGATTATAACATCAACTTCAATATTTAAAAAAGTCATAACAGTAACTTAATGTATAATTCTACTGGAACCGAGTTAAAGCTTTGTCAGAAATCCATAATTTAAATAACAAAATTTACGAATTATGAGATAAGAAATTAAACAGTAATAAATATTTGATCATAATGCGATTTCTATATTTGCTTATGTATATATATGCGATGCGTCGATGGTAGTGATAGGTACGTAGCAAGCTAGCTGCGTCTGGCTGTTAGTCGGCTGAGGGTAGGTAAACTGGTCGCGAGCAAACATAATATCTATAACTGCCACCAAAGCAACCCGAGTCGTTCAACAATTTGGTAACGAAAATAAAAGTTAACTGATTTAAGACTAATACACCCTCCAAAACAGCGATACGAATACAACAATAAGCAGTCTCACAAAATATTTTACAAAATTTATTTTCAATAAACTATCTAGAAACTATAATTCATCGGTGACGTCTTTAATATTTCGTAATTCGTACTTAAATAAATTTCAAATACATAATCAGCGCTATTACTAGACATTATTAATATCAGGAATCGTTATCTACTCATGTATATACTTAGTCTCGTTAAAATTACAGAACATAATTTCGTAATTAATACTATACACAAATCGACAACACAATATTTTATCTTAGTGCGAGATTCTCTGGGACTGAGGCGCGCCCGGCACCGAAGCGTCCACATTACGTACGATACGGTATAGCGAACAAACGTCTAGTCCATCGGGTAACGAACCTGAGCATAGTCCTCCTGGAACCTTAAGTACGACCACATTCCACACTTTAGTCCTATGGAACTTTTCCTTCCCGGCTGTTTAGCTGGCTATACCGTGGTGAAGGGGGTAAGTCCCAGAGAAGGGCGCGGGTCACTGATGATGCTTGGGCGGAGGCGCGTGGTGCAGCGCCACGTGGTGCGGCGCGTGGTGATGCCCCCCGTGATGATTGTGGTTGTTCGCATTCGAGTTGTTGTTGTTGTTCTGCGCTGCCTGCGCCGCCTGCCGCTGCGAATTCTTCTTGTTCTTCATCCGTCTGTTCTGAAACCATATCTTCACTTGCCTCTCTGTCAGGTTCAGGTTTCGCGCCAACTCCCACCTCTTTTGCTTTGACACATAAGCGTTGAAGAGGAACTCTTTCTCTAGTTCAAGGGTTTGGAACTTAGAGTAGGGTTTGCGTTTTTTACGCACAGTCACTTGCCCGGTCCAGTCCAGCGGGTTCGAGGACCCGCAGCCGACGCCCACGCCCACCGACATCGACAGGGAACCTGCACAAACAAACGACTTGTTTTACTTGGAACGATAGTTGCTCGAGTAAAATTAGACATCAGTACGTACATACACATGTACTAGTTTGAACGAACAGTTGTTGTTACCTAATCACAATGGTGTCGAACACGTAAATATCTGTTGGCACGACTGCACTCATATAAATGTAGCCAAGATACATACTTCACATAATTTTATTTTAATTTTAAAATATCAATCGTACTTCAATTGCTTTCTCTACTGAGTAGGTATATTACATTTCCACAGCAAAACGATTTGAATTACTTTCTAGGACCTGGGTCATTCCTATTCGCTCCGCTATTCGTTAATTGTCTCGGGCAGAATGCATTACAAACTGCACCGGCTGCACGTTTCGCTTTTAACTAGCTATTTCCATGCCGTGTTCATAGAAACAATTGTGGGCCGGTACGGCGCGTTAGAAGTTAACACACACCGCGATTTATGCGACCGGTCCTTTTGATGAGATCACCCGTAATAAACTTTGTATGCGATCCGCGACCTTCTCGATATTCGATGCGTGCAACACACTGCACCATTTCCTATTATTCAAAATGGTACACGTATGAACATTTCGAAATAGATGCCTCATTGTCTAGCGGATGAGTATGACCAGGTGTCGTAAGACATGCTCGCATCTCGAAACAAACAGTACGTCATTTTGTCTCAGTTGTACACGACGCGAGCGTTTGTCTCAATCATGTTCAAAGCTTTGGAGCACTAGACTCCAATTTAGTTTAGAAAGGAAAACAAATTAACTCTGGTATAGAAACGTCGGTTTAAGTGTAACTTGTATATCGATTTTCTATTTCATATTGATGTATAAGATGTAATCCGAGGAAATTACCACTTGTGTATGCTGGCAACATGTGTAGGTAATAGAAATTGTTTGTGTTGAAATAATCTCTGATATAGTTGGAACAATTCCGTGTTATCGAGTTCGTATGAGATTTATAAACATGGCTATTGACACTTGTATTGCAAAACATTTTACTCTTTTTAAATTGAAAAATATTTTTTTGTTGTTTTTCTTTTCTACTTGAAACTGCGAGTACCAGAAGTGGTTTGATTTATGATATATTGTGGTAATAGGAGAAAATTATTATGAGACTGATAATAGCAAACAGTCTCTCCATTTAAGGACTCTCTTCACCCACTCACTTTGCCATATCACTTAAGTCAAGTGATTAATCAATGAATGAATAAAATCTAATATTAATTAACGCCTTACAATAATTACCTCTAACTCAGTTATACAATTCATAATTATCTATTTCTATAAGTAACGATCAGTTATTCAAACCTGCCCTACCGCAATCCCGTCCCGTTAGCTACCGTGATTTATTTCTTTCGAACTGTTCTTTGAATATTGATTAAATACCACTAATGTGTCAATTTGTATTGTACTGACGCCACGTTGTAAAGTTGATGAGGGAAATAAAAATAAGCTTTAAATTTTAAGTAGGATCCACCTACAACTCATTCAATGGACCAAGTATTTATTACCTTTAATTTATTGAAGTATCATATGAAAATAAATTAATAAAATTCCTCATCGACTTCTAATACTGTTTAATGAATGGTTAAATGGACTGAGTAACAAAATGGTAGAGTTTATTAGTCTCCAATAAAGGTTAACAACTTAAAAGGTGGTGTGAACTATAAAAGGTAACCAATCAATGATTGTGTTCTCTATGTGTACTATAAAACTGATTTACATGAGACAAAGTGTTGTACTCTGGTCGGTATCAATGGAGAGTAAGATCAAAGATGTAGAGACACACTGAAAGTGCTCTACCGTTCATAAGTTCGTTTTTAAACCGTCTTACGGGTTAAAATAATGCAATATTTATTTCTAATCCAAAAAATAATGTATTTGGCCTCATATATGTGTCGAAACACTAGCTAAGATTGTGTTTAGAAATATCCATCTACAAACAACAGCGGTTTTTCATTTTTAATGATTTCATAAACTTGTTTTCAGACATCTCATTTTGTCATATTGCAATAGATGCTAAAGAGGTCCCGACAAAATAATATGCAATAGCTGCAGTCGCTTCCAGATATAAATTACTCCTTAACGACTTTCAAAGAACCAAGACAATCCATAAAGGATATGAATAGACCGCATGCATTGCAGTCCAAGGTAAAATAATAAGCGAGTGGGCGTAAAAAACCTTCTAGTCGGGTTCCTTATTCCGTGGAACAAACGGCAATTGTTTAAAGAGAACATAATGACAAGTGGAGTTGTCAATTATGAGGGAATAGGTAGCGATCAGGAGCTATAAAAGTGCGGGTTCTCTTCGACCATAAAAGTTTACCTACCCGACCGCGGGCTTTGTCTATTTCGTGTACCAACATTACTTTGCCAATTCGCTACGGAGACCCTCCGTTATTGCAACGGAATAGAGTCCAAAATAGCACTGAAAAAAGTATTACGTTTTTGTAGCAGAGCGGCCGAGTGAACGTGTGATTGAAAGGAATTTCTGAGTTAAGATGTTTCGTTTGACGTATACAGTGAGACCACAAATGAATTTCTCCGATTTGACTTCAGTTTTCCTTTAAAAACAAAGTTCTTGCCGAAGTTACAAGTGCGAAGATTGTGTTGTAATGTTTGAAGATTGATGAACGCATCTGGTACACGCGGTAAGAAAGCGGAACGTACTGAGCGAGTCTCGCTAACGGAGCCATTCCACAAACCGTTTACTAAGCCGTAAATGCACAAATCAAAGTCAATGTCAACCTCAGGTGGGCCGTAAACACACAATCATAAAGTGACGTGAACACTCGTATAACTTTTTCAACAATTGTTTCCTTTTAATGGCCCATTATATGCACGTTTTACGCAAAATTATGTCAAGTTACACCTCTGCCGTAACAGAGGCGCGATAAACCCATCTTTATGGTTAGGCGGCGATCGAAAGCGAACTAGCGGCGAGCGTTTATGAATGGAGCCTTTTTATTGCTCTCATATTTACATGGCGCTTGTAGTTTAGTAACTACTACTTACTAGCGCGATTTGGGGAAGGAACCAGTATTATTGCATGTATGTGACGTGGCAGTGGTTTTACGATTCATAAAAGTGA
Source organism: Amphipyra berbera (assembly GCA_910594945.2). NCBI lineage: Eukaryota > Metazoa > Arthropoda > Insecta > Lepidoptera > Noctuidae > Amphipyra > Amphipyra berbera. The sequence goes on from OU343128.1 coordinate 20,267,110, forward strand.
TATGTATCTACGAGAGCTGTGCGCGTATGCACCGGCCGGTAGGTCGCGGTAGCCTCCTAGTTTTTTATCGTCTCATCAACCTGTAATGTGTTTATTGTAGCAATATTTGGTTTATTGCCACTACTCAAAGATCGGTTTATTGTCTTAACGCTCAGGTATCGTGTTTATTTATTAGTTATACATTTTTATTGGCGCTTTATTTTACGTAAACTTTAATTTATTGTCGGTTGTATAGCGCCGTTTTACATTGCCTATAAAAAGGTGCTTACGGTTCATTTTTAAACATTTGTAGCACGTGTTTCGTTCATTCATCAAATTTATGGTGGTCTGTGGGAAAATGTTTTGGTTTGGGCGTTCAGTGGCTTTCTGAGGGAGCTCTAAGGGATTCTGATGTGAACGTTGCGCCAGTGTTTATTTGGCTTACAGCCGATGTTATCGACATGTTTAGTGCCACGATTGGGAATTTATTTTAGCAGACACTTTATCTGCGTTTCGATGTAGAAACTTACCTGTTGCTTAGGATTATAATTTTACCTTTTTCTGTCCATCTCTACCCTTATACAAAATTAATTTTGTGTATTAGTTTTTGACTGGAAATCACTGGACAATACTTGAGGACTCTACAATATGCAAAAAAATACTTTTGTTTTTAGTAAACATTGAATATCAGAATCAATCGTTTTCTTTGCGAAACTTCATCCTGAACTAAGTTTTCTACTAAAACACATTTCAGTTACCAAATAGCTAGAACATACATCTCCACATTCATTATTACATACACATAAAGTCCACGAGTGTGAAGTATCGTGCAGTCGTGCCAATCAGCTGTCTTCGATTAGAGGAAAGAATGCGGTATCAGACGCGGCGAGTGTGCTCGCTTGATATGAGACACCCCCACAACGCTGCAAGCGAAGCTGTCGCTGTGTGTGTGCCCCGCGCCGCACACATGCACACCTCCGCTAGCTGTGTGCGCCCCGCTCAGCGCCCTCTAGCGCCCAGCGGACCGCAACCCGCGGGTCAAGGTTGACAAACTCATAATAAATTATTTACAAATCAACTTATCAGGTTCAGCTTGTCGCAGATTATTACAAATTTTAAACTTTAAAGTATTGTTAAAAACAGCAACGAACCCAATAACTCACGTTTTAGTATATTGAACTTATAACTTGAACTTATAATAGTACCTATTTGTTTATAAATTCCGATAAATGTTTGCTGAACTATGTTTGGTTCTAGTCTCGAGCTGCCGATAAGTTCCAAAGATTACAAACAGCGATGCTGCGACCGGACGTCAAAAAACGTGAGAGTTTGTAACAATCATAAATACGTATGCATGAGTAATGAGATGTTACTGACCGGGTAGGGAACCTGGAGGCGGGTAAGGTGCGCTGGAAACCGAGTCGGGTGCGTAGTTTCGTAGTCCATACGCGTCGTGGGAAAAACTCGACGCCTCGGAGACCGCCGTCCTGCGCTCCTCGCCGCCGACGTAGGGCAGGGGCTGGTCACCGCGCGGGGCTCCGTACGGGTAATTCCAGCAGGGCTGCGAGAAGCCCTGATGGCAGCCGCCGTCAGCGTACGGCTTGTACTCGCCGCTGCTTGCCGGCCAGAAAGGCAGCGTGGATTTACGCTCCCTCTCGACGGGCAAGTTGTAGTAGGTGGGGCCGGTCGGGTACTGGTGCTCGAAGGAGCCAGGCGCGTCAGGCGGGTAGCCCCAAGGCTGCTGCGCGTGGCGGATGACACCGGGCTCCGGCTCGTAGCGCTTGGCCGGGATGTGCAGGGGCGGCTGCGGTGGGTTGGAGCCCACGGAGGCAGGCGAAGCGCTGGAGGCGGACGGCGGTGCAGCAGCGGGGGCGGCCGGCGGGCTGCCGCCGGGCGGCGACGCGTGTGGCTCTTCGTAGAGCGCGCCGCCGACCCCGTTCATCATGGTCCACCAGGCCGGCCCGGCGGAGTGGCCGGATGGGGGCGCTGGCGACGCGGCCGCCGCATCGCAGGGCGCGCCGAGGCCCCCGACATGGTTGTCAGGGTACAGGGTGGCGGCCGGGCAAGCCACGGGGGATCGGGACGGTCACAGGCCGGTTCACGCGCGTCGCGGGCACATCGCACCGCGTACACACGCGTCCCACACACAGCAGCAGCACATGAAAATCAAATAGCGATCCCGATTTAGCTAGCCGGCCGGACGGGACTCACCGCAACGTTAACTGTCCAAAAAACTATAACTCTTGGCTTCGGTGGAAGTTTTAGAAACTATTTCGGGAGTGTATCGAACAGTCACTGTGATAAGCTCTCGTAACCTCCAAAAATTATTAAGTCCATTTAGGAGTATGAAACTGTCTCTATTATTTTTGCGGTAGAGTTTATTGTAAACAATTGACACAAGAATTTTCTTCTGAAGGATAAAGTTTTTGTATTAGCTGGATAAAGTTTGTGGGTGACGCAACAGTTTTCTTATTTATTTCAGTGGACGTATTGGTAGATTGTTGTCGCGAACGTGTCGTGTTTATGGCGGTCGGAGCGGCGGTATATACGCGAGGCGCGCGTTCAGCGGCGCGGTCGAGCGCGGAGTGGCGGCGGCGTGTGCCAGTGTGATGGCGCACACACGCGCGCACGCCGCGCCTACCATCTAGCGGCGGGCAGCGGAACTAAACCACATCTCCTCACAGAGCTCTACATGCGCTCGTAGGCGGGCGGGCTGGCGAGGCGCCCAGTTTTATGTCCTCGCGTAATTTTCCTGGGTTTCAGTTTTGGGAATATTTTTTAATTACAATATTTTAATTTTAAAATTTAATATCTATAACAATTTTGAACCGATTTTCAAAGATAGAGTCAAGTTATTCTGACAATTAATTTAATTTGTTTCCAAAATAACTACCTTAAAATCTAAATTTATCTCAACTGTAAAAAAAATGTAACGACTCTACCTAAGTTGTATACGCGTGAGGCCAGTTTGTATCGAAAGGGTTGTCGAGAACGGAGGCGCGGGTGCGTAGTAAAGCGATTAATGGAGGCAAAATAGCCATAAACTGCCGTTTAACCAAACTGCAAGCATCACTCGACCATCGTCGACTTGCCACCAATAAAAAACGCGAGACTTTATGACGGCAACTCACTCACATTTTATTGTGAGTATAAACTTAATTTTATCGTCTGTTAATTTCACCACAAATAATGTTAGGCACCTACTAGATTAAATTATATAATTTTATTTTATTGCTATTGTCAATGGCAAGGCCGCGGACGAATGCCTTATATTCTGTTAGTTCAGTGACTTTAAAAGTAATTTTATGTGTACTGCAATTATCTGTCTAGATTGACAAATGTTCTTCACAATCGTTCCATAACAATTAAGTAGGTGGTATGAATACAGTGACATATATTATTATTTCTATAATTTTAATTAAATCTTTAAAATAGTAGAAAACTCCAAATTTATAAAAAAAAAACATTTTTCAAAGATGAATTAGTCTATTACAGTCATAATTATAGAAATAATTTGTGGTGCATAAATAAATTATTTCATTGACTCAATATTTTTTCGTCCTGAACAAATTGTTACACGTTCCAACAAAGAAGGTACATTCACACAAAAAATACCAAATTAATTGTACTCAAACGCCTAAAGAACATGTTGATCGTCTAATTCGCCACACCCCCCAGCCACCCCTCGAACAAAACCATACAACCAATAAATTCAAGCAATATTTCACACTATACAATATACAACATGTATAATGTATAATGTTTACACAAGACATGGCAATAAAATATATCAGGCGAACAATGCTAAAACATACATACATTGAAGTTATGTTAGGTCTTGTTAACGTGCGGAATAACGCGCCGTGCCGTGCTCATATAACCGAATTGTCAAAATAATAAGGAGGTGAGCGTTGTTCAGAGTGCGAGCGATTAGCGATTTGGTCATGTTATGAATCATATTCATTTAGATTTTGCTGAGCAATTATGTACCTACATCGTATTTTATGTGACTGAATATGTAATGTTTTTTTTTTGTCGTAGCACGCTACGACAAAAAACACACTACTCTTATTGCATACCCTTATATGATGGTTTAAGTCATTTAAGTATTTATATTAATAAAACTTAAACAACCTCTAGGTACGCATGGTTTCTTTATTAATTCCATATCAAGTATAATCTAAATTAGTACTTAATATTTAATAGATTTTAATTACATTATACTTTTAGCATTAGGTACCTACATAAAAATATAGATGCAATTTTATCGACATACCAAAAGGTTATATTATCTTTACATCCAGAATATAAAAACACATAATAATTGAGTATGACATTCATTCTTAAATTTCTTCAGTCACGCACTTTTAGTCCATGTTTATATTTATGCATTTCAAGCATCAATTTTACTCGCTTCTCGCTCTCTGTAACGCCTAGGGCTACCGTAGACTCAAACATTAATTTCCCACACTTAGTGTATGAGTAATTACAATAGGTAACGTACAAAGAAAGCCAAAACGATAAATTCGCGACACTTTGTGGACGTGTCAACAAAACTAATAACATGGATTATGTTGTGCTTTTGAAATGTTAAAATTTCAACACAAAAGAGATTTATAAGTAGGTACACCTCTATCGTCGGCTCCTGTTTGGTGTATTTACATTGTGCAAAGTCAGTAATGTCAAGCGAAACACAATAGTCACCTCGAAAAGAGTAACATTACATAAATCTCTATTTTTAGTTATGATTTGTGTACTTGAATACCTGGTTAGATAATCTTATCTATATGCACACCTAAATACGCAGGTATTGCAGTAGATATCTACCGAGTTATTCATAACCACATATCTCTAAGAACATGTCGTATTAAAATATGAAACTGCGTAGATATTCAACTGTATGAACTATGTACTTACGTAGGTAGGTACGTTATACATGCCAGCGCTGCTCATATTTACGCAAATAAAAGTAAAACTGGTGTAACGTAGACAAACAAAGATAGTTTACAACATAGAGGAGCTTTATGTAGCAACAAAACGAAAGTAACATTATCTTGGTGCAGTAGCGAAGCACAAACAAGCCGAGTCTCGCGTTGAATGACAGAAACAAACATAGGAACAAGTGTGCGCTTGCGCCGAGCCCGTCTATAAATATTTACGTTAGGAAACTCTTCAGGCCAATGGTCGGCCATATATCGAGTACGTAAATAAAAGTACGCTTTCTTATCTCGGCACATGTGTGCGAGAGTTGCGCAAACGCTGGATTGGGGCTATGTATAAATAATGTTCGTAGGTTAGACTCACACGAAGTTGTTATTTTTTTTACACCTCGTTGAACATAGCAACAATGGTTATAGAAAAATGAACAACTGGTCTCATTAATGTAAGGTCACAAAGACATTAATTAACAATTTACCGCGTTATAGGTAAACTTAACACTACAATCGTGCAATTACCTACAATAAATCTTAGTATTTCTTAACTACAACTTGGTCCTAGAACAATATTGTTTACGAAAGATATGACATTGACTATACGTAGAAGCATAATCGAGAGCTTGGTAATGAGTTCCTTTTTAATCAATCTACGTATTTTTTATAGTGGAAGATAATCATGTAGGTAGGTTGTGTAAGTAATCGTGTCTAATTAAGTGATCCCATTCCGAAATATATTCTTCCTACAACCTTTATCGTTGTAGTAGTGTCGTAGACTATTTATTATAAAGAATTAAATAAATTAAATTTCAGAATTGGAACGAGGTAGATATACTCGAAATATCAACAACAGAACAAGCCCGCAAAATATCGGCGCAGCTAACGGTCCAGCGAGTTCGCGTTCCCATCGCCGGGACATTAAATAGATTGTAAAGAAGGCTTTAATACTCGTCCCAATTGAAAAACTCGTCTGCTTTCGACTTTCTCTGAACACAGGCTGTAAATTGGCTGGCAGCCTGGAACTGTATGTTACCGTTCAGCGCAAATTAAACTCATTTAAGTTGAGCTTGTTAAACTTCACTCATTTAAAATTGGACGTTAATATTCGCGATTTTTTCGATTTATCTACACGCATAAATAACTGAGACAGATATTGTTGAAGGTAATATAATTGGAAAGATTACCGGTTCGTTTTACCTTAATTACACGAGGAATTAACGCATAAAAATCATGCAAAGGTCTTAAGCTTTAGACGCAACGATCTACTTAATATAATGACAGTGACTGTTCGAGTAAGAATTTAATGAAATAGATAATGATAATATAAAATAAATATTATCATAAAACTTGTATGGACTAGATAATTGAATGCAAATGTAAAAGTTTCCAAGAAGTTATCTAGAGAACGGTACTTCATTATAGCCATTATACATACCGCATTATGGACACGTTTCAGTATCATATAACTGATTATATATGTATGTATAATGTATATTCTTAATAACAATACCTAACCATAATAACAATCAAGAAGTTTATAAGGTAGGTGCTATTCAAGGCTATGTTTCTATGTACTTTAGATATCAAAAAATAACGTAAATCCAACATTTTACAATAACAATAAAACTGGTAACCAAGAAAATATGCACTGCTACCATTGATAAAATGATTGCTACGTCAAAATGTGTAAAAATATCGATGCATTTTTAATAATTAATTTTACAATCGATATGACGCATTTCGACAGAAGAAATAGGTACATAATAAATGCAAATATATTATTATATTATATTAAACTAGCAAATTTTCTTGCGACTGTTCTTGCTTTTAGTTAAGCAGGCAAGTATAATCCCCAGGGTATATACATGAAGTTTAGAACGAAAGTTTCCTACATAAGGCACTGTCTTTGTTCATGACTCTTGGTTGTTTAGACATTTTACAAACAAGCATACTGTGAAATCGTGTTGGTATGAGTCAGGGTGTACCTAAGTCCAAAACGAAGGAACAGGTCAGATGAGACTTAAACTAAGCCTAAGCTATAGCCCAAGTAACATCAACTATACAGTCGGATAATCCGCAAATATACACACCAATTTACATAATTATACAAAATTTAAAATATAATATTCACCTTGTCGTAAACTCGCTAGCGACGTTTGCGTAAAAGGACACGGTAACCTGTGAACAAAATATAAAATGATGTATACAATATTATAAATTATACACATTCATTGTATACAGCTGCATAATTACACACTAAGCGGGGTCTCAAGTGTAACCAATCAGTAAATTGTAAAACGTTTATTGGATAACATTATGCGGCGTGTGTTAATTAATTCGTTAATTACTTTGAGACCTACGCGCTAGCCACAACCAAAACCATTATTAATGACATGTGTAGACATTTATGAGATTGTATACTTTTATTGTAGTTATTAAGCGTAACTGTTCTATGTCGTGAACAAAGGCGGTAACTGAAAAAAGTCATTGGAATAAGTTTTTCGTTTCCAAAAAAACTGTTAAAACTTTATAACTGCGTGAATAGAAGACATTTAGTCAGGTGGAGCGATTATTTGAAAATGATGGAGTCATATTTTATCGAATATTGTACGAGAGATGACGTTAATTCGTTTGTCACTGGTTTTACCTACACAATCAAGCGAAGGTTTGCAAAGGAGAATAAAAGAAGGAGGATATAGAAATGTGGAGTCGTTCTTCACGGTCGCTACACACTGACGGCTAAGGAAATTTATACGCGACTTAAGGGCCAATTACGTCGAAAGTTTGTATCGGGAGGTTTCATTACGACGTGTCTAACGAACACGCGCGTGGAACTGCGCATTAAATCATCGTCGCGCAATGCACGCCCGCCGCCGACATTACTCAGTTTATTTTTAAGGCAAGCTCACTCCACCCACAGACATTTCATTGACAAGTTCTACGGTTACAATTTTATTTCCTAGCTCCATTCGAAGCCAGTAGGAATATAAATAAATCCTTTCTAAGTCATTCGATACGGCGGTAAGTCACGAAGTTTACATAAAATAGGTGATTTGCGCCGAATGCCACGGTATTTTTTTCTGATTTTCGTTGGGGGTGCTACCCTATATTTATGAGCGAAAAAAATCATGTTTACAAGCCTTTTTTTAGGTAACGATTGCGTCGTATACGTGTGGTCGTAAAATGTTTTGTGTTACCTAACAATTAGGAGGATGCGGTGAGGATTGATATGAAGCAGTTTTCTTTTTAAACGCGGTTCAAAATATACAACATAATTTTCGTGAAAAAATTTGGCATATAACTGACGCAACAAGTGAAAACTGTAAGTTTCGGCATGTGTACTTATAGATCATTTAATAGATGTAATTAACTCTTGCAGAGCTGTTTGAGTGAATGTCACTCGTATTTTACACATAAAATAACTAGCAGAGATTAGCAGTTAAGTCCAATACTAATTGGAAAACTTGAGACCAATCTGTGTCGAAACTTGGTCCGTTCATCTAAGTTTATACTCATTTCGTCCCGTACTAAACTTCGGTACGCGTAATCCGGCCAAGGGTTTAGTTAACCGAGACTTTTTTTACTTTTTTCATCAAGTACGAGTAAATAGAGCAGCAGAACTATGGCGGAGGGCACTCGACTTGACATTTACGACTCAATCCCAAAACATAGGCCGCCGGCTGGCCAAACGGGGTGTAATTTCCCCAGTTTAGTTAACGTTCCCATTCCCCCCGCGTTACCGTGTAATGAAGCAGCTCGAATGATACCCGGATGTGAGTTTAGAGGTCTCTTTACGCTGGTGGGTAGAGGATTTCAATGGCCGGAGTGTCAGGACGAGTTTGGCCGCGCATTACAAGCTGTCAGTTCACGTTATCTGTGCCACAAGTATATGTTATCGGAATGTCTCTCCCACGGTTGGCTGGTCAGACCGACGCTACAGAACTGTTTATGCTGTGGCGTTTTATCATTAAACTGTCGTCAGCTGTGATCTCAATAAGACCGACAAAATACTTCAGATGACGGATATGTTGAAAGAGATTTATTTATGTCTTTATAATCGAAAAATAATGTCACACAGTTAGACAAATTGCAAACTATTATAATTTTATTGCATATCGTAAAGTATTAATTTAAATGAAGATTTATATGTTTTTTTAATAGGCATTGCTTCTGTGTCACAGTTTAGGTAAGTAGAGACAGTTATGATTTGTGTCTATGACGCCATATTTACAATAACAGAATCGCGAGGGTGTAGAAGGAGGTCCGAGCGGTTAATGGTGCGAAAACTGACTGGATCATATCCCTGAGTTTACGACTCGAGAGTAAACGGCCGATTCATTTGCAATTCTAACTGCGACTCTGAATACTCGGATACGAGTCGCCTACGATGCCTCGCCGACGTCAAAACACGGCTGTCTCTCCCTCTGATTTGGTATTATGAATATTATTAAACATTAAAATAACGGGTTCCTAGATATCTACTCCTTATTAGAATACTGGATTACTGCGGGTTTCCATTTTGAGAAATAGAACTTAGCGGATATAAAATATAATATAGGTAAGTACCTATATTATATTTTATATCCGCTAAGTTTAATTTACTACTTGAGTAAGTACTCGAGTAGTAAATTAAATTCTTCTAAAACACTAAGTTTAAGTTATTTCTAACGCCTAAATATAATAAACTTTATAATTACGTGATACAATGCCAACCAAATAGTTATTTATCTAGCGTATACACGTCATCGTTCGTGGAACAATACAATTTTCCACACCGGATCCCGAATCATTAGGGCATCCACACACATAGCCGTACGCATGTACTTGTCGAAAAGCCGGTGGTCCATCTCACTTAGTATTCTAAACACGCTCACAGGCCGATGTTATCGTCAAGGACATATATTGTGATTCGTAATCGTAACCCGGCCCGGAATAGATCGCCCGCCCGATATCGTCCGATCGATGAATTAGAATGTCTATGAGCTCTCTATGTTGCGTTTGCGTGAAACCATTTTCATGCGTCGAACGAACAAATTCTGTTCGTAACTTTATTGTTTGCAATACCTATGTAAATTTATCATCTGGCGTACTTATTCGGCCCCCTGATAAATGCTCATTCGGTTGGCTCACTGGTTTACGAACAAAAAGAAATGATGAAGAATGATTAGACTGCCGAACGATATGTATTTGATTGTGCGTAGGATGTAAATGCGGGCCTTTATTGGAAGCAGACACGGTTACTTAGCTGTGATTGGCTATTATGAAGAAAACTACTGGCAACGCTAACCGACATAGATCAGAATACTTCTTCCTTAAAGTTATATTTTACAAGCTTTGGTGCATTAAAAAGGCGTTCACGAGTGACGATACGTAAGTCGCGCGCACCCTGGACAGCCATCAATCTTGCTGACTGGTTAATCTTTTCGCCATGTCTGAGCTATTCTCGTTTAGCTCGTGACGACACGATTGAAGAAGAATTTGTATCTTTTTGTTTTAATCTTATCAAAGAAAACTGCCTTAAGTTAAAAATATACGCGTACCTTGAAAGACACCTCCGCTTTTAGGAATCTGTGTAGGATTAAATGCAAAAACTAAATTAGAGATCTCAACTCGTTACTTTGGTTTTGGAATTTATTCATTGCTCCAATCCTGTTATGTGCATAGTTTCTAACTCTATTGTGCAGTTTTAGGTTATAATATCGTTTTAGAATGCCCTGTAAAGATATTATAAATGTTTCGAATAAATAAATAAATGTTTATCAAACGAATGCAGGTAATTAATGCTGTTATTATGATCAACTAGCTGCCCGGACAGACTTCGTTCTGTCAAAAGTTATTGGCCTGTAGTGGGAAAAGAAAAGTGTTGTTTTTACTATTTTTCACGCAATTTTCATGTTTTTTTCTCTCCATAAGAACCTTCCTTGTATCTTAAGGAATATATAAAAAAAGTAGCGGAATTGGTCGAGCCGTTCTCAAGTTTTGTGCTTATCAACACATTTGGCGATTCATTTTTATTTATACTTAAACATTCACTTACGGGATAACTTCCGTGATTATAGTTTGATTTGAGTTCCCATAGTAGTTTCATTTTTATTTATATAGAAGATTATCTAGAAGATACGTAGGCTTATTACTACTTAGATGACTGTGTATAAAGCCTAAGTTCTCGCTGAGTAACTGAGTCTATATTAGAATATACAAAACGACTACACATTAATACACATACTGAACTTATCACACAAGCGTTCCTTTCCACTCAACTCGCTTTATATGATCAGATTAAAACGTCTCCACGAATATTACAATCGCAACATTGTAGAAACATTTCGTCGGCTTTTAATATTTGCACGACTATAAATTAAGTCGCTGAATTAATATGACAAGGTGACAGGTCAGACCATACGGCCTGTATTTTAACGAAGCTTCGATGTCAAAATTGAATATTTTAATTATACTTCCATATTTAAGTAGTTATGCAGTCTTGTGACGGTGTCAGTCGTAAAATTAAGTCAGTTGTATTGGTATATGGAAGAATATAGTACACTGGATATGAGACAAATACAATGTAGTGTTTAAGATAATGGTAATAACAAACCTGTACAACGAAGTTGACAAACCAGATTCCTAAATCTTTCTTCACGCTTTAGATAAACTAACCTTAAACTAGAAACTTTTTCCTATTTTTGCTTTTTCTTTGTAAAAACGTTGTCCCACACTAGGATTTCTCCTATATAGTGGGTGCGTTTACAGACACACACGCCCAGATCAGAAAAACTATTTGTAGGCCATAAAAATATTTGATTCGTGCGGGAATCGAACCCACGACCCATAGCGCAGAAGCCAATCGCTCAGCCACTACACCAAATGTGTCGAAACTAAGATTGAACATAACCCTGAGTTATAGATTTTTGCAATTATTATAAAGCATACTATCCTACTCTTGGGCAAAGGCTTTAAGCCTATTTATAATCCCTACTTCTCACCATCACTCCCTTAATCGAAAACAAAGAAGTTCTTATTAAAGTTTTATTCTATTTGATGATGTGAGACTACTAAATATAATTATAGATGTCATGAAACACTCGTAAATAACAACTTAATCCTCAATCAATCCTACTTATAAAGATGACATCTCATTCTTTACATACTTACATATTTTTCATATATATAAAAGTGCAATAAAAATGTTAATGAGTCGGACGCGGGTGGGGCACATTACAGCGAAGGCACGTTGCACATAATGCAGTTGACCCGAGAGCTACCTGCATGCTTATTACTTGCCATTTTCGTCGTGAGAACAGTTTTTACATATTTTTTTTATATTTGGCGATATTTTTGGTGTGGTACGCGTTTTGCGACTGTAAAAAGATCCTACAGTTAAGTGTAATGATGCCTTAATAATACGCGTGGCAGAAAATAATGTCGAGAGATAATCATGCTAATATTTAGTTCTTAGCCATTGTAAAATACTAATTAGTATTATAAAAGTCTCTTTAAAATAAAAAAGACTGATAACAATTGAATATTATTCGGGGTGAATAACTAAAGTTTATCTTAATTATAACAATAAAAAACCAAATTAATTTTAATCAACTGACGAAATTAATATCTGAAATATTTTTTCGCAAGCTTTTAACTCAAGGCTGTAACTATTAACCGTATAAAAACCTTTCACATAAAAATGGAAGTATTTTAATAAAATGCTACATTAAAACAATTCCTAGAACATAATTTAAAATATTAATGCCGCCACACACCGAAAATGAAGCCCTATTTTCATAAAAACAGCCTAGCAGTCAGTAATGAAAACTCAGTGTTAATTGCAGTAGGTAAGCTGATGGAGATGTGCAAATGAAAGTAAGCTTTATGGTGTATATAATAAAGTTCAAATTCAAACCTTAGTATCATGTTCTGTGTGGCGTCGCCGCCTCACCTGTTAGTAAGGTCGACCGCGTGGATGGCCGCGCCCGAACCTTACCCGCAACACGCCTGCAACAAACGGACAAACCCCTTAAGATACCTATAGGAACATATTATGTAGAAAATACACAAATATGGCTCTACAAAGTAAAAACTAAATTACGAAGAAATCTTACTTGAATGTTGATCCGCCGAAAATTTTGTTCAAAATACAGTCATCTGAAACATCTCTGGGCTTAATATCTCAGATAACTGTACTTTGAACAAGATTCACAACGGGGTTCTATTTTGAATGATTTGCTGAGATTATCAAAAAGAAACTTCTGTTGATTATCATACAAACTGTAGCTAGTTATTTGATTCTTCATAATATGGGCAAAACTAATTGGAAAGTCATGAACGTTTATCATAACAACATAAGCACGCCGCCAGTCTGTTATTGCCCTTTTATCGTGATATTATAAAATACTTTATATGAAACGAACCGTAAGATACTCCCTAGGTGGGACGCATATCAGATATAATAATAAAAATATAGGCTCAAAAACAATTCAGTGCCATTCACACCCACACTTTAAATGCAACAATCTTGCACATATTACCACAATATTTTTAGTTAAAAACATTTATAGAATTTTTACTACGCAGTAAAACTGGAAAAGGCACATATTCTCCTGTATCTTTAACAAGTCGCCTTGGTATATGTAACTCGTTAAGTGGCTTTATTTAGTGGAACGAACTTCATAATACTGATACAATCGTGACAAACATTCCCTTTGTTCGGTTACTTTGTAAAAGTTCAGGAAAAAAGGAAATTTTGAATATAAAGATTTGATATACCGTGGGGAATTGAAGTGATTTATAGAGAGATAAAGTAAATACAGGGTTCAATGACTGATCAAAATTATTATGGTGACCCAGTCATCCAGTTATTCCATCATCATGATTAAGTCCATATGTATGTACTCTATTATATGTGGAATAAATGAATATCTATAGTATACAGTATGACTAAATAACAAAAAAAAATGAATTATCATCTTTGACTTGAAGCACCCTCATCATCTATGGAGCGCCCTCCATAGCGCAGATAATTTTCTAGTACAAAATCCTTTCTGTTTTCGCAGTTTTATTAACCCTGGGTTACCGTACAGATTTTGGCTAGGCATTGAAATTAAATCCTGTGTACGTACCTACCTGCAAAACGGCAAAGCTACATTAAGTCAGTAAACTCAAAAACAAGGCAAAATTTTCGTACATCCACGTTTTGATGACAGTATTAGGCCGCAATTTGTTAAGGGGCGCGCCTTTTGCCATTTATCGGGCACAGAAAAATCCAATTACCTACCTACCTTTCCGTAACTTGGGGTTTGAATCTTGATTTGATGTCAAACCAATGAAGATACGCTTCTTAAATGGGTATGTGATGGAATGATTTTAGAACTCATATATTTATGCTACATACCTACTAACTAGCTAAGCATTAGGCTAATGTTTCCTAACTGTCATGGATAATCTTGCGTTACGGTTGATAAATATTTTGCCGTATTCTTTGAACTAAGCCGACAACCCGACAAGAAAGTGCAATAACGGTATTCCTTAATATAATCGATTCCGATTGGTGTGGAAACCTATTCGATACAGATATTCATAGCACGCTCAGATTCTATTTAGGTAAATTAATGCTATAAATTAAAACGAAAAGTCGGCCGGCGACAGTCGCGGTTAATAGTGATGACAACACATTGCTTTTAGACACTGGCTGGACAGATTTTATTCATGTTTTTATTTAAAAGAGTATTTTTAAATTAATTTTATTTTTGAAGATATTATCGGTTAAAATTCTAAAAGCTTGTTCATTGAATTTTATACGATAATTTATTAATCAATTATATTCCTGAGGACATTTTTTTATCAGCAGAAATTGCTAAAAACTCATTCATTGTTTTTTTTTTAATAATAAAAACAGGTTCCATATAAGAAGACATATGATACGCCTATAGAACTAGAATAATTTAACACAATAATTTAAAGTGATTTTCGGATTCCTGAAGGCCATTTAAAATTATGTAGACTATTTATATGATAATTTTTGGTTAGGTACCTACATTAAAAAATTTGAATGTGTTCAGACAGCTCTATTAGATATTCCGGTTATTGAGTTCTGTTATGGTCTAAAATAAATACTTGAATACTAACCTATTCAAATTATTTCTCCATCTGTGGGTATTATACGAATATATATCGTCACCGGAAAGCCAATACTAATTAAGCGCCATTTTTGGCCAAAATGAGTTATATATATCGTTGGAAAAGATTTAAATAATCCAATCCAACGATATATATAACTCATTTTGGCCAAAAATTATGTTTATAGGAACTGTATCTAAGGTATAAATAAATAAAGCGGGCTGGTGTTCTATCAAATCAGTGAACTTTATATTCCCTAATCAACAATGGAAATAATTAAGCTGTACTAAAATGATTACAAATTTCCCAATTAAATGAACAGCGGGTCTACATTAAAATGAAAAATAGACTTAATAACGACAGATGGTATGTAAATGTTAATATATTTAGTATTAAAAAGAATTAATGAAACTGGTTTGACATATTTATTTACTAAGATGAGAGTATCGAGTAGATCGATAAGATTAAAATCTTTTTTTTACGATATTCACAAGAATATCTGCCATATTGCATACGAGGGTATTGACTCGAAAAATATCGACAAAAGACTCCTTACAGCTTGCAAAAACATTAAAAAGATCTACGATACTCAACGCAGACAGGTTTCCTTAGGAGAAAACTTCTTTTTCTAATTCATTGCGCTACTAACGCTTGCCAAGGAGGGGTCCATTAGCCGCCAAGAAAATGGAAGTGCGTCTACCCCTCAAAGCTCTAGAAATCTCAGTAATAAATGCCCGCAAGCGTTGAATTTATTTTTATCGTTTGTACCACTTAAGGTACCTATAAGATTGAAAACAGCTCGCGATATTTCCCGGTAATAGGTATAATTCGCTCGTTTTTTTTTTTCTACGGAAGCAATAAAATATTTACGGGGTCCGGATGAATTCATGAGTGGATCCCGTCCCCGTTCTTCCACTTGGACAAATTAATTCATTTTCATGAACAAACATTATTAATATTCAACATTATTCATCGCGAAGATATTTTTCTGGGAACGCTTGGAATAAATGAGTTCCAGAAATTGGGTCAAAGTTTTAGAAAATAATTCTATATTTCAATAATGACAGGTATCAATTTAAAGGTTGTGAGCTTTTATGTATTAAAATTAAATCAACAAATTATATTAAACTAGTTGTTGCCCGCGCTTTCACTCGCAACCTAAGGCAACTACTTGATATACCCGGATAAAAAGTATCCTACGTCCTAATTCAGATCATGGACTACCTGTATGCCAAAATTCATCCAAATTTGTTCAGTCGTTAAGGCGTGATTGATAAAAAAACACAAATTCACAAACTCACAAACATCCAAACTTTCACATTTATATTAAGGATAGGATACACTAAAATAAAATTCGGATGTATCGTTTCTATACATGTTCCCTGTTTACATATTCAAATACCTCACATTCTTTACGTACACTACAATTTCAAGTAAGTAGCTCAAACCGCAAAACAAAATACTAAAAACAAATGCCATGCAAAAAAGTCGAGTGCATTGCACCGATTTCTAAGAAGTGCAGTATCAGGGATCTTTCTGTCGGCGCGCAGTCGTTACGTCGCGCGTCGCGGATGCAACGATGCACTTACAGATACCACTAGCATGTACTTGTGTACTTTAGTACATAATGTACATACGTAATGAGACGGACTTGCAAGATTAAGTGCAGTTGCCGTTGTGAGAATTGTAGAATTATTTTGTTGTCGGCATTTTTATTAAGTACCTATCACTTTTAAAGCAATTGCTATTGCATTGCTATGAAGACATCTTTTGACATGTTGTTATTATAATACCTTCTATCTTATACCGTTATTTATAATGCAACAATAACAACTCTTGTATGAATTATTATTTACTTACTAGCGGCCCGTCCCGGCTTCGCACGGGTGGACATTTTTCCAGTTTTTGCAATATTTTTCAGTTATCTCCGCTCCTATTGGTCCTTATTCTATGTATGGTGTGTAGTATATATTTTGCAGCAGTACACCATGGACTACCCCCTCTATCTTATTCATTGACTTCCTGTTCATCCAAAGGTTGTCTGGTAGATATCGCTATCAGCGATAAGACCGCCATTGTACCCTTTAATGTTTGTTATTGTATAAGAGCTGTGTTACAATTTTGGTGTACAATAAAATATATTCTATTCTATTCTATTCTATTCTGTAGCGTGATGTTATATAGCCTATAACCTTTCTCGATAAATGGACTATCCAACACAAAAATATTTTTTCAATTCCAACCAGTAGTTCCTGAGATTAGCGCGTTCAAACAAACAAACAAACTCTTCAGCTTTATAATATTAGTATAGATTGAAATTGATAGCCTAGCGGTTGAACGCTTGCCTTCCATGCAGGAGGGTCTAAGTTCGATCCCGGCCCGTACCTCTGACTTTTCGTATTCATGTACGGATCAGAATTTGATTATCACTTGCGTTAACGGTGAAGGAAAAACATCGTGAGGAAATCTGCACACCAGAGAGGGCTCCATAAAGTTCTTGGTGGTGTGTAGTCTACCAACCCGCACCAGGCCAACGTAGTGGACGAAGCCCTAAACCCTTCTCATTCTGAGAAGAGGCCAGTGCCCAGCCGTGGGACAGTAATGGGCTAGTTATGTTATGTTTTCATTGAAATATGTATTATACAATAGCTTATTCTTAGCTAACGAAAACCTATTCAGGTTACATTATTCCACACTTAAATATCACTTTCTGAGCGATTTATCTGCCCAAATAGTAACAATTCTCGCCCTACGCAGTTACGGCGTAGCAAGTAGACGTAGGTAACTTTAGTCAACAATAACTTATACGTTTAAGTCATTTCGATTTCATGTCGAAGTCTAATTATGTAAAAAAACTGAGGAAAACTTATTTAGATGGAGTGAGTTTTGTCACGCCAGACTGTGTCACGCCATTATTACCTGTTTATTATTTCTTAGCTTTGAATAAAACTACACTAATTATTTCTATGACGAAGCAAGAAAAGAATAATTATAATATATAGTGCTTTAGGGTAATTTCGACGACACGTTTGGTGCAGTGGCTAAGCGATTGGCTTCTGCGCTACGGGTCGTGGGTTCGATTCCCGCACGGAACAAATATTTGTATGGCCTACAGATAGTTGTTCCGGGTCTGGGTGTTTGTGCATGTGAAGATTTGTGTCTGTAAACGCACCCACGATACAGGAGAAACCCTAGTGTGGGGTAACGTTTTAAAAAAATAAAAATTACGAACATGGAAATATTCTGAAAATTACGAATTTGTACTAAACCAGGCAATCTTTTTTGCCCTGGCAACATTACATTACACATTCTAGCATTATTACGTAGCCAGAGCAAAAAAGATTGCCTGGTTTAGTACAAATTCGTAATTTTCGGAATATTCCCGTGCTCATAATTACCCTAAAGCACTATAATTATATAAATTATGAATTAAATTAGACAAATATAATTTATGATCATACTTAAAACTTGTTTAAGCTATAAAATAACGATTGTTTTACAAATTACTGCTTAAATCCTAATAATGACCAATTATATAATTTAACATAAATGAATATGTTGCGGATGTGTGACCTACCTCCCTGTGCAAGCGCATGCGACTGCATCGTTTATGGTCTTATCATAATTTAGAGGGGGCGGGCTGATGAATGCAAGTCTTTGTTTCACAAGCTTTATGTCTTTCTTTATGGCGAGGTCGCTACGCAACATGACATAAGGTACCGAGGTACCTATAGTACCGTCTTAGTACCGCGCTATGGTCAAAGGGTCATTAGGAACGTAATAACAGTTAGGAAGATATACGTACGTGTTATTTTGCACGATGTTGTACGTACTTTGGTCACGTTTTTCGGAAATTTTGTTAAGGTATATGTTTGTAGGTACCTATACGCCATGCCATAAGTACATGATTTTTCCTGCTAATCGTGTTATAAGTAACTTTTGATATACAAGAAGAGGAATACTATGTGGATTATGTGTTATTTCCAATTTATATAATATTATAAAAATACTGATTCGGGTCTAATCGCGTAGAAAATTTATAAGGCAGAAAAATACCTTATTTATCCCGACGTTTCGACCGAATTTCACCGGCCGTGGTCACGGGTAGACTGAAGTGGCGGAGCAATTGTAATCTTCGTGAAGCAAGGGTATTTTCATCTACCCTCACTTGCACTTGATTTTTAAAAATATTATCGTCGGTACTTCGACACACCACACTAAGGACTAATATAATATATAAATAATATTTATTTATCCTCATAATGTTGAGCCGGGAATCAAACTAGAAAAGCGTGTGTTTTTTCACTTACATTTTTAAACGCAACTACAAAAAATATTGAACCATCGAACGTTGTAAAGTTTTTACGGTGAAGATGTAGTATAGAGATCAACATCTCAAAGCAAGTACGTGCGAATAATTTTGAGCACAGATCCAAGGGCACACGTCTTCTATATCCAACCACACCTACATTTGCCCAGCTCTAAAGAAATAACATAAAAATCATACAAACATAATACGTAGCTATACATAAAAATGTACGAATTCAATTACTTATAGCAATAACAGAGATAAAGCAGCGAACACACGAGGGTGGTACAGCAATGATTCAATATAATCCGACCCGGACATATGTCGAAGACTTATGCGGACTTTTATTAAACCGACTTATTTGGGAAAACAATATGGTGGACTGTGTACCATTGTATTCGATTGAGACATTGTGAGTAAACGGCTTTATTAAGCTTCGTTAAAGGTAACATTAAATTACTTTTAAGTATAAACTGTTTTCGTTCTCTTTTAGAGGAGACATTTTGCAAGGTTTGGTTTTATTTTCGATTCGGGCTTATACTTGGTGGTTTTTATTTGGCTTCGCTGTAGGTAGCAGAATCCATACTGAATAATAACAAACAGTCGCACATATCACAGTGAACATTAGAAGCACGTGTGTCAAGAAAATTCATATCAACAAAACAGAGTAACTTTATTCCATTTAATTAGTAGACATAAACCATTTTGTATTTTCATTTACACCCTGTTTCATAATGTCGGTGTTCGTTACATCTGGCCTGAAAATTATTTCAGCCGAGCTCCTAATTTCGGTACATTTGCGATGAGCTTAACAAGAACGAGCCAGCGGCGCGCTTTTCATCTTTGAAGCGCAACATTTACATTTTCGTCTCATTTATTTGCTATTTCGGGCCAAGCCCTGCCCCCTCCCTCGTCCCTCCGTACACCCCTCCCACGCCCTCACTCCAATGAATAAGTCTCAGCGTGCGTCAGACGAGAGTAAAACGAAATTGGGAAGGAACGCTCTATAAAGTCTAATTAAGTTTGAAGTGAATGCACAAATGTAAGGAAATATAAAAATGTCCGTAAGAAACGAGAATTTATTTAGCGGCGGTTTGTATAAATTTTATTTAGTACTTATGTGAATATTTTTCTTTATTTTCTTCGTCTTGTTATCACTTACTTTTAATCGCTAAGTGCTTTGAATTACGAGCGCATTCGTCCTAACCGTCGACACCATTGACCTTATACATAAACTAATTAATCAAACCACATTGTATAGGATATTATACATGTAATAAAACTTAAATGTATCCTTTTAAATAACTATAAATCTTTCGTAAAGTAAACATAAATCAAATTCAACAAAAACAATAGTTTGGAGGCAAACGGAGGAAGCGAGATGGGGCATGATCAGAATGTAATCGCCTAATTCCGGCTTTTATTAAGATATTTTTACGAAGAAAAGCCGTCGTTTTGTTATTCTACAGTCGTTTCGTATAAAAATAACGCGTCCCTTAGCGCGAACCTTTTGTCTCGGGGCGGCGCTCGCTACCATAATAGATATTATTTCGTTGCCACCCTCTCTTAGTTGACATTCGTGGCTTGCAGTTGGCAGGATGCAACCGTAACGCGTGATTGAATTATCAATTTAGCTAAAACAGAAATTAAAACGGTAGGTGAACATACTTAGTTAATAAGTAAATAAAACTTTTAACTTTGATACTCAGTTATTTGAATTTAGTATAGTAGGTACCTTATGTGAGTACTGTGAGATAATTAAGTATCTACTGTTTTCCAGCCTAGCCTTTTTCCAACTATGGTCACCTTCCAGTCTTACTAGATGTAGATGAATACCAATATTTTACACGGAGTGCCTGCCATCAAACCTCCGCTACCCAGGTTCTTGACAATGCCAATATCCTAAGGTTAGATTGTCAGACTTTCTGGCTTTGACTACCCATTATGAACGTCATAGATATTCAGAGATAGAATAAATATATAAATATGGAATAATATATATATAGATGTAGAATAATAAATAAAGCTGTTACAATTATATTTATGTTTCTATAATGATATGTTTAATATAATTACAAGGATAGACATAATTGATGTTAATAGATATTATAATTATAAATTCACTAACGTTAAATACCTAGATTAGAATTACAAAAACCAAACTAATTTGTATATCTGTATGGATACAATGTAGCTAACTAATTTTTTACTTACCATCTATTGTAATATACCTACATTGACAAATAAACGATATTTGATTTGATTCGATTAACATGTACTGACTGTAGTTGTGTTACAAAAATATATTCACACCCTTTCCAATGGAAATTAATAAGTATGCCTATAGTTCTATAAGGTAAGTACGAACATGGGAATATTCAGAAAATTACGAATTAATACTAAACCTGGCAATATTTTTTGTTTTGGCAACATTACATTACATTGTATTACATATTCTAGCATTATTACCTACGTTGCCAGAGCAAAAAAGATTGCCTGGTTTAGTAGAAATTCGTAATTTTCGGAATATTCCCATGTTGGTAATTACTCTAAAGCACTATATATAAGAAAGTAAATTATGGGCTATTCAAAACTGTATCGTCAAAAAATAATGGAACTACACTTATTAGAGGTGCGTTTCGGTCAATAAATTCCATCCCAGATGGTACAAATAACTTGAATGGCGGAGGGTTACCTCTATAAGAACACATATAGGCCCAGATTTTTGTGATAGAAAAACGAGGCCCGAACCACCCCCGAATATAAATCGCCTTGTTATATTTTCCGGAACATTGGGATTCATGAAGTTTGTGGGCCCTGACGATATGATTCTTCAGAAATAGGAACTTTTACTGGCGACAAAATCGTAGAGACAATACATAGCTATATATTTTGTTTTATATACCAAATACTGTATTGATAACAAGATAAGATGTATGAATGTGGATGAAGCGAAAGGGGTATGTAAGAGTCGTAGCATGTGGCGTTCTATAGTTTCTGCCTCCCATGGGAAAAAGGCGTGAGTGTATGTATGTATGTATGTAACAAGAGACTTTGCTTGTGAGATGCACCGTACTCGTTATTTCAATTTATTTATTAATTTTTAACCTTAGCTCTCCCAAGATAAATAATGAAATCAGGAGTTACATTGCGGAAATCCATGACATACAAATATACCTACAATAACACTTATTATTGTAAATGCATATTTTTTAGCTCTCTCATTTTAGAAATCTTGATAGGAACTTTTCAATAGGCGAGAACATAAACAGCTTTTCAATACATAAATATGTACTTTAGATTCAACAAAAGGTTATAATTAAAATTTTATTAAAATCTACGGCCCTTTCGACTAGACTAGATTTTCTATTTTATCATTGGTATTTCTTCCTATTACTGACCTTCGTATTCTGTAATTCCCGATTCCTATAAACAAAAACAAATTATTTTGCTTACCAATGGTAGCATTTTTTATTGTCAAACTTGTCGTATAATACACTCGTAAGCTAATTTTACCTGTTATATATACCTAGTTCCGTATGGAAGAGTCTACTATGCAAAGCAATGAGGTATTTGCTTCATTATTGGTAAAGATACAAAAGTCTCAATTTTAACCAATAACACTCCGTAAGTTATAGGAATCGGCCATAAATGTTCTGATATGTTTTTTACTCTCTCCAACCTAATCTACCTACAATTTGTATTTTCATAACCAGAATCACTACGCAGGTAATAATAACCTCTCCCATCTATTTTGGGTGACGAGTATAACGCGCGAGTTATCTTGATCTCCACACGGCATGCCTACAGTACCTACATAATATGGATTACAAATGGTTTACGTTTGGTAAGCTGAGCACGTTAACACAACGTGTGACCAATCTGATCTTATACTTGATACATACTTACACTACCTGTAAAATGGATTCCCGGTTACTATATCCAAAAATGAATCGCTGTACTTACCTACCAATGCTGTTTGGTAGCGTTTCTATAAAAATATCTTGCTTAAGGGGGTTGATTTTTGCGCGACGGGGTCGCGGCAGACCGCGGAGAAGATGGCGGGACGAGTTGGATGCCTTTCATGATAAATGGCATGAAGCTGCAGAGAATGGTGACAGATGGAAAGAATGGAGGGAGGCCTTTGCCCAGCAGTGGGACAGTACAGGCTAATTATAATAATAATATAATAAGGGATTTCTAGCTACGAACGCTACTTATGGATGAGAGCGTCTTCTATGCTACGCGTTGCCGACAAAGGCTTCATTTTTAGTAAAATATAAAAAGCGAATTAGAGATACAAATATTAACACGGTACGTTTTTCAAAATCCGTGTTTTGGATGACTGGAGGTTAACCAAGGTTAACAAACAAGAATATTATCAAGCCTGATTTTGATTGGAACTATCATATTTTGTTTTATACCTATAAGAAAGAATAGTAATACATTAGTATTTTAATACTAAAAGCTTACCTCCTAATTGCTTTCAAAGATGTTCATAGAGATAAAATTAATCCTAAATAAAAATTAAGTCGGCAAAATGTCTTAGATTAGTTAAGAATATCTTATAACTATTTGATTTTGCTGACCATAAATATTATCTATGATCTACACATGTAGATACTTACTTAGATAATGTATACAGATAAGTTATAGAAGGCGTAGAATTCATCGACTTACACAAGCTTGGATTACGTAATCGCTAAGTTTTGTAGATAGCGTATCAAAATTTAAAATATAAACGGCCTCCAAACGCTGCTTAATGAATATCAAAAACTTAAAAAGAGCATACGGCTTAAGAGCTGGTAGAAACGAATTTATCTAGTAGTTTCAGGTCAGCTCAAACCAACAGAGAATCAAGCAAACCCTGCAAGACAATCCCGCGTTTTAATATGCCTAAAATATTTTAGAAACCTTCAAATAATATTTTAGATCCAAATTATTAGATACCCCCCCCCCCCCCATATTTGCTGACTAAACGCTCTCCAAGTTTGCTTTTACAGAATTATATAAATTTTCGCATAAAATTCAAATTGATTCTCATAATTATGCATCTGGACGGCGCTCCCCTGCGCGGGGGCGTTAAAAGGCCATTTTGGAGTTCATCCTCCTCTCTCTGTGTCTACTTTATTGTAATTCAAAGAAATGCAAAATATGCGTTGTATTGTAGTTTATTTTCTAAGCACTCCAGTGAGGGTTCTGAATAAAATTACAATAAGAAGCTCTAATTAGATTTCTTCAGAGTCAGTCAACCATACGTAGGGACGTACCAACTATTTATTTATTTTTGTTTTGATTGCTGTTGTTTATTAGTAAAAGAGGAATATGTAGTAATTATTCTTTCTTCAGTAGGTAGGTACATATAGGTCATACTATTTTTTTTACTCGAAAACGTAATTATTCCTTGTCATGCCCATAAGTAGCGGTAACGGAAATTAACAAGGCTTCGCAATCTCAGTAGAAATCGATATGATAGAATTTAATATAATTATGACTTAACGTCAGAATTCCGAATAAAAATAATATTTTCCATAAATGATTTACGTTTATTTATATTTACAGGTCAATAAGAAACAGTCATCATGGCAATATGATTACTTAACTATGAAATAGGTATAATGATGGCTTCTTAGATGTTTTGGGCCAAATATACCTAATCAATGATGTGATGGTACTTAATTACTTTTATCTTTTTAAATTAATGTAATAAAATATAGGTATAATAAAAAAATCCATTAATTACCTATAATAAACCCCTATACATAGGAGCCATCGATATAAAAATACAAAACTACCAACCAATTATAAATGAAAATATTTTAAAAATAATACTTATATAGTTCCATCAGTACTAATAAGTGCTTCTAAGTAGGGTTATAGCATAGCATAGCGATTATAAGTAGATATACATCATAGTAGGTTTCCGAGACCGGTTTTAGGGCGAGAGCCTACGCGACCAAGTTATAATCATTCGTATGTAAATCAGCCCAGCCTCGACTCAGCGAAGCCTTTATCATCTCGTTAAGTATGATAAGTAAAGTGGATCTCTTTTTTTACTTAAAAAAGCCCTCAACTTAATATTTTTCATAAAATATTTAAAGAACGTCCACAATTAAGTATGCAAATTAAATTAAGTCGCTCGAGTTTTTGTTGTGACTGTATCTAAGTGTGTGCAGTTCGTGACTATATTATTAAACACAGTTGTAGATAGGTATCTAATGACAGGTTATATAAAGGATTATTGTCGTAAATCTTTAAAATAATAACCTCATTATTCACACGTGACCGCCGTGACGTCAGAATACATAAAAAACTGGAAGTAAACAAAAATGACATAAGCAAACCTTAAAAGTGTAACGAACTTTCTAAGTTCCTACATTTGCATTACAAAAAAAAGTAACATTATGATGTAGATCGACAGATAATTTTATTGTTGCTGACAAAGGCTAACTCCTTTCAATAAAGTTTGAGTAAGATAAATTAACAAAAGAAGAACGGGGTAACAAAGCTGAGTTGCGTAACACGGCACAAAGGGTACCCGGTATGAATATGAATGGCTTGTTTGGTGAAATTGGGCCGAAAACAACGACGGAGCACAATTTCTTTTGTCTATTTTTTTTTTCGTGACTGCCGACGATTCCCTGCGATACAGCCGCGATGGTAAAATTCTGTTTTTACGCTAAAAATATTATTTTGTTACTGCGAGCTGAACGTTTTATCAGAGCGGAAGTGTGAGTAGGTACTTTATATTCAGATTTCCTGAGTTACATTTTCTGTTTCCGTTGTATTGCGATTGATATTCTGAGCGGCTATAAGCAAAATCGAACCTATATTTTACATGGAAAACGAATTTCGGATAGCTTGCAGATAAATAATCAAATTTTTCAACAATAATAATAAGATTGTTACTTACTATAAAGTTGGGTAAGCTAATGAAGATTCCTCTTACTTATGTGGTCTATTAATGATAGGTACTTAGTAACCCTGTATAGATATTTTAGTATTTTATTATACAAACTCTACTTACCTAAATAAACAAATATATTAACGAGTAAATACAGCAGATGCACGAAACAAAACTTTCTCCCACTCGCCGCCTATTATGCGGTCAGCATCCCCAGTTTTCCCAACGAGTTTCCTCAATTGTTTCGGTCGGTATTTATTAAATAACCCGAGCAAGGGCGTAACGGACCGGCCTGCGGGCTAAGCCCGGTCGTGCTCTTAATAAAGCCCTAGCTTAATATTGTATGTGAATACAACAACCGCCATGTGTCTGTTTTGTTTTTATTCTGGCCAAAACACCGAATAGGCTCGGCTCACATTTTATTATCTTTTTAATGATACCAACGTTTTCTTTGTTTTTCATTATTTTTTACCAGTTAATATTGTTAATTAAGATAATAATAAAGGGCGGGCAAAACATTGTTGGTTAATGAATGCAATATTTTTTTATTGAAGAATATTGAAAGGTATGTAACAATGATGACATTTACTTCAGGTGACATTTTGTTATCTAACTACTTTGCGCTAATTTAACTAATTCTAAGCTCAAATAAGTATATACTTACGTTTTAATTGGATTAAGTAAGCATAAATTCTTAGCATACTATATTTAAGATTGGTAGATTTAAGTACAACGTTGGTATTGAGCGCGCATTCAATCCCGAACACCGCTGTAGCTGACTACGGTCCGGAAACGTTATCTTGGTTCAACTAAACAACTCACTCCAAACGAACGATACCCCTCGCAACCTCAAACGTCACGAACGACCCTATATTCTATTGTAATTTGAATTTTATTGCCCAAAACAAAGGGTTGTAAATTGAATGCGGGAGTCTAGTAGCAAAGATATTACAGAACATAAGACAAAAGCAATGCTGCCTCAGTAAACCTCTCTCAGACGAGTTAACCAGTTACCGCAGAGCTGAAACTATTCAAATAACTTCTAGGTTGGATACCTATCTATGGTTACATGTATAGAGATGTCAGAAGTATCATGTTTTGGTTCCTACCCGTTGCTACATTTAAGATTTATTTATTCAGCTGAGACATGACACAACTGCAGTAAAAATCTCCAAATTGCTGTCAACAATACAGACTCATTTGTGAGATTAAAAAAACAAAAATCGAGGTTAATGTAGGCTGAATACTCTTCTCGATTTAAAACTGAAAAAAAAACATCTTAATTCATTAAAATTACGAGACAGAAGATTGTCAGTTATGGTCTCTGAGACCGAATGTGCTGAATCGACGAGCGTCGAAGCCGGTCGTAAATCTCTTGAATTCTCTCTGGATGAAAATAAGCGACAGAGTCTTGCCACAGACCAACTCGCGTCGAACAACAGAATGTTCGTTCCAAAATCTATATTTTAATATTCCTCACAATTTGCTCTGTTTACTTCGACAGAAAATGTTTTGGTTGGTAATTTATTTTGCGCTAACTTTGCCAAAGGCCAAAATAATAATATTATTAGTACCAACTGCCAACATACCTACTATTTTCAGACAGCTATGCCCGAGATTTTTATTTCTTTATGTTTCAAAATTCTTTTGGTAGGATGCATTATTTTCTTTCTCAGTTAATAACTGTTAAGATATTTCAGTGGTCTCTATTTCTAACTATTTAAATAATCCCTAAAATAAAATATAGATGAAAATAAAAAAAAATACTTGAGACTGAATCAATTTAAAATACTAAAAAAACAAATACTATAGTTCCATATCCAAATCTCGGAACAGGTTCATACAAAGTACCTATCTCTTAAGGCAGCCATTTTGTCACGCCGACCAATCACAGAGCGTTCTGCGTTAAAATCCAATATGGCGGGCAGGTACCTGCCTATAGCGTACAGCCATTCCGTATTATTGGGACGCAGTGAATGGCTGTCTGAAGCCCAGATAAATTATTATATTCACCTAATAATAATGAATAATATGTTTTCGATGATTACAGATAAGTATTATTTTATGTTTATGATGTCTATCTGATTACCTATAAAATAGTTTGTTTATTGCTTATGTAGGTATGAATTTGCATAAAAGGTGCAAATAGGTAATACCTACTTACAAAACCTAATTGTTGTAAATTACTCCCTTTCAAATATTAATAAAAACCACGCAAACAGATAATAAATTACTAGTTAACATTTTACATCAGTATTAGCGTGGTTTACGATGTTTGTGAGATAGCCTTTAGTTGTAACTGACCTAGGTACCTACAGGCACACAATAAAACTTTATGGATTTTCAAATAAACATAGGTACTATAATTTACAAACAAAATATTAAGTATAAAATTTGAAGATAACAAACCCCTGGAAATATTTACGGTCAAGTACCTACGTACCTATGTTGATAAAGACTGACTGAAATATGAGAACAGATGTTCGGGGTGAATGAACGAGGAACGATGCGCTTGCGCTGCACGACCCAGACCGACGATTTATTTATGAAATATGTGTCCACATTTACCTGACGATTTATCCCTAAATCGTCTTAATTACTTCTTTTGACAATGTATTAAAGTCTCTATCTCGCTATCTTTGATGCCATAAAACATTTAAATTGCACATCAGAGTTACAACTTGATAACAATCTTTATTATCACAGCATAAATGTGTTTAGCATTTAATTATAAGCATAGTGTTTAATTAATTGCCAGCAGTTAGTGTTGAATTGTGTATTCATTTGATTTTACGCTTTTAATTCCGTTGGTACTATTATTTACAGGCAGCTGCGTTTTTATTTAACAGCATGTAGGTACTTTGAAAAATATTGATAGTCAGACACTTAAATTAATGCAACTGCTATTTTATTTATCTATGTATCAGACGTCCAGTACATGCCAATAAAATATTGTACTCATGGCAGGTAGTACAACGTGTTATTCAAAGACACGGAAATGTAATTAAATAAAACATATCTCAGGCAAAAAAATTAAACAAACATTTTTCCTACGAACATAATTTCGTTGCGATAATAGATACTTATAGTAGATACAGGGAGGGCAGAGGAGGTGATTTAAGAAAATTACATTATAAAAAGAATAGAAAGAACCGGAGGGGCCCGCCGAGCGGCGTCGTTCCAAAGACATCATTATAAAAATGTACCAATTTAAATTCAAACATAAAGGCGGTCTGCTGATGCTATATTGAGAGTAGATTTACTATAATACAGATGGAACAGGAATATTACTACCACATATTATATTTTATTTGGTTTTTTTGGTGTCAAATAAAAGGCAACACACAGTTGTAACGCAACATACTCGTTGTTATTTTGTTTCGATTTGATATCGTTTTAAAAATTCTACAGACACTGATCAAAAAAGTATTAGCATCGCTTGTGAATGTCGTAGTTAATTTAAATAATTATAAAACAAAGTTTACTGAGGTTCAAAGAAAAACATAATTATCTCGAATAAAACGTAGGATCTAAGGTCTCTGATAAGCCAAGACGAGTGTAGTTTCAAGCGTTTCTATTATTCAAAACGAGCTTTATTCAAAAATGGTGCAAAACTTTTTAATCAATGTACCTACCTAAATGATGCTTCCAAGACTTACAATTATCTAGATACGAACTAGGTAAGCAACTTACAAGTAACGTTGTACCTATGTATAGTTCCAATAAATTCTAAATCAAAGACTACTAAGTTTCACTTGAACAAAACTAATCTATCTAAATACCTTTGTGCTAGCTTTTACTACTACTTTTCTTAAATTGGAAAAGCTGAGACGGATCAAATCCTGTCGAAACGGCAACTTTGCCAATAAAAACTTTCTTTGTTACCGAGATACTATCGACTAAACTCTTTCATTCGTTCTAAGGCTCTTCTATTCGAGGGGAAATGACTGCACATAGGTACTACAGCTTTAAATGACTTTTAGGCGGGTAACGTAACCTCTGACTCACGACAAAGGGCCGGTGGGATTGTTCGCAGGAGTTATTAAAAACTTTTTAAATCTTCCAGATAAGATTTTAAAGCTTTTTATGCTTTAAGAAAAAGGGAGCCATCAAACTGATAAGGATGAAAGTGTACCTAAATTGCACTGTTTTACAAGAGGTCTTCGTTTTTTTTTGTAATTTTTATGCTTATCTTTGTGTCAATAATTTTAGAAAAATATAATTTGCTCTGAAAATGTGAATATTATTAACTAGGTAGGTACTCTAAAACAAGGTACTTACTCTAAAATTACAGGTGAGACAAGAAAAATATTTTAGTCTGACAACAGCGACGTTACGTAATTCTTGCAAAATCAAAACAATGCCAAACAAAACAGTGTGATCTTAATTTGAAATTCAAACTCCAAATATCAAACGAATTCCTCTGCTCTTAGCTGGCTGCAATTACAAAATATTCTTGCGAGATTCCAATTAAAACGCTTCATCCGCAAAATTCCACAGGGTCGGAAACTTCTAAGATTCCTCCCTCCTCCCCCCACGAGAGGGTAATTGCTCCTCACATTCCCCGGATGTCTTACAGAGTTCTTGTTCCCACTTCGGACGGAATGTCACTACGGTACCGACGCTGAAGGAACAATAATTACTTAAG
This sequence comes from Amphipyra berbera, assembly GCA_910594945.2. Classification (NCBI taxonomy): domain Eukaryota; kingdom Metazoa; phylum Arthropoda; class Insecta; order Lepidoptera; family Noctuidae; genus Amphipyra; species Amphipyra berbera. Next base: position 20,297,994 of record OU343128.1, read on the forward strand.
GCAGTCGTCCACTGGTGTGTAACGTGTGAACTGACGTTTAAATAGATATATGAGCCTTTATTGTAGTCATTGTGCTTGACAATATAATATATTTGAGACTGGTTTATGATGGTACGCTCTAGTGAGTCGTAGGCCTAATTATTCATAAGCAATTATTATCCCTAATAGCCATAATAATTTATCTATCCACTAATTATAAAGATGCACTAAAGTTATTAAGTAACAGATACATCGTGTAACATTAACGCCTTGAAAGGATTTAATATCACTTTAAGCTAATTTCTCAGCAGTAAGAAGTATAATGTTATCACATCACCAACTTTGATTAGGCAACTCGTTATTTTATATGACCACTTCAAGAGTTACAAGTAACTTATCTGCCAAGTATTTATAAAAATTCTCCGAAAGTAAATTTCCAGATTATGGATAATTAAGATAAGTAGAGGTGCATTAGTGGGAGAGCGAGGGAAGTTTTTCTCATAATTCCCACTGAGCCAGTCGGCACACGCACCGCCGATATTTATAAATAATAACATAAAACAATATAGCAATGGCTCTTAAGAGTTCGCTACATAAAGTTCGCCCCGAGAATAAATGGATTACTTGTGTCCGTGGCGCGCCATCTAGCGGGGGGCGCGCGAAACTGTATGAGTTATTGTTATTGCATGGATATCCCCGCTTCCGAACATGTTTTCACTTACACCCCTCTTGTAGGAGTCGTAAAAATCTGGCCAAAATATTTTATTAAATTGATTGTGTTTTCAAAACATGTCGCCGCAAAATGTTCTAAGACGCATTGGCATTTTATTCAGACTACTGCGTAGGCTACGCGTTGAGACTTTTATATCCCTACTTAGCTTTTTCTATTATGGCATTATCCAGGATAGTAGGTATACTTAATTCTCTTAGAAAGGTAACCTACCTTATTCAAAACTGTGTTCAGTGAACTGGATATTATAGCGAACCATCTAGGCTTTCATCGTATCAAACGTACTTTATAAAAATAAATCACTCCTTGAAATTTGATAATCGAATCATTTCATAGGCCATGATTTTTTTACACTATCTACATTTGATTTAAATGACCTAAACTGGTAAAATCTCTATTCTAATTGTTAGATAATTTCGTTCACATAATCATATCTACAATGAGATAAGGTGAGTGTGTAAGAGTAAGATGGAGTGGTGAACGATAGCCGAGACTTATTAGCGGTAACGAGGCCATAAAGCCGGCGTTCGTTAGCTCGCGGACAAACGGACACATAACTTACCAACCGTACTGGAACACCCGCGTTGTGTACTACCGTACGTGGGTTACTCTTTTTAATTATCTACACTTGCTTCAAATAGGTAGTCTTTTGGTATTACATATGCGATATTTTTTACTAAGGACCTGAAATCTGAGGTATAACTATTAGGTAATTAACAGGGATGACATTGGTTGACATAAATAATTATTTTTGAAAAATATTATGTAAAATATGGACATCAATGCATAGATAATTCGTCCATCAGTACAACACATTGACCGATCCCCTTCAGTAATCTATAACAACTGCGCAGGATACGAGCATGGTAACAAAAATATAAGAAGAAACATGAAATAAAATAAGTTTCAGATTGCAGTTAATATAAAAGGTAGTGGACCGATTTCTATGCTTATTTGGACACAATAGAAAATACTGATGGCATGCCGTCGACATCGCTGATGTGTAAAGATATAATATCAATTCTATTATCAGAAAATAATGAAGATAACAGTTCAAGATTGAAGTCAAAATAGCCTTATCGTAATTGATAAAATAGAGCCCTGCCGCTCCCTGTTTAGGGAGTTCCAGGTAGATAAGGAATGGTTGACCAAAAATACAACGGGAAAGGATTTGACTAAATTGGGGTCTGGTCTATCTATTGGTTGGATAGATTTAATTAACCGAATAGAAAGTGGGTTTATCTAAAATAAAAAAGATTGAAGTTTACACTATTAATTTCACTAAGTAAAAAATACATTTATTATTTTGAGCTGTGTTCATACTATTAAAAAAATTTGTTAGCTCTTTTATAAACGATTGCATATTTGTTGTTCAAATATCCATGTAAGTAATCGGATTCTAAGTTCATGCGTATAATTTTGTATTAAATTAACCTTTTAATTTGCACACCATTGTATGGTTAAATATGCGGCTACTTTTGTGACTTACATAGAACTGTCCTTACCCATGTTTTTTGCAAATAAATCTATTCTATTCTATTCTTTAAAAGACTTGCATTATGCACACATTGATACCTACATTAAATTAAACTCTATCATTTATTCGGTAAAGTCATATGGGTCGAAGTAGACCCTTTTACATTTCATATTATTCAAAATGTAAAATGTTAAGATATGAGTACACATGACTTATTGTTTGTTGTTAACAATATCTACTAGGTATAAGTATTAGTAGGTACCGCATACTATGTTATTTTACATGAAAAACAGAATGTAAACTGTGGGAATGCGCACACTTGAAGCATGTCACAGCCTCGCTTATAGATACTGCATTCTAAAATAGTGTTCCAATGATACCATTTAAAATATCTATTTAATTTTATGTCCATGGTATAAAATCTTTACTCGTAAAGAGGTAATCGACAACTTATTATAATAAGAAAGAATATAGGCATAAAACGTTAAAATAATCCGTGCATAATCTTTTCAGATAATTATCCGTAGTAAATTAAGTTGCATCCTAAGATCATTAAACTGTTGACCAGGCAGAGCGTTACGAGACAAAATATAAAGAGACCACACACCACGTGGAATTCAGAATCGGTCTCTTAGATTTATAATTTAATTTATTTAACATACCTGCATAAACAAGTTTTTGGAATGATGAACATTTATACATTATATTAGTAGCATCTGACCACCTAAATCTGACGTGTTTATTGAACGAAAAAAGATTGAAAAATAAGGTTAGGATCATGCTCTGAGAAATCAGCAAAAGTTCTTGATCAAACCGCTTATTGAATCAAAGTGAAGTTAAAAGATAGATTGGTAGTATTAATAGGTTTCTAATTTAATTTCCGTCACGTATAATCTAAACCAGAGACAGTTTTTAATTAGTTACAAGGAAAATTCTTACAAACAACATACCTAGACGAGTTTCGCCGTCGCCATCTGTGTTTGACGCTGGACGAGATATGTTTGGCGCGAAGCCAAACACCGCGCATTCGTTTACACCCTGTGTTTACATCAAAATTATTTTTTGGAACTAAAACAAAACATGATTTCAACATTTTTCGTACACACAACACTACTTCAGCGTATAAAATCTGGAACTATACTGACTCGCATTACTCAGCTTTCTATTTGCTCGCAGAAAAAAACTAATTTGAATTTATATAGAAAATTGGGCCAACTTTCGTTTCTAGGAAGCGTATGCGCAACCTTTGCTTGCATTGTCTCTATGCAGATGCAACTGTTTTCAAACGTAAACATTTTTTGTATTAGAATATTGATTATATCCTGATAGAAACACGTTTTGTTATTTTTGTACCTTTTTTTCTCCCATTCGTACTTAGGTAGAGATTAGGACTGGTGAAGTTACCTATTAATAAATTATTATTAATTATTATTAGGTATTAAACGTAATGATTCATAATTATGATTACTAATTAAAGTGGATCTTCTTTTATAAAGTATGGCATGTAGAGTTGTAGTGTTTAAACTAATTGAGTGGCTACTGCAGTTTTTTTATACAACAATGACATCAGTAATTTGCATATATAATGTAAATTGCTACGAAATTTTAAAGTCTATGTCTCATTTTTATTGTTAGCTCAAAAACATCTTACTTACTTGAAAAGCTTATTTTTGTTTAGTTCAGCGCCATCTATTAAAAATGTGACGAACTTTTAAAAGCTTTTTGAAGCACCATACCAGTTTGGACTCTATCAGAAGGACACGACTGAGTCCAACTTCAGTATGAAAAATATACATATAAAAATCTAATGACTTACAGTTATGAAATATTTAGATACCTTTACAAATCTAGCTATTATCTTTAATAATAGCTAGATATTTAGGAAAGAGATCTACAAGATACTGAGTACCTATCTATACTTACACATTAAGTACTATAGGTAATACTACCTTCCCTAAACAAGTTTGATATAGGAGTCTAAATTGCCGTATTTGCTAAGAATACGGCAATTTAGACCTAGCAACCACCTTCTACATCCGTTCTACTATTACTACTACAACTGCTCTACTGCTGTTACTGGAGATTCTCTTTTTATAAAAACTTAGATAAGAACTTTTTTGTTTTGTAACTTTTTTATTTTGTAACTTACTGTACTTTTTTACCTAGCTTATTGCCATAAGGCAATAAGCTAGGTAAAAATATTATAAGTAGTAAGGATACATAAGGCTTTCCGGTAATTCTATGTGTAGGTACCTACTTAGTTATAATCTTTCTATAATTTACTATTCATCCTTATCACAATATAACTCGTCATCACACTCATTAATGTATTTTATGTAACGTAATAATTTATTCGTCATAATAGATAATGAATTCAAAAGCTTATAAATCTCTTCGGCATGGCTCTACATTTCTTATTCAACACATTTTGGGAACAACGCCATCTCTCGAATATCGTATGAATCGACTTCTTACAATAGAGGTCACAAACATTTTCACGGATTCTTGTTAAAATCTATTTTTACATTTTTGCGAGTATAAAATAATATTCAAACACCAAATAAAAAAAGTTAAAAATATTATCAGTCATATTATAAACATATCAGTTTACGTATTTAAAGATTGTTTGTTTTTTTTCTGTTTTTGTCTTATCATCCACTTTACACCGAGTGTTAAGTGAATATAAAATATGATAAAAGTAGGTAATTAAAATTAATTAATTTATCGCTTATGCGTATCGAGCTGGAATCCTATTGTAAATATAAGCAATCTTACAAGAAACGATACTCTTAAGAAAGGTTGAAGACATCTGATCTTCTGGCCCTCCCAATCGGCAATACAATCAAAACTCACACACTAACAATCTTTGTATGTGTGCTTAAGAATTTCAGCTGCAGGGCCATTGCCATGCCGTGCTATCGACGCCATTTTACTTTATTTGTTGTCTCTTTTCCCCATACGAGATACGACTAAAGAGTAATGAGAAAAAATCTGTCGTTTTATCTCTTTCGCACAGCGACGGGAGAGCTGGGTGATCGCAGCGTGAGTTCTTTCGATTTGAGAAGGGGAATAAAAAATTAAAAAGAAAGAAGTATGGCGATACCGTTCGATGCGCGGTAGGACGGTCCCTGACCGGGCGGACATTTTTGAGATACTTGAAGATGGCGGAAACAAAAAATGCGGTTTTATGAGATTGGGTATTTTTTTCTCTGAGTTTTATTTTGGTATTATTTTATTCTTTATTTGTTTAAAGTTGATTGGAACTTTTTGATTCGAATATTTCTATTAGCCTTGTTGGCCTTTTTACTATTTATGTAGGTATAGTTGTGACACAACACAAGAAACTTTTATTTAGTTTTGTAATACAAAGTATTAATTAAACGTGTATTAAATAAGATAATTATTATTAATTGTTAGAATGCTATTCATTTATGAAGGCAATGCAATGAATAAGTACAAGGTAGGTAGGTACCTTCGGGATCAAAAGTGTTTGACTTAAGTAAAAAAATCTACGTAATAGGTACCTACCTATAGAAAAATATTAGGAAATTATGTATCTAAGTATTTCTTACCTTATAGGCAACGTCTTGCAGATAATCACACGGACTTTTCTTGCTTCATACCATTTTGACGAGATCTGTAAAAAACAAAGGTAGGTATTTAAATACAACGGATAATATAAATTCATGTTAATAAGTAATTGTAACTAGATAGGTAGCCTAGGCTTAGGAAAATAGGCTACCGAAGTTTATTGGTAGGCCGTATCCATTTGAAGTGTTTCCTGCCTGCCATCTATGCATAAATAATAATAGGTACCTAATTACGGCATACGGCGGTTACCTTCCGGTATATATTTCTTTAGAACACGAACTAATTTATTTATTATTTATATAGTAGGTACACACAATATCACTTAAAGAGAAACCATGTTTATAATATTTAGTACAAATGTGCTGATTATTTTAATAGAAATTTCTGCCAAAAGACGCGTGAAAAAAAAATTTAGACAGCAGTGTGTTTAATAAGAAAAAGGACGAAATCACATATTATGGTATAGAATTAAAACTAAAATACATGTTAATGCTTATAAAATAACAGATATTTAAATACATACATTTTGATACTAATATTATAGGTAAATATGATATTTCTATATCTATACTAATATTATAAAGAGGAAAGATTTGTATTTTTGTATGTAACGAATAAACTTAAAAACTACATGACCAATTTCAAAAAATATTTTACCATTAGAAAGCTACATTATCACTGAGTAACATAGGCTATATTTATTACTGGAATAAAACTTCTTACGCGGGCGGAGCCGTGAGGACACAGCTAGTAATTTATATTCTTAATTACTCTTATTTGTAGCAACAATGACCGGCTAGAAGACCAAACATTGCTTAGTTTCACAACAGTTTAAAGAGCTACATCGACCACTCATAAATTAACTCACTACGTACATACAGCGCAGTAACATCGATTATTTACAGCCACATACCTCTGAGATAATCTTTACTAAGTGCACGTTTTACTGGCCGGCCCGAAGCGGTTCGCCACTTCACTTTATGGTAAGTTAAGCAAATATTAATGGCGGTGAATTTATGACACTCTAAACTAAAGGTGCCGTGATCTCGCTGTCTCTTTTGCTGGCGACTGTACTTTGTTAGGTGTCTAAACATAGCGTGTATGGTTATTGCTTACTGCCTATATACACCGCGGTTATTATTAAATGCAATTCTTGGTCGGAATCGAAAATTTAATCGACTCTACAACTAGCACATTAAAAATTTAAAAAAAAACTAGATTTGTTGACTCTATCTGTAATATTCTTGTTCAATTTAGTAGATGTGCCTTGTAGAGACTACGAGCCGGATTTATTTAAAAAAATGCATCGAATGTATGGGGTTTGCTTTTGCTGTAGGTAACTCTACAACTCTACTACTCGACCTAAAACAATACTCACTAGATATTAAATTCTTAATTTGCTATAAATGTAGGTAATGAAAAATAATGATTTTATTCATCGCTCAATTAATTAGGTATTTCCCTCTTGGTTAACCCACCTTCGTCACAGAAGCCTTTGAAAGCTTCTATGCCCTTTTGATACCCTCCAAGACTCTCTATACATTTTCTAACTGTTCGTTACGCATCTATGAAGTTTTTATATCTATCGCGAACCTATTTAGCATAGAGCATTCGTGGAGAAAAGCTACCAGTTACTAGAAAGAATTATAGCCCCCAATAAAAAAAATATTTACTACGGACGGCTGCAAAGGCCGGTGGAGGAAAACTCAGTTGAGTCGCGTCCACCGCGACGACTATCACGTGATTGATACGCAATAAAGTGAATTTATTACGAGACCGCTATAAACGCACGCCCGAATGGCTAATCATCTATTAATCGCAATTTAACGCATCAACACTGTCAAATAATACTTGAAAGAACAAGCGATAAAAGTTTATTGCGCACTCGTGACGAAACGTTGTGCGCTATGCTCTGCCGTCGCGCGTCGCTCGCCGCTCGCCGCTCGACGGGCGTGCGCCGAGCCGCTAGCGACGAATAGGCGCCGCCTTAATTTGCTCCAATCGCGGCCGTGTAAGGCGACACTATAAAAAATGCATAAAACCACACGGAAGGACTCACAATGCTCCATAACCTACCGCAAAAGTTTGACATTACAACAGCGCGATTGTTTCTTTGTTTATCGTATAAAATTTATAGGTGCCGCTTACCGTTTACGAGAGCACGGCTATGGCCGTTGAACTTTGAATCGCTTGATTACGGTTTTTTAATGGTTGAGTGCGAATATTCGTTAATATTTCATTGTTGGCTGACGCATTGTACTCGAGAGGCTCGGGCGTGCCTGCCTGCCTAATGTAATCTACACCTGCTTGCAAGCCATACGACCTACGCAGCTTGCTGTATTGGTTGGTCATACGTTGGCTACATATGAAATAAATGTGAAATGCTCTCACTAATGGAGGATAAGAACAGAAATATGTTCGTCCAATTTTTATTATAAGATATTGATTCACTGCTAAACAGATAAAACATGTGTTACGTGTAGAACAAGGAAAATCTTAAGGATAATGCCAATTTTCTTACGTGACCGAATTTATTTTCCTGTAGCCGCTCACAGCCGTAAAACTAATGGCTGGAATAACGGACTGACTTACATTTATCCTGTGAAGTCAGCAGAAAACAGCTTGAAAGGTTTTAGTACGTAGCAAAGGAAATTAAACTGTGAAAAGGATATCTACCTACTTATTCATCGTTGCGTTATTTTTAAACATTATTTTAGGATGATAAAAAATGGTTATCGACTGATTGTGGCTGGAGGCTCTTCGGCTGGATGTTTAGAAAACCAATGTAAGATGTGGAGAAAATTTATCTGAAAAATGGACCCTTGCAACAGGTAAGGATAGCGCCTAATAAAGAAACTGCAAAGCTGCAATAATAACAATAACTCTTAATTTCTCTAACGGTACCTACTTCCCACACGAAGGTTATAAATTACTTACTACGTATAACATTGTATAAGATTTCTAAAACTTAGGTACATATTGTTTAGGTTTTCTGTTATATTAATGCTTTTTTGTAACGTAACTAATGTTATATATAACATTTTATGATCCAGTGGGGCACCATATGTAATAAGTATTTTACCGAAAATTTACTAAAATCATGTTCCCACAAAGATCATATTTTACCCTCTTTGACGACGGGATGAGCGATTCTCATGTAGGTCATGCCAACACGAGAAAGAAGGACTAACCCTGGCGCCCAGGTGCTTAATCTGGAAACCAATTCAAATAGCATAGACTTCTCTCCACTAATGCCCGGTTCCTATAAACAAAAACGAATCATTTTGCTTAGCAATGGTAGAATTTTTATTGCCAAACTGGGCATGTAAATAGACTCGTAAGCAAATTTTACCTGTGACAGCTACTTCCATATGGTAGGATCTACTACGCAAAGCTATGAGGTATTTGCTTCATTATTGGTAAAGATGCAAGAGTCACAATTTTAACCAATAACACTCCGAAAATTATAGGAATCGGCCATATACCTAGGAGCACGCTATTTATGTCTGGGCACATAGCATAGCATATTTACTTGGTGGTAGGATCTATACGTTCCGCCGGGCTAGCTATCACCCTCGCATTAAAGACCAAGCAGTTTACTGTCTTCCGTCTTGTGTATGTGAGAACCAGAGGGGAATAGGGGAATGCCTCTATATCTCTGTTCCTTGGATTCGTGTGCTCCATCTTAGATCCTATCTGTGCTTACCATCAGGTGAGGCAAAAGACAAAGGCGAACAAGACAAGATAAAAAATAAAAACGTAGCCCTTCTTCGTGCAGGTATATTAGTCACCAGAAAAGATTATATAAACGGCGGGTGTAGGTATCTTATCTCACTCTAACTCCATGTAGAACAAGGCAGATTATTTTCTCTGCACGACTGTTCCATGGTTCATAACGTTTTATTTTTTGCTAACATTCAGCTGTTACAGTATTTAGAAATGTAGAGCTACTGAAAACGAGAACTACTTAGCCATAAACAGTTTTAATGATAGTTTCAGTATTGCAACTTAAATGAATGTTAGAAAAGAATATAATCTTTGGTAAATATTTGTAATGATTCTAGCATAAAGTAACTATTTGTTCATCACCAGCTCTGATATTAAATCAGTGTGGAAACTGACAATGAGGTATCCACTCTCTACTGAAGTTATAGCCAATGTATTTTCTCCTAACCATAAATACATACAAATACCGTATTACGGCTATTAGATACGTAATATCGTTCCATTCAAAGGCGAACGTATCGCGATCGCCCAAACACCGGTTGTTTGGTGATGTTGTAAATCAAATCATCAATTATCGACAAGCGTTTACACTCGTGACGCCGCCGTGTAAACAATTTGGACATTAAAACTGCTGCTACCTACGTTTTACGACTATTCAATTTGGGGGAAAATCGATTTTATTCGCTTGCTTTTCAATCGATTCACGGGTAAAGTCGCTCGGATATTACCGCGTTTGTGTTTGGATTCCGATTTTTTTACCGTAGCGAGGAAGTGGTTGGCGGATACTGTTGAACGCGGAAGAGATGCATGCGCGGGGTAAACAACGGTGTTGTAAACTATGGTTTATTTACATAAGCCTATACTATACGTCAATCTTGAGACGTAATTAGAGTTAAACGGGAAGGGTTGAGGTTTAACGATAAGAAAAAATAGGGACTGAATTTGGATCACTTACCTCACTTTCACTACCATTGTTCAACCGTCTTACAAACGGTAACCAAGAATGCTATTCAAAAGTGTGATGTCACAATTAATAACAGCATAATATTCACACGCGCTTTTTGCTAATTAAAGTTCATTTAAATGGGAACACCAGTTGATATAAAATCACTCTTAATTCCAAGTGCGTCCATCGGAGTCATCAAGTCGACTGGCACTATGTACGGGCTAACAATTGTATCACATATTTATGCCACGAACAAAACACTAACAAATTGATATGTTTATCTACAAAGGACTATAAATTCATTCAGGCCAGCCCACCCTTTAGCGAGGGGATCCACCCTACATGTTTAAAAAATTGCAAAATATTACATAAATAATAAAAAGATCGGCATTCCCCCATGATGTCCCCGCTATCTATGAGATAGATATAATTTTGGCTAACTCATAGTTCCGGGGAAATGGTCTGTGATGCTTCTTTTGAGATTTAAATTTGTTTCATACATTATTCATCCCACATAAACTAAACAACCCACATTATTTTTTAGATGTAGGTAAGTAGGTACTGTATAGAACATTTGATATAGCAATCTTAACAAAAAACTTGTACCATCAACTTATAGTGACAAATCGTTAGATAGACAAAACCAAGATTGGGAATTCGATTTAACTGATAGGTAGGTACATAATTGAAGCAACGATATTAATGTACCTACCCACCTAATATTTAAGTTTATTCTTAACATGCAACCAGTATCAGTAGCTGTATCTACCTACATATTCAATTTAGCTAGAGTTTTACCTAACTATTGTTATACAAGTTTCCTTTGATGAAACTGGTCCTAAATTTTCCCTCCATAATTACAATAATAACCCGCACTAGATCACACCGCCACCCTTTTCCATACAATTTGGAATTAACCCTAGAGAGGCGCCTTCGCCATTAAAAAATCAAACTGTGACGGACGAATAGGGGTGTCCTGTGTTTTAATTTAGAATTTTATTTGATGGGAAAAGTTAGAATTGTTCCGGCGTGGGTATATAATAATCGTCAACTTAATTAGCCTCTTGGGTATTTGTGTAAGACATTATTTTCTTACAGCTAGCAACTGTAATCACGATACGTCTTGGCAATAAAATCGTAATGGTGGAGATAGTTGGAAACACTTCGTTTGTTTTTTGTGTCGCATCGCTTGGTTTTTCAATCTAAATATTGTATTAGGTAGTATGTATGAGAACTTGCTAGAATATTTTACAGTAAACAAAATTGTTATTGACTACTGCAAAACAATATTCCTGTTTCAGACTATTGTATTCGTAAACAAAATAAAAGAGGGCAGAGATATTAAAAATAATGTTCCAGGAAAATTCGGGAAAGCATCTAATAGGAAATATGAAAATACATCTTCCTTAATAAGTATGAAATAGGAATGATTTATTTTCTACAACGACATTATTTATTTACCCAATATATTAAAACAGGCCTACACAAGTACCTTAACATGAACATACCAATCCCATTCGTAGTTATATAGATACGATACAAGAGAGGATACGGATATAACGCGGGTTCTATATTTAAATCTGGTTTTTGTTTCCCCAGCTAGCCAGGGGCCGCGGGTTGCGGGGCCTGCGGGGCTGGGGGCACTAATTCGGTTCGTTTACGAGCTCCGCCAGATCACCCGCTCCAGATGCCGCTCCCACGCCGCTGGTGTCCCTTCACACGAACGTGGGACGACAGTGCGACGAACTGTTGCGAGAACAGTTGCTTTTACCTACTTGAAGTGTGTGTAGGTCTGTTACCATATTTTTGAATACAAAACAATTGTTTTTCGTGTAGGATTCTGAAATTGTGTAGCTCTTCTGACTAGTTGACGCGTTGACACAGTTATGAGTACAATATTATCTAAATAATTTTTGAAAACATTATTAGCAAGTCCTGCAAAATGTTAAAATTTCTCATAAGGCAGGCCTTTATTATTTTCCTATGAACCTTTACACCTACTTACTAAAAATGGTACCTATTTCATAGGACCAGTAAATCAACTAAACAATAACACAATCCAAAATGCGTCATCTACACCTGAAACCTTCTTCCATAAATCCGTATGAAAGGTCTTTACCCCGTATCGCGTCCTCCTACACCTCACGATGTTCGGAATATTATGGTAGAGCCGAACAATTTATCGATATTATACTGCCCACTATCCAAATGTTTGGAGACATTCTGATTGGGTTTCAAAACAGACCCACCTCGAATATGCTTAAGTGGTTAAACTTGTATAGATAGGTACTATGTGAAAGGGTTTTGGTAGCTATGGGTTTGTTATTTTATAGAAAGCGTTAAAAAATGTTCTTTAGTTGATCTTGAGATTAAAGAAAAATTGGGCATGAACTGCTTAGGTATGCGTCAGACTTTTTTATAAATTGATCAATGTTCTTTGACAAATCATCAATATTTGTGTTTTATTATGATCCTTAAACTTCACAACAAAAATCTTTGTAAAGTTTCTTTGCATGAAGACTTTTTTAAGATTAAATTGTGAGATGAAAATAAATATGAGTGGACTGATCCTTACTGAATAAGTTCCTTGCTTTATGAGTATCCTTTCTTGCACAATGTAGAACAAACTAAGACGCAGTTACTATTATTATGGTTAAACAACTGAAATTTAAACTGTTTACACACCATCATTTTATATGTTTACTGTTTACATACAATCATTTTATATACTTAGACACTGCTACAATTAAGGAACAGATCAAAGTCGGAACGAAAAATTAAACTCAACAAAAATACAGTACAAACTCGTAGACACGTAGTTGGTAGTATAGTAACTGTATTTATCGTAATAATAACACAGATTATTAGATTTCACTGCTGTTGCAATCGTAACTAGTCATAGTGAAAGTCAATGAAACTTTAACGTTGAATTAAATAACGTTGTAAAACGGGCACGCGTCAAGCAAATCACAAGGCATACTACCTATACGTTATAAATCTCAACTTTTTATGTACCATTAAAGCATTTTATTAGTTATTAACACGTGTTAAACGGTTAAAAGACTAAAACATTTGTAGAAAAGTCCGGTCATTAACATATGTATGATATACTTGTATGCTGCCTACCGTTTCAACTTGCCCACTAATTATGATTGGTATGACGGGACAGTAAAAATAATCTTCAGTCATAAATACTGGACTTAAAATCTGTTAGATGTATCTTTCTTGTGCGGGACTAAAACCGAAGTAAGATGTAATAAAATATGGTTTTAGGTATGTTATTTTACGGTTCTGAAATTAGGTACTTTTGTGGTGCAGCTTATGAGACATTTTTTCGACACGTAGGTAAGTTTAATACTCATCCAAATAGTTAGCAGAACACATAATAAACTATCCTTAGGTTGTTTTGAAAACTCACTTACGATTGATAATTATCACATAAAACGTATCTTTATACAATCTTTAGTATCAAAGCTATAATTAAATCGTACAAATTGTTTCGTAATAAAACCCCATAGTTACATTACGTTGTAAAAAAATCTACCAACTAAACATTTACAAGCGTTACTTAACACGATAATATCAAATTAACATTAATAACCGGCATAAATCAATTATTCGTCTCAAACAGTCATCAACTTTTAAATCGTAATAAAATGTACAAACGGCAGTCAATTTATTTATTACCTTAAAGTTGTAAAACGATATTACACGCCATAATGACGTGTGTTATTGGCATTTATTTCAACCATTTTACCATCAATGACCACTTATTCAAAGTTTATGTTTATTGTTTAATTAAAAACAAATTAGCTACACATAAACAAACGATGAAAACACAGATGTGAGTAGATTTCAGTGTGTACGAGCTCTAACTGAATTCTACCCACTGAATTTCAAGTTAATCTCACCGAACAAAATTTTCTCACGACTACACAGCACGTTAACGTATAACAGTGCCTTTATCACCGTATATACTGGCCGTTACATAAACCGGCAGGTTCACAAGGACTCAGCCGACATAAGGCAACATTGTTATCCTGTACACATGCGCTGGACCTTATAAATTTGCGCCTGATTTATTTATTACTCGCACAAAATGTCAACAATGCAACGTTAAAAGTGAAACTAAAAAGTATTGTACAAGAAAGGGTGTCCGAGCATTGTGTGCGCACCCTGTTATGCAAATCAGTACGCTGAAACCGAAAGTGTAACTATAGCCTAACAAAGAGACTTGCGTAACCTTTACATAAATTATCGATACGCATTAGTCAAATTACTTGCGCCTTTATATGAGGTCTCGAAAAACCAGACACATTGAGTCCGAAATCAACAAAAAATACCCAAATTATCGACTGCATTATCTTTACTCCGGGCCGTTAAACTCTAAAGGGTGAAATTTGCATAATATTGAAATAACTCTTTCTGGTGAAATATTTTGGCTTTTGTGGTAAACTTTACTTTCGTTTTTGGCTCGCAAACGTATTTAATAACCTATAGTTAGAGCTGGGCATTCGTACAAATCGGTCCGTGCGTGATTTTCAATAATTTAGATAGCGGGTCTCTTGGTACTGTGCAGTTGCTGAGAGCGTGAAAAGTTTTCATAAAGAGCGATCGTGTTGTACATATTTCGATAAGTTCGTTACCAGTTCTCGTGATTTATATTCAGGTGTGTTCGTGTAACCGGATAGTTAAGTTTTTACTGTCACGATAGAGGGCCCGTTGAGTGAACTCGACGATTTGTTTATCGGTAACGGCGAGGCGACGACAGGCGGCGACGCGGTATCAAACCTGTATGTACCTCCGATCTCTTTATGTGTAAGTGTTAAGTTTAGTACCCTATTTATAGCTTTTTGGTTGTGTCAAGCTAGTGGTATCGAAGTGGGTAGGTGTGTTTAGAAACTCGTAAGCGCTCGTCCGTGAGAAAATTTTGTATTTATTTTTATTGGTGCGTAATAGAGGGAAAGTTGGTTTGTGAGTCAATGAAACAAATGACCATCAACATACCTAGAGAAGTAATTAAGATTCTTTTATTCAAGTCATGCAAGTATGCCAAACGTTACCAAGAATCATTAATTTTGAATGTTGAAGAATCTACAATATCAGGTTGGATGTAGATATTCTTTCTTCAAATAAGACTAATTAAAGAGTATCTATTGTATTCATGTTCAATACTTAAGATGATAGAAATAACCTAAAATATTGTAAAAAAATCTTCATAATTATACCTACAAAAATTCACTGTAAGCACCTTTAATTATTGTATTAATTTCTGCGGCATTAATAAAAGGATTTGAGACGTGGGTACGACATTAACGGTTGATGAAGCGGGAATACCACGGCCACATCAAATATTGTGGGTTCATGTACTTAACTACACTACCATAGGCATAGGTACCTACATATTACACTCGTCTAGACATTACCTGTTGGTTATATTGGTAGGAACAGAATTAAAACGAAGAGTTGGAAAAACATAGCATAACATCACGCCTTGTATTTCCCGAAGGATTCGGCAGAGGTGTTTTTAGTACAACGTTGCTTTGCGAGATATGTTTAAGTCCCATGTAATAGGGTGCGAGCCTATTGCCATTAACCGGGCATAAATCCGGACTCCGGGCTGCTACTGAGAAATTCCTTATGGAAAAACCCAATAACACTTTGCCCGACCTGGGGATTGGACCCCATGCTCAGCAGTCGCACTTGCGACCACTAGACCAGCAAGGCAGTTGGAAAAAATGCATTTCAATTAATTATTATATTTGAATCCTTTTTTTCTTAATAATAAAACTTGTAGCTTCCGCTGAAACTAAGCCCAAATCCAAGCTAAATATATAAAACTAGCTGTGTCCTCACGACTCCGCCCGTAGCCTATGTTACTCAGTGATAATGTACTTAGCTTTCTAACGGCAAAAGAATTTTTGAAATCGGTCCAGTAGTTTTTAAGTTTATTCGTTACGTACAAAAATACAAATCTTTCCTGTTTATAATATTAGTATAGATATTATAATATTATATTACAATTATATATAAGATAAACTAAATAAGGTACCGACATACTCAACACTTTTAAGTGAGGAATAAAATATTCCAGAGTTTTTTAATTAAATAAAAATATAGGTACGCATGGCCCTCGTTTAAACAATATATCTACCTATATTTAAAAAAGATCCCGCCGTATTTCAAACTAAGAAGACTCTCAGTTCACAGTTCTATTCCCTACAACTATATTCCCATGGCTAGGATTGTCACAAGTCACAACCCAACCGCAACACTAGCCACTCAATCCAAGATGGCGTCAGAAACCGCACGCAGCCATTCATCAGGGGAATTGTCATAAAAAAGAATTACTGGACGGATCACAGGCTCGGCCATGATTACTATGAATCATCATAAATCAATCCCTCAGTGGCCCGCAGCAGCTAATTGCTAGATCTCATAATAAATCAAACTTTTCGAGTGTTCGGGGTTCGGTGTGCGGGCACAATTTTTTTATAGGTCGCTGGTTTTTCGGTGTCGTAAACCACGGCTGAAACTTTCTGACGGATTAACGACGCGGTTCTTAAAGGAATTTTCAGTCCCGTTCTGTAATACGATATCTGCCTATTTTCGTTTGCATAACTGTAATAATAGCCCCGGACTTTTGAATTTGTCATGGACGATCAAGTATCTGGTAGCTCTACAAGAAAAAATATTGAAACAGTTAGTACTACGTAGATAGATTCCCAATTTAATTATTCACACAGTCGAGAAAATATTTAAACCACAAAAGGAATATATAAATGACTAAAACGGGTGATCCGCTAACTTCTACACTAGGATCAAGACAGTGATAGTGTTCCACAAATATTAGGTGGGTACTTAATCAATTCTATCTACCCTAAAATACCAACATTGCTAGTAGATACTACCGAGATATTCGACACCAGCAATGAATACTAAGCTAACTTGAATTTTGGGCAATTTTAGTTTTTAATGTGATGTTGTTTATAATATCGTCAGTGGAAAAGTAAAAAGACTAAACCGCCAATATACCTACTTTACAGTAGAGAGATTCAAAGTATTTTTTTTAAGAAAATAAACATATAGTTATTTTTCTTAGAGTATACACATATTAAATAGATAATTAAATTATCTATTTAATATGTTGTGGGAACGGGATGGCGGATGTTAATGGGAACGCCGGTAGAGGACTTCCTAGAAGGACATACATCGATGTTATTGGTGATGTTCTTCACAAAGGTCAGGTGCGTAGTACTCTCAACCGGCGTGCGTGTATGACAAGATGTATGATTGTGGTTGAAGCGAAAGGGGTATGTAAGAGTCGTAGCATGTGGCGTTCTATAGTTTCTGCATACCCCCATGGGAAAAAGGCGTGAGTTTATGTATGTATGTATACTCTCTCTCTCTGTAAGTTAGCTTAGTATTCATTGCTGGTGTCGTATTGTGAGTTTTTTCAGTTTCTTTATGTATGAGTATAAACCAACGTAAAAATAACCGGTAGGTACCTATATCCTATTACACGTATTGAAATAACGAAACACAATAAACGCAAGTACATTACCTACACGGCTGAACCTCCCACAAAACTTTGATAAACCAAAAGATTTTAATTTAACGCTTGATTACATTTCATTACGGGACACATTGTGTTATAACACGTAGGTACGCGCTCGCTATCAATCCAATTTCGTTGTTTAATTACTGTAACCATTCTACTAAACAAACACTTGAACAACCGGGGTTAGGGAGTGAATATACGTACTAACGTGGTTATTTCACACCTACAAACTCATCGCGGAGTTAATCCAACGTAATTGACTCTCGCTGAGAGAGCAATAAATAGTTATTGACTGTGCCAATAAACCCCTCACAATTAATACCTCGGGTACTCGTATAAATCTCTATGTATAGTAAAAATCCTCCTTTGCAGTAATAGACACCGTTACCGCGATCAACTAGAGTTATTTCATAGAACAGCAATCGTATCCCTTTTGGTGCTATCGATTACTCACCGAATAGTTTTATGGCGTAAGTTTATATTTTATTACAGTCATTATCGGATATAATTACTCGTATATAAAAAAATACCTACTGATCTGTTAAAACGACAAAATTCTTTAAAATTTGGACTAACTTCTAGTCTACGCATATACGGTTTTGATCAACAAAACATTTAAATTAAAGTTTAAAGATCAGATGATAGTGTCAATAAGTAATTGTGGTCTCTAATTGATATCTTTATGGATATTATAATTAGACGCTTTACGTTAACTTATCAGTAATAGATTAAAATACAATGAGGTTTACATATTCTAGTAACATCAGCAAACTTTATCATGTATAACGTCTTGAAATTATACTAGTAAGGTTTAACTTGCACGTAGTCTCTACTTCACTACAGTAGTCACATAGAGTATAGGTATGTCTAAGTAAATTAAGTGCTTAGGTATGTACTCTGTGTTTTACTTACCAAAGTGACTACATTCTAGATAAACCTTACCGCTAACTTTTCCAATACAATTTCAAGCGCGTTTTTCATATGTATATATTTTACGTGGCGTCTCTAAAAGATTCAAAGACATAATTCAGGGGTGGCCATTATCTTTCCAAGTTACGGATACGGGCGCACTGAACGACAACGCTCTTAGACCGTAAATAAGTCTGGCGTTTTGAGAACCTCGCCTAGCATTTTACGTGCATTGGCAAATACTTACGTACAATGCGACAATAAACCTTATGGAATCCCAAATGCGCTAAATAACCTTACCGGCGATACTAAATTATACTTTATGGCTCGCATGAAACGGTCCAATTTTCTGTGTCAGCTTTCAATACGGGCTTGCAACGCTACGCCAGCAATGGCGACTCACGATTCGAAAACAGATTTATGATCGGCACGATAACGGGCTTGCGATAAAAAATTTACCATACCAAGGAGCACGTAGGTTCCACCACACACACGACGAATTTAGACCGAAGTTAAGAGCACGTAGGATGTACAAATGTGGTACAGTCATACTTATGAGTATTGTTGTTGAAAAAGCAACTGTAAAAAAATTGTTTCATATATTCTTCAGACGGCAAAAATATCAATATGTGTACCTACTCTATTTAATATTACATTAGACAAATTAGAACAATTTTAGTAATAAAATGTTAGCCAACCCCCTTAGGTACTAAAAATCACTGAATAAAGATATGTCATGAATAATGTCAGTATAACCATACCTACATTTTTTTATGTATAAGCTTGTCATTACTTTATTCAGTAATTATTATTATGGGGGTAAATAAGCAATATGTTTGCTTCCAAAAGGTATTCAACACAGAATAATGCTTTTATATACCTTAACGGTTAGTCACAAGAAGCTGAAACTCTACATGAAAAAAAATATTCAAAAGATATTCGTCCCTTTAGGGGCCACTTTTGGCAAAAGTATCTTTTGGTTAGTGATCTATTGTTATTAAAAAGTAGGTACATATTACAATAAATTGTAGGGAAGGAGGATAGTTATTGCTGAAGCAAGAAAATTGCATTTTCATCTTTTGCCTTAACCTAAAATATTTTTATCGATGAAAGGTGCACCTAAATGCTTGTATGTTATGTCCCTTTTTCCTACTATGTTCCTCCAACTACCTCTGAATAAATAAACGCTTGCTTGCCTGCCCTGTCTACCTCCGTCCAAACGTGCAACACGACAGTTCAGTTCCCAACTCACGAGCTGCAGTCGTGGCAATTAAACGATTAAATATGTGTTACTTGATAGCGACGGTCACGATGCGTTTTGACGTGCAATATTTGATCATGGAGTAGGTAGTTATTTATTTATAATTGAACCTTAAATAATCACCTTCGAGAAGGTAAATAAGATATTTAAACATATTAGTTTAATAAGTATTTTCTGAGCCTCAGAGAGCACGTTAAACCGTCGGTGCCGGGTGTCATACGAATATCTATGACTGTCGTTACAGGTAGTCAGAAGCCCGAAACTCTGACATCTGGTCTAACCCCAGGATATCGGCATTGCCCAGTTACTGGGTTATGAAGGTCTGATAGCAATCGCTCCGTGTAAATTACTGGTATTCAACCGCATCTGGTTAGACTGGAAGTAGACCCCAACATAGTTGGGAAAAGGCTTGGCAGATATAGTTTGATATGTATTTTCTTGTATCAGAGAACAAAATAAATTATCTACTGATATATTAAAAATGATAGACTTTCAATAAAAAAGTAAGTTTCAATTTAGTAGTAATGTGTTAGATACTTGTTCTATATTCCATTGAAGAAGGTGAAAATCAATTTATCTATTTTTTTTATTGGTATCCCATAGTAGGTACGCACTTAGACACATATAGAACTAACTAAAGCGAAGGTAACGTCCCACTAAAACCTATAAATCATTGCAACACCGTTATCTATAATTGCTTACACCTACACTCAGGATATAAGACAACGAGGAAGACGATCACAACACCAGAGAACCCAACTAGAAACTATAAATACGTGACATGAAAGACCGCCGCAAACGTACGAGGTCGTATGCGCGGGCGCGGATAAAGCAATATTGTTTTCAGCTTAGTCACAACGCGTAGGTGACGGTATGGCCGTACGCTGTATGTTAAGTAGGCGCATGTCGACTCAAACAAAGGCGTATACGCACCTAGTATAATTTAAATGTCAAGTAAGAGTAAGTTTTTGTTTCCTTGCATTTTTAAGAAGTTAAATATAATATAACATGACGCCTCTATTCCCTGAAGGGTTGGACAGAGGTATATAGTAACATCCTTATTTCGCCATGTAATAGGGGTAGAGTCTATTGCCATCAATCAGGCACAAATCCAAACATCAGGCTGCTATTGAGGAATTCAGCACGGAAAAACCCAATAACACTGCCCTACCTGGGGATCGAAACCAGGACCTCAGGAACTGCAGTCACGCTTACCACGACTAAACCATCGAGGCAGTTAAGAAGATTTCTTCATTTATGTAGGTACTGTTATGTATGTACAATTGTTTAAGCATGAATTATTATCTCTCGCAGTTTCTCTCGCCTTCTTGGAAAAGCGCTTCATGTAGGTACCTACCCGGATAAAAAGTAGGTAACCTATGTGTTCATCTAGAACATGGTTTAGGTATCTGTGTGCCAAATATTATTCATATCCGTTCAACCGTTTATACGTGATTGAGTCACAAACATCCATAAATCCATCTTCACTTACTTTCACATTTATAATACAATTAGCGACCCACCCCGGCTTCACACGGGTGCAATGTAGATACTAATGTGGGGCATATAAACCTTCCTCTTGAATCACTCTATCTACTGCAGAAAACTGCATTAAAATCCGTTGCGTAGTTTAAAAGATCTAAGCGTACAGACAGCGGGAGCGACTTTGTTTTATCGATACTTCCATTCTAATATTATAAAGAGGAAAGATTTGTATTTTGTATGTAACGAATAAATTTAAAAACTACTGGACCGAATTCAAAGATTCTTTTGAGATTAGAAAGCTACATTATCACTGAAAAACATAGGCTACGGGTGGAGCCGTGAGGACACATCTAGTACTATGTAAAGACATTAATATGATTAACCATAAACATTTTAAATAGTCTTTCCATTGAAACTTAAATCGATTACATACCTTGTGTATTAATTCTTGCCCTTGGTGCAAAGTATTGCTTATTGACTGTCAACCAAAAGTATAAAACAGCTATGGTGCCCAGACCGCCTACTTCATAAATTAAGATCAACGGATCGCATTGGAATCAATACTTGACAAAATAAAGATAGCCAACGTGGCTAAAAGTTAGTCACGCTGGACACTATTTTGAAACTGGGTAGGTCATGTCTGGACTGGAACTGGTTCGTTGATATGTGCTACGCCCAATGCCTGTTCGTATTTTTTTCATGTAGGCAAGTGAATTTTATTAAATTCTTGGTTTCTGGCAAGACGAATATCGCGAAGACAATAATAAGGCGTGGCTGGCGATGGTAATGTTTCTTTTAAAAAAATACGAAGTAGTGTGAGATGGAATGGCGAGTTCTTTGTACACACTGGAAATAATAATAAAAGAAAAGGAACTTGTATACCTACATGAAATAAACGACTTTTCAGTTTTTATATGCGATTTTCAATGTAGTTTGCAGATAATAAATATCGGGTAGCGAGCTTATTTTAATTAGTGGTATACCTCTATAAATCCAAATCAAGGAACTAATTATGTTCTGAACAAAATCTAAATATGCATTAGTAAGGAAAAAAACAATCTAGGTAGATATATATGCCTAAATTGGTTTCGAATGTCTCTTTCACGACAGCATAAAAGAGTGTTTAATAATATCGTCAGTAAAAAGACTAAAGCGTCAATATACCTACTTTACAGTAGAGAGATTCAAAGTATTTTTTAAAGAAAATAAACAGTTATTTTTCTTAGATAGATAATTTAACTATCTATTTAATATGTATACTCTAATGGCCGATTCCTGTGATTTACCGAACGTTATTGGTTAAAATTAAGACTGTAGTATAACGACCAATAATGAAGCAAAGACCTCATAGATTTGCATAGTAGCCCCTCTGATATTATAGTAGCTATCGCAGGTTAAATTGGCTTACGAGTCTAATTATAATATGCCCAGTTCGGCGATAAAAAATACTACCTACTATTGGTAAGCAAAACGATACGTTTTTGCCCATAGGAACCGGGCATAAGAAAAATAACTATGTTTATTTTCTTAAAAAAAATACTTTGAATCTCTCTACTGTAAAGTAGGTATATTGGCGCTTTGGTCTTTTTACCTTTCCACTGACGATATTATTATGTAGATATATTTAGACAATGATAGTGGGTTGTATAGGTCCTACTTGTCTGTTTAGCATAAAAATGATATGTACATGTCTGTTTTATACTAAACAGGTAAGTATTAATTTAAATGAAATCCTTGAATAAATTGGTTGTCGTCGAAATATTCAGACATAGCTTTAGTACCAATCGGTTTACCATGTCCCAGTACGTAACTATATACTTATGGAGTCTATCTAGACTGTATTATAACTGTAGTCATTATTTCTACTTTATTTATATAAATTAATTATAAATAATATTATTCCGCCTTCATACGACTACAACATAACAATAAAGACATGATTAGCAGATTCGTTTAGGTAGCATTTTAGATAGGTACTAAAATTAAAAATATATGAAAATGCACATATTCTCATATATTATTAGAAAAATTAAATATAAAACTGTTAATTCCAAGATAAAATTTCAAAATAAAACATCAAGGCAAACAAGAAAAGAAGCAAGCGCACTGATTTAAAAAAAATGTACTAACATCATAATCATAAAAATTACTCACTAGCAATCCATAAATCTCCTAATTCTTCTGGCACATAATGACTCTGAGTCATAACTGTGTAATGAAGTTATAAACATGCAACTATACTCATGTAGCACTCTGTGAAAATCAATGTCCGAGCAAAACGAGCGATAAGGGGGCAGACGGCGCACGATTCGAAACAACGATGATTTCCCATGGAAAATAGTTTGTACGCTTATCGATATATTGTAACACCGTATTTGAAATATAAAAATTAAACTTTAGAACGAGTCGGCCGCCATCTTGGTCCGGCGTGCGTAAACGCCTGCGCGCCGCGACCACCGCGAAATTACAGCCGGCGCGCGCTCCACCGCTCGCGCGTTTAAAAATAAAATAAAGTTAAAACAACGTCATTTTGTGCACGTGTGTGTGAGAGAGCCGGTATTTATTTATAGGCTAGTAGCTATGTAAATAACGAACGACCGAGTCCGGTCCAGCATTTCTTGTGGTTTGCAAAACGTCTTAATTTGAACGTGCTCGTAGCAATTCCCGCAACCTACTTTGTGCCTGAACCCGATGACGCTGACGTGACTACTTTATTATTCTTACAACCTATAAGTTTATGTATGAGTTGGTAACCTTCACTAAAATTCCAAGAACATGCCTGCAGAGGTTATTCGATATTACAGACTCATGGTCGGTTGATAGAATATTTAATCAACGGAGTTGTTCAAACATGAAAAGGAAAAAGATAACAACAATAATTATTACAATCTATAGAGCCGGAATTCCAATATCATTCTCAACTTTAAATAAGAAACCAATTCGCAAGCCTAGCGATGACAGCAATTACGTTTCAGGATCATTTGTAGTGACAATAACAATGTATAGAGAGGGTTTATGTTCAATAAAGTACCTTTGTTTAACGGCAAACAGAACAACAGACACAAAGAGTGGTTGCACAACTTCATAAACATTTTAGTTCAAGCCTCTCATTATTTTGTGTCTGTTAATTGAGTTCAGTTCTTAATTAGGCTCCTAGATATTAGTTTTACTTACTACAATACGCTTCTACGTGGAATAATGAGGCCGTCATTAGTTCTCAAGTAATTTAAAGTTACGTGGCGGTAAATTATGAATTCAAAGCCTTTTAAAAACTTCATGATGTAGATACAAATATTTTACAGACATAAACCTGTATTCCATGAAAATAACTGTAATAGTTAGCTACACATTTTTACACGTAAAGGTTTCCGTCCGTTAAAGTCCTTGTCTGTCAACATGAAAAAAATATTCACCTATCAAATTATAAAAATAGCTGGCCATAGTCACAACCCACGCAATATCCCTCGACTTAATTACTAAATAGATACATATTTTAAACAGTGGATTTAGGTGTGGTTTTCATTGCCACGTAAAGCGATTTTTTACCAAAGGCATAAATTAAATTAAGTTACAAATATTTAAATAAATGGTAATTATCATTCGTATCAAGCTATCTTCTTGCGGTATATGTAAATATTATTTGATTAATGACCGATTCCTAAAATTTATGGAGAGTTATTGGTTAAAATTGAAACTCTTATATCTTTCGCAATAATGGAACAAATACCTCATAGCTTTGCATAGTAGACCCTCCCATATGGAACTTATAGCTATCACAGGTAAAATTAGCTTACAAATCTATTTATATGCCCAGTTTAGCAATAAAAAAGGCTATCATTGGTAAGCAAAACGATTCGTTTTTGCTTATAGGAATCTTTCAGAAACTTGTAACCAATATCGTACCGCCTGCTACACCTATAACCTACTGTGTATGAATCACTAATGACTCGAACAAAACTTACCTGTTTTAAGAGTGTTATCAGATTATTCATAGTTTAATATTCAATATCGTTGGCATGGTACGTTGAGTTTGCACAAAAATATATAAATAGAACAGTTTTTTTAATAATCATCAACAAAGCATGAAAAAAGAGAAATTATATTAGCATTTTCACCAGGCGCTCCGAGGCAGTTTAATTACACAAACAAACGTTGTCTATTCATTTTCATTATACTATAACTTTAATATTAACGTTTATACATGTTCTAGCTTATTATAAACGTTTATAAAGGTTAGGTCAGACTTGCGGCGCGGTGCTCGGATTAAGCCGAGCGAGATATTGCAAGGCGATATTTCAGAGCGGCGCGGGCGGCCGGTCGATGAACCCGACGCCCCACGCCACTGCTTAACCAGCAGGGCTGCCACATGTATTTGGTTTACTTTGACTTTATCCAGAAATTATAACTGGTTAAATAAGTCTAGCCTTTTACAAAATGTGTAATTGATAGGTATAAGTGAAAAATGGAAGTTAGTGGAAATTGGCTGTATCATAATGTTGGCTTGCCCTCCCATCCTTTTTATAATATTACTATGGCAATGTATTTAAATGATTAACTGCCTCATTGGTTTAGTGGTGGCAAGTAAGACTGCTGATCGTGATGTCCTGGATTCGATCCCCAGATCGGGCAAATTGTTATTGAGTTTTTTCCTGTGGAATTCCTCAGTAACAGCCTAGAGTTTTAGTTTGTGCCCGGTTGATGGCAATAGACACGCCCCCAATTACATGAGACTTAAACATAATGGCGAAATGAGGGTGTTAGTATACACCTCTGCCCAACCCTTCGGGGAAAACAGGCGTGATTTTATGTATGTATTATTATTTTTATTTGTTTGATTGGTAGATACTTTAGGCATTTATTTTAATATACAAAATCTATACCGGAAACTATGCTGGATATAAGGAAAAACACTAAAATTGTCTGCTACGATTTTCGTAGCAAATTCGTAGCAATTTAGAAACATTATAATATGCGCATAAAACCCTGAAATTACTACATCTAAATCGTTATATATCAACGTATTTATAATACGTAAGTAGTAATAATCCATAAAACTAATTTCTGACGGCCCTAATATAACTCCTTCGTCCGCTTTTTAATTTTACTTTGCAGCTGACACACGCCTGTATAAACACACCCTTAAACATACAGACATGTATGTTCACCGACACCTTTTAACATAGCGTCGGTTGTAAGACAATACGTATGTAGTTAGCATAATATAAATAGCTATAAGTACCTACTAATTGACGCGAATATTAAAGTCAGGTGAAACAGTGTATATTTGTACATACATACCTACACGGGAACTTGCACGATAGAAATGCGTAATTTTATGAAAATTACATTATGTAATTCATCTTGATACTTGCAGGCAGAGAAAACTGAATCATCATCTTGTGACTAGTGATTTGTTATTAACTTTTATTATTATACAACCACGGAGAAAAAAAAACCGTTGATTTAAGTAGGTAGTGACAAAATTTAATAAAATATTATTTGTTTCTATCCAATAACTTTCGCTGAAGTTTTGTTGCAAGTGATCGACTGTTTATCCCATAAATCTAACAAGATAATTGTAATGGCAACTGATCCGATTGTCTTGTTATAGTTTATTACCTTACCGGTTATCCTTGCGGTTTATTATAACTTAGTTACCTTTAAGGTTAAGGTAAAATAGAATATGCTAAATATAGAAAAAGAAAATGAAATACATTTTATCTGTGCTTATACGCATTATTACCTATGTTAAGATCTTACCGCAGCGGTTTTATTAAAGACTAGCTGCCCGGAGAGACTTCGTCCTGTCAAAAGTTATTGGCCTGTAGTGGCAAAAGAAAAGTGTTGTTTTTACTATTTTCCACGCAATTTTTATGTTTTTTCTCTCCATAAGAACCTTCCTTATGCTTTAAGGAATACATAAAAAAATTGCCGAATTGGTCGAGCCGTTCTCAAGTTTTGCGCTTAGCAACACATTTGGCGATTCATTTTTATTTATATAGATAAGACAATAAAAATAATTGTACATTATTATCTACTAGCGACCCGCCCCGGCTTCGCACAAGTGCAATGTAGATACTAATGTGGGGCATATAAACCTTCCCCTTGAATCACTCTATTTAAAAAACTGCATCAAAATCCGTTGCGTAGTTTTAAAGATCTAAGAATACATAGGGACAGACAGACAGCGGGAGCGACTTTGTTTTATACTATGTAAAGAAGATACCTGCGCGCTATTGACTCTACATAAAGTTTCCTTAGATTATATCGATTTCCATAAAATATGCATGCTTAAATAATAATAATTTATTATACTTAGGCACCTTTACCTTTATTAGCGATTTTCACTATAATAAATAACTGGGTATACGCTTCTTCAATTAGCGTAAAACACAATACAAATGTTGTTATTTATAGGTAACTAGACAATATATTAACTGTCAAATAAACTTTGAAAAATCTTTCTTGCGAATCGCGATCGGTATCTATAGTCATATAAATTCTATGGAATAATTAATTATTATTGTATCATTTGAAATCCACAAAAATCGTACATCTCAATCTACAAACAGGTAGTAATTCCACTATTTCAAACGAAAAACGTCAGCCTTGTTAGTATTTTTTTAAATTTTAACAAACGTTTTTATTTTTGTTTCGTGTTATTTTTTTGTGGAAGACAATTTATCTTGTAGCGAGTATCAAAATATTTGATCTCGACATCGTGTTTTGTTGCATCCCCTGTGAAACAAGGCAAGTAAGGTATGGCTCCCCTTCGAAGAATCCCCCGCCCTTCGAAAACAATAAATATGTCAGTGTAGAATATTACGCGACGTTAAGACGCGGCCTGTCTTAAGTAAATTATTACGCTGCAACTTTTCCCGATGAGTTCTCCGCTCCAACTAATAACTTTTTACTTTTTATTGCCCCGAGGATTAAGCGGAGATGTCTCATTTTATTTTTGGGAGGTAGAATATATTTTGTTGTGTTTTCGGACTCTGAGAATTTGGTGTTGAATATTTAAAATGTATAGTGCCATACGGTTAAAATAAGACAATATTGGTAGATAACTTGAATTCATTAAGTATTAAGTAGCAAAATAGGTAATTAAGATTCATCGAATTTAAAAATATTTTAGCATTTGTTTATGAGTAGGTATATACAATATAAGTAATTCAGGTTTAACGGTGAGAAAAACTCTATCCTACATCTCTTTTCAAACTTGCCGTCGCATAATAACAGCCGCAATAAAGATATCATGCTAAACAACAAAATTGCGAACAGTTTTCTTTAAAAAAAATGGACAATACAGCTGAGAGTCTGTTTAGTAGATACCCTTTCGATAAGTATGTATTTATATTTACCTATCCACATAATTATGTCATTAAAGTTTTAACACACCAAGAGTAGAAATCACATAGTAGATAAGATTATGAAAATGTAGAGCCAATAAAGAATTCTTTCCGATAACATTAATAATGAAATATTTTTAGAAACTTGACGGGTTTAAATAATTTATTGAAAAAACTCCTTGAAGAAATTTTCTTCTGATGCTTTTTACAAAACCTGTTAGGTTCATTTTAAAACGAAAAAGGTGTAACACATTAAGGAAAAGGCCGTATATTTCAACACGAAACACGGGAAAAACACTTTAATATACATTGTAGCGCTCCTTACAAAGCAAACAAAACAATTTCCCGCAAAAAAAAAATCAGGAAAAAGCGCGCCAGAGAAAAACAACGTCGACCATAAAAGAAAGAGCAGAGTTGGCGGGCGAATTGCGTTGCTCGCTCAGCGTAGCGCCATTGGTCGGGAGTTCCCCCCTCGAGCCGCGCCCCCCTCGACCCGCGTCCGACCGTAACTCACTCTTCACTTGTTTTTACGGCCGCCATTTTGTGACGTTCGCTCGCGCGGCAGCCCGCGCTAATCCATACTCGCTCACAGCCGTGAGCTAGTGTGCGTGACCTATAAGGTTGGTAGTAAGGGTATCGTAGCGTAATGTTGGTAACTGCATAGTGATAATGATTCTCATTGCTCACTATTGTTTATGTTTTTACTTTTAGGTGGACTAAAAATTGGGTTGCTGATCTAAATAGGTAGATGGGTAGGGATTGTTACCTACTAAGTATTGACACTCACTTTTCGTTTAATTAAAAATTAAGTTATCCTTAACGCCCCCTCTCGACCACATATTTCATAATCTACCTCTGACAGAAAACACGACAGATATTTTTTGTCACAAAAAATCCCACTTCTATACGTATGCAGGTGTCCGTATATATCTGGCATCCATTAAGGGAACATCATTAACTCTCGCGGGGCGTATCTCCCTAATGAGAGCCGACATCCATAGATGCATGAGTCTGAGGGTCTGTAATGACGTATCTCGCCCTATCTTTACGTCTTAATCCCTGTCATTAGGGCCTCACTGCTCTTGTTAACTATCTTTGTCGGAGGTTTAATTGTACTTGGGAACTTTCGGTAAGATGTTGAGTGTGGAGATTGAATGGGAATGTGGTAATTTTGTGAGGGATAGATGTATTGCGATGCTTGTCATTTATAGTCGGATTAAGAATAATTTAGTTAAATATGCTAGGAAATATATATAGGTATAGGTAATCTATTAAGAAAGATGTCTAAGTATTAAGTATCTGGCATTTTCATGCCTCTGCTGGGTGATAGTCTTAAAAATCTATCAACTCAGCCTATCGCTGAACTCTGCTGGATAAAAGGCTTTTATGATTTTTACCACAACGTATTCCGCCTTGTACCAACCCGCACTGGGCCCGCGTGGTGGATTACGGCCCATTCCCTCTCACAGAGAGGAGGCCTGTGTCCCAGCAGTGGGAACATTATAGGCTGATGGTGATGATGATTCCGCCTTTCTAAAGCTTCAAATCCACTAGCAAGGATAATTACCTACGCAAGTTTTTGCACGCCATTGTTCGCTTAGTTCGTAATACTTGCAGAAGTCTTGTTGCTGCAGGTTTTGAAAGGCAGTTATTTACACACTTTAGAGGCTTGCTAAGATATTTTTTATTTTATTTTCAATACGTGGTTTGGTAAATTACGTAGGCTACAATTCATTTGATTGTTCCCAATCTTCAAAAAACGAATTTAAATGGAAAACCGAAATAAAACTAACCCTACTACTTCCATAGAAGAAAATCTAAATCCCTCAAATAAAAAGCCTCACTGAACATCAGTAAGTGTTTAAATACAACCGATGATGCATGGTGGTGCGCTCAACATTTTATAGTGTTCGTTTAATAGCGTTAAAAGTGAAACGATGCAGTAAACTGTGCGATTGTCGCACCAGACTTGTCGCAGTTTACGTACCTACGACACTGCTTGGGTCAACAGCTAGAGGTGACGGTGAACGATAAAACATCGCGTTTAGCTTAGAGAAGACAACTATAGTGTTGAGCTAAGCTGGTTTTACTGTGGTCGATGTACAAGAAGTTTTTCTACGTCATCTAAACGTGTTTTATGGGTCGCGGCAGATCACGAAGGAGATGGCGGGACGAAACGTTCCTTGAAAACTGGAAGGAAATAATGCGCGATCGGCAAAGTGGAGGAAATGGAGGGAGGCCTTTGCCCAGGAGTGGGACAACATAGGGTGATAATAATTTTACATATAGCCGATTCCTAGAATCCGGAGCGTTATAGGTTAAAATTGAGACTCTTGTATCTTTACCAATAATGAAGCAAAGACCTCATAGCTTTGATAGTATACTCTCCTATATGGAAATAGCTATCAAAAGTAAAATTAGCTTACGAGTCTATTTATATGCCCAGATTGGCAATAAAAAATGCTATGCTAATGTATAAAATGGTAATGTTTTTGTTTATAGGAACCGGGCAATAATAATCTTTGCTTAAAAAGCTAGCTAGCTCGCCGAATCACTACTGGTTGATATTCAAAAATCACTGAAATTAATCGTGTTTTGATAGCTGTTCTTAATATGGCTTAATGTAATTGACAAAAGTCCCGGCTCATTTAAAAGCAAATCCTCATTTTTGTCTTTGATGGTTAGTACCTATACGTATTCACTTACCTAACATAACATCACGCTTGTATTCTCCAAAGGCTTGGGCAGAGGTGTATCGTAACACCCTAATTTCGCCGTTATGTTTATATGGCGAGCGTATTGCCATCACCCGTGCACAAATCCAAACTCCGAGCTGCTAC
This sequence comes from Amphipyra berbera, assembly GCA_910594945.2. NCBI lineage: Eukaryota > Metazoa > Arthropoda > Insecta > Lepidoptera > Noctuidae > Amphipyra > Amphipyra berbera. The sequence goes on from OU343128.1 coordinate 20,329,848, forward strand.
TGAGGAATTTCACATAGAAAAACCCAATAACACGTTCGAACTATCAGCAGTTGCGCTTGCCGCCATTAGATCAACAAGGCAGAGTTACCTACGTTTTGACAAAATATTCTAAGGACTTCTAATTTCAAATAACCATAGTCAAGAAAACAATTATTTTCAAACATCTTCACAAAAGAAACAAAATCAACTTATTTCAATGGTAACAAGATATTTGCATAATTTATACAAACATAATAATTGGTTTTGTTGACAAAACTCTTTGGTTCTCAATCATTACGGCTTTGTTAATTTGGGCAATAAATAAATGGTAATTAACCATTGTTCGGGTTTTATTGCATGTTGTTATAATGAATGTTTATGCCGAAAAGGGTTCACGCCTGTGAATATCAATAGTTGTAAATTATATCCGTTTTGTTAGGTAATATTGTAAGAAAAAAGGTTGGAGCTCATAAATTAAATTAGGGACGACCTTTTCTACGGATAGGCCGTTATTACGCAGATACGCAGCTCGGGACTTAATTTTTATAGATGTTATTATATGAACATTATATCCTTTGATATTTCAAATAGTTATTTGTCTGGATTACCAAAAGATAAAAAAAATATGTAAAATTCCTTATACGATAAAAGCAAAAATAGTTACTAGTCTCAATGTCCATTGACTAGCAACTGTTGTTTGCTGTTTTTGTATAAGAAAATATGAAAAATATATTAAAACATCTTTCACGTTCCCTATACTCTATTGATTTAATATAGGAACTTAGGAACTCTATCTACATTTACAATAAGTTCATCATTATCTCTCTGCCCTTATCCCACACTAGGTGTGGTCGGCACAACATGTACCTTCTTCCATTGTTCTCTATCAGCCGACATCTCAATAGTCACTTCTTTCTTACCCATATCATCCTTCACACAATCCACCCATCTTTTCTTTGGCCTACCTCTACTTGTATAGCCATCCACATTTATAAGGTATTTAACAATTATAATAAGTTGAACGATGTCAAATATCTTATATAACTTATCGCATGTGCTTCCACATGTAGCATGATCGAGTTTAAAACGTTAAATAAATAAAGTAAAGAACTCGTTGAGTAGTTCCGAGTTCTATAAATATAATTTGACTAATCCAGATCATTCACCATTATATTTAAACAGTAAAGCCACCTGAAAGATTGATGGCTTGCGCCTTAAAATAACAGTTCAAGAGGAACACTGAAGGAGAGGAGAGCGGGGAGACAGGTACCATATGTTGCTGATGGATTAACTGGGTATTTGCGCGGAAAACGGACCGTGTTGAGCGGATTTGAACCTTATTGCTAAGAGTAAGTAGGGTTTTAAAGTTTAGGTGTTGGCTCCGTACGTTGGTCCACCATCTAGGTGACACCCGAACTGTCGATACATTTCACAATTGTCGTAAACTCCTCGAGACGGAAGGGGAGCGCAGTAAAATTATCATTTTATGCCGTTCGACGACTGAAATGACACGGGAATGCTGTAAAACTGATTTATTGGATACATCCCGAGAGTCACATGCTGAATTTTTGATGAGATCTTTGTTTTTAGATAACGGTTCAAGATTATATTAAAATAATACCCAAAAAACTTAAAGTTAAACGGTTTTATCTTGCAGTACCCCTGCAGCTTCAGGATTTGAGGATTGAAGGGTGAAATTATTGTAATGTTGTATTGTCATTGAAATTTAATTTGTGTGCAAAGTGTCTGGAGAATCGGTTTTGCAGAAATAGTTGGAAAATCTGTCGCAAGATTGAAACAAATATATGAAGTGAAGTTAATTAAAAACCGTTTAATATCGTGCAAGTTTCCCCATCGGAGCCTTTTAGCTCTTTTGTTTTTACTCTAGTATTTATAAGGCGGATTTCAATGGAAACGCCGGTAGAGGAAGTCTTAGAAGGACATACATCAATGTTATTGGTGATGTTCTTTACAAAGGACAGGTGCGTAGTACTCTCAACCAGCGTGCGTGTATGACGAGATGTATGAACGTGGATGAAGCGAAAAGAGTATGTAAGGGTCGTAGCATGTGACGTTCTATAGTTTCTGCCAATCCCCATGGGAGAAAGGCGTGAGTTTATGTATGTATGTAAAAATTTAAATGCTGAATTAGTTGAAATGCTAATGAATTTCATAATTAAGATAGGTAGTAAGGTATTCGGAGGTAGGTGTAAAACACAGTTTACAAAAGCCTAACGGTTCAAACGAGTCCGTTCAGTCTGATCAGAAGTATCTGACCAGACTGAAAACCAAGTCCAACTAAGTTGGGTATTGGCTGGGGCGCGTGACACGGTCCAAAAAAGTATGGCCGCTGACTGAAGTAGATATTGAAGTGAACTACTCATTTAGATTTAAAGTTAGTATAATAGAGTATAGGTAACTCGAAAACGCATATCCTCAAAATACTTTTTACTACAATTTTACTTAAGCGGGTACTGTGTACGTAATTATGGTGATGTCGGTGGCAACTAGACAGCTCCTATCGGCCATTTCGACAATTTGATTAAGATGGCTCGCCACTGGCCGGTTTTATTGCCCTATATTTCCTTATTAGGACCGCTGGGCCGACCTGCGGCCCGCGTGGTCAACTAATGAGACCGATCCCTATCCCTCGATGGGGGATAAAACAAATAATCATAGCTAAGTAGGTATATTTATAACTTGTTTTTTTTTCAGCCTGTAGAGTACCTACTATCCCGTGCCATAGGCCTCCCCGATTTATTTCTAGTACCACTTCTCGCCAATTCCTAAGGACTAAATCTAAGTCATCCCGCTATCTTTTCATTACATGGTTGTTTGCCTACAATCACAGTTCTAAGAAAACAGTTTTAAACATAAATACTTGAGAACTTCAAGTTGTTCTGCCCTAGCCTTTTCTGAACTATGTTGGGGTCAGCTTCCAGTCTAACCAAATGCGGCTGAATACCAGTATTTTACACGGAGCCACTGCCATCAGACCTCCGCAACCCAGTTACTGGGCAATGCGGATATCCTAAGGTTAGACCGGTTGTCAGAGGTTCGGGCTTCTGACTTCCCGTAACGACTGTTATAGGTATTCGTATGACACCCGTGACAGACTGTTTTAGCAATATCATATCGAACCTCGTGGCGTGTACAGGTCGGCGGCATATTATATTTACCTACCTGTTTACTTAGATGTACTAAGAAGTTCTGAGAACAAGGAAATTGTAAAGTAAACTTGTTTTCCCACGCTTGATGTTTGAAATATATATATATATTTTCTTATCAACTCCTTACCGACCAGACACCAGGCCGTCGCACTTTATTTATCTCTATTTGAGTTATAAAATCCATGATAAGTCAATAGGTCATGAACTTATTGATAGCTGTCTATATAAAAAAAACATTGCGATTAAAATGGCGCCATCGCTGATAGATAAGACTGTCTCATACGCCACCCCGTTGCACGGTAGACACGATCCTAGACGCACTTGATCTCAAACGATATAGCCCATTAAACGTACATAAGATAGATCACTTACATCAGTAAATAAATATATAGTTCATACTGAATCTGAATAGTATGAACGCAACGAGATAAATGAATGAAAAAGCAGTTATCGCGACCTCTCGACTCGCGAAAAGCATATTAAAACAAACAGTGCAGTAAAAATAAATCTAACTGCCTATAAAAAGTGCCATAACTATCACTTAAAGGCCATTGTGTTGGGCTTCTTTTATCTCAATGCTGACGAAATGCAACGGCAACAATGTGAGTGTACCTTTACTTTGTGTGACGCAAAAATTATTCGAAGCAAGAACATGTTCCTTCGAGATATAAAAGCTGTTAAATTAAATTTATAGACCGGTTGACACTGGACTGGCGTGAACCTAGACCAGGTTACGCTACGTATAAATTTTCATAAATTATTAATTAAATAAATCTACCAGTGACATGATCTTCTGTTGGAATTCTATTAAGAAAATTAGCTACTTCTTATGTTATGTAAAAATCTTAAATTTCCATTATTGTCTGTATTTGTAGTTATTATAATATTTTATTATATATAATATTTTTTGAATATAAATATTTAAATGGCTGCAGCCGTATAGTATCTAATACCCTCCAAGCCAGACGCTAATACAGCTAGAAAGTTATCGCCGTCGGTAAAATAGTAAAAGATTTTCCTTCGTAAAGTCTACGCGATAAGATAGAGGGATACTTATGTGAAGACAACCAAATCCCAACAAGCATTTACTGTGAACAGAACGAGTCGTATAGATACGTAATGTTTATCGAGAGCCGGGGCGACCTAACACAATAATAATAAAGGCAGTTTATTAGGCCTCTCGCCACGACGCGTTATCGACTTCAATTAAATATCATTTTTATTAGGAATCTCTGGTAACGCCCTGCGGTCACTAAACACTTTATTTTGTTTTTTTTATCATAAGTTTACAAGCCGTGTTCGTTTTTATGTGACCCCAACAATGTTATATAAGCATAAAATGCAAATAATAACTTTTTAACAAAAAAAAACCGACTTCAAATTGTCTATCTCCGAAGTTCTTCATCAGATCTTCACCAAATTTTAATGAGACCACTTTGAAAGAATACTCTTTCAAACAAAAAAAGAATAATTAAAATCGGTTCACAATTAGCAAAGATATTGCGGAACAAGCATACAAAAAAAAAGCATACAGTCGAATTGAGAACCTCCTCCATTTTGGAAGTCGGTTAATGAATCGATATCATAAATAGGTACATATTTACCGATTTTATTCATCCATAATTACGTTGGCTGCCAATTCATTAATCTGTAAAGGATAAAAAACACAAGTTTAGTTATATTTGTAGAATACAAATCTTAATACTGAATGTTTACGATCAAAATAAACATAATTAACCATCAAAACATAAAAGACTGTCTCAAATAAATCAAAAACGAAAAAAAAACTGTTGATACCATTATTTATTTAAACGCTAAGAAAGCATCACGATCCATAAAACGGAATGTGAGCCGCGGCCTTCGCAACAATGAATACGAAAAAATACACGGAGCCAAACGGAGATCGCTTTTCTTCAATGGTTACTTTATATGCAAATTCCTTGCAATAAAAGTGGGAACCCTTCTCTCTAGCTTTATATAAAGAGCGCAAGACTCGAATCCGACGTTTTATGTATTCGCGAATCGACGCTGTTTTATTGGTATCGACTATCGATTCGACTCGTCCGCATTCGAGAATTCGGAAGTAATGCCCGCTATTTCGAGTATTTCGACTGCTAGTCGTGCCTATCCGATCGCTATCAAAATTTGATTGCCTCGGATAAAGGTTCCATTTATATGCAGTTGTTGTTGCTAAAATTTATTCAAATCGTCACAAAACGAGTAAAGTCAAGTAGGTAAATATTCCATAAATTATGTGGGGAGCATCCATATTTCAAAGACTTCATTGGATTTACACACGTAAACATCGACATGTAGGTATACGTATCGATATATTGACGTGATGAGTATCTACACGTAAAAGCACTATAAAATAATTTGGTGAAATAAGCGATGTAATGAAATAAATAATTTTCGTAAAATATGTACTTAGTTGCGTTTTGATTCACCTGAGATCCTAGCTTAAACTGTTTTCAAATAGGTACAATTTGTATTTAATTATTTTTTTATCAGCGAACCCTGACTATTATTCTATTCTACTTATGTACCTAGAGCAAGCAAGAACCTAGATCTGAAACAGTATATTTTCTAACCTGATATGCCTATAAACATCAAAGTTTCCTAACCTCTACCTACACCATACACCATATCATGAGATAAATCCATAGCAAGTAAAGATACGTAGTCAGGTACAAGAGATTACATTCTGAGGCGAACGAGGAGGGCAGGGCGGCATGTACCGTCGCCGACAAGGATCTTATATTTCCATAAAACGTACGGTTTACGAGCACACCTACTACACCCTGCGTCTCCCCGCACACTTCCTACAATGACCAAAATTTTAAGTTCCACTAAATATTCAGAGATGAAATTGAAGTTTGAATTTTAAATGTCTTCTTCTTTTCGTGTGGTTAGTGACTAGCCTGGTATCAGAATTTGTTGTTGAGAAATATCTCTCAGGCATATATCACCTATCCTCACGATGTTTTCCTTCACCGTATTTAAGCAAGTGATAATTATACAATACGCACATGAGTCCGAATGCGTGCCTTGGATTCGAACTCTACCTACTTAAATATATGTAAGTATTTGTGCTTTAAAAATGCAATGTGTACCTATATATTTATATTACTTGGTTCTAACGTCAATAATTATTCATTCACATAGATATCTTGTATCAATAACAAATCATTGATTTTAAATTAGATCAGTAACATGAACACTAGTACATTCAACAATTCTCATGTTTCAAAATATTGTTTCTTATAGAGAAGACCAGAAGAAATGATTTTTTTTTCCAAAGTTTTCAGTCTGTTTCATTTTTGTATTGAAGCGATAGTGCAGGTTTTTATAGGAATGTGTTTGTCGCAAAATGACATCATAAAGACCGTTTAGTGATATTTTTGCTCGCTACATTTAGCACACACAAATTTAATATAGATTTAACACTCATAAAATATTAACCACGCATTGTGTTATGTGCATTACATAAATCATATTAGTTTAACAGCGTTTAGTAGAGCGTTATCTAACTGTTATTTAATATGTGATATTTATGATACCTACTACATACATACATGTCATAAATTTATAGATAAAAACAGAAAAGAGAGCTTGATGGAAGATTCAAGATTTCTAATCGAATTGAATGGATAGCCTTCGAACTATTGTGGTCAACCTACTCTTGATACAGGCACATAATAATTATAGTATCGTTAGATTAGTATTTACCACAAAAGCTGTTGTATTTATGCTTGTATTTGGATATTCAAATTAATTAGGTACCTCCCATATGTATTTACAGGGTCAAGTCTATTTACCTGAATGCCGCAGACAAACACGCGTAGTTAAAAGGACATTAACTCTTTCACCACATCACAAATTAATATAATGTCATAGAGAACGTTAAACGCCGAAGCGGCTCCCCTATGATCTACTTTACGACTGTAGTTTTAATAAAAATCTCTAATAACATTCCGACATCATGTTCCACATTACCCGTGGCGTTTATCATAACACTACCTCCACCTACGTATCATAAAAATAAAATATGTAACTATCCAATCACTGCTCATACAAGTTTTCATAATTTCTATTTTTTTCCTCTCTGCCTAAGTGATTCAATCTTCTAAGTTATTACACATAATGTTTGAGATCGCCGCCTTTTTTTCATCTCCCAATAAGCATGTAACTAGAACCGTGTTGGATCCACTATAAACTTCATAACAAACTGCCACACGAAGCCGTATCTTGTGTATATTATGAGCTTTTTCGTTTAAGTCAAAGCTCACTGTTGTAATTCAAAAAGGTCATATCAACATTAGGAAACAATCGAGTTAAATCCATTACATAGAAGTAATAAAGTTGAAATTGCAATATTACAGGAAATGTGCGTTCGTTATCAAAATTAAAGAGGAGGAACGCCCTTTAGATGTTTTACTTAACTGTTAATAACACGGAGGTGTAAATATAAAATGCGGACTTACTTGACTTTAAATGTATTATTTTAAGAAAACAAAATATAAAAGATTTTAATGTACTTTTTATATCACCGTGGCCCTATATACAAATATAGTACCTAAGTACATACTGAACACCATTTTTGGTACGCGATGATATCATTTCTCTGTCGTTAACTACTTGGTAAGCGGAAGGTATCTTCACAGTTGAAATTAAAAGCCATTTTTTGGAAAGTTTTCTTACAAACATGGCTGATATTCCCGAAATGAAAAACCTAGTCATTAAATATTTCATCAAAACCGACTCCTATAACTTTGATCATGTAGTACCTATTAATTACACAGATGACTCTTCTTTATTTAAGTGATTCTAATTCCTAATAGTCTGATGTCTATCGATAGGTACTCTTTGCAACAACAAGGTAAAAAAACTGTCTTGTTATAATTATTAATATTGAAATATCTTAGTTGGGATTCTCACAGATACCTCTTTTTTTGTTCATAACCTTACCATCCAGATACAGTGCATCACTCAACGCACTAATAAACCTCACCAGTCTCGTTCTCATTACGACAATGTTGCCAACATCTAAATTACCTATTGAACACAACCTGTCCAACTGAGTTATAGTAACATAAATTAACTCACAGATACGCCCTACGCAGTTATTGGCCTACGGAACCCTTGCCTGTTCCAGAACTTCAATTATCTCTTATAAAAGCCATTACCCTCGAAAATATTCGATTATGGTATCGCTTGGGTCGATTCATTACCGGTTTTGGGCGGCGATTGCGCCCCGCCGTGGCAGGTCATTCCGATGTACATTTTATTGAAACACTCGTAAGTTCCATGTTTTAAGTTTACGTGCATTACTGAGTAGGTTTTATTGAACGGTAATAACCACCGCATATCGATGAAAAACATATAAAATTTAATGTATGCAAGATTTTTATTTAAAAAAAGAAGCTGCCGCTTTAAGTTTAAGGTCCACGGTATTTCATCGGCTTCCTGAAGTATTCACAAAGTTTAAAGCAATATATGTACAAATAAGTAAGAAATAAAATAAGTCAAATGTAAATAAGTCAGGATAGTAAAACTACAATACGTATGGCGCACGGTTCAGAGGACACATTTGGCTCCGGGGTCGCCCCGCTGCGTCACGTTCGCGTCAACGTTAGCATTTCTTTTGTGAACGCTCCAAATTGCTCACATAAAACTCCCAGACCTGTTTTGCTACGTGATGTCTTCAGTATTTTTACTGCCTGTATTACCCGATATATTCTTATCAGCTCTACGAGGGAGCTAGACCCGTCCCTTTTCGTTCTAGAAAAAGAAAATCGTAAAAATATATTGTTGCCGACTCCGCCAGAAAATGGAAAAATAAATATAAATGAGCGACGTTATTCCAAGGCAGGGAACTTTCCGAGTTTCGTAATTAATGTTGCAAGAAGATATCGCCGGGAAAAGTTTTTTCATCATGTTCCGCGGAGGCAGTGTTGTAATGAGCGCCCCCGCGGCGTTACATCGTAAAAACACCATACAACTTAATAAATAAAACTGGAATTCGTGAAGATTTATCACGATGCCCATATTGCGATTCGTGACTCGAGCCCGAGGCGTGTTTTTGCTGCGTATCTAAAAGGATAAGAGCCTCGGTTGTAAAAAAATAGAAATATATGTCATAGAGCGGTCCGCCTCTCATATTTACAAAAGTCTTTGTATGAAATATTTTGACATTTCTCGGTAGAGGCGCGCGGGAACGAGCGTGGCACGCGGGTGTTCCTTCGTGGAAACAATCTTGTTATTTATCGCATGTGATCTACACATGCTAGGTATACGTACACAATATAGTCGACGGGCACATGAACCATATTTTTGGGATTATAGTTACGAGCACGCATAACGAAGTCTTAAAAAGTATTTAGAATATCATTACTGGAGGCATGAATTTTTATGGGGAATTCTCATGAAGCAAATACATATTTCCTGTTGAATTACCTTGATAAATTGACCTAAATAACGCGATGCTTGAAGTAGAATAATATATGAATGCAGTGAGTAGAACGTTGATATAATGAAGGTTCTTTATAGGATGTTGACATGAAATGAATGTTTGGTAGAGCTCAACTTTATTTAACATTACAGAGTAAATAATCCAAGATACATACCTACATACTACATAGTAGATCGAGTTTAAAATTCGTTCCCAAAGCTTTGTATATTCAGTACACGTATTGGGGCGCAGGTGATACAGGGAGATACACGGTCCAAGTTTTATTGTTATTCCCACTCTGCGAATTGAATTTGAAACAAGCGAATGCGACGATCAATACTAGACTGTGCCGAAGCACTCACACCCGCTATTTACCTATCTCACTTTAAGAGAAACGAACCAGTAGGCTTTTATTATATAAGGAATTAAAAGTATATCATAAAATGTACCTATTAGGTAGTTGCTCGTCATGAAATGCCAGTATAAAATTCAACAGAAGGAAAGCGACATTATTGTTGGAACTAATAATTATTCTCAAACTAGCTTCTTGGTAACTTCATATCCAACAAAAAATTTTTGTTAGTAGTTCCTAATTTTCTTTTTTCCTAAACCACTCCAGTATTGAGTCGAACAAAACAAAAAAAAACTAATCAGTCGAGCCATTTTCGAGTTTTTGCGAGACTAACGCACGGCAATTGTTTTTTATACATATATTTATATATATATAATTCGACTGTACGTGTGTATGTCACTGAACTCCTCCTTAACGGCTGGACCGATTTGAATGTTTTTTTTTGTATGCGTTTGGGTGACGCCCTGGATGGTTTAGATTTACAATTGGACCCGGTAGGTGGCGCTGCTTTTTCGGGCAGGACGACGTCTGCTGGGTCCGCTAGTATATATAGGTATATAAAAATCAATTATATAGATATTAAATATTGTATATCAAAGTTTATTTGATTAAGATTAACATTTTCAATATATTTCAACGTATGCCAAACAATGTGTCAAGAATAATAAGTATACCGGGGATAATATACTTGTATTGGCTTCCAATCTAACCTATTCACGGCGGTTTCTACTGCAATAATTATAAAAGTGCGGAAGAAAATTAAAGTGTCGTTTTTATCACAATTAATTAATTCTATGCCTATTACGTTTTCACGCTACCTGATAATTAAAAAAATATTGTGGGATATCATTTTAGTATCTAAAATCACGAGTTTAATAAAATTCTGTAAAGCAGAAAAATCTATTGCAACTATAGAAACGAAAAAGTCATTGAACAATATAAATTTATAATATAATAATTGTGTTTTGAAATAGTAACATCATACTGTAATGCATCTATCACATTTTAAGTTCAAGGTTATCAAAGATTACAGTTTGAGCTGGCCTTAATGCTTTTTAAGGTGGAAGCGATCAACCAGCCCGGGAAATTCAATTATTTTCAAATTGTTTACGCTGCGTTCAACTTTTTTTTGTTTGACAAAAATACCGTAAAATTTGTGTTGTTATAAAAGGTAACTACAATGCAATATTTGGGATAGACAATTAACAAAATTACGTCTTAAAGATGTTAAGAAAATTAATATAAGAAAAACTCTAAACTAATAGAATTTCGCGGACAGGACGAAAGCTATCACCTTAACAAAAGCCTTATCAATAGATCTGAGAAGGTTCGTTTTCTGGGTATTAAAAATACTGTTATTTTGGCACTAAGAAGAGTTAAAGGTTAGGTTTTTATTAAGGTCAAAAAGCAGTATATGTGACTACTTTGTAACCAACCACAATAATTAACTCATACACAGCCATCAGAGAGAGGATTTTCGTCCAATTTTAATTTTGTTTTAGAGCCAGGCTTCGGGCTCGGCTTACGGGGGCGCTATTATTTGAGCCATTTTATCTCCAATGTAATCTTGTTAAGAGGCCCCTCGTTCCTCACCCCCGTTCCTCGAAGGGAAGTAATAATGCTGAAATCCCCCCGGTTTTCGGCGCTTAAACTAAGCCACGCATTACGGTGGAATCCATAGCAAAATTAGTGTTTGTTTACACCTACCTATCTGTTTCAGTGGGTATTTACTTCAAAAACTGCTGAGTATAAAGCGCAGGTCATACGGCGCGCTTATTTGTTTAGCTCACGCAGCTTACCGTGCAACCAGCTAGCTCGTCTAAGCTATACAAGTAAAATATCTGGGTCCACATTGAAAACTAATGACAACACTATGTTAGCTTAACACGCGTTGGGGTGGAGGGAGGCGGAAGGGCGACAAAGTTCACTTACCTTCACTGGGGTAGTCGGCTCGCTTAGCTTAGCTCTATATTTCGCGGTGTGAACCGAAAGACGCCGCAGCTTCGTGAGCTAAGCTAACTTAGCTTAGCCACCGCCTGCGCATAATAACAGGCTATCTATTTTGATATTTCACAGAAACATTCAATTTCCTATGTTTTTTTGCGATAACCTAATAAATTACTAATGATTATTATTAAATGTAACTGTAAAACTTCTATTAACGGTAAATCTTCAGTCATACGGATTTTTTTAACTGCTGAAAGAAAATGTATCTACTTCTTTACTATGTACTTACCTACTGTCATCTAAACTTCTTTCTCAGTTCGTAATAATTGTCTGTGTGTCTTATGACGTCTGTGCTTCTGATCTGTGCAAACGTCTTGTTGACGTCTCTCAAACTCACCCCCGGTTTCTGAAAGGATGATCAACGCAACAATGACCTAACCAGCTGTCAAATATCATATTAACTGATGTGATTGGTTGTTAGAGTTTTGGTCAACCAATCACATTAGTAGACAAGAGATCTGACAGCAGATTAAATTGATCAGCTTTTCATAAACCGGGGATTAGTGTTTGTATTCTCTTCATGTACCCCTATATTTTTATAGATCAAAGTGGTTTATACTATTTTTTATAAGTTATTTTGTGTATGCCATATACCTCGTATTATGACATCCTACCCGGTGACCCAGATCCACTTGCCAATCCTGAAGAAATGTTGTGGCTGCGTCACGGATTTAAAGACGGCTGCAGCGATCATTGCTGTCCTTGGAGTAGTGAGTGTCTGGTTTGAAGCACCAAATGCTTTTAACAACAGGCTACATAAAATATTTAGCATGATAACATTCGTCTCGATATAAAAAATAAAGCTATTTATTTCAATGTGCACTCAATTCAAAACAAATACGAGTTTTTCAAGCTTGTATTCCTCAAAGGGCAAGCAGAGCCCCACTTAATGGTACTAGGGGTGAGCCCATTGTCATTAGCCGACCGCAAACCCAAATTCCTGGCTGCTTATGAGAATTTTAAGCAACTTTTGAAAAGCTCAAATATTGCTTTCTGTGTGTGTGTAGGTAATGTAGCTTTGTCCGTTTTTTTTTTAAATCCCTGTAATTATGATAATCTTTCGTTGGCAGGTAACTAGCCCGGCAGTGTCCTGGGTAATCGTACGACACTCGTATGTAATACGAATGTCTTGCTTTATAAGTTCCAGTGGGGGACGAGCAGACATCGTTGACATCAATCTCAATAATGTTGTATGTACAAGGATATTTATTTAATATTAGTAGACTCGATACCTTCGGCCTCAAAGAGCGTAAAGAAACATTGACGCTAATATCCTTTACGCCCTGTGACGCCAATTTATCCTATAGCATATAATAATAATCATAATATTCAATTATCATATTTTTTGTTCATATTTCAGTAAAATATTCACGACAGTAAAACTGTTTTTACCCGACTGCGGCGAAGGCAAAAAAGGAGGGTTATGTATTTGACCTGTATGTATGTATGTAAAACTCATCTACTGTCTTATTCCACAGTTAAGCTTCGGTTTCGGTGCGAATGCTGGTCTCGGACCATCGTGCTTGAACCCTAAGAACACAACAACAACAACAGAATCCGTATTCCGGGCTTCTGAGAATGGAAAAAGACCAAATGCCTGTTATGTAAATGCAGTCCGACTGACAGGCTGGGTCGTTCTAATTGCCGACATTATCTTCCTATGTTTTAGTTTGCACTTTCTTTATAAACTTTTTGCGGTGAGCAGTTATTCAATTATTTTCTTTTCATTTATTTATAGGTATAAGCACTCTGTTCTCAATGTTTAAGGCTCCTGTGTCGTGGACATCGGGAAAGACTTATAAATCGTTTAAAGGCGAATCGGTAATATTGTTTGAAACCTGATCCTAAAGACACGTGTGTCATCTATACTAATATTATAAAGAGGAAAGATTTGTATTTTTGTATGTAACGAATTAACTTAAAAACTACTGGACCGATTTCAAAAAATCTTTTACCGTTAGAAAGCTACGTAATCACTGAATAACATAGGTTATAGGTATATTTAAAACTTTACGCGGGCGGAGCCGTCAGGTTATCTCAACTACAGTAGTTAAAAGCAGATCTTTCAAATTTCTCTGAGAAAAAAGTAACATCGCTATAACTTTTTTCTCACGTGTATTTGAAATGAGACGCCACTGCATTGAAATAGATTTCTAATGATATGTAGGGTAGGGTCGGGTTTTGAAGACCATCTTACATTAGCTGAGCTGTGTCCTTTAAAACGCACAACTCCACACCAACAAGCCTAGCCGTGTTTGTGTAATTCTAATATTCTGTTTTGATAATATATATTTCTTTTTTCTACGTACCTACCTATGTGTTGTACTGTGGATTTGTGGTGTTTAATAAATGTATTTCTTTCTTTCTTTTCTTTCTTGTCCGATCAATAAGTATGTGATATTGTGACAGTAAATATACTGGCCTGCAAAAATAAGTATCACACTTTTAAAATTGCAATAACTTTTTAAGTACACAAGATATATTTTCAAAACAAAAAGGACTCAAAAAAGAGTTTAACTTTGTTACTATAGTTTCAAAGAAAGCTGATAAAAATTGCTATAAAACGTTTTTTATTTTAAATCTCTAACTTCTATAGTTTAGAAAAAAATGAAATTTTAAAAGTGTGATACTTATTTTTGCAGGCCAGTGTATATCGTCAGGTAGGCAGCCGTCTACGGACGATGCAGCAATTGATTCACTTAAATGAAACCACACGAGTTGCACTGAATGATATCTAGGCATTTGATATGTTATTTGTTTTACATATTTTCATTCTGAAATGAGAATAAAACAAAGTAATATGGTATAAACACAATATATTGTTATCTAAATGACTCTATTTTCATGCATCTTCCTATTAGCCTTTTCCCAATTATCTTGGGGTCAGCTTCCAGTCTAACCAGATGTGGCTGAATACCAGTATTTTACACGGAGCGACTGCCATCAGACCTCCGCAACCCAGTAACTGGGCAATGCCGATATCCTAAGGTTAAACCGTTTGTCAGACTTTCGGGCTTCTGACTACCCGTAACGACTGTCATAGGTATTCGTATGACACCCGGGACCGACGGCTTAACGTGCTCTCCAAGGCACGGAGGGGTCTCGATGTGTAACAAATGGTCACCCATCCACGGACTGACCGCGGCAAGCCCAGCTTCACCTCGCAAATCGTACGATCGGCGCGGTTTTTTTTTAGCCACGAGCCCCTCACTCTATTTTCATGCATAAAAAATATAAATATGGCAATACCAAACTAAAACTCAAAATATTTATTTGCGAACTTATATTTAATTAACATTGGACAAATAAGATCCATTTTGGCAGGGAAATGTATAGAAATAAACAACGTGTTTGCTTTCAGCAGAGATTCAACACAGTATAATGCTTTATGAACCTTAACGGTCAATCAATATGATCTGAATCTCTATTTGAAGAAATGGTTACAAATATACTTATTCGTGCCATGGTGTTCCACTTTTGTCTAGTGTTATCTATACTAATATTATAAAGAGGAAAGATTTGTATTTTTGTATGTAACGAATAAACTTAAAAACTACTGGACCGATTTCAAAAAATCTTTTGCCGTTAGAAAGCTACATTATCCCTGAGTAACATAGGCTACGGGCGGAGCCGTGAGGACATGTAACATAACATACCACCACGCCTTGTATTCCCCGAAGTATACGGCAGAGGTGTTTTTTAATAGGTACACCCTCGTTTCGCCAGTTATGTTTAAGTCCCATGTCATAGGGGGCGAGCCTACTGCCATTAACCGGGCACATCTCCAGACTCGGGCTACTACTGAGAAATTGCTAATGGAAAAACACAATAACACTGCCCGACCTGGGGATCGAACCCAAGACCCCATGCTCAGCAGTTGCGCTTGTGACCACTAGACCAACAAAGCAGTCAAAATGTTATGTGAAAAGGAAGTTTAAGTATTTACAAAATCTTTCATTTGTAAATAGTAGGTAGGTACCTACTATGAACTTAGTAGCGCTTTCCAAGCGTTGCGTTTTATGCCCCGAATTTTGGGTATCTGTGTAGGTATGTTAAACATTAATGCCACGTGGATTAATGTGTACTTATTGCACCTTTAATAATAAACCGAAATAATTAAAAAATGACGATTGTTGGGAAATCGCGTTTAAAGTTTTGCAATTACGATGCAGTCTACATTTTTCCGAAATAACAAAAATACCGAAACGATACAGTAATACTAGTATGATTTAAGTATTACCAATAGAATAGCCTTTCAAATGATGTATAAAAATCATTACTATTATTTATTAATTAAAAAATACAAGACTTTAAAAATACTTAATTCGTTTATTTAACAAAACATCGCAAAATTTTAATAATAAAGCGTAACAAATAGGAATATTGTTACAAGCTATCATTTAATGTTTAACCGTAAACCGAATTAAATTCTAATTGTTGCCAAATTAAATAACCATGTTTAAAAGTAAAACGTAATAACTTAAAAACGTTCAATAAACAACCAAAATAATAGAAATGCAAGCAGTTATCTTTTTATAATAAAACGAACTATTGGGTATTAGAACAGGCACATACACATCTCACTCTTGTCACTGCTAGCGTAATGCTAAAGGGCGTCGTTTTGTGAATATTCATTGGTCCACTCCGTCAAACAAAAAGAGGCGGATGGTCCTCTATTTCGCTTGTGGTTGTCCGAATCAAGCGCCCGTTAAACTGTACGTATTCTTTACGCGGTCTTGATGTGTTTTTTGATTAAATATCAAAAAACCATATTGTTTAATTATTTCGGTTTATTATTAAAAGTGCGTTATGTGTTATAGTTTTTTAATTCCGCCTAATATTTGGTTCGTAATTTCAGCCAGAAGAAGGACGCGCAGCGACGCGGTTCATAGTCTCATGTATAGTATCTGTAATATTATCGTTCATCTACGGCATGTTGTATGTAGGAGCATGCGTTGTAGTGGGTGGAGCCTTTCCCCTTATCGAGTTCCTCTTCTGTTTTGTCGATGTTATACGTGAGTTATTTGAATTTATGTTATTTTAAATTGCTCCATTGGGGCTCAATTTTGCTAACAAAATGTTTGCCAATTAATTGCAAACGAACGACAACCGTCAGCCAATTTTAGTTTATGGAAACTGTCAAAATGTATGGTTTAGTTTTCGTTGTCAAACAATTTGACAGTTTTTGTAAACTAAAACTGTCTGTGTACGATCAGCAACCGCACATTGTACTTTGGCCTAGTTAGAAATACGGCAAACTTTGTTAATTAAGTAAATGTCGAAAAATCACATACACAAGTACATCAGTGTTATGGTTTACATCAAGGGCTGTGGTTTACATCGAGCTTACGCAGAATTCAATCATAATTATTAACATTTTTAAGTAACTTTGTTTTTAGTGAAGTTTTTCATGAAACATTATTTTAAACATTAACATTTATTTCATTATTTTACAACATTAACATTCAACATTTAATGTAAAGGCAGATGCCCTTACAGTCTGAATGAACGGTTCGGCTTTGGTTCCGTTACGATTGATTAACTTTCTGTTAGTAGAATTGGCCGCCTGTTACTGAAGTGTTTAATGAGATCCCGAAAATTTTTGATATCTAAATAAAAATAATAATAAATTTTAAATACAAGGCAGATAATATCTTTGTAGCCTCTTTTGTAACGTATACTGCGTGTATTGATTTGATTGACTAAAACCAGTCTCACACACGTAGCTATAATTTACAATGTGTCGACAAAAACCACCATTACTCTATCTTTGAGGATTGGTCGATTATTGGATAATGTTAACTTTATCCAGACGCAATTGGTTAAAGGTGTGTTTACTATCGATGTTCATAAAAAGTATTGTCTAATTTTGCAAGCATGCAATTTTCCTGTGTCCTTCACTTCACTTGCACTCTCGCCCATAGCTCCGCTCGGGGGATCAGCGTTTCGCTTCGCTCACCACCTCCACCCACTCGCTACTCTTTGCCCTCGAGCTCTGAATCCACTTAGGACTTTCGTCGCGAGCTTCTGGCTTCACGATTAATAAAAGCACTCTAGGGGAAGGACCAAGTCTGACCAGGTGGAACGGGGTGCTCTGGTCGACCTATGTTTATTAATGTGAAGTGGAGGCAGTTCATAATATAAATAGAAGGCTTTTCTTTAATTTATGCATAATATAATATAATCTTTACATAGTATAAAACAAAATCGCTACCGCTGTCTGTATGCTTATATCTTTTAAACTACACAACGGATTTTAATGCAGTTTTCAGCAATAGATAGAGTGATTCAAGAGGAAGGTTTATATGCCCGACATTAGTATCTACATAGCACCCGTGCGAAGCCGGGGCAGGTCGCTAGTATAATCTAAACTGATATTATAAAGAGGAAAGATTAGTATTTTTGTATGTAACGAATAAATTTAAAAACTACTGGACCGATTACAAAAAATATTTTGTCGTTAGAAAGCTACATTATCATTGAGTAACATAGGCTTTATTTATTACCGGAATAAAACATCTTACGCGGGCAGAGCCGAAAGGACACAGCTAGCTAATATAATTTAAATAATGCTAACTTTATCCAACTACGTCTGGATAAAGTTAGCATTATCCAGTAATAGCTGGAATAAGTCAGAAGTTTGTAATAATTTTGGACTTTATCCAAGGGCCTTGGATAGAACTAGGTTGATCTGGATAAAGTTAGCTTGATTTATCCACCGTTAACCGTAACATATTTATATATTAATATAAATTATAGCAAGATATACTACGATATATTTTCTTAGATATTCTTTTAATGACCACACACACATCTATAACATATAGTATATTTCAACCTATATTAAAGCAAATGTATTTTGACATAAGTAATATTCATATCTATATATTACAACTACGTATGGGGTGTGCTTGAAAGTGCTCGTCAAAATTGTTGCTAGCCATATTAATAATCTATTATCACCTTACATGTAATGTAAACAGATATGTAGTACCTAAATATGTGAAATAGACCATGTAGAGAAAGTAGGTACTTCATTCTTCCGGGACCTAAAAGCCACGTGTAGTAAACACAGACACAGGCCATAAAGTGGAAACTACTGGCATACCACGTGTAAACTGCATCTTATATGATGCAGTGTGTAATGTTACCTATTGTAATGAAGTTTCAGGGCTAGGGGGTACAATTATGTATCCCAATAGTCATGTGTATGATGAATGACTTAGAATCTGTTAAGCTATATACTCACATACGCTATATAGTTTTACTCGAGTAAAATCTCTTCATGTGGACCGCAAAGCGTGCCATCGAGCCGTGAGTATTGCGGTCAACATGAAGAGATTTACTCGCTATCAAGTAAATCTGAATGTAAGTACGGAGCTTTACTAAACAAATGTAGGTATAGTCAACATCAAAAGTAAATGATTATTGCTCAAAGTTTCGAGAGTGTTTTATATACAACGTGTTATATAATTCCCCATGAAAAATGTAAATAATCAAGTAGCCTTTTATGGTTGTTGTCATTTACCTCTCAGAGGAAATTAAGTAAGAATGTAAATAACTTTCTGGGTAGTCTACACTTTAGTTTTGTTTTCGGGGTTGCGTTTCAATGATGATTATTTTATGTTTTATCCAAACTCTTTTTTTTTGGGTCATACTACGGTTATTTGCCAATAGTCTCTTTACAAGGGACCTTTTAACCCCCTTTCGGCTTTAGGGGTATTTTAGTAACACATTGTATATTTATACAGTTTTATAAGCTGCTGCTACCTAAAGGTATTCCGGTTTTCTTCCCCCAGATCGCAGATAAATGGAAATTAATACATATTAATTTAAAAAGTTTTAAATGACTTTGTTCAGCGTTTTCAGTTTGGACTTATACGGTCGTTGATACAAAATGAGGACAATAAAATATTATAACTAACATCTCCGAGCCGATTACACGTCGCCCAAATTATTCACACCAGCTGTTTGCTGGACCACGTTGTACAGTCAACAGCAAAAGACGATGAATATTTTGGAATTTCGATATTAATTAACTTAGAAACAAATTGCTTGTCTACATTATCACAATATTATTCTTTGATCAAATTCCTCCTCTATCGTTAGGTGTTGACAAAAATAATAATTTGTAAGTTTTCATTCATTAAACAATTTTGAAACTTTGAGTAATCATCATTTACTTTTTATGCTGACTGTACGAGTACATAATTATCTACTTCTATTAACATTTCCTTGTAGTAACTTTTTTTTGCTCTTGGTTTTCAGTGTGGACCTACTTTTTATTAGTAGTTCGTTCCTACACAAAAGCATACACACAGGAAGTAAGACACCGTTTTTGATGAAACTATGGTGATAAGAAAATGATGATGATAATAATAATTATGAAGCAAGGAAACTATTTCACAGGTGAATGAAATAAAATAGTACTTCGGCTATAATAAGCCAGAAACGAATGTGTAGTTTGTCTATAATTTGTACTATTTAAAATAAAATGATCTATTTTAACATAATAATATGTTTTGTGGTGTTATTAGCAATATTGTAGTAGGTACATAAGACTTCAAAAAATGTTGAACAGTGTAATCGGGTATATTTGATGGAATGTAAAATAAAATTATTTTCCTAATTTCAACTGTATTGTATTTACCTAACACTCGAATTATTAATGTTCAGTTTAAGATTGACTGCTTTGTTGTCTCCGACTGCTGAGCATGGAGTCCTGGGTTCGATCCCCAAGTCGGACAAAGTGTTATTGGGTTTTTCCATTATAAATTTCTCAGTAGCAGCCCGGAGTCTAGATTTGTGCCCGATTAATGGTTCGCTCCGTATTACATGGGACTTAAACATAACTGGCGAAACGAGGGTATACTAAAACACGTCAGCCGAGCCCTTCATACAAGGCGTGGTGTTGTTTGTTTGTTTGGTTTAGGATTATTATGTGCCAAAGTACTACAAAATGCTTCTCGGCAAGACCTGAGCAACACGGGCATATAACAGGTAAGAATGACTTAAGGCTGATTTACACGGTGCAAGTTTCTTGAAGCAAGGGTCGTTCTGCCTTTGTCTGTCTCTACGACAAAAACAGAGATAGCATGAGACTTGCTTCAAGAAACTTGCACCGTGTAAATGAGCCTTAAAGGCTCATGACTTATGCAGTATATTGACAATGAAAACACAGTACAGCAATCAAAGATAGACTTCGAAAAAGATGATACGAAAGAAAAGAGAAAAAAAGTTTATCGATATAAAAAAAAATATAATTTATTATAGATAGCTAGCTACGCTACTTTTGAAGATGCAGGGACGCCTAATTGGCCTATCAGAACCATACAACATGTTCATGGAAGTATGGAATTCCAAATAGGTAGATGTACCTATTACTTTTTTTTATTTTTATTTATCTATTCAAAATCTGTATAACAATAACATTAAAAAGTCTGCCAAACCGCAAAACAGTTTATCGGCAGTTCTCGTTTCACAATATCATTATAACAAATTTCGATTTTTTTTATAAAATAACGTATAAAATAAAGTGAGTTTACAGAAAGAAACATTTTACACCTATGGAAAATTACTATTGTCCATAGATGCAAAATTAGCTATGGACACAATGAGAGATAGTGTTTTTTAAGAACACTTTTAAGTTGGTCTTTGGATTTAACATGCGATATCATCCTATTATCATCCGATACTTCCTCAGTTATGATGCGTATGTCCTTGTTGTAATTTTGTCGGTGGTTCATAATGTTTGTAGTGGGTTCACACTGCCACCTTAATCCCAAGGTGTGTAAGTATGGGCTTCATACAATAGACCAGAAAGACTTTTATTAAAAGTTACTGAACTTTAAGAGACTTTTTAAAGAGAATTGATTAATGTCAATCAGTTGTTCTGTGCTTCTGTGCAAGATGTGATGTCAATCCAAAGATTAGTGGCGCAGACATATAATTATCAAAGCTGTGGATTAGTGAATATAGTTTGAACCGAGGTTTGACCCGATCAACTCTTCTGTGAAATAGAAAATTGACAAATTGACGGTACTTGCCGAACTTGTGACATTGACAGTTTAATTCAGTTGGTAAGATGACAATTTTTTTTTTCATGCATTTATTAAATATTTAATAGGAAAGTGCCTTTACAAAGGCACCGACCACCGACCGGTACCCGACCAGCACCACCTCGTCTTGTGCGATTAGTATTCTTTGTATGGACTTCTATGGATTAACACTCACTACATCAACTCCGTAGCGTCACCGGATCGCCTCGCCCGCAAGCTGTCCACGCGCAGACGGCAAGTGGACCACGCGGCGTCAACTCATTGAGCGGTCCAATATTCACCCACTTTTTTTCCAACATTTCGTATACCCAATAAGCTTTCTTCTAGTTGACATCGCCGCATTCACCCGTGGACTACCTGTCGACAACGGGTGGATGCCAAGCGACGCGGTGGTGCTGGTCGGGTGCCGAGTAGCTCTAATGAGCTATGACCTTTATGCTCGAAATTGATATTATCTTAACAATCGGGGACATGATTTTTTTAGGACTTGCGAGTGCAGTGTACGGAAAAAATGAAGAATACTTTTGTTTCTTTTTCCAAAAATAAAATATACTCTGATTGCCATTACAGGCTGCCTGTCCTGGAGACCTTTACTAATAAAAATATTTACTCTTGTAGACCAATTTTATTGTCATTAGTACCTAATTTTCAAGCTATTTACATCGAACTACCTAATCAAAAATCGTTTGTCATGTCGGGTTAGATATCCGTCATAATAGATCGTTACACATAGATGGCAGCATTGGAGCTAACAGAGCGACGCTTTTCAATTCACAGACAACTTGTTCCAACTATAGATAATACAAAATATTACAATACTCTGTGATATCAACATAGACTTAGACATAGAACATAGACTTTTTTCGCTACGGTCAATATGTCTATAAATATCAAAAAGATTATCAAGATACAAGATTGTTATGAAAATAGAAAAACAATATTTTATTTAGTTGTCATGACAAATCTATCTGAATTCTTAAGATGGGGGATTTACCTCTACCAAAGCTGAAACGATGTTGCTTTTGTACGAGAAACTTAAAAGTAGCATGTGTTTTAATCTGCTTTTGGAGTATGGTAAGTAATTGACGTGGTACTGTGACGTCTGTGCCTGGACATCTTCACAGGGTCAGCTATTTGCAAACGGTTGGGTTCACATGTTCGACAGGCGAAGAAGCAGCAAGCGTTACCAGTATTGCATAAGTTGCCTTTGATGTCTTATAATTCTCCGTTTTTCTAGAGCTTAAAATCGAAGCTCGTCATGTGGCTTGTGACCATCCACAACACGTTGCGCCATTTCTCCCGTTTAACAGCGTTTTTTTTCTATTCTTTGCACTAAGTCACCGTGTTTAAAATCGCCTGTAGCTTTGAAATAAATTCTTTAAAAATAATGAGAAATTTATAATTTTAAAATTACAAACTAAAAACAAAACTACAAACTGGACATATTTTTTATCAAAAATATGTCCAGTTATGATTTTTTATTAAGTATGTTGTATTGTGTAAAAAAATAATTTTATTGACAATGACTCTATTAACCTCCCCAACTAAGCCTATTGTAGTCCAGTGCTGGACATGTGCCTCTTCCAAATTGCGGCACTACACTCTTTATATATTACACAATAAGCCTCTTAGTTAACATAACTATACTGAAATCCTGGCTATGTTTCTGTCTCATTGTGTCGATTTGTATTTAGATCTATTGATTATAATTTTAAACCTGACCCAATTTCAGTTGGCATCTTCCCACAGTATTCGGATCTTACATTATCCGGCTTGCTGGAGGCAGTATACCAAGGAGGATGGTACATTTCACGGTCCGCTCGTCTTGGTAAAGTGGATACTGTATGGCTTTAATATGGCGATGCTGTGCAGCAGTTTCGCCTACCTGTTGGGACTTTTTTTGGTACGGTATAAACAAAACCCCCGTATTACAAAAGATTGTATAAACCTAAACATTGGTAAACCCAGATTTTCAATGTATCTACCTATCGGTTTCTAACGTCATATAACAAAAAGAGGCGGGCCTATTTTAAAACCTGGGTTTTTAAATAGCCCCGCCTAAACCATCTTTTGTAATAAGAGGGCAAGTGTAAGGATTAACTATATCGGGCGTAAAAATACCCTTAACGAAGCCGAGAGCCACGTATTCTTCCCATCATTACGAAGTTTTTTTGGTATTGGGCCATACCTGGGAACCGACTGGTTATGGAGATATTGAAGGTCAAAGTCACCATATTTTTGTACGTTTTTCACGAAAACTAAGTTTAAATGTTATTACTAAACATTCTTCTATGCAAATATTATCAACATTTTTGAAATGTAGGCACAGTCTACTGCGCGCGCGCTTCCATTGCGCGCTACAATTAAAAGCTGTTTTTTAATACCAAAAAATAAAAGTTGTTTCCGAGCAATTATTTTTGCTGTATGTTACTTAGTTTTACGTACAGTATGCGTAGACTTCGGCTTCGTCAAGGCTATTTTTACACCCAGTATAGTGTAACTACAACGTGAAGCATAATAAACTTAAACTCTAAAAGTAGACGACGTGTATAAAAAACGTTTAAAAAAAGTTACATACATTGAAAATGGCTGAAATCCATTCAGTACCCAATTCTTAACAAACTAGTTTCAGGGTTTACTTTTATTACGTTACACGTTGTATACCTACCTTAAGTAGGCACAAAGACGGTTGATACACTCAAAAAACTCGTTTTCTAGTTTAGTATATAAAATATTTATGCTTATGGTTGTAATAACATGTTTATTTAATATAAATAATGTATGTCGTTACGGGTTGTCAGAAACCTGAAAATCCGACAAACTTTAGGACTTCGGTATTGACCAGTAACAGGTTGCGATCGTTCATTACAAAATACTGGTATTCAGGGCATCTGGTTAGACTGGACGCCGACCCCAACATAGTTGGCTAGGATGAAAGAAAGAAAATGTTTAAATAACTCTTAAATTTAAAACACCCCCGATATTGTAAAGTGGCTGTTGATCCTTGTTAGTGATTATTATTAATGTAGTGAGACCGTGCTTTCCATAAAAAGTTATACGAGCTCAAACACGATGGATCTGCAACTAGTCATTGCCGAGTGCCGATCGTCACCCTGAGCCATCTTCAAGTATTTATCCAAGGTACTTGTTTAGACAAGTCAAATAAGTGACGATTCAAAATCAATGGGTCTGTCTGATTATTAGCTACTTTGAAGTAGTGTTATCAAACTTCCGATCCGAACCCTTAATCAGATCAGCTCAATGGTAGGTACTCTTATTACATTATCACTAGGTTTGCTTATATGTTAGAAATTTCAAGTCGGACTTAATGTCATAAGGCATTCTCTATCAATCAATTTGGGTCTAAGAGAACAGCATCGTGAAGAGGTACAAAGAATTTATAGAGATTTGTTTTAATTGAACTATTTTTCGTATTCGTTCTTTACGTAAAATCGTTCACTACCCAACACTATTAGTTTTAGTGTGGTATCATTATTTTGCTTTGAACTGTCAAGTTACTGCATCGAATTAACGGTCCAACTATAGTTTAAAAATCTCCTTTATATTTTCAGGGATACCGAATCACTGCTGACTTTTTCATGTTCTTTGGCTTTGCAACTTCCGTCACCATGGTCATCCATGCAGTATTCAACATACTTCATATGATTTCGTCTGATTGTAGTGACCCGAGTGATATATTAGCACACCTCATTTACTTTTTTCGTGAGTTCAAATTTAGTTTTTTTGGCTTTCTGGTTTGTCTTTTCAAATGGCTAGCCTGGAACATTTTTAACGAAATTCGTGCATGATTATTAGAACTTACAAATAAAAATACTATCCGTGCGAAAGTTGTATATGTGTCATTTCTGCACCAAAATAACCCTGACTCAAAATCTTTAGAATATATTCATAAGCAGTCTGAAATCAATTGCGTTCAATTATTTTTCTCAACACTTTTATATTGTAAAATAGACCACTCTAATTCCAGGCTAGCCAATTGTACTATTACGTACTACCAAAGTAACTGCTCTGTGAGGTTCCCGGCAAGAACTAGGCCGACTTCTCCACAAACTAAAATCATCAATCCACCTGCAAAGCATGGTGTGGTAATGGTAAATACCCCTTTGGTCGTTGTAGCACTCATTGGGAGAACCATGTTTTATCAATGGCGTTTATACGCTGATATGATGATGATAATGATAAAGAACATCTAAAGGTTTTACATTCGAATCTTGGCGACCGCGACCTGTGGTGACGGCGACCAGCGACCATTACTTACTGGGTCGCGCAACCTACTGTTTAGTATGAATTTTGAAGCTGACCGACAAACAAGCGACAGCGTCACGTTAAACAAAATGGATCACGGGAGCTTTTCGCGGGTTCCAAATGCTAGTTTTACCAAGCAGGAAGTTTGAATAAATATTCTTTTCTGGTTTCACTAGGATATACGGAGTCTCAGAAATGTTAGTTTTTAATATTATAAATTTGATTTCAGTATGGTGCTACTTCTTACTCATCGTCAACTCACATAGGGATCAAATGTAAACGTTTTAAAGCTTTGCATATTTTTTTAGTTAATTGAATACTTGTGAATTAAATATCAAAACAATTTAGTATATTTTTATTTCAAACTGTCTCCGTTAAAAATAATGTGACAAATTTAATGCCTATAGCCTGGCAAATTCATTCGTGACAGTCATATGGTCCGCGGGCGACGGGGGACGGAAAACAGGAGCGTGGTAAGAAAAGCGCGCGCGGCGGATGCCGCCTAAGGGCGTGGACACATGTCTACGGTACGGCACCAGCCACCGTGTAACGGCACGACGCCGCTACCGGGAAACGACACGGGGCGCGCCCCGTGCCGTTTCCGACGTCGCGGCGTCGTTCCGCGGCACGGTGCCGTGTACAGTGCACCGCGGTGGCATACGGCGAACCGCTCGGTAGTTAATGTTAATAAAATAAAGCATAATAATGGCTGACAATTTAGATGTTCTTTGTTGTCCTTGTCGTCGAAAGATGAAAAAATATTTCGGCAGACATTCCATTCCATTCCATCCTTCTGTTTTAAATTTTTTATCCTTATAATTCTCCTTTATATTGTCCCAGAGAAAGAGACGTGCTTCCACTAGTGAAATTAAAAAGTAGACATCTAATTGTCAGCCATTATTATGCATTATTTAACACGTGCGAACTAAACAACAACAAAACATTAACTACCGAGCGGTTCGCCGTATGCCACCGCAGTGCACCATACACGGCACCGTGCCGCGGGGAATGACACCGTGCCGTCTCCCGGTAGTGGCGTCGTGCCGTTACACGGTGGCCGGTGCCGCACCGTAGATATGTGTCCACGCCCTAACGGTAGCGTCAGTCGGGCGTCGTCGTCGCCAAAGAGTAGAGTAATTATACCGAAAAGAACAGGTCGTCGCTGTTGACAGCAACTTTTGCTTACGAGCGCGGTCGCATATAACACAACGCACACGATATTGCTACACGAAGATGAGTCTGCCGATAGGGAAAGTTATTGAACGTCAAGCCAAACAAATTGCATAGGTGCCTACGATGTTTATAGCTATTTTAAAAATAGCAAGGATGATCCAGATTGGATTGAACTTCAAAATGTTGTTAATTTAGCTAGCTTAATGGCTAATATTACAGATTTGTCAAATACTATAATCTGGAATATTATTCGCCAAGAAAAATAGCTACCTATGTGAAAATTATGGTGCTGCTATATCCAAATCTCCAAAGAAATCAAAAATTGCAAAGAAAAGAATTGAAATTGATACTTTTACGGAGGGTGTTATTCGGCGAAAAATTACACAATACTGTTAAGAAAGAAGTCCCTACCTTAAAAAAATATCTCTAAATGACGATTCTGATAGCTCTGATGATGACAGTGTCATTTTCTGAACTATCTTAGTTCAGAAAATGACAATATTATGGAATGTGATAACAGTGATTAATTTAATTTCGTTTACTTATTGGTTTTTTACTGAATATTCTAATTCTATTAATATTCTAGTAAACATAATACGAACATTAAAATATGATTTTATTTCTCCGATTTTGCTCAACTGTTTATAAAATATCTAAACAGGGTTATTTCTAATTAACTATTATGGTTTAATTAAAAAACCCTGTATTATTAGTAATATTTTATTAATCTATAATATATATACTTACATAAATACATGAAATTACGTTATGCGAGATTTTTCTTAAGGATAAGTATCTGCAGATCAATTCGCAACATCGTGTCTATCATCTAGCAGACTTGGGAAAGAAATGTCAGGTAGATGAACCCGATTTCCTGGGCTAATGACAACATAATGCAATCACCAAGTCGTCGTAATAATAGCAATATTTCCTCGTGATAGATCATTGCAGCAGTCATGCATAGTAAGTACCTACACAAACTTAGAATCTATATTCTAAGTGGCCTCTAGAATCTATATTCTATTGGCCAAATGCTCAAACGCCACTCAATTTTTAGTTGCTGTTAATTTCATGGCGTCACTCAAGTCACAATGACAGCACGAGACAACGGCAACTTAAAATTGAGTAGCGTTTGAATATTCCGTCATAATGAGTGGCCCCTAAACTATCAACGTGACGTATGCGTGGCGCACCCGCGACGCTAGCGCAGCGTAGGGGAGACTGAGGAAATTTGAAACAAAGATGATTTGAAACAGTACCGATTTCTCGGAGCTTAAAACCGTTAGCGTGTTGGTAACGTCGCTTTTCAACCACTTCACTCCGCCCGCCCACTTCAATTCGCGTCGGTGGCGTAAGTCACGCGGTTGTGGAGTTCTGCGTGCCATGTGACAAAAATCGTGAAAAGTAAGTTTTTAACGTTTTTTTACGATGCCTATATTTTGATAAGGGTTTTGTATTTTGGTTTAAGTTATAGGTATATGTTTTGGAAGCTCATTAACTAAAGATTTATTATATATGTTTAATACAGTTGATTTCTGTGTGTTTGCTTCATGATTGTGGATTATATAAAAATTGGGAGGTTTTTTCTTACTGAGGAGATTTGAAACAGACTATTTCAACTCTCCTCGTTTTCAATTTTATATCAGACAGTACTTAGAGCCCCTTCACACTAGCGTTTGTCCAGAGTAAGCGTTCGATGAACGTATGCGCAGCGTAGACGACGTGATAATGCGACGCGTGCATCGCGTTGTCGCGGCGTCTCTGCTGGGGCATCCTCTGCTGGTGGATCCTGATCTATACTAATATTATAAAGAGGAAAGATTTGTATTTTTACTTTTTTCTTGGGTTAGTTGTAAATAAAAAAGTGGTACTTATTGTGCATCACTAGACATGTCAGCAGACAGGTGTCAGAAACGCATTCTCTCAGCGGCCGCACTAAATGGATCATTATTCATAGAATGGCAACACCGGAGCGAACAGAGCGACGCTCTTCAGTTCACAGATAACTTTGTTGTACTTAGTTGTACGACAAGATAGGGAAGCGCGAGAGACTTAAAAACATTGACGAAGGCAGTATTTCTTGCTTTAAAAAATAAAATAAAGTCGCTTTTAAGTAAAATTAGCTATTTTTAATATTTAAACTACTTTCTCTCCATGACCATGTATTTTGAGGGTATCGTCTTGTTTTCCATAAAATCATTTGTACTATTATTGTTTTCCATAGTCGTCGTCCCTCATAATATTTACTTGCACTATTATCATTTATACTAATAACGCTAGTCATATCAACTTATTAGTCATAACTTTTATTTGCCATAAAATAAGTTTCCGTAATAACGTGCTATAATCATTAGTTTCTATAAGTAACACATTACATAATCGATACTTCACATAAGCAACATTTAATATAATTTAGAAACGTTCATTGTTTTGTACAAAAAATAATGTCATTAAGGCATTTGGTCTGTAATCAAATGATTTATTGCAGCAAAAAATCTTTAGACAATAAACAGTCTATTTAATTCGTAACGTGTAGGTTAGGTTAGAACTGTGACCACACAACGCGCGAAGGCGAGCGAGCGAAGCGAGCGTGCCGCGGCAGCGACCGCCGAGCGCCAGATTTCCTCTTGTGCAAAGCAAGCATGCATGGTAGATTAGGTTTATTTTAAAGTTTCCTTGATGAATATTATGGTGAATAAATATTATGGAAAACGACATTATTGAAAATGAAAAATATAGCAAATAAAATGAATTAAAATTATTATAACACTTGATCGATTCTGACCAATGAAATTAGTGAAAATGATTTTATGTAATTTTACGATTATGGCAACTGAAGCGTTATTTCTAATGACATTACGGCAAATACAAGTATGGTATATAAAATTATTGCATTTTAAATTATGGCAAAAATTAGTAAACCATTTTGGGCTATTTTGACGACACACTCGGCAATCGCAGATTGTAAAAGCTGTTAAATGTAGTCTGTGCTAGTCTGAGTACGTATCAAGACTTATACTCAAACTCAAACGAATTTCAGTCAGCCGTACGTATTCCAGTTTGAGTATAAGTTCCTTGGTACGTATTGCTACTATGGTGCCTGTTTATTAATCTGAGTTTTATACAAGTTCCTTCGTCATTAGTTCTACACAATGACCAATGACCAAAGAATAGTCTTTGGTCGTTGGTTTGTACATGAACCTCAGATTGATAAAACATTATTCTGAGACATGAACAATACGCAATGAGGTTACAATGTTAGGTACGTGGTAACCCTCAGAATAATGACTAAAGCTTGTTATTAATCTGAGTGGTAACCTCAATGATAACATACCAATACGTCATGACATACTACTTGCTTGTCACTCGTCATTGTATAGGTATAGTGCCATTTTGCCAAAGCGCATATAATAACAATTCTGGAAGTTTTGATAATTATTTGAAACTTGTGTTTGAATAATAAATAGGTACATTAATCACAAGATAAAATGTCCGTACGTACATCATCAATAGAACAATTTAACATATTCAACTCCTTGCTACATGTAAACCATTGTTGCTGCTGCTTCAGTCTTAAAACGGGCAGTATTATAATAGCTGTGTTCCAATGCTATTCAGCGGTAGGTGCCTAAGTACTTTATTGGTTACCAGCATACTACTGTAGTCCAGCCTTAAGCACTGACCTCAAAAATTTAACCGAACAGTCTGGGTCAGTGTAAGCGTTTATTCACGATTGATCCGAAACAGTGTTCAAGTCGCAGTCAACTGCTGGACATACTATAGTGGCAGTCCGAGGGGGGAAGTCGTAGGGGTCATGAGCCCCTCCAAAATCGTACAAGTCACATTGACAAACCGCCAAAAAATTGATAATTTATACTTATACAAAATCTCTATGAAAATCAATAACTATTTGATAAACAATTTTACAGATTCAATCCATTGTGGTTGCATTCGATGAAGAGATTTTGGAATGCTATGCCTCAAAGTTCTTACGTGTTCTAAGTTATGCATCAATTATTATGGCCATAATATTATTAGTTGCTAGTATTTATTTCATTTACGGTATTTGCAAGGTAAGTAGGCAGCCGATTACGTACCTACCGCCATGTATTTTGAGTATGTATGTGTTTAAAAATAAAAATTTGCCCCACACTTTGTATTGACCATGATATTACCAATCCAAAGGCAAATGCACAAATTATAAGAGAGCTATAATTAGCAGTGCGTGGAATAAGGGCGTCAGTGGTGATGGTGGACTCGTGGCTAATTAACAACCACACGGATCATACGATTATCAAGGTTAAGCTGCGCTTACCATGGTCACTCTGTGGATGGGTGAGAATTCGTTACACATCGAGACCCCTCCGTGCCTCAGTGAGCACGTTACACAGTTGGTCCCGGGAGTCATAAGAATACCTATGACAGGCGTTACGGGAAGTCAGAAGCCCGAAAGTCACAACCGGTCTAGCCTTAGGATATCGACATTGCCCAGTAACTGGGTTGCAGTAGTCTGGTGGCAGTCGCTCCGTGTAAAATACTGGTATTCAGCCGCATCTGGTTAGACTGGAAGCCGACCCCAACATAGTTGGGAAAAGGCTAGGCAGAACAACGGCATCACCGTTGTTCACCGTGGTGAATACGAAGTGGAACCCCATGTCGAGAGAGGCTTATATCTAGTAATAGGTTCATATATTATGATGCGATTTTGGACCGCTGTGAATGATGTATTTGTTTTATCAAAATTATGAAAATTTATTTAATTTAAGTAAGTAAATTGTTTTCAATGTGTCTATTTGTTATCAGTGATAATGTAAACCTATTCTTGCTTTTGTTTTACTGTTTGATTCTATGAGATATACCATTTGTACCTACCTGTTTTTCATATTTCAGCATCCATGTTATTTCAAATTTCTTTTTATTTACAGCGTAAACCTAGTCCAGCTATCTGGTTCATGTACGCGACACTTTTGTTAATAATTACTAAAATCGCTTTATGTCCTTTTTTGCCGTTTGAGAAACAAAAAGGTGACTGCCTTAAACCTTATGTTATAGTATCATTAGCGGTGATTGATATCTTATGTAAGTATACTTTGCTTACTTTTGTTGCTTGGTCAGCAAAGAACAGGCCAGCCCCTCACGCTTATATGTGTCGAATAAATATACTAAGAGTTGTATAGATGGTAGCATCCTTCTGGGTACTAATAATAATAACATCATATTACTATCACTGGCTGGCTTGACTAGACTGCCTTGTTGATCAAGTGGCCGCCTATTACATGGGACTTAAACATAACTGGCGAAACGAGGGTGTACCTACTAAAGCACCTGTGCCGAACCCTTCGGGGAATATAAGACGTTATGTTATTACTATCACTTATTATATTTCCTACCGTTGTGAGAATGATAGTATTTGCTCTCCACCGTTCATTATAGTGGCCTGAAACCACGTCTATTGCTAAATACATATCACCAACTCCTATTATATGCTAAAGAGGCTTAGATTTCATTTCTGGCATTGGCTTATAAAGCAGTAGAATGAAGTACGTGTTTTCTGAATTTCTGAATGCAAAGTTCTTATACCTAGTTTTTTATTTTTCAGTTTATTTTTATTTCTTGATAGTTGTAGCTAGTTACCATCGGGCCATGATGCTACATTAGTCGAAATGTGATTGTAATATAATACTAAATTGAAGCATAATTGAAAAAAACCATTTGAGTAAATTCCAGCAGTCAAGAAGACTGCGAAGACAGAGTTGATTGAACTAAGAAAGTAGATACACCTATATAAGGAAACAGAAAACGGCTTAAGTTCAACACCATTTATTAACGGTTTATTTTCTGTATGGTACTATCTACAATTAAATTGTTAGTAACAATATGGTAGTTTTTTTAATCGAGGCGTTTTACGAGGTTCTTACTTCCCTGATTAACTTCAATTTGAACCTTGTGTGGTTATCAAAACAGTCATTCGACGCGGTTCGGTGAAATGTAACAATACTGACAATAACTAAAGTGGGACAGATCAAGCAGTTTCATTTTAGAACTAAAGTGGATATACTTTGACTCTCAGATGGTATATTATAAGAAACTACGTACAAGGGAGAAAAAACGGACCTAAACTTATATAGTAATGTATATACTGGATGGAAACGAGAAGTGTCAGCAAGCGATTATTTCGTAAAAACAGGTTTTCGAATTCATGTACAGATCAGAATTTAATTATTACCTGCGTTTACGGAGAAAGAAAACATCGTAAGGAAACTCAACGGAAAGAGCTTAAAAAAAGCCAACATAATCGCGATGCCAAGATGTAGGCCGCCTACCCGCACCAGGCCAGCGTAGTGGACTAAGGCCCAAACTCTTCTCATTTCTGATAAGACGGTCATTGCCAACGACACCACTGAACTACACTACCAGTGGTGTCATTATTGATTTATTAACGACACCACTGACGAATAGTTTTGTTTCCCATATTATGTGCAATTAGAAAGCAAATAATAAGGTCAAATACATAAGTATTTATCAACTATTGATTTAATTATTATAACTACGCAATCATAGTACAAGTTCTTGAAGATCGAGAATACAAAATGTATAAAATAAACAAGTACGATATGTATCGTGATATTTAACCGACACTTCGGTGATGCCGTTAACAAATAATTTTGTCAATAGAACCACTGCTGGTGTAGGTAGATCAGGGGTGTCGTTTCCAATAAAGGCAGCAGTGGAACAGTAAAGTAATGAGGTGATATTGTATATATATATATATATATATATATATATATTTATATATATAGAACAGGTATTGAAAACTTTTAAATGATTTAAAAGTAGGTTGGCTAAGGAACAAAATGACACGAATCTATTTTTAAATAAATCGCTAACGTATGTCCATAATTTGATTTTAACTACTCCCCATACATTATGCTTAAAATATAGTTTTTATGCAATTATCCAGTCCCTATTACAAGATATTTAAGAAAAAATAAATGATTTCGAAACTTAGACGCCATCGCTACTAATGGACATGAACGAATGAACGGTACGGCTTCGGTTCGGTTGCGATTGATCAAAGTTTCGTGGAAATGGCCCAACTAGCACATAAAAAAGAACATACAATACCTACAGAGTGGCCAGGGAAGTGACGTCAAGAAAGAAAGAAATATACTATTTTTACACACAATATTTAATTATTTAAATAGCTACCTCGTTGATCTAGTGCTGGCAAGAGCGACTGCTGATCGTGAGGTCCTGGGTTCGATCCCCAAGTTAGGCAAAGTGTTATTGAGTTTTCCGTGTGGAATTGGTCAGTAGCAGCCCGGAATTTGGATTTGTGCCCGGTTGATGACAATAGGCTCGTGCCCTAATACATGGGACTTTCACATAACGGCGAAATGAGGGTGTTACTCATTTATACAACTCTGCCCTCCCTTCGGGGAATACAGGCGTGATGTTATGTTATTATATATAATTAAATTTTGGCCACACCGAAAATAAAAATTCACAATAAAAAAATCACAGACAAAATTAAATAAAAAAATATATATAATACCACAAAAGCCTGACTAGTGACTAAACTATTTTATCATAATATAAAAGGAAAGGCAGACATACGGAATAACACAATCATATAAACTAAAAAACCCATGATGAAAAAGTATGAGACGTAAATGAGACCCAAAACAAGATCAACACGCCCACCACCTCCGGAATATTCGCTCAGCTCCGCCTCGTAGCCCCGAACTCGAAAGACCAGTGACACCGGCAGTTGCAGTCGCATCAAACTCGAACGACGAATAGTTACTTCTCCCCGCCGACGACGTCGCTAAGACTTCTACGTCGGCTGGGAAGAGGCCGGCCACCGATATGCCGGAATCTAGAAGCCAACCGGTCTCGAGCTGGCTGCCAGTGGTCATGTGCGCATGAAATGGATGCAACAAATATGGAATGCGAATGGGAAGTATGTTTACAAAAGATAGTAAGATTGTCGCCGATTTGGAAAGAAGAGCAAATGCGGGAAATACAATGAACCCCTCAATGTCCGTATGTATTGTCATGCATACGGCTGAGGCTAACTAGTCATTGTCCATAAACGCACAGATAGCTATCTATAATGGTGTACTGGTACCTACGCTTACGGATGGAAACGAATGTTCGTCGTGGCAGAAGAGGCATGAAAGTAGAATAAATGCCGTGGAAATGCGTCCATTGCGAAGAATGTGCAGTGTAACTTTGAATGATAGATTGAGGGATGATGTGATAAGACAAGTTACGGTTAAAACATAATGTGCTGTTAAAAAACATAAGTATACTTAGGTGGTTTGGTCATATTGAGTTAATGAGTGAACGGCAATCAAAAGTAGAGTAGACCTACATAAACCCGTTTCACTAGTAAAATTATGGATGTTTGGTTTTACCACATCTCCATTTCCCATTGGTATTAGATATTCTTTTCTTGCTGTCTTTGAAAGTAGAAAATAATATTTTTTAGAAGTTTCATTATATCAGCCCGTGAACGTCCACTGCTGGGCGTGGGCCTCCCAGTAAGCGCTACGATGAACGCTCAAAGGGGAAAATCACCACATTTGTAAGACGAATTGGTGATAGTAGATTGTACATACATAACATCACACCTTGTATACCCCGAAGGGTTTGGCAGAGGTGTTTTTAGTACACCCTCGTTTCGCCTGTTATGTTTTAAGTCCCATGTAATAGGGGACGAGTCTATTGCCATTAA
Source organism: Amphipyra berbera (assembly GCA_910594945.2). NCBI lineage: Eukaryota > Metazoa > Arthropoda > Insecta > Lepidoptera > Noctuidae > Amphipyra > Amphipyra berbera. The sequence goes on from OU343128.1 coordinate 20,366,044, forward strand.
CCGGGCATAAATCCAGACTCCGGGCTGCTACTGAGAAATCCCTAATGAAAAACCCAATAACACTTTGCCCGACCTGGGGATCGAACCCAGGTCCGCTAAGGCTCTGCAGTCGCACTTGCGACCACGAGACCAACAAGGCAGGGATCAAAAACATTCATAATATTGAATCTCTTTGTTGAGGATGTTGCTGCACATACTTTTGACGTAACCCCTTAGTCACCTTTTACCTATTGCCTTTTACGACACCCACAGGCGAAGAAGGGTAGCCTATTCTCTACCACTCTGAACGCAGTTAGCAGTATCGACTTTAGAAATAGAAATAGTATCAAAGCTCGAACCTGTCATAATTTTGATCGTTTGATTTTTACAGAACAAGCCCATAACAGCTAGTTAGAGAGCCCACGACACTAAACCTAGTTCGATAAGACTACCAGATGATATATGTATAATTAGTCACGTTATTAATGGGGGAACACGAAATGGCGATGCTGCAATGCAAAAAACCTGGCGACGCCATTAAAAAAAAACCGGTTTCTAGTATGATAAGACTCTCCGTTTTGTTTGTTCCTCGAAACAGCGGAGAGATAGGACTATACGATAATGCAGTGCTGCAAGCCCCCCCGAATGGCCTAATCAGTGGCAGCAGCATGATAAGCGACGCCTCGTATATAGGTATCTAGTATGATCGATTTCCTCAAAAAACAAAAAACCCAAGCTCATCCGGAAGATCATCAATTTCTGTGTAAGAAAAACCACTGCTGCATTTTCCAAACAGTGGAGAAAGTGGTTGCTGCAGCGATTGAAGGTCGCCCTCCGCGCAGCTGCATTTAGCGTTTCAATTCAGTTTTGTCAGCAATCACCCGGTTCCTTTTGATTTGTACTGGTTGAATACGCGTCCCACGGTCACGTATGAATAATTTTACGTGTCGTTGATTGTTTAAACAAATGATTTTGAATGATTATGAACGTGAAATGGTATTGAAATTTGGATGCGGGCAATGAAGAAAGAAGATTTGTTTTTACAATAATTTGATCATTTTATCAATATATTTTTTATTTTACAAATACGACAACATGACGTGTAAACAACATGAGGTGTGAAAAAACTACTAATAACAATATTACTCGTGACTAATTATATATATATCATTTGGTAGTCTTATCGAACTAGGTTTAGTGTCGTGGGCTTTTAGACTAAGCCATTCTGGTCACCAGTATTTTTATGATATTCTTACCTGAGAAATGTTGTTTTGCACCGTATCTTTTTGGAGGAGCAACCTACGTCAGTGCCATATGTAAGTTGTACTTTGTTAAATTAGCATTCTCTCAGCGGCCGCACTAAATGGATCATTATTCATAGAATGGCAACACCGGAGCGAACAGAGCGACGCTCTTCAATTCGCTGATAACTTTGTTGTACTTAGTTGTACGACAAGATAGGGAAGCGCGAGAGACAAAAAAATTGACACATGCAGTATTTCTTGCTTTAAAAAATAAAATAAAGTCTCTTTTAAGTAAAATTAGCTATTTTTAATATTTAAACTACTTTCTCTCCATGACCATGGATTTTGGGGGTATCGTCTTGTTTTCCATAAAATCATTTGTACTATTATTGTTTTCCATAGTCGTCGTCCCTCATAATATTTACTTGCACTATTATCATTTATATCTACTAATAACGCTTGTCATATCAACTTATTAGTCATAACTTTTATTTGCCATAATATAAGTTTCCATAATAACATGTGTTATAATCATTAGTTTCTATAAGTAACACATTACATAATCGATACTTGACATAAGCAACATTTAATATAATTTAGGAACGTTTATTGGTTTGTACAAACAATAATGTCATTACGGGTCTGTAATCAAATGATTTATTGCAGCAAACAATCTTTAGACAATAAACAGTTTGTCAAATCCGTAACATGTAGTTTAGGTTAGGTTAGAACTGTGACCACACAACGCGCGAAGGCGAGCATGCCGCGGCAGCGGCCGTCGAGCGCCAGATTTCCTCTTGTGCAAAGCAAGCATGCATGGTAGATTATATTTATTTTTAAGTTTCCTTGATGAATATTATGGTGAATAAATATTATGGAAAACGACATTATTGAAAATGAAAAACATAGCAAATAAATTTATGGATTAAAATTATTATAACACTTGATCGATTCTGACCAATGAAATTAGTGAAAATGATTTTATGTAATTTCACGATTATGGCAACTGAAGCGTTATTTCTAATGACATTACGGAAAATACAAGTATGGTAGAGTGCGCGCAAGATAACTCTGCGCGCGGCCAAAATCGGAACTAATCATGTTCCGCCATAATGTTGCCGTTTTATTAACTTTGTCACTACATCTACCTGATTTTAGGAATAAAAGAAAATATAATAATAAAGATTATAATAGACCTCATCAGCCGATAATAATCATACTGCATTCTTATTCACTCACGGCACATTTATAACCTTAGTTCTTTTCCTTTGCAAATTATGTAAAAATACGAATTAATTTAATTGATAGGTAGTAAATTTAAACGTACATAACTTAGCTCAATAAAAATATAATAAACAGCAAGAGGGCTGCCCAATTTTAATGCTCACGATTATACTACTTTTCCTTGAAAAGTAGGACTTTATATTTTTGCGATCATGGCAACATTTAGCACGCCCTCCGTCGCACGCAGACTTATCTTGCGCGCACTCTATATAAAATGATTGCATTTTAAATTATGGCAAAAATTAGTAAACCATTTTGGGCTGTTTTGAGGACATACTCGGCAATCGCAGATTGTAAAAGATGTTAAATGTAGTCTGTGCTAGTCTGAGTACGTATCAAGACTTATACTCAAACTCAAACGAATTTCAGTCAGCCGTACGTATTCCAGTTTGAGTATAAGTTCCTTGGTACGTATTGCTACTATGGTGCCTGTTTATTAATCTGAGTTGTATACAAGTTCCTGCGTCATTAGTTCTACACAATGACCAATGACCAAAGAATAGTCTTTGGTCGTTGGTTTGTACATGAACCTCAGATTGATAAAACATTATTCTGAGACATGAACAATACGCAATGAGGTTACAATGTTAGGTACGTGGTAACCCTCAGAATAATGACTAAAGCTTGTTATTAATCTGAGTGGTAACCTCAATGATAACATACCAATACGTCATGACATACTACTTGCTTGTCACTCGTCATTGTATATTGCCATTTTGCCAAAGCGCATATAATAACAATTCTGAAAGTTTTGATAATTATTTGAAACTTGTGTTTGAATAATAAATAGGTACATTAATCACAATATAAAATGTCCGTACGTACATCATCAATAGAACAATTTAACATATTCAATTCCTTGCCACATGTAAACCAATGTTGCTGCTGCTTCAGTCTTAAAACGGGCAGTATTATAATAGCTGTGTTCCAATGCTATTCAGCGGTAGGTGCCTAAGTACTTTATTGTTTACCAGCATACTACTGTAGTTCAGCCTTAAGCACTGACTTCAAAAATTTAACCGAACAGTCTGGGTCAGTGTAAGCGTTTATTCACGATTGATCCGAAACAGTGTTCAAGTCGCAGTCAACTGCTGGACATACTGTAGTGGCAGTCCGAGGGGGGAAGTCGCAGGGGTCATGAGCCCCTCCAAAATCGTACACGTCCCATTGACAAACTCTATGAAAATACAATAACTATTTGATAAACAATTTTACAGATTCAATCCATTGTGGTTGCATTCGATGAAGAGATTTTGGAATGCTATGCCTCAAAGTTCTTACGTGTTCTAAGTTATGCATCAATTATTATGGCCATAATATTATTAGTTGCTAGTATTTATTTCATTTACGGTATTTGCAAGGTAAGTAGGCAGCCGATTACGTACCTACCGCCATGTATTTTGAGTATGTATGTGTTTAAAAATAAAAATTTGCCCCACACTTTGTATTGACCATGATATTACCAATCCAAAGGCAAATGCACAAATTATAAGAGAGCTATAATTAGCAGTGCGTGGAATAAGGGCGTCAGTGGTGATGGTGGGCTCGTGGCTAATTAACAACCACACGGATCATACGATTATCAAGGTTAAGCTGCGCTTACCATGGTCACTCTGTGGATGGGTGAGAATTCGTTACACATCGAGACCCCTCCGTGCCTCAGTGAGCACGTTACACAGTTGGTCCCGGGAGTCATAAGAATACCTATGACAGGCGTTACGGGAAGTCAGAAGCCCGAAAGTCACAACCGGTCTAGCCTTAGGATATCGACATTGCCCAGTAACTGGGTTGCAGTAGTCTGGTGGCAGTCGCTCCGTGTAAAATACTGGTATTCAGCCGCATCTGGTTAGACTGGAAGCCGACCCCAACATAGTTGGGAAAAGGCTAGGCAGAACAACGGCATCACCGTTGTTCACCGTGGTGAATACGAAGTGGAACCCCATGTCGAGAGAGGCTTATATCTAGTAATAGGTTCATATATTATGATGCGATTTTGGACCGCTGTGAATGATGTATTTGTTTTATCAAAATTATGAAAATTTATTTAATTTAAGTAAGTAAATTGTTTTCAATGTGTCTATTTGTTATCAGTGATAATGTAAACCTATTCTTGCTTTTGTTTTACTGTTTGATTCTATGAGATATACCATTTGTACCTACCTGTTTTTCATATTTCAGCATCCATGTTATTTCAAATTTCTTTTTATTTACAGCGTAAACCTAGTTCAGCTGTCTGGTTCATGTACGCGACACTTTTGTTAATAATTTCTAAAATCGCTTTATGTCCTTTTTTGCCGTTTGAGAAACAAAAAGGTGACTGCCTTAAACCTTATGTTATAGTATCATTAGCGGTGATTGATATCTTATGTAAGTATACTTTGTTTACTTTTGTTGCTTGGTCAGCAAAGAACAGGCCAGCCCCTCACGCTTGTATGTGTCGAATAAATATACTAAGAGTTGTATAGATGGTAGCATCTTTCTGGGTACTAATAATAATAACATCATATTACTATCACTGGCTGGCTTGACTAGACTGCCTTGTTGATCAAGTGGCCGCCTATTACATGGGACTTAAACATAACTAGCGAAACGAGGGTATACCTACTAAAGCCCCTCTGCCGAACCCTTCGGGGAATATAAGACGTGATGTTATTACTATCACTTATTATATTTCCTACCGTTGTGAGAATGATAGTATTTGCTCTCCACCGTTCATTATAGTGGCCTGAAACCACGTCTATTGCTAAATACATATCACCAACTCCTATTATATGCTAAAGAGGCTTAGATTTCATTTCTGGCATTGGTTTATAAAGCAGTAGAATGTAGTAAGTGATTTCTGAGTTTCTGAATGCCAAGTACCTATACTTAGTTTTTTATTTTTCAGTTTATTTTTATTTCTTGATAGTTGTAGCTAGTTACCATCGGGTCATGATGCTACGTTAGTTGAAATGTGATTGTAACATAATACTAAATTGAAGCATAATTGAAAAAAACCATTTGAGTAAATTCCAGCAGTCAAGAAGACTGCGAAGACAGAGTTGATTGAACTAAGAAAGTAGATACACCTATATAAGGAAACAGAAAACGGCTTAAGTTCAACACCATTTATTAACGGTTTATTTTCTGTATGGTACAATCTACAATTAAATTGTTAGTAACAATATGGTAGTTTTTTTTTATCAAGGCGTTTTACGAGGCTCTTTCTTCCCTGATTAACTTCAATTTGAACCTTGTGTGGTTATCAAAACAGTCATCCGACGCGTTTCAGTGAAATGTAACAATACTAACAATAACTATAGGCTAACCGTTTAATTGAGTCGTCGCCTGCGGGGTACAAGGGCGCGGAGGTAGGACGAGAACGGGGACTAAGGAAGGTGCGGGCGGCGAACGCATTCTTGTCAAAACTCAGTTCGCTCGCTACACGGTTAGCGATCGCCCGTGTTAACAGTTGCGGACGCTTTATAAAAGTTGCACATGAGATTACATTCTCAAGATGAGTCGAAATATCTTCGGACATAAAATTAATAGTCAGTGCAAGCAACTGGCTTTTAACGTATATGAATATTTTAGAAAAAGAAAACTGGATCCAAACTCTGATGAATATCAACAAGACATACATTTAAACAAAACCGTAGCAAAAGTTACAGGACTATCGGAAAAGTCTGTGTCTAGAATTGTACAACAAGGAAGATTATTAAAAGACAATGGAAAATTTAAATCACCGAGAAAACCAAAACAGATTCGCAAAACAAGATTGGAAGTAGACGATTTCACAAGAGGCGTGATAAGAAGAAAAGTCACTTAGTTTTACACAATTAAAAAAAAGACACCAACTCTGAAAACTTTAAATTGTGTACTTAGAGAAGAGAATGTATTACACTGCGGCAGGGAATATTTAAGACTATTGCTACATGATTTAGGTTTTAAATTTAAGAAATGTGGATCTAAAAGGAAACTACTTATCGAACAGCCAAATATAACATCGTGGAGGTGGAAATATCTAAATACTATTAAAAAATATCATAGAGAAGGAAGACATATTTTATATCTTGACGAAACTTATGTTAATACGTCTCATAACGTCTCAAAATGTTGGTAATCAAAAGATGAACACGGCGTTCTGTCACATATTGGGAAAGGAGACCGTTTGATTGTTGTACATTGTGGAGGCCAAACTGGATTTGTAGACGGAGCACTTGTGATATTTAAATACAAATGTAAAACAGGTGATTATCATGATTCTATGAATTTCGTGAATTTCAGTAAATGGATAAATGAAAAACTCATGCCTAATATACCACCCAATTCTGTCATAGTAATGGATAACGCAGCTTATCATTCAGTTCGAGAAGAGAAAAAGCCAACTAAGGCTTCTACCAAGCCAGCTATGCAAGATTGGCTACGACGGCATGACGTTCCTTTTGACGATAAACTTAGAAAGGATGATTTATTTAAATTAATTAAAAACCATTTCACAGAAGATATTTACAAAATTGACGAGTTATTGAAAAGAAACGGACATGAAGTTTTGCGTTTGTCTCCATACCACCCAGATCTGAACCCAATTGAGTTGATATGGGGTGATATTAAAGAGCAGTTAGCACAAAAAAGTATTGACTCGAATTTGGACCAGAAAAAAAACATCTTGGAGGAATTATTTGCTGGATATTCCGTAGAGAAGTGGAAGCATTGTGTTAATCATGTAATTACGGTCGAGGACCAGTACTGCGAACATGACGGAGTTCTAGATGATGTTGTTGATTTTATTATTAATGTGCAGGAAGATTCAGATGAATCTGACGATGGCTGCTTCGGAAGTAAAGAATCCAGTTCCAGTGATATTGATATGGACATAAGTGATTGATTTGTAATTTTGATGACTCTTGCATTTAATAAATAATACATAATACTAATATTTTATTACCTGCACAAAGTTCTTTCATTCAAATTATGTAAAGTCGTCAATTAATTTTCTAATAAAAATCACTATCACAGTGAATCACTGTGACGTCACATATCTTAAGAACTATCCAGTGTACATTTCACCTCTTGTATATCACGCTACGAGCGCTCGCCGCCCGCACCTTCCTCAGTCCCCGTTCTCGTCCTACCTTAGCCTATAGTGTAGTGGTCCAAACATAATAGGCAAAAATATGATTTTTCGTATTTTCAAACTCAAATAGCAGCCCGGGGGTTAATCGTAGACTTCTGTTGTAAAGGTAAAAAAATGTTCGAAATATTATTTTCCATAAGAAAACGTTTAATAAAATTAAAAAAAAAAAAACCTTAAGTACCGTAAAACGGGGTGTATAGAAATTGCGGGGTGAATAGAAAAAAAATCAAGAAAGTTTTCAAGGCTAATATTTGACTATTTTTCGTTGAAGAATTTTGGTAGAATTTTAAATTATTACACATCAACATATTTTCTTTGCGTTGGTATCAATTTTAAAATGTAAAAATCGACATTTATCCTTCATAATTTACTTCAAAGTCTACCCTCTGTGAACGCGTTTATATCAACTGCCGAAACTTTGAATTTTAGGTGAGTTAAAATAGTGTAATACGATTTTTATTGTATTTATCTCATTAGGTGTGTAATCAATTATAAAAATACACTGAAGGTAAGTGAGAATCCGTTATTAAACTTCAATAATTTGTTAAAACCACAGTACGTGTAAATTTATTGTATAAAAGGGGTCAATAGAATCTATTAAAGGCTGAATAGAACTGTAGTATGGGTTTAATGGCAACGTAGTCGGGAATAATAGAAACGCTTAATGTGTGAATAGCAACCAATGAGGGGTCAATAGAGATAAATAAATAGGGTTGTCAAAAACTGTTAACAGAACTAAATACTTAACTTTCATAGTTTCTGTATTAATGAACGGTAGGTCCATACTATATGTATAGGAGTATCTGAGAGCTGTAGATTTAGTGATTGATAAATAAATAATCTTTTTAAAGTGATCATTTTCATTTACAGGTACATACCGCAGCGTTATATTCAACATGCCGCGTACATATAAACCCGAATCACAACACAACCTTTTTTTTGCATGTTGGATAAGTCATTTTTAAACACACAACCTTTTTTTTGCATGTTGGATAAGTCATTTTTGGCAGCCCTAGCAGTTTTTCTATTCACCCCTTTACGCGTTTCTATTGACCCCAGTCGTTGGGTGAATAGAAATAGTACATATTTTTTTAAAAATATGGAAAACCTATGCTTATAGTTAAAAAAAAATGTTATAGCTCTTTCTTTATGGTGCCGGACATGATATAAAATAACCTGTAATTAAAAATAAAAAGTTATAGACATCAAATTCTTAGGACAAAGTTGAAAATCATTGCTATTCACCCCGTTTTACGGTATTTTTTCTGGTCGTTCTACATTTTTATTTTTGGTTACAATAATTATGAATGTCCTTTCGGAGTAGTTTCACACAAGACGTATTTATTACCTATCTATTATTTTATTAGTGATTTATAATATTCTTTGGTTTTCTCGTATTCTCGAGGACCATGGACGTTATAAAGTACCTACTTATTATTTTTACTTCCATGGTTATTTTGCTCTATACTCTGTGATGCTAAGTGCTAACGCCGTATTCACGCTAGACTTACGTGTCGTGTCATGAGTGTCATGACGCGTCAGTAGGTACATCTGACGCTATCAAACTAGGGTCATCACACATCTGGCGGAAGGTACTCTGCGCGTCGTCGATGGCGTAACGCCAGAACGGACAAGTAGATAATAAAAATGCAACCTTACACGCTCAACCGATGATGCGTTAGTGCAGTGATACCCAAAGTGATCTATATCAACCCCCAAGGGTCGACGAGGCTCTACAAAGGGTCCATGTGGGTATAGAAAATAATTGGGGGTCTGTGAGATGCAAACGGGGTTCCACGATTGTGGATCTTATTTAAAGCAGGTCGTGACTTTAATTTTGACTTTTCATTATTGAAATAACCCACATACACAGATGATTTGTTTCTTAATTTTTACCTGAAAACCTAACAAACAGATCGACGACGATAGTACTATTGTGGGTACTGTCGTAGGTTTAATAAATGTATAAAACAACTTTTTTATTGTTTTTTCGCTCTACACATCACTACAGTTAGAAATCAGTCAAAAACACATTTGAAGCCAATGAATTTGCAAAATGCAATATTAGCTAAGCGGGGGGGGTCTACCTAAAACTGAAAAACATGGCAAGTGGTCTATGAGACAAAAAAGTTTGGGGGCCTCTCCGTTAGTGCATCGAGCGTACTATTACCATAGGTCAACCAGATTCTCATGGCATTAAAAATTAATAACTAATAGTGGTTTTCATATGGCAATGTCAACATGTCACTTATCAAAACCAGTATGACTGTAGTTGATACATTTTCCAGTTCTGACTAATGTTTTCTTGTTCAAAAATTTTTAATAAACATACTTATTTTAACAAGGTTTCCTTTTCCATTACAATAAAATTGCAAAAAACCATATATCAGCATATCATTTTAGGACCCAGTGCATAATATCAGCAAGCACATTGGGTCACATAAAATAATAAGCCAAAACCTCTAACAACATGGATTTATGAAATACATGTTGTGCCGACCCCATCTAGTGTGGCATAAAGGCAGGAAGAAGATGAAGAAGAAATTAAAGAAAAAGAATTACAAGTATCAAGACTTTTTATTCAAATTACCCTTGTGTTACCCACAAAAAAATGTAATTTCCCTATTTGCCATCAGATTCTGGTAGACCTATACGTATCGATGATACGCCCGACGCATCTTCACACGTAAGTCTAGTGTGAATCCGCCATAAGTCTGTTCTATCCTCTGCGGTTCTATCGTTCTATCCATAATCACTAATCTGTGGTAACTACATATCTGCCACGACGCGACGTCACGCCTTCCTGTCTAAAAATTTTGTACAAACAAATAACCGTGTATGATCCAGAAAATAAAATGAAAATTGACTATTTCCACTGGGTACCACAACTGAAAACATTTTGTTGGTGTATTGATCTCAAAATAGGCTGTATTATCATAGTAATAATCTATTTTTGTTTCATAGTAAGTGAGTACTAATGGAATTTCATTGTTAACTAGTGTTTCTCATACCACTTACTACTGACCTACTGACTAAACGTTATAGTGATTAGAATATGCTCTTTGCTACTGAATTTGATACTCTTCTTGAAACAATATTTACTATTCACTAAGTCCCGTATTAAGGATGATTTCCACCAAACGGCTCGCATCGCATCGGATCGGAACGGATTTTACAATCTTTAAACGATATTAAATCATGTACACAGTATTTAAAGTCTATATTACCAAGCCGCGCACAGCAGCTTGACCGCGGGCGTCTTCGTAGCCGAAAGTATGCCGCGACGCGCGATCGGCACCGTACGCCTGTCGTCGTATCCGATCGGATCCTTTCAAAAATAAGAACACGCCAACACGGTAGGAATGAAACTTTTAGACTAGACGCAGAAACGGATACGTTCGCAAGCGAGGTACGGAGCCGATCGTATGCGTCGACATCCTGCCGGACGCGATCAGCTGTCGCCGCATCCGTTCGTATCCTATCCGATCCGATGCGGTGCGACCCGTATGGTGGAAATTATCCCTTAGGCTCGTATTAATAAACAGGTCTCATTTGAGAGATCTTCCAATAGCAGCTACCATAAAGTAGAATGCCATACATTAGACTTTTTTTTCTCATTTCATTTTAAAAGTACACTTAAGAGGATCTTCAAATGAGAGCTGTCTATTATAGTCTGAGCACAACTGCTAGTCACCACCTGAGGTATGTGAGCGGCAGGAGGGGGGGTGCGAAACAATAGACGCGCTCTGTCAGTTTGCTTTGTCTTGTCTACGGCGCGCACCCCCCTCCTGCCGCTCCCATACCTCAGAAGGTGACTAGCACTTGCGCGCAGACTTAGGCTAAGCATTCACCAGAGCTGTGCTAAGCTGCGTACCGAGAAATGTGTTTTGTAAGCACCAATAGAATCACTTCATTTACCTAGTTTCGCTCTGCGCAGCTCTGGTGGATATGGGCTTAGCGGAGCGAGGTTTTTGTTCATACAAAACAAGCAAGAAATGCGAGCGAGGGATGTGTTGCGAGGAATGTGTTGTGTTGCACCACCCTCATATTCGAAAAGAGTCCGCTACCAATCCTCGCACCACTCATTTGTACACATTAACACATTACGCATTACACATTACCCATTCCTCGCACAGCTCTGGTGGAAAGGGTCACACCGTTTCACATCCTCGCTACACATTTTCGCACTGCACATTTTCCTCGCACAACTCTGGTAGATGTCCAGCCTTATAATACGAGCCTAAACTTATTTCAGTCCTAACCATGATACGATATAATATAATATCATGAATTGTTATGAATTGTATTCTTGGGCAACTACGGTAACTGCTTGATTTTTTTTTTACAGGTAGAAGCCTTTACTCTTACTACAACCAGCAAAAAAATTTATAAATGCTATGCTGCAGGGGAGATCATGACATATGTTGGTTATGCAGCACTTGTTGTTTGTTTCATAACATTTGTGTTTAGCGCTATTTTTCTATACGGTATTTTCGGGGTTAGTAAACATTGTAGATATTGACGTTATATTACTTTGATTAAGCATTAAAAGTTTTCTTATGAACATGAACGAGGAAGAAGTAGGCAGAGTAGACCTATTTATCCTATTTATTATACCCGTTTCACTAGTAAAATAATGGATGTTTGGTTTTACCACGTCTCCCTTTCCCATTGGTATTAGATATTCTTTTCAATCCTTTCTTGCTGTCTTTGAAAGTAGAAAAAAATTTTTTTTAGCAGTATCATTATATCAGCCTGTAAACGTCCACTGCTGGGCGTGGGCCTCCCAGTAAGCGCTACGATGAATGCTCAGAGGGGAAAATCACCACGCTTGTCAGACGAATTAGTGATCGTAGATTGTTAGAGATCAAACATAACGTAACATCACGCCTTGTATACCCCGAAGGGTTTGGCATAGGTGTTTTAGTACACCCTCGTTTCGCCTGTTATGTTTAAGTCCCATGTAATAGAGGACGGGGCCGATTAACCGGGCACAAATCCAGACTCCGGGCTGCTACTGAGAAATTCCTAATGGAAAAACCCAATAACACTTTGCCCGACCTGGGGATCGAACCCAGGTCCCTATGCTCTGCAGTTGCGCTTGCGACCACGAGACCAACAAGGCAGGGATCAAAGACATTCATAATATTGAATCTCTTTGTTGAGGATAGCGACCCGCCCCGGCTTCGTACGGGTGCAATGTAGATACTAATGTGGGGCATATAAACCTCCTTCTTGAATCACTCTATCTATTAAAAAAAACGGCATCATAATCCGTTGCGTAGTTTTAAAGATCTAAGCATACATAGGCACAGACAGACAGCGGGAGCGACTTTGTTTTATACTATGTAAAGATAAAGATGTTGGTGCCCATACTTTTGACGTAACCCCTTAGTCACCTTTTACCTATTGCCTTTTACGACACCCACAGGCGAAGAAGGGTAGCCTATTCTCTACCACTCTGAACGCAGTTAGCAGTATCGACTTTAGAAATAGAAATAATAACAAAGCCCGAATCTGTTATAATTTTGATCGTTTGATTTTTACAGGACAAGCCCATAACAGCCATTTTTTTCATGTATACAACAGCAATGTTACTTATCTTTAACCTGGTTACCAGTATTTTTATAATATTCTTGCCTGAGAAATGTTGTTTTGCACCGTACCTTTTTGGAGGAGCAACCTACGTCGGTGCCATATGTAAGTTGTACTTTGTTTATCTTTTTTATATTATCATCATCACAGAAATCGAAATAATAAGACAATAGAAGTCGTATGGGCGCGAGATCTTGTCGTCGGGAGTGTTTTGTAGGACACAGTTGGCGCGAGGAATTGCCAATCCGTAAATATGATGTTTTGCAGCATATCCAACTGCGGAAACTCTTCCAAATACTTTTATATTACTAATAAAGTGACAACGTTTCATTGGTATTTTCTTTTAACAATAACGCTATTTTTCAATAAAATACATACTATACTTAAATAAAATGATTTACCCCCAGTACTACGGTTGTCGCATTTTATCGAATTGCTCTCTCATTTCAATAACCATTGATGCTTAAATTTGGTAATGTCAACGAATACAATTGCTAAAAACAGTAATGTAATGGGAGTGATGCGGAATAAACAATTTCACCGCGTATGTAGATTTCCAGAGACACGGCGCGGCCACAGGAGATGAGCGCGAGTTAATGACGTACCACTGTTATTTTGTATTGATTATTAATTTACTCATATTATGTGGATTACTTATGTGATTTTTCGTAAAATATTTATGTATTTATGTAAGTATTTGAAGCAGTGTTAGCCTAGCGGTTGAACGTTTGTATTCCATGCAGGAGGGTCTCAGTTCGATCCCGTCCCGTACCACTGACTTCGAATTCATGTGCGGATCAGAATCTGATTATCCCTTGCGTTAACGGTTAAGGAAAAATATCGTGAGGAAACCTGCACACCTGAGAGGGCTCCATAAAGTTCTCGATGGTGTGTGTAGTCTGCCAACCCACACCAGGTCGACGTAGTCCACACTAAGGCCTAAAACCCTTTTCATTCTGAGAACAGGCCCTTGTCCAGCAGTGGAACAGTACTGGGCTAATTATTTTGTGTTATTTATGTAATTATTTATTAAAGAATTAGTAATTTAGTAAAGTCACAATACAAGCAAAACTTTGTTGTTGCGATTATAAATTATAGGTCCGGATTACTCCGGAAACGTCAGTGTGCAAGTCAAACTCGCAATTGACCGGTTTTTTTGTTTTGTTTTCAGTGCTTATTTATTTCTTGGTAGTAACGAACAGTTACTATCGGAGGGAGATTGAGACTAAAACTACGACTACAACTCAGACTACGAGTACGACTGTGACTCCGACTACAACTACGACTATGGCTCCGACTACGACTATGACACCAACTACGGCTACGACTCCAACTACGGCTACGACTCCCACTGCGTCTACTTACGACTACAGTACTACAGGCCGAGGTGATTGATCTACATGTTATTTTATGACAAATATCGGCTTAAGCTCAGCGAAGTCCATTTTAAATATTTGATAATCATGTTTATTATGTACTATATTTTATTACATTTTGAATTTACAACTGGATTGTTTTATTTATCTTGGCATGCATAGAGTTTTGTAAACGGTGGCAAAAGCAAAGGCTTGCCTGCTACCGCGAGATAAATTATTCTGTCATTATAGCCTACTGTGTAGGTCTGACCGCACATATCCGACTAACCGTTTAGGGAATGTAGACGTAATGAGTTCACTGACAGACGATGGTGAAATAATCGTCGAACAACCTCAAGTAAACGAACAAACTTAAGACGAAGGCGGCCTAAATCTAAAACTACAAAGGCAGGTACATACTACACACCATAACTACCAGACCAATACCATTCTCATCTACTGAATAAAAATCTAGCACTGACTGACTGACGGACAACGCGCAGCTTGAGCGGGTGGGTCTGATCTAGAAGCATGAAATGTTGCACAGGAGTTCCCTATATAACGTAGGTGAGTACTGAAAAAGGATTTTTGACAATTCGTCCCTTAAACGGGGGGTGAAAGTTTATATGGAAATTCGACATTTTTGAAGTAAGAAATATGGAAATTGATGTTTAGGCTTCCGTTTGTAAATAAAAGTCAGTTGTGGCAGCGTTTTTGGAAATTCATCCCTTATAAAAATTTAAGATTTAAGGGTTGATTTCTCAAAAAGGAAATGTCACCGGATCGACCTGAAAATTAAAGTACGCAACACACATATAAACTGACGGGGAAGAGAGATTCAGAGATAATTTATGTTGAAATACCATGTATGCAATAAAGTATTGAAGTACTTCATAATATTCTTTTTTCAAAAATAAATAGACGTATTTTTTTTTCTAAAATGAGGTTCAGATACTTTTGAGATATACCTATTATAATTTTTCTTTCAGGGTTATATGGATAGTTTGGTAAGTCAATTTAGTCTATTTGTTTACGTGGATATAATTCGTCGCCGCGGCCAATGGCTAAAAAAGAGGGCATGGGTAGAGCGCGGGTACCCAAAAGCTCTTAACATAATATGAGAAAATTCGGTTGATTCCTGCTATGTTTCCGATGGGAAATCCCATCGCTAGTTATCAATAGTTTCCTAGCATGGATGATAAAGCTGTGGTTTCAAATCTGCTCTTTCCTTAATATGTTCACGGACTGCCACCCATATTTAAGTCGGCTATTATTGGACAGTATCTTGGAAATGTTAATTAAAGGGGTCGGTAGATCGGTCAAAGCGACCGCCCTGCTCATTAAGGTCGATATCTGGCATCAGCATAAATGTCACGCGACATGAAAGATTTAATTATCGCCCCAATCGACCCACCGCCGTGCTCCAGTAAAAGGGTTACGTCAGATAGGTAGGTACGGTACAATATAAAATCTAATGCTATGCTCTCTAATATGGTATATAAGTAACTTACAAAACCGTGTGGTGCGCGGCAAATAATTGACCACCCCTGGCTTTGCTTGGGTGTCGTAAACCGCGAACCTACTAAACCGCGATCCATTTAAAGTGTCATTGATAACTGTTTTACAGCAAGGGTTATGATTTAAAATATCGTTTAATTTTAATTCCACACTAACAGTATTTTTGTCTATGACCCTAATTTAGGGTTCGAATTCAGAAAATAGAGCTACGAATGTGTGACCCTAACTAAATATTACCTAAAATATGAACACGACTGATAGTTAGATTGCGTATTTTTTATGAACTCTTTGAACAGCTATTTCTCTAAAACTATTGACTTTTAGAAAATGTTGTAGGACAAAAGTTATTCATTATGAGCATAACATCATCGAACATAACATCACGCCTGTATTCCCCGAAGGGTTAAGCAGAGATGTATAGTAACACCCTCATTTCACCGTTATGTTTAAGTCCCATGTAATAGTGGGCGAGCCTATTGCCATCAACCGGGCACAAATCCAAACTCCGGGCTGTTACTGAGGAATTCCACACGGAAAAATATAATAACACTTTGCCCGACCTGGGGATCGAACCCAGGACCTTACGATCAGCAGTCATTATGATATACTTAAATACCTATTCGGATTAGTAGGGACCCCTTTCCGACTAAGATTTTACCTATAGTAAGTAATTGAAAACTACCAAGAGAAAACTTAATAACCTGTTTCGCCTGGAACTATAGAAACTTGTTCTGCCTAAGTACTGTAGCTTTAGAACTTTTTAACCTTGTAAGTAATTACTACACAATTATAAGACACGTAAAACAACGTGAACTGAACCTGCAAGTACCAGCCAGCTTTTAAAGAAGAATAAGCACGTCCAAAGAAAGAAACTTCAGCAACAATAAATTATTTTTTACGTCCCAAAATATCTAACGAAAATTATAGTCTCTATCTACGTGAAGCATTTGTATTTTCAAAGAAAATGTCTCCCTCACGTCCCGTCCCCGGTGGAGGCGTAAAAGAAAAGTATATAAATGTAAAAAGAAAGTATAAAAGAAAGTCACTTCCCTGAGATAGCGTTTCTCCGGTGGCTCGGCTGGTTTTTATTACGTCAAGCACGTGACGCGAACAGGGATCTTGCCTTTGAATTCTCTTAGGTATTAAGATACCTATGTGCTGAATGTCGCTGTCTAAGGGTTACTTATGTAATATTTTGCAAAATACTCTTGGTTGTATTATTATAATACTCAAAGTTCTTGAAGCACATTACCTTGATAGATTTTAAGGTGATCAATAATGAAGTCATTAATTTAATAAATATTTCGGTAATTTTAGCTGGTTAATATATTAGAAGAACAACAATAATAATGTCGAAAACATTTCCATTTCGCTGATTAATTGAATTAATTTTCCGGACATTTTACTTGAACCTTTCAAGTGTAAAACTTGGTCAAAAACCTCCAAAAATATATAGATATAAAAATACAACTAAGTAGGTATGTTACTCAAATCTCCCTTCTGGAACATGGTAGGTATTTGAGCAACAACATTGCAGAGTTTTTGTAACAAAAATAGATATTGTTGGTTACGTCTGCAGTATCTGAGGCGAGCATAGCGTCTGCTCTGACCGAGGGATATTTTTACAACAGGGGCGACGAACTCCTACACATCATCTTATTTCCATTTTGTTTGTTGTCGGCGTAGACAGCAACGTTACGACCCCTGTCTAACAAGGTTGGTACCTATCTACTTATAATACATAAATACTCATGTAGATATAAAAATGTTAAACGGGTAAGTTGTTGTGAGGAAAAGGCCTGCTGCAGTAAGTTTTACCCGTTACACTGATCAAGTTCAATCCAGTGTTTGCCAAGATTGGGCTCTACGCTCCCCGATCAACGTATGCGCCTGCGCCGACGCGCTTTCTTGCGCTTGGCAGGCGGAATATTGATCGTAGTGTGTTTTTCTAGCAGACTACATCTGTGGGGTGGTAAGTGTGTCTCTATCACAGAAAACTGTAATTAATTCATAACCAATGGTCGATAAACCTACTAAACGTGTGTTCCAAAAATCTAATTCTACTTAAACATTAAATATTGGGTCCACTAATATTAAATTCAAAATGTGTGCCTACAACTAGAGGTCAACGTATAAACCAAGAAGGTACCTATAATGGTATGCATAACATAACAAAGCGAGAGAGGAGGCCGGAGAACTCAGCCCCTCTCGTTATTCATAACGGACATAAAACCAACCCTCATGATGGAACACATTTTACTTGTGAAGGACTGATCGGCGCTTTGAAGAGGACTCAAAACACTACGTGAATAGGTTCCTATCTAGCATTCGATGCAATACAATACAATACAAATATTCATTGTATACAAAAACCAGCAAGATACATTATACAAAGTTAGTCGGAAAGGGGGTACTAAGCCGAAAGGGTATTAAAGTAACCATAATAATGGTTAACTTTTGTTCTACAACTTTCCCCAAAAGTCAATAGTTTAAGAGAAATAGCTGTTCAAAGATTTTATTTAAAATACTCTAAATTCTATCTATCCTCAGCTATGATTAGCTGTGTTTACATTTCAGGTCATTATTTAGGGTCACGGATTAGAAGCTTTATTTTCTGAATTCGTAACTTAAACAGGGACGAAGAATTTTTGCAAAAACTAAAATAATAATGATATTTCAAGGAAAAAAAATCGAATTATGAAATTTTAACACTTTCTTTAAAACGACCATCAGTGATACATTAAGTGGCCTGCGGCTTAGTACCCCCTTTCCGACTAACCTTGAATATAAGATACGTGTACGATGGGTGATCTTATCGCCATAGGGCCTAGAGCGAGAAGACCTAGAATCTAGGCGATTTCTGCAGGCAACCCTTGTATGGACAATATTGGCAAATACCAAAAGAGATGTAGTATGCAGTGTAACAATAATTATAAATGATATTCTGAGTCATACAATAAGGGTGTTATGTTATGTAAATGACATAATAGGTAATTAAATAACCCGATTCATACTAAATTTATGGAGTGTGGTTTTGTAACTCTAACTACGAAACCCTGTGGCCCTACGTGCTCATAACCGCTTTGTTTTTAATATTTTAGTATAACTTTCACGACACGTTTGGTGCAGTAGCTGAGCGATTGGCTTCTGCGCTACGGTTCGTGAGTTCAATTCCCACACGGATCAAATATTTGTATGACCTACAAATAGATATTCTGAGTCCGAGCGTTTGTGCATGTGAAGATTTTTGTCAGAAAACGCAACCACGACACAGGAGAAATCCTAGTGAGGGGCAACGTTTTTTTAGAAAGAAAGAACTCAAATAATTTAAAGTGAATGGTTTTTTGTAAAACCATTTCACTTTTAGAGGGTTTATATAATAGCTAATATTTTAATATGAAACTTATTAATGACACTAAAAAAATGTCATATACCTACCTAATTACTTATATTAAGTAAATATAAACATTTTAATATTACTATTTAGGATACTTTTAATAATACTTCATTGGAAGACACGGCGTTTGTTTGTTACACGTTCCGACGGCACTTTACCGACGGCGCATGACAGTATCCAACTCTTTTTACGGCGACGTGGAAACTATAAACTATTAAAAAAATGTTTATTTTTAGTTGTTTGCAGTCTTATAGCTACATATATTCCTACTACCGTTACTGGAACCTTTATTTAAATACTCCAAAAATAAGTAGCTCATCTACCTCACTCATGGCGATGTATAGGTAAGTACTTAATAATATTGTCTACACTATAAATTTATAAACAAAGATCCAAATAACTACACTAATACATACCTCTCATTTGAGAGATCTCTCTTAAGTGTAAGTAGTTTTAACATCATATGAGACGTAGTTAAGTATAGGTCAACCAGAATCTCATGGCATTAAAAATTAATAACTAATAGTGGTTTTCATATGGCAATGTCAACATGTCACTTGTCAAAACGAGTATGACTGTAGTTGATACATTTTCCAGTTCTGATTAATGTTTTATTGTTCCAACATTTTTAATAAACATACTTATTTTAACAAGGTTTCCTTTTCCATTACAATAAAATTGCAAAAAACCACATATCAGCATAAGTCATTTTGGGACCCAGTGCATAATATCAGCAAGCACATTGGGTCACATAAAACAATAAGCCAAAACCTCTAACAACATGGATTTATGAAATACATGTTGTGCTGACCCCATCTAGTGTGGGATAAGGGCAGGTAGAAGATGAAGAAGAAATTAAAGAAAAAAATTACAAGTATCAAGACTTTTTATTCAAATTACCCTTGTGTTACCCACAAAAAAGTTTAATTTCCCTATTTGCCATCAGATTCTGGTAGACCTATACCTACGTATTTAATAAAATCAATTGTATGGAATTCTACTTTATGGTAGCTGCTGTTGGAATATATCTCAAATGAGAACTGTTTATTTATATGTGCCTATGAGTCGAAACAAAAACTGTTAGTTCTGTCTATTCCTTAAGGATCACTTCTTGCGTATAACTTTGTATTAAATTAACCTTTTAATTTGCACACCATTGTATGGTTAAATATGCGGCTACTTTTGTGACTTAAATAGAACTGTCCTTACCCATGTTTTTTGCAAATAAATCTATTCTATTCTATTCTATTCAGGCCGTGGCCTTCTTTTATTTTGTCATGACTTATAAAGTTTACAGAAAAGGGTGCATAAGAATTGTATTTTACAACCGATACCTACTTGAACCATATAGTTAATTTATGTGAACCTACGATCAATCTAACAAAAGATCTAATACCTAGGAATCTTGTAAAATGCTGTATACAAGTTTGGGAACAATGAAAAACAAAGCTCTAGGTATACCGAGCTATGCTAGGTAATATCGGCATGCTATGCTGTTGACAGAAATATTTAAAAAAAATCGCATTCGGATACAAACGCATTTACTTTATTTACTCATCAATTGCTCCCTAGATATTGTGAAAGCAGATATATGAGAACCAACAATCGAGGTTTCCTACAGAAATATAGAGCCAATGGGAGAAGATTTAGTTCAGGAGCAGACGCCGCCGGCAACAAGCCGGGATAACGCTAAGTAGAAGAATCTTTTGATCCATCAATTTTGTACTACGTTTATTTTACCTATTTTAAATAGATACCTACTTATATGATTAGGTAGGTCTATTATTTCAACAACGCCATCTATGTTCCCATCGTGATAAAAGCAAAACGAGTAATGCGCACGCGCGAACAAAAATGGCTGCCGATCAATATGAGGAAGCAAGCCTCCCCAACTCACCCCAATTCATGACACTTTGCAAAAGCATCTGCAAGCAAAAAGAATCCTTGTTTCTAGGTAGCAAGGTACATGTAAACTAATGACTGAATTTTGGATGTCTTTTGTTTGTTTTAGTAGATAGGTAGAAATCCAAATAGGTAGATGTCTATTTGCTTTGTCTGTGTATTTATATAGTTATGGATATCTAAGTAGATATCTAAAACAAACAATAGTTATTTGACTAATTGAACTTATGTTGACCTATATAGAACGATCAAGTAGATACATAAGTGCCTAGTAGAGCTAGATACCTACCCATATGAAACACACAGAAGTCAGAACAGCCGCAAAGTGTACTTTACCTCATTTGTCATGTTCCACGTGACCACCCCCTAGATCCACTGGCCCTCTAACACGGAGCAACCAACCATTCATTGCTATTGAATTCAATAAATAATTCCTATTAATTAATTGTCATACGCGGTATATATTTTATAATAATACCTATGAATATTATATCAAATGTCTTAATTATTAATTATTTTATAGATTCTTACAACAGTTACCTATACAGTACGTAACACAACGAAGAGCAAACCTTGTAACTAGTTGATGGATAGGTAAAGTACCTATAGCACAATCATACACTTTTTGTCCGTATCCACTCTATTCACCAGTTTTTATTTTTCTCATTTTTCATATCCTCTTTCAATTTTGTAGTCGGTTAACATAACTAACACCATCCTACAAGATCAGCTGCACAATGTAAACAAGTAAGAAATCAAGAATTTCTCAAAATTCTGAATATTATAGCTTGAACTATGCCCACGTTTTCACACTGTGTGATAAGTGGCGTAGCGTGGATACTAACAAAAAATGTACGATTGTATTACACTTAACCTTTCCATCAAATAGTTATAAGGTTTACCTACTCTTCGTTGTGTTATGTACTGTGTGTAGTGAACGAGAGAAAAATACCTACAATTTTACCTACTTTACGACTTTATGATCCAGCTTAATTTGCAATTATAAACCAGGTAAACGCTAATTAGTAGTAGACATTCGAAGGCAACACAGCGACGTTGTAAGACTAACAATCTATATTCTAAGTAAAACCAATGCAGTTTTATTACACCTAAGTATTCTAACTTACATACCTTCAAGTGATCTGAAGGTATCTTCTGGTATAGTAGGATTATAAAATTCGATGTTACGCACCCAGCAAGTTTGCCGTTTTCACAGATTTTATAGTTATAGAAAATATTACAAATTGTCAAATTTATTCCTGAGCTAAAAGTTATCTGACGATTGAAAAGTCGATAAAAATCTTCTGGTATAATATTAGCAGTAAGCTTCTTGCACAGTAAGTACTTATGCAAGGAACGGTGTATCAATCTGGCTCGGATAAATACCTACCTACCATTGAAGTGGCGCAGTAAAAGAATACATTGAAGGACTTGGGAGAGGCCTTTGCCCAGCAGTGGGACAGTATAGGCTGACATAAAAAGGTAGGTACATACCTACTATAGACCCTCAGTTTAACTAGGTATAGGGACCTCACATTAGTAGCATGAAATTTCGCCCGATACATTTACAGACATTTATTATTTTTCTGATATAAGTATCGATATCAGAAAAAAAACTTAGCTCGTCTATAGGTAATCTACAGGTCTCCTTTAATAGGTAGGTACCTAGTTGACTTCTAAACAATTATTTTTTTCCGCGGGTGACGCGAACTCGACACAGCAAAATGTCATGACGACTCTGAGCGCCATTATAATCATGAACAATTTACTACGACTCTATACTCTATTTTATATAACATTAGACAAATAGGTACCTAACACCAACTTTATCAAAGAATGATATATTTAGAAAAAAACTGAAAGGAGTAAAATAATTACCATATTACAAAATTTACAGTTTCACAAGTCGGTGCCTTCAATTTAGTTCAGGCATCGACTTATGAAACTGTTAATTTTATAATATTGTAATTATTTTACTGCTTTCAGTTATTTTTAAGTCGGTTATTAGGTATTTCTTTTTTACTTTTTGATTTAATAATTAGTAGTGCCACAAATTCGTGGTCCATTACTACAACTAGAACGTCGTCGATATAGGTAATTCGTTTTCAAACTACTAATAATATTGTATAAAAAGACATAGGTACTGTACCAAACTTAATGAAATTCGTGTGAGACCAACTCGAAAGTATTCCACACTTACTGAAAAAAGAATTACTCAAATCGGTCTACATCGGTGCAAACAGATAAAAAAATCTTATCAAATCGATAACCTCCTCCTTTTCAAAGTCGTTTAATAAACAACATACGTAACATAACAGTCAACAAGATGAGCTGAAAAAGTATTAATTTGTATTTAATAAACGGTTCAAAATATCGTGCCTTGGTAGAGCACTTATTATAGTTATTATTCATTGTATATGAAACTAGCTGTGTCCTCACGGCTCCGCCCGTAGCCTGTGTGACTCAGTGATAATGTAGCTTTCTAACGGCAAAATAATTTTTGAAATCGTTCCAGTAGTTTTTAAGTTCATTCGTTACATACAAAAATACAAATCTTTCCTCTTTATAATATTAGTATAGAGTATAGATGGAGCACAGTAGGTCCGTGATGTATCGCGAGTGAACGCCAAAGTTTTTTCGTAAAAAAAAGTACCTAAATTAAAATAATCAAAACACCCGACTGCGTAAAAAGTTACTTAGGCACCTAATGGCCGTAAAACTTCTCGCACCGACACGGTGTCAAGTTAGAAGATGACCAATGAATGAATAGTAGAATTACCATCTCTCTGAGGTAGATATCTGATTAGGAAAGCTAAATCTTTTACCCTGTCCCTTATTAACACTGACATTGGAGCAAGAAGAATACAATTTCCAGTGATTAGAAATCTAGCAATCGAGGTTGAAGTCTTATACTTACTATATCTTAGGATTCTTAGGCTAACATTGGAAGCATCCTAGCCTGCTCTATCAAGACTGCCGTTATAAATTAGTTTTTTAATAGTAGTTATTTATAGGTAATGTTTCTACAAATATAGTTTTTAAGTAATTTGTAATACCTACATAGGTAATAAAATGCTATGGGCCTCGATATTTTTTTTGTTTGAATGGGGCTAATTGGCGTGAGCATGATGGCATAAGGGAATTTACGTCATACGTGTTGAACTATCCACAATAACAAATATTGAAATATACAAACACATGGAAAGTAAAGCACTGTGGCCATAATAGTTTAAAAAGCACATTCCATAACTAAATTCCAATTAGCCCTGCGGTTCTTAAATAATATGTTCCTGTACCTAAGTACCTGCTTCGTTGAATATGTAACTTACCCAATTCATCTGCACACCTATGTACCGACAGAAATCTAAGTAGTAGGTAATATGTAGGTACCTGTCTACCTCATGATCATCATAAAATTATCATCATCCTCACTAGATTTGTATTTTACTATTGTAATCGCATTCAGTGAACTAAGCAGGTATGTTCTTTTCAGAAATGTCTTTAATCCTACCGATCACATGGTGGAGTAAATGTCTTAATATGTAGTTACCTCTTTTAAAGAGGTAACCTCTGGAATGAATGGTTCAAAAAGAAGCCATCACCACCGTTCGTCATCGCAATTAATGTTAAATATGCTTACTGGTAGGATATTTCTGCCCCTGACATAAATTATAATACACAGACATGCCGTTCTACATTTAGCTACATAGCTAAATACTTAGATATTACTGATTTGACTTGTGATAACTTCATTAATGAACATTATCTACCTATTTCACCTACAATACCTAAATATTAAAAAAACAAAAGATCTCTACACCTCAGAGCAATAACTACTTAACAGCTGTTATTGCTTTGAGTTCTACACTTGACAAACCAGCTACTCTCAAATGTTCCATAAAGCGCCATCTATTGGTCACGGTAGGAATGAAGCACTCCCTTTGTTTGAAAGCGACATCTCTTAGTGTCACGTTGAACTACGCTGTTTAATAGGTACCTACAGTAGGTAGGTTTTCAGAAGCTTTCTCTTGCTTCCTACGAAAGCTACCGGTGTAATGAAGTAAAAAGTTGTGGTCATAGATGTCTCTATTATTACTGTTGCAATACTAATTAAAATGATGTAAGACAAGTATTATTTCCTGTAACTCTTCTTTAAGTACGTAACAGTGAAAAAATTAGATGTTCCCATTATAGAATTATAATTTTGGGTTTTTTGAAATATTTATTTAACAATTTAATGTGGCTTGTTCTGCGAAGTTTGTTGGTATACAGAAATCGTGTTTTATACCTAATAAGAGCTTAATACCTACACAATAATGTTTGTGTAGTTTTAGGTACCTACCTATCACTGGGTAGGACTTATCTATTTAATAAATAGGTACCTAGTTGTAGTTAGGTAACTAGGTGACCTACTAGGAAACCTAGAAAGTTATCTAAATCTGAATAACAATGCTATATTTCTTAAGATTATTATATTGAATACCTGTCATACAGAAATTACTGGTATGCTGGCAAAAAAATAAGATGAAAAAACCAAATGAGATGCAAATTATAATACAAAAAAATACTAACGGAGAAGCCCTCCCCGTTGCCTGGCAACAGACAAAATATTAAAAATGGACGAGCTATTACCAAACCGTATTGGTTGAATTCGGCGCCATTTGCAAAGGGCTGGGCTATTGTATGCCCCGCCCACGAGGACCGGCCGAAACACTCCCGCCTTTGTATCTGCCATCTTTGCTACTGTCACATTTCCATTTGGGGTGGAGCTTAAAAAATAACCCAACCAAATTAGATATGCTCTAATTTAAGAAACTTTTGTTGCAGATGATTAACAATTTAAATTGGTCGAGTATATTGGGATTCCCGCCATTTTTAGCGTCCTTCGTCTACCGCTATGTAATGTGCCGCTACCGTGTCTTGTGGGAGTCGAGTTTGTGAACATTGGTCAGATGTTAACCATTGACTTTCTTTGAGATGTTACCTGCTTAGATAAATATTTTATCGTTTTGCAAGATATTTTAAGTCTAGTTGGATAACAGCAACATAGATGATTATTATCTTTAGAATACACCTACCTACTGATATTCTTTAAACTGTTAGTACCTAAGTACCTACTACCTACCTAAAAATGGGCTATATTTTACTTTCATAATTTTATTTTATTCTGTCACACCACACCCAACATTCACTTTCATGCATGCCAAAGCGTAGTTACTTAGACCAACGTAGTAAGTAGGTAGATATTCCATTGTTTGCAAGCCGTACCCTTTCCGACATAAGTAAGACTGGCTATAAGTAGGTACCATTTCCGGATAACACGCATTCACCAGACTCTATTTCCTATTAAGTAGGTACCAATCTTACTTAATATTCTACCTACTTCTTCTTAGCTAACATTTTGCTTAAGATTGCTTACCTATTTATTAAACTACCCATTATCCAAATTAAGTATATAAAAAAATTGTAGCTAAGTAGATACCTACGCCGTAAAAGATTTCCTACGTTAGATTTTTTTTTGAACTTTTATTATTTTACTAGAATAGACTTGAAATATTTAACGCATAGGTACATACAGCTACTAGACTAAACTATCCTTCAAAGGTAAAAGCTTATCTCAACAACAGGACCTCGTAGCACAGACTGTCGTAGGTATCTCGAGAGTATGTCGTAGAGTCGCTACTTCCCTACTCAGAAGTTAAATACTTAATTGTAACGGTAGGACCACCTACAGTTATTTGGTAGATAAGTACTCGCATCCAATCCAATTCTATCTCTTTATAGTCTTTATCTAAGTATTACAGATATGGTATAGGTATCCCATTTATTTTCCCCCTAACAACTGTGTACAGCACTACGACAGCCTATTTACCTGAAACCTACATTTAACGTAAAATGCTTCAGTTCAGTATTGCAATTCTTATGCGCAAATTACAATTAAGAAGCTTTTACAATTTTTACCTAGTAAAAAGCACTGTAGACATGCTTCCGCGATACCTATACCTACCTAGATAAAAATCATTTATTTTTAAACTTCAAACGACTACATTTAAAGGCTAGAACCACAGAAATCTTAAAGAATTGTGGCTAGAAGTTAACGTGACCCATAACAGCCATATATTAATGATAAACAGACCATTAACCTATCCAGCCTATAATTTGTGTGTACACGTTGTGACGTCACGAGCAACCGTCAACTACAATTTTATTGTCCATTTGTAACCGTTTATGAGGAACAACAAACCTTAAGAGTCGTTCGCTCGATTTATTGACTCAAAAGTTCATAACGTTACAGATTATTGCTTCGTTTTTAAGTATACTTTGGTTCGTAGGTACAATTACATTTTTAACTTTATTCTACAGGTTAAATTGTTATATAATTACTGTATAATTACCGGAATAGGATAGCCAGCTCTCTGATTTTTGGGGTATTGAGGTGTTTGGGTATTGTCAAAGGTAGCTAGGGATGGAAGAAGATGGGCAAAAGAAAACAACTTCACGTCATATACTTAATACCTAACTTCCTGCGACCAACAATCCGTCGCCCAAGCGTTGCGCTCAAAAATCCATGTTCTCTGGCTATTAATAGGCATCTACATAGGTAAATAGGGGTAAGTATTGAAGGTCAAGCAAGAGTTACAGAAGTAGGTTACGTCAAACTACTATTTTTTAATAGCCACAAAAAAGGGTCGGTTGCTTTGTCTTCCAACCACGTTCGTATTGGTTAGCAAAACTTGGTCTACCTAATCAAATTCATATGTTGAAGCTAGTTACCTAATTAGCTGCCAGTACTTACAAAGAAAAAACTCTTCCTAAATGGAATTAGCGTTAGAAATCAGCAAAGCTCGCCTCTATCATCTTATAAAAATCCCAAAGGAAATAGGGTCTCCTGTTAGATTTGTTGCTTGGGTATTGTCACATTTACCTGTGAACGGTTTAAAGTGGCTACAATCCCGTCAGACTACAAATTAATACAATACAGTGACTCTTTTGCTAGAGGAGGGTTTTAATCTGCAATTTCTTATTTCAAACATTTATTATTATATAAATAATTATACCGGACATAGGTTTAGAATCAAGTTTACATTGATGATATGCGTGTATTCTCCCAAAAAAAGACAATAACGAATACAACATTAAAATTAAGATATTCTTACGTCGATGTTTAATTGTTTATATCTTAGTAGGTATACCTTTGCACATCTTAATTTAAGAAATGACCACGTAAGTAGATAAGTACCTACTTAAATATGTATTTGTAAGATCTTCTCTAAAACGTGCATCACACTTTACGTAACATAGGTATGACGTACTGAGCTCCATAAGTAGGTAGGTACGTTATAGTTAGACAGTTCCCTCGCAGACGCAGTTAATTTCCCGCTTAGTTAACTTTACTACCCAACACTGATTGGATATTGATTAGAGCCCACCGTTTCACTAGTTTAAATGGCGATTCTTTTCTTCAAATAACATCGTGCCACCACAAATTTACACTCACTACTCGATTGTAATTACCTGAGTGAAGTTTATTACCTCTCTTGATTAAATAAAACATACCATAAAATCGTTTTAAATCGAACGGTATCGCAATGGAACGATGTTTCGCTATATTTTATTGTTCCTCTGTCTGACAATACGTACCCTAATAATACCTAGTTAGTTATAGGTAGGTAGGCACCAAGGTATGAAATATATATTATAGGTACTTAGGTAGGTACCTATATCCGTCTTGGTACATAACTTTGGTAGATAAGAAAGTGATTGAACAAAAGCCATGAGATTTATTTTAAGGAATAGGCCCATTTGTATCTTCATAGAATATGATGGATTTTTGACTTTGTTATTTGTGGTTACAAAAACAAAAATAAAATTGTATTTACCTATATTTTTTTTTGGGTCTGTTAGTTTATATAGGCCTACTTTCATATTCAGATTTCTACCGATAAGTACTTACCTTTTTAGATCAATTGAAAAAGAATAATTTTATAGCTTGATATCGGAAAACTCAAATATTTTACTAAATATAAAGGGAAGATCACAAATCTCTTACATCGCCTACCTACATTCAAATAATAAATTATGATAGAAACGTCATATATTTCCGACTTAATCAAACAAATGAAAACGCCCTATGAATTAAAATGATAACCCTTTAAAGCTTCATTCAAATGTAAAACTGTAACAATAACAACAAATCGTAAAAGCTACTCAAGTGGACGGTTAAATATTGACCTCCGCCTTCCAAACTGCTTTACAACTTCAATGTTGCGCAATAGCAGGGATTTCTTGTTCTCTAATCCACTACTTGGGTGTCTAGTTTTATGTCAAACGGCATAAAGTGTAATAAACTACATGTCTCTCACTCCACTTACATTTTTTTCGTTTAAAAACTTCACCTACAAGGGAATGTGAGCCTTATTTTGATGGTGTTAAGGTTCAGTAAAATGTGTCGTGTTAGTTCCGTCTGTACTAGCACGTGGGTGAGTTGACGTTGGGCTATTATGAGTTTACGGCTGGTGTCATTCATTTAGCGAATCGCGCGTGATGGACGGATAGAAATAATTTACATCACTACGTGCCTAATACTAACTTTAGATGTTGCTTATTTATTCTACGTATGTAAATGCAGGAATTAAATCAAATATGCCTTTACTAAGTACTAGGCAGGTAGTTATTTCCTTAATACCTACTTACCTTCTACATTCAACCTTTAGGCATAGAAAAAAATTATTGCAGAAAAGCTGTAAACAGGTAAGTACCTACTTTAAAGACGGTTAAAGTTAACCATACTATACTAGTGTCATAAAACTTAGTTAGAGATATTATGCACATTCAAACCTTGTTTGTTGATAAATATTTATTAACAGTCATGCACACAATCGATTTATGGGCGAATAATAGTGTGGTCGTTAGTTAAAAGTTAAAATGTACCTACCTTAAATTTTTTTAAAGCGTCAATGAACAATATTCAGTACCTACCTACTAGATTAAAACGATCAGTACATATTAAGGGTAGGTACCTACCTACCTTTTTAATATGTTTTGGGAAGAGTTAACGCTACTGTATTTGCGTTTTACTGCTGTTTACGTAGGTACATGACATAACATCACGCCTGTATTCCCCGAAGGGTTGTGCAGAGGTGTACAGTAACTCTCCATTTCGCCGTTATGTTTAAGTCCCATGTAATAGTGAGCCTAATCCAACAACCGGTCACAAATCCAAACAACTATTAATTAATTGACTAATGTGCATTAGCAGTAGTAGGTAGGGGAAGCCCGGGCAAGAAGCATAGTGCGGGTAAGAAGAATAACAGATTTTTCCAAAAATCTTTAATAGTTGGCGCTATAACACTTTCTCAAGTCGTGATCGTGCGACCAGCGACGCCATGACAGTGCAAGCAAAACAGTACGCGAGTGCATTTGTTGTTAAGAAACAAAAAAAGATTATCGTTGTTTTGTTACGATTTTTGTGAAGGTTAGTACACAAACTTTTTGTATTACTCATCAGTTGCCTATGAATATTTTTAGTTTATTCAATTGCACGTTTATTTAAGTGTTAATTGTGATCTTTACTTTTTGTTTACCAACTAACAATATTTCAAGTCTTGACTTGTTTCTAATATTGACGCGTAGGGCAAAACGAATATGGGCAAAAAGGATAGAGAGAAATCAAAGGTGTCGTCTACTTCAATCAAAGCTGAGCAAGTGTTAAAATTTGAGAAGGCAAATATTAGGAAGACCAAGATTTCTGAGACTGCAGGCCCCAGCAAAACTAAAACTAAAAGATCCTCAGTCAAACAACAAAACAAAAACCCGAAACCAGATTTTTACTGTTTAGTGTGCGCTGATAAATACACTGATCCAGTGGAAGATTGGATTCAGTGTAATCAGTGCAAAAGTTGGGCGCATGAAGACCACTTTTTATGTAGGAGTTAGCAGCTACTTCTGTGATGAATGCGATGACTGATCTAAACTAAGTCATCATATCCTTTTTGCCCTTGGGGCATATCCGTTTTGCCCGACCCCTCTGGGCAAAACGGATAATTAATACTTTTTGTTAATGATCATAATTATTATAGAAATCGTTTAAGTTTCTTATTTTTTATTATTATTTCCTAAAGATGATTAAACATAGTACAAATTAAAAGTATAAAGGGTTCTATTGATTATTAGATTGTGGTTTTATTTACACTGTCCCTTAACATATGCGTCTTGCCCGGGCTTCCCGTAGTAGGTAGTAGTAAGTAGCACAGATTACTTTCTAGTTACTACGTAAGTAGTAGCTCAAGCTACCTACAAAACTTATAGTAGGGCCTTAGTGCTTCATCTTACTTCAAATAAAGTGTAAAGAAGATGGCTGTTGCATAAGTAGGTACGGCCAGGTTTAATTATCAAACAATTTCGAAATCGTAGCTGAAGTAGGTACCTAAAAAATAACCTACCTAGACAGACAAGTAGCAAAACGAGCTTTCACAAAGGAGTAAATTAAAAATCTAATAAGCTTGTAATCACTGATGTACATAATAGGAACCACCTTACTTTATTAGGAAATACGATAGGTACTGTAGAAATACTGTTAATCGATAGTCTGTCTTGGCTAAAGATTGTAATTGGTGGGTAGGTAGGTGTGCAGACATGTACTTTCTCTTTTACAAGAGAGAGAAGGCTGACGTAAACATCGTACGTACCTACATAAATAAATTTGCTTGTACGGTAAATATAAGAATGTTACATAACATCGTCACACCTGTATTTCCCAAAGGACTGGGCAGAGGTATATAGTTACACCCTCATTTCGACGTTATGTTTAAGTCCCATGTTTTAGGGGGCGAACCTATTGCCATCAACCGGCCACAAATCCAAACTTCAGGCTGCTACTGAGGAATTCCACACGAAAAAACCCAATAACACTTTGCCCGACCTGGGGATCGAACCCAGGACCTCACGATCAGCAGTCACGCTTGCCACCAGTAGATCAACGAGGCAGTTAAGATAAGAATGTTGTGTGTTCTATAGACTTGATTTATTTGCAAACAGTAATGGCGAAACAAAATATAGATATTATGTCTACCTATCAATTAAGGTAAGTTTCAACACTGCTACGTTTAAGTACTGTCAATTGAGTAAACAAATCAGTGATATTCACAGCAAAATAGTTCGAATGATTGTTTAAAGAAACTCAATTGTTGCAGCGCTCCTACATCGCAACAATCTCGCAACTGCATATAGGTACCTACTGCAAAAATTGTACGGTACGAAACCTTTATGTTGCAGTAACATTACCCGTTGCAAATAGAAAATCGCGTATATTGAAAACGTCGTAACAGTTTTTAAGGTTCTTGTTGCAGTAGATACACAAGAACCTACTCAAAAAAAAATTTAGTATCTTCCTGCCGTGTTCTCAAGTTACTTGTGGTCGGCGCAATATGTTCTTCTCTCCCATTCTTCCCTGTCAGCCGTCACCTCATCATTTACTCCCTTTCCTTTCATTATCTTCTCTTTATCCCGGGGCCTACTAGAATAATTCCAGAAATAACAAAATTTAAGAAGAATCTCCATAACTTGTTAGTAAACAAATGCTACTACTCTATATAAGACTTCCTATCAGACAGATCACTGCACCAATACAGTCTCCCTCAGTCATGATGCGTTCAGTGGGCCACTAATGTGTACCTACTTGTGTTTATTTTTTCCCTATAAATTCTGTGTGAAATTTTAAATAATTTGTAACTTTAATTTAATAATGTATTTTTAATGTATTTCATTTAAATTTCATGTAGGTAAGTGACTATTGTATGCCCTATGGGCGGGACATAGCTGAGCTCAATTTAATTATTTAAGACCTGTATTATGTACCTACCTATGATCCACAATAAAGATATTGATTGATTGATTGATTGATTTAGTCTCCCCCTCCATCCATCAACATTCATATTCATCACTCTCTTAGTCACATACATTTCAATCCTCTTCATCACATTTGCTTGTTAAGCAAAAAATCTCTGTGATTTATTCACAAAGAATTAATTTATTATAGGTACTGACTTACCTATGTGCGTCGATGAGGTAACACATATAGGTAGGTATAGGACTACTTTTGAATGAACAACATCAAATTACCCATGATCCACAATAAAGATATTGATTGATTGATTAAAATTCTTCTTCGTTAATAGTGACTTGAACTACCTGCAGATTAAGCTATTCTTATAAGTATTACCTTGACGCACATTATTTATTTTAAGCGTCTACTAAGAAGGTAATAAGGGAGTAAGTAGTCAGTTCCACATTCGTCCATGGCCCAAAGGCAAATCCGTTACTAATTGTGATTACCCAGCAAATACTCGTTAGTCTGTAAGAAGACTTGAATGAGGACTGGCACAGTATTAACACGTAGATGTATTTATAGTAACTTTGATCTAAAGGGTTCTTGGCGTAAAATGTTGATTGCTTACCAGCCTCTATAAGGTGATGATTCTTACCTACTGAAACTACAGTTTCAAAATATAAACCTAAGTATCTAAATCACAAAAAATAAGACTATTGCAAAAGTCTGCATTATTCTGAGAAAAAGGTAATTTGATAATTTCCTAAATATCACGAAAAAAAAATATATTCAAGCAGAAGACACTTAAACTCAATGATTAATTTAAAATAAAAAACCGGCCATGTGAGTGTCAGACCACGCACAGTGTACGGTTCCATAGCATTTACTATAGGTATAGCAAAGAATATAGGTATTTTACAAAATCCTACGTTTACCAGTAGACATTCAAACATTACTGATAAATTATTATTTACTTACTTAATAAATAAATATTTAGGTACCTACCAAAGTTCAGCTTCATGTTTCTAATTAGACAATAAATTATCCGCAATTTATAGGTAGGTATCTACGCAAATTGCCTACGGCGTGATAGGTACTGATTTAGTGTTCTCGAGATCTTAGGTTAGGGCGCTTTCAATTTAGACGTTTCGTGTCGGACCGCTGCGGTGCCGAAGCGGTGCGTTTGTTGTAATGCGCACGGACGGTCGTTTGTTTTCATACAAAGAACGCGGTGCGGCAACAGTGCGTGTTGTCGAGCGTTCGCGGTACCGACGCCGCACTGCTGCCGCACCGCGTGCTTTGTATGAAAACAAACAACCGTCCGTGCGCAATACGACAAACGCACCTTTTCGGCACCGCAACGGTCCGACACGAAACGTCTAAATTGAAAGCGCCCTTAGAAATAGGTGTGTACAATGTTAGTCCGTATTTTTACCTACAAGATACCTACATACCTACATGTATTGCAAAAAAATATTTAATTTGTAGGTACCTAAGTACGGATATTTGGGTACCTATATTGTTCTATGAAGCTCTGTATGAATCTAGGCAGATTCATAGCTTTTTCACACTAATTCTGAAAAAGCTAGGTATGTATCGGTACAAACTTGTAGAGAAAGGGCGGGAAAATAATAATGAATAAAAAATTACATAAAGCTGTAGAGATATTAATTTGTTAGGTTTATTAGTTACCTATTACTTAGTTGTGAGATTCTTAATGGAATTTTCAAACTTTTACTTTTATCGATATTTTCGGCATTATTCCACCGTTGTATTAAATATTTGTAATATTATTATTCTAGGTAATCAATTTAGTTACACTCTTATCCATCAGAACAGTTTAATAGGTATTATCTATTGTATAGGTAACTACCTATGCAATAGATAATACCTATTAAAAAATAAATCTATTTTGATTACTCGTTATGGGAAACTTCCCATAACGAGTAATTAAAATAGATTTATAATATTATCTACCTACCTACCTGTTTTCATATAATCTGATGGGTGCGACGGTAACAAGTTTGCATTCTCATACGGTAATAAATAACATGTTGTACCTATCAAAGCCTGCTGTATTCACCATACCGTAGGTCTTTAATTATAATAAGCATTAGTAGTCTTATGTGGATCTATCATGACTTCAACGTAAAATAGATTTGTGTGCAATAATACATAATTATATTAAGATAATATACTCTTATGGGTAGTTAAAGGTAAGTTATAGACATCCTACTGGCTCCCTGACAGCTATAGATGCAAGTTATCTTCTTATCAAGAACTGTTAACATTTTATTGTTCTTGTAATAGGTAGTACTTAAGTGCTATACTATTACAAGATACCTAATGTAACTTTTATAATTTAACATTAACTTTATCTGCACAGTATTATGTATTTAAACACATTTATCGACATACTTATATAAAACATAATTCATGCAAAAAACAGCCGAAACGCAGTATTCATTAATTCGCAAATCAAATGTTAGAGTTGTTAAACAAATTGCTCCGTGAAGCTCGTCTTAATTCGACTAATTGCGTCGGTAGCAACTCCATAATGCTAAGTCAGTGTGACGACTTATACTACGTCACGTTTACTAACTGGAAGATCCATCCAGTCACGAAGATAAAACATCCAACAAAAACAAGGACGTTTACTCATAACAAGATATTCTTAACGGTCCTCTAGCATTCAACGAAAAGTGTCGAATTGTCACAGACTAACAACAACCCGACACCCAAAGGGTTCCCGACGGTTTGTTTTCCGAGCGCGATTCACACGGGCGCGTGTTTGCTTCACAAACAGTGCGGCAACGACTGAGCAATTATCACTTACCTGTGACACGCGATCACAGCACTGCACAGATTTATAGTCGATAAACTTGTATCATCACTTTTACTGTGTTGTAAATTAATTATGTGCACTTATTTATGGTTGCGCGTGAGCCGGTGAGCCGGTGGTGACGGCCGGTCGCGTCGGCGGTGAGCGACGTTGTGGCTGTGCCGCGCTGGGCGGGCGGGGCTTGCTCGCTCCGGTCGCTCCGGCCGCTCGAAGCGCGCGCCGATACATCCCTTGTCTTGCCTTATCCTCTTATACATAAGGTAATCGGAACCCGGGAAAATTATCGACCCCTCAACGTCCCCTTCCTTTTTGGTTCTTTGGAGGTAGTTTTGGATTTGCTGACGAATGATTTTTAAGAGAGCTATGTTAGTTTTTATGGGTTGATATCAATTATAGCAAGCGAAGTGTTGTTTGGTAGTTTATTTTTTTGTTTTGTTGTTTGCTGAAAGAGAAATCGATACTTTTGTATTTACGAAGTAAGTAATTACAATAACTTTTGACGGTAGGGACCTAACCGGGCTTTCGTAATGCATTTAAGTGCAGTGGGTAATAAATGTAAAACGTAATTGACATATTAGCCTTGATCCCAGATAGGTAGGAACTTTGGAGTAGCTCATTC
Source organism: Amphipyra berbera (assembly GCA_910594945.2). NCBI lineage: Eukaryota > Metazoa > Arthropoda > Insecta > Lepidoptera > Noctuidae > Amphipyra > Amphipyra berbera. The sequence goes on from OU343128.1 coordinate 20,402,722, forward strand.
CTTTTATGACCGAGGCAACCATTAAGATGGGATTTTTAGAAATCCTTTCATGATCGTTAAAACAGGACTACTAAGACGAAGGAATCAAATAAGGCTCTATGTAGTTAGAAGAATAAAACAAGATAGAATACAATACGGCGAAAGGTGTATAGGTAAATAAATATAATTCAGTCAAATAAATTAAAGCCATAAAATCAGTTCTGCTTCTCTTACTAACATTAACAGTGCCGTTATATAAATAAGTAATAATACACTTAACGCATTCGTAATTATTCAAATTAATTTTATACGTAATAAAATTTAAGGGAGCCACAGTTTACCTAAGTGCGGCGTAACTTAGCTACGCGATTATTAGCTTTGTTTTTTATTTAAATAGTAAATGCTTACCCAAGTAATAAGTAGTTATAACCTTTATTAAGTAGTTAAAATACCGAAACCGTTTTATTAACATACCCACAACAATAAAATGGATTCGGTACTTTAAGGAATCTATAGGCTTTATTAAATAAGTACTTACCTACTACGTTTCGTAGATGTTCTATACATCCTCCTAACCTTTTCCCAAGTATGTTGGGGTCAGCTCCCAGTCTAACCAGATGCGGGTGAATGCCAGTATTTTAGGCGAAGTGATTGCTAGCAGACCTCCGCAATCCAGTTACTGAGCAATGCCGATATTCTAAGGTTAGACCAGTTGTCAGTCTTTCGGGCTTCTGACTACCATAACGACTGTCATAGGTATTCTTATGACACCCAGGACCGATGGTTTAACTTTTCATAGATGTTCTTTTAATATTTATTCACCCATCCCAATGCTTTGACCCATGACTTCAAGCTTACATAATTAGCCAGTTTGCGTAACTAATATTGCCATTTATAGAATTTGATGAAGAATCACCACTAATTCGATTAGCTCTGCCTACTAGTACTGACCATAAGCGTCAAATCCACTTGCAAGTTTCACTGCGTAAGTTATTACACGCAAGTACTCGCTTAGTATGTAAAACTTGCAGAAATCGACTTGCTGCGATTGGGTCCACAGTTTGAAAGTCGGTTGCACAAGTCAATTTGTGCAGTAAATTTTACTAGTAGATTTGGCGCTTTATGCCCGGTTCCTATGGCGAACGAATCATTTTGTTTACCAATGGTAGCATTCTCTATTGCCAAACTTGATACTAAAATGGACTCAAAAGCTAATTTTGACCTGTGATAACTACTTACGTATGGGAGAGTCAACTATGCGAAGCCACGGGGTATTTGCTTCATTATTGGTAAAATTACTATAGTCTTAATTTTAACCAATAACGCCCGGTAAGTCATAGGGATCGGCCATTAGAAAACCTTTATTTTCTTTTTTAAACTTTGTCCCACACTAGGATTTCTCCTGTATCGTGGATGCGCTTACAGACACAAATCTTCACATACACAAACGCTCAGACCCGGCGGCACAACTATCTGTAGGCCATACAAATATTTGTTCCGTGTGGGAATCGAACCCATGACCCGTAGCGCAGAAGCCAATCGCTCAGCCACTGCACCAAACGTGTCGACAATACCTTTTATTTACCTTTATTATTGAATTAAATATGCATTCCCTAAAAAAAAACTCAAGCTCATAGTGTACACACGCCTTCCGGCTTGTGTACGCTATTAAGTATAAACCGTTAAAGTTTATGATAGGTATAACTAATGCATAACATTGAGAGTCACACCATATGAGTACTATGAGCTGTGCCAACAACTAATGGATGTGGGTTACTGTGACTTTATTCAGGTCTAAATCAAAATGGAATATTATTTGCATTTTATTTCCTTTGCGGGTCATTAAAATGGCCTGGAATTACCTGGATATGCATGATGGGTAATAAAAATGCTTTTATCCTGTGATGTGAACTGTATCCTATGGTTATCCACTACAAAACAGGATAGATTAAGTTCCCAGCGATCAATGATAGTTGAAACAAAACGCAATCAACAATATTATTTTGTAATTTCGTAAAATCGTTATCTAACAACTTGACATGCAATGTTATACCCAACCCGTCTCACAAGACTTACTAAAATTTTAGTAAAGATACCATAAGATCTGTCTACTAGATTACTTCAAAAGGGGGTTTTAAGCCATGAGCAATTAAAAGTATAACTGACACTTAAGAAAACACATCATAAATAAATAATAAAAAAAATATATAAAAACATCTTGCCTCGTTAGTCTAGTGGTGACTGCTGATCGTGAGGTCCTGGGTTCGATCCCCAGGACGAGTAAAGTGTTATCTATTGGGTTTTTCTGTGTGGAATTCCTCAATAGTAGTTCGGAGTTTGGATTTATGCCCGGTTGATGTCAATAGGCTCACCCGTTATGTTTAACGGCGTAATGAGGGTGTTACCTACTATACACCTCTGCCCAACCCTTCGGGGAATACAGGCGTGATGTTATGTTATTTAAAAAAAATCGACTACCCTGATTTATTTACTAAGACTTAATTGCCCCAAAATCTTTAAGAGCCAACCTTCAATCTATACTATTATCTATACTAATATAATTAATTGAAAAATTATTTTTGTGTTGGATAGTCCATTTATCGAAGAAGGTTATAGGCTATATAACATCACGCTACGACCAACAGGAGCGGAGCATAAATGAAAAATGTTGCAAAACCGGGGAAAATGTCCACCCGTGCGAAGCCGGGACGGGCCGCTAGTGCTAGAATACAGCTGCCCTTTACAGCATGATACAACAGTTGTTTAAGAACCTACCTAACTCCATTAAAATAGTAACACAATATAATAATGCTAAATTATGCTCTGACATGTTCCTTCCCCTCGGCCCTGATTGCGTCCTAGCTTTGCCGACGTATTACCGACAAAGTCGGAATCGAACCGACCACATCGCGTCGGCATTTATGAACAAGCACGCTGAAACCATGAGATTTTTCTTTCGAGCTGACTTCGTGTCACTTAAAGTGAAATCGACCAAGTGGCTTGTAAATTTTATTCTTTACATCATTAGGTACGATGTAGGTTTGTGTAAATTAGTGACAAAATACATATACGTTTGTGAAATAAATTCAATTGTTTCCACAATCAGTGAAAACGGAACCAAAACCAGACTTTTTTGTTTTGGGCACAACGTGCGCAATTTTATTATGTGTAATTGAGGTTCAAATTAAAATGAGATGGTTATCGTAGGCGGCGAGGCTTCTTAGATGGTGTTTATTCACTTTTAATTGTGAACTTTGGTTATAATGGCTTAATAATGGAGCCACCGTTCGGTTAATTATTTTATAGATGTGTTGCAAGGTAACAAAATTGCTTTAGTGGTCCGTAATACGGTGCCACTACGGCCTTTGTAGTAAGCGGGCAATACTGTTTGTTTTATAAAGTGCCGCTAATAAAGCTGCGACCACAAGAACCCATATTTTTAATCCTTAATAAAAACTAGCAGTGTTGGTTTTATGATTTAAATTATATGAATGTTTAAGTTGGTATATTAGCTACAGCTTTACGGGTTATTTGGAGCCTTTCGTTCCTGTTTGGAAAACTTTATTAAAGAATCTAATATTGTGTTGAATAACTGCATTGATAACTAATTGAGTATTGAATAACTCAACATCCCTTAGTGCCGATTTCACCAACATCGGATAACTTTTATCCTAAGAATAAATTAGTCATTTTGACAGCTTTTGTATAGAAATTCTGTCAATACGTCTAACTTATTCCTTGGATAAACGCTATCCGGCGTTGGTAAAATCGGGCCTTAATCGTGCAGTAGGGCACTGCACGATTAAGGCTCACCAACATAAATTGTCTGGTTAAACTACCAGTTATTCGAAAAATGTAGGTAGGTATAGTCCGCACGCTAGTGCTAGTCACCGTCTGAGGTATAAACAAGGGGGGATGCGAAACAATAGACGCGCTCTGTCAGTTTGCTTTGTCTTGTCTGCCGCGCGCACCCCCCTCCTGCCACTCCCATACCTCAGGAGGTGACTAGCACTTGCACGCGGACTATACTAGAATTTTAGGTAAACGTTTATTTAACCAGAGCATTAATGTTGGTAAACACCAGCCTATGTGATCTTGAATTATTGTCTTGTCACTATATCACTACCCATAGCCTTTCCCATATTTGAAAGTAGACATGCAGGTTTTGCATAAGTCAACATATCTACTAATGAAGATTTGCCAGAAAAGCATTGAAAACTCTAAGGAGATCATTTTCACCCCACATCCAAATAGGTCCTACCAATATTTTAAATATCCAAATAGAATAAACAGCCTCATTAAAACTATATTTAGCCCTTGAAATACCTAAAAAGGAAGAAAACAAACTTATTATTGAAATACTATTTTAGTTAGTAATCCACTGTATTTTAATACTCGTATAATAACAACTCTATTAAAACCTTCATAAGCAAATTACTCTAACAGAACAAATAAACCTCAAGCAATCAGTTTAATTGCGTCAAAATATTTACCATTAAGTATTTATTTATAACTATAGGCCTAGTATTCGATGCAAAATCTTTTTACGATATGAACATAATTATTGATAACGTGTATAAGTATAAGAGGAAATGCGGTCGGCATTTAGTCCATACAAACATATTACTCAGTTTTCAAAATTAAAAAATTGTAAGTATTACTACGGTTTACGAGCCTATATCCATAGCCCGTATTATTAATAGGCAATTCCGTGCGATGTTCTAATTAATATTTGTGAATAATCGTTTTTTTAAGATTTTTTTTTTAAATAAACGTTGCCTCACACTAGGATTTCTCCTGTATCGTGGGTGCGTTTACAGACACAAATCTTCCCACACACAAACGCCCAGGGAACAACTATCTGTAGGCCATACAAATATTTGTTCCGTGTGGGAATCGAACCCACGACCCGTAGCGCAGAAGCCAATCGCTCAGCCACTACACCAAACGTGTCGTCGTCGAATAACACCAATACACAGTAAAATATTCTAATTGTCGAATTTTTTTTCCATTTTCCACGAAAAGTTGCATGTTTAACTTGTTGCATGTTGCAGCAGGGCTATTTATGCCAGATATGTCAGATTAGCCTAGCGCCACACCATGCTGAAATTATGCGAACGAACTTCAGCGGCTATACCTACTTTTTAAATGGGTAAGACGCGACGTAATTTCGCGGGTAATTTAAAAAGCATTGCAGGCATAATCACGACGAAATTACGTCCATATTGTAGCGCTACAGATACAAAAACACTAAACAACGATTTCAAACAAAATCTCCTTTTGTATTTCAATATTTTTATTCAAGCTTTTGACATTTCCTTAGTGTAGATAATTAATTTAATCAATTATAAAAGACATCGGTATGAAAACCCGATTCTAATATTGAATTCACTAAACTTAACATCTTAATTATGTTTTTTGATTTTTAACATTTACCCACAAAAAAACTGTGAAAATTCTAATTTCTAATAAGTCTATCTAGGTCTTACTAACATTGCTTCTCTATTGTTTATTGCTACTCTTTATTCGGAACCTAAAAGACAATTTTCACATCTCTCTTTCGCCATTATAAATGGTTTTATTACAGCAGCGTTGTAACAAATCCTGCGAGGCAGCCTTGCAATATTTAAACACAGAATGTATTTGTAGGCATGCCTGCCTCGGTGAGGCGAGCGCGTGCCACATTCCTCGGCGTATTGACTCGGCCCGACACAAAGTAACTTAGGCCTGCAGACATACAGACAGAAACTCTATTTCACATCAATATTATGGATGAATAAAAACAAAAAAAATTACTCATTTTATTTTTGATGAATTTAAATAAATACAAATTACAATTATCATGAATACCTGTACGGGTCTTACTACAAAAGTTTCGACACTTATTAAAAGCGTGTCTAACGTCAAACTCTATAGAGTTGCCGTAAACAACGTCAAACCGTTTGGTCCAAACAACTGTTAAACATGAATTTGTAATAAGGCAGTAGGTACCTCTTTTATTTTAGATGGACAAGAAAAACACCGCAAGGGTCTATACCAGTTTTAAAATCAGACGTATCGAAAAGGACTAATTGCTCAATTAAATAAATATAACTCATACAAGTCAAACCGGACAAGGTTAATTCTGGAGGTGACGTCATTAAATAAAGAAGGTCGTACTTCGAAAATTAAACTTGGGTAAGCGGTCAGTTGGGTCAAGGTGTAATTTTTTTAATGAAATTCGAATAGGTCCCTGCTGTTTAACATATTCCGCTGATTATTTTTGGACAGATTTTTCCTTTTCTCTTGGTTGACCCTCAATAATAATATTGGCTAATAATGACAACATTATTTTGATTGTGTGATCACTAATTAGTTTGCCAAGCGTGTTGATTATAGCAATACTTTTCCCTAATAAATTTTCTATGTTGTTGTGGTCTATTTGGAATTTTGGGCGCCATTACATCGTACACAGTTTTAAATTCTTTATCAAGTGATGGCAAAATCGTCTATGACTTCATTGCAGTGGTGATTGGAGGCCAATATTCAGTCGTAGACGCCAACCTGCTGGTGTGATTATTCCTACACACCTTGAGAATATTGCATTCTTCCATTTAATAATTATGTTGTCATTTCTGATATTTCAAGTAACATTCCTTTTCGATGTTATTCCTAAAACAATCATGAGCTCTTCTATCCAGATTTTTTTAAACATTATACAATTTCCATGTACCTTAATACAACAACTTTTCTGTTGCCCTTACAAGATCTTAGTAAGGATTGCGCGGCTGTTTGCAAAGTGCGCCGCTAATTGCTGACCAGACGTCGCACCTCACAGCTGATTTTATATTATACCTATAGATAGGTAGCAATAAACGGGAAGATACCCAAACCCGTATACGAATATACGAAGGAACCTGTATGCTTACAAAAGATGCAGTTTGGCCGCTTTTGCCTTGAGAGATCTTACAAAAGTCACGGAAATGACGTACATATTTAAAACACCTTCACCATAAGGAGAAGAAGTAGGTGGTTTTAGGTTGAAGAAAATTGTGAGAAATGATACTGAAAACTGAATGTTTCTTATAATTATCTGAATCTATGGCATTACCAGAGAAAATCTCTGTGTTCCGTGATGTACACATTGTACATCATACAAAATATAAAGTGGAAACGAATAGAAACACATACTTACTACACATAGAGCGCCAAAGAAATAGGTAAGCAAAAAGAAGTAGAGGATGAGAAACTTTTTAATATTAACCGTAATGCAGAATCGCGAGGCGGTCCCATATCTAAAGTAATTTCGGAACGAAGTGGATTGTTTTTCTTGGGTCCCCGATTGGATTTATCTCGAGTTTTATGACGTCTCGCATCCCCGTCGTAAACTTTAATACCGGTTGGCTACCGCACTCGACAACAATACCTATATATATATATATATATAGCTTATGATAATCTTACAGTCTGACAAATTCTTAGATTTTTAATATAACTGCAAAGTATATCACTGTTATTAAAATATGCTTAATTTAATATAAAAGATTATGATAATAAGATAGGTAGCAATTATTCAAACTAGCTACAAGATTAATTTTGCACCTCAAAGTATTTTTATTTATTTATGCCAGGCAATTATCTCATAATCTTGAGAGATCTTCTATAACTGTACGTTATTAGCAAATTGTTAATTAATTATGATCCTGACGTTACGTTAAGTGCTTGTGTTACCTCATACCTCAGTAGGTAGGTTTTACCAGTGTAATTAGCCTCATATTTCATATGTGGAGAGGTAGCTGGTTTACAACTTATACCCCCAATTTATTTATTTACTATCTACAATAATCTCCATCGCAGCAATTTAAATTCAAACGAAAGTATTTTTTTAAGTGCAGTAATTTACAAAACCTCTCCGAAGAAAGAGAAGATTTGCTTCCAATTTAAAAACATTCGGTCTCAAGATAAAGGCTGCGTTTTTATTTTGCGTTTAGCACCCGATATGGCAAAGGCAACAAACAGAACATCCTTGTCAATAGCGCTCGACAAACAAAGCTTGCCGAAAGCTGCCAAAAGGGTTGTTGTTTTAAATAACAAAGACAATTCGGTAGCACAGTCCGAAAAAACATCTTTTGCATGCCGTAACGTAAATATTTATCCCAACAATAGCGCGAAGGAAGCGTGACTACGTCCACAATGTGCCCCCAGTTGGCTTTCACTTTCAATTTTTTAGGAAACCCTTTTATAAGTTGACTACTGCCGATGTTCATTTGCATAAGACTGGACAAAACAATAAAACACGCGTTTATTTGAGCGCGAAAAGTGAAAACAAGGTTCAAGGTGAATACTTCGGGTTGTGGCCAGTTGATGTTTCGGTTTCTTGTGCATTGCACGTCACATGTCGATATTATAACCGTGTCTATTTTAAACAGTTGTCATTTGAAAGTAGAAGCAAGTGTTAAAGTGTTTTTAGCAGAGGTGGAGCTGACCCTCAAACTATGCCTCATTTATTATCCTGCTCTTTGTGCTCTTCGTCTTTGCACTTGTACCTTGAGTGATCTCTGTGCTGCCACCTTTAGATGATGCAAAACCGATAGATGTGGCAAAATTATGGGCATCCCAAATTTAATTTTCGTACCACCGACACAAAGAAGCAGCAGAGGTAATATGCCTGAAAAGCTTTGATTCAACTTAAGTAAAGGTAACGTTTTTCTAACTTCTCTTGTCATCTAACATAACAGTAGGTATAACATAGGTACGTTATTCTTAAAAACCTACTCTTATTGTAATCCTCCTTAAATTTCTATTCGGTAAATTATGGCCAAATAATCAAAACCAAAAATCTTAATTAGTTGCTGTTAATTTCGTGCTATCACTATAATTTTGCCTTAATGTGATAATGACAGCACGAAACTTAACGGTAACTTAGAATTAAGTATTTAAACTTTTTATCACAGTTCAGTAGCTGTCAATAAAACATTTTTCATTCCCTGTCTTCGCAACTATCAGTAACACATACTAAACCAATCAGCTGATAGTCCGTTATTCATGTCACTCTCGTTTTATGGTGCTCCAGTAACTTCACAAATTAGTCAAACGTTAACTCGGGACGAATCGTCTTTGGGTGCAATAAACGCTGACCGGATGATCTGAATGCAATTTAGAAAATACATCTTAACCTAAAAGGTAACTTTATTTATAACTGCATAAGGTTGAATACTCAACAGATGGAAAAGTAAGAGTTATGTTGTTTTGGAACTGTGTTAGTATGCTGTGAAGATCTGTTAATAAGTCTGATACACACAGTATGTTTGCACGTTCTGTTACATCACTTTGAGCCGGCTTAACGCACCACGTCCTAATGTGTAGTGTATATGAGACTTTAGGGTCGATATTTGATATTAAATATTAGTTGATTGTTCACATTTTTTGTGCGCCGGCGACGTTGTGAAGCTTACGATGACAAAGTGTGAAACGTGAATTGACGGTAATTGTTTGTTATACGTCTAAAAGAGCTCTTTCAATAAATACCTCCTACTCAAGATGTCGTGTTTCTACGCGTTGACCCAACGCTCTTAATGACTACATGACAAACAACGTTATTTCATCATCATCATTTCATCATTATGACCACCACAATGATAGGTTAAGAGAAAAATCGACATTATCATCACGCTTAGCAAACGTATTGGTGATAGCAGTTTTTTAGATTCACAGTTATAAACCAAATAGCAAGGGAATTAAAGGAGTGTCATACATGCATGCTAGATTTTAACCTGAGCCCTACCGGAATCCGTCGCTATGGCCAAAATCAGCCTGGAAATACATCGTCATCACTGGAGATATTTTATAAGGATACTACTACCTATCGTTTTGACACAATCTCTTAGCTACCTTTTACAACATCCACAGGTGAGGAAGGATTGGTATATTCTATGCCGGAACCAACGGACGGTGTTTATACGTAGCAGAAAAAACAGCAGTTAATTAAGCCTAATTAAAAATTGCTTACAAAAGCAGTAAGGAATTAGGTCAAGGGATGGGCACAAGTTGGGCCATAAAGCTTGTTTAAAATTCTACAACAGCTGTCGGTCTGCTCCGATACGAATAATAGATGCGGTTTGGTTTATTGGTGGCTCATATAACTCGGCCGGCGAGTCCGTGGCCGTCTGTTAGTCCAATTTGAAACATAACCGAAGCTAGACACTGTTTTAGGTTAAAATTAACAAAATATTATAGTTGTGAGTGCGTTAGAATTTAGAATCGTGTTAGTGCTGTTATTTTGTAAGTAATTCAGTTTTTCCCACATAATATATCGTAGACTCTGCGATTGTTTTGTCTCATTGACATTCATGTCTCGGTTTTGCATACTTGCAGTACGGAAATATACAAAAGCAAGATTTTTTGTAATTAAATAACGGACTGACGTCATCTTGTATATTTTTTACCGTAACATACCAAATTCCTGTTAGGTATCAGCACAGAAATTTTAATAATATTTACCTAGTATCATTATGTATTCATATATGAACTATAAGAGAATAGCTCATGCCGTGTGGTGAAAATATTAAGCAGTCCACAAGGTTGGTAACGGGACTGGATGCCCAGGGTGCGCTGGACGTAGGTACTTCATGGAATCTTTTAATGCACCCCAAGCACTTTTAACTAATGTGAGATAATTATGATTTACTAGTTGTTCCCCGCGGTTTCACTCGCATCCTAGGGGAACTACTTCATGCACCCGGATAAAAAGTATTCTATGTGTTAATCCAGGATATTGTCTATATGTGTGCCAAATTTCATCCAAATCTGTTAGCCTTTAATGCGTGAAAGAGTAACAAACATCCATACATACAAACTTTCGCGTTTATAATATTATATATTAAGGAAGTAAGGATTTTTACCTAATTAAACTATGACACATTGCTATTTAATTCAAACTCCTGTTTACTATCTGTTTCAGTTCATCATGATATGTTTACTTGAAGAATTCCGTTATAACAACTGCCACGCAGCTGTGTTTGAGCTCCCACAATACCGTACAACGTCGAACAAAATGGAAAATGTTAGTAAGAAAATAAATGACCCACCGTGTATCATGACAGTGGCTGGTGGTTATAAAAGCTTTGATTGTGTTGAATATTGCATAAGGTAAGATGTTAAGGCATTTAATTTTATTCTGAATCTTGAAAAAATTAAAGTTTACATAATTAGGCGTGGTAGCCGTTTCTCCATGATAAACTGTTTTCAAGTTAGCTTCCAAACTGAACTACATACCTTTTAAAGTTACATAACATCACAGCTGTATTCCCCGAAGGGTTGGGCAGAGGTGTATAGTAACACCCTCATTTCGCCGTTATGTTTAAGACCCATTTAATGGGGGCAAGCCTATTGCCATCAACCGGGTACGAGTCCAAACTCCGGGCTGCTACTGAGAAATTGCACACGGAAAACCCCAATAACACTGTCCCCACTTGGGGATCAAATTCAGGACCTCACAATCAGCAGTCGCGCTTGCCACCACTTGAACAACGAGGCAGTCAAACCTTTTAAAGTTACTTAGGCAAATTGATACAGAAAGTTTCTAGATAGCGGTTAAGTCTCATCTAGTGAGGTGTGCCTAATATCAAGCAACAAAATATTATATCCATACTAGTTAGATACCTAAGTACCTACCTACAAATAATAGCCATTTAGTACGTGTAAATAAAACAATCAATCAAACACATGCTGTAACTTTAAATAGGTACTTACCTCTTCCCGAGTCTGTAGGCATTAGTGTTTCATGCAATATACCCCACATATACCTGCACGGTGCATTTAAAGTGGCTATGAAAGCTTTCATGGGTATATACTTGTTACCTTTGTTTTCCTTCATACTAAAAAGTACGGTGTAGAAAAAGGCGGAAACATGTCCTTATTTCAAGTGTGTGGGGTGTATATTTCTTAAGCTATTTCAGGTAGGACACCGCTAAAACACATTTATTTCTAACGTCCAATGGCAATCTAGGATACCCTGGGCGAATAGTTAAGTGCGTTGTCGTGTATCTACGATGATGTATACTAAGTCACCGCGATGCAGTCCCACGCTTCTACCAATGTAGAGCTTTACGAGTAGGTAGGTTACATAGGATATCTTTACAGATATATAGATGTATAAACCTAGGTAGGTATATAGAATATTATGTGCACATCTCTTATATCATACTGATAGGCAGTAAAAATTAATAAAAAAAATTAGTAAAAGTGAAAAAATTAATAAGGAGTGGGTTGGTTTTAAAGAATAAGGTAAATCATCGAATTCATTGTAAATTATAGAGTAAAATCATAATAAAAGGATCATTATTTACCAACTTTAATAGTAGGTATCCATGCAACGATTAACGACTAACATTATATCCATCCACCTACTATGATCAATTCACTCCATTTTTGATACAATATCAATATCTAGATAATTTATTATTGTTCTCAGACCAGTATTTAGAGATTCTCTAATAATCCCTTCCCTAAAATAAGGTTTGATCTACACGATGGCTGATGCATGCGTACCGTCAGTTAGGACAGGTCAACTCAGACCGGCTATGGTACTTTCTTGTAAAGGTAATTCCAGACTTTTCCCTACATTGTTACACTCGCATAGTTTTTATACCACAATGTCTGGACTTTAAAAGAGACCTTGATCTCTGAGTTTGTTTCGGCTTTTCTTTAGTCAGATAGAAAATTCCGGCGCCATCTAGTTTTAAGAAAAACATTACATTGACTTGTAAAAGTGTCTGTAACAGATTTATTTACAGAAATAAAATACATAAAAAATTAAAGGTTTTTAGTAATTCTAACAGACAACACGATTTTCTAATTCAAAGGTCACGCTCTACTTAACATAGAACAATAGTATAAGATGTATTATGTTGATAAGTGTTATATCAACGTAATATTATGTGTGAATTAATATGTTAATAGAAGACAGTTATACATAGTAACCTAAACTCATGTGTAACAAAGCACTCGTAACAGTCGTTTCTATTGGCTTAAAACACTCAGATTTACTTGAAAAATTACATTCTACGTTTTTTCAAAGAACCAATTAGGCATTAACAAATATATCTTAATACCTATGTATAATTCTTCTGTACGTGTGTTTGTCACCTAACTCCTCCTAAACGGCTGGACCGATTTGGATGACATTTTGAGTGTATATTTCAATGGGTTCCTGGATGGTTTGAAAACACAATTGGACCCGGTAGGGTGCGCTGCTATTCTGGGCAGGACGACGTCTGCCGGGTCCGCTAATATAATTATAATAATATATATTTTGGAAATCAAAGCGGTCTGTTTTTTTGACATATGACTCGTTAGCGATTGTGTTAGCTAGCTATATCCTATTATTATGTACACTGTAATTCTTGGATTGAATATTATAGAGTTTCCACTTTTAAGTAATTACTATCTCCCAGAGAAAGGGTATCTACCTACAAGATATCCCACACCAGGAACCGACCTTGGGAATAGGTTATGATGTTAATATCAAGCGTGGGCTAGCTTCAAGTAAATACATTACGTTGAGATATCTATAAAATTAATTGCATTTAATTTGATTTGACATTAATATCCTCTTAGCACAGTCTGTCTAATTATTATATGGTCGTCATTTAATCAATTTTAAAGGTTCAATAACAATCAACATCAATTTGAGTGCTCAGTAGAATATAATCGAGTTATTAGCGGTATAACCAGAGACCCTGAAGGTAAGTTCAACATGGTTAATTGAGGCTTTTGTACCTATGAGAGCCGGAACCGTAATGTGTCCTTAGGTTTACCGGAAAATTATAGGATTTACCACAGGTGTATTAAACCATATAAAGCTGTTCTTAAACTGTTTTAATAGATAGAGTAAATATTAGTTTTCGCAGCAATTAACTGTACTTTTATACGTACAAAAATGCCTATTAAGAGGAAGGATTGCACAATCCTGTCTGTAGAATAGCTGCCATATATGACAGCTTTTGTACGTATGTTACTTCCGCAAATAAACAGGTACTGCAGATACTTTCAAAAGATGTAGGTACCACTATACTTAGCTTCAATAAATAATTAACCTTCAGATTCACATTTATTTAATTTTACCTTAGGTAATATCTTTAACATTTAATTTCGTAGTACGACAATCGATTTTCACTGTCGAACGGGCGTCCCGTATTTTTTCTTGACCATTTCTCTTTTACCTCTATTGTTTTTCTTCTCTTCTGTCAGAGCATGAACATCATCGTCTCCCTGCCCATATCCCACACTAAGTGGGGTCGGCACGACATGTATTTCGTAAATCCATGTTGTTAGAGGTTTTGGCTTATTGTTTTATGACCGGCCGCCTGCCTGACAGAGTATGAATATGCCGTGGTAAAAAGATTAGTCAGTCAGCAAGATTTGTAACGGTGTTGGCTAGCCAATGTGCGCCAGAGTGGAGTATATTTCAATGGTGGAAGATGAAAAATTTAAACTCAAATCAGATTTTAGAAATATGTTCTCAATAAAAACAAGGTCGCTGTACTATAACTGTTGTTGTGTAAACTGAGGTTATTTAGAAAAATTTAATAGATTATACTAGGTAATTTCTAATCTTCACAATTTTTTGTCTCAAAGGATTTCAGGGCAACTACTCGCGTATTGCCTACTTAATATGACTACCTAAATCCGGTTGACCGCGCACCGCGATACCTTATGGGACTAATCTAACTATATATTTTTATGTATTACATAATGTTTTATAACTTTGTGTTTACCCGTGAATTCGTGGTTTGCGACCAGTGTCAATTTTTTCTAACATTTTATAGAAATAGATACCTCCGTGTTGGAATTTATAGGTGCGGAATTTGTAAGGAAGGCACTGACAGTGAAAAATACGGGTAGTTACACCTAAGTATATGCTTATTATAATTTACTAGCGACCCGCCCCGGCTTCGCACGGGTGCAATGTAGATACTAATGTGAGGCATATAGACCTTCCTCTTGAATCACCCTATCTATTAAAAAAACCGCATCAAAATCCGTTGCGTAGTTTTAAAGATCTAGCATACATAGGGACAGACAGACAGCGGGAGTGACTTTGTTTTATACTATGTAAAGATTTTATTAGGCAAATTAAAGCGGCAGGGGGCTCCTGGATAATTACTAACCGCGCGGATTATACTATTTACGAGGCTATGCCGCGGTCAGTCTGTGGATGGGTGACCGTTTGTTACACATCGATGCCCTTCCGTGCCTCGGAGAGCACGTTAAACAGTCGGTTCTGGGTGTCATACGAATATCTATGACAGTGGTTACAGGAAGTCAGACGCCCGAAAGTCTAACAACCGATCTAATCTTAGGGTATCGGCATTGCCCGGTAACTGGGTTGCGGAGGTCTGATGACAGTCGCTCCGTGTAAAATACTGGTATTCAGCCGCATCTGGTTAGACTGGAATCTGACCCCAACATAGTTTGGAAAAGGCTAGGCAGAACATAGTTCAACAAATAGGCAATAATTTCAAGTTATGTAGAATGCGGCTTTTTTTAGGTACGTTCGGACGCTTTAAAAGTCTTCGAGTACCGACCATGTAACGGTGCAGTGTATCGAGTCCTTATTTACTATTATTTACTTTCTTTCCTTTTTAAAGGTACATATCGTCGGTCGAAAGTGAAAACCACGTAGGTATGTGTAAAATACAATTTTTTAAAAGAGAGAAATAACTGTCTCCTGCAAAAAAAATGGCCGATCAAATGTTAATACAAGTTTGTCATCGTACGTCATAAATAGCTTAGAAGTATTTGAATTGAAAGTTTGTTGAACTAGTACGTGTATGACGAGTTTATCAATCTAAAGAACAAATAAAATGCTTTTGAAGAAAATTTTATTTACGACGTTTTCACTGCCGAGCGTTGAAATTTAGTATTCCGATAGCTATTCGTACTCCCCAAACCAAGAAAAAATTGGAAAGGAAACCAACTGTCTCTCTACAGCCGATGAGAATCTAATACACATAATTTTCTAAAACTCCACACTTAAATGGTATTTTTTATACGAGACTATACTAAAAATAATATTTTATCAAGTGGTACCGGGTAGGGTAGGATTTTCGTCGGCGTATCTCATTTTAATCTGGGTGGGTATTTTTAAGTCGATAAATTTGGCCTGTCATTCCACATGTGCAGAGGTTTGGAGCGAGATAAGGCCCAGCCCGCCTCTCGCTCCAATGCATAAGCCGTCGTAAAATATTATCCTGACCGAGACATTTATGGCCCGGCTTGAGATAGGTACCGTGGAATCATTTTTAAATGTAGGTACGTATATTATGTAGAATATCATTCTATAATATTGGATATGTCTACATAGATATTTAGACAACACAAGTTCTGCTACATACCTGTGCCCACCGAGGTACTAACTTTACATCTTATGCAAATGTATTAGGTATGTACGGTGATGAGAAGCTATTAAAAATAATTAAAGTGACTTATAAACGCAGGTGATTAGTTTATGATGATGTTGATTACCCATATTAGGTATTAGTGATAATTAATAAATTTATGGCTTTGCAATATATATAGCTTGTACCTCCTATAATATATAAAATTGACGCTAAGTTGGTATCAATTGCTCAATGCGGTAAATAACTTATTACGTTGACAATATTCACACAAGAACGTATTTATTATATTACGGTATATTGAAGTAGAAATCACATAAATTGGCTATTTATTTGTCATTTATTGGATTTCTTGGTTTATGATTATGACCTGACAGGTTCCCAGTAGGAGCGACTTTCCATAATAGGCAATATCTATAATTTAATATCTATACACACTGGGTTAAGAATGTTAAGACAAAATGAAACGTTCTATTTTCAATATTAAAAGTTATACCTAATCTATGTCTAAATGTGAAGGCTTGTTATTGGCTTTCCGTGTTTACTATATACTTTTGTTAATTCAGTTTTTTCTGTAGCTGTAAGTCTTCCATGTTTTAAATAAATAAATATTTAAAATATTTGATTTGGTAATATCATTTGTTAGCAGTTTCGTCACGCAATGGGTAGAAATATCCCATAATTTTGATGAATCGCTACAAAATAACGCGTCAGTCGAATCTCCGGGTGCATTCATCACATCGGCCATCATTCGGCTCGTAAAACGTCACTAATGTCCCTTAATACTTCGCTTGCTCTATATCTTTATTAACAATTCACTCGCGATAGATTCTTTCCATTCAAAAGCTTTATGTCCAAAGTTACGACGTCCTTACAACGTTCCTTTTATCCTCAACTATTTTCTGAAAACACTGTTTTCTTTATGCGATTTAATACGCCATATTTTTGTTAAGTGACTCCGTAGGTACCTATGTAACAAAGTTGCAAATAATAAAGAGGATAAAAAATGTAAGTGCGAGCATAATTCCCGCTCAAAAGGCGGTTCATATAAATCAAGCATGTTTCTGCCTTTTTGCTTCGCTTCAAAATGGTTTTTCTGTTCATATTTTATTATCATATTTTATTAATAAAAGCGTGAGTTTAAGGGTATATATTATGAGTAAGAAGTTTACTTTGTAGACTTTATTATGTCAGGCGTTGTCGTAGGTAGCTTCCTTCGGACTGTTGTAGGTACCTATTGTGTTTAATACTCGATTTTGTTTCTTCAATGTTTTTAACCCAATTAACCTATTATCGAGATACGTGCAGGATATCTGCATTCATACACTTTATCAAAAACAATCGCAATTTAGTCCTATAACTTTCCAATTTAGGTATTGGGCTGTCATTCATTTCCTGTCTAGCTTTATTAAATAACCAAAGAAAAACAGTATAGACATGTGTAGGTATACTACCAACGTAGGATACAAAGGCGTCCATTTTAATGGATCGAAGCCGAGGGCGGGGTGAGACGAAGATTTATCTTTTCCAATACGGTGTGGGAATGCGAGGGTCCATCGCGAGATTGCAGGCTCATTTACCGTCGAGACACCGCCGTTCAAGTGGCTTTTATTTATGAAGACACGCTTTAATCTGGTGAAGTAGGTAGGTACTGTTGTGAAAAAATTAATGAACTCAAACTTCATCCAATCGTCGACATGTGTTGGGTCTGTGTTTTTTTAAATAAATCGTTTTTAAGGTTTTTGGACTCCTGCGAATTCTAAGCCAAAACCCGTGTAGAATCAAAGGCAAAAGCAGTAGATATTTCAGCTTCCTGTAATAAATTTAAGCGGTTGCAAAAATATACCTTTATTTTGTTACTTGGTAAATTGGCAAATATAGAAAAAATTACATAAGATATATGACAATAATATCCCGCAGAAAAGAAATCCACACGAGCAAAGGTAGTCCATACTGTAGTTTTTAAGCAAGTCCATAAATGCCCTACTTATGTACTCAACCTAATGAATTCTCTGCTTTTTGGGTAATACTGACGTAGCGCGTAGCCCGTAGGCCGTAGCTAGAGAAATAAGCTAAAAGTTACATCAACAGCCACCATACAAACCGCTTGACGTAACATTTAACCCTAAAATTAGCCCACAAACGCTATTACCAATGACCTTAAACCCCAAATCGTTCAATCCGTCGACCGTTATAGTCCACTCATTGCCGCCATAAACTCATTAAGCCACATAACCGACCAATCGAGCTTTCCAATCATGAAATTAAAATTACGTCCCCTTTATTACCAGCCGTTACGAGCTGCGAAAAAAGGGGACATAAATAAAAAAGGGGGGGGGGGTTATAAATAACACACCTTCGGAGCAGCACGCGAAGGGAACCCGAGAATGTTGTCGTAAATTATACGCTTATAGCCCCGAGCTCGATCAATACCATTCATTAACGAAAAATGTATCGTTTCGATGTTTCTCGTATCGGTCGTTTGCGGTTTAAAATGCTTTTTGGCGTAATGTAAGAATACGCAGTCGTAAATAATGACTAAGCAGGTATTATCTTTACGATCGCCTTTTTTCTTTCGTCGAACTGTAAACGTTTGCGGAAAAACAAGCAAACTAAAAAACATGAAAATAAGAGAAAAAGGAGTGTTTTTATTTATATGATAGTTGCTAAACGATTTTTCAAAGAAACGTCGCAGATTCTTCATTCTTTGTCACATTCGATTTTCAGGCATTAAGAAGAAACGCGGGCTGCGAAATATTAATAATTTGAATAGGTTTTTGCGATCTATTTCTGTCCCACCCCTCCCGCAAACCTTCCCAATTAAGCGCAAAAGAGACACCTGCATCTCGAACTGATTTCTCCTGTGCAATATTAGCGAAATAGTACTTTCGTATTTCCCGGTTTCCTTCTTCAGATCTGGACCTATTTTAATATTTTTTCTGCAATAATTTTGGAAAGACTTTAGTTATGGCTACATGTTTTTCTTTTATTTTTTATATTCGTCAAATTTCTTTGCCAGATGTTTGAAAACGATGGTTAAACCGGTCGATTTTTGTAAAGTTTAAACGTTTCTAGTTCTTTTAATAATTTATTTATTGACAAAAACAAAACATAGGGACATAGTGGTGGTAGATATATATCATATGGTAAAAAATATTTGCTCTAGTGACATTGTCCAAGGAGAAAACTGAGGAATACGTTTGTAAGGAATAAATGCTGGTCGCATTTCACAAGATTTATTTGTTACCTTCATTTTTACACAAACATGGTTTTTGTTCTGAAAGTTTATACATAATGAACCTGTACAACAAAATGTCGTGTTTTCGAAGGGCAGGTGGCGGGAGTCGGAATCCTCTAGGGTAGCCCGGGCCGATCGATGCAGCTCCTAGCGTACCTCCTCCGTATACAGAAGTAGATCATTTATTTGTAAACTTCGAAAGAGATTTACTCGTGAAATTATTTAGATCTGAAAAAAAATTGTTTCACGGCGAACGTCTACGTTATAGGCAACATCTGAAATACGTAATTTTACTTGAATGACATACCTTCGCTTTTATTTCATACATTTGGCGGTAAATCAATCTTTTTCGTACCTTTGCAATGCAAATAGATGTACTTATACGTACACGGAAGATCAACGTAAACTAACTTAAACTGACACCTAGATTTTACTACCCCTCGTTTATACAAGCTCATATTTAACAGTAGGTACGTGTGAGTAGGCAAGAAAATGTTATCTTTGTTTTGATGTTAATGTCGTTTTTATTCGTCACTCAAGTATTAGCTAACCGCTTAGTTTCGAAAGGGGTGTTAGAGGAAATGCTGGGGGAGATAAACGAGGATTTTATCGTTAAGGCACTAGATATGTAGGGCCACCATTGCGACTACGTGAAACAGTAATTTAAATAACGACATGCAACAAAAACCTTAATTAACATTTTAGGTATCAGATTGTGGAACAAATAAAAGACGATCAGTCGTGACAAAGGTCGTTGGCATTTCGAGACGTTGGAACTTTTTCAATGCAATTGTACCAATTAACTTGAACGGACGAAAGTGAAACTCACAAAACCGGGCGGCATCCTCGGCAGCGTTTTTTCTCGGTAGATTTACATATTTATTGGGGCACATTTTATGGAGGCAGCAGAAAAAAAACCTTCGCTCGTTTAATGGACAAAAAGGGTGGCTCCGTGTATATTTATTTTGTCGCATCCTTTTTTACGTGCGAAAGGACGTGGCTGTGTATTTTTTCGGCACCGACGCGGCGACGTGGCACATTTGGTGACGCACTTTGCATAAAAATATTGGATCGTAAACTCTATGCCGTTCCACGGAATCGGGACGCATATGTCGCAAGAAAAATATTGAAATCATGCTGAAATAAGGTTTTATGAAGACAGATACGACGCGAAGATTGAGATATGAATGGTTTATGAAAAGGTGTTCGCTATTAATAAATGATTTGTGCACCTGCCATATAAGAGATCGATGAATATGAGAAAATATATAACCAACCTACAAAATTTAACGAGATTCTAGTAAGTATAAAATGGGCAAACGTTATAAGGTATGCAAATCGGTTCTTTGTAGGTATGTATAAGCTCCGAGATAATACGAAGCAAACTGGTTTGAAGGAAACGGAATACCCGTGGAGGCACCTAAGGCAGGTTGCTCACGTATCATGAACCCCTGCGTAAATTAATGCGGCCATTTCATAAATTACCCACTCACATTAAGATCACCGCCTTAATCTGTACCATCGCATCATGAGACCAACTGTAGGCAGTCGTTAATGTATTTTGTTTTAGTCTTTGTTATTAAAATTATATACCTACTCGTATTTTACAATAGCCCGGGGAACGTATCGTTTTCATCACTAATTTATGCCTTACACTCCACGTGATATGGCTTGCTTTTTATTATTTTCGAACATGGGTGGGCCAAAACTTTGCAGCACTAATGAAACTCACTTTATGCTAATCGTTTATAAATATTTGCTCAATTTGCAATGCGATATGTGATGAATCTGTTATTTGTATCATAGCATTGGATAAGTTGGTAATTTTAAAATAGGATGATGGTATGGGACCTCTCCTACCGATAAACAAGAAACATTCTTGAAGAACTGAAGTATAGGTTGAACATTTTGTTAATAAGAAAAACAAAAACTTTAATATATTAAATTATGTATTTATTCCGCCATGCGACGTCTGATTTGGAACAGAATTCAAATTAAAGAAAATAAAAAGATACACGAAAACTCAATGCCAATAAATTGCGACCATGGAGTACCTATGTAATATTATAATCTATTTGTTGTTCCCAATATACATATGTTTTAAATAAAGGTCTTCCAGAAATAGGTACCTATCGAACCAAAGTACCCAAATTTTATTGATTTGACCTTTACACAGAAGTTAGACAACTTACTTAACCGGCTACATTATATAGAGCGACTAAGTAGCAATAGGTGATCGTCAAGCGCTAATCTCGTACATTTACACCGGCAATATACCGTCGAGTCACGACGGACGATGGCACTCCAGGAATGCACCCAGTAAATCATCAGGAGAACACTAAACCAGTTCTTTAGTGCCCCGTGAGCTTAGGGCTGACAACTAAGATATTTTCTTGACATTATTAGATAGATTTCCAGAAGGTTATTTATATTTTAGTTTTTTAATAGGGTTTTCTACCCATATTATGTTTTTGTAACGACTGTTTTGATTTATTGTTTAGTGAGTTTACTAAGTATTGAGCAAACTGTCATTTACCAGATTATACAATAGATTAATAGCCAGGCCAAATCAATAGCCTGCCGGATCAACGGTCAGGAGGAGGAACACCGTGAGTTTTTAGCCGGTAAGAGTCTAGCATAACCCTTCGCCTATACTGGGCGAAGGGTATCCATGAGGATTTTCAAAGGATAAAAATAAGCAATAAGGTCAAATCACTAGCAAATTATTGCACGCAAGTGTTTGCTTAGTTCGTAAGACTTGCAGCACTCGACTTACTACGGGTGTGTCCACAGTTTGCAAGTCGGATGCACAAGTCAACTTGCGCAGTATTTGCTAGTGGATTTGGCGCTTTAAGAATAATACTCGATTGAAATCTTATTTTCGTAGTCACCAACCCTAAAGCGACATGAGTGGTGGTATATACGACAATATTGTTAGTCGTAAACTTGTAATTTTGTTGTAACTAAATCCACAGGCCTATCCAACACGCCGTTTTATCTAAAATGCTTTTAAAGTGCTAAGATGTCTCCTATCTATGACATTGGTGCGTTGCGTGAGTGCCGGCGATAGGGTTGTCTAAATAAATATATTGTCGTGATTTGTACGCTATATCTACTGTCATAAAAGTGTCTCGTGATCGTCTGCTCGATTTATTGTTGTTATACCCTGTTACTGTCTACCGATATTGTTTGTAGGTATGTACTTTTATGAATTTATCTATGGGTCTCAAACCCAATAAACAGATTTACGCAAACATACATAAAATACTAACAAATAAGTAATAACACCTACAAAAAAGTTATCGATATAATAAAATACGGATAAGTCTTGAGCTTACGTATTATATTTCCCGTATCGTTATACCCAGCTACGGATAAATCGATTTAAGAGACTACTCCACGAGATTAAAAACTCCAAGAAAATTCCATGGTGTTCATTAATCAGTGGATTAGATACTAGGAATATTTACGAGCAAATCTAAAACGTACGGAATTTAATTTCATTAGGGGACTTTAGTGGCACCATGTTGTCACCCGCTGCGCCGGGGCAGGCACGGCGGCGTATTTCACCCAGCTGTCACGAATCGACCAATCGCGAGCAAGCATCAGACGCGCGTTCCAACTTTAAAAATGGTGGAGATAATTTCATTGTATATTATTTGTGACAGGTCGTTATTTTGAGTTTTTATCGGTCCGTGGGTTCAATATTTCTTGAAGATATCTTTGGTCGATACATTCGGTTCATATTTTTTTTACTTTTTTTACTTTTCTCTACCTACGTTTTTAGGGCAGAGGCAGCTTATTGAAAACGTATGGATTTTTAGACCGTATTTTCTTTTTCCCTTATTACAATGTAATTTGCCATTCAGGTGAATGTCTTGTTTTAACTGTAGTCTTATTACATGCTACTTATAAATTAATAATTAATGTTGTAGGTAGTGCTCGTTTTTTTTTTCTTTTAGATACCTAGTCTATGGAATGTCCCACTGTTTAGCAAAGGCCTCCCCTTTTGCCTTCCAAACCTCTCTATTTTGTGCCGTTACTGACTCGTATGTTTTGAAAAAAAAAAACTACATTTTTTTTCTTGGAGCGGTAGCATTGCTACAAATACCTAAGTTTTTTTTTTTAATGCAGATGAGTAGGTAAAATCTATTTGAAAATTTATGTCGTAGCCACAAATCTAAATTAAATTTCTGTGGTCGGAGTAAATATAAGCAGGGTGAATAGGTACGAACTACAAACAAACATATTCAATACAGACCACAGTAATCTAAATACTTAATAATTACCTACTTAAATTTCTGTGATACAGAGTATACAACTACGAATATATTCTGATGGTTCGTACTATTTTTATGAATATAAATTAAAATAATATCTATTATGTTGGATAGGGGTAGTCCGATGACTTACCCCTAAAACTTCTTCCTACCTTTACTTGTATAGTCATAATCATAACATTCATAAATCTACAAGTATGCATAGCTAGACATAAAGATTGCCGTTCTATATATTTTCTCCCGGGCAAAGTCAACTACTAAAAACTTCCATAAAACAACAATTTCAAACGGGCCATTTCGCCCGGGAAAAACAGCATCCCACTCGGTGGGGGTGGATGGAACTGGGGAAAGAGGGGGGAGGGTCCAAAGTGAAGCCTGGCTGGTTTATGTCGCGGAATTACGACTTAGACGTTTCAAACAATAACTTCCCCCATAAATACGAGCCGATTCCTTCACGCGTCATAGCGCAGATTGTTTTTCTTTGGTCCGCCCCGAATTTCAGCACATAGAATAATACGTAGAACGAAAATTCGTTTGATACAAAAAATCTTAGCTTAGCTAACCTATAGGGTTTTCTAACTTGCTGAGTGTAGGTACTTACTAATGGACATATTTTGTCAAGAAATGTTTTAAATTTTAATAATGTATATATAGATGACCAAAACTTCAAGCGAAATAAATATTTCATTAAATAGAACATCGTGCGTCCCATTAAATATTCCATAGCCAGCTAACGTTCGTGACGAAATTGGACCGCGTCCGCATTATTCCCGCATCGGCAATACCGGCACGCGCTGGCCGATCTCAGGAATTTCCTATTTCCGAGTGACCTCCGTCTGAGCCGGGCCCGGCTCGCTCCTAATCTAGAAAACGTAATAAAAAACCCCGTAATAAAAGCGCGCGTTTTCACGTACCCCGTAAAAATATGATAACATTCACGTACGGGCACCCACCTACCTACCTACTGGTACATAAAGCTGCGATTTTTAATATTTGTTCACACACTTCGGCTTTAGAATAACGTTTCGTTTGCACTAATTAGGCAGTTTGAAACAAAGAATTTTGATGCGTAGGTTAATAAAATTTCTTTTGTGTACCTACGCAGTGCTACGCAGCGGTGTTAGTATAGCGGTTTTTGTATTAGAATACAGCCTACGTCGACGTCTCTAGTAACTGTTCCCGGAAAAGGTGAAATTAGAACGTATCAACATAATGAGTTAGCATATTAAAGCTGGAGAAGACATCGTTGTGAGATGAAAAGTATTTGGAACCGTCTCTAAAAAAGATAGATAGGTATACTTTATAATATTTAGCTATTAGAATTCCTTTAAATATATCTTAAGAAATCTGTGGTATTCAGCATGTTATGGTAGTCTATAGTTGCAGTAGTTGTATTGAACTCACCAGACAATCGACGTGTGGCTCAGGGCAAGCCATAAACACAAGTTCGCCTCTCCGGATAACTAATGGAATTGCGGATTATACTACCGCAACCATGCTTACGATTAGACGTAGGATATGACCAACAGGAGACACCTTGACACCATCAAAACACCACTTTTACTGCGTCGTTATTACCGAGCTACCTACATCAAGCGGAGTGCAGGAACCTGAACCGAACACAATTATAGAGTTTAAAGAAACTGCTTGCGAATCGTTTTTATATTTCTTTTGGTTATTTCTACTACCTTATTACCTTCGCATAGAGTCCACACAAGTGTCACTTCTATTATAAAATCTGATAGAACACTTCTTGAAAATCACACTTGATATGAGTAGGTATAAACTAACATTTTATTGAACGGTAGGTAAACCTAAAGAAACAAGAACCATTTCCTTGGTGTAATCGAGGGGTTAGGATAACAGAAGATTTCAGTAAGGGTAGCAATATTCACACCCACAAGTATAAAATCTTGATATAGGTATACATGGTCCTGCTTTCCATCGTCAGCAGGCGCCTAGTCGCCCCTCCATAAAGGTGGATTAATACAGCCGAAAGCCCAACTTACTTAATAAATATAAAAGCCTTCTCCGCCCGCGATCGTAAACCGCCCACTGCGCGCTTCTCCAAGATTACTTATATCGCAACCAGGGAAATTAGATCTCCCGTTTTCATTATCGTCCCAAATATTGTTTGTGTATGAGAAAGGCTGAGAGGTCTTGGTTAGCCGGTCTTGCCATTATCAGCTCTATGTAGATTGCGCGTCGCTTGCCCGCCTTGCTTTCTCCGAGATAAGGTTTTATGACGACTGGAAGAAAGGATAATGTTCTTCTTTGATGTACAATGGAATTGTAGGCCGCGTTCCGGTACCGCTGTAAAGATAGATAAAGTTTCAGCTTTATTTCCCGTAGACGTTTGCGTTTTGTTATTTTCTTTGTTCTTATTTTAAATGTAAATCATTATAAGGACGAATTCTGTAAAATGCGTACATTTTCAGCACTTGAGAAGGCACCTATTTATTTCTTAATGAGAAGGTATTTCCTGCAGCAAGTTTAACTATACATCAATATAGAGGAAACAGAGGCCAAAAGGCTCGACACCTCGACCTCGACGGTGCAAACAGGAAAACGGAACATAGGTGTCACAGAGAGGTTACACAATAAAATGATTTACAAAAATATTATACTGATAAAAAACCTGCCAGTCATTATAATAACTGCAACAAAAAGACTACAAAAAAAGTACCTGTACAAGAAACACCTACCTTTGAAATTGTATACCATTGATATGAATATCAGCCATCCACGTGCCCACGCGCATTGTGACAAGGCTCTAATATAAAGTCGTAAAATTAGTGGAATTAACGCAACAGTGCGACCGATTAGCAGCCCAGGTTTAATTGATCGCTGTTCCGTTATAATATATCACGTACAAATTAACAATAAATCGTGTAGGTGTCCTGTATTGATAGAACATGCAGTTTCATCACACCTCTGTGTATACAGGCTTTACAAATGACGTTTTGGAAAGAGCTTTTGATAGATTCTTTAGATTTAGTGTAGGTAGGTTTGAATAATGAGTCGAAGTATAATCAAATACAGAACTCTTTACATTTTTGATTCGAAATGATTAAGATAGAGCAAGGTTTCAATTTTACTCTTAAACAGTTGGTGTACATTATCCAGTTTTATACGATGTATTTAATTGGTAGGTATACGATCAGACAAAAATGAGTATAGCCAGATATTTAAAAATAATTGTAAAGTAAAATACATCGTCTCACTATCTACTCAGCTTGTCGATTTAAAAGGGTTTCCATGTACACAACGAGACCAAATTAATATTCTCCTCTTACAAGTCGTGTATCTGAGCCAATAAAATTTATTTTTCAGTGCACTTATGCATGGGCGGTAAGGGCCGGCGCACACTGTACAAAGTTGCGAGTAATTTATGACAGGCCGGTTTATGGTCTCTGGGCTGAGTTCGCACATGCACCTCGCCGACACAACTTGTATAGAAGTCATAAATATCCGCTAACCCCTTCCATGAGGTCAGGTACGTATCTACATGCGTAAAATACGAGCTGTTTTGCTTCTTGCCGACTATAGCTGAATTGTTAATACGTTGTGTTCTTTCCTTTATAAATAAATGAATTCGCAACGGGTGGTGGCAACACAATACAATATGCATGAACAATGAAAATGGAAACGTAAGAAAATATAGTAAAGACAGCGACTTGTGTAAAGAAAAACTCTATCACTACATTTTCACTTTCTTTTATTAACACATTTAAACAAAATTTTCATCTACAGATGATCCACAAAAAGCGTAACAAAAACATTGAAACACTATCTATTCACAAAGATTAAAATTTATTATACAACGATTATTTCAATTAATAAAACGCTTTACGCCTACTTAAAGCAACTTAGTAGTAGTAGAGAAATCACCATAAAAATAACACTTAATTTCAGCTCGCAATTACGACGCCGTTAAAGGGCGGCTGCCTGAGGCCCGACACAGCCATTACATTACCTCCACACTTACCATACTCACATACTAACTAGCCTATACGTTCTACACTTAGAAGCCGACGGGATCGTAAAAATAAAGAGAATAGGTGCATTTACACGCGCAAAAGTGAAAAAATAAAACGTTTTCCTTGCGGCGTGTAAAGCGACTATTCATTTCAGTGCGCGCCGACCAATTCTTGGTGGAAATACTTTTTTTACTTAGAAAATTAGATCTGCGGTCGCTTTCATTTAAGAAAGGTTACCATTTAAGCTGCTTAAAGATAGAATAGTAAACTAAGCCCTCGTACGCACGAGAGCTTTTTTAACGCGCGTTAAAAAAGCGTTCTAATACAACAAATAGCAAGCCGTACATGTGTTCACATGATAGCGCTTTTTTAACGCAACTTATCTATTGCGCGCGTTGGACGCTTTTTTAACGCGCGTTAAAAAAGCTCTCGTGCGAACGAGGGCTAAGTATTTACTTAGATTTAGAGCATTACATTGAATGTTTACAACCCATATTTATTTATATGATTACGTTAACTTATGTTTTATATAGATATTCAATTGATAGTTATTCGAACTTCGTAATATTGTCTTGTAGTAATTAAAACTAAAGACAAGATTGAACGGAGAGTTAGTGGTTGTCTTGATGTTTTCATTAATCGTGTAATCATAAACTAAAGGCACAATACTTACAATATGAAAATAATACTTAGTTACCTATTATAACGTACCTATTCACAATTATCTTTCACGTTCTTTAGCTTCACAATCAAAAAGATACAATGATGCCTATTAATTAAACAGGCAAAACTGAATAGCTACCAATTCCTAGAGCTATCAAACTAATTAACTTGTTGAACATCATCGTGTTTCTAGCTGGAAACAAAATATCCGACACGGCTGATGGATGCGGCTGACAGCCGTGACTTTATAAGGACCTGGATAATGAATATACACTAAACTGTGCAAACTATCGGACGTCAGTCGCGGACGTAACCTTGAGCCATCGTTAAGCGTTCGGACGTCCGATAGACATCTGGCCAGCCGCGTCCCAAACGACTGTGCACACTTATAAGCCGCGGCTGTCAGACACGTCCGTCAGCCGCGTCCAATCGTTTGTTTTCAGCTTCTGGCGGCATTATGCTGAGGTGTCGTCTAAATTGATTTGAAATTTTAGTTTCACCTAATTGGACAACTCTCATATTCTTCTATTTCTTGTTTTATCTGCAAATAAAAGATAGCAATATTATTAGTTACGTTTAGTCGGTGCTCAACAGAATCGAGGCAATTATCCGTTCACATGCACTTTTTTAAACGTTCCTAATTCCCAAAGGAGAGGAACTGACAACAAAATCAATTTATCTTATTATCATCCTCCCTGCCCTTATCCCACAATAGGTGGGCTCAGCACAACACGTATTCCTCTTCCATCCTCCTCAGCCGTCATCTCAGTACTCACTCCTTTCTAACCCATATTATCCTTCACATAATCCATGTAGGTATCCACATTAATATTTAAAATCAATCTACCTTATACCCTTCAGTTATCTGTTATTCATGTAGCTACTAAGTCACAATCTGGTACAGTTGTATACACTTAGCAAAATTTAAGTGATTTTCTCCCTATAAATGCCAATTGAATTTAGAAAATATTTAAAACACCAACTATTCGTACGGGTTCGCAGATAAGTACCTACTAGTAAACAATATTTCAAGTTGACCATTACAATTATTTATCTGAATTCACTTTAAATTGCGCTATGTGTATACATATTGTTGAGCACCAAAATCTACTATAGGTACAATTTAGACTTTGAACCCCAAGCACATTATATAAATAAATCTTACATAGGCAAACTGCCTAAGTAAACAAGCCCGCATAAGTTTAATAGCCAAAGCTCTCAGTTAAGATAACAGTCACCTAGTTCCCCACGCTGGCTTAATCTGCAGTAATTAAACGCACGTGTCACTTTATTCATGATTAATTAATTCAAACATTAATTAATGAAAATAGAGGCACCTTTCTGAGGGTATATAAACCCTAAGACGACGTGTGGGGCATTTCCCCTTTGCGTAATATAATGACCATGTGGCCATATGGAATGTTATGGCTCCTAAAGGGTACATAATATTATAATATGACAGAGGTCAATTAAAGTTTTAACTCCGACGTACATAAGGCGATGTACACTTTGTAGTCGCCGAGAGATAATATATATAGGTATACGCCAAGTGAATGCTTGTGTGTATAGCTATGTATACGAAGTGGTTAAATAATAATTATGTGAAATGTTTTCAGATGCCTTTTGCAGAGGCTTGGCAAACGACGATTGATGACGATAACTAAATGTAATCGACAGAAAAAGCAACAATGTTTTGAAAAATTTGTTTTGTAAGAAGTTATTATTTTATTTTCTTTAGTTACAGAGAATACGCACCATTTGAAAAACGATAAAAAAGTGTTTAATACAATCGCTGCAATTTGAACCTATTCGAATATAGTTTGTGTAATTACATACCATAACATTCTCTGAAGAGTTGGGCAGAGGTGTATAGTAACCCTCATATTTTCACCGTTATGTTTAAGTCACATGTAATAGGGGGCGAGCCTATTGACATCAACCGAACACAAATTCAAGCTCTGGTCTGCTACTAAGAAATTCCACACGGAAAAACCCAATAACACTTTGCCCGACCTGGGAATCGAACCCAGAACCTCACGATGAGCAGTCACATTTGCCACCACTAGACCAACGAGGCAACGTGTAATTATAGCGTAGCAAACATCCACAACCATACGTGACATATATGTATAAATATTCAATGTTCAGTCGTCGAGCTGAATGATATACAGTGTACAAAAGCGCTGTAATAAAATACCTACAGTTAGTATTGTTAATTTTCAACTGGCCTTTATTTTTAAAGCCGATTGTGTAAACACTTGAAATTCAGTTGCCTTTTTCGTACCGATTGCACTAACAGTGGCAGTCAGTTGAAAGTACTTAAGTATTATCTAATACAAGTTGGTTTTTTGCTCTTACGTTTCATGTCAGCAATCTTAAAGCACCTTATGATCGGTTTATTATGTACTTCCTTCATAAAAAGTTTTATAATGAATCGATTCAAATGTAATTCGAATATCTATCATTAATTAAATAAATGTGTTTTGTGTCGTATATTTTATTTAGATATAATTACCGACTTAATTAAAGAGTCATAAAAAGGATTGAAACTCAATTTAAATAATTAAAATATTATGATTTAACACTGAAATGTAATACCTATTCAAATAAGATGGATACGATATATTAAAAAAAATTGTTCCTTAGTAAGCAATCTAAATATTTATAAGCGGAACTGAATCTTTCGTCCGTACTGCATGCCAACTAGGACCCACTGCATCTAAGGAAATTGATTAAAAACGTGCCTAAGCATTTTAATAAAAGCAAATGCGTTTGGGGAGGTGGGACCCTCCTAATTTAATGCCTTCTTCCGTAAATAAATGACTATCGCATGATTTCCGTTTCAAGGGTTCGGTGACACAACTACGCCATTTCAGAGTAGGGTAGTAAAATATCTGTTTAATTTCAAGTTAAAATTGCCAAGTACACTCATGGTTCTGTTTTACTACTGTGTTTTTATGTGCAGCAGGTACCTAAGTAAATTAAAATCTGTTTTTATTGAGCTCTCCAAAATATTTGAAAAGACGCAAGGCAACAATGTTTACTTTTTCATACATACTTATGTAGTAATTAAAAGACTTGTAAATATTCTTAAAACAAAAACAACATTAGGGGAAGCAGCAATCAGGCATTGCCCGCACTCGAGCGCCCGGTTATCAATCTCCTGCCCTGGTCCCAGGGCAGGAGATTATAATATAATAATAATAATTATAATATAATATCCCGGTTATCAATCGTCACCGAGAAAATATTAAGATAAAATAATTCGAAACTTACCGATGCTTCTAAAAATTTAAAGGATATTAGAAGGTTCTTAGCACTAAAAATTGAACTACATAATTTTAGATAGAAAATACCTCACATTCCGAATTTTACTTAGCATTTGTAAGGGATTTTTAACCGACTTCCAAAAAAGGAGGAGGTTCTCAATTCGACTGTACCTATGTTTCTTTTTTTTTATATGTTTGTTCCGCGATATCTTTGCTAATTGTGAACCGATTTTAATGATTATTTTTTGTTTGAAAGAGTATTCTTTCAAAGTGGTTCCATTTAAATTTGGTGAAGATCTGATGAAGAACTTCAGAGATAGACAATTTAAAATCGGTTTTATTTTTGTTAAAAAGTTTTATATTTTATTCAATTTCAACCTATCTATACTTACACCTAACTAGTTATAGATGTCAGTTAATATATTAATGTATGTACCTCCAGTTTCCTCAACGCAGGGGTGCATGCACCCTCTAATGCGATCAAATAACGAAAGTAACGGTCTCGATAACGAGGGCAATAAACTTTTGTGTCAACTCGACTTGCTAGTTTACACTCGAGTGCGTTTCAGCGGGGAGTCATGGTGACTTAAATCTCACGTCATTACGTGAAATGATAGATTTTTATGGAATTATATTGAGCGGAATAAGGAACGAAATATGTACTTATATTAGAGAGATTTTTTGAGTTGGAATTATTTATCTAAGGGTGTTAAGATGCCTATGTATGTATCTACGTAGTTAGAACGTACATCCACCTGTAAATGCGGCTAATTTGGCAGTAAAAGTCTCAATAATCAGGGCAATAAACTTTGGTTTCCACTCGAGTGCTTTTCAGAATCACTACTAACTAATATTTCACGTCATTAAAAGAGAAAGATAGATTTTTATGAAATTATATTGAGCGGAATGTAGAAAGTAAAATGTATCTTAAAAACATGTTGTGATTATTATCTTATATAGTCACTATTCATATATATGTCTCAACCTTATTAGGTAAGGTTGTAGGTACGGTAAACAACGTGACATTCTGACTCATCACCATCATGTTGTGATTTTAATTAAAATACCAAGTAGGTATTCTTTATTCAAAATCATTTTAACAAAACGACAGTTGTTGATTGTGAGAGTGCAATAGGGACAACATAATGTGATGGGTCAGATTTAAAAGTTGTTGACGCAACGTGTACAACAACATGACTTAAGTTGCTACTTGGGAATATTAATTATTTTATTTGACGGCACCGTTACTTGCAATTCGCAAGACTTCAGACTGTGACGCAATTTTATTTTGAAATTGGTAAACTGGGTACAGAACATTACCTTATCACTAAACTTACCTCACAACATCACACTAATAGTTCATATCTGCCTGTAAAATAAAATAATTCAACACCTCATTCGTTTTTCAGGTACATATATTCAAATTCAGCCAAACAAAGGAACGCGTGTTTTTAAGATTTCACTGCGGAAGATAAATCGCCCTTCGCTTTTGTCCTTGTTATACATTCAACCCAACTCATGTCTAATTCCTTTTGCACCCCAAATCTCTTATCTTTTTCTATCCCATAGGTTTGTATAGCTCCGTCTCTTTCTAGTCGTAAAAATGGCGGATGCTGCGAGTTTGCGGGGACGCAAGGGTGGGGGGCATTATTTCCGGAGGGTGAGTAGGGGTTGCAAAGTTCCTGTGAAATGAATCGGATTTTAGGGCAAGAGAGAAGTAATCAATATGAAAGTAAATACTGGAATGTTTGATGTTAATGTGTATATAGACAATAGGTACCTATAATATTAAAGTTGCTATAGTGAAAGCAGCAGATAAGAAACCTTTGGAAATTTTACCACTTCAATAACTGTTCCTAATGTGGTAGAACAGGTGTTTTTAAATAAATAAATAAATTGTTTTCCCACAATTCAATATCCACCTGGTCTAATCGTTTATTACTTTATTATTATATACATGATATAAAATAAATATTTATTTATTAAAGCGTGTTGGTTTAATTTATACATACCAATAAAATACACTTTCACTCAAACACACATCACCATACCTACCTACCATATACATACCTATTGGTGTATTTCTACAGCATCACATATCTTGGGCAGAGGACTCGGCCCGCATTTCCTCAGCCATTAATCCGTTGATTAGCGTGCACTAGAGGGGATTTAACGATAGCTTTCAGCTATGTAATTATACCTCTCCATCGCTACCGCCGAGTAATGGCCTCCTAGCAGTTAGCCGGTAATGGAAATGGAACTTGGAATCAACTTTTGTTTTTCTTGTTAAGTCAGTGTTTCAGTAATGTAGGTATCTATTATAGGTAGGATGGATGTGTGATGTGTTACTGTAGGTTGGGTAGGTACCGTAGGTAGGTTAAATTATTCTTTTTTTATTAAAGCTTTTTAACTGTTCATTTATGGAAAAGTACCTACTTCATCAGTTCCGTAAATTCAGCTTTTATAGTCTAAGTGATACTGTCACAAGCTGCAGTGTACCGCAAAGGCGGTGGAGAAACAACGTTTCTTCCCCGGGAAGTACCAAACGCCTACGCGTATCTGGCGCGTACTAGCGATCCCTAGTGCTACCACTGGAGATGCGCCATTGCATTCCACCGGAGATCCCGGAGCCCCTCCCTTTTGTGCTGAGGAGGACCAGATTTAGCCGGTAATATACATACCCCTTCGTCTTCCCTAGACGGAGGGTGCCCATGACGAATACCACTTGGAAAAAAAAAACTTTGATAGAGCTAGCGAGACTTTGGCGAGACTATATCAAGTTAGTATCAGGTAGCACCATAGTTATGTGGTTGTTTCCCTACACAGTTAGAATCACATAAAATTTTAATAAATAAAGACTTACGACTTGCCTTTTTTTTCTCGTTGGAAAGTCCTCGTGGATGACCCTCGCCCGGGGAAGGTGAGAGAGTCTGCCGGTTTCTTACCGGCTAAAAACTAACGGTGTTCCTCCTCCTGACCGTTCGACTGGGGTCGCGGAATTCGCAAAAGCATGCACCGCAGCCCCGGAAGACTTGCCTTACCTATACCAAAGAATAGAATACCTAAACTTCAAAAGGCCTTAAGAGAAAATATAGAAATAATGATTCCTATTGTCCAAAATAATAGCTAACACATTAGATATTTAGGAATTCAACAAAAAGTTTGAATAATGCGAGCAGAAGCGGGACGGGAAACTTGAGCTGAATAAAACAAGTATGGGACAGAAACTTTCACTCTATTTATAATAGGTAGGTATGTAGGTATCACAGTAAGACATACCTAAGTATAACTTAATAGCACCAACACACAACGCAGCTAAATGAGTAAATAAGATAAGTATCAAAATTCATGCCATCTAATTTCTTATTTAAATCAAATGGACTGTTATAGTAGGGGGTCCCAAATCCCATACTGGCGCCCTCACCCTTCTCTAGGATGTCCATTCAACTGTGACCTCTGCTCCCTCCGAAGTGATTTAATTAGGGGAGGTCAAATACTTGCGCCTAATGCTAGCATTGGAACCAAAATCACGCACCGACTGACCCTTATGATTTACTTTGGAACGTTACACAAACACCACCATAACCGAAATCTAGAGGGACCAAAAAGGTCGAAGCATCGAAGAACATGCAGTTTCATACCTAATAAATTATCCTGATTCATTATAGATGTAAGGCACTGAAAACACCACAAACAAAACTGTAATAACAATGGCTCTATGTAAAACCAGAAGCGGTAAACTTCTAGCATATTGATGAATTTATAATTTTTGAGAACGCACGATCTATTCCTAAGCAAAGTAAATCAGCGTAGGGCCCGATGACATAAATGTAGAAAAACTAAAAGTGGGGTTATATCGAACCATTAGTTTGGAGTTGAATTTTGCCAATTTGATCGTCAATCTAGTGAATAATGAAATAAAGTGGTGGATGGTTAAAATTGTTTAGAATGTTGAAATTCACGCCATCTAGCGGTAGAGCTTTTGATACAAAAGCTTTTTACTACGCCATCTATGTAAAATAAATTGAACTTTTATCCTGTACGTTGATCTGCAAAAGCTCTGTAGCAGCGACATCTATGCAATTAGTACAGAACTTTCAATCAAACAACTTCACTTCAAAAGTGTTGTCGACCTCTTTAGACCCAAAACTTTTTCATCAGCGACACAGGCCTCTGTCAAAAGATGCGTAGTAAATTGGAACTAGCCTAACTCAGTCAAGCGTAGGTAAATATTGTCAGTCAGTCTTGAATTTTATTTCGTAGGACTTAAAAGTTAAACAAGAGAAACCTTCTAGTCTGTCTTTACTTTGCACTTATTTAACTTTATTTCAAAATATTAAAGAAGGCAAACGCTCCTTAGATAGTAACAAAATTCTTCTAATGTAGACTCTATAACACAAACGCATTAATTGAATCGATAGTCATGCATGTTTGAACTCTATGCTACTGAAGTTAAGAATGATTTCACAATAATAGAAAAATCGTCAACTGTTTTGGGTCTGGCATGGGTCGCACAAAGGATCCTTGCCCATCTTTACGCTACCTTCTACAAAAGGCAAGTTAGAAGATGTAAAACAACGTTAGCCAAATCCCCAAAGGCTGAGTTGTAAACGTTATTTGGGTTGTATATTATAACGACAATACGAGTGATTATCGTTCGCTTTGTTATCAGTAAACGTGGCTATAAACGGTCAATGGCAAGCTGCGAAAAGGGTAAACAAAAGGTAAGAACAGGGCCGAACTTAACTTGAACTGGATTATTTATAAAAGGATTGTTAAGATACCTACTTAATTACCTATCCACATATAGTAAACACTTGCAGTTACAATAAAGCTTAAAAGGTAGTACTAAAATAGATAAACTCAATCTTGAGTTTTTTTCGCCTTTTGTAGCTACTTACTTGAACCCTCTAAATTATATTACTTACGTTAAATTTTAATTTTTAAAAAGAAAGGAAAACTACAGCATCTTTCTAAGCAGGTACCTACTTGGACAAATGCTGAAAGATTCTAATTCTATCTATGTGAAAAAATAATAACGTCCCAAATACAACCCTGTAAATGTTGGCTAACACGTTTTGACTTTAAATTAAAAGTTGAACAAAGTTGTGATTTTATTGCAACTTACGTGCAATATTGATTCACCATAGGTAGTTCCGAGCCATGAATGCTAACCAGTCATTTGACAGACACAGAGCCTTAGTGACATATCAACTCGGCTTCTTTCAGTCTACCTCTAAAACAAAGCATTTATCTTTGACCACTGCTGCTGCAAGTTACTTAGGTACCACATAACAAATCGTCCTCGGCCGTTCGCAACTATCATACCCCAGCTTCCTAGTGACGTGAAATTAATAGTGACAGTGGGATACCTAGGTATCTAGTGTGATAAGTGTAGGTTTTTATGAAAACGATTCTTGTGTTTAAGTTTTATCTGTATTGGTGCTACAGGCTTTATTATTTGAAGTAAGTATCGACTGTAAAATACATTACATAAAGCTGTCTACCTACTTAGTAGGTATATACATTAGATATTCTATGAGTCACTCGCCTCGTTGAAAATAATGGAAACAACACAACTGTAAGCCCTATCAGAACAATTATTACTAGTTACCTATAGGCATAAATAAGGTACTTAGACCGTACTATATTAAACTACGGACCGTGCTATAGTATTTAAGAACGGAGGATGTTCTGATTTATAATCAAAATTATAAGTTAAAAAAAATAAAGTTGAAGTCTACTAATATAGAATAAGGTATGTATTTCTAATAGGTAGGTACTTACCACATAAATACAATAAATAATTATTCTTGATTTAGTTCTGCGACTTCCTAAAGATAGTATTTGACACGTTAACATTTCAGTGTTTGATTTACCCACTGATATGTTATTTAGAACACTTCAAAGTCCAAAGTAAAATTATGCCACATCATCAAAAAAACGTGTCAAAGTTTCAGCAAACAAACTTATGCTCTTTAATATTTCTACCAATCACTTTAAAGAATAATCTAAATATCTACCAATAAGATGGCATTTCATGCTGCACTGCAATTTAATAAAGATAAGAAACTCGTCGGCCATATTGTATCGGGCTTTAGAAAGCGCATGTGCGTAGAAAGCGCGGGGCGAACAGCGAATCAGATGCGTGTATCGCAGCCGCCATCGCTGTAAAGGCGGGCACACACGTCACTAAGCGCATTTCGAGTGAAATTAATGATCGATACGTGCGAGGGTTCACTCCTGTTTATTCAGTTTACGAATATGGCTGCGTTGAACGAACTGCCCCCAGTAGGCCTAGCACAAACGTTTAACGTATAGTATTGTAAACATATCGCTATTTTAAGCGAATTTTGAATCGAAAAAACATTTTACCATAAATAAAACCGACTTCTAAAAACCGAAAAGAAGAATAAAATAATTACCATAATTATTATAAAATTAACAGTTTCAGAAGTCAGTGCTAATCTAAATGTCTATGTCCGAAGTTTTTCACCAGATCTTCACCAAATTTAAATAGGACCATTCCGAAAGAATACTCTTTTAATATATTTTTTTCTAATCTGTTTATAAATGAGGTGGCATTGAGGTAACAAACATTGAAAAAAAACATAAACACAGCTGAATTGAGAACCTCCTCCTTTTTTTGCAAGTCAGTTAAAAATACAACTGTCCTACCTACTTATCACATTTTTTTTGCGACATGTTTTGATGACATTTAATTATGTCAATTGTTTTATATAGTTTAGCTTCCTTTTCACTTTTGTAAATGTGAGAACTTTGTGGACCTGCATCTATAAATTTGTAAATTACTACAATATTATTCATATTGCTTTTTTTAAATTTTATTTTTGTTTGTTAGTTTTTGTACTCAAGTCTTTTAGTACTATATTACTCATTGGTCTGTGGTCAGGACCTCATTGTTCTCTCACTATCCTAAATCATTGTAGGTACTGTATCCACTGAAATTGTTAAAGGTATTATTTTTAAAAGAGTAACCATGGAGTTTCTTGCCGGCTCTTCTCCATAGGAAACAACTAATTGGAACCGTGCGCCTAAATTCGACGTTTCATAAGCACCTGTATTGGTTTACGTAAAATAAAAAAAATTTGATTGATTGATTGATTGTTTTGAATCAAAGGGCTGGATTCAAACGGTATTCTGTAACTCGGCTCGATAGATGCAGATTAGGTATACTAACTTTTGTCTTCGTTTTTTAGTTAGGTACGTAAAAATTTAACATAGATAATTAGAATACCTTAATGTAAGTTTCTATTTCAAGAAAGTATTTCTCTGTTTCCTGTCTATGTACAAGCAGTTATTATTTATTCTGTGCTATTAGATAGATATCTACACAGGGTGTAAAAATACTTTTAATGAAACCGAATCTAGGCATACAGTACCTACCTACATCAAACTAAGTAACATTGAGCAAAAATAATTGCTGGGAAACGACTTTTACTTTTAACGGGTGCGGCAGACTGCCTACATTTCAATTTTTTTTGATAAATGTTTCTCTAGAAAAATACATACATACATACATAAACTCACGCCTTTTTCCCATAGGGGTAGGCAGAAACTATAGAACGCCACATGCTACGATTCTTACATACCCCTTTTGCTTCATCCACATTCATACATCTTGTCATACACGCACGCCGGTTGAGAGTACTACGCACCTGACCTTTGTGAAGAACTTCACCAATAACATCGATGTATGTCCTTCTAGGACGTCCTCTACCGGCGTTCCCATTAACATCCGCCTTATAAATTCCTTTTGTTAATCGCCGTTCACTCATTCTCTCAACATGACCAAACCACCTAAGCATACCTACTCCTTTAAATTTTTGTCACTACATGAAAAATGTTTAGTAATAAAATTTAAACTTAGCTTAACTTAGCATTCGTACCCATATTTTGTGGTTATTAGTGCTGAACACAATGATGCTTGCCGATAAGCTATACTAATAGCATCTATAGGTACTAATAGTATCTTATGACATTTCATGCTGTAACCATTGTCAAGCTAGCAAAAACCAAAAAAACTAAATTGATTTTTTCAGCTATGGACATCTTACTCATGATAAATCCGCCAGTAAATATATATTTACTGTGTGTCTACAGGAATATTCCTGTAGACACACAGGCATGAAAAAGGCTCAAAGTGTTAGTTTCAGATATTTCATTCAATCCCCAGGTTTTCATAAAAAAACCTTCATAAAGACATTTCCCAAGAGTAGAATTTAAGATAGACAGAGATACATAATGATATTTATATCTGTTATCGCTAATGTGCGAATCTGTTAAAATGCAGATTAACTTGTTGACGAAAGTGTCCCGCACTCTCTCTTCCGCGATTTAACGGTTTAGTATACCTACGTTAATATTCAGAATAACTAGAAAAAGCGCAGATACCTGCTACTTTAAGTAAAATTTCACTCTTTAACGCATCGTACCCGGTAATCCGCAGATTAATCTAGTTAATGTGCATATTAACGTATTCCGCATTCATATGAAGCGTTCAATACCTATTTTTTTACAAACAAAATTAGAAATAACATGTAGCAGAACATGGTAAGTATTTATTTATTTCTAAAACTGGGTACTGATGCACATAATACATTATATTAAAATGTAGTTTGGCGCCTATTATCTCTTTCTTTTGAAACGGTGGTCTTACACTCGGTTTTTGAAACGCTGATCAACGCAAAAATTCACAAATCAGTTCTCGAATCTTAAGTCAAATGTTGTGATTGGTTATTAGTATTTTGGTCAACCAATCACATTAGGTAGTAGACAACAACAGAAAAAATTGATCAACCTATCAAAAACTGGGGGTATGACTTTTAGTGAATCAAGTTAAAATGCATAATGTTGGTGCCGATTCTCTTGTTCACCAACTAAACTAAAATTAGAAAATTGCTATCTTTACCTACTAATAGACAGCGTGAGAATAGGAAACTTCATGGGCACTATCGCCAATCTACCTGCTACGCGTGCAGATTTGGAATCGATTTCGTTACCTGGTTTATCCCATTAGGATTTCTAAATGCGATAGTATTAATCTAAAGTAGATGTGATGCTGATTATTATATTTCACAATGGTTATTGTACCCGGCGTAGTCGGTGCTACGCGCCGCTACGAGCATTTGTAAAATTAAAATAATACAAATTACACTAACATGTTGCTTAAATA
Source organism: Amphipyra berbera (assembly GCA_910594945.2). Taxonomy (NCBI): domain Eukaryota; kingdom Metazoa; phylum Arthropoda; class Insecta; order Lepidoptera; family Noctuidae; genus Amphipyra; species Amphipyra berbera. The sequence continues at coordinate 20,443,706 of OU343128.1, forward strand.
TTATCTTTTTACTGGTAGTTCTATTAGGTATATCCCACAATCACGACGTTATATTATTATTATTCAGCCATGATTATCCCGCTGTCGGGCAAATGCCTTCCAATCAAGACGTTGCCCATTTAGGGCTTGTACACAAAGCTACGATGCGACGTCGCATCGTAGAAATATACGAGCTCGCACGACGCATCGCAAGAACTTAAGAATTGATTCGCGTAATAGATTTTTCCTATATCTTCTTATCAGTAACAGCAGTGCGCAAATCTTTTTACGCAAATTTATTCTACCTAGTATAAAATACGTTCAATACGGTTAACGAACGTCAAGGGATTGGTCATCCGAACCTTGGAAGGAAGACGCCTTGCCGCACAAAATCGCATTGCAGCAATTTGCGTCGCAGTTTTCTGCGTTGCGAATTCGCATCGCGCCGATTCGCAGTTTTATGTACAAGCCCTTAAAATGCATTAAAACTTTAAAATTTAGTTTCGATTTAAGGACATTTAATTTTAAACACGCAAGCTAAAAAACAAATCAATAAGCATAGAAATGCTGAATTGTAGACCAAACTATAAGAAACAAAGTAATAAAATAACAAGAAGATCTCCAAATTAATGTTTTGGGCAAAACGGTGCGATTCTAAGTACCTACTTATCCAAATAATAGCCATCAATGTTATGCGTTTATCAATTATCATTATCACACAAGAATTGTTTAATTTAGGACGTAATAATATTTATAACACTACCTTTACTTTTATTCTTCTTCTCTCGTGTCGGCACGAGCTATATGAGAATAGGTCAAACCTTGGCGAAAAGATTAGCCAGTCAGCAAGGTTGGTTGCGGGGCTGACTGCCCAGAGTGCGCCGAACGTACTAAATAACGGCACTCGTAGAGCCTCTTTTCATGCACTTTACTCCTTTACGTATATTACAGCCGGCAGCACTTTTGAGCGTTGCATGTATAATTACATAATGCTCGTAGCGGTCCATAGCACTGACGATAAATCATCGGTAAAAAAACTCTTGAAACATTATAAGAAATTACCACAGGAATGATCGTGGGGGCATGACTCGATCGGTGCTCCAGCGGCCCACGACACGATACAAGACGACACGTAAGTCTAGTTTGCAAGCCTTCATACAAAATATATGAGTCCGATAGCGTCAGATGCACCTACTGACGCGTCACGACACGACACGTAGGTAAGTCTAGTGTGAATCCGGCATGACAACTGACTTACACACGTGTCAAAACAAACTAGACACGTCATGTCTCAGCCGCATCTACTCTACCTAGTATCTATACCTACTAATCTATACTAATATTATAAAGAGGAAAGATTTTTATTTTTGTATGTAACGAATAAACTTAAAAACTACTGGACCTATTTCAAAAATTCTTTTGCCGTTAGAAAGCTACATTATCACTGAGTAACATAGGCTACGGACGGAGCCGTGAGGACAAAGCTAGTGTGAGATATACTAGCAATTAGATACCTAAATAGTTATAGACGACCAAAATAGCTTATCAAGCAGTGAGGTTTCACGATGGCTTAGAATCATGCTCTAATTCTTGATAAGCAACCTGCTAGGCGTTTATTTAACATTCATATTTTTAGTAAAATAAATGAAGTTTGTCAAACACGCGTGCCCGTTTATTAATAAATATAGATGAGTGCGTATACAAACGAATACATACACTTGCATTATGCTCTGAAAATTCAAGATTACTCCGTCGTAACCGTGACTTAGATAAGAATGAGCAGGAATGCTTGATGTTAAATCAAGAAACATCCAGCTTGCAAAGAGTTTTAATAGCTGACGTAGATTTTCAGAATAAAATAGAATAGAATATTATTCATTATACTCACATAATAATACAGCCAAAATTTATATACATCCTGGTAAGAAACAGAGTAACATAAGCCTTCTTATCGCTAAAAGCGATTTCTACGAGACAGGTTCAAGTTCTGCCTAGTCTTCTCCCAAGTATATTAGGGTCAGCCTCCAGTCTAACCAGATGTGGTTAATTACCAGTATTTTACACGGAGCGACTGCCATCAGACCTCCGCAACCCTGTAGCAGGGCAACGCCGATATTCTAAGGTTAGACCAGTTGTCAAACTTTCGGGCTTCTGACTTCGCGTAACGACTGTCATAGGTATTCGTATGACACCCGGGACCGACTGTTTAACGTGCTCTCCGAGGCACGGAGGGGTCTCAATATGTAACGAACGATCCGGGCGGTTGGTAATTAACCACGAACCCCTCCTTTCTACCAGACAAGGAAATATCTTTGAGACAACTTTTAAAAATGGAATGTTTAACTTTTTCCCATGGGGGCAAGCAGAAACTATAGAACGCCACATGCTACGAACCTTACATACCTACTCCTTTCGTTCATCCACATTCATACATCTTGTCATACACGCACGCCGAGAGTTGAGACTACCTACGCACCTGTCCTTTGTGAAGAACATCACCAATAACATCGATGTATGCCCTTCTAGGGTAGGGCTACCATTTTGAAATGATTTTACAGAAAAATGCCCGTAAATCTCTCTCTCACGTTGGCAAGAGAATAGCTCATGCCGTATCGTTGCAAGCAGGCAAGGTTGATAGCGGTTTGTGAATGCACCCTTATGCCTGTCTCAGAGTAATGCTGGCAGCACGCCTATCTAAACCTTAAAATGCCTGTCATATGGTAACCCTATTCTAGGGCGTCTTCTACCTGGCGTTTCCACTGACATCCGCCTTATAAATTCCTTTTGTTAATCGCTGTCAACACATTCTCTCAACATGACCAAACCACCTTAGCATACTCCTATCAATGTTTGTCGCTACTTCATCTTTGTAGGTATACAATGTTCTACAAAACTTTAGTAAATAAGAAGAAACCCCCTAACTACACAGAATTTTATGTGGGCCCGCTTTTTATCGTGGCCGTTTATATGGCCTTTTTATTTTTATGGCAGACGTGTCCCGTCCGCTACCGTCTACTTCAATTATTTATACGATTCCATAAAAAGTGCGCATCTAATAGAAGACTTTATATAGCACATTTATTCTTCTGCTTCAACTTTCCAAGGAATTATTAGGTATCTCTCGATATCTTGTTTCAACCAATTCAACATTTCGCAAACCACAGGTATATACCAATTTTTGCCCGTGCAGTTTGTGCAGTTTGCCTAGTGGTCTTCTTCAGGTCGTCACGCCATCTGGCAGGGAGGGTCCTATACTGCATTCGCTAGGATTGTAAAGCGACAGTCATAATAACTGTCCGTCATTTATAATAAATGCTCGGTCACAAATGAATGAATGTCACAATGATCGAATATCGTTTTAATGGAAGTCTTCTTCCTCCTAGCCTTTTTACAACTATGTTGGGATCAGCTTCCACTTTAACCAGATGCGGCTGAATACCAGAATTTTACACAGAACGGCTGCCATCAAACCTCCGCATATCAGTTATAAGGCAATGCCGATATCTTAAGGTTAGACCAGTTCTCACAATTTCGACCTTCTGACTTTTCGTAACGACTGTTTATATGTATTCGTATGACACCCGGGACCGACTGTTTAACATGCTCTCCGAGGCACGGAGGGGACTCGATGTGTAACGAACGATCACCCATCCATGGACTGACCGCAGCAAGCGCAGCTCAACCTCGCAAATCGTATGATAGGCGCAGTTCTTAATTAGCCACGAGCCCCTTCCGATCGTTTTAATGGAATTAGCTATCAATAAATACAAAGCAAAATTCATGACAAATTATTAAACAGTTTTCTTTAATTATGTAAAACATTAGGTAACAACATTATCAATTAGGTGCAATAATACAAGAAGGTAGCTTCTTTTTTGCATAAACATTGAGTTCGAATAGAACTATAATAAATAAGTAATTTCTATAGTCTATTTTGAATAAATGAGTTTTTGATTTAGTGATTTGATTTCATGAAAGGCTTGCAGCCATTTACATACTTAATTATATTATTATTCGAGAAGTATCCGTGGTCAGATACTAAAATCTGTTCTTGTCTACGCAGTTCTAGTGTATTTTTTTTAAACCTGGAAAAAGTATTTACTACCATTTAGTGCCTCGGTAGACTAGGTGATTTCATTATATACTCAGACTTCTTTTATGTTCCTGGTTTTGATTGTTTTCGCTTAAACTTTAGTTACCTACCTATTTATTTATAAAAAATATGTAATTATGGCCTGAAGTCTTGGTGATGCATATAACTATATAAGGTGATACTTAGTGCCTATAATGCTTATTATGTAGGTGTGGCAATTTACCTAATCTAGATTGATAATTTGATGTCAACGTCTCGTGTACCTATTTTTAGATGCGTCGTGGTAAATAGTCATATTTACCGAGTATTTACAAGGCCCTTCCATAAATATACCTAAATATCTACCGAGGGGTAAGATGCCAATATTTTTGGCAACATCTGGCTTTATGTCTCATGCAATTTGCTTTGTCAGATAATAATGCATTTAGGTACTTTAACTTTAACGACGCCCTCCCCATAAAGGCAACCCCGTTTTACCATGGAATAATATAATTTTCTATATAGTACATAAAAGTTGCAAGAGGGACTCTGCTTCGATGGGAAACATCGATCTTGTGACTGATTAGTTCTGGTTTACGCCGTGCATCGTAAAAGACGCGTAAACCGCTAATTTAAGATTTACGATACCGTAAATCATGTTTGTTTGGTGCTGTTGTGACAATGGAACATGTCGCGTCATATTATATTGATGCCAATAAATGTTCCTTTTTAACCGACTACGAAAAGGAGGTTATCAATACGATGCGTGTTTTTGTTTACAGACACCGATTTCTCAATATTTGTGGAGCGATTTGAGTATTTTTTTTTTAGTTGGTGCGGAATTCTCACCATTTGGTCCCACGTGAATTTCATTAAGCTTGGTTGATTAGTTTTTTTTATACAATATTATTAGCACTTTGAAAATGAATTAAATAAGTTATATTTATTATTGTAGTAGGTACTTAGTAACGCTCCACGAATTTGTACACTTTTGTACCTAAGTAATTATAATTTGTAGCATTAAAAAGTATTAAATAAAAACTTAAAAAAAAGTAATAACCGACATCAAAAGAACTGAAAGAAATAACCATATAAAATTAACAGTTTCATAAGTCGATGCCTTCAATTTGGTTCTGCATAGATTAACACCGACTTCTGAAACTATAAATTTTATAATACTTATGGTAATTATTTTACTCCTTTAAGTTTTTTTTAGTCGGTTTTTATTGATAAATGCAATCACGATAGCATATCAATAATCAGTGCATTTTATGGTGCCGAATTCCGTAAGGTTTATTGGAGCGTATTATTGAGGATTAAACGAACTTACCTGAAGTGAAGTTCTATCCAAATTATACGATTTGCTTCGTCCGAAGAGATTAATAGATAACATTGTAGTAATACGTCTAAGGAATCGCCTTTCACCCACTAAGTACAAGTTTTTCTTTTTTTTTTTTTTGTGGGTACTTTTGCTTCCTTTGCGCGATGCCTGTACCAACACTCATTTAGTTGAAAGCCTGAAATCTTAATATTTCACCTTAACAGGGTTTACAGGGTTGGGAGGGAACTAATCTCTTCGGACGAAGCAAATCGTATAATTTGGATAGAACTTCACTTCAGGTAAGTTCGTTTAATCCTCAATTATACTTCATTGCTTCGTCCTTCGAGATTAATAGATAACATTGTAGATTTTGAAAGTTGGTGAAATATTAAAAACGTTAATGTATAATGAAAAAAATAAAATATATATGTATATATTTTTTATTTTAACAGCATAGAAAAAACTAAAAGTTCTTATGAAATTAGGTGTTTATATAATCTCCAAATTAATTATTTTAATCGATATCAATCAGAATTTAGGATCGATAAGGCAAATCGATCTGCTTCATCACACTGAATATCTCTGTGATAAAATCTTGCAAAGACAGTTGAATTACCACTCCAACCAGCCGTCTTTCGGATCATGTCAATATTGACACCAGCTCTATGAGCAGCTGAGGTGGCTGCATGTCTGGTGGAGTGGGCGGAAAATATAGAGGTGTCAATTCCGCTAACTGATAAAGTTTCTTTTATCCAGCGGCTGATAGTATTTGTGGATACTGCTTTATGAGGTTTCTTAATACTTATAAATAAGCCATTTTCATTGTTTCTTAAAGGCTTTGTCATATTAATGTATGCCAACAGCGCTTGTGCGGGGCATACTTCTGGCCGTTCTCTATAAAATGGAATATTGAGACAAGGTTGAGCTGAACCTGGGCGAGATGTTTTTAACAATTCATTAATTTTTATGAATATTTGTTTATCATTTACAGATATATTATCTAATTTTATTTTGCTAATCGTCTGCACTCTGTGTGCAGATACCAGCATCAGTAAAGTAAGGGTTCTTTTTGTTAATTTTTCTACACTCAAAGAATTATTAGGATACCATATTGATAAGAAATCTAAAACTATTGACGGGTCCCAAGTGATATTATATTTTGGGGCCGGAGGACAAAGTCTATAGAAACCTTTGAATAGCCTAGTAACGCGGTCATCAGATCCTACTCTCGATCCTAGGATCAAAGATAGAGCAGAGCGATGACTGTTTAAAGATCCGTATTGTAAACCAGAATGAAATAATTCAGTAAGAAAATAAATTACCATCGGAGTTGACGCCTCATATATCTCAATGTTATGACTATTACAAAAGCTTACCCAACGTCGAATCGCGACGTCGTATTGTTTAATTGAATTTTCTGACAGGGAAGCTATCATAATATCTAGTGATGAAGGTGGTACTCTTCTTCTCAGTAGTGCCGTCCTGATAACTTCCCTGCAATCAACGTGAGCTTGGGTAGACTGTTGGAAATAGATAATAAAACATTATCACAAGGTCTAAATTGAATGACTTCGGAACAGAGAAGATTTTTAAATAGAGGAAACCAGGGTTGTGTGGGCCAAAATGGAACCACAACTATACCCTCAGCCTGATCCGTTATTATCTTTCTTAAAACTTTTAATATGACAGCAAAAGGAGGAAAAGCATAGAAGGAAAGATTCTTCCAATTTAGAGTAAAAGCATTCACTGCGAATGCTCCAGGATCTCTATCCCAGGAGATATATTTTCTACATTTATTATTTATCCTGGATGCAAAAAGATCTATATTAGGTTTTCCAAGTGTTTGCACAATTTTTTCAAATGCATGATCTTTCATCTCCCATTCTGTATCAGGGTGGGCTTTTCGTGACTCCGCATCTGCTATTTCGTTATCTTTAGAACAAATGTATGAAGCGAACACAAAAATACCGCGAGCTTCACACCACTGCCATAATGATCTTGTGACATCAGTAAGATGTGGAAACCTAACGCCACCCATACGATTGATGTACGAAATAGCAGTTGTGTTGTCAATACGCAATAAAATCTGACAATTATTGAGATCCTTTGCAAATATCTGTAAGCCCAAGAAAGCTGCCAGTAGTTCAAGGTAATTGATATGTTTAACAGATTCAGAGATACTCCACTGACCACTGGCGGTCTCCTCATTACATGCCACCCCCCACCCCTTTTTGCTAGCATCAGAAAAAAATTCTATGCAGAAGCTATCCTGTCTAATAGGATTGACTGCATCGTCAATGGATTTTAACCACCAAGAGAAATCGTCCTGTAAATACTGTGGTAACGACATGTAGCTATCGTAGTTATTTGTGTTACACAAAGCAAGGTATTTGCACTTTTCCATTTGCTTGGTATACATCCAACCGTATTGGATTGCGGGGCAAGATGAGGTGAGGAGTCCTACCAAGCGCGCAAAATGTCTTATTTTGCAACGTGTTTTTGTTTGAAATGATTTTAACTCTTGTTTAATTAAATTTCTTTTTTCTTCTGTTAGACTTACATGAAATTTTTTCGTATTTACAATGAAACCAAGGTACTTGCAAACGTTACTCGGAGTCATACAGCTCTTTTCAATATTAATGATAAACCCTAAGGACTCTAAAATATTTTTTGTATGTAGAACATTATCTAGGCATACTTGATAGTCTTTAGATATAATACAAATGTCATCAAGGTATATAGATGATAAATAACCTAGTGATCTGAGCAGACACATCACTGGTTTTAATAATTTTGTAAAAACAAAAGGGGCTGTGTTTAGGCCAAAGGCTAAAACATTAAATTGGTACAGTTCACCCTCATACCTGAATCTTAAATACTTTCTATGGTTTGGATGTATGGATACGAGAAAATAAGCATCCTTCAAATCAATTGTGGCCAGAAAACTATTCTTTGATAATAATTTTAATGTTGTTCTTAAATCTTCAATTTTAAAATGTTCTGTTGTGATGTGCTTGTTTAAAGATTTTAAATTTAATATAAACCTGTTTTTACCATTAGGTTTTTTAACTAAAAAATAACTAGAGAGGAACTGGTTTTTACATGGTTCACAATGTGATATAGCTCCGCTATTTATAAGATCAGTGATGGCCACTTTATATTGATTGGATTCAGATAGAGACAATACAGGTGAGCTAGGTTCGTGTGACTGAGATACCGATTCAGAGAAGGGGATCTCGTATCCCTTTATCCAAGATAAAATGATGGGATCATTGGTTAGCAATTGCCATTGATAATAATAATATGACAATCGTCCTGCGGAACGTACCGGGTCTAGCGCCGTGGGGCTGGGCGATGCTGCGAGCGCGGCGGCTGTCGCGGTTGCTGCTGCTGCCGTGAGCGCGGTGTCGGCTCCGACCTCCTCGCTGCTCCCGCTTGCCTGGCTGACGGGGGCGGAGGTTTCTGGTTTAAAGACTGCGCGGGAGCCTGTCTTGGTTTCTGCGCTGGTGTATTCTTCCTAGCTGGTGTATTTATTTTAATTTCAGCGCCAGACTTTGAAATGGCTTTTGCTGCCTTTAATGTATCGGCCAGCTTTTCACCGAATAAGAAACTGTCGATTTCGGTATTAAAAAGCTGGTCTTTAATGTCCTTTTTAATTGTAGAACATATAAAACTCCTTCTCGTCATGGACTCATTATGTTGTGAGTCGCACATCAGACGACCCGCTTCAATCAATAACCTTATAACAGTCTGGTCTCTGGTATCCAGAGATAACAATCTAGTAAGGGCTTCACTTATACAAGATATACTTGCTGCGACTTGCACCTGCTTGTTTTCTAATGCTTTATCCTTTTTAATGAGCACATCTGATAAAGCAGCCTTAATCTCTGGATTCAACTTCGGGGCGTCGATTTTTGTACAGTTCTTTGGAATAAGATGTTTTTCAAGCAATTCCTTCTTGGCATCTTTTGGCAACCCTACCGTTGCGATATGCTCCCAACGAACAGCTAACTCGCTTCGAATATCTGGTCCATATTTTTTTTCCTTTGATGGGGTTTCCCCTAAAAGATTCAGGATCTCCTCATCCAGGTCTGGCTGATTGAGCCCTGTATCGACGGGAAGTTCCGTCTGCACCGCGTCTATAGAAGGGGCATCCGTATTTGGCGCGCTCATTTGGGCCTCCTCTGTATCCATTAATGAAACCTCCTCGACTTCAGATTGTATTTCCAGTTCATCTGGAAGATACACATTATTTTTTGGTATAGGATATAGCACTATCCATAATTATGTATGCTAATGGCGCGGCGATAGTCCTTTAAAACTAACCACAACACCCTGTTTATTACCCATGTGAGTGATCATTTTATTAATTCAAAAAAGGTAATATGGTACCTACATGCGACCACACACTTCAGATTATGTGAAATTATAGCGCGGTGATAGTCCTTAAAAACTATCCACAACACATTCATAAACATTGTGAAGGTAACATTCCTTTCAAATGTACACAATCACTAGGTTATATTTAATAACCAATTATGAGATATTCCAAATTGGTGAAGGTAACATCCCCATAAGATGTACACAACACTATCTGGTATTTGACGTCACGTCAAGGTTATGATACGGATATAGTCCTAGAAACTATTCACATTATCCTTCGGTTATTACAAAGCCGGTAATAAAATACATTTTTGCTTACCTTCATGGTCCGGTAGTACGGGTGTTGGCGAAACAGTCGCCGATGAGCTGCTACTTTCGGAATAAACTTTATTTCGCGACCGTTTGTCGCGTTTATGAATCTTTTTTTCAAGTTTTTTAATTTTTCTCCTTAAGTAATCAGTGTCGTCGTTTTTATGACTACGCTTTGGCATCGTTTACACTTTTTTTAGAAAAAGGAAGAATTAACGTGGTGATCGGCGAAAGCACTAAAACGCGAATGAGTGTTGGTACAGGCATCGCGCAAAGGAAGCAAAAGTACCCACAAAAAAAAAAAAAAAAAAAACTTGTACTTAGTGGGTGAAAGGCGATTCCTTAGACGTATTACTACAATGTTATCTATTAATCTCGAAGGACGAAGCAATGAAGTATAATTTTGTTACCTACTACCAGTATGGTTTTCCATAATGCCCAAGATAGAGAATAATGAGTACCTATTTATTTCAGATATTCGAGAGATTGTTTTTATTCAAAGAAAATACTTTAGATGTATTGTAAAAGGATGGACATTATACTCGCTAAATCATGCAATTGATATATTATGGCATAAATTACACAGCACTCAATAGTTTAGCCACAGATAAGTGATAACCTAAGCTAGGGCCGCATTTAAGCATAGGCTAGATAGGCTCATCCAAGGGGCCTGCAGCAAATAGAGGCACGCAATAACATAAAAATTATGGTCTCTATAGGTCCTTAGTGACAACTATTAACTAAATTCTAAAAAAAAATTTATCGATTGGCACATTATCTTGTCACTTACAAGTTTCCAAGATATTATGCCTGTTGTATATTAAAGGTACTTAAGGTACTATAACTAAAAACCGGTTACACAATAATTCTGCGCTAAAAAAATGTATTCGAGACCGGTATATCAATGCCTCACTCAATAAGTCTTTGGACACTTGTTTTCGTTCAAATAATCTAAATAGGAGTAACTTGAAACTCGGCAATATTACCAAATCACTCTATTGTAGAGTATTCGTGACCATTCTGTACTATAGCAGCCGCATGAAAACCCACAATATCACAAAACCTTTTTTAGAAATTCCACCACATTTGAAGCATAAAGGATTATAGCAATAATTTGCGCAAGTTAGATACAAAAGGGAAACAATCATTAGTTCTGCCTAGCTTTTTACCAACTATGTTGGTGTCAGCTTCCTGTCTAACCAGATACAGCTGCATACCAGTATTTTACACAGTTTACAGGACAATGCCGATATTCTAAGGTTAGATCGGTTGTCAAATTTTTGGGCTTCTGACTTCCCGTAATGACTGTCATAGGTATTCGTATGATACCCGGGACCAACTGTTTAACGTGCTCTCCGAAGCGCGGAAGGGTCTCCATGTGTAACGAACGGTCACCCATTCGCAGACTGACAGCGGCAACCACAGCTTAACTTCGCAATCGTATGAATTTCGTATGATCGGCGCGGTTATTAATTAGCCACAAGCGCCTCAAAAAGGAAACAATATGGAGTAAAATAACTCTATAATTATTTTATTAGATTTTAATACAGTATTTGACTATAACCGTTTACACGGTGATATAAACGTTTACATCAATAATAAAGATCAAATCTCTCAGATAAACATTCTGTCGTAAATTCTATGATATAAGCCTAAACGACAAATAAATCGCATCTGAATTGCTTAATTATTGTGAGATTTTATGATCTTTTTCTAATTTAAGACAATGTTTATTTTTGATCCTTATTATTGACTGACCCAACTGATAGGTGGCATAAAAATACAGATGATATTTTTTTGCATTTGAGTCGCTACGTGGCAAGCAACATTTCAAAAACAAGTCATTCCAGTTTTTCTTACTTTTTAAAGTAAAAAAATGTCTACTGCTACCAATAATAATAATGTAAGTAATTGTGCGTGTAATGTATCTACCTTCATTATTTAAATTACTTTCCTTCATTCAGGTGGCGTTATTTTTTTCCAGCCAGTATTTTTTTTTAAATAACAACTAGTAGGTATCTGCAGCACCTGATAGCATAGCGTTGTGTATTGAAAATTTCTAGGACTGTGCTCAGAAGCTGACAGTGTAATAATAATACTAGAACCATTCTTCAAACAGGATGGTCTGCTGTAAGATTTTGAGAATTACTTGTCCATTGTAGCTCTCTACGGCAGAAGCAGCTAATGCTTGGCCGAGGATGTTAACTCGCTGTTTATGTTAATGTTTCAAAGGTGAGACGGCATTATCTGGTACAAAAATAGGTACCTCCTATTAAATAAGTAAAAAGGCAAACTATTTAAGTAAATATTCCTTCCAATAAGTCCTCTTCTGTTCTATTATATCTATAACTAATTGTTATATTGACATTCTAATTGTTTGTGAAAACCTGCCTGATTAGAAAAGGATGCTTAATTCATAATTTTCTTAAATATATATGTATATATATATATGAACGTGCAGACTGCAAACAGTACCTAAAGACAGGCAGGTTAACCTAATGTAGAGCTAAGAATAGAAGCTCTGGGTATTGTATTATTTACTAGGTAAATAATTATATTTTTGGTCCAATTTTTGTTGTTTAATTTTTACTAGACGTTACTTCAATCGCTATATTATGATAAATATAAGCATACCTACTAATCTTTTTTACCAATCTAACTCAAACTCTGCTTGCGACAAACATTTTATAACAGGGTAACTATAGCCCTATTGTTAAAGCCATAAATAATTCTGGACAAACAATCTCCAAATCAAATTGTGTTTGGTATAAAATTTACGATCTCAAGGCGCACCATAGGCACGGAGCATTATGCAAGTCATGCAATTTTCTTCCCAAACTTTATTCTCTTTTTTATAGGCGTCTACTTGAGTAATGAAAAACTATTAAAGTGGTCGTGTGGGGATAAAGCGAGGGTCGTTGGGACCTTCCAGTTTTATTACGGCCCGACGAATGGCGTCGCGCTATTTTTACAACTCTGCCAATTTCATGAGCCCCGCTAAAAGATGGCAACCCACGTTTACGCGTTCATACAAATATATATACCTACATAGATGAATAGGTATATGTAGATATAGGGCCTTAGGCTCCGTTTATTACGTAGCTGTAGATAATGTTTTTAACTTTGTAAGCAATGGATACTCATATTAGCATCTACCTAGGTACCTAATATTAATATCATTCGATGACTTCGTCGCATAGAAGTAGAGGGATAAGAATCCAATCACACACAAATTATAATAAATGTACCTACCTAGGTATGTCGTTTACCGAAGTGACAAAAATAAACCAAAGAACTTACCCTGTTATTATTCATCGGAGTTGGCACTTGGCACCTACTTAATAGGTAGGTACCTACATGTACATAAAAATTACAGCGTCAAAATTCTAATCATATTTTATTTGAGAATATTCGGTACCTCAACAGAATCAGTTAACACTAAGTAATGCCCTAATTTCATTTTTTTTAACTTTTAGGTACTCGTTTTTTTAACATGGATTAAGTTGCCATAATGAGTTAACTGTTTACCACTAATAACGTGTCCATATGGACACACTAGACATTACTGGGTTTACGTTGAGTAGGTATCTACCTAGTAGGTACCTACTCACCTTCACTACATGCTCATCCGTGAGTCTTTAGTTAGAAATTGCAGATAATAAATATACCTACTCGAAGTACCTATCTAGACAATAAAAATTAAATTAAAAATTTTAATGTCGGGGTCATTTAAAATTTTAATTTAATTATTATTTCATACTTTTTAAATTACTAGCAGACATCACCATCTATCTAACACCTACTCATTGAGACCATTCTTATGAGCCCAAACATGATTAGGTATATCTGCTGTAAGTTGCTGAGTGGTCACATCAGCTTTCAAACAGAAAAAACCGCATCTAAATCGGTTCATTCTTCTGGAAGCTACGATACAACAGACCCAGAGATACACGCGTTAAACTTATAACACCCCACTTTTTTGTCGGGGGTTAAAAAGGATAAGTAAGATTGTTCTCCATAAGTAGCAATCCCATTATAATATCGTCAGTGGAAAGGTAAAAAGACTAAAGCGCCAATATACCTACTTTACAGTAGAGAGATTCAAAGTATTATTTTAAGAAAATAAACTTAGTTATTTTTCTTAGAGTATATATATTAAATAGATAATTAAACTATTTATTTAATACGTATACTCTAAGAATATACATGTTATGAAAATAAGATTATAGAGAATAAAAAAATACTTTGAATCTCTCTACTGTAAAGTAGGTATATTGGCGCTTTAGTCTTTTTACCTTTCCACTGACGATATAATAATAATTACGTGTTTATTCCAGGAATAAAATAAATATAATTTATAGAATATTTAAATAAATATTTAAATATTTATTTTCGCTTTTCCGAATAACCATGGCTAATTCTATTTGAAATAACTACCTACAGTGCGGCCCCTGTATTATTATTATACTCTTTGGCGGCCGCCGAGAGAATGCTTTCCTGACAGATCGTGTTTCTAACCTTAAACTAAAATAGTTTAGCGCTTAATTTAATAGTGTCAAGAAAGTATTCTCTCGGCGGCCGCACTGTAGTAGGTACAAAGCAATAGGTAATGTGGGATGTGTGTTAAGGCATTATAAATCTCATCATCCGACACTGCGTAAAACTTGAGGTCGAATTGCAATACCTGAGGCATTAAATAAATTAATTAAAAGAAAGTAATACACAACCAAAAAGTTTAATAGTAGCCACTAAGATTTCCACTATCCACCTCCTAACCGCGGTCTCGGCCACCATCAGACCCTCGTCAAGTCGTTACCAAGCCCAGTCTATTCGACTCGACAAAACGAATCATATAGCCCAAACTCGAGGGGTTTACTAGTACCTAACAACTGAAGAGTTCCAATAACCACCTCCTGGCTCTATCATCAAACCCTCAACACCAAGTGAAATCTATTTGACTCATCAAAACGAATCATATGACCAAAACTCAAAGGGTTTACTAGTAGCCACTGAAGAGTTCCACTATCCACCTCCTGGCTACATGATCAGATCAGTTCCAAGATACTAATTTATAGTATTGTCATCTGAACTACACATACTTACATACAAAGTTTCATTTCGATACGACAATTAGAAGTAGGTTAAAATTAACTTCCAAAATTTTATTATATTATTATTCCGTTTATTTATCTATATACATATTATTTACATTTTTAAATATTTCTATAAAAAATATAAAAAAAACATTTAAAAATATAAAAAAATATATTGTTTATATTATTTATTATATTGTTTGATAATTAGTTACAAGCAAAGAGATTAAATGTAGGTATTGAATGTCTTTGGTTAAATAAAAGCAAAGCTAATACCAGGTTGACACGATTCGATTCTAGAGTGCGCGCAAGATAACTGCGCGCGGCCAAAATCGGAACTAATCATGTTCCGCCATAATGTTGCCGTTTTATTAACTTTGTCACTACATCTACCTGATTTTAGGAATAAAAGAAAATATAATAATAAAGATTATAATAGACCTCATCAGCCGATAATAATCATACTGCATTCTTATTCACTCACGGCACATTTATAACCTTAGTTCTTTTCCTTTGCAAATTACGTAAAAATACGAATTAATTTAATTGATAGGTAGTAAATTTAAACGTACATAACTTAGCTCAATAAAAATATAATAAACAGCAAGAGGGCTGCCCAATTTTAATGCTCACGATTATACTACTTTTCCTTGAAAAATAGGACTTTATATTTTTGCGATCATGGCAACATTT
Source organism: Amphipyra berbera (assembly GCA_910594945.2). Classification (NCBI taxonomy): domain Eukaryota; kingdom Metazoa; phylum Arthropoda; class Insecta; order Lepidoptera; family Noctuidae; genus Amphipyra; species Amphipyra berbera. The sequence goes on from OU343128.1 coordinate 20,459,556, forward strand.
AGCACGCCCTCCGTCGCGCGCAGACTTATCTTGCGCACACTCTAGTTGATCAACTGCTAAATCGCATGCGATTTGAGCCGTCTGAACAAACTTTCAATCAAATGGAAGCAACAAAACCGTTTAAAATTTTGTTGATCAAGTAATTTGTTGAAAGCGATTCGACCCCTCTGAACCTGTCTTAATAAAAGGGTTTTAAAAGAATTTGGCCAAATCAAACCGAAGAGAGCCGACGCGTTACGAAGGTTGGCACTGTATGTCTGCCATCGCGAGCTTCGCCACGCAACAGCCGCTCTCACACCCGTACCGCCGCATTACTTAGATGTTTCAAATCAAAAACGCGATAAAAATCCGCAAAAGTAGGTACCGAAGTACTTAGGTTTAACTATGCGGCGTGTTTATTGTTTTTTTGAATCAATTATCTACTTAGGTACCTACAGTGATTTTTTATATTTACAGTATTAACATGTAATTTACAATATCACTCCGTCTCGCCATATTGTCGTGATGTGAGTGATTATAAGTACTTATCTAATGTACGGTCACACTGCTAAAAATTACTCAATGAAACATACCTATGGAAAGATATTCCACAACCTGGATAAGATTCCCGCTTACATCCACTTACAACACAAGAACTCACCATCTTGCTACGAAATTCTGAAGAAACAAGATGAAATAACATTTTAATCCACAGTTCCACTCCACACGCTTTTAAGCAAACCGCCAATTCGTTCAGTTTTTTTTTATATTTTTATTCTTGATCATAGATACAAGTCTTTCAGTCGTATACGTAGTTTGCTCAGTATAGTAACATAGTGGTGCCCGCACTCAAACTTCAATAATTACTGCTGCCCGAATATTAAAACAATCAATAATCTTAATTTACAACATTCAAAGCAGGAAAATAATAATTTGTGTTATGTTTAATTCGATAGTCAGATGATTTCCTCATTTACAATGTACAAAAACGACTGTAAATACTAGTAATTCAGTAGATTTATGAACAGTAGCCATATGTGCAAGAAGGACACCTCTACGTATAAATGTGTTCCTTTCTAGACCATTATTTCCGTATATCTAATGGTAATGCAAAAAAAACTTTGTCTGACACCTATAGTGTTTCTAGAGTGCGCGCGAGATAACTCTGCGCGCGGCCAAAATCGGAACTAATCATGTTCCGCCATAATGTTGCCGTTTTATTAACTTTGTCACTACATCTACCTGATTTTAGGAATAAAAGAAAATATAATAATAAAGATTATAATAGACCTCATCAGCCGATAATAATCATACTGCATTCTTATTCACTCACGGCACATTTATAACCTTAGTTCTTTTCCTTTTCAAATTACGTAAAAATACGAATTAATTTAATTGATAGGTAGTAAATTTAAACGTACTTAATAAAAATATAATAAACAGCAAGAGGGCTGCCCAATTTTAATGCTCACGATTATACTACTTTTCCTTGAAAAGTAGGACTTTATATTTTTGCGATCATGGCAACATTTAGCACGCCCTCCGTCGCGCGCAGACTTATCTTTCGCGCACTCTAGTTAAAATTTGAAACACAGAAAGCACTCCTATGTAACATGTAACCTCATTGCATATTATAAATAATATGTTGCTGTGTACAGCCTACAAATAATAATACAATGACGTATTTAAAATGGAAGTTCAAATATACCGGGTATTTTTTGATCAATCAGTCCTCGTAAGTATGACTATAATTGTATTTTCATTATTTCTGTGCCAGGCATTGAGAATAATATGGTGCAACCTACGGGATTCTAAATATTAGAACCTAACGACTGACTTTTTGCGAGTTGAATAAGTGTGAAAGACCAAATGGTCTATAGCTTGTATGCCCCATACTTTTTGGCTTAGCAATTTATATGGCTATGGCCGTGGACAAAGAAACCAATAGACACTGGCAAAGCGTGTCGCAAAAAGAGACAAAAAAGAATACGTCACTATATTTAGGGTTACCGTGTGAGGAAAAATTTACCCCACAATTTGTGAGAATTTGAAATTAGTACGTAAGAGAAAGCCTGACAAATGACACTGCTAAATCGATTATCATCGGTGGGTAAAGGCATGCGATGTGGGGGAGAAGACATGCTGCCGAATTCAATAGGTCAATAGCACTATCAATCTGGAATCATGGGATTTCTATGTTAAATATGCCACCCTTTTGGTTTCATAAGATCCCTCGATCAAACTGCTTGATATTAAATTAATGTACCAAGATTATAACGAAGGTAATTTATCCTAATAATAATACTGTAAAAATTAAACCGACTTCAAAAAAAAAAAGAATTACCATATAAAATTTACAGTTTCAGACGTCGGTGCTGATCCACGCTGAAACAAATTGAAGGCACCGACTTCTGAAACTGTTAATTTTATATGGTAATTATTTTATTATTTTTTGAAGTCGGTTTAATTTTTTTGTAAAAAATGTTTTTATTTTTTTCATTTTAGTGGCCTTAATTAAAACTTGATTGGACCTACTAAAAACGCGGCTCGTAACATAATCACATCATGACAATATGCGTACTGTTCGTCATTGAGGAGTTCCATTGTCTATGTCCGAAGTTCTTCATCAGGTCTTCACCAAATTTAAATGGGACCAACTTCGGGGTATACCCTATCCATTAAAAAAAAGAATCATCAAAATCGGTTCACAATTGGCGAAAATATCGATGAACATACACAAAAAAAAAATACATACAGACGAACATAGTAACCTCCTCCTTTTTGGAAGTCGGTTAAAAAGAAGAAACTTACACTGCTATTCCCTAAGGGAAACCACGTAACTCATTCAGGGGGGAGGGGGGTCTTCAAAATACCACGCTTGGTCACAGGGGCACTTGGAAATGTACTACGGATGGTCACAGAGGGGGGGGTAGGGGGATAAAAAACTGTAAAAAATGGGTCACGTAGTATGGGTATGTTCCCTTAGGGAATAGCAGTCTAAGTTTCTTCTTTTTGATTAACATTTTTATCTCAAAATGTCTGCTGCAAATTTTTGATGACGGTTTTGGTGTCCAATCTGTTCGTCCTGTAGCTACAATCCAATTCTGACATTAATTATCAGGTTCAGGAAAATTGCAACAAGCCATTAAATATTTCAGATATTTAATTAATACAAACTGCAGAATACATATTACCTATTTCCCATAATAGTGGGTAATAATTTATAGAAAAGTTGGCAACACCGAAGTTTTTAAGTTAGAATAATTTATAATTGTTATTTTGGTGCTTTTTAACGAGGAATTTATGTCTAGAGTTACATTATACCGCGTTTACATGCAGCCCATTGCCGCGGCAACGAGCAGGGACATGGGGAATAAACTGGGAAACGCGAGAATGTAAACAGGTCATTCCGTTGCCGTTGACGTTGCCGTTCGCGTTGCCCGGCGATCCCTCATTTGGCGGTTTTTCTTGCGGACATCAAAGCGCGGCAATGCGAGCGGCAAACGTTTGGTGCAATGGCTGAGCGATCGGCTTCTGCGTTACGGGTCGTGGGTTCGATTCCCGCACGGAACAAATATTTGTATGGCCTACAGATAATTGTTCTGGGTCTGGATGTTTGTGCGTGTGAAGGTTTGTGTTTGTAAAGGCACGCGAGACACAGGAGAAATGCAAGTGTGGGGTAACGTTTTTTTTTTAAAAAAAAGGTGTCTACATGTTTACGCGTTTTCGGTGGTATGGGTAATTGGGTATTCTGAGCTTAGTTTTTTTTTTAATTATCATAAGTTCTATTTTGGACAGCATAAATTCAAAATCTGTTTGCGACATCCTGCAAAAGTTTGAATACTCCGGTTTCCTCGCAAGTCATATCTTTGAAGAATTTGTCCATGCTGTTTCTGAAAAAAAAACAAAATTGTTTAAATTTCTAATATACCTATCTTACGTCATTTTGATAGACTAAATTAAGAGAAACAAATCTTATTGTTATTTAATATAGGTATCTACATTCTTAATATTATGCCATTATGTCATATAAGGTCCAAAGCTTTTAATATCTTTATAAAAAATACTTACATTGTTCTATTACGATGAATTGCTATCATCCACCATCTCCTCTGACGACGATGTTTCTTATGTCGATACCTCCCACGCAAAAAGTCGTAACACGTTTTTTTGGTAAAATGAGATTTTAGTACTACAGTTCATTATTATAGAAATACTACACATCCTTGAAAACAATATTTTCATATTTACATTAAGGCGGAGATGTCTTGAAAACGGTCAAAAAGGTGGTTTTTTAAAGCAGTGTATCTCTTAAACCGTAAATAATTTTGACAAGTAAAAAAAATATGATATTTTCAAGTCCTTTTTGCGTAGAGTGATGGAACTCAAAACATAATTTAACATACTTTAATGCATCAAAAAAATCTTCAAACATACCTCTTAATTATCTTTAAAAGCAGTTTATCCCTTCATTGACAATTATTATTATAATTAAAAATATACCATAAAATTTCAAATGATAAACTGCATCGAGTGATGGATTATTTTTTATTAAATAGTTAATTTCTAATTTTATACGATTTTATTTGTATTTTTACGACATACGCTTGCTGATTTCCCTGTCGCCCGCACCGCACCAGTGTTCTCCGGAACGTTATTGAGGATGGACCTGTGTCGCTTTGCTCCGCAGTGGAATTATACCTAATTTTGTACCGCGAAAATTAAAATGGGAAATAAAAATAATAATGGGAAGAGATGGAAAGCTGTTACATTGATAATATTCTCTGGTTTATTAACATTACAACGAGGTCTTTGTTTGTAAAAAAATACATTTTATAAAGACATACTTAATAGTGGGTCAATTATATAAGGTCTAACATTATTAATCCGAAATATTTAAGGAGGTGAATCTATAGGTTAAAAACATGCCTTGTAGTAAATAATAATTAATATAATAAAAAAAATATAATAAATATTCATTATTTTTTTGTTTTTACCCCAAATTATTTTACAAAACATCAGATTCACTACCGTATAACATTGAAAATTAACAAAAATAGTATGAATACTGAAATTTATGGCAAAAACCACTAAAAATAGCATTATGAAAAATTGTGCTAAACTGACAGCTAATGACAGAAGAAAACATGAAAATAAAAAATTGCGACATACAATCATGAATATCTACTACTGAAATGCGACAAAATATAACATCATGCTGACAAGAGCTCGCGCCAGAAAACAAACTGCACACCCAAGATCCCCGGACTCGTCGCTTAGCTCCGCCTCGCAGCCGCCGGAGTCCAGCCCCCCTGTGAGTGCTGTGACACCGGCCGCTGCAGTAGCGTCGAGCTCCAGCGACGAGTATTACTCTCCGCCGTCGTCGCCACCACCTGTACGTCGTCGGGGAGGAGCCCGGCCACCAGCCTGCTTGGGACCTCGAGGCCAACCGGCCACGAACAGGGTCCCCGCTGCCGGTGGAAATGTGTCGCGCATGCGATGGACCCAGTCTATCAACGAAAACGTCATGCGCGCATATTATGGGGCTACGGAGGGGGGAATTAACCTCACCGCGTACCGAGAGAGGATGCTGTTTTTGTTTCAGGTGCTTGAGCCAGCCATCAACGTTTCGGCCCAGCGACTGTCGGATCAGGTGCGTGTCGTTCAGCGAAATCGAAGGTTGGACGACACCGTACTTGAGCGCCTTCGCTCTGAAGCACGGAATAGCCAAACCGTCACGTTCCCGGTGCAGGCCGCGGTGCAAATGCAGCCTCTTGCTGTGCCTCCGCGGCCCATTCATGTGGATGGAGAGGGTGACGGTGAGGCTATTAATGTAAGTAACCAGTGCAGTGAGGAATTGAGGAGCGCTCTGGATGATGCGATTTTGGAGTTTCGGACCACACCGCCAGAAATAAGACCACGCTTACCTCGTTTGCCCATGCATGGAAAGAACAGAGCGCTGATGTGTGCTCTAGATTCGCTGCTGTCAAATTACTTTGATGGCAGCGAAGACCTCGCCGATACCCACTCAATCCTGTACTGCGCGGCGATTGCGGCATGTCGTGTAGCTCACGTCAAATTCACAGAAAATGAACGAGCTACACGACCGAAACCTGCCGTACCGGCTTGGCAGAGCAGGATTGAGCGTCGAATCGGCGGGGCTAGAGTGCTCATTGGCAAACTGATCTGCTTCAGGGAGGGCAACAATCGCCCAAGAGTGATGCGCTTTGTGAGGCGGGCGTTCTCGGGGACTGATATTAGCCCTCGAGACTATATGTCCCGTGTCACAGAGCGCATCGACTTCCTGAAGCAGAAAGTTTATGCATGGGCAAACCGCATCAGGAGGTATAAGCGTCGTGTGGAGCGATATACCCAGAATCGCATTTTCCAGAGTGACCAAAGGCGGGTATATAGAGCTTGGGAGCGACCTGACTTTGGTGGGGGTGATGTGCGCCTGCCGGATGATGATGCCTTGAGTTCCTTCTGGCGCAGCATCTGGTCGGTGCCCATCGCTCACACCGAGGATGGTTGGATGCGGGATATCGAGCAAGCGTGCGAACCAATAGCGGAAATGGAGCCAATAACAATCACCCCCCAAGACGTGGCCGATGCAGCCCGTCCATTGCCCAATTGGAAGTCTCCGGGGCCGGATGGGCTGCACAACTTTTGGCTAAAGTGGCTACGCAGCTCGCACGCTCGCTTGGCGTCCCAATTCCAATCGTCCTTAGAGTCTGGGTCGCTACCCCAGTTCCTTACAACGGGAGTTACCCACCTGCTCTACAAATCTGGTAGTACCGCGGAACCCAAGAATTATAGACCGATCACATGTTTACCGACGGTCTATAAACTCCTGACATCCATTTTGAGAGTCAAAATTACCACTCATATTGACAATAACTGTATTATGTCTGCCTCTCAAAATGGATGTAGGAAAGGATCCCGCGGTACTAAAGAGCTGCTCCTCATTGACATGGCCATTAGCCAACAAGTTCGTCGCTCCCAAAAGGATCTGTCGACATGTTGGATAGACTATAAGAAGGCCTATGACTCGGTGCCACATTCATGGCTCATGAGGGTGCTAGAGTTGTATAAAATAAATACAACTCTTCGCACCTTCCTGATGTCATGTATGAGGCACTGGAGGACGGTCCTTCGCTATCCGGGATGTCGACGGATTAGAGGGAGTGGGGAACAGATAAGGATCGAGCGCGGTATATTCCAGGGTGACAGTCTGAGTCCTCTGTGGTTTTGCTTGGCCTTGAACCCCTTGAGTACATTGCTGGAGGGAACAGGGCTAGGCTATCAGTTGAGGAGAGGAGGTCAAGTAATATCCCACCTCCTTTACATGGATGACCTAAAACTATTTGCCCCCACTGATTTGCAACTAATGGAGTTACTGAAGGTAACTGAAAACTTCAGTAATTCTATTAGGATGGAATTTGGTGTGGACAAATGTGCGGTCATGCATGTAAAGCGAGGGAGGATTGCGGAATCCGAGGGAATCCAACTCCCGAATTCCGTACAACTTAGATCCCTCTCCCCAACTGAGACCTACAAATACTTGGGTATGTCGGAGGCTTTAGGCATCAGCGAGACCGACATGAGACAATCGTTGCGGGAGCGCTTCTTTGGCCGCCTGAATAAATTACTGAAAAGTTTTTTATCAGGCGGAAACAAGGTGCGCGCCTTTAACGGTTGGGTCATGCCGGTCTTGATGTACTCCTTCGGCACACTCAAGTGGACTCAGGCGGATCTTGACGCCCTGGATAGAAGGGTCCGTGCACTGCTGACTGCACATCGGATGCATCATCCACGCTCTTCAGTGATGAGGCTGTACATTCCGCGAAAGTGTGGGGGTCGAGGCTTTTTAAACGCTAAGACCCTACACAACCGCGAAGTGTACAGTCTCAGGGAGTATTTCCTCCAAGCTGAAGGGGTGATGCACCGAGATGTGGTCGCAGTGGACAAGGGATTCACCCCGCTCGCCTTGGCTAGAGAGAACTGGCGCAAGCCTGCAGTGCTTAGTACCAATGATCGCGAGGTGGTGTGGCAAAGCAAGGAGCTACACGGGCGCTACTATCGGGCCCTTCATGGGCCCGATGTTGACTTTTCAGCGTCCGTATCCTGGCTACGTTCTGGTAACCTCTTTGGGGAAACCGAAGGTTTTGTTTGTGCAATTATGGACGAAGTCATGATGACGAACAATTATAGGAAATATATTGTGAAGGATGGCACGGTTGACATCTGTCGGGCATGCCACCGTCCGGGAGAATCTATCCGACACATTGTTTCCGGTTGTTCTCGTCTTGCCAACGGTGAGTACTTGCACAGACACAACCTGGTGGCCAGGATTATTCACCAGCAACTTGCCTTGAAATACAACCTTGTGGAATCGGAAGTACCGTACTACAGGTATGTGCCCGACCCAGTTCTCGAGAATGGTCATGCCACATTGTACTGGGATCGATCTATTATCACTGACAGGACTATTGTAGCCAATAAGCCTGATATAGTGGTAATAGATCGATCAGAGCGCCGGACAATGATTGTTGATATCACGGTCCCTCATGACGAGAACCTCGTGAAAGCTGAGAAAGATAAACAAATAAAATATCTTGATCTAGCACACGAGGTTGTCGGCATGTGGGATGTGGACTCAGCAGTCATTGTTCCGATAGTCGTTACGGCGAATGGTTTAATAGCCAAGAGCCTCGATATTCACCTCATGAGGCTCTCGTTGGGTGGCTGGATCAAGGGCTTGATACAGAGAGCAGTACTCCTTGACACGGCACGCATAGTGAGGAGGTTCCTTTCTCTGGAGCCCTGACTGCCGGCAGTTTGGACCCTGTTCCCGATGCCGGTGGACTACTATTTTTTATATTTTTAAATGTTTTTGTGTTTTTATAGAAATATTTAAAAATGTAATTTGTAAGTATTTTAAAATAAATAAAGGCAATATAATAATAAAAAAAATTACACCTTTGCTAAATTTAATTTTAATAATGTTGGTTTCACTTGGCATGAAACGTTTCCTCAATGAATGAACGCGCGCGGGGGCGGGCTCTAGTGCTTGTCGTCCGAGTTCTGAGTCTCCCTCTCTCTCTCTTACTCTGTTGTCAAGTGGCGGGCGGCACTGGTGCATCGTCGTACCGCCGAAACTCCGGTTCCCGCGCAAAAATATCAAACGCTCTGCGTAGGTCATTAACTCAGATCAGCTGCGTCAGAGTACGTACCATTGATAGATCTTATCAGAAATCCTAATTCTAAAATTGATAATTCGACTGCTTAATTAGTTACCTACTCACTCATTAGCCTATCTAAGTAAGTACATAGTGCCGCCCAAACTCCGGTTCCCGCGTAAAAAAACAAACGCTCTGCGTAGGTCATTGACTCAGATCAGCTGATTCGGAGTACGTACCATTGATAGATCTTATCAGAAATCCTAATTCTAAAATTGATAATTCGACTGCTTAATTAGTTACCTACTCACTCATTAGCCTACCTAAGTAAGTACATAGTGCCGCCCAAACTCCGGTTCCCGCGTAAAAAAACAAACGCTCTGCGTAGGTCATTGACTCAGATCAGCTGATTCGGAGTACGTACCATTGATAAATCTTATCAGAAATCCTATTTTAAAATTGATAATTAGACTGATTAATTGGTTACCTACTCACTCATTAGCCTACCTAAGTAAGTACATAGGTACGTACTCAACATAATAGCGGCATAGTAGGTACAGTGGCTTGGCGCGACTAGGGCGGTCGCAATTGTCGAGTGAGGCCGCGTGCAAACGACGGTCTTTCTTAAAACCTATTTAATTATTATCTAATGTACCCCTGACTGTATCCCTTAGTACGTACTTATGATTTATCTAGTAAACGTCCTACTGTCTGATTCAAATTCTCCATCACACTTTATCAGGCTTTGGACTGACAAATTATTGACACAATAATTTGATTTAGATACCTACCTACCTGTCGTGTTTATCTGTACCTACCTACTTTGCATAGGTACTTAGTTATAATTTTTTCACGAGCAGGATAAAGAGTTCACGGTAGCTTAGCGGTTAAATCGACTGGTGTTCTGAACCAAGTCGCAGGTTCAAGTCCGGCTCGTGAGAGATTTTTTTTCCCCCAATTTAACTTTAGAGTTCGCCTCGCTTGGGTTGTCCTAGGTAATGGAAAGAGACAAGTCGCGACGCGACACAATGCACAACTGACTGCCGCGATGTCAATAAGTAGGTAGTGCGTTTTTATTGTAACAATGGTTAAGAAGGTACTGTTTTCAAACCTTGTTATTAGAACACAATAAAATTATACTTTACCACTTCGTGTACGCATATCGTTGCATAAAAAACAATCCGCATTATTAATTAGACTACTCGTCAACGTAGGCCACGTGTAGTAACATCTACTTTTTGATATTTCATTTGTTTCGCACTGTGTCGAGTCGCGTCGTATCGTTTCGCGTTGCCGCATTTGTCGCTCACTCACGTCGCGGCGTCGGACAATGCGTCAATGGGTTAAAATAATAATAAATAGGTACTTTGCGTTGTCACACATTTTTACGAAGTCGTAAAAAATTATAATTGTTATAGGTTTTTACTGCATTGTAGGTAGGTAGACAGGTTAAATAAGCTTACAAATTATTACAACAATGTTTTTGGCGTGTTTATAAATTTGAATCAGTCTTATTTACAATGATTTAAATGTACATACCTAACAACTATTTTATTTACACAAATTGCTGCACATATCCGCCTTGCTGTTGGACACAGAGGGCGGCACGCTTTATGACATGTTCTTGCACGCGCACTGAAGTGTCTCTGTCACTACTCATCACTGCGAAAGCATTCACAATCCGATTTCTTAGTTCCTCGGCACTAGATATTGTATGGCTATCGTTACCATAAACTAGGTCTTTAGCCCTACCTCACACGTGAAAATCTAATGGCGTTAGATCAGGCGAGCGAGCTGGCCAGGCAACAGGGCCGCCTCGACCTATCCAACGATCTCCGTACTCGTTTGTTAGGTAGTCCCTGACGCGCCTATCATAATGTGCCATCATGTTGGAAGTACATTCGTTGCAGGCAGTCGTACGTCACGCTCAAAACCTAGAAACACGTGCGCTCGCGTGGGCGCCTGCGGGGGGACTATTGCCGCCGCGTCGCTAGCGTTTGATTTTCGGCTACGATCAATCAAAATAGGTAAACAGCGAGCGCGCGCCGCCGCCGCGCCGCCGCTTCAATGGCGTGTAGGTACTACGTAGTAACTGGCGTGGATGGATGTAAAAAATAATAAAGAGCCAGTAAATTTATCGTTATTCAAGTCATTTAAAATTTATTTATTTATTAACAATTAAATGGATAAATAAGAAATTTGATATTTGATATGAGTTCCTTAGCATTCATAGATGTACGTCTTAAAATATTTCGGATTAATAATGTTATATAGATGCTGGCGGGAAAAATTCCGAATCATTCCCGTCGAATACTTCGGAAGTATTCCGAAATATTGGTTCCGAAACTTTGGGAATATTTCAACTGTCAAAAAAAACCAGAAAAATCGACCTTACTACTTATTTCGCGCTTGGAAGTTGTAAATTATATTATCTTTAGTTGTGTTGTGACTGTTGTGAGCGGTAGGTAGGTATATTAAGTTTATGGTTGTGAGTGCACAATGGATTTTAACGTTGAAATTATATAGTTTGTTGCCAACAAGGACACTTAATCGTTAATTATAATACAGTACCGTAAAACCTGGCAACTTTGCCCAAAAAATCAGAGTATTTTTGCATTAGTTGAGTTATTTCCGAAAACGTTAATGTATTTCATATTATTTTTGTACCACACAATACTATATGTTCATATCTCGATATTTATTATTGAAAATATCCAGAAAAATGAATTTGTGTGTGCAAAAAACACAATTATAATTGTTGGGCAAAGAATCACAGGTTTTTGGCAACTTTGCCAACTTGTAATATTTCAGATACTATAAACCGTATCATTATTTTAAAAATGGCTGAATATAAATACAGGGCCATAAAGTATAGTATCAAATTATGAGATGAATGAACATATTCGTTGTCCTTCAAAATTGAGTGGGCAAAGTCAAAAAGCCTCCTAGTACATTTTTCTTACCATAATGGTCAATGTCTAAGGGCTGTCATCATTGAATAAATGCTACATTTAAATACTGAATGATAAAGTTTTTGATGTGGAATATTTCTATTGAGATAATCATAAATTCAATAAGTATGTAATGGATACAAAATGAAGATATACGGTATATTGCCCGTTAAGTTATATTGCTACGATATATTACTAACTTTAAGGTAGCCAAAAGACAAAATATGTGACTAAACATCTACACAATATGTCGGAAGACAGTCACCAGTTGCAGACACTGTTCGAACTAACAAATTCGATGAATGCCTATTTATAAATAGTTCTACACATGTATTGCTGGGAATTGTTTCATTAAATATGTAACATCAGGTTTCTTTTCTTCCAATTTGCTAAAAACTAGCGTTTTCTAGTCCAACTTGGTCATTGGACAACCTTATTCATCAGAAGCCACCAAAACATTTACAAGTTTTTCTCTTTTAGCGTTCTATTAGTTTGTGCATAGGTACCTCTTAAAATTATAATAAATTTAAAAATTACAGGTGACAACCCTACGGAAAAAAAATTGGTGGGCAATGTCGTCAACCATGCTCAAAAAACATGCATGTGACTTTGCCCATCAATATATTTTACAATTTTATGAGATGTTTTGTGTGAAATACCAGTCTATATTATTCATTTCATACATATTAACGGTGGCAAAAAAATTAATTACCTACTGTATCTGCAACTATCACTTTTTGATAAAGTTTTTTGACTGGTTTTTGCCCGCTAAAAACAATACCAACTTTTAAAGGTTCCTGACAGCCAACGGAAGTAACATAGGTGACATTACGTCACTTGGTATTGTCAGAAAAATAATCAATTTTCTACCACAGGCAAAAGAATACTCCTAACTATAGACAAATTTGCTATGCATCAAATTTAAAAAAAAATGCACAGCTGGGCAAAGTCATACCTCAAGGGCAAAGTTGCCAGGTTTTACGGTACACACAATACAGTCCTTTTTGGCAACAAACTATATTATTTAGGTAGGTATACATTAAAATCCTTTTTAAAGTTTCGTCCCGATTCACTCCTCCATCCCTATTCACCCCGTTTTACGGTACATACAAACTAACCAAAAACATAGGTAACCCTTTTTCAAAAAACAAATCAAACATGCTAGGTCTGGTTTTTTATTCCACAACTGACATTTATAAAAATAGCATTCGATTTCGAAATAAGTAGGTACCTACCTACCTAAAAACAAAAGAATAAAAACCCTGTTAATCGCAGGCTAACATAAACCTACCTGTAAAAACATCAACATATACCTACCTACTTAATCAATCCCATTTATAATAAAATAAACATTTATATTTTACTTACGTATGTGCCACTGAACAATAAAATTTAACTCACACACCACACCACAAACAAACACGTTTTATTCCCATTGAATTATTCGGGCGAAATATTCGGAAACATTCGGCGGAAACATTCGATTGCGGGGTACGAATCTTTCTGGCGCGGGTGAAAACTTCTCCGGGGAGCATCTCCCCTCTTACCGCACCCCGCAACGCCATCGCCTGCACGCCGCACGTGAACGCGACTCGTGCCAGTAGGCCGCGCGGCGCCAGCGCAGCGGCAGCGGCCGGCGCACAGAGGGGCAGCGGCGGCGGCGATCGACGATCGATGCGAAATACGATTTTTCAGCAAAAAAAATAAAAATCTTAATTAAATTCATTTTGAATAATTCTGATTTAAAGAAACTTTCCCAGAAGTATTCCGGAATTATTCAAAATGTTTCAGAAGTTTTGCAACTATAATCAAGACAAAGATGAAGTTAAGAATCTCTCTCCTGAAAAATCACAAATTTGGACATACGACCTAATGCGCGGGAGGTGTGGATGTATTCTATTTATTTTTAAAACATTTAAATAATTAATAAGACTTATAAGGCAGAGCGCCGACGCTGCGACAATTTCGACGTTCTCTACTGCCCACAGTCGAATTGAAAATACATATGAAGCGAGAATGTAAACACTAATTTCCGTTGACGTTGCCACAGCAATATTTAGGGAAATATGTAGGTACCTACGGCAGCGCAAGCGGCAACAGAAGTGGCTGCATGTAAATGCGGTATTAGACACAATATATGAACATAATAAAATGTTACTGAATGCCTAGTAACTGCCAAAGAGTGTTATACTTACGAATGAAAAGACAATCCTGGGATCTTCGTTCCGCTATCACTTCTACACCCTTTAACACTACACCGCACCATGTTTTAAAAAAAATATTGATATAGTAAATCTAAATTGTTCAAAACAAAATATAATATGAATAACTTACCCTAAAGCACATAAAACTGTATTTTAAAGGAAGACGATAGCTAGCTGCACGTCAGCTGTCAAACTTTGTTTATCAAAGTAGTTTGCTAACCTTGAAAAACGTGGCACGCTCCGTGAAACAAAAAATCTCATCGTTCTGTTTCATTTCTTTACACGACATCGCCGTAAGTTGCTCTTTTTCTTATGTGAATGCGACATACGATGTCAATTTGACTATCGGTTTCTCTGTCTACGGCTATAGCATACGTCACGTCTCAGATTAATGACAAGCATAGATACCTAGCTAAAATAGCAACTGAAGTCATATATTTGCATGATTTTGACTTATGGACCCGTTATCATGTTAGAGAAGGACACGTATACAGAAACGTTTCGAAATTTCGTAGGTAGTCACTAATTTTATTCTGACTAGTGATGTGACCCACTAAATTTCAACGTCGATAGAATTTAAAATGACATGCATTATCATATCTTATACCGCTAAAAATTATAAATAACCGTACCTAAAATTCTGCTACCTAAAATTCGTTCTGTTACTCGCGTCGCTAGAATTCCTGTAGGTTAAGAGTGCTGTGTCAGCACTAGGGTGGGGTATGTTAGCGACGCAAATTTAAATATTTTATATTTAATACATATCGTGTCTCTTAGTTATTAAGCATTGAGTTTGTTTGTCTTTTAATAAACAGTTTAATAATTGTCGCAACGAACGCACAAAAGGTCAAAGGTTGTGTTTATATTTTCGTCCTCTCCCTATCGTCTACACAACCAATTACAGTAAATAAATATAATAATATAAGAGACCGTTAACAACACTCTCATATATTCCTCTCACAGTACTTCTGACATACCAATAAAATCTTCGTCCATCCATACGCAAACAGATTGCCTGTTGGATATTAATTAATGATATTTGGAAACATAATGAGATGGTGCAGCAAGTTGGCGATAATAGACCGCAAGAAGGCCTCCATGCATGTTATCGACAATATTTGTCAGAACCGCTACTGGATCGAAAGGATGATCCAATAAAATATTGGTCAGCAAGAAGAGTCGTTTGAGGAATACGCAAATAAAATTGAGTATTGAGGTGTATTGAGCGATATAGCGTTACGCTACAAAAAGCAAAAGTTGTTAAAAACATACGCAAAACCGAATATCTTCCACTATGTTTTCAGTAAACTCAAATGTTAAATAAATACATTCGGGGTTAGCTGGGTCAGGTTTAATACATAAAGAACTGTAGGGAATGATGATGATGATGACGAATAATTTAGTTCGTAATTATTAAAGTATCGTTTCATTTTGAACAAACTTCAAAAAAACGATAAACGAAACATATTATGTATGTATTCTCTCTTAAGTATGCTTAATAATTTATATATTTTAGGTACGGTTATTATTTTTAGCGGTATAAGATATGATAATGCATGTCATTTTAAATTCTATCGACGTTGAAATTTAGTGGGTCACATCACTAGTCAGAATAAAATTAGTGACTACCTACGAAATTTCGAAACGTTTCTGTATACGTGTCCTTCTCTAACATCATAGCGGCTCCATAAGTCAAAATGATGCAAATAGGTATATGACTTCAGTTGCTATTTTAGCGAGGTATCTAAGCTTGTTATTAATCTGAGGTCACGTTCTAATCGACGATACTGTTTTTTTTTAGATTCTCCTTTTAAAAGAATTCCCGCTCACCGCTCACGCTTGAAAGTCTATGCCGTCTATGGTTAGAACGCCATTTTGTTTATTGTTCACGTTTCGTGTATGTACTTTAAGCTCAGAACATTAAGTAAAGATTTTTTTATAACTTATTAAAACTATAGTGTACAATAATTTGATTCGAATGTATTTTCTATCCTCAAATTATGATTTAATATAAACTATTTATTTATGATAAATATAGAATAGGCTGTAAATTAACGCGCCTTTGCTATTATTTTGGAGATGCTTATAGATTTGAAAAAACTCTATGGTAATCTGCCCGTTTTCCTGTTTCTATTGGTTGTTGAAATCACTTCTTGTTTAGCCAATATCATAGAGTACATTTACCAATATGGCGTCTTTTGTGTTATGAGATGACAACATCGCAGTTTGTGTCCTAATTGTCATCATGTTAAATTCAACATTATAGATCTACCTCAAAAGTTCAAAGAGAATCAGATAATTGTAATGAAAATTGTAAAAACGTGATAAACTATTTGTTGATTGAATAAGCATTTGAGTGCATCTGACTGAGTTGATCCGAGGGAAAAGTACTTGGCTCCTGTAAAAATGGCGGGTGTGTTATCTTTATGGGTTGTGTTTTCATTTCATTTGGAGAAAGTCTAAAAATGGTGCAAATAGTGTTATTCGTGGATTATTAAGGTGTAACAAAAGTACAACCCGTGTATAGAAACGGCATGTGTTTCTCGTTTTGACATTTGCCTAGACGATTGATTAGACGGGGTCGGTGCAGGTGTCATCGTTTTTGATGAAATTATCAGCATGTCGCGCTGGGGCAGAGGCCGAGGCGGTAGCGTGGCCGTACCGCTGGACAGTGCTCTGTTTAGAGAGAATAGTAACTGCCCAACAGCAGCTCGTTCGGCGGGCACGGTGGGCAAGTGGGGAATCACTAGCTTCACGTCGATTAGAAGCGCACCTTACGGTAAGCACGTTCACTGACACATTTTGTCATTTATAAACAACCTTGATATCATGTACTCTAACTTACCGATATATTTTTGTTTCCTTTGAAAAGATTTTCATTAGATATTTGTGTGTATCAATTGGTGAAAGTTAGTTTTGACTAGTATATTATGTACTTAATTTGAACCAATGAAACGTATTCTGTTATCTACTGCAATTACATCAACATTTGTTTTGACATTGAATTGTTTATTTACAATTTATTTGTCTTATGTTCCAGCATATGCAAACAATATTCTTAAAAAGCCTGTGCAAGATCAGAACAGTCCGCTGACAGTGCCAGCTGTTGAAACTGAGCAGCCACCACCAAAGCCCAAGAAATTCTTCAAATCTCGCAATGCAGAGGTTTACCCACCAGTTCCACAGATTACATATGCTCCTCCAGTACCTGCTGCACCGCTGTCACCAGAACATCCTTCACATAGTAAAGATAAGAAAACAGCTAAGAGAAGCAGAGCTTATACTAGAGATTCTTCTTCTCCTGAATTACCTCGCCGCAACTCTGAAAAATCGAAATCAAAAAAGAATACAGTGGCTACAAAGGCCTCTAAAAAAGAAGATGCACCAGCTGAAAATACTCAACCACCAAACAAGCGTTACTTGGTTCGCAATCGTGATAAAGTGATTAATTATGCTGAAGATGGAAGTAACAGTCCTATTCCAGAGTTTACTCGGTATGAATCATCACATCCAAAAGTTATTTCACCTAAAGTACCTTCACCCAAAGCCAGTCCACTAGTGTCTAGTCCATCTGTTCTGAAAACAGATGTTACAAGTCCATCAACAAGTAAGGACGCTAATGAGGAACGCAAACCACCTCCTATAGTGCTCAGGATTTCTAAAGGAACATCAAGAATTGTCAGTACAGATTCAAATGAAGGTTTCACATCACCCAGTTCTGATAGGCACTCATCTATGGACACTCATTCGGATGTTGGATCTGATCACAAAAAAAGTCCATCTATGGAAACAATATGTTCTCCAAAGCATGAGGGTCTCAAAATCACAATTAAATGTGCTGGTCTTACTCAAGAAAATAAAAAAGAAAAGAAAAAAGATAAAAAGGATCACAAGTCTCATAAACGGCATCATAAAAATTCTGATGATGAGCCCTTAAAGAAAATGGCTTCACCACAACCTGGGACAGATACATATGACCTCTATAAAACACTTGCGTCACCATCACAAGAAAATGAAAAAGAATCAAAGAACAAAGTCTTACCTGTAGATGAGATTGAGTCTCAGCTAGCTAAACTGGATTCAGCTTCAGTTATTAAATCCCCAAGGTTGGAAGTTCAACCAAATGAGCTTCCACCAGAACCAAAACCACCAGAGAGTACCACAGGGAGATCTCGGAGGAACAGGCCCAATATTAACTATAGTGAAAATGATGATTATTTGGATGTCATAACCGCTGGTTACTCTAATAAACATGGAACCAAAACTGTTAGTGACATTAAGAAGGAAGGTAGAAAGACTAGGAAAAAGCAAGAGACTCTAGCTGATATAGCTTCTACAGTTACCACACCTGAACATGAACAAGCCACTGAGAAAAATGAAATTCCCATAGAGAAGAATGATTTAATTGACATTTTGTCTGGCGGAAGTGACAGTGGTAAAAGTGGTGATACCCCCAAGGTCAAGCTTCACAGAAAGTATAAACATAAGTATAATAAAAATTCAAGTCCTGATCATGATTTAGAGATGCCTCTAGAGGACAACACTGTAGAACAGAATGCAGCTAATGAAGAAGCCATTCATGAGGAGGAGACAAGTGAGGCTGTTGCTCAAGCATTTAATACAAATGACACTCCAACTTACTCCCAGGCGAACACTCAATCTTCAGATTCAGCTTACAATAGCTGTCCTAATGAGAACTCTGAAGAAGAGGCACATAAACATCATCAGGAAGATGTATTTAAATCACCCAGAGGGTTATGTGATACTGAAGATCATATACAGAATGATGATAAACCTAGTGTTAAATTAGTTATTACTAAAAAGAAAGGATCAATATTCAAGAGTAAATCACTTGTGAATGACAACCCATCACCATTGCCAGCAAGGAAGAGACGTCACCTATACAGACATGAATGGGCTAATGATGTGAGTATTTATATATATTTATTTTGTCTTGAGCGCTAAGTCCACTGACAAATTAAATTGCACAAGTTGACTTTAGCTACTAACTTTCACTGTAGACACCTGCAGCAAGTCAACTTCTAGAAGTTTAACCAACTTGCCTGACTTGCTGCAAGCTGTCTGTTAACAGGTAAGCAAGCACTTACTTCACAAATTGCACAATTTAACTTGCTAGTGGATTTAGCACTTTATGTTACCCTGGCAATATTTCAAGAAATGGGGAGTTGGGTTCAATTGCTGTCCTGCCAGATAAGACTATACAATTTTTTTATTGCATAATATTATGATAGTATTATAACAGAATTATAAAATATTTGATAATGATCTTATGACCTTCCAATGTAGAAAATCAATTTTATTATGAGCACTTAGATAATTTATAAATTTATTTGAGGAAATTCAAAAAAATTGTAATTAAATATTTATTGTATTACACAATAAATCTTGAAATTACTGCAAGTGGACAAAACAGTAACCGTCTTATTACAAAAAAATGCTTAAGTACTGGTTTAAACCAAAACTACGAAGTCTAGGATTGTTACGGTATTAACGTTAATACCAGGTTCTAAATGTGTTCTGATTACAAAATTAAGACTATTCGAGGATCAGCTAGTACCAAAGAAGGTCCATGGTCTAAACAATATCCACAGATAAGAAACAAAAATGGCATTCTTTCATTCGTTCATACAGGCTTTATTTGAAGCAACGTTCCGTTTATGTAAATATTGATATTATAATAACACTTGAAATGCTTAAATAATTATTTATTAATACAAAAATATGTCCTAAATCGTTCTTTGTTTAAGTTACAATATATTGAACGAGCACAACTTGTACAATTGACGCGCTTTTTATAATCAATTTGTCATATTTTTAACACCTCTAGCGTGAAGTGGAGTGAATTAAGTACATACGGCGGGTAATTTGAGAGGAATGTATATGTTACATCCTTTATTAATACACAAATGGATGTCTTATTTTTATTCATTGTTCTTAGTATTACTGTTACTGTTATGTGGTTGGTTCGTGAGTTGTTGTGTCTAGTTAAATCGTGGGCTACAATTAAAAACGTAACAACAAAAGAAAAAAGGTGAAAACTGGTGTTTAAAAGAAAAAGTTAATAAAACATGGATTTTCAATTATTATTAGGTAAGCAATGCTAATGTGAGGGTCGTGGGTTAAATCCTCACGTAAAACATCCACTATTTTTTATCCAATACGTTATGTGAACCTATATTTATATCTCAAATCTTCGTCACTTAATTCAAAAGGATTCACACGATGATGATGTCTGTAAGATCGTCAAGACGTCTCCAGCATACCCAAATCTTCCAAATCCATCAAGTCAATCATATTAATATCCATTTTTAATTATTTGTAAATAAAAAGACATACAATAATAATCAATGCTAACCTAAAATAAATTAGTACCGCAGTTAGTCCATAGTAAAACTAGGGGTCTCGGTGGACTAACTTTAGTACCATAGATAGTTCATGAACTAGTGATAAACTTCATTTTATAATAACGTTTTATTTAGTCATGGTTTAAACCTAGTAATAATCCCAGTACTATATTTAGATCGCGTTTTGGAATAAGACGGTAATGGTTTAAATGAAACAATACAGTCTTGTTAAAACTATGATTCTTGTACTTGCAGAAAGGAAATGAGACTCCTAGGCCAGAACCTGTAGAGAATACAGAAGTTAGGAATCAAGTGGGTCAAGTATCAGAAGAACTGACCAGAGTGACACGGTACAGAGCCCCGGATCCAATTGTAGATGATCCTGTTGAAGCTGTGAAACCTTACACCAGTGTAAAGTGCACCAAAGAGGCTAAAGAGGTATTTGTTATTTTATTATTATACTCAAATAAGTTATTGTTCTTTCATGTGCGTGATGAAAATATAGATTGCCTGCTTTTTACCTTATTTAATGTATTATTTTTGTAGGAACTATTATCATCTATAGCATTTTTCCTGTTACAGTTTTACACAGTTGTGAGAAATGTTAAGAAAGCACATCAGATCCAGGAAATTGGAGAATTCCAAGAATTTAATGATGATGTGGAATATCTCTTGGACGCTTTACAGGTAATTTATATAGTTTAATAATGTGCTTGTAAAATTTCATAGTATTTATGAACCTGTTTTTTCTTAAATACCCTAACTAACTGGTTGCTGGATTGACAACTCTCAGTTACCAAAAGCGATTTAAATGGAAAGACATTCTGTCAATTGAGGAACAACTTAACTAAAATATTAAACTTATGAGTAGTTGTCCTTACTGCATTCGATCTACCTAACGCCTATTATCACATCAGTTTTTAGTATGGAAAACTGATTGCAGATATCAAAAGGAAAAAAGAAACTATAATACTCATGCATTTTGTCGCAAATGTGATAAACAGTTGCTGTAAACAGAATGAGAAAAAGCAAAATTATTTTATGGCTGGTAAAGTTGAATGGTTATCCTATCTTCTGGTCTGTCGGTCGTCAGAGCCTCACACGCCAATAGTAGCGTGCACTGCAAGCATTTAGTGGATCTGCATGGATGCCACTTGGGAATGCTTGTATTAATGGAAGTTGGATACCTATCTCTCCAATATGTCTAATTTATAAAAGTAACTGCATTTGTTGCATTGCATTCATCATGCATTGTTCTGTTTTGCTTACCAATGATTTGTATTTCGTGTAGGATAATAATCCAATATCGACGCGCTGCTTGTCTGCGATCACACTGGCGAGCAAATGTACCGCGCCCGCGTTCCGCATGCACTTGCGGGCGCACGGCACCGTACAGAAGTTCTTCAGTGCGCTACACGACGCTACCGATGATCAGGTCAGCTTGTTTTTTTTTCGTTATCATATTTTACAGATAATCTCTCATATAATTCTTATAAAAGTTGGATCTTTACCTATTTATTTATTTTCAACACACTTGCTCGTAAAGTCGCTCTTATTGCACCGCTTTTAGCTTCATAATGCAGCTTATTACACACCCATGCTTTTTACTTTACATTACCGCACTAGTGCATTTTACATTACATTTTTTTTTTAATCTTAGCGAAGCATTTTTATGCCTAAAAATAGTAAACATTTTTATAATAAAAATAGAATAAATAAAATGTGTTCATTAAAATATGATAAATAAACATTTCAATCCATTAAATTATTTATTTTTGTCAACATATTAACATTAATTAATTTGTGTTATAAAGACATAAATATTCCGTTTTTTTTAATATTAGGCCGTTTGCCCTTTGGTCTTTCACCTGCGCGCGCATAACTAACCCGGCCAAAGGCACGGCGTGCGAAAAAAGAAATCTACGCGCCATTTTTCACAAATACTTATCAAAATAACCAACTTAGCTTGTTAGTATTATTGTATTAAATACCTAAAATCTGATTTTTTCCTTGCAAGTGTGTTTAAAAACGTCGTCTGTGACTCGTGCGCACAATACCGCCTGTAGTATAATGACCAACATAGCACACTTGTACTATTTTAAAAACGAGTAAAAAATGTGTGTATTTATTGTAATATACAACAATCACTGCATACATTGAGTTTATCTCACTCACTTGCTATACATACTATCTTAGTTATAATAGGCGTAAATTAAATCATTTACTGTCTTGCATAGAAACATTTTTTAATGTAAAACATTCAGTAAGTCAGCCTAAAGTCGTCTTAAATTGTTATGATTATATAATATTACATGATGATATTACAGCTTTTTAGATAAACAGTGTTTGTTGCATGAATCAACATATTTATGTTATAGCATATAATATAAAATCAAGTTGAAGGTCTATTAATAATAACATGTTCTTGTTTACAAGTTGATTACTATTGATTATAAATAAATAATGTTTTGTATGGAAATATATGTATTTAGTAGAAGAATTTATTCTAACATCACCTACAAATAAAATATTTTTTGTATTTATAACACTGACTTTAAAATATCTTTACAAGTAAGAAAAGCTACATTTCCCAAACTTTGGGGCTTGGACGTAATCATGATTGATCTGTGAATCACTATATTGAAAAAAATATCATGATAAGTTTTCTTTTCAGAGCTTGGGTTTGTGTACAGCGACGGTGATGTTTGTATTGTCCCAAGATCGTCTCAACATGGATCTGGATCGCGAATCACTCGAACTCATGCTCAATTTACTTGAGTCTGATGCATCACATAAGTAAGTTTACTTTGCAGTTTGTAATATTTATTTTGTTGAATGATGGTGAGTGTCAGACTAATACTAATGCCATATAAATGTTGCAAGATAAATAAGAGTTTGCAATTAATTAATAATGCAAGTCTTTCCTCTTCTAAATTGGTACTCGAATTTTAACCCACTTCCCTATTTCAGAAATGCGCTCGATGATTGTGGTTTGACCTCAGCCCAATTAACCAAGACCCAAGAGAGGGTCCGGGAATTATGTGCTGAAATAAAAAGCCAAGGAAAAGCTCAACACTTGGACTTAGAAAATATTACTGTGAGTGTTTTTTTCTTTTACATTATTAAAGATACAGTCAATTTTGCAGTAATTCTAGACATCAACCTTTCATAATGTAGGCATCCACTAAGGAAAGATTTTTGAATACTAATGGGAGTTTATATGCAAATCCGCCATTTCTTAGTAAAATTTCAAAAAAATTGTATTTGGATTTTTAATCAGAAATTAAGTAACACGTGCTTAAGGGTTTTTGAGAATTTTACCCCCATATGTGTAAAATAGGCGATGAAAGTTTGTATGAAATTGCGTCATTTTGAAGTTACATTCACAAAAAAATGTATTTGGCCTTTTAATTAGAAATCAAAGAACGAGATGTATCAGAACTTTTGAAAATTTCACCCCTAATGAGGTAAAATCACACTGATATGTAGGTACAGTGTGCATTTAAATTACGTTCCGAGATCGATGCGGATGAAGTCGCGGGCAATAACTAGTCTAAGATAATGTCGTTTACATTATTACTCCAGCAAAATGAGGAAAACATTAAACTTCTTTCGAATAAGTATGAGGATAATCCTTATTATAATCTTACGCCGATCCAGTACATTATTTGTTTATAATGTAGGTACTTATATCATGTATAAAACATGAAAACAAAACATTCTGATATACCAAAAAATATAGCTACAGCGTACAACTACAATTTTAGACGTAAAACAGCTTAATATTTAGTTTTCATAGTTTTGAGTTCCATTTACTTCAATAATTTTTTTTTGGCATTTGCTACCACTAGAAAAGTTTGACAGTAAATACAAAATTCCAGGTGGGTCATTTGGCCATGGAGACTTTACTCTCCTTGACGTCAAAGCGCGCAGGCGAATGGTTCAAGGAGGAATTACGTGTTTTGGGCGGTGTGGACCACATTGTACGCACCATTCAGGACTGCGCCGCGAAACTCGACTCGCCCGTCGCCAACTGGACCAGCGCTGATGTTGAAGTGCTAAGAAAGGCGGATAGGTGTCTGCGAGTTTTGGAGAACGTGAGTCTAACACAAACTAAAAAGAAATGATTTTCCAGCAATTTAACAGTTTTCTCGTTTGTTATGATTGTGTTAACACAGGACTTTTGTTAAGTGACAATTTGAAGTACGAATTGTCATAGATTATTTTGTGTAAACCACAATGATAACGATAACACCGATTTTGCTTGTATTAAGTTAACCCAGAAATCAGATGTTTGTCAAATGTCTTAGCCACACTTATCGATTGCGCCGGCAAAATTCTTCGCAGCCTGATAAATGCAGTTCCAGCATTAGAAACAATCGTTTCCAACTTTTCGTTTCTTTTGTAAGGAACTATGTAATGTACTATGCGTGCCAAATAAGAATAGTACTGTCAAGACGCCATTTTGTTCCGCAATACTCGTGAACTTCATTACCAAAGTGTAAGGTGTGCAAAAAAATAAACAAAGAAATCATAGGTACTCAGTTTAATTATTTTTAGTTCACTTTTTTGGTATTTCGAATCAATTAACGCCAAATTAATTACACAGTAATTATATTATTATTATGGCGACATATCAGGGTGACCAGTAGCATTTCGTGAAGTTAGCTATATATATTGTTCATTTCTTTAATGAATACTGTTTTCAAATATTATTAAATTATCCAAAATTATCTATTTATGGAATTCAATAAATAACATCTTATAAAAAATGAATGTAAATAATAATGAAATCTATGAATAAAAAAGAAAACATTTTTTTTCATAGTATTCTTTTGCTGGCAGCACCAATTTGACAGCTATCGTGTGAAGTTGTAGCAAGCGCGATCCTATTCTTATTTGGCACGCATAGTATAGTAAGTAAGCAATGTCGTATGCTGCGCAGGTGACGCAAGCAAATGAAGACAACCAAGTGTACCTGTGCGGTGGCGGCGGCGGCGCGGCGCGCACCATCTGCGGCGTGCTGCGCGCCTGGTGCGGCGCCGCGCGGACCTACCCCGCGTTACGCGCGCCGCTGCTTGATGCGGCCTTACCCGCGCTCAAAGTGCTGCTCAACCTGTCTCATAACTTCGGTACCAGTGGTGAGTGTCTTTGTCATTAGTCATTTTATGCAATTATTTTGGAATTCATTAATCATAAGAAGTAGGAAAGACAGAAATTGTGGACGAATTGAGAAAGGAACTTGATTTTATAGTTAAATCGCGAACTACACAAAACTAGTAAGCTGAACGACACTATTCTTTAGCTAAACTCGCTTTTCGTTATTATCGTAGCCTTGACCGGATTGTTTCGCATCCCATTAGAGTGTCACAAAATGAGAGTTTTCTTTAAAATATTGTTTATACAATGGAAATTAATATTTCAAAAAAATGCATAAATCGTAAAATCTAAATAAACAATTTTGTAGTAGTTCTCATCATATTATAAGGTACTTCAATTCACTTGATGCAATCTTTTTTCCAGTTTCCCTGGGAGCACAGGTAATCGGTGAGCAGCCGTCGGTCATGGAGACTTGTCTCATCATACTAAACAACCAAGGAAACTTCATTCCTGACAATAGAAACTTCGAATTTAGTGTTTGTGTAAGTATTTATTCGTTTTTTTATGGAATAAACCCTATCAACACTATATCATATGTGTATGACATAGAATAATCACCTATGTCAATAAACCAATGAACTCAGCACAGCCTTTCATAATGATGTAAAGTAATCCCTGTAGTTACCAGATTGCCCAGTGGACAAGAAAACCTGTCTTTTCGCGACGGTGTTCATACAAACAAGTTCGTTGTTGGTCTATCCCATCATCTGTCAGTTTTCATATTCTTACATGCAAGACCAAGGTGGCACAATAAAATAAATGTGTAAATTATAAATAATATTTCATTCTTCGCTACCCAGGTACTGTTGCTGTTAATAAACTTAGTCCAGAACAACGAACCAAACACGCAGCGGTTGTTGAGCGTGCGCATTCGTATTGACAACGAGGATGAAATCATATCCAGGAGCGTTGGCGCGCTGGACCTGATTGTAGATCTGTTTTATAAGCGAGAAGACCTCGCAAGGTAAGATTTTCTTTTCCATAACGCGAAGAACACGTCACGTCTGTTGAGAAGATATCTTTAGTGTTAACTTTGCTTCTGCTTATTACAAATTATATAATTAAATGCGTCTCGTTTATATGTTTTGTTTTAGTCATTGAATATATTGGCTGAATAATGAAATGAATTGGCATTATATGAATATTACATGTCAAAACTGAGCTGCAATTTAAAAAATAAATATTTTTTACAGGCGGGCTGAGGAAAATACTGATGCCCTACTAGATGGTGAAAAGGAACCGGACGATAACAATGACAAGAAGAAGCAATCTCAAGACGACATAGATGAGACTGTTGCGAAGTGTAAGTATTAATGTTTTTTTAGAGATCATGACTCAAAAAGAAAATACTGAACTCAATTTAATTCTATAAGGTACTCTTGTGTCTATCTGTAACAAAGGTTTCTCGAAAACAACATGTCATAGGAATTTAAAAATTTCATGTTAGGTCTTCGTGACGCGAAGTAATTTTGACAGCCAAAGATGATGAAATGTTTTTTTTTTTATGTGAATCTGTTTATTTTATTGGTATTATTTGAAAAGGTTACTATTAAGAGGAAACGCGGGCTGAAAAATATTAATAATTTGAATAGGTTTTTGCGATCTATTTCCGTCCCACTCTTCCCAATTGAGCGCGAAAGAGACACCTGCTCTCGGACTGATTTCTCCTATGCAATATTAGCGAAATCGTACTTTCGTATTTCCCTGTTTCCTTCTTCAAATTTGGACGGTTTTTTTTCTGTAATAATTTAAGAAAGACTTTGGTTAGGTCTGTATGCTTTTCTTTTATTTTTTATATTCGTCAAATTTGTTTGCCAGATGTTTGAAAAAGGTGGTAAAATCGGACTATTTTTGTAAAATTTTAACGTTTCTAGGTCTTTTAATAATTAATTTATTGACAAAAACAAAACAGACATAGTGGTGGTATATATATATATGTACATATATCATATATGGTAAAAAATATATTTGCTCTAGTGACATTATCCAAGGAGGAAACAAAGAAATACGTTTGTATAGACTAAATGCCGATCGCATTTCCTCTTAAGAGGCCTATTACATTTCAACCTTGATTTTTGCTTTAAATGGCCAACTTTGGCGTTCTTATTCTGATAAACTGAAAGACTTCGACAACTTTGACTTATTGAGCGGAGGAGAATAGTTATTAGTATAGTTTATATTGGCCTCGTTTTTCGCAATTTTTTCTTATCTATTTATATGTATAACGCCAAAATTCCGCAGCAAGTTTTTCATAAAATGCTTGACGGCACTTTTTCCAGCTCGTGGTTTGAACTACTGTACGTAAGCAAATGAAATGAAAAATATATAATAATATCTCTTACATAGTAGTTTAGTTCGTAGCGGCCTCAGAATTTTGAAATATGTATCGAATATCTATAAAAAAATACCAATCAAAACCATAAAACTACTAAAAACGCTCAGAATTAACTGTAAACTTCTCCTTACTACATTAATATTATTACGTAAAATTTATACCAGAATAAACGTTGTTCATAAGAAATAAAAATTTCATACTATAAAATAAAAATAATTATTACAAACTTAAAATAACCGTAATTACAACTTCCAAATTGATACATAATGCGATGCGTCAAATAATCAATAAGGAAAATAATAACAAGTAACTCAATAATAACACATCAAAATCGTCGTTTTAGACTAAGATCCCACTATAGAACGACCTTCAGCGAGCTGGTTAATGGATGAAAAGAAATACAGCATTTATACCTGCCTACCCAAGAGTTGTGACGGGAAAAAAATAGTCAACCTAACGTTTGCATATTCTATAGGCTTCATACTTTCGATTGGTATGGAATTCGTCTATTAACAAAACCAGTGAAATATAAAAAAAAATTAATCATATTCTGGACTGAAATCTTTTAGTCAACCCATTTGCAATATATTTATTGACATATTTAATTTGATATAAAATACTTTTCATCCATTAACCAGCTCGGTGAAGGTCGTTCTATAGTGGGATCCTATACTATTTAGTCGTAGCTACAGCGCAGTGTCGTAAACCAGTGGAGAGCGAGCGATTTGTCGCCGTGCTTCAATATACTACTAATAGTTCTTTCAGAACGCAATTTTGTGATAATAGTGTAAGTGTTGTCTTAACGGTATATATTTATTTTTAATTTTTCGTGTTTTGTCTATACTGGGTATGTCTTTGAGATAGGGCTGCAGGGCCAAATCTGAAATTATTAGAAATGGAGAAATATTTAGAGTTGTGTTTTACTTTGAGTAAAACAAAAACTCTGTTGTTATCTATATACCTAGTCTTGTCATAAATATTGTCACGAAAAAATGGTCAGCGTTTAATGATATGAATAGCTAGCGCACGGCTACTTCATGATATGGTCAAACATTAGTGATCATATCGTAAAACATTATCCACCGGTAGAGGCGCTGTGATTGTTTTGTTGTTGTTGTGCATCATGGCGGCGGACAAGTGTTCTGTAATAAAAATAAAAGAAAGTAGGGTGACCACGCAACGAAAATCAATGCCTATTCTATGATCTGGCCACGACATAATTATATACCTGCGCCAAATCCCCTCTATTGTTAGTTAATCATTTGGGTTAGGTTAGTTTGTGACCATTAAAGCGTGAAGGCGAGCGAGCGAAACGAGCGTGCCGGTGCAGCGGCCCCCGAGCGCCAGATCCACTCTATTGTTGGTGAATCATTTGGGTTAGGTTAGAACATCATCAATCATGTGTTTATTTGTCTTGCTATTAAATTAATAGTTGTTATATTAGGAATTTTGAACCATTCGGAATTATGAAAATCAGGGACACCCTACTTTAATGATATGGCCAAACGTGGATGGCCATAATTATCATCAAACGTTGACGTTTAAACTATATGGCCAGTTTTAGCTGGCCATTTCATGAAATGGTTGCCCGCATCATGAAGTGATCAATTCTATGATATGGCTACGACATGTATATAAAACAAAGTCGGGTTTGTTCGAACACTTATAACTCGAGAACGGCTGAACAGATTTTTATGAAGTTTAATTTTTTGGATTCCTCTCCGCCCAGAAGAGCAGAATAACTATTAAAAACATTGGACAATTTACGAAAACAATAAATAAAAGAAAAAACATTTTCCCATACAAAATGTTCATAGGTTCCGTAACTGTCAAAAATTTAATGTTCATCCCGTCGATACGGTAAACGGGTGATTCTTCGAAATTTTTTAACATTATTTTAACAAATCATTCTTCTCCCCGGGTTGTTAACGTTATAGTATTGTCAGATTGTTTTTATTCTTGTCTTATTGCTTGACGGCAGCGGTATAGTTTGAGTTTTCATTATTATAATTATAGTATTAAACATCTGCATTCTTAACTTTGGGATGATGCTAATGACGTTCTCAATTTTTGTTAAAATTTTTCGAAGAATGACCCAAACTCTCCCCTCAAATTAAAAAACGTATCTAAATAAAGGTTTCGAATCGACAACATATATCTGTTATCCACAATATTCGGATGATGGCGTATTTTAGATTTAAAAAATGTAAAATAATGTCAGTAATGAAAAAGTATTGACATATACATTTATATTGGTTGTCAAATACAGTCAAATATTTATGAGTGCGTTCAGAAATTTATTTTGTGTAAACTAAGGAAAATATATCAAGCTACTTATATATAGAACAAATGACTTAATTAAAAAACAAAAAAAATGATAAAACTATTAGTCTCAGGTAGGGTAGGTAGGGTAGATAGGTAGGTACGGTAGGGTAGATAGATAGGTAGGTAGGGTAGGTGGGTAAGGTAGGTAGGGTAGGTGGGTAAGGTAGGTAGGGTAGGTGAGTAAGGTAGGTAGGGTAGGTG
Organism: Amphipyra berbera; assembly: GCA_910594945.2. Classification (NCBI taxonomy): domain Eukaryota; kingdom Metazoa; phylum Arthropoda; class Insecta; order Lepidoptera; family Noctuidae; genus Amphipyra; species Amphipyra berbera. Next base: position 20,490,255 of record OU343128.1, read on the forward strand.
GGTTAGGTAGGTAGGGTAGGTGGGTAAGGTAGGTAGGGTAAGCAAGTAGGGTAGGTAGATGCGCCGTAGATACGTATTGCTACCCGTGCGTAGCCGGGCCGGGTAAAGCTAGTATTTCTATAAAAGCAACTGGTTTAGCTGAGTATCGAACCGAATGTTTTTGCAAAAAAATGCCAGCCCGTGTCCTGTATTATCATACCATGCACCAATATTATTCACAATGTTACTGATACAGAACAAAACCTGCAGAGGAATATTATGTGGCAAATCAAAGTAAACTCCAATTTGCAAAGAGTTGTGGTTGGTGGTATCGGTGCTTGTGTATTACTGAATTGTTCCGACAAATGCGAATGACGCCTTAGTTGATTTTGTGTACAAATAGTAATGAACATGTATCGTGTGCAGTGCTAGCGCGTGCCGGCGCGCACATGGAGCACAGCATGGTGGGAGCTTACATGGCGCTGCTGCTGGGGCACGCGGCCGGCGCGGCGCCGCACCACGCCCGCGCCGTGCGCGCCCGCGTGCCGCACTACGCGCCGCTGCTGCCCACGCTCAACAAGTACTACGCCTTCCTGTCGCTCACCGCCAGCGTAAGTACACACACTACGTCACATGGCGCTGCTGCTGGGGCACGCGGCCGGCGCGGCGCCGCACCACGCCCGCGCCGTGCGCGCCCGCGTGCCGCACTACGCGCCGCTGCTGCCCACGCTCAACAAGTACTACGCCTTCCTGTCGCTCACCGCCAGCGTAAGTACACACACTACGTCACATGGCGCTGCTGCTGGGGCACGCGGCCGGCGCGGCGCCGCACCACGCCCGCGCCGTGCGCGCCCGCGTGCCGCACTACGCGCCGCTGCTGCCCACGCTCAACAAGTACTACGCCTTCCTGTCGCTCACCGCCAGCGTAAGTACACACACTACGTCACATGGCGCTGCTGCTGGGGCACGCGGCCGGCGCGGCGCCGCACCACGCCCGCGCCGTGCGCGCCCGCGTGCCGCACTACGCGCCGCTGCTGCCCACGCTCAACAAGTACTACGCCTTCCTGTCGCTCACCGCCAGCGTAAGTACACACACTACGTCACATGGCGCTGCTGCTGGGGCACGCGGCCGGCGCGGCGCCGCACCACGCCCGCGCCGTGCGCGCCCGCGTGCCGCACTACGCGCCGCTGCTGCCCACGCTCAACAAGTACTACGCCTTCCTGTCGCTCACCGCCAGCGTAAGTACACACACTACGTCACATGGCGCTGCTGCTGGGGCACGCGGCCGGCGCGGCGCCGCACCACGCCCGCGCCGTGCGCGCCCGCGTGCCGCACTACGCGCCGCTGCTGCCCACGCTCAACAAGTACTACGCCTTCCTGTCGCTCACCGCCAGCGTAAGTACACACACTACGTCACATGGCGCTGCTGCTGGGGCACGCGGCCGGCGCGGCGCCGCACCACGCCCGCGCCGTGCGCGCCCGCGTGCCGCACTACGCGCCGCTGCTGCCCACGCTCAACAAGTACTACGCCTTCCTGTCGCTCACCGCCAGCGTAAGTACACACACTACGTCACATGGCGCTGCTGCTGGGGCACGCGGCCGGCGCGGCGCCGCACCACGCCCGCGCCGTGCGCGCCCGCGTGCCGCACTACGCGCCGCTGCTGCCCACGCTCAACAAGTACTACGCCTTCCTGTCGCTCACCGCCAGCGTAAGTACACACACTACGTCACATGGCGCTGCTGCTGGGGCACGCGGCCGGCGCGGCGCCGCACCACGCCCGCGCCGTGCGCGCCCGCGTGCCGCACTACGCGCCGCTGCTGCCCACGCTCAACAAGTACTACGCCTTCCTGTCGCTCACCGCCAGCGTAAGTACACACACTACGTCACATGGCGCTGCTGCTGGGGCACGCGGCCGGCGCGGCGCCGCACCACGCCCGCGCCGTGCGCGCCCGCGTGCCGCACTACGCGCCGCTGCTGCCCACGCTCAACAAGTACTACGCCTTCCTGTCGCTCACCGCCAGCGTAAGTACACACACTACGTCACATGGCGCTGCTGCTGGGGCACGCGGCCGGCGCGGCGCCGCACCACGCCCGCGCCGTGCGCGCCCGCGTGCCGCACTACGCGCCGCTGCTGCCCACGCTCAACAAGTACTACGCCTTCCTGTCGCTCACCGCCAGCGTAAGTACACACACTACGTCACATGGCGCTGCTGCTGGGGCACGCGGCCGGCGCGGCGCCGCACCACGCCCGCGCCGTGCGCGCCCGCGTGCCGCACTACGCGCCGCTGCTGCCCACGCTCAACAAGTACTACGCCTTCCTGTCGCTCACCGCCAGCGTAAGTACACACACTACGTCACATGGCGCTGCTGCTGGGGCACGCGGCCGGCGCGGCGCCGCACCACGCCCGCGCCGTGCGCGCCCGCGTGCCGCACTACGCGCCGCTGCTGCCCACGCTCAACAAGTACTACGCCTTCCTGTCGCTCACCGCCAGCGTAAGTACACACACTACGTCACATGGCGCTGCTGCTGGGGCACGCGGCCGGCGCGGCGCCGCACCACGCCCGCGCCGTGCGCGCCCGCGTGCCGCACTACGCGCCGCTGCTGCCCACGCTCAACAAGTACTACGCCTTCCTGTCGCTCACCGCCAGCGTAAGTACACACACTACGTCACATGGCGCTGCTGCTGGGGCACGCGGCCGGCGCGGCGCCGCACCACGCCCGCGCCGTGCGCGCCCGCGTGCCGCACTACGCGCCGCTGCTGCCCACGCTCAACAAGTACTACGCCTTCCTGTCGCTCACCGCCAGCGTAAGTACACACACTACGTCACATGGCGCTGCTGCTGGGGCACGCGGCCGGCGCGGCGCCGCACCACGCCCGCGCCGTGCGCGCCCGCGTGCCGCACTACGCGCCGCTGCTGCCCACGCTCAACAAGTACTACGCCTTCCTGTCGCTCACCGCCAGCGTAAGTACACACACTACGTCACATGGCGCTGCTGCTGGGGCACGCGGCCGGCGCGGCGCCGCACCACGCCCGCGCCGTGCGCGCCCGCGTGCCGCACTACGCGCCGCTGCTGCCCACGCTCAACAAGTACTACGCCTTCCTGTCGCTCACCGCCAGCGTAAGTACACACACTACGTCACATGGCGCTGCTGCTGGGGCACGCGGCCGGCGCGGCGCCGCACCACGCCCGCGCCGTGCGCGCCCGCGTGCCGCACTACGCGCCGCTGCTGCCCACGCTCAACAAGTACTACGCCTTCCTGTCGCTCACCGCCAGCGTAAGTACACACACTACGTCACATGGCGCTGCTGCTGGGGCACGCGGCCGGCGCGGCGCCGCACCACGCCCGCGCCGTGCGCGCCCGCGTGCCGCACTACGCGCCGCTGCTGCCCACGCTCAACAAGTACTACGCCTTCCTGTCGCTCACCGCCAGCGTAAGTACACACACTACGTCACATGGCGCTGCTGCTGGGGCACGCGGCCGGCGCGGCGCCGCACCACGCCCGCGCCGTGCGCGCCCGCGTGCCGCACTACGCGCCGCTGCTGCCCACGCTCAACAAGTACTACGCCTTCCTGTCGCTCACCGCCAGCGTAAGTACACACACTACGTCACATGGCGCTGCTGCTGGGGCACGCGGCCGGCGCGGCGCCGCACCACGCCCGCGCCGTGCGCGCCCGCGTGCCGCACTACGCGCCGCTGCTGCCCACGCTCAACAAGTACTACGCCTTCCTGTCGCTCACCGCCAGCGTAAGTACACACACTACGTCACATGGCGCTGCTGCTGGGGCACGCGGCCGGCGCGGCGCCGCACCACGCCCGCGCCGTGCGCGCCCGCGTGCCGCACTACGCGCCGCTGCTGCCCACGCTCAACAAGTACTACGCCTTCCTGTCGCTCACCGCCAGCGTAAGTACACACACTACGTCACATGGCGCTGCTGCTGGGGCACGCGGCCGGCGCGGCGCCGCACCACGCCCGCGCCGTGCGCGCCCGCGTGCCGCACTACGCGCCGCTGCTGCCCACGCTCAACAAGTACTACGCCTTCCTGTCGCTCACCGCCAGCGTAAGTACACACACTACGTCACATGGCGCTGCTGCTGGGGCACGCGGCCGGCGCGGCGCCGCACCACGCCCGCGCCGTGCGCGCCCGCGTGCCGCACTACGCGCCGCTGCTGCCCACGCTCAACAAGTACTACGCCTTCCTGTCGCTCACCGCCAGCGTAAGTACACACACTACGTCACATGGCGCTGCTGCTGGGGCACGCGGCCGGCGCGGCGCCGCACCACGCCCGCGCCGTGCGCGCCCGCGTGCCGCACTACGCGCCGCTGCTGCCCACGCTCAACAAGTACTACGCCTTCCTGTCGCTCACCGCCAGCGTAAGTACACACACTACGTCACATGGCGCTGCTGCTGGGGCACGCGGCCGGCGCGGCGCCGCACCACGCCCGCGCCGTGCGCGCCCGCGTGCCGCACTACGCGCCGCTGCTGCCCACGCTCAACAAGTACTACGCCTTCCTGTCGCTCACCGCCAGCGTAAGTACACACACTACGTCACATGGCGCTGCTGCTGGGGCACGCGGCCGGCGCGGCGCCGCACCACGCCCGCGCCGTGCGCGCCCGCGTGCCGCACTACGCGCCGCTGCTGCCCACGCTCAACAAGTACTACGCCTTCCTGTCGCTCACCGCCAGCGTAAGTACACACACTACGTCACATGGCGCTGCTGCTGGGGCACGCGGCCGGCGCGGCGCCGCACCACGCCCGCGCCGTGCGCGCCCGCGTGCCGCACTACGCGCCGCTGCTGCCCACGCTCAACAAGTACTACGCCTTCCTGTCGCTCACCGCCAGCGTAAGTACACACACTACGTCACATGGCGCTGCTGCTGGGGCACGCGGCCGGCGCGGCGCCGCACCACGCCCGCGCCGTGCGCGCCCGCGTGCCGCACTACGCGCCGCTGCTGCCCACGCTCAACAAGTACTACGCCTTCCTGTCGCTCACCGCCAGCGTAAGTACACACACTACGTCACATGGCGCTGCTGCTGGGGCACGCGGCCGGCGCGGCGCCGCACCACGCCCGCGCCGTGCGCGCCCGCGTGCCGCACTACGCGCCGCTGCTGCCCACGCTCAACAAGTACTACGCCTTCCTGTCGCTCACCGCCAGCGTAAGTACACACACTACGTCACATGGCGCTGCTGCTGGGGCACGCGGCCGGCGCGGCGCCGCACCACGCCCGCGCCGTGCGCGCCCGCGTGCCGCACTACGCGCCGCTGCTGCCCACGCTCAACAAGTACTACGCCTTCCTGTCGCTCACCGCCAGCGTAAGTACACACACTACGTCACATGGCGCTGCTGCTGGGGCACGCGGCCGGCGCGGCGCCGCACCACGCCCGCGCCGTGCGCGCCCGCGTGCCGCACTACGCGCCGCTGCTGCCCACGCTCAACAAGTACTACGCCTTCCTGTCGCTCACCGCCAGCGTAAGTACACACACTACGTCACATGGCGCTGCTGCTGGGGCACGCGGCCGGCGCGGCGCCGCACCACGCCCGCGCCGTGCGCGCCCGCGTGCCGCACTACGCGCCGCTGCTGCCCACGCTCAACAAGTACTACGCCTTCCTGTCGCTCACCGCCAGCGTAAGTACACACACTACGTCACATGGCGCTGCTGCTGGGGCACGCGGCCGGCGCGGCGCCGCACCACGCCCGCGCCGTGCGCGCCCGCGTGCCGCACTACGCGCCGCTGCTGCCCACGCTCAACAAGTACTACGCCTTCCTGTCGCTCACCGCCAGCGTAAGTACACACACTACGTCACATGGCGCTGCTGCTGGGGCACGCGGCCGGCGCGGCGCCGCACCACGCCCGCGCCGTGCGCGCCCGCGTGCCGCACTACGCGCCGCTGCTGCCCACGCTCAACAAGTACTACGCCTTCCTGTCGCTCACCGCCAGCGTAAGTACACACACTACGTCACATGGCGCTGCTGCTGGGGCACGCGGCCGGCGCGGCGCCGCACCACGCCCGCGCCGTGCGCGCCCGCGTGCCGCACTACGCGCCGCTGCTGCCCACGCTCAACAAGTACTACGCCTTCCTGTCGCTCACCGCCAGCGTAAGTACACACACTACGTCACATGGCGCTGCTGCTGGGGCACGCGGCCGGCGCGGCGCCGCACCACGCCCGCGCCGTGCGCGCCCGCGTGCCGCACTACGCGCCGCTGCTGCCCACGCTCAACAAGTACTACGCCTTCCTGTCGCTCACCGCCAGCGTAAGTACACACACTACGTCACATGGCGCTGCTGCTGGGGCACGCGGCCGGCGCGGCGCCGCACCACGCCCGCGCCGTGCGCGCCCGCGTGCCGCACTACGCGCCGCTGCTGCCCACGCTCAACAAGTACTACGCCTTCCTGTCGCTCACCGCCAGCGTAAGTACACACACTACGTCACATGGCGCTGCTGCTGGGGCACGCGGCCGGCGCGGCGCCGCACCACGCCCGCGCCGTGCGCGCCCGCGTGCCGCACTACGCGCCGCTGCTGCCCACGCTCAACAAGTACTACGCCTTCCTGTCGCTCACCGCCAGCGTAAGTACACACACTACGTCACATGGCGCTGCTGCTGGGGCACGCGGCCGGCGCGGCGCCGCACCACGCCCGCGCCGTGCGCGCCCGCGTGCCGCACTACGCGCCGCTGCTGCCCACGCTCAACAAGTACTACGCCTTCCTGTCGCTCACCGCCAGCGTAAGTACACACACTACGTCACATGGCGCTGCTGCTGGGGCACGCGGCCGGCGCGGCGCCGCACCACGCCCGCGCCGTGCGCGCCCGCGTGCCGCACTACGCGCCGCTGCTGCCCACGCTCAACAAGTACTACGCCTTCCTGTCGCTCACCGCCAGCGTAAGTACACACACTACGTCACATGGCGCTGCTGCTGGGGCACGCGGCCGGCGCGGCGCCGCACCACGCCCGCGCCGTGCGCGCCCGCGTGCCGCACTACGCGCCGCTGCTGCCCACGCTCAACAAGTACTACGCCTTCCTGTCGCTCACCGCCAGCGTAAGTACACACACTACGTCACATGGCGCTGCTGCTGGGGCACGCGGCCGGCGCGGCGCCGCACCACGCCCGCGCCGTGCGCGCCCGCGTGCCGCACTACGCGCCGCTGCTGCCCACGCTCAACAAGTACTACGCCTTCCTGTCGCTCACCGCCAGCGTAAGTACACACACTACGTCACATGGCGCTGCTGCTGGGGCACGCGGCCGGCGCGGCGCCGCACCACGCCCGCGCCGTGCGCGCCCGCGTGCCGCACTACGCGCCGCTGCTGCCCACGCTCAACAAGTACTACGCCTTCCTGTCGCTCACCGCCAGCGTAAGTACACACACTACGTCACATGGCGCTGCTGCTGGGGCACGCGGCCGGCGCGGCGCCGCACCACGCCCGCGCCGTGCGCGCCCGCGTGCCGCACTACGCGCCGCTGCTGCCCACGCTCAACAAGTACTACGCCTTCCTGTCGCTCACCGCCAGCGTAAGTACACACACTACGTCACATGGCGCTGCTGCTGGGGCACGCGGCCGGCGCGGCGCCGCACCACGCCCGCGCCGTGCGCGCCCGCGTGCCGCACTACGCGCCGCTGCTGCCCACGCTCAACAAGTACTACGCCTTCCTGTCGCTCACCGCCAGCGTAAGTACACACACTACGTCACATGGCGCTGCTGCTGGGGCACGCGGCCGGCGCGGCGCCGCACCACGCCCGCGCCGTGCGCGCCCGCGTGCCGCACTACGCGCCGCTGCTGCCCACGCTCAACAAGTACTACGCCTTCCTGTCGCTCACCGCCAGCGTAAGTACACACACTACGTCACATGGCGCTGCTGCTGGGGCACGCGGCCGGCGCGGCGCCGCACCACGCCCGCGCCGTGCGCGCCCGCGTGCCGCACTACGCGCCGCTGCTGCCCACGCTCAACAAGTACTACGCCTTCCTGTCGCTCACCGCCAGCGTAAGTACACACACTACGTCACATGGCGCTGCTGCTGGGGCACGCGGCCGGCGCGGCGCCGCACCACGCCCGCGCCGTGCGCGCCCGCGTGCCGCACTACGCGCCGCTGCTGCCCACGCTCAACAAGTACTACGCCTTCCTGTCGCTCACCGCCAGCGTAAGTACACACACTACGTCACATGGCGCTGCTGCTGGGGCACGCGGCCGGCGCGGCGCCGCACCACGCCCGCGCCGTGCGCGCCCGCGTGCCGCACTACGCGCCGCTGCTGCCCACGCTCAACAAGTACTACGCCTTCCTGTCGCTCACCGCCAGCGTAAGTACACACACTACGTCACATGGCGCTGCTGCTGGGGCACGCGGCCGGCGCGGCGCCGCACCACGCCCGCGCCGTGCGCGCCCGCGTGCCGCACTACGCGCCGCTGCTGCCCACGCTCAACAAGTACTACGCCTTCCTGTCGCTCACCGCCAGCGTAAGTACACACACTACGTCACATGGCGCTGCTGCTGGGGCACGCGGCCGGCGCGGCGCCGCACCACGCCCGCGCCGTGCGCGCCCGCGTGCCGCACTACGCGCCGCTGCTGCCCACGCTCAACAAGTACTACGCCTTCCTGTCGCTCACCGCCAGCGTAAGTACACACACTACGTCACATGGCGCTGCTGCTGGGGCACGCGGCCGGCGCGGCGCCGCACCACGCCCGCGCCGTGCGCGCCCGCGTGCCGCACTACGCGCCGCTGCTGCCCACGCTCAACAAGTACTACGCCTTCCTGTCGCTCACCGCCAGCGTAAGTACACACACTACGTCACATGGCGCTGCTGCTGGGGCACGCGGCCGGCGCGGCGCCGCACCACGCCCGCGCCGTGCGCGCCCGCGTGCCGCACTACGCGCCGCTGCTGCCCACGCTCAACAAGTACTACGCCTTCCTGTCGCTCACCGCCAGCGTAAGTACACACACTACGTCACATGGCGCTGCTGCTGGGGCACGCGGCCGGCGCGGCGCCGCACCACGCCCGCGCCGTGCGCGCCCGCGTGCCGCACTACGCGCCGCTGCTGCCCACGCTCAACAAGTACTACGCCTTCCTGTCGCTCACCGCCAGCGTAAGTACACACACTACGTCACATGGCGCTGCTGCTGGGGCACGCGGCCGGCGCGGCGCCGCACCACGCCCGCGCCGTGCGCGCCCGCGTGCCGCACTACGCGCCGCTGCTGCCCACGCTCAACAAGTACTACGCCTTCCTGTCGCTCACCGCCAGCGTAAGTACACACACTACGTCACATGGCGCTGCTGCTGGGGCACGCGGCCGGCGCGGCGCCGCACCACGCCCGCGCCGTGCGCGCCCGCGTGCCGCACTACGCGCCGCTGCTGCCCACGCTCAACAAGTACTACGCCTTCCTGTCGCTCACCGCCAGCGTAAGTACACACACTACGTCACATGGCGCTGCTGCTGGGGCACGCGGCCGGCGCGGCGCCGCACCACGCCCGCGCCGTGCGCGCCCGCGTGCCGCACTACGCGCCGCTGCTGCCCACGCTCAACAAGTACTACGCCTTCCTGTCGCTCACCGCCAGCGTAAGTACACACACTACGTCACATGGCGCTGCTGCTGGGGCACGCGGCCGGCGCGGCGCCGCACTACGCCCGCGCCGTGCGCGCCCGCGTGCCGCACTACGCGCCGCTGCTGCCCACGCTCAACAAGTACTACGCCTTCCTGTCGCTCACCGCCAGCGTAAGTACACACACTACGTCACATGGCGCTGCTGCTGGGGCACGCGGCCGGCGCGGCGCCGCACCACGCCCGCGCCGTGCGCGCCCGCGTGCCGCACTACGCGCCGCTGCTGCCCACGCTCAACAAGTACTACGCCTTCCTGTCGCTCACCGCCAGCGTAAGTACACACACTACGTCACATGGCGCTGCTGCTGGGGCACGCGGCCGGCGCGGCGCCGCACCACGCCCGCGCCGTGCGCGCCCGCGTGCCGCACTACGCGCCGCTGCTGCCCACGCTCAACAAGTACTACGCCTTCCTGTCGCTCACCGCCAGCGTAAGTACACACACTACGTCACATGGCGCTGCTGCTGGGGCACGCGGCCGGCGCGGCGCCGCACCACGCCCGCGCCGTGCGCGCCCGCGTGCCGCACTACGCGCCGCTGCTGCCCACGCTCAACAAGTACTACGCCTTCCTGTCGCTCACCGCCAGCGTAAGTACACACACTACGTCACATGGCGCTGCTGCTGGGGCACGCGGCCGGCGCGGCGCCGCACCACGCCCGCGCCGTGCGCGCCCGCGTGCCGCACTACGCGCCGCTGCTGCCCACGCTCAACAAGTACTACGCCTTCCTGTCGCTCACCGCCAGCGTAAGTACACACACTACGTCACATGGCGCTGCTGCTGGGGCACGCGGCCGGCGCGGCGCCGCACCACGCCCGCGCCGTGCGCGCCCGCGTGCCGCACTACGCGCCGCTGCTGCCCACGCTCAACAAGTACTACGCCTTCCTGTCGCTCACCGCCAGCGTAAGTACACACACTACGTCACATGGCGCTGCTGCTGGGGCACGCGGCCGGCGCGGCGCCGCACCACGCCCGCGCCGTGCGCGCCCGCGTGCCGCACTACGCGCCGCTGCTGCCCACGCTCAACAAGTACTACGCCTTCCTGTCGCTCACCGCCAGCGTAAGTACACACACTACGTCACATGGCGCTGCTGCTGGGGCACGCGGCCGGCGCGGCGCCGCACCACGCCCGCGCCGTGCGCGCCCGCGTGCCGCACTACGCGCCGCTGCTGCCCACGCTCAACAAGTACTACGCCTTCCTGTCGCTCACCGCCAGCGTAAGTACACACACTACGTCACATGGCGCTGCTGCTGGGGCACGCGGCCGGCGCGGCGCCGCACCACGCCCGCGCCGTGCGCGCCCGCGTGCCGCACTACGCGCCGCTGCTGCCCACGCTCAACAAGTACTACGCCTTCCTGTCGCTCACCGCCAGCGTAAGTACACACACTACGTCACATGGCGCTGCTGCTGGGGCACGCGGCCGGCGCGGCGCCGCACCACGCCCGCGCCGTGCGCGCCCGCGTGCCGCACTACGCGCCGCTGCTGCCCACGCTCAACAAGTACTACGCCTTCCTGTCGCTCACCGCCAGCGTAAGTACACACACTACGTCACATGGCGCTGCTGCTGGGGCACGCGGCCGGCGCGGCGCCGCACCACGCCCGCGCCGTGCGCGCCCGCGTGCCGCACTACGCGCCGCTGCTGCCCACGCTCAACAAGTACTACGCCTTCCTGTCGCTCACCGCCAGCGTAAGTACACACACTACGTCACATGGCGCTGCTGCTGGGGCACGCGGCCGGCGCGGCGCCGCACCACGCCCGCGCCGTGCGCGCCCGCGTGCCGCACTACGCGCCGCTGCTGCCCACGCTCAACAAGTACTACGCCTTCCTGTCGCTCACCGCCAGCGTAAGTACACACACTACGTCACATGGCGCTGCTGCTGGGGCACGCGGCCGGCGCGGCGCCGCACCACGCCCGCGCCGTGCGCGCCCGCGTGCCGCACTACGCGCCGCTGCTGCCCACGCTCAACAAGTACTACGCCTTCCTGTCGCTCACCGCCAGCGTAAGTACACACACTACGTCACATGGCGCTGCTGCTGGGGCACGCGGCCGGCGCGGCGCCGCACCACGCCCGCGCCGTGCGCGCCCGCGTGCCGCACTACGCGCCGCTGCTGCCCACGCTCAACAAGTACTACGCCTTCCTGTCGCTCACCGCCAGCGTAAGTACACACACTACGTCACATGGCGCTGCTGCTGGGGCACGCGGCCGGCGCGGCGCCGCACCACGCCCGCGCCGTGCGCGCCCGCGTGCCGCACTACGCGCCGCTGCTGCCCACGCTCAACAAGTACTACGCCTTCCTGTCGCTCACCGCCAGCGTAAGTACACACACTACGTCACATGGCGCTGCTGCTGGGGCACGCGGCCGGCGCGGCGCCGCACCACGCCCGCGCCGTGCGCGCCCGCGTGCCGCACTACGCGCCGCTGCTGCCCACGCTCAACAAGTACTACGCCTTCCTGTCGCTCACCGCCAGCGTAAGTACACACACTACGTCACATGGCGCTGCTGCTGGGGCACGCGGCCGGCGCGGCGCCGCACCACGCCCGCGCCGTGCGCGCCCGCGTGCCGCACTACGCGCCGCTGCTGCCCACGCTCAACAAGTACTACGCCTTCCTGTCGCTCACCGCCAGCGTAAGTACACACACTACGTCACATGGCGCTGCTGCTGGGGCACGCGGCCGGCGCGGCGCCGCACCACGCCCGCGCCGTGCGCGCCCGCGTGCCGCACTACGCGCCGCTGCTGCCCACGCTCAACAAGTACTACGCCTTCCTGTCGCTCACCGCCAGCGTAAGTACACACACTACGTCACATGGCGCTGCTGCTGGGGCACGCGGCCGGCGCGGCGCCGCACCACGCCCGCGCCGTGCGCGCCCGCGTGCCGCACTACGCGCCGCTGCTGCCCACGCTCAACAAGTACTACGCCTTCCTGTCGCTCACCGCCAGCGTAAGTACACACACTACGTCACATGGCGCTGCTGCTGGGGCACGCGGCCGGCGCGGCGCCGCACCACGCCCGCGCCGTGCGCGCCCGCGTGCCGCACTACGCGCCGCTGCTGCCCACGCTCAACAAGTACTACGCCTTCCTGTCGCTCACCGCCAGCGTAAGTACACACACTCCGTCACATGGCGCTGCTGCTGGGGCACGCGGCCGGCGCGGCGCCGCACCACGCCCGGCCGTGCGCGCCCGCGTGCCGCACTACGCGCCGCTGCTGCCCACGCTCAACAAGTACTACGCCTTCCTGTCGCTCACCGCCAGCGTAAGTACACACACTACGTCACATGGCGCTGCTGCTGGGGCACGCGGCCGGCGCGGCGCCGCACCACGCCCGCGCCGTGCGCGCCCGCGTGCCGCACTACGCGCCGCTGCTGCCCACGCTCAACAAGTACTACGCCTTCCTGTCGCTCACCGCCAGCGTAAGTACACACACTACGTCACATGGCGCTGCTGCTGGGGCACGCGGCCGGCGCGGCGCCGCACCACGCCCGCGCCGTGCGCGCCCGCGTGCCGCACTACGCGCCGCTGCTGCCCACGCTCAACAAGTACTACGCCTTCCTGTCGCTCACCGCCAGCGTAAGTACACACACTACGTCACATGGCGCTGCTGCTGGGGCACGCGGCCGGCGCGGCGCCGCACCACGCCCGCGCCGTGCGCGCCCGCGTGCCGCACTACGCGCCGCTGCTGCCCACGCTCAACAAGTACTACGCCTTCCTGTCGCTCACCGCCAGCGTAAGTACACACACTACGTCACATGGCGCTGCTGCTGGGGCACGCGGCCGGCGCGGCGCCGCACCACGCCCGCGCCGTGCGCGCCCGCGTGCCGCACTACGCGCCGCTGCTGCCCACGCTCAACAAGTACTACGCCTTCCTGTCGCTCACCGCCAGCGTAAGTACACACACTACGTCACATGGCGCTGCTGCTGGGGCACGCGGCCGGCGCGGCGCCGCACCACGCCCGCGCCGTGCGCGCCCGCGTGCCGCACTACGCGCCGCTGCTGCCCACGCTCAACAAGTACTACGCCTTCCTGTCGCTCACCGCCAGCGTAAGTACACACACTACGTCACATGGCGCTGCTGCTGGGGCACGCGGCCGGCGCGGCGCCGCACCACGCCCGCGCCGTGCGCGCCCGCGTGCCGCACTACGCGCCGCTGCTGCCCACGCTCAACAAGTACTCACGCCTTCCTGTCGCTCACCGCCAGCGTAAGTACACACACTACGTCACATGGCGCTGCTGCTGGGGCACGCGGCCGGCGCGGCGCCGCACCACGCCCGCGCCGTGCGCGCCCGCGTGCCGCACTACGCGCCGCTGCTGCCCACGCTCAACAAGTACTACGCCTTCCTGTCGCTCACCGCCAGCGTAAGTACACACACTACGTCACATGGCGCTGCTGCTGGGGCACGCGGCCGGCGCGGCGCCGCACCACGCCCGCGCCGTGCGCGCCCGCGTGCCGCACTACGCGCCGCTGCTGCCCACGCTCAACAAGTACTACGCCTTCCTGTCGCTCACCGCCAGCGTAAGTACACACACTACGTCACATGGCGCTGCTGCTGGGGCACGCGGCCGGCGCGGCGCCGCACCACGCCCGCGCCGTGCGCGCCCGCGTGCCGCACTACGCGCCGCTGCTGCCCACGCTCAACAAGTACTACGCCTTCCTGTCGCTCACCGCCAGCGTAAGTACACACACTACGTCACATGGCGCTGCTGCTGGGGCACGCGGCCGGCGCGGCGCCGCACCACGCCCGCGCCGTGCGCGCCCGCGTGCCGCACTACGCGCCGCTGCTGCCCACGCTCAACAAGTACTACGCCTTCCTGTCGCTCACCGCCAGCGTAAGTACACACACTACGTCACATGGCGCTGCTGCTGGGGCACGCGGCCGGCGCGGCGCCGCACCACGCCCGCGCCGTGCGCGCCCGCGTGCCGCACTACGCGCCGCTGCTGCCCACGCTCAACAAGTACTACGCCTTCCTGTCGCTCACCGCCAGCGTAAGTACACACACTACGTCACATGGCGCTGCTGCTGGGGCACGCGGCCGGCGCGGCGCCGCACCACGCCCGCGCCGTGCGCGCCCGCGTGCCGCACTACGCGCCGCTGCTGCCCACGCTCAACAAGTACTACGCCTTCCTGTCGCTCACCGCCAGCGTAAGTACACACACTACGTCACATGGCGCTGCTGCTGGGGCACGCGGCCGGCGCGGCGCCGCACCACGCCCGCGCCGTGCGCGCCCGCGTGCCGCACTACGCGCCGCTGCTGCCCACGCTCAACAAGTACTACGCCTTCCTGTCGCTCACCGCCAGCGTAAGTACACACACTACGTCACATGGCGCTGCTGCTGGGGCACGCGGCCGGCGCGGCGCCGCACCACGCCCGCGCCGTGCGCGCCCGCGTGCCGCACTACGCGCCGCTGCTGCCCACGCTCAACAAGTACTACGCCTTCCTGTCGCTCACCGCCAGCGTAAGTACACACACTACGTCACATGGCGCTGCTGCTGGGGCACGCGGCCGGCGCGGCGCCGCACCACGCCCGCGCCGTGCGCGCCCGCGTGCCGCACTACGCGCCGCTGCTGCCCACGCTCAACAAGTACTACGCCTTCCTGTCGCTCACCGCCAGCGTAAGTACACACACTACGTCACATGGCGCTGCTGCTGGGGCACGCGGCCGGCGCGGCGCCGCACCACGCCCGCGCCGTGCGCGCCCGCGTGCCGCACTACGCGCCGCTGCTGCCCACGCTCAACAAGTACTACGCCTTCCTGTCGCTCACCGCCAGCGTAAGTACACACACTACGTCACATGGCGCTGCTGCTGGGGCACGCGGCCGGCGCGGCGCCGCACCACGCCCGCGCCGTGCGCGCCCGCGTGCCGCACTACGCGCCGCTGCTGCCCACGCTCAACAAGTACTACGCCTTCCTGTCGCTCACCGCCAGCGTAAGTACACACACTACGTCACATGGCGCTGCTGCTGGGGCACGCGGCCGGCGCGGCGCCGCACCACGCCCGCGCCGTGCGCGCCCGCGTGCCGCACTACGCGCCGCTGCTGCCCACGCTCAACAAGTACTACGCCTTCCTGTCGCTCACCGCCAGCGTAAGTACACACACTACGTCACATGGCGCTGCTGCTGGGGCACGCGGCCGGCGCGGCGCCGCACCACGCCCGCGCCGTGCGCGCCCGCGTGCCGCACTACGCGCCGCTGCTGCCCACGCTCAACAAGTACTACGCCTTCCTGTCGCTCACCGCCAGCGTAAGTACACACACTACGTCACATGGCGCTGCTGCTGGGGCACGCGGCCGGCGCGGCGCCGCACCACGCCCGCGCCGTGCGCGCCCGCGTGCCGCACTACGCGCCGCTGCTGCCCACGCTCAACAAGTACTACGCCTTCCTGTCGCTCACCGCCAGCGTAAGTACACACACTACGTCACATGGCGCTGCTGCTGGGGCACGCGGCCGGCGCGGCGCCGCACCACGCCCGCGCCGTGCGCGCCCGCGTGCCGCACTACGCGCCGCTGCTGCCCACGCTCAACAAGTACTACGCCTTCCTGTCGCTCACCGCCAGCGTAAGTACACACACTACGTCACATGGCGCTGCTGCTGGGGCACGCGGCCGGCGCGGCGCCGCACCACGCCCGCGCCGTGCGCGCCCGCGTGCCGCACTACGCGCCGCTGCTGCCCACGCTCAACAAGTACTACGCCTTCCTGTCGCTCACCGCCAGCGTAAGTACACACACTACGTCACATGGCGCTGCTGCTGGGGCACGCGGCCGGCGCGGCGCCGCACCACGCCCGCGCCGTGCGCGCCCGCGTGCCGCACTACGCGCCGCTGCTGCCCACGCTCAACAAGTACTACGCCTTCCTGTCGCTCACCGCCAGCGTAAGTACACACACTACGTCACATGGCGCTGCTGCTGGGGCACGCGGCCGGCGCGGCGCCGCACCACGCCCGCGCCGTGCGCGCCCGCGTGCCGCACTACGCGCCGCTGCTGCCCACGCTCAACAAGTACTACGCCTTCCTGTCGCTCACCGCCAGCGTAAGTACACACACTACGTCACATGGCGCTGCTGCTGGGGCACGCGGCCGGCGCGGCGCCGCACCACGCCCGCGCCGTGCGCGCCCGCGTGCCGCACTACGCGCCGCTGCTGCCCACGCTCAACAAGTACTACGCCTTCCTGTCGCTCACCGCCAGCGTAAGTACACACACTACGTCACATGGCGCTGCTGCTGGGGCACGCGGCCGGCGCGGCGCCGCACCACGCCCGCGCCGTGCGCGCCCGCGTGCCGCACTACGCGCCGCTGCTGCCCACGCTCAACAAGTACTACGCCTTCCTGTCGCTCACCGCCAGCGTAAGTACACACACTACGTCACATGGCGCTGCTGCTGGGGCACGCGGCCGGCGCGGCGCCGCACCACGCCCGCGCCGTGCGCGCCCGCGTGCCGCACTACGCGCCGCTGCTGCCCACGCTCAACAAGTACTACGCCTTCCTGTCGCTCACCGCCAGCGTAAGTACACACACTACGTCACATGGCGCTGCTGCTGGGGCACGCGGCCGGCGCGGCGCCGCACCACGCCCGCGCCGTGCGCGCCCGCGTGCCGCACTACGCGCCGCTGCTGCCCACGCTCAACAAGTACTACGCCTTCCTGTCGCTCACCGCCAGCGTAAGTACACACACTACGTCACATGGCGCTGCTGCTGGGGCACGCGGCCGGCGCGGCGCCGCACCACGCCCGCGCCGTGCGCGCCCGCGTGCCGCACTACGCGCCGCTGCTGCCCACGCTCAACAAGTACTACGCCTTCCTGTCGCTCACCGCCAGCGTAAGTACACACACTACGTCACATGGCGCTGCTGCTGGGGCACGCGGCCGGCGCGGCGCCGCACCACGCCCGCGCCGTGCGCGCCCGCGTGCCGCACTACGCGCCGCTGCTGCCCACGCTCAACAAGTACTACGCCTTCCTGTCGCTCACCGCCAGCGTAAGTACACACACTACGTCACATGGCGCTGCTGCTGGGGCACGCGGCCGGCGCGGCGCCGCACCACGCCCGCGCCGTGCGCGCCCGCGTGCCGCACTACGCGCCGCTGCTGCCCACGCTCAACAAGTACTACGCCTTCCTGTCGCTCACCGCCAGCGTAAGTACACACACTACGTCACATGGCGCTGCTGCTGGGGCACGCGGCCGGCGCGGCGCCGCACCACGCCCGCGCCGTGCGCGCCCGCGTGCCGCACTACGCGCCGCTGCTGCCCACGCTCAACAAGTACTACGCCTTCCTGTCGCTCACCGCCAGCGTAAGTACACACACTACGTCACATGGCGCTGCTGCTGGGGCACGCGGCCGGCGCGGCGCCGCACCACGCCCGCGCCGTGCGCGCCCGCGTGCCGCACTACGCGCCGCTGCTGCCCACGCTCAACAAGTACTACGCCTTCCTGTCGCTCACCGCCAGCGTAAGTACACACACTACGTCACATGGCGCTGCTGCTGGGGCACGCGGCCGGCGCGGCGCCGCACCACGCCCGCGCCGTGCGCGCCCGCGTGCCGCACTACGCGCCGCTGCTGCCCACGCTCAACAAGTACTACGCCTTCCTGTCGCTCACCGCCAGCGTAAGTACACACACTACGTCACATGGCGCTGCTGCTGGGGCACGCGGCCGGCGCGGCGCCGCACCACGCCCGCGCCGTGCGCGCCCGCGTGCCGCACTACGCGCCGCTGCTGCCCACGCTCAACAAGTACTACGCCTTCCTGTCGCTCACCGCCAGCGTAAGTACACACACTACGTCACATGGCGCTGCTGCTGGGGCACGCGGCCGGCGCGGCGCCGCACCACGCCCGCGCCGTGCGCGCCCGCGTGCCGCACTACGCGCCGCTGCTGCCCACGCTCAACAAGTACTACGCCTTCCTGTCGCTCACCGCCAGCGTAAGTACACACACTACGTCACATGGCGCTGCTGCTGGGGCACGCGGCCGGCGCGGCGCCGCACCACGCCCGCGCCGTGCGCGCCCGCGTGCCGCACTACGCGCCGCTGCTGCCCACGCTCAACAAGTACTACGCCTTCCTGTCGCTCACCGCCAGCGTAAGTACACACACTACGTCACATGGCGCTGCTGCTGGGGCACGCGGCCGGCGCGGCGCCGCACCACGCCCGCGCCGTGCGCGCCCGCGTGCCGCACTACGCGCCGCTGCTGCCCACGCTCAACAAGTACTACGCCTTCCTGTCGCTCACCGCCAGCGTAAGTACACACACTACGTCACATGGCGCTGCTGCTGGGGCACGCGGCCGGCGCGGCGCCGCACCACGCCCGCGCCGTGCGCGCCCGCGTGCCGCACTACGCGCCGCTGCTGCCCACGCTCAACAAGTACTACGCCTTCCTGTCGCTCACCGCCAGCGTAAGTACACACACTACGTCACATGGCGCTGCTGCTGGGGCACGCGGCCGGCGCGGCGCCGCACCACGCCCGCGCCGTGCGCGCCCGCGTGCCGCACTACGCGCCGCTGCTGCCCACGCTCAACAAGTACTACGCCTTCCTGTCGCTCACCGCCAGCGTAAGTACACACACTACGTCACATGGCGCTGCTGCTGGGGCACGCGGCCGGCGCGGCGCCGCACCACGCCCGCGCCGTGCGCGCCCGCGTGCCGCACTACGCGCCGCTGCTGCCCACGCTCAACAAGTACTACGCCTTCCTGTCGCTCACCGCCAGCGTAAGTACACACACTACGTCACATGGCGCTGCTGCTGGGGCACGCGGCCGGCGCGGCGCCGCACCACGCCCGCGCCGTGCGCGCCCGCGTGCCGCACTACGCGCCGCTGCTGCCCACGCTCAACAAGTACTACGCCTTCCTGTCGCTCACCGCCAGCGTAAGTACACACACTACGTCACATGGCGCTGCTGCTGGGGCACGCGGCCGGCGCGGCGCCGCACCACGCCCGCGCCGTGCGCGCCCGCGTGCCGCACTACGCGCCGCTGCTGCCCACGCTCAACAAGTACTACGCCTTCCTGTCGCTCACCGCCAGCGTAAGTACACACACTACGTCACATGGCGCTGCTGCTGGGGCACGCGGCCGGCGCGGCGCCGCACCACGCCCGCGCCGTGCGCGCCCGCGTGCCGCACTACGCGCCGCTGCTGCCCACGCTCAACAAGTACTACGCCTTCCTGTCGCTCACCGCCAGCGTAAGTACACACACTACGTCACATGGCGCTGCTGCTGGGGCACGCGGCCGGCGCGGCGCCGCACCACGCCCGCGCCGTGCGCGCCCGCGTGCCGCACTACGCGCCGCTGCTGCCCACGCTCAACAAGTACTACGCCTTCCTGTCGCTCACCGCCAGCGTAAGTACACACACTACGTCACATGGCGCTGCTGCTGGGGCACGCGGCCGGCGCGGCGCCGCACCACGCCCGCGCCGTGCGCGCCCGCGTGCCGCACTACGCGCCGCTGCTGCCCACGCTCAACAAGTACTACGCCTTCCTGTCGCTCACCGCCAGCGTAAGTACACACACTACGTCACATGGCGCTGCTGCTGGGGCACGCGGCCGGCGCGGCGCCGCACCACGCCCGCGCCGTGCGCGCCCGCGTGCCGCACTACGCGCCGCTGCTGCCCACGCTCAACAAGTACTACGCCTTCCTGTCGCTCACCGCCAGCGTAAGTACACACACTACGTCACATGGCGCTGCTGCTGGGGCACGCGGCCGGCGCGGCGCCGCACCACGCCCGCGCCGTGCGCGCCCGCGTGCCGCACTACGCGCCGCTGCTGCCCACGCTCAACAAGTACTACGCCTTCCTGTCGCTCACCGCCAGCGTAAGTACACACACTACGTCACATGGCGCTGCTGCTGGGGCACGCGGCCGGCGCGGCGCCGCACCACGCCCGCGCCGTGCGCGCCCGCGTGCCGCACTACGCGCCGCTGCTGCCCACGCTCAACAAGTACTACGCCTTCCTGTCGCTCACCGCCAGCGTAAGTACACACACTACGTCACATGGCGCTGCTGCTGGGGCACGCGGCCGGCGCGGCGCCGCACCACGCCCGCGCCGTGCGCGCCCGCGTGCCGCACTACGCGCCGCTGCTGCCCACGCTCAACAAGTACTACGCCTTCCTGTCGCTCACCGCCAGCGTAAGTACACACACTACGTCACATGGCGCTGCTGCTGGGGCACGCGGCCGGCGCGGCGCCGCACCACGCCCGCGCCGTGCGCGCCCGCGTGCCGCACTACGCGCCGCTGCTGCCCACGCTCAACAAGTACTACGCCTTCCTGTCGCTCACCGCCAGCGTAAGTACACACACTACGTCACATGGCGCTGCTGCTGGGGCACGCGGCCGGCGCGGCGCCGCACCACGCCCGCGCCGTGCGCGCCCGCGTGCCGCACTACGCGCCGCTGCTGCCCACGCTCAACAAGTACTACGCCTTCCTGTCGCTCACCGCCAGCGTAAGTACACACACTACGTCACATGGCGCTGCTGCTGGGGCACGCGGCCGGCGCGGCGCCGCACCACGCCCGCGCCGTGCGCGCCCGCGTGCCGCACTACGCGCCGCTGCTGCCCACGCTCAACAAGTACTACGCCTTCCTGTCGCTCACCGCCAGCGTAAGTAGACACACTACGTCACATGGCGCTGCTGCTGGGGACACTACTTTTCCTACTCCAAATATTGTTATTGTTTATGTCTTGCAATATATTATAGGCTGTATGAGTAACGATTTATAAACTTGTTACAAGTCAATCTAAGTTAAACTGATATTTCAGGCCGAAGCTGCGATCGTGGCTCACGTTAAAGCGACGCAGCGGATCATCGAGTTTATGGAGGCGAGCGACAAGGAGGCGGCAGCAGCTGAGGCGCCGCCCGCCGATGTGCCGCAGGACATGTCGCTCAGCAACCTCAACTACAGCCTGCACTACAACAGCTCCGGCTCCGACCGCATGTCGTCCTCTATGGAGCTGGACGGGTACCACTGAGAGCCGGCGAGGGCGCCCGTCTTGTGTGACGCATGGCTTCCGGCCGGGCCAACTTGCGGTAACCGATATCGAATCTCGATCGATGGCCTTCCGAAGCTTCGTCGGCATTCGCTAAATCGTCCAGACCGGGCCAACAGATATAGCGAACACATTCGTTGACATTCGTTGGCCCGGTCTGTACACATCTTAACAACATTTCGCCCACTGGTGTAATCGTAAGTTTTGGTTAATTAAGCAGGTCGTTTAGGGGTAGCGGGAGTGTTTTAAGATAAAACGGAGATTTATTATTGTTCTGTTGGCTGATAGAGTTTATGTAGGGTATTGGATAGAATTGAGAAGCGTTGATTTCAACGTGAACTTCCTATTTGCCGACAGATGGGAATAACACGTGGTTCTGTTAGTGCAATGTGTCTTAACATAAATCTACTAAGCGTTTAGTAATTCTGAGTCTTGAGTTCATCCTTGTTGTAAGACTTGTAAATACGAACCAAAAAACAAAGTAATCCTTGTATATTGTGAAAACCCTTTAGCAATAGTATATAATATGCCATTTGTAAAAGTGAAAACAATATCATAGGTGGTGGATGTTTGTTTGCACGCGGCTATTATAAGAACCTCTTCTCTTTGTATTGATATTTCTTCCTTCTCTATGATATTGTAAATATAAATCACAGACTGTTAAGGTGATAGTTATGTTGACGACATAGATATGGGTTATGAAGTCTTAATTAAATTGAGATATTCCGAGTTTAAGCCACTGAACTGGCAATATAAAAGTGCAAAAATAGTCGAGTAAGTGTATAATAGATATGTATTCTTTTATGTGAATATTGTGTCTGCACTTTTTTGTATTATACCGCTCCGAGAGAGTTACAAATTATTAGAGTATTGTTCTATTGAGGCACAATCATTTATTGTAAATACATTTTAGCTAGTACCAATAGTTCGGTCTCTGTTGAGTAAATTTAGAGTAGGTACAGTTGATGATATCCGGATATGTTGAGATGTAATGCGTAGCAGCGACCGCGTGACGTCATCGCTCGTACAACGTGAAACGCATAGGGGACGCTGTCTCACGAGATGGTGCAAAATGTACAAACATACACTTGGATAGTCGCACGCAAATAAATGAGAGAATGACCTATGCTTAGATATAAAAAATAGGACAATTTATGATGTTGGATTTTAACCAGTTGTAGGACTAGACAGCGTTTGAATGATTATTTCCTTATCATAATTATAACTTGTTTATAAAAGGCTCCAAGTTCACAACTCGACTGATGTTCATTAGGCAAAATTTTATTTTTATGATTGAAAAGTAGGACTAATAAGTAAGGCACATAAATTACTTAATTTTTATCTTGTATCGCAGATTAGAGGGTTTTCTAAACCGAAGATTCCAATATCTATAAATTTTATATCAAGTTTTTTTTTTATAATCATCGACATATGCGATACAATAGAAGATCCAGACCCATTCGAATTTAGTTTTCTAAAAAACCACGACAATTATGTTTTGTGATTGCTTATGAATTGTTGTTACTCACATCACATCACATGTATTTCTATGAATATGTTGATATTTGGCACAATTAGGCTCTTTGAAACGTTAAATAAAAATGTTGGATTATGCTGTGTCGGTAACAGAACTGCATTCTTAATATTAATTTCTATGAAGTTAGTTCTTAAATTCGTGTTTTGACGCATTTTGGGCTGACCCAAATGATGACATCGTAAAATTGGGACATCAATAGGAACGTTATAGACGATCATCTGCACATAATGGTTGCACGGTTCGCATTACTTCACACGTGAACGGGAATGTAGAGTCAATTCTGCTCTTTAATACCGTGTGACGAAATTTTCTGACAGCTTTACTTTATTTATAAGACATTGGTGACGATTCTGTTGTCAGCAAACTAAACTTAAATTAGGGTATTGCCATCTTTTTCACTCTGATAAAATAAGAAAGTGGCAGACGTAAATAAGAGCTGTCGAATTTAGTTGAACTAAAATTTGCATATAAATTTAGACGACACGATAGAGTGTGTCGACTAAATACACATTGAAGTTCAAGGCGTAAGCTAGTTTAACATCTCTAACTTATTTCTTATCTATCACCGTCCTATCTTGCGCTGTGTGTTAGTAAAAGATAGAAATTCTCTGATTAAAATTTAGATTGTGAACAAGAAAATCAGCACCATTTTTTAGGTTGATAAATGGGTATAATATTATGTAACTGAAGTTATTAACTCACTGGATTCTGTTCTACTGATGAGGGTAATCTATTTAAAAGACTAGGGGTTTCCTTTTCATTTACTGTACAGCTATGATTCTTATTGCCTAAATTATATTTACGTAATTTATTGACCTATGTATGTATGAACTAAGCGTAGCTCTAAAATGCATTTCGTTATGAAATTTTCATCTTTTTATCACCTTTGTTTTGAATAATATGTTGTTTTAAACTATTATCACGAGAGTTTGATATCTTGAGAAATTATTATTGTATATGTAATGTGTAATTATGTTATAAAGTATTACGTGTAATTATTAAAAGAAGACAATTTAAATAAGTACCTGGTTTCATTTTAGCCGTTTTTAAAAACGAATGGACGGTTTTTATTAAACGGTTTTAATAAGCTTCACTTCGTATATTTGTTTATTTATTTCAAATTTTGCGACTGATTTTTCCACTACTTCTGCTTAACCAATTCTGAAATTTCGCACAGAAATTCAATTCCCATGACAATACAACGTTATAAAAATTTCAACCTTCAATCCTCATTTCCTGATTCTGCAGGGGTACTGCAAGATAAAACCGTTTAACTTTAAAGATTTTTAAGGGATTATTAATCATTATCATATCACCTGGAAGAAAGACGTCTACTGCTGGATAAACACCCTCCCCCATGCAATTTTTTAAACGATCTGTTCTGCTGGGCGGCTTGCACCCACGTCTATCTGCGACGTCGTCTGTCAATTTAATAGATTTATAATATTACTTCAAAACTTGTTAAAAAATTGTGGCAAGAAAAATGATAAAAGAAAACAAAATAGTTAAATGCTAATATATATTTGTTTGAATAAATAGGTATCTACACAACATTCACCTAAATCAGTGTAAATGCATGTTTCGATTAAACGTCTACATAAAAACACTGAAACAAGAGCGTGTCTTCTCTCCCTGTAATGGCAAAATGGCTTTACGCGGTGAATGCCTGGTGGCGAGAAAAAACGATGATTTTAGGCCCTCATTAAATGAAAAAAGATTTTTCTGTTAATAAATCTGTTACAGACACTTACAGAATGCGGAATACATATCAGGAATTCCATTAACTACGCGCATAAACAACAATGAATCATAACGCAAATAGAAAAACTACAACAAATCATTAACAAAGATAATAACCATGTTCAAATTAACTGCCACTAAAATATTCTAAATATATTAAATTCGTTCTACAGCATCTACGCGGGCAGTGGCAGGTGCTCGTATGCTCTGCCAGTCTCCCGTCTCCGTGTATCGTTTGTTCACAGCCATCAGCTGCTCAAAGTTGGCTTTTGCAAGTTTGTGTTTATTCCGAACTTTTTGAACTAGCTCTTCATCGTAAACTTCCTCAGGATCATCCAGTTTTAAATGAGCTTTCATTTCTTGGACAGTTACTAAGAAACAATTCCATGGCGACCAGTCCTCTTGTACATTCCATCTACACAGCCTCAACTCGGTGACGTCGCTGCATTCGCTGATTGCTGAATGTGAATGCCAAAGCTTCTCAACTATGAAGAAAATATCTTTTTCCTGAAGAACGAAGGCTAAAGATCCCCAACATTTCCGACGCCGCTCGTCACGCTGCACAGCTCTTAGAATAAATTTGTAAGGCGTCATATCTATCCAGCTACGTTCATTCACGTCTTTCCACGAGCATGACTTACAGATTAAGCAACCACTCATCCTTGTGTTCAATGGGAAGTCCGTGTAAGGTTTTACCTGATGGCACAGTTCACAGAAGTGAAGTTTGCTATTCTCCATTTTCTTATAGTCCCTTAAGTCTTTATACTTAGTTACACCAGAATTAAGTTCAGACGTTTGTATTAGCCGGAATACGGTACCAGCTACTCGACGTCTTAGAAATTCGAGATTATGGGCGTTATACCGTCTTACAAGCAGATCACATTCTTGATCCAAAAGAGTTATAACTTCTTCGGCTAGAGGATGGCGAAACTCCTGTAGCGCGAACTTCATGTCGACTAGAAGCTCTAGGCGCTCTTTAACGTCCATATCAGTGCGGATGAAGGCATTATAAAGTTCTTTCAGTTTTCTAGCTTTTTGGATTTCGACTGTTTCCATCGTTATTAATTTACCACTGCGCCCGTACCAAGCTACAGGTTTAGAAATTTCTTCTAAGAATCGTTTTTCTCGGATTTTCCGACTATCTTCTTTTACTTTTCCTCTGTAATCTTCAATGCATCTCAGTAATTCCACTTCTTTATCCAGAAGCAATGAAAATTCGGCTATTTTTGGACCTTTTGCATGTAACTTTGATATTCTGGCTATTTCAGCGTGTTTCCAACGATCTACCTAGAAAAACGCATTAAATTAAACTAGTTATTTTAAACGCATTAAATTGGTTAATTACATAAGTAATGTAATTTTTATAATCTCCGACATCAATTGAGATTAGTGCTGAAGCACTTCTAGGTACCATTTTCTGTAGGTGTGGAAAGTGAAATTAAGAATGCATTAAGGCCTGTAATAATAAACAGCTCTTATTTGAGAAAGTGTAAGTAGTTTTAACAACAATTGAGACGTAGGTATTTAAAAAAAGGTGTTACGTGTATGGAATTCTACTGTATGGTAACTGCTATTGGAAGATCTTTCAAATGAGAGTTGTTAATTAATACGGACATATGTGACCAATACCTGTCTCAAAAGCATAATATAGGTAGCAGTCGAACAGCGTATTATAAACGAGACAAAAAAATAAATTAAATGTTAACAAGTTATTGAGTCTAGAACGGATACAAGCGCAACTGCTTAGTTAAATCACTCATATCTAATTGATCACTCATATCTAATTGATCACTCATATCTAATTGGAGTTTTTCTGCTCAGAAATTCAGTTGCAGTCTCGATGTAAGAACTGCCCGTAAGGTACCTAAGTACCTAATATTATTATTTCTGACCTAATACTTGCTTATTTGAAACTGGATTTAGTAAACTACAACTTAGGTAGGTACTTATTTTAAGTAAGTTACTCATAATTAATCGTTTTGTTAGATTGCCTAAGTTAGCTATTTATTTAGTGACTTACCATTGCATATAATTGATCAAAATCTTCACGCGTCTTCGGAAAAGTTTTAGTTATAAGATCCCGTCGTAGACGTCTCTCCATTGCTTCTCGTTCCAGTCGGTCCTCCTCCTTCATCCTTGCTATTCTTTCCCTATCAACAAAAAAAATGTAACCAATTAATTATAATGCAGTCGAGAGAGTTGTGTTATTATGTTGTCAAATGTTTACATACATGCATTCCCGTAACCATTTCTTAATGGTTTGCCGAAACTGGTGATGTCTGAAGGCGCGTTGTATGACTGATGCATAATGATTATGGTTCAACCGAATGATCATCTCCTCGTATGTCTCATACGATTTCGGGACTACTATTTTATCAGTCACGTTTGGAATATATGCGTTTATACTACTCATTTGCGTAGAGCGATTGTAGTTCGTCTCCTGAAATTGATAGTGTCGAAACCTTGACACAATTAACAAATTCATAAATGTATACAAGGTTAGTCGAAAAGGGGGTAATAAGCCGAAAGTACCCATAATAATGGATAACTTTTGTTCTACAACTTTCCCCAAAAATCAGTAGTTCAAGAAAAATTGCTGTTCAAAGATTTCATAAAAAATACGCTAAATTCTATCTATCCTCAGCTATGATCAGCTGTGTTAACATTTTACGTCATATTTGGGGTCACGGATTAGAAACTCCATTTTCTGTATTCATAACTAAAGCAGGGATAAAGATTTTTTGTAAAAACTACAATAAAAATATATTTTCATGAAAAAAATATTAATCGAATTTTTAAATTTTAACACTTTCTTTAAAACAGTCACCAGTGATACATTAAGTGGCCGGCGGCTTACCTAGTACCCCTTATCCGACTAACCTTGTATATTATTGGATCGTGCTATTGTATTCGCTGGTATAACCACAAATTAGGGAGTTGTATGTTTACAAGGTATAACATTAAGACTGTATGTAGGTATGCCTGTTATTATTTGTCCACGGCATGGCTATAGCAACATTATGTAGGTAATAAGTAGCGTTAAATTTTAATATAGCTAGGAAAATGTTCCGAAAAATATCATCAGTTTGAGTGACGGAGATACGCACATATATCCTTTCTTTTTCTTCAGCCGTCTGCGTGTCTCTACAACTCTTTAATTCCGGTGGCAACTTCTCTGGCTTCTGTGGTGTTTGCGTATAGGCATGGTGGTAGATAGTGTCTGTGAAATAAATAATTAACCGTTTGTTATTCACCATTGTGTAGCGTTATAACATAACATAAGATCACGCCTGTATTCCCCGAAGGGTAAGGCAGAGGTGTATAGTAACACCTTAATTTCGCCATTATGTTTAAGTCTCAGTCTGCTACTGAAGAATTCCATACGGAAAAATCCAATAACAAACAATAGCGTTACTAGTCTACCTAAACCAAGACCATATTATGTAGGTACCAAAAAACATGAATTATTATAGATACCTGTGTGTATATTCCTGTATCCTCCTAAAAAAGGCTTGCGGATTGGTTTAGAAAATATTTCTACATTTATCTGTTTGAGTGTAGTACCAAATGGAACTGTCACTCTTAGAACATCATTATATGGCAATTCTTTGTACAATTTTTCTAAATCCAATGTGGCATTATTTTTCGTTAATAATTCAACCTCCGCTATTCCGTATTTGTCATAATCAAGGTCCATAAGTGCCATACGACCTTTTAACGGACGGTCTCCTCTTAAGAATACCAAGTTATCAGGGTCCTGACCAAAAAGTTCACCCAAGTTTTTCTTTATCTCGTGAATTTTCATTATCGAATGATATGAACGAGTAAATGTGGCATTCTGATTTATGATCCTGAACTTGATGGCTATAAACGGCATGTCTTTCTTTTTGGGCAGAACTGCATGCAATAATTCATGGACGTAAGATTCCTTTGGTATCGATGATAGAGAAAATTCCTCTGAATCCTTGGTAAAAACATCGATAGAGAGGGTTCCTTGCGCATCAGCCTTGAGCTGAGACAAGAGCATTGTATCTTTTAATACGTTTCTATTTTTAGTCAGTAAGAGGTTACTATTTGACACCCTGAGTAGTTTGGCTAATTTACGTTTAACAAACTTAACAGGAGTTGTCGCTGGGAAGACTTTGGTGAACACTTCGTTGGGGTTGAGGGGCGACTTAAAGGTGACTAGTATGTGGCTGATGGGGCATGTCAACTGCTCTGCGTCTCTCTCACATGGTGCTGTCAGGTACCGTGACGTCCTCTCATCGCTTGATGGTGCAGTTTTGTAAGGCGGGGCTGTGAGTAACTTCTCTCGACCTAATTCGCATTGGCACGCGACCATTCCTCTCGCATTTGTTGGATCCGGTGAGATTCCCAACAACTTATGCATATTCGTTTTCTTCATGTTTAAGGAATCAGTTTTCTCGAGTCACCTAATTAAAAGATAAATAATAATAAAAGTTATTTTAAACTAATTTCGAAAACTTTGTATGTACATGGCTTGACATAATAAATACTGACAATTGACTTTGTTACTGTTGCTAAGTTACGGCGAGTGACGCATAGAGTAAAGTAGTACACGTGTGACGGTTGCCGGGGAACCGATATTTTAAAGGACATCCAATAGCATCAGCACCAGCATTTCGGGCACCTAGATACCGCTCTATGAAGTATCAAAACGATTCAATAATCATTTCTTAGATTAAGGAAACTACTGCATCCGATCCAAATCCGATGAAATGCCATCCGAACAAGCTACAGTAATATTTGTATGGACGGTTGTGCACTACATTCGATCTGAATATCATAGATTTCCATCCTATTTTCCTCTAGGATCGTATTTTCTCGGATTCAGATCGGACGCAGTGCACAATAATTAATAAGTATTAATACGAGTCCATAGAAAAATATAGATTTTTTAGGTTTGTGTAGCTACGCGCCTACCTACATAAACCTAAAATTATTCTATATCTGTGGGCCCGTATTAATATTAATTATTGTTCCGAGCTAATAGTTCCGAGATGGTTCCGAGTTACAACTCTCAACATGGCGGGCTGGGAGCTGGATCCCAAAAGTCACTGCCATGGAGCAGAATTTCATACGTTTGACAACATTTTAACACGCTTGTGGTCGAATACCCATACGCGACTCAATTTCAAGTTGCCGTTAATTTCGTGCTATCACTATTACTTCGCCTTAAAGTGACAGTGACACCACGAGAATTAACAGCAACTTCAGTTCAGTTCAGTTTCAGTTCATCAGTTTCAGTTTCATTTGGCCACTATTAAGTTAGTAAAAAAAACTTAGAAATTGATTTTCACCCACATCTTACTGTCGCATCGATGTGAAACTTTGCAAATGTATGTAGGTAATTCAGATGACCATACAATAAATGGTACTATCGAGCCATTGTATTGATGGAACCAGAAGGAAGATACCAGAACCAAGTTATGGTTAGGTACCTACTAATATACATATCGAGTTTGGGCTCGTTTGATCTGTTTTTAACCGACTTCCAAAAAGGAGGAGGTTACTATGTTCGTCTGTATGTATGTTTTTTTTTTTTTTTTGTGTATGTTCATCGATATTTTCGCCAATTGTGAACCGATTTTGATGATTCTTTTTTTAATGGATAGGGTATACTTCGAAGTTGGTCCCATTTAAATTTGGTGAAGATCTGATGAAGAACTTCGGAGATAGGCAAGGAACTCCTCAATAACGAACAGTACGCATATTGTGATGATGTGATTATGTTACGAGCAGCGTCTTTAGTAAGTCCAACCAAGTTTTAATTAAGGCCACTAAAAAGAAAAAAATAAAAACTTATTTACAAAAAATTTAAACCGACTTCAAAAAAGAATAAAATAATTACCATATAAAATTAAC
Source organism: Amphipyra berbera (assembly GCA_910594945.2). NCBI lineage: Eukaryota > Metazoa > Arthropoda > Insecta > Lepidoptera > Noctuidae > Amphipyra > Amphipyra berbera. Next base: position 20,520,962 of record OU343128.1, read on the forward strand.
AGTTTCAGAAGTCGGTGCCTTCAATTTGGTTCAGCGTGGATCAGCACCGACTTCTGAAACTGTTAATTTTATATGGTAATTATTTTATTCTTTTTTGAAGTCGGTTTAAATTATTTGTAAAAAAGCTTTTTGTTGAGATCTATGCAAACGTATGGTGATGATGGTCTCATGATGGAGCCGGAAGGTGGGAGGTATCTCTTATGGCTACCAGTAGGTAGATCGTTTGGGTTGGATTGATTTATTTAGATGAGATCTTCCTATTGAATACTAATGCGGTTTTAACCTTAATGAAACAATCACTTTCTCCGTCTCAAACGCAAAAAATATATTTAAAAAAACCTTGTCTTAATATTTTTTATGTAAAAACGTGGGGCGTTTTCTGCAGTGGGTAGGTACTAAAACCTTGTTACCAGGTAGAAGATCAGAACGTGTTTATAGCTATAATTTTTAAAGCAGAAAACGCCCCACGCTTTCACGTTTAGGGGGTGAGCATAATACTTATTATCAAATCAAATGTTCATCATCATGACATGCAATTTAGATCCAAAGACATTTATTCAACCCTTGCCCTTCCGTCACAACCATAGTTTTTAAGGAAATGTTTGGGTAACTAGAAGGCAGTGAACTTTATTTAAAGTCATTCCACAATTACTTATTTAAGAATTTAATTAATAACTATATAAATAAAATACCTATTTAAATAATTATAAAAATATTTATGGTTGTTTACGGTTTATTTTTTGGATTACATGACTAGTAACAAGAGTTTGACTCGTGATCTCGCCGCGTTGGGCAATGCCGAATAACACACGTGAGTACCCAAACCGTAAACGATCATAAAGTTATACTACAAAAATTATGGAATAAAGTTAAACATTCATTATACTATAGCCTTTATAAGGTGAAGTTAAACTCCTAGTTTTCAGTCAGCTAGTGAAGAAACAAGGCGTTGTTTGTTTCCGTAAAGCGATTTAACCGCTAAGCTTTAAAAACTAACTCCTTTGAAGAATTTTATAAAAGATGCGAGTGTGCATTCATCGTTATAAATAGGTAATTTTCTGGTATGAAACTAGTTTCTTTGTAAATTTATATCTCTAAGGTAATTTATCTTTTTAGCTTGACTTTATAATAGGTACCTACTGTAATAAAATGTTCATGGTAGTTTGACATCCATACACGGAAGTATAATATTATTGATCTACTATAACAGAGACCTAAGTAGGTGGTTGATAGTTAATAAAAATTGAGAAAACAATAAAATTACAGCTCAATAAAAGAGCGAATGTGCCGAGCATAGCTGGCGTGATATTAAATTCCTCCGAAAACATAAAAATGATTTTCGATCGTAAAACTATAATTTACAGACGTAAAAATGCGCTGAGTTATATGTTACTCCAAGTCTGAGATGTGGACCAGGAATATTGCATCGTATGGTGGGTGACGCCGTACTTAATTCGTCCTGTTATTTACGATCGGTGTTTGTCGTCAATCGGTATAGCTTGTTTAACTAATCATAGTTCAGATTTATATGTAGAAGTTTGCTCTTCAGTTAGGATTTCATAGAGGTGTTCGACACGTCCGATCTCACTGACGATGACATAAACTTTAATCCTTTTAGATAAGGACGGGTATTAGCCTATCTTGTCAACTGCTTAGTAGTACCTATAAACTATTATCTATTATCTAAATTTTCCTTTTATTGGGGTCGGTGTTCAGTCCAACCGGATCCGGCTGAATATTAGTAGGTACCTATTTAATTCGGAGCGACCGCTCGCGCCGCATCCGTCGTTTGGCCAACGTAACAGTGCTACTCAAATAGTAAATACTTTCAGGTTTCTGAGTATCTACCATTACCAAAAGATTTTCGCATAACCACCGAGACCGGTCTGAGGAACGGAGGATCTCGATGTGATAATATATATAGGTAGATACACTGCTATAGGGTGCAGCCTAAAACGGCTAAAACCATAGAAATAAAGAAGTTTTTATATTTTATTCTTGACCTGTTCGCGTTTGACCCTAGTCTCACCTGATGGTAAGCGCAGACAGAGACAGAAACAGAGATATAGAGGGATTCCTCTATACCCCTCTGGCTCTCACATACACACGACGGAACACAGTAAACTGCGTGGCTTTAAAGTGAGGGTGGTAGCTAGCCAGTCGGACCATATAAATCCTATCACCAAGCGTGCTGGGTTTTGTTGAATCTTACAACACGCGTCAATTCCCAGCGTGCGGTGGGGAAGATTTATATTCTAGCCAGTCCTCACACGGTATAAAAACCAATGAAGTGAAACCTTCGTAAAGTCTTTGTGACATTTGCATATTTTAGAATCACCGTCGATGAAGCTAAATGCAAATCAATAATTAGTGAAATTTTCAAATATTTGGCTAAACCTTTTACGCGTTTTACTTTTGATCCACTCTATAGATAGGTACCTATCTGGAAGCTACAATCAGAGCATATCAAATGTCTAAACAGCTAAGCATCGGTGCAACGGGTTGCTCGTATTATTGCGTTTGTTCGGTCTCGTGTGCGTTCTGTAAACACGTGTTTTAATCAAGCCTGTTGCTTCGTTTCCGTTTGCTGTGGCCACTCGGCGCTCGGCAAAGAAAAACTTTGCATGTGTTTTATTACGACGGATGCGGAACACCCTGAGGGCTTAATTTCGATGTCGACCTGACTATATTTACTTAATTGTTTTATTGTTGGATGACAGTGGATATAAAAATATGGTTTAGGTTTGCTCTGAGTTTATTTCGCTATATGGTTTGGATCCATTTTATAGAGATATAATATGGTATACAAAAGCAGCAAAGTATACCTTTAATCATCATTATTTAGCTTAAATATGACGTGCACAAGTCGATTAAAAAACCCAAGTGAATATGAAGTGTCAACTCAATTCAAGAAAATGACTTTCTTAGTACACTAGTACACTTTACTTCGATTACAAGGGGCTCGTGGCTAATTACGGATCATATGATTTGCAAGGTTAAGCTGCGCTAGTTGCGGTCAGTCTGGATGGGTGGCCGTTCGTTACACATCGAGACCCCTCTGTGCCTCGGAGTTTACGTTAAACTGTAGATCCCGGGTGACATAAGGATACCTATATGACAGTCGCTACGGGTAGTCAGAAGTTCAAGTCCGACAACCGGTCTAACCTTAGGATATCAGCATTGCTCAGCAACTGGATTGCGGAAGTCTGATGACAATGTAAAATACTGGTATTCAGCGGCATCTGTTTAGACTGGAAGCTGACCCCTAACATAGTTGGGAAAAAGCTAGACAGAACGAACTTTAGGACTTCGATTACTTTCGATTTCTTTCACTGTAGCTACTTACGTACCTACCTATAGTAATCTGTGTACCTTCATTCGTCTTTTCATTCTAGGTACACCTGAATCATTTTAGAAATTGGCACAAAAATTTTGAATACTGGCTTGATCTGGGCGGCCGTCCTAAAAGGTTCTTCAAGTTTTACAATTGACTTATAACAGTTACCTACCACAAAATATACAAGGTTAGTCGGAAAGGGGGTAGGTACTAAGCTGCGAGCCACTTAATGTATCACTGATGAATGTTTTAAAGAAAGTGTTAAAATTTAAAAATACGATTAATTTTTTTTTCCAACAAAAATTATTTTTATTTGTTTTTTTCAAAAATTCTTCATCCCAGATTAGTTATGAATTCCGAAAATGGAGTTTCTAATCCGTGACCCTAAATATGACGTAAAATGTAAACACGTCTGACCATAGCTGAGGATAGATAGAATTTAGCGTATTTTTTATGAAATCTTTGTACCTACAGCTATTTCTCTTGGACTATTGACTTTTGGAGAAAGTTGTAGAACAAAAGTTATCCATTATTATGGGTACCTACTTTAATACCCTTTCGGCTTAGTACCCCCTTTCCGACTAACCTTGTATACTGTATTTTAACTGCTCGAATTTGCAACATATACTACAATAATCATTTTTACCTATATTAGTGACTTAGTTAATGTCTCGAACCAATTAGTATCTACCTATAATAATTGGTCCGAGAATCATCATATTACTATAGGTAATAAACTAATCAGTTCAACGCACGCCAATAAGTACCTACCATTCCGTAGGTACCCCGTCTTGTTTACAGGATAGTGTCGCTCCCCAAACGCGTAATCTTTCCACTGCCCGCGATAATCGAGATGAACAATTTTATTGCGCCCGCGGGTAGGGTAGGGGGATGTGGGAGGGGTGGCAGTTCATTCGATTAAAGCTCGCTGTACACGGAAATTATCAAACGAAACGCACCGACAACTCAGCGGGCCGTGAGAGCCTCTACATTAATAGTTTTTGTTTCCCAACTCGCTCGTTTCGTCGCAGAAAGGTAAAGTTTGGTTCAGTTCTTTTCTTTTGTAAACCGTTTGTTTTCAGGCACCTCTCATTTTGAAACACTCTTTTGGTTCTCTTCTATTCAATATTGAGCTCGTTGCATCTACATAATGCCGCACACACGAAGGTGTCTTTTGTGATTTAAAAACTTTGTAGGTACCTACCTACCTTCAAAGAATAAGTTTCGTTTCACAAACTCGTTTAACTGCCCTTATGAATGTCATGTGAAGTTATTATATAACTTTTCATTAAAATAGTGCTTGAAGTGTCATTCAGATTCAAGTGAGGATTAGGTAAATATAGAAGAAAGGTAACATGTATCTACGAATAGTAGGGGAGACCGAGGGGATTTGAAACAAAGGTGATTTGAAACAGTACCGATTTCTCGGAACTTAAAACCGTTAGCGAGTTGGCAACGTCACTTTTCAAACACTTCCCTCCGCTCGCTGACGTGTCAATTCGCGCCGGTGGCTTAAGTCACGCGGTTGTGGAGTTCTGCGTGCCATGTGACAAAAATCGTGCAAAGTAAGTTTTTAACGTTTTTTTACGATGCCTATATAGGGTTTTGTAGTTTGGTTTAAGTTATTATGTTTCGAAAGCTCATTAACTAAAGATTTATTATACAATATGTAACATAATTAATGCACATCCTGAAAGTAGTTTGTTCAGAACCGTTTACTGAATCGACTTCAGCCATTTTTATTGTGTATTTTTTTATAAACGTGTTTTTTAATAATTAATTAGTCTCTTAATTGGCATAACGAAAATTAAGCCGTATGTCAAGGGCATAAGACTGAATTTTAAATGAAGTTAAAAATGAAAAAGTAATACTATTTTCTTGAATAAACAATATTTAAGCACATAATAATAAAATTTCAGTGTATGTGTTATGATTATAAAATAATATTCTAATTGGGGTGTTTGAGGGTGTGCGTTAATTATGTTACATGTTGTATATGTTTGGTACAATTGATTTCTGTGTATTTGATTCTTGATTGTGGATTAAATAAAAATTGGGAGGTATTTTCTTACTGAGGAGATTTGAAACAGGCTGTTTCAACTCTCCTCGTTTTCAATTTTATATCAGACAGCAGTCAATAAATGATGGGCACAAAAAAAATTCTTTTTTGTTGATTTAATTTGTTAATTTTGTTTCAGAATGCCTACTGATTATAAAAGAAAGATAGAGGTATGGCGAGTCGCGAAATATATACTTTAGGAGTTGATTATTTGTATTAGACCTGTAGTTACCTACTTAACTGATATATCAGTACAAAATATTAATACAAAAGTTTGTTATGTACTTGAAAAGTTTAATTTTAATAAATACCTTTAAATTATATCATCATATTTATTTTACAGGCCTTAATACTTCTCAAAAATCCTATGTTTCAACTCCCCTCGACCCCTGTTTCATCTTACCTCGGTATGAGGGGAGTTGAAACAAGTTGACTTGTTACGGTTAAGTCGATTTTTCACCACAATATTTAACGCTTACAATTTCTTTATGTTAGTCACTCGCAAGTGTAAAGAATGACCTATCGATTGGTACTAATATCATACGATTTCTGTGTATAGTATTTGGTGTATGAAACAAAATGTGAAAATTGTTTCAACTCCCCTTGGTCTCCCCTACAATAAGATTCGTATGTGGTGGCTACGTGGCTCAAAATGCAATTTTATGTTGCTAAAAATATTGTACAATAATATTAAAATACGTACAGACTTCTATATCAACATTTTGGGCTTACAGATGTACATCTACACACATACCTATAATTATGTAGCTACGTCAAAATTCAAACTCTGTATTGAATGTTTGTTCAGATTTTCCAATCGCACCTTGCGTTAATTTGTTTGTACAAATTTTACCGCACCCGCAAACGATTTGATTAAAATTTAGCTCTATATTCAATCTAACTAACGGACGTTTGGTTAATGTGAGCATGTAAAGTGACATGCAACACAGCCGCCGTTGATCACGCACGCCACTCCATAGAGCCGCAGTCTCTATTCGGTACCTACAGCCAAAATATGATTAAGTATCTACGCGTAGCAAACACGAATAATTGTAACACTGAAACTGAAACATCAATATGCTAGTGTTGATTAGCATCGACTATGTGCAAATTATATAAAGCTTTGTTATAAATTGATGTACCTGCACTACATAATTATATTCAAGTAGGTACAATCCGACGCTAACTGTCCAGCAGTTATCGCAGACTGTCGCAGACTAGTCAAAGATATAATTAAATAGCTCTCAGCGCATTAATAACATTAAAACGAGACAGTGTCCCAAATAGTGTGACCAAATGAAAACTGACATTCGAGAATTCACGATCTATTTGACTTGTCCAGAAAAAAAAGTTGTGCACTGTACAATTTTTAAACAGTAATAGCTACTTGTCAACAATACTGACGAGTATAATACTACCGTCATACGGAGAAAGGTCGTAACTACCATTTTTGTCAAAAATGAGTTAATTATAGATTCGGAATCAGCAAGAAAAACAGTACCTTATAATCTACTCAATAAAACTCAAATTAGTTTGTATTTAAAGATACTTTTAGACAAATGGGAATAATCATCATTACATTAATACGTAAACATTGAAAATTTTCGTAGTTTTATTTAGTATATAACATTTTTTTTTATAAGTTCTCCTTTGTGAACTTATATCATTCGAAAAGTACAGAAAAATAGATGTGCATAAAAAACATAGTGTGTATATGTGGCCATTAGGGTAGGTAAACAATATAGTGGTCGAATTTCGCACAAGCGATAATAGATTGTTTGATCTCAAAATAAAATTGAAATGCCGTATTTTCTATACCTACCTATTAAGGCTTTTCATATTAAAAACTATAACTATGGTAACTATTCATTATTATTCCGTTTATTCATTCTATATACACATTATTAACATGTTTAACTGTTTCTAAAAAAAAAAAAACATTTAAAAATTTAAAAAATAGTAGCCCACCGGCATCGGGAACAGGGTCCAAGCCACCGGTGGTCAGGGCCTCAGAGAGAGGAACTTCCTATACGCGCCGTGTCCAGAAGTACCGCTTTCTGTATCAGGCCCTTGACCCAGCCGCCCAACAAGAGCCTTATTAGATATTGGTCGGGGCTCTTGGCTATTAACCCCATTGGCCGTAACGACTATCGGCACAATGACTGCTGAGTCAACATGAGTGGGAACATGACGATAACCTCGTGTGTCAAGTCTTGATACTTAATTTGTTTTCCTTTTTCGGCTTTCACAAGTTAAATATTCATTTATTATTAACGTTCTTGAAAGGGCGTATAATATATTTAAGGCCTTTTTACATTAGTACGTACACTAGATAATATTTTTTTGTATGTCCTTGATTAAAAGGCTATAAATTCCGTATGTAAATTGCTTATTGATTTTAACAGCATTAAAGTTGTTGATATTAAATTAGTTTAAGAAATTATTACCCACCAAACGCGAAACACCACACGCGATAATTAGAGAAACACGAAAAATATTGTATTGTTTATTATCGTTTTTGTTAAAATATTTTAAAATTAGGGATAAATGCGCAAAAAGCAAACAAACAAGCAAACATAACTGGCGAAACAAGGGTGTACTAAAAGCACTTCTGCCGAACCCTTCGGGGAATACAAGGCGGGAGGTATGTTATGATGTTATGTTATGCACAAAAAGGACAATTATAATCAATAATATAATCATTTGATTGAATCTAGCAATTAAAAAAACTTTATTTGCTAAATAGCCATTTTGTCATTTTCAGCGCATCTTATCCGGAATAATTAATTAGCTTTTTTTTGTGTACCTACTATGCAACACGTGTCTCCATGCCACCTATCAATCCGTTATATTTTTGTGCACCACATTGTCCCAATCCTTGCATGAAACACAATCCCCTAATGTTCCTGGGAACCTGTTTTATTTTCTCTAACCCTATTTCCTATCAAGATCAAGGTATATTCTATCAGATTGATGTGTAGGGACTACGCTAACCCACTCTATTGTGTTATAGTATATTGAGGTTCTAGGATGTTTATGATGTAAAGATGAGCAGTCAGTAAGCCTTATCAAAAACTGAAACTACCGCCACCCAAACCTGAATCAACTTCGAAGTAGTCCTTCTCCCTGTGGGGGTAGAATAGTGATTTCAATATTGGTAATGGAAATTTTTGCGCTACGCCCAGGCAAGTTGAAAGGCCTGCTGAAAGCATCAATCGGACTATCATTAGCAGGTATTTAGCCTTTCCCCGACTGCGGTTATCAGTCAATTTGTCGAATGCATTTTCATCTGTGTCCACTCACCGATCCAAATATGCGCTATTAATTATTTATGAAATTAATACGATTGGCAAAAACAACATGTGTACAAAATGTGTGTGTGGACCGCGGATCGCGGTGCGGGCATATCATGCGTCTTTTATTCGATTATTCGAGCAGTGATTAGCGACGAGCCAGCGACGTAATAATGTATTCTAAACCGGTATAATTTTATACGGCATCAAGAGACGCGGCCCTATTGCTATACTAGAATAAACTCTAGTTTTGATTGTGTAGCGGAAATAAGACTTTTTTGCAACATTAAATCATTAATTTTATACTACACCGAAAAAAATGGTGAGAATATTCTATGAATTGGCAAACTAAAATAATGTGTATCTAAATGGTGTCAGACAAGAACCGGTCATAATAATTTGAGACAAGGTCTAACCTTGTACTATAAATTCGCAGTAATGATGCTAATGATGATACCTTATAGTTTCGCAACAAAAACTCATAAGGATATGAATATTATGTAGGTAGACACTCGTACTAACCTAGATTTGACTCTTAAAATTAGATATGATAAAATAATTACCTAAGTGACAAAGGTATAAAGCGGCTATAATGTTAGCATTGTTGAAGTCACTGAGAATTTAATTGAACCCTGAAAAGTGAAGACTGCTTTTATTGCACGATCCCACCTTGAAGTACCTATGTAGTATAGTAACTATAGACTATAAAGTCTAGGTCAATTTGAGAACGAAGAGAGGGAACAAATAAGGACACTTATGTGAAAGACTATTGTTAGTCATATACATCTTTAAATAATATTATAACCCCTAAATTAAAAATTTAAGAACACCCTCTACATTTGTAGTCTGGTTTTCGATCCTTCTTAGCGATTATTATTAATGCGGTGAGAAAGGACTTGCCACAGCGAGTCATACGAGCTCAAACACGATGGGTCTGCAACTAGTCATTGCCGAGTGCCAATCGCCACCTTGAGGTACTTACCTCCCAAGTTGTACTTTTCCTTTGTCTCCCACTTGGCCAAGTTGTCACTTGGAATAGCAAAATCAATAGGTCTGCCTGATTAGGTACTAGTTATTTTGGAGTAGTGTTAACAAACTTCTGATCCAAACCCTCAATCAGATCATCTCAATGGTAGGTAGCCTAATATTGTATTATCACTATGTTCGCATACATATATTAGAAATTTCAAGACAATGGGACGAGCGGAATTGAAACAAAAACTTATACATAATATGGCAGAGATCTCTACACCGACTGCCAAAGAGCTAATTATCTTGAAACGGCTTATCCAATTTCCATCAAACATAGCCTATAACCGTCTCCATTAAACCAGCTTTCAAACCAAAAAAACGCTATTGAAATCAGTTCATGCATTTGGGCGCTACGATACCACAGACAAATATATAGACATAGGCTTCAAACTTATAACACCCCCCTTTTTTTGTCGGGGGTTTGTATTTAAAAATAAAAAACAAACTATGTATGAATTCCCAGTGTCAATGCCTATAATTAAACACTGTTTAGAAACAAGAATCTAAGTGTTTCTAAAACGTAGATAAATGTTGCTTTAAATACTATAATTATAGGTACTGACAGATTCAGGCTGCAAAGGCTCCGAAACTTTGTTTCTAGAAATGTTTACGTGATGATTGTTTCAGAAATTACTGACAACTTGTACCAGAAACATTGTTTACTAGTGAATGCATGGCTATACACATATTGTGTATCGAATGGGAGCTGCATGTAAGCTACAATGTCTGAAAATTATCGAACCCGTGACCCTGAACACACTCGATCGCACGCGACCAGTTCGTCGCTGTGCCATTTAGATAATTAATCAATTTAGAAGTACCTATCAAACAAGCGATGTCTTACATACATTGGAATTGAAGATGTAGGTCAGTCTTTGTAAGTTCGGCGAAACCACAACAAATAAATGTACTGTGTTCGGTGGTTCCCTATGTACACGTTTTGTCTAAGTAGATACTAAGATACGAGTAACATTTTTTTTTTAGTTTTTAAGAACCTTGTCCTACACTAGGATTACTCCTGTATCGTGGATGCGTTTACAGACAGAAATTTTCACATGCTCAAACACCCAGACCCGGAACAACTATCTGTAGGCCATACAAATATTTATTCCGTGCGGGAATCGGAACCCTCGACCCGTAGCGCAGAAGCCAATCGCTCAGCCACTGCACCAAACGTGTATGTATAGATATGTACGCCCTAACTGTGCACCATCCTCATTACCAGTCTTATGTTAATAAAAATGCGTTAAATTCATATTTTACGTGTCGTATTAAAATTATAGTTACGTTCCGTACGACTGATTCACTGAGTAAGTGTAGTCATATCTCAGGCGAGTTCATCACATATGCATATTATGACATAACTAGAGGAATTTTATTGCCACACGGACAGACGCGAGACGTGGCCAAGGATTGGGGCGGCCGCACACCGCGTCTGCGATATTATGTGCCTAAGCAAGTACTTTAATATTACCACCTTTATGACACTTCCGTACAGCAACTAGGTGCCGTTAATTTCACATTTAACTCGCGGAAATGAAAATAGGAACGTATATTTTATTCTTGGTTCACCTGCTTATTAGGTGGATGACGGAATGCATGCTTGGTAGTGAATAAAATATCTTTATAACAATGAAATCAAATTCTATTTAGGTTTTAAGAAAAAAAACCGTGTTGCTTGAAAAATTTCAACTTCTAACAAATGTGAGAAAAATTAAATACGCAATAACACATCATAACATAAAATCACAGATGTATTCCCCGCTGGGTTGGGTAGAGGTGTATAGCAACACCCTCATTTCGCCGTTATGTTTAAGTCCCATGTAATAGGCGAGCCTATTGCCATCAGCCGGTTACAAATTTAAACTCCGTGCTGGTACTAAAGAATTCCATAAGTATAAAGCCAAACACTGCCCGACCTGGGGACTGAACCAGTGGAACCTAGGGATTAGACTAACGAGGCAGTTACAATAATACAGATCTTGATAATAAAAATCAACTGATTTAACTAGTGTTATTTGTATCTGCTAATAATACCTAGTCAAGTTACGAAATGTATACAGCAGAAAAACGTTAAAGGATGTGGATTTAATGTGCAGATATGCATATGTGTTATAAATAATTCTGGTTACTTTACAACTTTGTGCCGTTTTTATTATACAGAATGGAACTTTAAACCGGTATGAACGCGATCTCCTCGCGTTATGCTACAAAGTTCTTGTTCCGATTGCGTAACTTTTTAATTTTTTGCATTCACAAAAGAAATTTTCTGACAAAGAGAACCGATTAAAATTTTGACGCAATGAGCGTGTTGGAACAAGAAATTAGCTGCCAATTGCATCGAACACACTATTATAAGTTGGGCCATTGTTTTACTGTTTTTAGAACTCGCTTGAAGTTATATTAACTTGCATACATTAACGGTACCGATAGCCGCGTACAGCTATTGGTATGTTTGTAATAAGTAGATTATTTTATACAAGATAACATAATCGTCAGGTAAATAGTGAATTTATAATGAATTCCCAATGTTTTGACCAAATATTGAATCCAAAAACTTAACTTTTTGTGACATGATGTTTTAATGTAGGTATCTAAACATAATATACTTCATACATATCTACTTCTTAGAAAAGAGGCAATAAGGCAAATTCAACGAAAAACTACTGATTTGTAAAATTTAAACCCTAGTCCCGGGGCCCCATCGGCCTCGTTGGCCTGTGTACAGAGGCGGACAGACTCACAAACATATTAGTATACGTGGGTAATGCCTAGTCAAACTGTCCCAGGGCCGTGCGTGATTGTGCGGGCATCCTCGGGATCTCAACTGTCCACTACGCAGCGTCATCGCCCCGTTGCATAACTATGGACTCTATAAAAACTTCCATCATTTTAATTATTTGTACATCTGTTTTCAGTTTTACAGTATTCTTTTGTCCATTTTATAATTGTTTTGTCCGTTTTGTCTAACTTTACGAGATTAGTGCCTTTGTAAATTGGGTCGTTGACCTTTACTTTTTACACGGACACACGTATATAAAAACTGGTAGGTATTGTCTAATAAAAAAATATTATGAAGAGAGCCATTAGCGCGTTTTAAATGGTTTATTTCTTGAAAATTTTAGAACTTTAGAAATAGAAGGATTTTAACAGTACGATATGAATTTTTATTGTATGATTAGTCTGTTTTTCAGTAGGTACAAATAAGAATCAAGAACAACAGAAATAGCCGTAAGTGAAAATAATTGATGACCGCGAAATAAGTGATGACCCTGAAATATATTTTTAAATCTTTATTTATGTTACCTACACATACAATTGAATACGAAAAATGTCTGATTTCCGGTAACGGCAGTTTGAAACTCAAATTTATTTACTCGTTTAATTTACTGATCCCTGACAAGTATAACTTTTAGAAACGAGACTAATTACGGTTATGAGATGAGACAAAAAATATCTGAGAGTAGTCAAACGCTGTAAAAGTTTTCTAGACATAAAGTTAAGTATATTGGAATTGTGTCGCCTATAAGAAGTAACCTCTCACGAAGAACTGTAAGTAAATACTTACCTTGTTTTTCTTTCATACTTATTCGAAGTTTTGGATCGACACGAAACAACGACGAACATCGAAATTATAAATAATACGATCAAAGAATTGTCAAACAACGAACTACTTGATGTCAATTAACATTTGGAAGCAGGGCGAACGAAAGACATAATGTCAATCCGCTATAATAGAATCGATGGTCGGATCCGAAACACGGCGTTGTTGGAAAACGTGCGAGCCGTTGGTCGTCCGCCGAAACTTAGTAGTTCAGTTTTCGGAGTAGACCCTCAGGCCTCGATTCAGAACTTTTCGATAAATCAATCGATTTATCATCTCTTTTGTCTCGTTACGAGAATCGTAGGCAAAAAGAGATAGCAAATCGAATCGGTCAACAACTGATAAATTGAAACGTTCTGAATCAGGGGACAGCATGGAGAAAATATTATGAAGCCGGAGTAAGTACCTACTTCAAATAAACTTGAACAGACTTAATAATGTAAAGCTTTCAGTGAAAACACTTACATTTCACGGTTCATTAGAGGCCCCTAGATTTAAACTTAAACAAATTCTATTTAAGTAGATAATCGACAAAAGTGGTTGTATATGCGAATCTATGAATGATGGTAACTGCGAACGAACATAAAAATGCACGTGTTTACCGACCCCGCAGGCCAATATCCAACAGACTGATTGCTTCTTTACTGTTACACGATAAAAATTTTATTAGATGCTCATAAAATGTACTCTGACGACTCGCGAGACCCAGTAGCCAATATATTTGAAACTACCCTGTAACCGACCTTTATAAAACTTAAGACTTTAAATATGTGTGCTATATGAACAACCGAAAGGGTTCCCTGTTTCTATTATCGACATCCATTTTCAAAAACCCTTAAAAATTGATTATATTGTAACTTCATTCATCAAAAACTTTAATTACGCAAATAAGATAGCCTTCCAAAAAAAAATACCTTAAAAAAAAAATTTTTTTACACAACTCCTCTCTAATTCTAATTGAATTCGTAATAACTATTTAACAAATTAATATAAAAAAATAAAAAACTCACAGCGGATTGGCCGACCCGTCGAACCGTTCAAATCGTTTAGTGAACACCGAATAGGTCGTGTACAAGTGTGGTACAACGATTTTAATCGAATGGAAACGGAACAAAGTGAAAATGTACACCTCAATTATTCCAACAGTCGCTTGTGGACAAATATTCATAGGACCACGTGGCCATGGGTTCTGCGCACAATGTGGACAAAATTTTGGATACATTTGTTAATCACCTTGTAAATTTATTTGCATTTATAATTTTTATTTTGAATGTTTTATTAATGTTACTACCGCGTGTATTACTGTAGTAGATTAGATTTTTATCATGGCATGAATTAAAAAACTGGAAGCGACCTGCAAACGAACGTGTAAATATATTTTGTAGTCCTATAGGCAACACTATAATAAGAATAGTAATTGTAGCCAGCAGTCAGAAATATACCAGTCTGACTTGATATTATTCTTTTATTTATCCAAATCAATAATACATATAATAAAGTGTACCCTCAATCACCCATATTCTAAGACGTTCCTCCAAAACTTACACAACTCATACTCGACTCAAAACGGCCTCAAAAACACCTTCAAAATTGTATTCTTAGTCGCAATTTCGAGTGAACTTTGAGATTCCTCGACGGAGTCATAACGTCATAATTTGAATTATCTGAATCGCGCAAATAACGTCGCGATAAAAGATTGTAAGGATTATCGTAAGCATATCCGATAAAGTCTTCAAAATTAATTTTTATTACATACGAACTTAGACACTTCCTTCCTTAAGGTAGGTTCCGAGGTACCTTGAGTTTGTCAGATGATTTCTTACCTCGACTGAGGAAAATCTTGAGTCGAGGACCTTTATGTCAAGTCGAGGTGGAATCGAGTCGAGTAAGTTTTGGAGGAACGTCTAAGAATATGGGTGTAAATATGTACCTACTCGATACTTCTATTCAAGTTAAATTAAGTCACCATATAAATTCTTAATTAATTTATCATAAAACTAGTTTATCACATCACATCTTCTTAATAGCTTGCATTCTTCAATGACAATGACTCATTACGTTAGCAATTACTCTATTAGAAGAACTCACTTACACGCGATTATTGCATATTTGGGTGTATAAAAGAATATTGCCTTATAGGTCGTCTATTGTTAGTTACAGAGAGAAACGTTCGCTATTAAGTTAGACGGCCGTTGAAATCGAAAAAGTTAATGGACTTCTAATAGATTTTTTTATACCTCCGTCATTCTGTGGAGGTAAGAATAATATGCTTTTTAGAGTTCCGTACCCAGAGGGTACCAGCGGGACCCTTTTGCCTACGCCGTCTGTCCGTTCGTCTGTCTGTCACAGGACTGTATCTTTTTGACCGTAATAGGTAGCGAGTTGAAATTGTTACAGAATATGTGCTACTATGGCCCCTATCATGACAAATAATAAAAAGTCTAAACCCGAAAGGGTTCCACATACAAGAAAGCTAAAAAAAAAACATTTTTCAACGATTATTGTTCCTGCTCTATCTTAAAAACGGTAATACATAAAAGTGTGAAACTTGGGATGATTGCAGCGCATTCTCTATAGTTAAACAACAGATACTAAAAAGGAGAGAACTAGTGGCGGTACGGAACCCTTAGTGCGCAACTCCGACACGCACGTGGCCGGTTTTTAGATTTATTTACACATTTTTATGTGTTTCGTACTAGTTATATTGACTACTTGATGTTTATTGGTATCCAGTATGTCAACGCTATAATAACAATTGCTTTTGGGGCTTCGTACCAAAATGGTAAAACAGGAACCGGGTTTAGACTGGACATCCACCAGAGGTGTGCGAGGAAAATGTGCAATGCGAAAATGTGTAGCGAGGACGTGAAACGGTGTGACCCTTTCCACCAGAGCTGTGCGAGGAATGCGTAATGTGTAATGCGTAATGTGTAATGCGTAATGTGTAAGGCTGGACATCTATCAGAGCTGTGCGAGGAAAATGTGCAATGTGAAAATGTGTAGCGAGGATGTGAAACGGTGTGATGCTTTCCACCAGAGCTGTGCGAGGAATGCGTAATGTTTTAATGTGTACAAATGAGCCGTGGCGGGAGCGGTACATATTCCTCGCAACACATTTCTCGCTTGTTTTGTATGAACAAAAACCTCGCACTGCTAGACCCATATCCACCAGAGCTGCGCAGAGCGAAGATTGGTAAATGAAGTGGTTCTATTGGTGCTTACAAAACACATTCCTCGCTACTCAGCTTAGCACAGCTTTGGTGGATGCTCAGCCTTATAGTGCGACTTCGTCCGTCTGTCTGTCTGCTTATTTCAGCAACTACTTTCGTTCGTTTCGTTTATTACAAATGAAAGAATTTAAAACATATTTTTATTTTTAGTATTACAGGGATCGAAATGGGGATCTAAATTTTAAATCCGGGGTTTTTTTTTAAGTGTTTAAGTCATATCATAAGTAGGAGGTTCTATTGTACATTATGAAATATATTTTCATTCCCTTTTATGCCCCTTAGTTTTTGAATTATGATGAAAAATATCTAAAATAATACCATTCCCTTATATCGGAAGTTTGTAAAGCAAAAAATCTGAAACAAACAGGGTTAATAGAAGTTTATGTAAATATTAGAGGAAAATAAAACGATGTCTCTAACTAGCACAGTTTTTTTAAAAATCAGCAAAAATACTTTAAAATTAAACTTAGTGATGCGGTCCCAAAAAAATTAAAATTGAACTTTATTGCGTACTAATAATACCATAGAAAATCTGCTGTATTTTAAAAGAAAAATGAAGCCTCAGACATTCATAGTTACCGTTTTTTTAGTATGTATTCTATTATACGACGAAACCCTTGGTCTGACTCGCACTTTACCAGCGTTTTTATTTTTCTTTACACTATTTTGAGAACAGTGTACCAAAAACTCGTTATAAAAAGACTCAACATTTTGAAAAAAGTTTTTGTTATGAAAGCTAAGTCAAAAAAAATCGGCATGAGTAGTCTAAATAACACGAAATCTAATGATACCTATTTATACTATAGCTTAAAATTTTGTATCTGCATTGCATCTAATAGATACGTGTCTCTTCACTTTTACGTATACCCACAACGAAAACGAGTTACCTTTCCCTGTGCCGACATTTATTACTTGCGTGGGACGTATAGAGTCGCATATTTCTCGACCGTGCCCAGTTCCATATATATTTTTGGTTTCTAATAATGCTTATTAAATAGTAGTCCGTTACTAAACAGTCTATTATTGTTTAAGTTTCATAAAATAACTAAAAAAAACACAAAGCTTTGGTTCGTGGCGTTTGGCCTCTGTTCGAGTCTCCTGCTATAAAATACAAATAGAGTCGATTGAAATGCAGGACGAACCGGGCTGTTTACTTCATGCCGCCGACCCGATGTCGTCCAAAGCAACGATAACTAAGATTGCTTTTTTCAGTTTCCAATCGCTTGTAAATTGTTATAGTGCAAATTAAAAGTTCCATTAACTTGCCATTTTAATAGAAAAAACTCTCGATTGATATTTTTTATAAAAATATTTTTAATTACTACGTAACTTCCATTGTTTCTTCTTGGTGTCACCAATGTCTATCGTTCACGTGTCAAACTTATATGATTTCTATCGCTTTTTGCGTCGGAAGTTATTAATTTTAATCAAATTCGTGAAGAACTTGTCGTTTTGGTAATTAATACTTTAACGACGGCGAATTTACGATACAATACTGTTTATTGTACACAAAAAACAAAAAAGATACATTATTATACAATTAATAAAGATGTACAATGGGCGGTCTTATTGCACCAGGCGATTACAGTCGGACAACCTTAAAAAACCTTAAATCCTTAAAATTCCTTTCTGTGAATTATCAAAAATAATTTTAGTGTTAAAAAACAACACCATTAGGCAAAGGTGGAAAGAATTGAAAAAAAACACAGTTTGCTTTATGGTACGCACGCTCCATCTGCATCAGGATTAAATACCCAAATGCGAAGTAGCTCGTGTTTGAGTAATATTTAGATGAAAATGTTCACGCCTATCAATAACCTCTTAATTAAGTCTGTGAAGAGGTATTAATGCGATAACAGTTAATTAATAAACGATCAAGCACAATTGAGCCAATAATAAACCAGGATAACATTCAGTGGTAATCTGGCAGAATGGCGATTAACATGGGGCTCACGCTGTGTAAGGTCACACTATTGTAATCTTCTATTAATTCGTCATACCTTGAACCCATTCTTGGAATAGGCTAACCCGCTCTTTCTGTGATGGTAGTAAGAGGCGACTTGGAGAATAGAATAAGGTGGAGGACTAATAACGTCCGTATCTACTA
Source organism: Amphipyra berbera (assembly GCA_910594945.2). NCBI lineage: Eukaryota > Metazoa > Arthropoda > Insecta > Lepidoptera > Noctuidae > Amphipyra > Amphipyra berbera. The sequence continues at coordinate 20,539,624 of OU343128.1, forward strand.
TCTCTAAAATTATACTGGGATAACCTTCTTATTTTATCTGCTAAGCATGATGATTACGGCATCACCTAGGTATCCAAGGTTGCTATTGATAGCGGTCCATAGGTTATGTTCTCATATGGATGCATCCCACCCAGAATTGTTGTTAAAATAACATTATTTTCGTATAGCAGTAAAAGAAAGAGCTATGATATTGATTTTTGTTTTCACGATGTTTAAATTGCAATTTTTTTTTCAGTTATGCTCCTTTTGTTTCTCATAACAGCATGTTGTATAACATCCCAAGAACACATGAGCGCAGAAAACATTAATGAAATCTTGGATAAATTAATACTACAGACTAAAGGAAATGAAACTGAACCTGTTACTGACTTGAAAGACAGTTTTATTCCTACTGTCGAAACACAACCAGGTAATGATTCAAATATATATTATTTCAAGACTTATATGGCTCCACAGATCAATTATAAATCTAGCAGTGAAATGCTACATGTTACTCGACGTTCAAATAAAACAGTTCAAAGTCTTGAAGTTGACAGTGAAGATCGTGAGCTAACAGCGGAACATGAATCGTTTCCAAGCACAAGCAAGATAACCAGGAAATCTTTTATGGAAAATGGAAAACATAATGGTCCTAGAATTCGATATGGAGGGCCTGATAATCAATATCCAGAATATAACACAGGCAACATGGAAGAAGATTACCTACTAGATGATTTAATGAAAAAAGAAATAGTTGCTGATTTCAATACAATCAAAGAGAATAAACAGGTATCTTATACACAACACGCTCAACAGAATCAACAGCTAAGCTTGCATGACTATCCTGAGATTGTTATTGATCATGTAACCTACGACAATGATGAAAACGATAACGAATATAAAAACAGGTTAGTTAAACTAAAAGCAACACATGATACACACATACAAAATGTAGTAAAAGGGGAAAAAAATAATAAACTAGCAAATTCTCTCAAATCTGTAGTGAAAACAAGGTATACCATACCAGAAGAAGAAATAGAAATAGGAGATCATATTACACCAGAACAATTTGGGCCAAAAAATTACTTAACACCTGAAATGAAAGGTATGATCGATGCAATAATTCAGAAGAAAATCTTGCACGATACTCTTTTGAAACAAACTACTGAAAGTGAATTTCGAAAGCAAAGTATGCTACTAGAAAAGATTTTACAAAAACTACCTGAAAAAAGACAAACGAATAACAATGCTAAGGCTTCTTACGCGCTCCGTCAAGAAAAAAATTCACCAACAGAAATGGAGACATTGTCACATTTACGGAGCTCTATAGAAACTTTGCATCGGAATATCGGTCACCACCTTACACTTACAAAACCATATGTGACCGTTCCGCCTGTACCTAGCAAATGGTTGCTTCATAATCGCTTACCAAGCACATTGTTGCGAAGGCCCAGACCCGAAGCACTGAAACGCAGTCGTCTTATAGCTAGTTTAATTGATAGAATTATGTCCAACATCGATTATAATTATCGACCTGTATATTACGATTTATATAAGAAATAAAAAATGTGTTAAAAAGTATTCGTGCATGTTATTATAAATTTAGGTTCGTAAATTTCGGTTGTGTATAATCAGTCACCGGCAGCTAGTTAGCGAAGTTGCGACTCGATAACACAAAGAAGCTATCCAGAATTTGCAGTCTAACTAGTGAGCAGGGAGCAAACACGATCAAACCGAAGTCCAAACTGCGCTCAAAGATCTAGTTAGCTGCGGGGATGACTCCACTGTTCATTGCCATGTTTGCTATTTGCTGACGTGGTTAAGAACAGTATATTTCTGCCAATGAGTTCACAACACTGCCGCTAAAGAAGGTGTTAATCTATTTTCTATTGTATAGGTAGTTTTTGTTGCGAATTACCTTTGGCGGATTCGGGCGCGGTTTATAGACGGCCCGCGTCTCTTCGGGGTTGAAAAATTGTGTTCTATAGTGGCCCTCATATTGACAAGCTATCAATTCGTGTTTGTTTAATAGGAAATGTTTCATATTTATTGAAACTTTTGATAAAATTGCGTATCCGTGTTTAAGCATATTTTATGCATATGCGTGTGAATGAAAAAACCTCCACAAGTGACGATACTTAATTACGTCCAGCGCCCTGGGCAGTAAGCCCTGCGGGGAACCTTACTGATTCGCTAATCATGACCTATTCTCATATCGCTCGTACCGACACAAGAGAAGAAGAAGCATATTTTACAAATACTTGTACAATACTTTAGGTATGGATAATTAAGAGATAGGAAGCAAAATTCCGAAAAGTAAATATCTATAAATGCATCGAAATAATCAGCCAATAAAACCTGTGTATTTGTTAAAACAAAATAAAAACATGAAATTGTCATTAACTTAATGAAGATATAAAAACTGATCTACTATTATAACTATTTACATATCACTGTAATTACATTATTATCAAATACATAGTAAACAAGAGGCAAAATATTAATTTGCTGAAAAGTCATGTATAATAAGTCTGCTGAAAACTGATTCCTCGTGATTCTTAATTACACCGTGAAGCGACACATTATTAAAAAGAATATAATAAAATTATAATTACCTTTATTCATTTATATACATGATTACATTTTTAAATATTTTCATATAAACAAAAAATATATTTGAAAATATTAAAAATAGTAGCCCATCGGCATCAGGGACAGGGTCCAAGTTACCGGTGGTCTCATGGCCTCAGAACGAGGAACTTCCTAACAATACGCGTCGTGTCCAGAAGTACCGCTTTCTGTATCAGTCCGTTGACCCAGCCGCCCAACGAGAGCCTCATCAGATATTGGTCGAGGCTCTTGGCTATTAAGCCATTGGCTGTAACGACTATCGGCACAACGACTGCTGAGTCAACCTCCCACATGTCAACAACCTCGGGTGCCAAGTCTTGATACTTAATTTCTTTAAATCCAATAATAAAATAAATTATTATTATTGGTTATTATCAAATCGTAAATAGGTAAAATGTACCAAAAACCAAAGTGTTCACTACCAATTTATTAAAATAAGTTGCATTGGCTCTATCACTATCAATAAAATATAATAAAAGAACATAATACCATAAAAAACGTGTATGAACAATACTGAAAAGTAATAGCTATGTTGTGATTATCTTATCCAGCGTTGACAGTGTTGCCACAACATTTCTAGTGATCACAAGTGGCCAGTGATCGTGTTGCGAGTAAAACTTAATAACACGCCGCGGGCTGTATTCTCGAATGAAATGTCAAAGTTCAAGATCGTTTAAGTATGGTAACTTTGTGAAATTATTTTTTTATTCGTACACGGTCACAAATGAATACTCAAGCAAGTGTAGGTACTACGTAGTTTGATTGATTTGAAAGTTATTTTATTCAAGTTTCGCTCGCACGTGTACCGTTCCCGCCGCAGGGCAAGCGGGGAAGTGCATTAATTTTTCACTGTTGGCTGTTAGCGGCACATTATAACAAGACAACTTCACACTCGCTATGAAGGGGGGAGGGGGTAATCCTTGAGCGCGTATTTTCACGGCGCGTGTTAATCTCTGTGAGGAGCTTTCAATAGCGTTTCGCATATAGAAAAGTTTTGGTGAAAATGTTTCGAACTCCTCAACGGCAACGTGTTAGGCGAAGTTGTATGTTAATGTGTTTCCCCTTTGTATCAGAACTGTCTGCTTGTTAAACATATGAACCTAAGTGTTTAAGCTAGCGGTATTTTATAAAAGATTATGCGATTAATTTGTATACATATAGTATATAGTTGAAGTTAGATTATATTAAAAGCTCTAAACGAAAAATATCCAGCGAAGTAATTAAAAAAAAAACGGCCAAGAGTGAGTCGGACTCGCGCACCGAGGGTTCCATACAAATTATTATTTTTGTGATGTACCTAATAAAATATTTACGGTTTTTGGATTTTTTCCTTTACTTGTGCTATGAGACATTGCTTCTTGCCAAATTTCATGATTCTAGGTCAACGGGAAGTACCCTATAGATATTGATTCCCTTGCGAGTGTCAAAATGTGCGGCATAACCAGCCGCATCTTTTGATTAGAAGCGAAGTGAGCGTTTTGAATTGCGTTGACTTAGAAGTTAGATTTTTTCCCTGCTCCAAGGGATTGATATTAATTTCAACTTGATATCTTCACGCGGTCCTGAGAAAAAGGGTCTTGACAGAAAGACAATCAGACAAGACAGACGGACAACGAAGGGATACTTTTATACATGGGTTCCTTTTTTCCTTTTGAGGTACGGAACCCTAAAAACAAACTTCGAGTTAACGCATATTTAAAACACTATGAATCTTTGTATAGGTACCTATGTTTATTATTTATTATTATTTTATTATTTATTTAATAGTAAAAGGTACATATTAACGTGTACATACATGTTAACATTCCATTATCACCATCCACCATAATTACCTACATGTTAGGCATATTCCATTTTAAAAGTTATCATTACCTATCATTCTAGCAGTGATAACTTAGTGGTGTGACCGTCGGACTGCCAAGTCATAGATCTCGAGTTCGAACCCAAGGCACGCACCTCTGACTTTTCGGATTCATGTGCGTATTATGTGTTTATACTTTCTTTTCTTATTTACTGTTTTTAGCACCAGTAATAAACTGTTACAATTGTAAAATTAATGATTAATCATTCATTTTCAAGGTCTTTTTATGTTTTTATTTTATGTTTTTAAGTTTTGTTAGAAGAACTTATTTTGTTTTGTTCAAAGAGGAATTTATTAAGTTATATTCAAGGGATTTTATTTTATGTTTATCTCTGTATGTTTCTTTTCTGTTTTAATTTTAGGTACATAGTTTATAATTTGTGGAAGCTTTTAAATGGCAATTGTAAGTGCTATTGTACATGACTTATAAAGATATTAGACTGTAAGCTTTCTGAAGAATAAATAAATAAATAAATTATAATTATCACTTGCTTAAAAACGGTAAAGGCACACACATCGTGAGGCCATCGACATGCCTGAGAGATATTTCTCGACGGCATGTGAAGTCAAGTCAGAGGCCCATGGGCGGCATAAACTCTGACACCAGGTTAGTCAATAACCACACGAAAAGACGAAGACCTAATATCATTCTATCAACTCAGCCGGTTCAAAACACTGTACCGTACCTAGTTCATAAAATGATGCGATCAACTTAACTGCATATGTTGTCTAAACCGTTTTTAATTCAACATGAAAAATATATCTTCGGGTCACAAACACGGCACCAGCTTTTCGCTTAGACCGCCCAGTTAGACTTATAATGAACTGCAATAATCCTGACTAGAACAAAGTAAATATTTCCCCGTGTGTGTAGCTTATAAGAAACTTATACAAATCCAATTTATTTTCCATTTCCTCACTTCATGAAAACTTAAATATGCTCGCAAGGTAAACCACTTTGAAAGCAATCCTTTGATCGAGCTTATCTCTTTATGCAAAACTCTATCAAAATTTGATACCTCAAATACTTTACTTTTATATGATACTTTGAAAGTTGTTTATTATATCAACTTGCAAAACAACGGATAATCAAATTATAAACAATTTATATAATAAACACGAAGCCTTATAGTAATGTTAATCCATAAATAACCTAACTTTCTTCTTCTTCCTGCCCTTATCCCACACCAGGTGGGGTCGGCACAACATGTATTTCATAAATCCATGTTGTTAAAGGATTTGGCTTATTGTTTTATGACCGGCCGCCTGCCTGACGTCAACCCTCCTTGGGAATACTCGAACCTAACGAAAATAACCTAACTTTCATTAATTATAATCTAACCCGTAACTTTAAGATCTTTTATGAAAGCGAACAACAAGTTCCAGATAAAACAAATTGTTCTCAGCTTATCTTTTCCATAAGAAATACTAAAATAGAGTTCGGTACAGGCGGGTTTAATAAGAATTCAAACGAAAGAGCAGGTTACAGAGGCGCTCTTCTTAATCCGGATAAGCGAACTGAATCGGGAAGGCATCATTTCATTACCCACTATCGCATCCGTTTAAACAAAAAGCATATTCTGTATACTGCAGTAGGTAGGTACTTGTTTAACGTGCAGCTACCGTCCTTAATCCTTTGCACCTTGTTGTTATTCAACGGACAAAGAAGAACTATATAATTAAATTGAGTAATACAGTTATTGTGATAATAATATAGGTGTTTCAATAAGTTCAGAATTCCGCAACTACCGAGTCGTAAGCGTTTTTTTGTTTGAAGAGTAACGTTATGCTGCAGTAAAATCTGATTTTAAAATGTTTTTCATATTCTTGAATAGGTACAACCATGACCTACCGCTAATTAGAAAATGTTAAACGGCTGCCTTGTTTTCAGAGCCGTCTATTCCCAGCTGAGCGGAGTTTATTGATTTTAACCTAAAACGGGAATTGGTTTAATTAATGGCACAAACACTTAAACCTTCGCTACTCCGATCGCGTGTTGTGAGCGGTGCGTTTCGTCGGCGGGCCCGCGTGATTTGAATACCTACAAGAAAAAATTTGCGATACAAGTTGTAAACAAATAAAGTAAAAGTCTTTTTAAATATAATTGCTTTTTTTAACGTTATGAATATGTGTAAAATCTGTCGGCTACTTGTTTTAAAGATCTACATACATGTTTGCTACTTGCAGTAGGTAGGTACCTATGTATATTATATGCATTTTTTTAAAGATTTTACTGATGCATATATAGGTACATACATATGTTTCATACCTTAGTATAATTCAGAGTTTGTGAAACACATCTCATTTGGTGTGTCGTGTTCATAATAGTTCCTTGTACCTGCAAACGCGAGCCCACCAGCGCTCACGCTCCGCTTACGTCCCGCGTTTGGTGTGCCGAAAGCGTTATTGAGCAAAATAATGCTAGGATTACATTACCTATGTAAATTATTGCCATAACTTTTGAAAATTCCTTCAACTCGAATAGAAAAAAAACGCGCAAAAAAATAGGTATATTACGTAACAATTGTTTTTTTAACAGCGACCATAATACCTAATGACCAAACACCTAACCTTCCATTGGTATGAGGTTGCAATTTGTATTAGAGACAATTAAAAGTATGAAGCAATGTATTAGATCTTTTCAAAATCGTGACAATAGAAACTACCTACATCACGGGATTCAGTTTTTTCTTTTTGGCGTTTCCCCCGATTCTGTTAATTTCTCCAGAAAACCATGGAAACCTTTATTATCAACAATGAGGCCAGCTTCAATAATTGAAACGGAAGGAAACAATGTAACCTCATCAAAACATAGTGCGAACTGCATAATATTCGCATTTAAAGTGGTTGTTATAGCGTACATTCGTGTAACCTACCTCTAGGTCTGTATGTGCTCCAGACAATATTTTTTCAAAAAGAATGCAGTAGTATGATTTTCAGTACTTTAGTGTCTTCAATTCTAGAAAATATGTGCTATTATTATGTTCGTAAAACCACATCCAATCCAAGTTTTCTAATAGTGCGAATTTTCACGGATGGGTTGAGGGAGGTAACATCCGCCAACCGCTTGAAAATTTTATTTTTTTATAGTTATAATTCATGCAAAATTTGATATATTTTCTAAGTTGATTAACTACATTCTAAATAAATTCATGGTGAACTGTCCATTCAGAGAGCATGTAGAAAAACAATAAAATAATTAGGTACTGAAAATAAATGGCCAGACAAAAACTTTAAATAATTAAAACATGACGGGATAGATGCAAAAAAGCTCACAACAGGCGTCATTCGCGAGAAAGTTTATGGATTGTGCATGAGACGAATTAACTTTGAAAAGTAGTTCGACATACCGTGATACGACACTCAGCCTCGCTGAGCGGAATCACAAAGAGGAAAACATTAACACGAGTTAGTTACTTATCTGAAAGGCTATTGCGAAGTTTTCAACACTTTTGTGCGTATTTTCAAACAACTTTATAATTTTGCGCGACGATTCTATATTCTTTTTGTGTTGTCATGTCATATTATTGCAGCTGGGAATTTTATTCGTTAGTGTTATGCAGGAAATAACACTATAGAGGGGCTCTTGGCTAATTACAAACCTCGCAGATCATACGGTTTGCGAGTTAAGCTGCAGTTGCCGCGGTCAGTCGGTGGATGGGTGACCGTACATTACACATCGGGACCCCTTCGTGCCTCGGAGAGCACGTTAAACAGTCGGTCCCGGGTGTCATACGAATACCTATGACAGTCGTTACGGGAAGTCAGAAGCCTGAAAGTCTGACAACCAGTCTAAGCTTAGGATATCGGCATTCCCCAGTAATTGGGTTACGGAGATCTGATGGCAGTCGCTCCGTGTAAAATACTGGTATTCAGCCGCATCTGGTTAGACTGGAAGCTGACCCAAACATAGTTGGGAAAAGGCTAGACAGAACAGTGTTATGCAGGAAATAAATAACAGTAGAAAAAAGGGCTGGGAATATTATATAATTTAACATGTAATAAATTAGGTAATTAATACCATATTCTTTTCAAAACTGTGTGTTATTATTAAGTTTTAGGATGTATTTAAAAGCACTTTAAGATAAATGAAAATAACAACAAAAAAATATTAAAACACTTCAAAAATAATGCTTTCCACTACAAAATTAATGGTTTGCACTATGAAATGAATGATGTGCACTAGTCAATCACAAACCATCTGTTTCTGAATGCACCCATTGAACGAATGGTACAAAGTGATCGGCTCAGCACTGCTCGCTTCGCTCGCTCGGCTCGTGCATTCAGCTATCTGTTTGTCATTTTTATTCTTATTGTATCTTCATTTTATTCTTAGACTGAAGTCAGAAGCAATAAAATTATAGTGCAAACTACTATTTTTAAAGAAGACTTTAAACTCCCTTAGAAGTACAAGAAATAAAGTGTAAACTATTAATTTTAAAGCTAAGCCTTTGTAAAGTTGGATCTATTATTTTTAAAGTTCATATATGTATATTATATCTCTTAAAATATTATAATATGAATTATTCGAACTAATATATTACGTAATTATATTTATTTGGTGCATTTTACATAATATTATAAGTGCGCTTTATCTCAAAGATAAATTGATTGTGGGTTCAGCACAACACGACACTATCCAATTTGGCAACTTGTTATTTGATAACTTTTTATTTGCCACCTGTTACTTGCCTACAAATACTCGAACTTATCACGATGTTATACACTGTATCCGAGTACGTAGTAATAAAACCTTAAGGGCGGTATATATAAGGCACCCGACATGTGGGGTCGATTACCCACTTACAAATAGAAAAATGATAGTATTTGGCTCAGATACATATTTCTGCCTCTACATATTCAAACACTCGCAGTTTAAGACATAGGTCTCACAGAGGCGCTGTTTTTATTTTGTTTTGTAGAACAACTCAAACACTAATAAAAAAACAATAAAAGACATATTACCACCCCCTGCAGTTTTTTAAAAAAGTAAGAAATATGTGTAAATTTATGTTTAAACTTTGAATTTCACGTCTCATTACGAAAATAGCTTAACTTATGTATGGCACTTTGATATTTTTTTAGGTTGTCTATGCTTTTAGCCTTTCAAACTACATTTTTATGCCTCTATGAGGCCGAGGTGTTATGTGGTGGGTGTTTGATTATGTAGAGGTCGTAGTAGGTAAATACTAAAATTACTCTATCTATGGGAGGGTGGAGAATCGACACACCGGTGGGGATGTTTTTGTCGATAAAATTGAGTGTGTATACCGCCTTGAATTTTTATTACATAACCAGAAACATTATATGGTATTAAAAAAATATTGCATACTTTATTCTGATAAATACTTTTTAAACTGTGCTCATGTAACTATGGTCTGTGCGTTGTTGACTAAACTATTGCCTACGTCGTATCCGTTATTTAAAGGGTGACACTCACAAGGTGCGTTTTGACGCTGATTGCTGTTCACATGTGATTGTCCAGCCTGACGTCTGCGACATCGCTTTGAAAATAGACATTAAAGGTCAAAGCACACATATCAAATCGGAAAGGGATCGTCACCGTATCAACTCAAGCCGTTCAGTATTCTTTGTATGAAACTCCCTACTGCAACGCACACTAATCGCCTCACCTCGGGACAAGCTCACGAACCGCGGTGCGGTGTGTGGTCAACGTGGTTCCCGCGCTTACGGCTCGTCTGCGCTTACGTCTCTCCGTACCCGAGCTTACGTCTCTTCGTCCACCCTTGCCCCTCTCACCCCTCCCGCGGCCTGCCTGCAGCACACTACTGTTACTGCGAGCCGTAAGCGCGGCGTCGCCTAGCCGTAGCTGAGTCGACGTATCGGAGCTGCTGATCCGGTTTGGTTACGTGCTTACGTTAGGTTGACGCCTGTTTGACGGCGAGGCGAAAGGCGATACGGTTACGATCCCTTTCCGAGTTGATATGTGTGCTTTGACCATAATGCTTTCCATTCACGCGATGACGTAGGTTTACTTTATGTACCTATCTCATTAGTCCCACTTCAGGTAAAATAAAATGTAATATGTGTAATCAATATAATTTTACTTTATAAAATTTCGTAACAACGAAAATAAATATTATAGTGATTCATATAAAATAAAATATGTTAGGTTTAATAGACTTTCAACCTGAGATCAGATAGAGCCAGTTGAAAAATCCTTTAAAAAATGCTTGCCGAGTTTTCATTTTGCAAAATCTGGTATTTTAGCCCGCTATGAGCATAAAACGTGAAAACGTGTTAAGAGACTTTTATTTTTCAAGAGGGCACACACTTAGGTACCGTTGCCGTAGGTAAGCGCAAGTTACGTTTGTTTTACAACACTTTAAAACAAGGCACTAACGTCTTGTAGACGTACCCGCGAACCGACGAAAGAAAAAGAATGCATACTGGTTTATGTTTGCGGTCTCCCGGACTATTTTCAACCGAAATAATTAAAAGTTTTTACGATCGCCTCTCTAGTATCGTGTAAAGGATCCGACGACGCTCGTGGTAACTGTGCGGTGAATACGAACTTAGCACTAAACTCTGGTTATTGAGGGTGTTTCAAAACTCAAACGATTGTGTTCCAGCCAGCTGTAAACCAATATGTACACATTAAAAAGAATATACCAACATTTTTATGTATTCGTGTTTCAGTACTCGAGACTGTAGGGGTATTTAACGCACAAGGAAATGTTACGGGAAACCGATGAAGATATAATATAAAGTGATATCGAGTCTATCAAAGGCCACGTGCGAATCGCTATTTACCATACCATTTACCAATACCATAAGTGTGGTCCCATGCGACTCGATCAATTTTTAATAGTTCGAGTAAATATGCATAGAGAGCCAATTTACGTTCGTGAGCATGAGTTGGTATCAATTTCGGCGTTGGTTTTTGCAAAAGAGCCGTTTCAACAAAGTTAATAGCGGGTTATTTCATTGATAGTACAGGCTATGATGGCACGCTTAGTAAAAGGACTCTCAGATTCATAATAGAGATATTAAAATGCGCTTTTCATTTTTTCAGAGAAAATAACTGCTCGTGGTTAAAAAATATTGTGTGCTGTGGTTTGTTTTTAAGTTCACATCTACAGACACCGTACGTGGCAGACACATAGCGGGGCAGACACGGCACAGACGCAAGTTTTCATATCTAGGTACCTACCCCACATCTACAGACACCGTGCGTGGCAAACACGGCACAGTCACAAGTTTTCATATCTAGGTACCTACCTCACATCTACAGACACCGTGCGTGGCAGACACGGCACAGACGCAAGTTTTCATATCTAGGTACCTCACATCTACAGACACCGTACGTGGCAGACACGGCACAGACGCAAGTTTTCATATCTAGGTACCTACCTCACATCTACAGATACCGTGCGTGGCAGACACGGCACAGACGCAAGTTTTCATATCTAGGTACCTCACATCTACAGACACCGTACGTGGCAGACACGGCACAGACGCAAGTTTTCACATCTAGGTACCTATCTCACATCTACAGATACCGTACGTGGCAGACACGGCACAGACGCAAGTTTTCATATCTAGGTACATCACATCTACAGACACCGTACGTGGCAGACACGGCACAGACGCAAGTTTTCATATCTAGGTACCTATCTCACATCTACAGATACCGTGCGTGGCAGACACGGCACAGACGCAAGTTTTCATATCTAGGTACCTACCTCACATCTACAGACACCGTGCGTGGCAAACACGGCACAGTCACAAGTTTTTATATCTAGGTATCTCACATCTATAGATACCGTACGTGGCAGACACGGCACAGATGCAAGTTTTCATATCTAGGTATCTCACATCTACAGATACCGTACGTGGCAGACACGGCACAGACGCAAGTTTTCATATCTAGGTACCTACCTCACATCTACAGATACCGTGCGTGGCAGACACGGCACAGACGCAAGTTTTCATATCTAGGTACCTCACATCTACAGACACCGTACGTGGCAGACACGGCACAGACGCAAGTTTTCATATCTAGGTACCTATCTCACATCTACAGACACCGTGCGTGGCAGACACGGCACAGACGCAAGTTTTCATATCTAGGTACCTCATATCTACAGATACCGTACGTGGCAGACACGGCACAGACGCAAGTTTTCATATCTAGGTACCTCACATCTACAGGCACCGCACGTGGCAGACACGGCACAGTCACAAGTTTTTATATCTAGGTATCTCACATCTACAGATACCGTACGTGGCAGACACGGCACAGACGCAAGTTTTCATATCTAGGTACCTCACATCTACAGGCACCGCACGTGGCAGACACGGCACAGTCACAAGTTTTTATATCTAGGTACCTCACATCTACAGACACCGTACGTGGCAGACACGGCACAGTCACAAGTTTTCATGTATAGGTATCTCACATCTACAGACACCGTACGTGGCAGACACGGCACAGACGCAAGTTTTCATATCTAGGTACCTATCTCACATCTACAGACACCGTGCGTGGCAAACACGGCACAGTCACAAGTTTTTATATCTAGGTATCTCACATCTACAGATACCGTACGTGGCAGACACGGCACAGACGCAAGTTTTCATATCTAGGTACCTCACATCTACAGGCACCGCACGTGGCAGACACGGCACAGTCACAAGTTTTTATATCTAGGTACCTCACATCTACAGACACCGTACGTGGCAGACACGGCACAGTCACAAGTTTTCATGTCTAGGTATCTCACATCTACAGATACCGTACGTGGCAGACACGGCACAGACGCAAGTTTTCATATCTAGGTACCTCACATCTACAGACACCGTACGTGGCAGACACGGCACAGACGCAAGTTTTCATATCTAGGTAGAGGTAAACTACGGTAACATGTCCCGCCCCTCCAAATTACTATTTCAATGTGTTTAGTCACATCTTTGCGAAAGAGTGTGTATGTAGTTGTAGTTTTTGTTTGACGGCTGTCTCAACACGCACACGTGCGTTGGGAGTATTGGTGGTGGTTTATAAATACTTTCACAAATACATTGAAGCGTTTTGAATTTTGGAGGGGCGGGACATGTTATCGTAGTTTATCTCTACCTCACATCTATAGACACCGTACGTGGCAGACACGGCACAGACGCAAGTTTTCATATCTAGGTACCTCACATCTACAGACACCGTACGTGGCAGATACGGCACAGACACAAGTTTTCATATCCAGGTACCTCACATCTACAGACACTGTACGTGGCAGACATGGCACAGACGCAAGTTTTCATATCTAGGTACTTCACATCTACAGACACCGTACGTCGTAGACACGGCACAGACACAAGTTTTCATATCTAGGTACCTCACATCTATAGACAACGTACGTGGCAGGCACGGCACAGACACAAGTTTTCATATCTACAGACAGACAGTCAACAGCCAGCTTACATACGCCGTCAGACAAAGTAAGCACACGCGTAGATACATCTCAAGATTTTTCGTAATTTTTCGATAGAAGAACTATTCGTGATCTCAAATTTACTGGAAGGAGATGAATCGGGAAATGTATAGTCTCTCACTGATTCTAATTAATTTTTCATTATTTATGACGCTAGCTGTCGTCACGTTGACGCGTTCATACTAACCGCGCAGACGTACACGGACTGCTGCAGACATGTACAGACTCGCGCCGGCACCGGCTCAGACAAAATATTCTTGCCGAGAATGCTGGCCGATGCCGACTCACGCCCGGTAGATGTGAATACACCCGTAGATAAAGTATTTAATAATATTTTTACGTCTATGCTGTTACGTGTCTACCACATAGGTGCATGTATGTGTGAACAAAGCTTAATCGTTTGCTGTCTTTTGTAGGTTTGTTTTTATAAAATGAGAATTGGATACAACGAGACCTAGTTTTATTTAGATTTCTGTGATGTTAATCTATTTTTCAGAGAACTTACCGGTTCCAATGCCAACCAGATGCGGTTGAAAAGAAAACAGAAGCCGACAGAAGAATAAAGATAAAGATTTACTTTAAAATTCAAAGACGACGACATAAATCGAGCGTTATAGGTACATCAAGAAATTCTAGTATATTATACGGGTCACAATAAGAAGTCGTCACAACTTCTGGTCACAGATGCGCACTCATATGTATGTCATCGTCTTGAACGTCCTCATAGACTGGGAGCTGTACGTCTGCTACTTTACGACATTAAGTGACGTGCTCGTGCGCTTTCCATATAATTTTCCTTTCCGCTTTACAGCGTCGTTTTCGCCCATCGTAAAGACTTTTAATTATATCTGACGAGGCAAAATTTTACCCGACCATTTAAACCCTATGCATTCTTTGCACTAGCTATTTTAGGGGAGCATTTCAACTTAATGGTTTTTGTTTTGAAATAGGTATACTTCCAATTCCTTTTGTTCTTTTCTCCATTTATTTAAGAAAATTTATCTGGCATAAACACGGAAATAATAAACTAACCACTCGGCTACGAATAAGTCCGTACATGTGAAATTATTCTAACTTTAACGTTGGTGTTATACGGACGTCAGAAATCGACGTTGTTTCTAGTTCAAATAAGCTGATTAAAAAGTTGGATATGGAATCACAATGAGCGCCCAAAAAGTTTCATTATGAAAACATGGGGGTTTTGTTTAAATTGAACAGAGTTTACTATTCCACTTATTATTTGTAAACAATATAGAAATGTTTTGGTTTACGATACGTCGTAGCCAATTAAAGTAGGTGCAGATAAATTACATTGTGTGTTTAATTAAAGAGTGCTCGTGCAGGTTTTAATTAGTAGCTCCGTCTTGTGTTCGTCGCAGAATGTACAGTTTGTATAAAAACCTGTTTGATCCAATTAGTAGCATGTTTACATAAACGTGTCGTTTACAGCTCCGCTCTACCGATCACTGCATCTGCTGTAAACTTTTAATTGCGCGTCTCATACCGCTGCGGCCGATATACGCTACGCGGACCACGCGCACGTAGACGCGCTCTACGAAGCTACAACAGTTTGCCGTAGCCGTTATTGTATTATCTGAAGGAACTGTTATAACTAGTGATTTAATAAGCACTAAATAAAGGCACGTAAAACGAAACAATAAAAATCTTTCAATAAATAAAAATGTATTTGAACGTACCACCATCGCACGTTTTTCTTTTCATTGTTGTTCAAAAATAGTTAGGGAACTTTGGCTTCAAACACGGATGTGCGGGTGTGAAATATTTGACATGTAAGTATGTCTAATCAAGTTTTAATTTGGAGTTGAACAGAGATTCCGGCGGGGAAGTCATTAGCAACACTTCACACTAGTGGTAAATAATGCAATTTTCTCATCTAATTTGAACTAGCATTTTAAATTCTGCTAAAATCTAATAAAGTCAAATTAGAATCCAATGTAGTCCCGGGTAAGGGTTTGGTCGAAGTTGTCGCCTGTGACTGCTTACCCTTATATACATTTATTTGGATAAAAAGCTACCTTCGTTTTTGTATGCCTACAATGTTAGTCGGGGTACTAACCCAAAACGGGAATTAAAGTACTATTAATAATGAATTACTTTTGTTCTATACTTAACTGTCCCCAAAGATCAATGGTTTAAGAGACAAACCTGTTTAAAGATTTGATAAAAAACTCTTTTTAAAATTTTAAAATAACCTCGACTTTTTAATGTGGCTACCGATCCTTGGTAGCGATTATTATTAATGCGGTAAGAAAGTGCTTTCTATAACGTGTCATACGAGCTCAAACACGATGGGTCTACAACTAGTCATAGCGGAGGGCCAATCACCACCCTAAACCGCCTTATCATGTCATAAGTCATGAGGCAAAATCGATGGGTCTGCGGGGTCTGCCTGATTATTAGCTATTTTGAAGTAAGTAGTGTTAGCAACCTTTCAATCCAAATTCCTCAGATCATCTCAATAGTGCCCTAATATTGTGATGTCACTAGGTTTGATATCTTAGAAATTTCAAGGCAATCGGACGAGCGGAACTAAAATAAATACCCATTGTTTAGCTGAAATCCCTACACCAACTTTGAAAGAGTTGATCATTTTGAAACGGCTGAATCAATTACCATCTCGATTAAACTAGCTTTCAAACAAAATAAACCGTAATGAAATTACGCTACTTGTTAATTGTCGCATATGAAATTGAGCAACGATACCACAGACAGACAAACAGCCATACAAACATAAGGTTTCAAACTTATAACACCCCGCTTTTTTCGTCGGGTGTTAAAAATATGCTGAGGCAACCATTAATTTGTGTTTACATTTTAGGTCATGTTTGGAAGCACGGATTAGTACCTAGCTCCATTTTCTTCATTTGCGGATGATTGGAAGAAGATTTTATTAGTATGCCTGAAGTATTGCGAGAGAGATTCATGAAAGATGTCTAATTCACTATGTATTTTATATTTTATTACTCTATCTTTAATTTTGTAATTAAATGTAATTAAAGTAAAATAAATAAATAAAACAGTTATCAGTGATACTGTAAATTATCCAAGGCTGGGTGCCCCCTTTCCGATCAAGCCTGTATATTGTGGAAATCTAAAACCAGTGTTAGTACATGCATATAGAACACACTATTTATTTAGTACTACTTACATGATAATTTTTTATACATCATTATTTTAGCTTTAGCCAGGAAAATCAATATAAATAAATATATTATGCCTCTCCAACGGTCACAAAATTAATTTTATTCTTGCAGGCCTTTTAGCTAGTATATTTTCCACCAATTAAAATGTAAATAGATAACATTTCGATAATTCAAATCAATGTTTTATGTGTAGTGCAGCTTTCCGCCTTCACTATGACCCCGCCGGTCCTGCTCCACCCAGACACTCCGCTTCAGAATTAGACTGGCACGTGTATAATTTATCCAGATCGGACGAAAGTTTTGAACTAATTATTATACTCCCTATCCGATTGACGGAACCATATAGGTACATATACACAATTAGCCCATTACTGTCCCACTTCTGGGCACGGGCCTCTTCTCAGAATGAGAAGAGCACCATATACCTACATATAAGTACGTTAATTGATTGATCATTATAATTATGGTTCCCATGATTTTAAATAGTATTTTAATGTATGTTAGAGCGGTTGAATATCTCTGACTAGATAGACTACGTTTTTGAAAAAGTTTGTTTCCATGCGAAGATACCCAAATAATATTAAAAAAAGTATATCCTGACAGACCTTTATCGCCACGCAAAAAAACACGCCAAAAGAAGTAGAACTTAAATTCTTAAAATCGGTAAAGTGCGAATGAAACATAGTCGAAAGATTAAAATTTCGTCTACATACATATACTACATAAGTAATTTCCTATAAAATTATTCAACCTAAAAATATTTCAAGATTTTATATTTTTTCCTTCCATTCCTTCCTAAACACTAATTGTATGCCAAATATCAAGTTTATAGGTCTGCTAGAAGTATAATTATTAGAATTTTGATGATAGGTGAGCGAGTGAGTCAGTGAGTGTGTGTCGAAGTAACGAAACTTTGATGGCAAATACTCTGGAAGCTGTTTTAAATAGAAACTTGTAATCTGGCAATTTAATTAAATACGTTAACTACTCTCTGTAACATAATTTTCAGGTTTTCGCTCTCATCTGTTACAAAGATATTGGGGGCTTAAAAGTGGCTTGAGTTGCTTCGAAAAACGGGTGTACGGCCGTGTCTGCTCGCCAACGTCGAGCTGCTGAAATACAACAAAACATATTTACAAAAATAACGAAATAAAAGCCACATTTTCTATCAAATCAAAACAAGCAGCTTCAGATGTATATAATCAGTGGGTAATGAATGACTGCGTCCCTTAGCAACTATGTAATTACAGCAATCGGTTTTCATAGGTTTCTGCTGATATAAAATAAAACAAATTTAAAGTAGCTATTTTTATTCTTCACAGAAAGCTACCTAATGCCTACTTATACTAGCACTTCTTGAAAACGGATACAGTGGTTCTCCTTATCATCATAGGCCTTATTCAGACACTTTTTTTCATGATTGTGCACGTGTGTGCATCTCCATGAGAAATCAACACAATCGACCAAATACTCTTCATTCGCGCTATGCATATAAAACCAATAGCATAATATAGCATAGCATACTCAGCCTATTACTGCCCCGCTGCTGGCTAGGCACTGGCCTCTTCACAGAATTAGGAGAGTTTAGGCCACTTAGGCCTTAATCCACCACGCCTGGCTTGGTGCGGTTTGACGGATTAGAGGTACTATAAAATCAATAAGATGACAATAATCGTCAATCAGGCCTTTAAACATACCAACTGGTACTCAACTTACACTTCACTGTGTACTCATTAGTCTGCTTAGCTCTTTCTTTGAAAAGACCTATGCAAAAACTAAATCTCAAAGAAAACTAGCTGTGTCCTCACGGCTCCGCCAATAGCCTATATTACTAAGTGATAATGTAGCTTTCTAACGGCAAAAGAATTTTTGAAATCGTCCATTAGTTTTTAAGTTTATTCGTTACATACAAAAATACAAATATTTCCTCTTTATAATATTAGTATAGAAATACTCACATTTACAGTTTTACTTCCCCAAGCATTAAGAGCCTCCACGAGTGTACGTCCGGCGCACCCTGGACAGCCAGTCTCGCTACCAACCTTGCTGTTTGGCAATTTTTTTTACCACGGCATAATCTATCCTCGTATAGCTCGTGCCAATAAGAGAGATGAAGAGAACTTCCACATACGTCTTCAGGCGGTTGAGTTTAGTATAGTCCTATATTATTATCTTATACATACCTATATTATTCTCATAGTTATATTGAAAAAATAAACAAGATGTAGAATATATATACAACCCTAAACCCGAAAAGTTCTGTATGCCAATGAAATCGCGAAAAAAAGATCAGCTGTTCCATACATTTTGTCGAATTATGTGAATATAAATGTGGACCTGCTGATTGTTCTTTCGCGATTTCAGGGTATGTCCTACAGTAAAAGTTGTTCATAATGATGAGTACAATGACCGCATTTCGAGTTTCGGGTATTCAAAAACTGAGGTTGTATATTTACATGTTTTATTATTGTAACGTTTCACAACCCTATTGCTTAGCCCACTTTGCTTAAAAGTCCTTACTTACATGCACATATACTTCACCACAAGTAAGGTCAGTTCCCCGACTAACCTTCAATATTCTTCAAGTAAACACACACACCTTAGTTGATCTTAAATGATCATTAGAGTGAGAGGTGAGTGAGTAAAGGTACCATTTCAACTACTAGACCAGTGATACCCAAAGTGATCTATATCGACCACCAGGGATCGACGACGACCTACAAAGGGTTCATGTAGGTGAAAAAAATTATTGGTACTTAGTCCGTAAGATGTAAACGGGGGTTCACGATAGTGGATCTCATTTAAGCAAGTCGTGACTTTAATTTTGACTTCCCATTAATGGAATAACCCACATATCGACGCTCTGCAGTGAAAACCTCGTAAAACAAATTTTCTTCAAAAGCGTTTTATTTGTTCTTTAGATTGATAAACTCTTCATACACGTACTAGTTCAACAAACTTTGAATTCAAATACTTCTAAGCTATCTATGACGTACGATGACAAACTTGTATTAACATTTGATCGGTCTTTTTTTTTCAGGAGACTGTTTTGTCAAAAAAAAATATTTTATACATAAGTACGTGGTTTTCACTGCTGACCGTCGATATACAGATGATTTGTTGCTTATTTTATACTTGAAAACGTAACAAACAGACCAAAGACGATAATACTGTTGTAGGTATCTACTGTCATAGGTTTAATAAATGTATAAAACTTACTGTGTGTTTTTTTATTGTTTTTTCGCTCTATACCTCGCTACAGTTAAAAATACAGTCAAAAACACATTTGAAATCGATGAATTTGCAAAAATGCAATATGAGTTAAGCAGGGGGTCTACCCAAAACTGAAAAAAGTGGCAAGTGGTCTACGACACAAATAAGTTTTTGTTTTCCTATTATACTGCTTGTAGATGGTCTTGCGGACCTTTGCTACGTAACCGGGCAGTTATTGGTGAGACCTGAAGGGTCTCCAACTAATATCTAACTAACTAACTTAAAGACTAACTACTGTAAGTAACATCATGACTACTTAGCAGCAACACCTCTAAGGGCGTCCCCTAGGGGGGACTCGAACCTTGGATTAGGGCGTTGAATGCGAGAGGACTGGGAGAGATACGACAGCTTGATGAGGGCTGTATTAACGGTGTGACTGCGGAGTCAGAAGGGACGACCGGCTCCGCGGCTGCGGCGGGTGAGCACGGTGGATCGGGGGCGGCGGCGGCGGTGGGACGTCGCGAGGGGCCTCGTCGGCGAGGATGATACGCTGGTCGGCGGCGGCGGTGTATTTGTAGACAAATAAGTTTGGGGACCTCTGGTATATATAAACTATCGCTTCAATTGATTCCTCAAATTTATGTGATAATGATGTTTTACTGGTTGATAATGCATTTTGGAGAAAATCTGATCCAAACCGGTTTAGTATTGTCATGTGATGCGAATGTGGAAGTTTATTTATTACCATAAAACATGGAATATGAAGCAAAATTGGTCATTCTACGCATTTGCAGAAAACATACATAAAAATTCAAATTACGATAAGTATGCGGCCGGCCCACACAAACAGCGCAGGGTAGCTGTATCTTCAAATTAGGTCAATCCAAATCTTTGTGACCGTGGAGGGATCTATTTGACCGCTTATTTCTGCTGTTAAGCGACTTGAGTCCGCTCACGATAATGGCCGATAGTAAAATTACAGATGGAAAACCAATTTTATTTTCAGACTATTAAAGTTCATCTGACTAGCAAAATAAATGAAAATATAAAAAATAACAAGTATTTTCTTTACCTGTGCATTTATTCTCCACCTTTTATAGTTAAATATGTGTCTTAACTATTGGAATTGTATTTATTTAGAAAACCTTTGAATTCTTCAGGAATATGTACCGAAACTCACCCGATTTTCGTTATTGTCTTGGAAATAGGCTACGGAAAATGTATATTATTAAATTAAAAATTGTCAAAAAAAGAAGTATTTTTCCATTTTTTTTAGACAAAGGAGAAGTCTATCCGTAGCTAATCATAACATTTGACTAAGCTTCTAAGCTAGCTTTGACTAAGCTTGATCGTAAAATGTACCAAAAAATAGTTTTGCAGTTGCATAAATACATCCTTAACAAAAATTAAGAAAGTCATTACCTTCACACCAAAGTTAAGAATGTAATGGCTTACAATGCTAATTATGATTTTCACAAATCAAATTAATATTTTTGACGCAATACAAAAGAATACTTACAGCCGATGGTCTTCTGAATACATCTGATGACTATTAGATCTATTAGATTAGAAAGTATGGTCTAGGTAAACCAATATCCATATATAGTTCTACTCTACAATACTCTACATGTAATTGCACAGAAATAAACAAAATAGTGACACGGAATCACCTCGATAGTATTGATATCCACTCCAATCGCGGGCCAACAAATCTGCATGTTAAAAGCTTGTCCTAACACAAATCACGAATAGTAATATCGTTCGCAATGATTACAACATTATACCTAGTAACCAACAAGTGTTAGATATACACGTAAACTAAATTTCAATGCGTTACGCAGGCAACTGACATTATTATTGTTTGCATAATAACTTTTTATACATAAGACACGCTAATGCAAGCGAATCACACTGTTAATTCAGCTTACCCTTACCAAGCTGTCTCCATCCCAGTCCTCCCGCCAGCAATGCCCGAAGCCGAGATTCGAGCCCCATTAGGGGTTGCACTTAGTGGTGTTGTTGCTAGTAGTCATGATGTTAGAGTAGTAGTTAGCTTAGGTTAAGTATTTTACTTTCTTGTCCCGTTGGCTGGAGACCCCTCAGGTCTCGCCAATAACTGCCCCGTAACGTAGAAACGATCGGCAAAGATATCAAGCAGCCCATTAGAAAAAACAAAAAACATATTGTCGGTAGCAGTCTGGACTTCTCAACACACACATATCTACTCTGTTAAAATACGAATCGAATTAGTTGCCTGGATACTTATTTATCTCTTTTTGTCCATCTATACTTATAAAAGGAGAAGCTGACTGACTGACTGATCAATCAACGCACAGCCTAAACGGCTGGGGTTTTGACAGTAGGTTCATTTTGTGACGTAAACATCCACTAAGAAGGGATTTCTCGAAATTCAACCCCTAAGGGGGTGAAAAAAATCACGCAAGCGAAGCTGCGGGCAAAAGCTAGTCATATACAAAAATCGAATTGCGTTCGTCACACAAATACGTAAATTCGTGTAGGTATACATGACCATTGGAACAAATTCGTAACATCATCGCACGTGAATCGGAGGCGAGTAATCATCGAAATAGGATTGTCGCTTTCCAATTAGTGCCGTGTCGCTTGTCCGGCGATGACAGCCTTTCAAGTGACGCGCACGAAGAAAAGTTTGTTTTTAAAGGCGATGCGACTTCATAGTGTAACTATCGTGTAATTAACTTGTTTGTAGGTATTGGAACTGTTAAGCTTATCATGAAGTCTTTTCACGATTGTGGAGATAAAGTAGCTATGATTTCTAATCACAAGTAACATATTAATCTAACAAACCGATCTGACCACGGATAGCTAACGCAAACAAAATAGGAGGGTCCATATCGTCACCGGAAAGCCAATCTACTTAAGCGACATTTTGGCTAAAATGAGATATATTATGTCGATATATTGAATTCTTTTTCTGCGTCGATTAGTTGGGATTTCGTAATATAATAGAATAAAATACGAAATTCCAACTAATCGACGCAGAAAAAAAATCCATTCCAACGATATAATATATAACTCATTTTAGCCAAAATTGCGGTTAAGTGGCTTTCCGGTGACGATATTCAGTTAATGGATAGTCGCCGGCACGTAACTTGGCAAGAGTAGAGAAAAGAATTCCTCTCCTTTGTTTCTTCCTTCTAAGCAGACATGTTTAAAAATAAATTATGGCAATAACCATAGAATAATGACAAGCAATAAAAGTGACTATTTTTATATTGCACTAAGTGTACATACGCAAACTTACTCCCACTACGCCAAAACCTTGCCAAGTTACGTGCCGGCAACTATACCTAGTTATCAAAACACAGCAAGTTTAGGGACTTATAATACACATTTAGGTAGATAACAGAAATCTATCTTATAAAAATCAATATTTCTACATATCGGTAACACAAACGTTCGAACTACTCTCTGTCTACAAGGTGTAAAAAGACCCTTCACGAAGCCGTCAACCATGCATTCAGTACATCAAACTAAGTAACCTTACACAAAAATTGTCGCTGGGAAACGATTTTTTTTTCGGTTGAAAAATATCGTTTTACGGTAAAGCTCAATGAAACGCACACAAAATATTGTGCTGATGGATACAATGAACAGTAAACGGGTAATGGAGGTATTTCAAGTACATTTGCAACCTACAACATTAGTATTTAAAAAAAAAGTTGTGAAAAAGATGGTTCTTTGACCTCCAATATCTCCGTAACTAGAAGGTTCCCAGGCATAGTCCAGAACAAAAAAATTCTCGCAATGACGTGGAGAATAAGTGACTTTCGGCTTCGTTAAGGGTCTATTTACACCGTTTATATTGATAACTGATCTCACAATATTAATAGAAATGAAATGATTTCGCTAATGCGCTGCGCACAACTAGCATTCCACTAACGAGTTATCTTTAAGCTGCTTTGTGATAACCCTGTAGAATAATGGAACTAGGGGCGCACGATCACAATTCGCTCATAACACTGACCTGTGCGATGTTAGGAACCGACCACACACACAACTGCCTGAAAATCACTGTAAAGAATATTTTACACTTCCGTAAGCAGGAATATCAAAATTGTGCATATATATATTACGAAAAATCCTATTATTTTCTATTGTACCTATGTTCGTTTATTATATGATAAACATTTCCAGGAAAAATGTGCCATGATGAAATACATTTTATGAGAAGTCAATCCTTCTCATAATAGGTAAGTACGGTAGAATTAGAGTTGACTTGAAAAAATGCTTTTAGGAAGTATAACATTATATACCAATTTGCTATTGCTACAATGAATCAATTACGTATCCAGTGAATGTTCTGCCTAGCCTTTTCCCAACTATGTTCGGGTCAGCTTCCAGTCTAACCAGATGCGGCTGTATACCAGTATTTTATACGGACTGACTGCCATCAGATCTCCGTAACCCAGTTACAGGTCAATGCCGATATCCTAAGGTCAGACCGGTTGTCATACATACCCGACTGTCATAGGTATGACACCCGGGACCGACTGCTTAACGTCCTCTCCGAGGCACAGAGGGGTCTCGATGTGTAACGAACGGTCACCCATCCACAGACTGACTGCGGCAAGCTAAACTTAAACTCGCAAATCGTATGTTCGTCGCGGTTGGTAATAAGCTACGAACCCCTATCCAGTGAACGCTCTAAAAATATATCTATAAAAAATGATGGTTCTACTTGAACTACTTAAATAAAATAAGGTCAAATTGCGCCAAACGTAAACAATTCCCACTACAGAACATTATCTATGTAGGACTTACTGGCTGCAAATGACGACGCTGAAATTTTTGCATTTTCCTTTAAAGTTGCGTGCGGTGTGTAGTCGCAACAGTGCAGAGGCGCCGCGCCGCGGGCGTTGATCGGCCGCCTAATTTCAACCGGTAATAACCGGTCTCGGAATGGACATCACATCCAGAATCTTTGTAGGAACCGTGCGTCACGTCATCACAGCCACATACAGAGGGGTGTGACATATACTAACCATATTCTGGACTTTATTTTTTTACGCGATATGAGTGCAATCTTTTTCTCTGTGCATGCATACGAAGCAGATTTATGGTTAAGCCACAAAACAGATAGGTACAGAAGTCAATCACATGTATGTACATCACTTTTCATACCTACGCTCGGCGGCCGCTCTATCTATATATCTATCTCTCTCAAGCGCATGGCACTCGCGCTCGCACTCACTCGCACTCTAGTCCCAAACAGTCCGAGATATCGTGTCCGTGAGCAGTGTCTATGTCGACGGTCCCTACGTATACTACCGAAACTACAAAATCTCAGTTTTTATTTTATTATGTATGTACACCGATTACGCTGAGATTTATGATCCGATTTACGTGATTCTTCTTTAGTTTGATGCGGAATAGTTGCCATTTGGTCCCATAAAAAATCATTATTTTATAACCTTTAAGATAACATAATTTCACACATTTTAAGCAGATAAAATAAAAACTGGGATTTTGTAGTTTCGATAGTATACGTAGGGACCGCCGATGTGTGCGTTGCTCGAGCGCACTTGTAGGTATGTAGATTGACTTCTGTACCTATCTATTTTGTGGTTAGGTGGGACTATTTTAGATAATTGTAGGGGGTTTTAAAATTTCACATTGTAATGTGTCCGGGTTTGTAGTAATAAAACTTTAAGGGTGGTATATACATTCAATTTTATCGACAAAAGCAGCTGAAATGTGGGGTCGAATACCCACTTATAATAAATAATAAACAACAACAAGTTTTAAATAACAAAATCATAAAGTTTTGATAACATTTATCCGTTACTAAATTCCGCTGTGTAATTTAAAACGTTTCTTCTAAAATTTCCTTTATTTGCCCAATATACGATTATTCTTAGATTTCTACAGATCAACAAGTTTAAAACACAATATTAATAAAATTAGAAATTTTCCGGCAGCCCTATAGGCTTTTGAATAGAAGGATATTTGTTATAGTAGTGTGAAACTGAAATCAATGACATCGCATCGACGTTAACGAGAAATTGCTACGAGTAGTTCAATTTGTAGTTTTAGAGGTCCCTCACAGAATATACGTGCTAAGAATTATACTATATATATTTTTTTATATATATATTTTTTTTTTATTACTATATTTTTTTTTTATTACTATCATTACTCTCAAGATATCTTTATCTTATTTTACAATGATTTTTTAGCTAAGTTTTGATGACATTTAACTATGTCAATTGTTTTATATAGTTTAGCTTCCTTTTCACTTTTGTAAATGTGAGAACTTTGTGGACCTGCATCTATAAATTTGTAAATTACTACAATATTATTCATATTACTTTTTTTTAATTTTATTTTTGTTTGTTAGTTTTTGTACTCAAGTCTTTTAGAACTATATTACTCATTGGTCTGTGGTCAGGACCTCATTGTTCTCTCACTATCATAAATCATTGTACTGTATCCACTGAAATTGTTAAAGGTATTATTTTTAAAAGAGTAACCATGGAGTTTCTTGCCGGCTCTTCTCCATAGGAAACGACTAATTGGAACCGTGCACCTAAATTCGACGTTTCATAAGCACCTGTATTGGTTTATGTGAAATAAAAATTTTTGATTTTGATTTTGATTTTGACTGTGTCCAACATCTTTGTGGCTTTTCTATGATGATTTCAGACTAAAGAAAATTGCCTAAATTGGTATCTTATTAAAGACGTTGATCACTACTACCCATTGATGATCTGGTAGTCAATATATGCGATACAAACTATATCGAGTGAATTGTCAATATTGTTAAGGAGTGAACACTATAGATTTATTTGTATAAGGCACCACTACTTAGGGGACTTACATTAACTACTTACAGCTCTCAAAGAACATTAAACTTAACTAAAGAAAATTAATTCATGCGTTAGAAATATAGATTAAGGTACCAACCGCTTTTCCATTTTCAATCCCTGCTCGATAGTCTAAAAAATATTATAAATGCAAAATATTATACATAATGGTTTCACAATAAAAGGGTAATCCCACCGGTGCGGCGGCACAGGGTACATATCCTAAGGGGACGTAAAAATATTGGTCACTCCTGCATTAAAGTATTTTAGATTGTGCATTCAAATAAACTCGCACTGGGCGCACAAATATTCGCTACACAATATTTAATATTCATTATTTATAGGATAACATCATTTAAGCCAATCATTCATGTACGACGTATCCAAAACCTCTCTCTGTTTGCGCAATGTTAAGGAAACAAAAACCAATAAAAATTGCCAGTTGTTCGATTGCTTCGCCTACGACCGCTACGTAGAAACGAACTACTAAAGTAAAAAACAAGTTTAATAATTACTTGATTTTTTCTGTGCACTAAGAAAAACTTAAAAATAATTAGGCAACACAAGTGGACTACATAGAAGACTGGAGTCCATAATCGGAAATCATGTGTGGCGAATAATATTTTTTCCGTAAATTTTCACTTCAGTAGGTATGTAAGTATTTGAGATTTAGTTTTTTGTAAACTTTCTTGGAAGATCAGTTTAAAAATCTTTTTGAAACTAAATAGTGGACGTTAGTAAATTACTTAATAATAAAGTTTTCTTCCTTAGTTTATTAAAATAATTATCTGTTAACCCTGCGTAGACGCGTGCGGTTCACGGGCCGTCGGTTTTATTTATGGTAATGACGCCCTTACGACGTAACTATTGCCAGCCTTTCATATCAGGTAAGATGAATCCATTCATTTGTGATATATAAATTATCCCGCGTGACGGGAGCCAACAAGTAAATATGTATTATTTTATAGTCAGGCTAGAAATTGTAAGGTTATATTCAATACTTAGGGCAGAATATGGAGACGGCTTAGCGCCTGCTTCTGAAGAACTATTAGTCAACATGTTCTGGAATATATTGAACATTTAGATACCTACAATTTATTGAAGTTATCGAATCAGAAATCTATTTAAATATCTAGTAACGTACATGAGACAACACACCAGCCGTATAATAATAACGTTAGAATTATTATTTGATAAAATAAATAGAAAGCCTAATCGGAACCTGCTTTTTTAACCGATTTTCAAAAAAGGAGGAGGTTCTCAATTCGATTGTATGTTTTTTTTTTTTTTTTTGTATGTTTGTTCCGCGATATCTTTGCTAATTGTGAACCGATTTTAATGATTCTTTTTTGTTTGAAAGAGTATTCTTTCGAAGTGGTCCCATTTAAATTTGGTGAAAATCTGATGAAGAACTTCGGAGATAGACAATTTGAAGTCGGTTTTATTTTTGTTAAAAAGTGATTATTATATTTATTTACTCAAAATGTTCCTATAGGTGGAGTGGTAGTTCCTTTATGAAGAAAAGAAAGGAAAGAACGCCACTAAACAAATCTTATTGACAACTAAAAGTTGCGAGCTTTAAAATAACGTAAAATAGGAATGTACAGATGCAGGTGTGAAAGTATTTTTTACTTATCAGCGATTGTGGTCGCAAACTTTGTGAGTAAACTTACAAGTTATTGGTTTCTGCACTCGCCTCCAAACAAGTATAACACTATACTACACTATTTTTCTTACATTTGACTTCAAAATTTGTTGTCAGTTCTAGCACACGAGCAAAAACATTATAATGCCGTTATTTACATTATAAATAGGCAACTTAAAAAATAATTGTACACTTTTGAACATTATATTAAGAAACATGCAGATATTTGCTAACAATTTTTGTTTCTCAAAAAGAGTCATTTAAAATAAAAACATAAATGTGAAGGAGGTTTAGTAGATAAGTATATATAATAACCAACAAATGAACACATAAATCAAACGTCTAACCAACAAACAATATCAAAATTATATAAAACATTAATCTGTCGACAGATCGTCGCTACATTCCTAAAGCCAATAATATCTTAATGAAAATTTAACAGTCACACTTTCACTTGACGACACTCAATGCTTTTAGCCGGGATATATTATAGCGACGTGTTCTCTGAAAAATGGTTGGCTATTATTTAACACTATAGCTTAGTAATAAAAGCCCGAGATTGGTGAAAATTAATAAAGAACGTAGCACTTAGGGCTTGTACACAAAACTGCGAATCGGCGCGATGCGAATCCGCAACGCGGAAAACTGCGACGCAAATTGCTGCGATGCGATTTCGTACAGCAAGGCGTCTTTCTTCCAAGGTTCGGGTGATCAATCCCTCGACGATTGTCAACCATATTGAACGTATTTCATACTAGGTAGAATAAATTTGCGTAAAAAGATTTGCGCACTGCTGTTACTGATAAGAAGAAAAAGGAAAAACAATTACGCGAATCAATTCGTAAGTTCTTGCGATGCGTCGTGCGAGCTCGTATATTTCTACGATGCGACGTCGCATCGCAGTTTTGTGTACAAGCCCTTAATTGTGTTATAAAAAAAACCGACACTGAAGAAAAGTATTAACTAGTAATTAATAATAAATCACCTAATTTCATAAATTATTAGCTGTAAACCCTTTCAGCTGCAAATATTCTAATTATTGTTTCATAAAAATATTGCGTCATATTTTTCAGGATATCTCAGGAATTCAGCTTTACAAGTTTCTTTTTCAGCTCTTCAAACAAAATTGAGGTCACTTCCCCAAATTGTATGTATAATACATAAGTAGTTAGATATTTATAAATCGAATAGGTAAGTTCTACAAACAAACAAAACAATAATCAAAGAACGTCGATAGAATTAAAAGACAAGTAAACCATTAAAGAGGTCGGACAATCAATTATTAGATTAAAGGTTTGATATAATAATATCACTGTGTGGGAAAACTTGTGGCATAACTGCGTTACACATGTGGATTACGACAGGCCTGTACTTTGGCCCATAATCAGCTCTGTGTGTGATTGGCATATTAATAAGAAGGACTAGAACCTTCTTTAAAAATCGATTTGTAATTCAAGCTCATTGTTCTAGTTATTTATGCATATTGGCTGTTGCTGTTATGTGTGTTTAAATGAATGAACTGAACCGGTAAAGACAAATTATTGATTTTAACCACAAATCAATCTTACTACCATACAACATTGATTAAGTAGGTACTGTACAATTTAATCGATGGCACTTCATTAGCAATTCGTATCTTTAAATAAAATTTATTATTTGTTTATTTCCTAGATAAATTTTATAAGAATATGCTTACTTCACCTACTTATAAGTAATGTGATAATTATGAGAACTGATATGCAACTGAAAAACTGCATTTTTCCTGAAAACTTTTATTAAACTTTTTAATTTGAATAAGTTTCCTCAAAAATCTCCTACTATTTACTTTCAATTTAGTTTTTATAAATGTTTGTATATTTTTAAAGAAAATTGCAATATGTCTTATTATATTTCTTATTTGAGCAAAATTACGGAAGACTCGGCAGCGGGACACGTGGGGAGCCGCGGCGACGGGCGGTCACCATAGGCGACCGGCGCGAAGGCGGGCCCGCCCAGACCTCTCACGGAATATTCTCTAACTACGCAAAATTAACAAGATTTTTATTTATCTTAAAATCTCCGTCGATAACAAACGTCAAGCTCTCTTAAAACTGTCTCTGTAAAATCCAAAAATATTTGTTGGCGATTTATTTCGAGCTTCAAAACTTCCAATCACTCATTTTCGAATTGGAAACTTGAATCTAGTGAACAATTCAATCAGGTGTGTAATTGCAATTCACAGTTAATTGTTGTAAGTTTTCTAAGTTAACAGGAACAGTAGGGCGCGAAAGTGAGGCACGAGGCAAATGGGCGGGCGTTGCAGTCTCGCTTGCACAAAATGCACCACCCCCAGCGGAATGCTCTGCGATTGCAGTCAGCGCCGCCAAGTCGTCGCAACTGCTCGCCCACTGTGCCCGGGAAACTCACCGCGACGTTACGCGACCTGTAACGAGTTACCAGGCTACCAGGATCAGCAAGGAGGTAAGCCCTTACATTCATTTTACTGCCTGCTCGCACTCGCACCGGTGCCTTATTCCCGTCCCGTTCCAACTCAAAGTTGGAACAGTTTTCCCTTTTATCGCTGGAATGTGGGAAAGCGGGTTTCGGTGTCCCAACTCTCTCTTTCAGTTTGTAAGCGCTTCGTGATTATTACGAGATGATAATGTAATAAACAACAATGACGCACTAAATGATGAATTAAAAAAAACAACATTAAAAAGTCGCTTTTATGGTAGATACCAACAAAGTTTTCCAACTTTTATAAAACTTTATTAACTTGAATAAAAATATTTTCTTGTTATAAGGGTGGGTGGAACACGAAATGAAAGGGCTTTTTTTAATACG
The DNA here is from genome assembly GCA_910594945.2 of Amphipyra berbera. Taxonomy (NCBI): domain Eukaryota; kingdom Metazoa; phylum Arthropoda; class Insecta; order Lepidoptera; family Noctuidae; genus Amphipyra; species Amphipyra berbera. Next base: position 20,571,234 of record OU343128.1, read on the forward strand.
TTTCAAAGTCGTAGACATAATTTCCCGCACTTTTTTTGTATCCTATTTGTAGAGTAGCGGGAAAAGCCCTCTCTCTCCATGAAAGGGATGTAAAAATATTGTTAGCATCGTGTTTCTGCGTTCCTTTATCAACCAGTAGTTTTAATCACATTTTTTATGGAATGCTCAGCTCATATTTTCTGATGATATGATTTAGAGAGAGACTTAAATAAAATATGAGTGTATTTCAGAATGTAGTTTTAATATAGCACATTATATACACGCACATTTTGAATACCACTATTTAATTTTGGAAGGTTTTTGCGTGCCATTTAAATATTCAGGAATATTCAGTTCGTCTTAATTTCGTTGTCAAATACCATATTAAAGTGTTGTTAGCCATTAACGCGAATAGAAAAAGAAGAAACAAACACTCGATTCTGCATTATTAAAACTTACGCGGGAAGTTAAGTATCTTTTCGGTTTTTTTTATTTAATATAAAATAACACCCTTACTTACAAATGACGATTAAACATTATTTAATAGCTTTTAAGACTATTGCCATCTCTATTCATTGGCATACAAATGACAAAGACTAACCATGAAGGTCTAAAGCAATTTCAAACTAACAATGGAAAAATATTCTAATTAAATACGAACGATGCAAGGTAACCACAAATTGGCAGTAACAAGTTAAAACACCCTTACTACATAAATAGTTGATAAGTCGGCTCCCTTGCACTGTTAGTAGGAATAATTTCATGACTTTTTTTTATAAACGGGCGTATATAATTTTATATACTTAAGGTAAGTTTCAGCCTGAACGGTATTCTGGTACGATGCGAGTGCTCTATCTCTATTTATGTACAAATAAATTGCATAAATGTGCTTAGATACACACGTTATTATAGTGTAGGTCTCGATTTTTCCAACCATGCCGTAGTAACGACTCCGAAGACTATCTCATAGAACGTTCAATCAAACTAGAGTTTAACATTGAGCTTTTATGCCAAGTACTCTTACCTCAGCTACTTATGCATAAAAATCTTAGGTATACGTATCTAAACAAAGACTACAATGAAATTTTATAATCCATAATTCTTGTTATTGAGAACGAGAATACGAAGTTTTTTTAATACTATTATCGAGATTACAAACAATAACAAGAAAACCTACAAAAGAAACATATTTTAAAGTTGGATCCGTTAAGTTTAAAGCTGTTGAATTCGTACCTACTATTCCAGCTAACATCAACAAACATTTTATTCGGTATCAATTTGCCTCGGGTGAATTGGGCAACAAATCGTCAGACGGCTCCTCTAAGTCAATGCCAAATAGTACCAGGAGAACAGAAAAGTGTAGAAGGTTCGATACAGTCTCCGGGACGACGCGACGGGCGGCGGCGCCGGCGGGCGGCACGCACCCACGCACCCACACTCCTGACCGCGAACACCGGCCCAACACAGTTCCCAATAAAAAACAGTTTTTCTCGCACCCGTCGATAGTTTAAAATTAAACGTCATTCTGGCTGCGGTTAACACTTAATTTGTACAACGCATAATGTTATTACTTTGCAATTCAATTTATTATATCCCTGATGCGATTGTTGTGATAATAATCTGAAATTAATATCCGATATTATTTGGAAAATGAAAGACACTTTTGGTTTAATGGATTTAATTAGGTGTAGTGACAAATATATCAGTGCCTGTTAAATATGAAGGGCAGATAACTTTCGTGATAAGCAAGTCTTCAGAAAGTACTTGAGAGTCCAGTTATAAAAATAAACTTACTTTAACTTGAGCTCGTTGTCCTCCGTGCGTCGTACCATTTGGCTCATACTCAAACTGGTATTTTACCAATATTGAAGTGTGAACTGCACAACAGAAGCTGGTAATCCTAAAACAAATAAAAAATAAGACCAAGCTGAGAAAAATAATTTTGTACCCATAGGTAACCGTCATGAATAAACGTGTTTATAAATTCACCTAATTAAACTGTGACTTAAATGCATAAGTAAAATATGGGAGTGCAAGAAATTTAATTATTTTATTTTATTTTGAACATATACAATGTGTACGAGTATGTAAGTAGTTATAAAACTTTAAGGGCGGTATTGCCAGTTTATACGGTAAGCACACAAGTTTTAATACCAGTTTTTTTTAATATCTTGTATAGCTACAGAACAATCGCTAAAAAAAGTCTTACGTGAAAATGTGTGAGCGTAATTAGAATCAAATTTTAGGCATGCACGATTTAATATATCTATTAGTGTCATTGTTCGTTAGGCAACCTAGTTTTGAAATCAGTTAACAGTTTTTCTGTCTGTAAAATGGACGAAATAATCGCCACTTGATTTATAACTTTTCCACCCTGTACCTACGTATAATATCGCACTGCTAGATCAACTCAAAATGAAACTTTTTTCAGAATCGACAGAAAACTGATTACTTACTTCCTGTTATAGATTACAAATGAAGTGAATGAAATGAATTACGTGTGAAGATTTGTGTTTGTAAACGCACCCACGAAACAGGAGAAATCCTAGTGTGGGCCAACGCTTTTAAAAAAAGAAAAGAATAGAGTTATCTCAAATTGATCAAATTTTGAGTTGATACAGTATTAATCTACCAGTGCAATATATCTAACAACAACCTCTGGTGATATTCTTCACAGATAATCTTGTAGAAGAGATTGTTCTATCAAATTGTGCTTTAACAATTTATACATGTCTTCTTTGTGTCTGAATTTGATTATCACTTGCGTTAACGGTGAAGGAAAAATATCGTGAGGCAACCTGCACACCTGAGAGGGCTTCATAAAGTTCTCGATGGTGTGTGTAGTCCGCCAACCCGCACCAGGCTAGCGTGGTGGACAAGGCCTAAACCCTTCTCATTCTGAGAAGAGACCCGTGCCCAGCAGTGGGACAGTAATGGGCTATTATGTATGTATGTACATATCTTCTTTCTTTTGTAACGTCAAACTACATGTCCAAACATACTATTTATTTATTTATTGGTTCACCAACAATTGTTACACTTTAAAATACAAGCAATGATTTTAGTTCATTCAAAATGTATAACTAAGTGTACAATATCATGAGGTAAACACTACATGCAAAAAATTAACGAGGTAAAGGTAAGACAAAGAAAACACAAAAAATCCTATCTGCCACAGTAGTAATCGTTGTTGTGATTTAAAATGACGAGTTCACGCAAATTACTTAATTTAAATTAGTTTTCCAAGTTATTTTTTTCATTTTGCTTTTATTGCTGGAAGACCCAAAGTTTTGGAATCTGTCACTAATACTGGGATAAAATAAGATAGGTGCTTGTTATTGAAAAGTAAAAGACACACTTTATGTGTTTTCAACTTGTTCATCTGCGCTTGCCGTGGTCAGTCCGTGGATGGAACGGGAAGTCAGAATCCGAAAGTCTGACAACTGACCTTAGGATATCGGCATTGCCCAGTAACTGGGTTGCAGAGATCTGATGGCTGTCGCTCCCTGTAAAATACTGGTGTTCAGCCGCATCTGGTTAAACTGAAAGCTGACCCCAATATAGTTGGGAAAAAGCTAGGCAGAACAACACATTGAATTTACTGACCAAAATATTTTCTTAGCACAGACATATTATGTATTTTAGCAAGATTTTTTATTGTATCAATCTCTTTAATAAGATTGGGTTTCAATAACAAGTCATTTATTAATCATCTGCCCTGGTCCCAAGTTACTTGGGGTCGGCGCAATATGTTTTTCTCTTCCATTCTTCCCTGTCAGTCGTCCCATTGTCATTATTAATAACCAGTATAAATAAATTATATTAACACAGTAAGCTAACTACCGACGTCTACATGAGTGACGTTACCAACCAAATTAATATAATCGATTTATGGATGGGTATTTCAGAATCAGTTATAATTAATTATTGGATTGTATTTAAAAGGACTTTAAAATTGATGAAAATAACAACAAAAAATGTTTTAGGCACATTTCTAAAATAATGCTTTCGAAAACAAAATAGTTGCACTTTAATTTTAATACTTCTAATTTTAAAAGTAATGGTTCGCACTATGGTCAATTAAAAACCACTTATTTCGGATCGCACCCATTAAACGAATAGTATCAACAAATCGTTGCTGACACTCGCCGGCCGCTGCCGCAGCACCGCTCGCTTCGCTCGCTCGGCTCGTGCGTTGAGTGGTCACAGTTCTCACATAACCTAACTTAACTTTCATCTGTTTGTCACTTTATTTCTTAATTGTGGGAGGCTTTGAAGTTAGAAACATTTTTTTTTAATTTTTTTAAAGGTCTTTTTTATATTATACCCCTTAATTATTTGAAGCTTATGCTTGATAGTAAAGCCATTATTGACAATAAAGTCGTTTGTCTGTTCACTAGCATCTCAAAAAGATACCAAGCAAACAAACAAACAAATCTGATGACTGTTCCGGCCATACACCGATACTGTAATATACAGGAACTTTTACATTTTTTATTATTACATCACGAACACTATTGGAAAGGATTCTAGGCAGTCCGTAACCGAGACTAAACTTTGTAGTTCGTCTTATATCGATGCCTAACAGCTAAAATGGGATAAGCGCCATTTTTTGCGACATCGACTATGTTTTTTTAATCATCATCGTGAATATTTGTACATTGTTTAAAAAAACGTGACACAATTGATACGCGCTTCTATTACACAGCTTACCAGATCAGTATATTAGATTGTTCCGTGAATTTTGTTAAGTGAATCGTTTGTAGCCGTCTAGCCGACGTGCAGTCGCCCAGTCCGGCGGGGCACCGACGGGGCAAGGGCAGCGATGTGATCGCAGAACAATTTTTTACAGGCACCACCGTCTCGTTTAAACTTTACCTCAATTAAATCGATTTTCGGAAGACAAGACAATCAACAACAGCTCCCTTCGATATTATCGAGGTTTTAGAACCATCGATAATATCGCCCTTTTGACCTTTACCTCTGCGTAGCACTTGAGTTGATCTATAAATAGCAGTTTGCTATAAGTAACAGTCGCTTTGAAAATAACGCCTCTGTATATTTTTATCATACCCAAATAATCTAAATAACAATTGTCACAGGTGAGGAAATTATATTTTTATTACAAATAATGTGATTGATCAGACGTAGGGAACTTTATAAAATTAACATTCTCTATTGCTATTTTCATTGAATTTGTGAAATAAATGAGAACTTTAATCTCATCACGTACCGAATTCCTAAATTCTGATGAAGTATCCATGTATTTGGAGAAAATTTACAGCCACCATATTTACTATAATTCCGTTTAAATGATTCATTACCTACTCTCTGTAGGTTACTTCAATAATATAGAAAATACACTCAGGAATAAATGGAGTATGTTTGTAATCGGCTTTGCTTGCCTCACACATCCTTTGGTCACCTCTAGATAGACGCACTTGTTCACGGTGAAATCAAAACATGCTCAGAAATAAATACATCTTCCTGTATATCCTTATATTCTTTTTATTTTAAAATTGATGATATTAAATAAAACAATATTGCTGTTTACTTATGGTTAGTTGAATAGGTACATCAGGATAGATCAAAATGTCCTTTTATTATTCCTTGAGAATTTAAACAACTTTAAGATAAATAGTTTATTTTGAGTGGAATATTTTGATATTTGTGGAGAAGTTTCAAAGTGTAGGAGTCGTTTGCAGCGTTTACAGTGGCTGTATCGGTTACTAGGCGAGCATGGACGGGTGGGTTGCATGGGACGGGGCAGCCGTTTTACACGCGCCGCCGCCATACATAGATGCACACAGTTGCATAGTTACATTGCACCGGTGAAGGTTGTCCACGTTTACACCGCGTGGCGCTTCGCGTACGTAGCGGTTAGGAGTAAAGCTTTTGAAGCTTTACGTGATTTGTGGGTGAATTGGATTGCGACTTCAGCCGCTTTAAACCTTAGTTTGCGGTTCGGGAAATATTTTTTATTGCATCCAGAAATGTAGACTTTTTAAACTGTTTTTTGTATTGATGGATTTTCTCTTGGCTGTAGTCTAGATCAGAGGTGACAGAGACAAAGTCTACGATGGAGTGAGCTTTAATGGATTAGGTACAAAGTTTTTAAGTTAGATACTTTGAATTTTGCGATCTTAACATAACATAATAACATAACTTCACGCCTTGTATTCGAAGGGTTCGGCAGAGGTATTTTTAGTGTATCGTCGTTACGCCAATTTTGTTTAAGTCCCATATAATAGGGGCAAGCCTATTGCCATTAACCGGGCACAAATCCAGACTCCGGGCTGCTACTGAGAAATACCTAATAGCAAAACCCAATAACACGGCCCGTCCTGAGAATCGAACCCAGGACCTCACGATCAGCAGTCGCGCTTGCCACAACTAGACTAACGAGACAGTCGAGGCGAGTTTGCGATCTTACTCAGCGATAAAACGTTGTTATTTTGTGATACGCAATTTAAATGTTACCTTTCTATTAAGAACTGTTCTATATTAGTATTTTTTTATTACACCGACATAATCAGCCAGTTGGCAACAGTCCACAATTATTCACTCTACAAAGACATATTATGAGCTTGAAACAAACATAAATAATCATTTGTGAATTGTCAATCAATACATCTTAAATATTCTCGAAAGCCCCCTTCACGCTCACAGTAAAGGGCGACATCATACAAACTGCACCTTTCGAGTTTCCATTTACATTGTTAGTTTACTGGAACATATTATTATTATTTTCTCCAATATTTCTGAGGCAAATAGATATGGGTAAATATTTTATGAAGCGAAGAGAGAAAACTTACTTGGAAGTTTATAAAGTTACAAAGCAAAGTTTGTTTCATAGGCGCTAAGGGTAAAGGTGCCAGTTCCTAAAACTGATTAAATGCAATTTGCTGCTCTTTTATTAAAACTACGCTTTACCAGTATTCTTGAACAATAAGCCAAAACCTCTAACAACATGGATTTATGAAATACCTACATGTTGTGCCGACCCCACCTAGTGTGGGATAAGGCAGGAAGAAGAAGAAGAGTAATAAACTACACTTTTTGTAATCTAATAATGAGTATAAATATATTTGGTTTCCAAGTAAGACTTGCACACTCAATATGTAGCGAAGGATAAAAGTCTTGCCAATACAAAGTAAGATCTATACAAGGTTAGGTTTACCTGCAATTAGTTTGTTCAGAATCACTAAGAGAATCGATTGGTATAGATTTTCTACGCTATATTTTGTTCCAAAAATATGTATAACTTGGATTCAATTGGTATCTACACGTAACAGTGGACCGCAAATACTCGTAGTTACATTGAGGCCTGTGACGATCCACTCAGTAAGTTGCCGTTATGACAACCCCTGAATCCGTCTGCATGGCACTCTTCACGCACTCCGCGCCTACTGGAGAACTTGTAAAAACATAAACTAACATGTAACTTAACTCGAGATTTGTTTAAAATAATATTCAGTACGTAACACAACGAAGAGCAAACCTTGTAATTGGTAGGTTAAGTATAATACAATTGTAAACTTTTTGTCACTATACACACTATCCATTTTTCACACAATGTAAAAACGCGGGCATAGTTCAAGCTATCAGGATTTTGGGACATTGTTGATTTCTTACTTATTTATATTATGCAGCTGATCTTGTAGGATGATGTTAGTAATGTTAACCGACTACAAAACTGAAAGAGGTTATGAAAAATGAGAAAAATTAAAATTGGTGAATAGTGTGGATAGGGACAAATTGTGTATGATTATGCCATACACAATACCATACCCATCAACCAGTTACAAAGTTTGCTCGTAATTGTGTTACGTACTGTATATTCAGACAGGTCTGCTGAAAATTTCTTTGACGGGTCTCGGCTTTTGTGTGTACTAAAAATTATTGTATTGTGTAATAAATACGTTTTAATGTTCTTAAAGACGTTACAAACATGATTTGTATACAGTACTAATAAGACCAATTGTAAACAAGTGAATGAAATTCAGGTTTTAACAAAGACCTTGAAAAATCGATAAATAATATCAAGTTGTGTAATTTGGTTAATATTTTTTATTATTTATTTGTATCTCACTTGGAAATCATTAACTCAAGATTTGAATATTTTACTTTTTCTACATTTTTATCTTGTCTAATCAAGAAAGGATCTTTTTCTTGATCAATATTTTTTATAACTATATCGGCTATTATTAAACATAGAATTTTCAATTTTTAATCCCTGACAAAAAAATGGGGTGTTACGAGTTTGAAGCCTATGTCTGTCTGTCTGTGGCGTCGTAGCACCCAAACGGATGAACCGATTTCAATGCGGTTTTTTTGTTTGAAAGATAGTTTAGTAGAGATGGTTATAGGCTGTGTTTAATGGTAATTGGATCAGCCGTTTCAAGATAATCAGCTCTTTTCAGACTCGATGTAGAGATGCCATAAGATGTGTATTTATTTCAATTCAGCTCGTCCGATTGATTCGATGTTTTTTAAATACATGCAAACTTAGTGATTATACAATATTAGGGTACCATTGAACTGATCTGATTTAGGGTTTTGCATCAGAAGTTTGGTAACGCTACTCCAAAATAGCTAATAATCAGGCAGACCCATTGATTTTGCCTCTTCAGTAGAGACAAGTGACAAAACAACTTAGACAAGAACTTGAAAGATGGCTCAGGGTGACGTTCGGCACTCGGCAATGACTAGTTGCAGACCCATCGTGTTTGATCTCGTATGACTTGTTATGGAAAGCACTCTTTCACTGCATTGATAATAATCACTAACAAGGATCAACCGATAAATTACAATGCCGGGAGTGTTTCTAAATTTTAAAGGACCATGGGGGATTTTGTATGAACCCCGTCCCCACCCTACAACAGTCATGGTATACGTGACAATTTGTTCATTGGGACCCAAAAAAGCCTAAAGTTCCTTTATTAGTTCCAAAAACTATTGGGTTTATTATAATAAAAAAAAATACTTTTCGACAAAAATGTATTTATTTTTAAACAAAAATCATTTTTCTGCAAACAAAAAAGCATATTTCACGTAAACAAATGACGATTCTATATAAAAAAATACTTGATTCTCAAACTGAAAATCATTGAGTACCTATTAATAACAGTGTTTAAGTTAATTAATATACCTATTAACTCATTAGTACAGCCAGCGACTATATTCGTGACAGTTTAAGAAGTCGGATTTGACAGCTATAAAAATACTTTTATTTGTGTGAGGGTAAGGGAAAAAAACAATCGGTTGCTTTAAAAACCGTTACCTTATATGAAAACATTATTAAGATCGCCATATTCTAATCCTCTTTATTGCACACTAAGTAAATGTGTTAGTAAAAAAGAATAAATATACCTAGGTATATAAAAAAACTATTCTTTATATATATAATTCGACTGTACGTGTGTATGTCACTGAACTCCTCCTAAACGGCTGGACCGATTTGAATGTTTTTTTTGTATACGTTTGGGTGGCGCCCTGGATGGTTTAGATTCACAATTGGACCCGGTAGGTGGCGCTGCTTTTCCGGGCAGGACGTCGTCTGCTGGGTCCGCTAGTATATTATATAAAACCTAAACCCCACGTATTTGAAGAACGTCGCCATAGTAAAAAATTATCTATCCTACTAGACGCTTCAAATGACACTTATTTCGAATCTGTTGGATGGTGGGGACGTTTCTTCTCATCGTCCTTTACGATTTATTCCTAAAATCGATCGTATTGGTTCTGTCTGTTCTGATTAGCACAAACAGAAACATGCCACACTTTATGTGAATAACTGACAACACCTTGCGATTACTCGACTGGTTTCCATATATAGGTAGCAATAGATAATAAGCAATTCAGTTACGTCAAATTACCGTCCTAGCAGGAAAACAGTAATCGCTTCCACGTGTTAACTTCATACGACGGTAAAATACCAAAGCAATAAGCTCATTCACATGAAACTATCGATATAAGAATAACTATAAATAAAATCACCATGGATCAGTCATTGTGTCGAAAGTTGTAGCACTTGTAACTTTGTGACGGCTATACTTTGTGATGGAGAAGAGCCTGGATTAGCATCTGACGAAGTTAGGTGGCTAGATCAACGGCTTAATAAGGAAACCGGAATATTCCTGGACACAGCGCGAATTGTTAGTAGGATCATCGCTCTGGAGCCCTTACCACCGGTAACATGGACATACATAACATAACATCACGCCTTTTATTCCGCGAAGGGTTCGGCAGAGGTGTTTTAGTACACCCACGTTTCGCCAGTTATGTTTAAACCCAGACTCCAGGCTGCTACTGAGAAATTTCTAATGGGAAAATCCAATATCACTTTGCCCGACCTCGGGATCGAACCCAGGACCCCATGCTCAGCAGTCGCGCTAGCGACCACTAGACCAACAAGGCAGTCACATGGACCCTGTTACTAAAGGAGTTGGGTTGACTATTTTTTTTTATATAATATATCAACCTTAGGTATGGTTACTGTTAAATAAATACAACTATCGATAGGTAGAGTAACTATCAATAAATAATAAAGCAACATTAAGCTCGTTGACATGGAAACCTGCCGAATTAGAGTCATACTAAATAAATACAATATTTTCGTAAATAAACGAAAGGTAATTCAAATAACATGAATAGCTACTGCTAATTGCTTGATTATTTATTGATTTACGGATGTCAGACAGGTCGTCAGCTTACCTCATTAATTCTCGTTTATTTATAGGCGATGGCAGGATGGTGTTCAAGCTATTTGTTAAACTTGTCGATCAAGTTAACTTAATTAAGGACTTTGTATTATTTGATGTGGTGGGCATTGATTTAGATTTTATTGGCTGCGTATAAATTGTTACCAAAGAGCCTTTATCACAGCTTTTATAGTGTTCTTCAAAGACGGAATGTGAATGGGTGCTGGTGAAATTACAGGCGTATGAGATTTTTCAACTTTGTCTCTAAGTGTAATCCTCTTAGTGTTGTACAGGTCTGGTTGTAGGTGGCGGTAACGACTTTCCATCGGGTGGGCAAAAGGCTAATTGCCGAACTATTAAAAAAACGGTAAAATATTTTTTTGGGATTCAGACAGGCAGACCGACAGGCAGACCGACAGGCAGACCGACAGACAGATAGACAGACGGACAACGAAGTGATCCTATAAGGGTTCCTTTTTTCCTTTTGAGGTACGGAACCCTAAAAATGAATACCTTATAGTTTCCGGAATTAAAGGCCACTCTCTTCTTACAGTGAGTATCAGAGCCGGACTGGGACCTGAAATCGGTCCGGACATTTGAAAGACGGTCGGCCCAAGCGATTAGACGGACCACGTTTTTTTTTAGACGCTCCCCTCACTCTTTCTCCTGTATCTTGGGTGCATTTACAAACAAACAATTTGCGGCTTCTTTTCCAAGCGATAGGCGATAGTTGGACGACCTTTTGACGTTCCCCTCACTCTTTCGATTTCTCCGACTGTGTGACCGGCCCGTCAGGCCACACCGGCCCATCGGGCATCCGGCTCATCGGGCATTTGGCCGTATGGCCAGTCCGGGCCTGGTGAGTATTGTAAAAGGTAACTAAGGGGTTATGTCAAGAGGAAGGGCAGCAGTAATCTTCTGTCTGCTGATAACAATATACTGTGATCACCAATCCACTCGCTAATTGTGGTTGCCATAACATCACGCCTGTATTCCCCGAAGGGTTGGGCAGAGGTGTATAGTAACACCCTCATTTCGCCGTTGCCATATAATAGGGGGTGAGCCTATTGCCATCAACCGGGAACAAATCCAAACCCCGGGCTGCTACTGAGGAATTTCACACGTTAAAACCCAATAACACTTTGTCCGATCTGGGGATCAAACCCAGGACCTCACAATCAGCAGTCGCGCTTGCCACCACTAAACCAACGAGGCAGTTAACGATACAATATCTTTGACCGTTTACTGTTGTGGTCATTGGGAGGTTCATGTTTAGTAGTGATCGTACAGGCCGATATAATTATGGCTTATCCGGACGTCCAAAAATCTTACTGCTTACAGCTAGTTCACACAGAAACTGTTTACAGGATCCGTTTTTTATTTTGGTGATGGCGCCTGTAGTTGACCAGTTCACATACACGACAGTATTACGAATCCAGTAAAAAATACTGGACCCGTTATTTTTATTGTATCCCGCCTGCCAGATGCAACGCAGCTGCCATTTGTTTAACTGATCCGTCGGTACAGATGTGAACAACACATCCAGTACCGACGGATCCGTTAAAACGGATCCGCTGTGTGAACGGGCGCTTAGTTTACCTATATTATAATGTCACGGACAACGCAGGTATTTATTTGCTCAGATATTGCATTCGTATCATCGAGATTCAAACCATACTTACATTCGGTTACTTCTATTATGTCACAAGGACAAATGCAGCACAACTTTGAATAAAGATTAGCTTTGTGGTACTTTATTTAAACGGGCACTGATACTTATGATGTTTCCTGCTTCGAATATATTGTGTATGATGTTATGACTGAAATGTAGCGACATACTTACCTCTTCTTCTTCCTGCCCTTATCCCACACTAGATGGGGTCGGCACAACATCTATTTCATAAATCCATGTTGTTAGTGGTTTCGGCTTATTGTTTTATGACCGGCCGCCTGCCTGACTTCAACCCTCCTTGGGAATGCTCGTTGCGCCGTCGCGCGGGTGACCTGACAATGTGCTTACTGATATTTTGAACTGGGTCCCAAAATGATATGCTTGTCAATATTACTGTCGCCAATTAAGTAGGCCATGTTTTTCTTGGTGGGGTATACAAGTTCTTCGACCCGCTCATTCAGTTTTGCTAGGGCCTTTGGTTCTAACACATCGTAAAGCGACATACTTACCTACCGTGCAGAAATAACGCGATTGGACTGCGGCGGAAACGTCTGCAATGTTTTGTATATCGGCAAGACGCGGCTTTATTTCAGCCTGGTGTATTGCAGGAAATTTAAAAAGAATTTCAAGTATATGAGGGGCTCGTGGCTAATCACCAACCGCGCGGTTCTAATGATTTGCGAGGTTAAGCTGCGCTTGCCGCGGTCAGTTCTTAGACGGGGGACCGTTCGTTACTCATCGAGACTCCTCCGTGCCTCGGAAAGCACGTTAAACAGTCGGTTCTGGGTCTCATACGAATACCAATGAAAGTTTTTCCGGAAAGTCAGAAGCCCGAAAGTCTGACAACCGGTCTAACCTTAGGATATTGGCATTTCCCAGTAAGTGGGTTGCGGAGGTCTGATGGCAGTCGTTCCGCGTAAAATAGGTACTGATATTTAGCCGCATTTGGTTAATTGGAAGCTGACCCCAACATAGTTGGGAAAAGGCTAGACAGAATATTTCAAGTATATTCACGCCTTAGTTCGTTCGCGTAATTTCGGCATGGTGTATCACTACAGGGGTTACCAGATGTGAGGTAACATAATGTTCATTTCATATTCGTAATTATAATAGCAAGTGGACTGCACATTCGGACGACAGTTGCCACGCTGTTATTAACTGCAGCTGCATTTAGCGTTTTTACAGTTTGCAGTTCCGACTGGATTTATAATCCACTTGCAGTTATGATTATGAATATGAAACGAAATATGATTCACCTAAAATGTAACGTTATAAGCCGACATGTCAGGTTTTTTAGGCATTGTCAGGATTCCGGTTGGACTTCGAGAATGTCAGGATTATTGATTATTTAATGATTATACTGAATAATTATATTATAATCTTTTCAAATCGGGAATATCACAAAACACACAAAACAACTAAACTGGTATTGTGCGCGCTCGTGGCAATAATGTCAGGATTTGTTTTATAGAAATTGGTTTTATTGTCAGATCTTTTTAGTTTTACCCTAGTCGCTACACTAATATACCTCGATATTGTATCTATGAGGTAGACCTATACATCGAATGATCACTATCTGAATAGTTTGTCCATATTTCAAAAGTTAGGGATATACTTTCTAGATTCTCATTAAACATTCTTGGGGACTAGTTTAGGAATATCTGTCTTGTAGTGTAAGAAATTCAATCTATGTATACTCTCAGACGGTAAGCAACGCTCGTCCGTCGCCGTCGGTCGTCGATTGTTTCCATTTTCCCACCGCATACTTCCCGCCAAGTAACGGAACTTTCAGAAACATCCCCGTGGTAAGGACAACGTCATGAACCGCAAATTCTTGTACATAAGTACGGGTATTATTTATTAATATAATCAAACTTCCTGTTATCTTACTTATACTTACGTAGAGTCTCTATCAAATGTCTTTATGATTGTTGGTTTATCTGTTATTTTTAATTGGTAAACCGTATTATATTACCTTTTAGGTAGAGTAGAATACGGGGAATAGAGTAGAATACCTTTGCTTGAGTAACCTGATTGTTATTAAAACGGTCAGTTTATTCCGGAAATCTATATTCAGATAAGACTTTTCTTACATCCACGACCCAGTAAACTGAGAGCTGGTTCTCATATCTATACACATACTTATTATAATAATTGAATGTACGATACAATAAGCATTTTACGATAATAGACAGCTATACAATCAAGTGCAAGGGTAGCACATAACTGCCTAGCAAAAGTATGCTTTCATAATATTTCGAACGCTTGGCAGTAGGTATAAGTTTGTTATTATTGTAACAAAATCGAAGGATGTGATTAAGCATTTACTCAAACTTAAATCGACATGGGCAGGTCATATGCACTTCCAGGGAGGATGGCGCCTCGTGTTCCGCGCGCGCCTCTCGGAAGGAAGTGGGGCAGGGGAGCAATTGCCCCACCACAGGAGAGGGCCACCAGAAAAAGCTGGTAGACTGAGACCTGCCGGGGTCGCGTAAATGGTGGGAAGACAATATAGTCAAAATAACTGGTAACCTTTGGACCAGAACAGCCAGACTACACGACAAGTGAAAGCATTTGGATGAGTCTTTTACCGCCCTAGGAGGTCCTTACACTGAAAGATACTAACACACAACACTAACAAATTATAAAACTAAGTTTTTTATTTAATTTACTAATACACTAACATTTTTATACTCAATTATTGTTTTCATATAAAACCTTTTATTTAGGTATTGTAAAGAATTAATAAAAGGTTTTTTTTAAACTGTGGTATTGAACTCCACCTTATACACATAGAGCGCTATGGCTGCAGATGGTTACACTATAATATTGATGACGGTTTGTATTCATTATCATCATTAGGCTATAGCAGTCTATAGGCTTCTCCAAGTGCACGCCACAAGGCTCGATCCTCGGCTTGCTATGCCGCTTAGTGAAGATCGTAACTCCACCTAGCCTGGGGGCATCCCAAATGTCATCGGTTCTACGGCTAATATGGGTGGACCATTGTCACTTCACCTTGCTTATCCTTTAGGCTACGTTGACTACCTTGGTTCTTTATTGGATCACACCGATTCGGATTCGATCCTTCTCATCCTTCGAAGCTTTGTACAGATCTAGAGTAATGGATACCAAAGTGGCCCTTCACTAAGCTTCATTGTGCCCGATGGAAAAATAATTTACTATATTTACTATTACATGGGACTAATAAACATAACTAGCGAAACGAGGGTGTACTTAAACACCTCTGCAGTACCCTTTGGGAAATACAAGGCGTGATGTTATGTTATATTATCGATATCATTAGCTCACCGTTTCAATAAGATTTTGATTCCCAAGCACCTCATAAACTGGGAGGTCGTGCTTATAATTAATATAAATAGATGACATTAAAAAAAACGTACGGTAATTTAGTCCGCAGACTAAGAAATACCTAGGTCGTCCTACTTTTGAATGTAGATGAATAATTAAAATAAATATTTATTTAATAAACAGTATTTCGACATAGTTTTGGTTTCTTTTAGTAAGCCATCTAACGGTATAGATTGCATAGCGGCATCGGCCTTTATTTTCAAGTCGCTTTATTTTAAATGTATAGCCTACGCATGCCTGGTTTTGATCTAGAATTACCATAAACCGGTATCCACAAACAGGTATTGGAGCGTTAACCTAAATTTTGAGGTCATTTTTGCTTAAAACAACAATGAATTCATAATTAATCATAAAAATAATACAATATCGTTATTGCGTAGTACTTACCTATATAGGCCCAATTTATAAGTCTTATAGTCTTAAGTTATATTACAAACTATATTATTGTGGAATATTTGGATTTACAGTTTGGCCCAGTCCAATCCAATTTGATAAAAAGAAAACAATATTTTTGTGTTTTAATCTGAAACTGATATTTAAAAAAAATTGTTTAAATTAAATCAAATTTTGATTCCAATTGTATTCTATATTGTAGATTCCCTTTCGTTAAACATGTGACTATTTTTGAATAGTTACCTACTTATTTAGGCCTTGTTGGTCTAGTATTTTTAATTTTGATTTGTTTAATTGTGAACTATTGTGAATTATTGTAAACGATGTCGAATAGGTACGGATTACGAGCGGGACAGGAGCGACACAGAATATTGACATTAAGTATACTCCACCAAGAAGAACACAGTCTGCTTAGTTGTCGGCAATAAGATTGACAAGCATGCAGACCCGCAAGCCCGAGATGGAATAAGATCGTAGGTGGTGCTTGCCACCAGCAAAAGCATTCCTAAGGAGGGTTGACATGAAGCAGGCGGCCGGTCATAAAATATAGCCGAAACATTTGTGCATTATTATATGAGACATACTGCGCCGACCCCAAATAAGTTGGGATAAGGGCAGGAGGATGATTTTGGTCTAGTGGTGGCAAGCGCAACTGCTGATCGTGAGGTCCTGGGTTCGATCCCCGGGTCGGGCAAAGTGTTATTGAGTTTTTCCGTGTGGAATTCCTTAGTAGCAGCCCGGACTTTGGATTTGTGCCCGGTTGATGGCTCGCCCTCTATTACATGGGACATAAACGTAACGGCGCCTTTTTCATTAAATTGTTTGGGCCAGACTGTAATATCTATTTGTTAACAATTACGCCGGCTACCATCATCAACCGCCGAGCGTGTGGATCATGACATTTCTTCTCAACTGTTTAGCAGTGGACGATTACGGGCTAAATTTTGATAATGATAATGACTCGATAATCTGACGACATGTTCGTAGTTCATGTTCAGTACGACAGTGTTGTAATTACTTAGCATTCCAGGGTTTACTATACCTACCCATGTGCTTCTGCTGTATTTTTCTGAACCGGTAGAAGTTTCCTATTATCTACTCAGTACTTTGCTTATATCGTAAGAGATAACGAGCGTGAATCGTGGTGTAATATTTCTTTGGGTGCAAAGCAGAAAATAGGGATCCTTTTCCTCGCAGTGTGTACTATTCCTGCCAACTTTTAGTTAACTAGGTAGGTACAGTATGATTCAAAATTGACACTTGGTTTGTTTTGATATCGTCGCTTAAGTTCTAACACCGCGTAACTCGAAAAATAGTAGTTTTGAGTTATGAACGTCATTCGATAGGGAATCGAAAAACGCATCGTTTGACCAATCACAATCAATGGTTAGATCCAATAGCAACGCGTTATTTCACAAACAAAATCCACTGCGTATGTAATACTTTTTCCATCAAGATATGTAAACAGCTAAAACAAGCGTGTAAGTCAAGTGAGTTTTATACAGAATCGTGTCACGAAAGTGCTCTGTTGATAATACCAAAATAAAATAGAATATTGTAGATTAAAAACAATTATATAAGTAGAAAAAAAATCTATTTTTTGTTCTCCTGAAAAGTTAACAATTTTGAGTTACGCGGTGTTAGAACTTAAGCGACGATATATCAGTTCGTTACTCAATATCATCCACATTCTAATTAGATACGTGTAACATGCAATGAACCGACAATATCTCGACACATCGGATACTGTCAAGGTTTGATTGAATAGCTTCGTACCAAGTTTCCGACCCAGAAGCCATACACTAATTTTACAACATTATTTAAAGCTCCCGACTGCAGACAGAGGAATCCCATTTGTTTCTGTTGACTTCGTTTTCCGCCGTTAGTAAACATAATACCCATATTCTAAGACGGTCCTCCAAAACTTACTCGACTCGACTCCACCTCGACTTGACATAAATGTCCTCGAATGGAGATTTTTCCTCAGTCGAGGTAAGGAATCATCTGTCAAACTCAAGGTACTTCGGAACCTACCTTAAGGAAGGAAGTGTCAAAGTTCGTACCTATGTAATAAAAAATAATTTTGACGACTTTTTCGAATCTGCTTACGATAATCCTTATAATTTTTTAACGCGGCGTTATTTGCGCGATGCAGATACCTAATTCAAATTATGACGTTGACTCCGTCAAGGAACCTCAAAGTTCACTCGAAATTGCGACTAAGAATACCATTTTGAAGGTGTTTTCGAGGCCGTTCTGAGTCGAGTAAGTTTTGGAGGAACGTCTTAGAATATGGGTGTTAGAGTCTGAGGATTTGAAGTAAATCCTGGCCGCTTTGCTGTATGTATCGTTTGTTATAATGTTCAATCAGACAAGGGGGATAATCTACTTGATTCAGGTAAGTATACATTACTTAACAAGCAAGCAAGCAGTTTACTGTGTTCCGTCGTTTGTACGTGAGAGCCAGAGGGGTATAGGGGAATCTCCCTATATCTCTGTTCCTTGGATTCGTGTGCTCCATCTTAGACCTTGTCGGCGCTTAGGTACCATCAGGTGAAACTAGGGCCAAAGGCTACCGAGTCAAGAATAAAAAAGAAGTATCGTTTACGTTATGTGAGGCTATTAATTTCCTAGCATGGTTGCCAGCTTTGTAAGATACAGTCTATAATGCAGACCTCAGTATCTGGTTCTTTGTAACTTTTGTCATGTTAAAACGAGCTAGATGCAATTTCAAGAAGTTCTTCATTATTTAAAAAAATATTTGTTCTAAATTAGTAAGTACCTAACTCCTGTAAAAACAGGCTCGGTTCTGTTTTGTGTAAAATATCTTGAATAATGTAAGTTACATTAGATACCTATGTACAAGCTGATCCACGTACCTAACATCAACGTCGCTGATCATCCAACAGAAACTGTGAAATATATACAAATACTATTTGCCAACAACAACTGGTCTAACCTAAGGATATCGGCATTGCCCAGTAACTGGGTTGCGGAAGTCAAATGGCACTCGCTCCGTGTAAAATACTGGTATTCAGCCGCATCTGGTTAGACTGGAAGCTGACCCTAACATGGTTGGGAAAAGGCTAGGCAGAACGACTATTTGCCAACATAATCCTAAATTATTTAAAAATAACTAAGACGTCGCTAGAAAAGTGGAAATAATGACAGAAAGCATTGCGTCCTCTTCCCATAAGACCAGTAAATTAAACAATAGGAACCTAAACGTGCAAGCATCTTGAGATTCCATAAAAGAATTTAATTAATGTTAAGCCCAAGTGCTTTTAAAGCTACTTTAATACATCAATTCGTAATAAATAACGGTATAATAAATCGATACGTACGTATTCATGTTTTTTTTTATTGTTTGATTCAATAATTAACAACCCACAGGAAGCTAATACAGATCTCATCGTGTACCTACAACCTGTGACTGCAGTGGTTGGATACTTCTGTCTGTTACCTGACACAATTACAACTAATTGAATCTTGAATCTTCCAATAAATCAGACATATAAAATAAGCTCGAATATTAACTGATTCTAAAAAACTCAAACGAATTAACTATTTTATGTCCTTGAAATGATGAGAGTATCAGACATCGCAAGGCATGCCTTAGGCCGTGTGGATAGGATGGCTCACTGTGGGAAGGCACGTGTAGCAAACCATTCGCGGCGCATGCTTCGCCATTCGGAGCGCATGCTTCGCCATTAGGGGCGCATGCTTCGCCATTCGCTGTGCATGCCTCGCAATGTGTGTATGTACCTAAGATTTTGAATACACAATAAATAATAATAATAATTTTTGAATGAATTTTCTGTAGCCTAGCCTCTTATTGTGTGTTATTATTAGTATTAGTGAATTGTCGAGGCATAGGTGTACCGCGTTCACAAACACGCACGTGCTTGTTAGCCTGGCACCTAAAGGTACGCTCCAACCAAGGCGTTTAATCTGCGTTCACGATGGACTGCGGTCGCAGTGGCGATTAGTTACTGCAATATTAAAACCTAACAGGACGCATTTGATTTGAATACGTGTACTACCTATAATATACAAGAACATTCGCAGTAACTAATCGCTGCCGCGGCCGCCACCGAGAACGCAGATTGAACGTCTTAGTATGACCGTACCTTAATGTTCGGCACGCACGCTCACATTATCACGTCCGCACAACTAGCTTACTGTGGTACTCCCACTGTAAACATGTACTAGCTTCTTTAATTCTCTTCGCTGTGTAGGGATTTTTCCAACTATGCTGTCAATATTGATTTTATAAACTTACGGTTTTAAAGATATTGGTCTAACCTTAGAATATCGCAGGGATGGCGAACCAATGGCACGCGTACCACAACACAATATTTTGGGCACGTCACTGATCACAAAATTCACTATGCACTACGGAAAAAAGTGTGAAGTATATATGACCCAATAATCACAAAGTCAAAATTATTTGATGGCACGTCTATAACCTCATTAAATATATCAAATATACGTACTCATTAAATATACGTAAAGGGTCGCCATCCCTGGAATATCGGCATTGCTCAGTTACTGGGTTGCGGAGGTCTGATGGCAGTTGCTCCGTGTAAAATACTGGTATTCGGCCGCATCTGGTTAGACTGGAAGCTGACCCCAACATAGTTGGAAAAAAGCTAGGTAGAATTGCTGTTATTATATTGTTTGCAGAATCGTGTACCAAAGCGCTACACAAGCCTTAGAAATAAAATAAATCTATATAAATAAAAGGGGAAGCTGACTGACTGACTGATCTATCAACGCACAGCCTAACCGGCTGGGGTTAGAAACTTGAAATTTTGACAGTAGGTTTATTTTGTGACGTAAACATCCACTAAGAAGGGATTTCTCGAAATTCAACCTCTAAGGGGGTGAAATAGGGTTTTTAAGTTTGTATGTAAGTCCGTCATTTTTGAAGTAAGAAGCTTGAAATTAAATATTAAGGTTTTTGGTTAGAAATAAACGTACACTTGTTTGAGCATTTTTGGAAATTCAACCCTTAAAGGGGTGAAATAAGTGTTGAAAGTTTGTATGAGAAATCTGGTATTTTTGAAGTGAGAAACATGGAATTAAATATTTAGGCTTTTGGTAAGAAATAAACGTATAGGTATTTGAGGGTTTTTGGAGATTCAATCCCTAAGGGCGTGAAATAAGGGATGAAAGATTTTCGGAAGATAAAAGCAAGAAATCAAACGATAGGGTTTCTGGTTACAAATATATGTACACGAGTAAGAGCGCAAAGGGGGTGAAATAAGTTTGTATGAGAAATCGTCATTCGTCGTCGAGGATTTCAAACTTCACGCAAGCAAAGCTGCGGGCAAAAGCTAGTAGTTTATAAAGCCTCTTTAAACTTAAAGTGTACCACACTAACCTTACATACTCTTAGTTGCGAAAATTTCTGAGAATACAAGACTTTACAACACTGTTTTTGTCCGTGAAAATATTTCCAATGAAAGCTGAACTTGATAAATTGCCGGTAACAAGGCAAACACAAGTTAGAACCAAAACTATACGTCCTAGCTAATACCTACTTAACGGGAGCTATCGGTTAATAAACTTAAGCCTGTCCTTAATCGGGGCTCGACGGAGACTGGGTCGAGTCCAATTGGATGTATGTTCGTAGTAAACTCATTGAGGTGCATCTGGACAACACATACTTAAAGTGTTTATTTGTAAGATGTGTTATATACTGTTTCATACAAATTTGTTATATAAAATTGTCGTAAATTGGATAAGATTGTTTGTATGAAAACATAAGATAGTGTTAAGTGACGTAAAAAAAAGTATCCGTGAGAAGTACTTAAGGCGGAAGCTATTTCATTACATTCTGGAATAACAACTGTTAATCCAGTCACCAAATCAGCTTATCGGCGGGAGGGCGGTGCTGCATACTGCATTCAGGCTTGATCAATTGTTTTTTCGCGGAATTAACACTAAATATTTTATTGTATATTTATAGATCATGGATTTCCGCAAAGTAACGCCTGATTCCATCATTTATCTAAAACCTATTACATCCTAATAGGCACGCAGCTACTCAGCTACAGTTCTATTTTACGACAACTATTTTACATGGTATCATAACATAACATAACATCACGCCTTGTATTCCCCGAAGGGTTCGGCAGAGGTGTTTTAGTACACCGTCGCCAGTTATGTTTAAGTCCAATGTAATTATGGGCGAGCTGATTACCATTAACCGGGCACACATCCAGACTCCGGGCTGCTACTGAGAAATTCCTAATGGAAAAACCCAATAACACTTTGCCCGACCTCGGGACGGAACCCAAGACCCCATGCTCAGCAGCCGCGCTTGCGACCACCAGACCAATAAGGCAGACACACGTCGTACATGGTATCATCATAATAATATATTAAAGTACATTTTATTATTTAAATCACTCGTGAGATTAACATTGACCAACAGTAGATGTAGAAAACATTAAATTCATAATGATTTAACTAACTATAATTAAAACAAGTGAAAACTAGTATTACGTCGTGGATAAATAGTTTCACGTTTGATTCTCAAAAGTTCACCCTCATACGGTACACAAAAATGAAACAACTTTTTGATCGAATTATTGTATAAAAAGTTTATGTATGCAGAACGGTGTAAAAGGCGCGGTGCGTCTGCCAAACTGACGTAAAAACCAACTAGTTAAGGTAGTTCACACAAACAGTGGACTTGTTAACTGTAACTTAACTTGTTAATTTTGTTACGGTGCGCTGTTAACGTTTGTCACAATTGCTACTTCCGTCTGCTACGTGAACAACAAATGACAAATTCAGTGACCGACCTCTAACGTAAAGGATGCTACGAAACAAACTAAATTGCTATCGGTATAACGTACAAATGAAGCTTCGTTAGTTAATTTATTATTTGAAATTAAATTCATACTAGCAGGAAACAATTTTAGCTTTCAGTAATAGTAAGGCGCTCCACCCACTGCACCGCGTCCCGTCGCGTAGCGCGGGATGGCAAACTGCGCGCGGGGCGCCTTCCCGCGCATTTCCGCGTCGGCAGTGTGTTGTGCTAGGCGTGATTTCTATATAAATTGAGATACTTGCATACAATGGTAAAATCTGCCATCCTGCGCTACGCGACGGGGCGCGGTGCAGTGGGTGGAGCGCCTTATGCGATTCGCACACTGCACCGCATCACGCAGCGTAGCGCGGGAGTGCGTGTTCTTACGTTGTTTGCAAGTATCTGTGTTTGTATAGAAAAAACGCGTAGTGCAACACACAGAAAACGCATTCACGCGCAGTGTTGCAGATCACGCGACTACATGCGGAGAAAAACGCACCCCCGCGCGTGCGTGCGGGGCAAGACGCAAGGTATAGCACACCGAGTTCTGCAGTATCGTGCGTGATTTTGACAGAGTAATGCAATGACGAAAATTTTGTCTATTCCAGTAATTGTTGTTCGAATTTTGCTTAGCAAATAATGAAAAGATGCAGTTGACATACGCATGTAATTGAAAAATGTATTTCCATATTTTCTTAAACCTAAGTGACAAATGACCCATTTATCGATCTTGTTCGTAAAAAGGGTTGTACTCAATATCTTCTATAGGGACGATTTGAATGAATGAATGGGTTGTAAATGAATAACCATTTTTAGTGTAAAAAACAATGCTCTGCAATGTACTATCACCACCGCATGACTATACTGCAGTTCCGCGCGTTTATGCAGAGAAATCTGCATGATGATGCAGATCTACACTCCCGCACCCGCACGCGTGGCTCCGTCGCCACGCACCCCACAGCGTAGCGCGGAGCAGTGTGTGTTTCGCCTTAGTCACTTTGTAACTTGGAGTGCGTCTTGATAAATAATAAGTTTTTTTATTTGAGTTTGTGTCAAACGATTTACTTCGATAAGCGACAGGTCCTATGCAATTTTTCTGTAATATGTACCACCGCTTTTTATTCTGGTTTTGATACTTCACTGTTACGTCATTATAAAAAAGTGCGTACACGAGCAATTGGACTATTACCAAAACTAAATCCATATTCTTTTTTTTAGCTCTCAAGAAATTAACGTACTTGGCTGCTGCCCAGTTACAATGACTATTTACACGCTGCGTGCCAGGGTTGTGACGTAGACAATTATTATAAAAAAAATACATCAATTAAATTCAGGAAACGGGAATGCGATAAACTGTCTCTAGAAGCAGGTACAACCGGATGTACCTATATAATTAGCGGGTAATTATAATACAATATAGTAACATAACTAATGCAAAAGAAAAACAAAAAAATACCAACAAAAATCACGGCCAGTTTGTAGATCGTGTAATTTTTACGTCATAAAGGGTGACTGACAATTTATATCAGTTAGAACTAATATGCACAAGACCCATTCCTGGAAGCATTATAAACTCTGCTGACACAAGGCCGGGAAAACAGTAAGGTTTAAAAATCAGGTCAACGTAAATGATAGCTGGCAGATACCAATTAATAAAATTTTCTAGTTGGTTCTAGTTCTATTTTAAATTGTTTGAATTTTCGCAGTAAAGGTTGACGTAAATATAGGAAGCTGACCTATAAGTCTAATCTTCCGATTCCATTAAGTTTCGAACGAACTGGGTTGAGTGATTACAATTGTACCGAAAACGATTTCTACCTACGATAGAGAATTAAGTTTTTTTTATAAAAAACATAGTTTTAAACAAGCTGTAACTAAATAATCGAGTGTTAACCAAAATATTCCTCACCCGGAAACTTCATCCGTAACCAAAAAAAAAAACAAATGAACAACTTTGTTTTTGAAATTGTGATATTATCAGTGTTTGAAATCAAACAATCAAAAGTTATCAAACGCAGGGGAGGCACGCCTGCATTCTTGTTACAGGGGGTGGGAGTTCCAGAGTATGAAATTGAAAGTACTAGGGCAGAGGCGCAATTAGATAGACTACGCCTTAAAGAGTCGTGTCCGGTTGGAAGTTAGACAAATCTACATCAATTCCAGTGGTTAACGGGTAAATGAAGATTTCACTTTTAATTTATGCAAAAATGTTAGCGCTTAGTAAAATAGTGCATAGGTACTTCATAATATTAATTTATAAATTATGCTATAAAAATTAACTGCAAGGCCTCAGCATTTCTTGTGTATTTCTAGTGGATTACCCACAGAAAAGTAATTCCATTTATGCTGTATTTCAAAAACGAAACATTAAAGCTCAAATAAGACTCTTAAAAATATTATTTCGTGACAACTACGTTTCGTTAACTTCAATTTCAAGTATAAAACAGATGGAAAATTAGGTGAATAACATGAAAAGAAAACCTGTGCGAAAAATTTCAAATCAACTTATTAATTGAGTGTCACGAGCCACTCCTTCGACTTACATTACTCAGTAAATACAGAAACGTAGCTAGAAAGTCATTAACTGCGCATTGCCTAAGAAGAAACTCGAGACCTCCACTCACAGGTTTTCATTTCAGTTCAAGTCTGCGGTGGTGCTTTTGTGACTGCGTTCGCGTTACCCTAAAAAAGGTACCCTAGTGCGTAAAGTAAAAGGTTACCCTAGTGGCATAGAAAACATTTCATTATCTCAATAATAAGCCTTTATTTCTTTGCCTTAAAATACTTTTTTGGCGTTATTTATAATTTGGGAAAATTGAACATCAATTTATATTAAGAATAGATCTTTTGCATCTCTTCCGATTAAATGTGTTATCAATTCTGCCACGACTGTAACTTGTCTGTGTACATCAATAGGGAATGTATAAACGGAGCTTATACGTGTGTGAGTCTGGCACGTGTAACGGAGGCTCCTCGCGATTCTGCGCTCCTGGTAGCTCGCTCCCTGCGCTGTAAACGATCCAGTTTGCGAGAACTTTGAAGCGGAAAATTTATCTGACAGTTAAGTGAAGTGTGCACACAGCACATAAATTTTCTTGGAACTATTTATAGATTGAGGTGAACAGATTGTCTATAACTGGCTCAATCGTCAAAGCCTTATCTGTGACCGTTAAAAAATGGAATTAAATTATGTAGCACTCACAGAAATCTGATATATTTCTGTGGTAGCATCTAATTGCTTTAGCGGACATTTGACTGTTAGTCTAGTACGTGTGTTTACTAAGAGTATTACTGGTAAGTTTGTGACTTCGTAAGTTTTAGAACACTTGTTGCTTACTGTTTACAACTTTTGTCAGCAACCCTTAAATCGTTACAATTAAAAAGAACGTTGATTAATCTATGTAATGAATCTATGCTCATTTATGCTACTATGACAAATACGAAAATAACATTATAAATTCAGCATTGAAAATAATTCGTGAGCCACTAATCACGTTTCACGTAATTAACCAACTCGTAGATAAACTAACAGTACTTGTATACCACGTAACCCGCATGTGTGTAAGTTAGCGAGGCTGTAATCAAGCCTCTTCAGTGATGACCGTGAACCGTGGTTACACCTCGCTACGACAAAGCAAGCCAAACTAGCGGGACCGCTACACCTCGCTACGACCGGCGGCGCTCGTAGCCACTCCGTAGAGCCTATATTTATGTAGTCTTTCCTATTGGATGGGAAATGCGCTCTTATTTTGTTGCCGTAAGTTCTTAATTTGATTAAACTATCTGGCGTAGAACCCCTACCAACTAGTTACAGGTACAATTGACAGGCTTGATTGACATTTCGATTGAAGCTACGGAATGGTGTTATGGGAATATTCTTTCATCGCCGCAACGCGTTGACATCATGAAAGAATCAATTACATGACTGGTGATTGACTGAAAACACACAGATAAATAATACCTATAAAAATCAAAAGTGACCTGCTTAGTATTTTTGTACAGGCCGTCTGTGTATCATGTCTGGACTCAAGGTGGAAGTTAGGACAAAAGCTGGAACTGATGACTGACTAAATTACTTGTAAAATAACTCTTATGACCAAATACTCAAACGCTACTCAATTTTCAAGTTGCCGTTATGCCGGATTCATACTAGACTTACGTATCGTGTCGTGACGCATCAGTAGGTGCATCAGACGCTATCAGACTCATATATTATGTACGAAGACGTGCATACTATTCTGACGTGATGCCTAGGACGCAACACGTAAGTCCAGTGTGTATCCTGTGTGAATCGCATAAGTCTCATGCTGCCACTGTCACTGTCACTTTAAGGCGAAGTAAAGCATGAGGCTGCGTTCAGACGACACGCGCCCGCCAAGCGCACGCCACGCCCGTCAACACCCGCATCTAACACGGTTTGAAATTTTTTGTTTATAATTTGAGTCTTATGACACATCAATAGATCTCAAATTGCATTTATCGAAGCATGGCATGAGGCGGGCGCGTGGCGGGCGCGAGGCGTGTGCGGTTGGACTTCGATAAATGCAATTTGAGATCTATCGATGTGTCATAAGACTCAAATTATATACACAAAAATCAAAGCGAGTTAGACGCGGGTGTTGACGCGCGTGACGTGCGCTTAGCGGGCGCGTGTCGTCTAAACGCAGCCTTAAAGTAACGAAACAAAAGATAACAATATTGTTATACGTCAAATTGCTTGTTGGAAAACTTTATTGAACTGTGATGTGAAACTGCCGGAAAGTTCATCGATGTACAGAATATATAATATGGATTGTAGCGTCAAGGATACTGGTAATATGGTTAATGGTATTTCGTAGACAGAACAACCCAGTTTTATATTTTAATATCATCCACAAACATTCCCAAAATTAAATAATTCTGTAATCTAAAATATCTATTTCTTTTTCGATTATGTTTAGATATTTTTTTCTTAAATCTTGATAAATAGAAACCAGTGCCTTCATATAATATAAGCAATCTTGTAAACATAAAGATTTGTTGACGTGAAAAGTTAAGGGTTAAAATAGATCGCAGCACTAGTTTATAAATAAAATTTGCTAGCCTGTTGCTTACACGCTTCTGGTATATTCCAACATTGAGAATATAAAATACTTTATCTGAAAATGGTCAACATTTATTTGCTCGTATGAAACAGTGTACGTATGAAAACTGTGGTGGGGTTAAATAGAGAACGAATCTCTTGCAGAAGAACTAGTCTATACTATCTATATCTATACTAATATTGTAAAGAGGAAAGATTTGTGTTTGTATTTTTGGATTTTTGTATGTAACGAATAAACTTAAAAACTACTGGACCGATTTCAAAAAATCTTTTGCCGTTAGAAAGCTACGTTATCACTGAGTAACATAGGCTACGGGCGGAGCCGTGAGGACACAGCTAGTTAATTATAATTAGACATCGGATTATATGCATTTGCATGTTTGCGTATGCAAATGCATATAATTATATTTTTATAGCGTTATTGCATATTTTGGTACTTTTCATTGACAGTACTTATTTCAGTAGTTATACGTGTTAGGCGTGTTGTATTATGCCGTCGACACGTCCACCTCGCACAAACTCGGCGAGCGCACTGACTGAATCCTATCTACCCAGGGTTGTCAGATTTCGAATTCTTTTTCTCATACCATGGTTGCCAAATGTCTCGTACTTTCGATACATATGTATGAGTTTTTTTATCTCTTTTTATCCTTAATTTACGCCATGTACTATTACTAGCTATATTCCATAAGCCAGAGGTCACCAAATGAAAAAAAAACTGTTAAAAACAAACATAATTTTTAAATTTTACCACTTTTAAACAATCATCAGTGATACATTAAGTGGCCCGCGGCTTAGTACCCCCTTTCCGACTAATCTTGTAGATATAATGTGAAAATAAACGTAAATTCTAATAATAAATGGTTTTTTGACTGTATATTTCGTGCATATTTCGCCCTTTTTAGTGCATATTTGCATGCATATTTTGGCATTTTGATAGTGCATATAATCCGATGTCTAATTACAATTATCAGGGTTATAAGATACAGCATTCGCCTGAATACTGGAACATTGGACTGTGATCGTCAATGCGCGTTCGAAATATTTTGGGAATAATTTTAATAAACACTTAAATAAATATTTTTTATCTTCTTCTTTTCGTGTGGTTAGTAACTAACCTGGTGTCAGAGTTTATGCCGCCCATGGGCCTCTAACTTGGCTTCACATGCCGTCAAGAAATATCTTTCAGGAATGCCGGTTTTAACGATGTTTTCCTTCACCGTTTTTAAGCAAGTGATAATTACACAATACGCACATGAATCCAAAAAGTTAGAGGTGCGTGCCTTGCGGTCGAACTCGAGACCTATGACTTGGCAGTCCGACGGACGGTCACACCACAAGGCTATCACTGCATTTAATAATAATATTAAATTTAATATTTTTCATTATTTGTACTAATAAAACTAATCTTTTTTTGGCTATCAGTAAGTAATATATTTGTTTGCGGTTCGTTGTGTAGTAACAAACTGGATTCATGATTGGAGTCCATTGTCTCGTCGATCTGTGCGCCAGTCAATTTGTTCCATTGTTACAAATATACACATTGTAAAGTGACAGCGACTTCAAAGTTGAAATTTATATCTAGAGCGTAAAGGATATGCTCAAACAAAAGGAGTCGTAATTTATAAATGACTAGACTATTACCTACGGTTTCACCCGCATCCTAGGGGAATTACTTGATGTAACCGGATAAAAAGTATCCTATGTGTTAATCCAGAGCATTAATCTAGCTGTATGCTAAATCTCATCCAAATCCGTTCAGCAGTTTTTGCGTGAAAGAGTTACAAACATCCATACATACAAACTTTCGTGTTTATAATATATTTATATTATATAATTATAAATTATAAATGATGTGACGATTCGAAAGTTCTGCACTAGAGGAAATCGGTCGCAATGAGTGCGGATTTTACGCTGAATGAATGACGTCTCTTCCTCGGACTACAAAAGTAACCGTCAACCTAAATTAATACCATAGGCTTCTATGACATCCATAGTGAAGCGTATGCGTAGCCTATTCTTAGCAGGACCACTCTGCCTGTGGTGTATCATAATATTTGAACAGACAGATAAACATATCACTCACCACTTATTGCATAGTGCGCACTTAACCAAAAGGATGATGTGGGAATGAGCTGCAAACTGTTCAACAAATAAAAATGCCATACCTAATCATACTGTTTTGAAAGTCGTAATCTAACAAGCAATCTATTCAATCGATCAATCCACTATCAAGTAATTGACGTTCAAATTCGTACATGTTCGTATTGTTTCTGTATCTAGATCAAATCATCATATTTGCGAGAATTTAGTTTTTTCAGGATTTCGTGAAAATTATAGAATGGATTTTTAAAATATGCCACTATCTTAGGACCAAACCTAACACTATTACAGTTTAAATCATTTCAATCGCTTGAGGCATCTCCGAGCAATCGGTGTGGGGTTTACGGCGTACGAGAATTGGTCTACATAGTCGGTTTAATACCTAGGTAAGACAAACGACTTGATCTCTTGAGACATAAGTAACCATTTCAGATACTCCATATGTTGTCATCTATTCTACCCTTGACTTTTTTTGTTGTTTTCCTCATGCCGCGTCCACACGCTCGGCAAACCTCGACAAGCGTTCACTAACACAAGCGTGTGGATCGGGCAAATGGTTTGCTTTGCGTAAGCTCACAGGCGCTTGCCGCCGATCGGACCGACTGTTGGTTTTTGTCCACAGATCAAAGGAAGCTTGCGGTAAGCGCTTGCGAGGCATCCACACGCTTGCGTGCGAGAAATTTAGATTATGACCGTGCGACTAACGTCGTCTCACTTGATCTTACTTTGACACGCTTGTCACAAGTCGCTTGCACAAATGCTTGGCAAGTGCAGACAAGCCACACATCCACACGCTTGCGAGTACTTTAGTAAGCCATGAGCCTCGAAACATGGCGGACATAGAAGAGACTACGGCGACAAAAAAAAACGCTAATATTGCCTCATTTAACCACTTGGACATTGTTAGGTACCGTACTTAATTAGAACGACGCGAGCGGAGAGAAAATGACGTCCGTCAGTCGCGCGATCGCAATCTGAATGCCTCGCAGGCACGCGTGTGGATGCCTCGCAAGCGCTTGCCACAAGCTTCCTTTAATCTGTGAACAAAAACCGACACTCGGTCCGATCGACGGCATGCGATTGTGAGCTTTCGCAAGCCAAACCATTTGCCCGATCCACTCGCTTGTGCTTGGGAACGCTTATCGAGGCTTGCCGAGCGCGTGGAGGCGGCATCAGAGGTCCACACAGATATCGTTTTTGATATTGTATCTTACTGTTTTTTTATATCTACTTGTTCGGGGTTGGGGTCAGATAAAGATAAACTCGGATAAAAGATAATAAAATCACTATAATTCCAAGTAAGACAATTAAAAGATTAAGATTAAATTAATTAAAGAATGAGGTGAAAAGGATGGGATTTGAGTCACGCGCACGGTATGACGTCAAACGGTGAACTAACGTAAGTGCTACATAATTAGTATTAAAAATACATGATCGAATCATACAGTGCGGTGTCGCAATTATGATGACCTAAGTAAAACATACTGTACGGTTGACCCTTTCACTACCTAATTCCAATTAACATGTAGGTACCCGGCTTGGCAAAAAAGGAGAAAATGCGCTTCTGCGTAGTGAAAACTATTCAATTGTTTTTTGGTTTACTATTAATTTGGTTTATGTACTGAGGGTTTAAAAAAGTGTGATGAATCTATATAACTTGTTGCTCGCGGAGTATGAACACAGCCTACTATATGCACACGTGATGAAAATAACAATTTTACATTACAGAGTCAGTTGGCGGTTTTAATTGACAATATACCTAGCTACATTGGAACACTGGTGACATTCATCAGCACAATTGCGAACAAAAGTGTATTATTCAGTGTAATTAAACGGATTTGCCGCCAATTTTTTATTTGTTAATTGTGAAGATTTTTTTTAAATTATTTTATTTTACATACAATGAATGTTTTATATTTAAAGATGAATTGAACTTCAGTTTTCAGTGAAGGAAGAACTAAACCCACAAGTTAAATGAATAGGTATATTTAAACAGCTTTAGATCTATGTAACTTCGTCAAAAGCGATGTCACAAGAGCTCTATCAGAAGCAATAGGTACCCATTACCTTACAGTGTGGCCGAAATAACTTATCTTATATATAAAGGTGTTGGTCGGACTGTATAGTACATGCACCTTCGCTGACATGAAATTGAGCACGATACAGTCCGACCAACACCTTATTATTAACATACACTTGACGTTGTAAGTGTTCAGATATTTTTTGTTAGTTGTTTATATAGAAATTATTGACAAGTATCTGCTCAGATATTAATGAACTAATGAATGTTCAGATATGAATGGTAACTTGTAGCGTATGGAACTTATTGACATTTTAAATTGTTCAGAAATATTTGGTCACCTTGTCTGCTACAATACATCTGACGGTGACTGTACATATTTTTAATACATTCGAATTACTTATCACTAGCGGTGTAACGTCACATAACTTTAAAACCTATTTAAAACTCTAGATGCAAATTAAAAATCTCCCAAATAATGTAATCTACGATAAAAGATCTAATTCCATCCAATATGTTATTGCAAGTGTTAGTCACTGCAAGCCATCAGACTAATTGCTTGTATTTAGAACATAGGATTTTGTATTTCCGTTATTGGAAATTGGAAAACAAGTCCGATGTTACACAAACACTGCCTATGATACAGACAGATGTTTCTTTGTTATGCAAATGCATTATAAGTCCCCTCAACTGATGGCGGGCCCTGTCCGTCGTACCGCTGTAGGCTATGGCTCCGTTACCTGTAACCCGGTACAAGCTAAATAGTCAATTATGTGACTAAACCGACCACAGACATCCAAACACAAAGGCTCGTACATATTCACCTCCGAGTCCAATCTATTGTTCGATTTATTCAATCCAAATTTATTAGCTTACGAGTATTCACATCTTAAGGATGTGCTTACAAGAAAATACTTTTCTAAACCATAGCTAAGTTACTTCTGCGCACTAAAGACTTTCTGGAGCTGGCCTTTATGTTTCAAACTGGATTTTTTCCAAAAATCTTTTCGGTACATTATGTCCTTCAAAATATAAAAGAAAATACAGCCGTTTGTTATAAAAATTTCATCTTTCGATTCTTGACAGAGGTTAAGTTTTCCTTAGTAGATATTAAAAGAACTTGCCTGTCACGCAGAACATATTTCCATTTAATTAAGATGATACAGAAAGGATCACTTCTTGCCATCTCGCATGTTAATCATTTCGTTGAAAGTTATAAAAGACCTTTATGAATACTATTTTGTTATATTTTTGTTATGCAGCCTACTATTCCTAAATATTCGATGAAAAATAATAGTAAATTTTTTAAATGAAGCCAAGAAATAATTATATTTTGCAGGATAAAAGTTCCTAGAGCAAAATTAATTTATTCAAATCATTTAATCTTTGCATCGATATTGATTTAAATCACTTAATCGGTTAGAACACAGGCAATCACAAGGGTATGTTTGAATATGTTAATGTCTCGAAATTTAATTTATCTAGATATTTGGTGCACAATACAATCTGTGTTAATACGGCATTTGCCCCGGGTAGCATGCGTCCTGTGACATGCAAATCTTGGTGATAGTATTAAATCGGATAGTCGGAAGTGTGCAGGCGACTCGATACTGTTAAATTGATGTAACAAGCAAGGGTACGTGGGATGAATGGTGATACCATCCTACATACCTATACAAGTGGTCATCGCAGCTTTGTTAATTCTATTGCGAACACCTTTGTAGCGGTTGCGATTGCGACAAACGAAGTGGGGCCCAATTTTACTAACAAAATTGTTGCCAAACCGCAAACGAATCTGACCGTTCGTCTATTCGTCTTCTATGCGTTCGCGCATCGTTCATCCGATTGAGTTGAAACTTGGTCCGACGCGACGACGAGTCAGTTTTTGTTTACGCAAATTATCAAAATATTTGATTTTGTTTTTGTTGTCAAACAATTTGACAGGTTCTGTAAACAAAAACTGACCGAATGTACGGTTCGGCTTCAGTTCGGTTGAGCGTAGTCGCTACGTAGGTACACAAAATATTTTATTATATGTACCTAGTCTTGCCACAAATATTGTCACGAAGAAAAAATATTTTTTTTATTGCAAATAATATTTATTACTTTTACAGTGTGTTAGTTTAATAGGTACATAAATATAAAACAATTTAAAATATAAAAAGCTTATTCGAAGTGGTCTCCATTGGCTGCAATACAGTCCTTTAAACGTTGAGGCCAGTTATCAATAGAAGCACGCACTCTTTCCATGGGAAAATTCTTCACTGCCAATCGTATGGATTGTTTTAGGGACTCCAAATTATCATGGCGTTTAGAGCAAGCCGTACTCTCTAAAACTGACCATAAATCATAATCCAGCGGATTAAGATCGGGACTAGACGACGGCCAGTCTTCAGCTCTGATGAAGCCCGAAACGTTCACTTCCAACCAAGACTGCGTGGACCGAGCTTTATGACCCGGCGCCGGTCTTGTTGGAAGGACCATACTTAGTTATTGAACATGGTGTTGTTAAGGGGCTTAACTAACTTCTCAAGAATGGTATCTTGATACACTTGTGCCGATGTTTTGATACCTTTTTCACAAAAATATGGCTCAGTCACTCCTTCATAGCTAACACCCCACCAAACCATCACTGAAGTCGGATAATGCCCACGTTGCATTCTGTTGACTAATTGGGAAGCTTCCTAAGAGCTTTGAGCATAAATACGGTCATTTTGTTTGTTAAAATGTTGCTCAATTGTAAAGATTTTCTCATTCGTAAACAAAAATTTTCTGTGACCTCCCTTTGCATACCGCTTCAGTAGTTGTTTAGATTTTACCACCCCATTCTTTTTTAAATTATCAGTTAAAAAATGACCAGTGCGTCTCTTATAGGCTGCAAGTCCTAAGTCATCTTTTAAAATACGCGACATGGTTCTGGGTGCTATCTTCATCTACCGAGATAAAATCTTTTGCTTTCGGGCAGGATTTCTTCGAATTCTTTCCCTTACTGCTTTGACCACCTTTTTCGTACGAACACTACGTGGACGGCCAGATCTTTTTCTGTTACAAACAGAGGAGGTCTCATTGTACCTATTAATAGCCCGGTACACAAACATTTGAGTAATACCAAGCATATGGAGAGTTTTAAAAATTGCATTTGGCTCCATACCAACTTTGTGTAATGCAATCACAGCGATTCGGTTCTCTTTATCACCCCATTCCATTTTAATATCGCAAAATATTGTACAATGTAGTGGCACAGTATGAAGAAGTAACTGTGTAAAATTTCAATGAACAATAGTATAAAAATGACAGATTCCAAATTCAAATGTAATATCTTTCTTATTTTTAATTGTAACAGTATTTATGCCAAGATTAGGTATATACATGCAGCTTTGTTTAACTACTTACGAATTTTGATAGATTAGGTGTTCCTTATAATAGTCATACATATTTATTCAAACAACAATAAACAACTGCACCTAAAACTAATCCGAAAATTAACTTATTGCTGTACAGTGACTAAATGAACAGGTAGGTATATTATGTTATCCAATATGTTTTATACAAGAAAGATATGTAAACAAACGAAGCATGCACAGTAATATTCATTACTCAAACAATCTGATAAAAAGCTTCCTTCAAAACAATCAAAATAGTAAGTTTAAAATAAACATATATTCACGATGAGTACCTATATTTTTAAATCGAAATTGAAATTCGGATTTAGACCAGTTTGTGATAATCCGTTTATATTCTCTGAACTTCTCATAAGTTATAAATCCCATTTTATTTTACGGAATTAAATACCTATCAAGTAAAAAATACATACAGTGGAATCCGTTTATTACGACTTCGCTTAAAGCGACGATTCGCTTATATCGGCTAGCGAACATCATTTAGTTTGGTTTCCATTGAAATTTTTAAGAGAAAAGGTCGTTTATAACGACCAAACGACTTCGGATAATGCGACGAAACCGCTTTTAGCGACGTAATTTCAAGGTAAAATATAAAATCTTCTGGTTACAACGACGCGTCCTTTATTTTGTTAGTAAATTAACTAAATTACATATAATTCGATGTTACGTATAAATGATGATTCTTATTCAACTTTGAAAATATTTTTATATCAGACTCCACTGTAGTTACATATCAAAGTAGGTATACGTTATACGTAGAAATGCAGCCATTATTAATTTTATTGTAACAAAATTAATAAATAGGTACCTTCAACTCTTCGTAACTGAAGAAATATAAACCATTTCGTAATTAGGTATCAATCTTTCTTATGTTTACTAGTTAGATAGACAAAACAATATGGGTCGGTTTACATAATAAACGTTAGTAACGGTATAAACTGACCTATTCGCTGTAAGAAATCTTAAACTTGATAGAAAAAGCAGCTGGTTTTTATACTGTTTCGAGAATTCAGACATTGTAGACGCTGTTGATAGATTCTATTCTATCTGCCTGCTTTACAAAGGTTTTAATTTTAAGTATAGGTAAGGGTAGGTGGTTGGTCTAGTGGTGGCAAGTGCGACTGCTGATCGTGAGGTCCTGGATTTGAACCACAGGTCGGGCAAAGTGTTATTGGGTTTTTCCGTAAGGAATTCCTCAGTAGCAGCCCTGAGTTTGCATTTGTACCCGATTGGTGGCAATAGGCTCGCCCCCTATTACTATGACTTAAACATAAAGGCGAAATGAGAGTGCTACTATACACTGCCCAGCCGTTCGGGGAATACAGGCGTGATGTTATGTTATAGGTACGTAAGAGTCGTACTGTACGGGGAATGGAAACAGGGACTTGTTGGTACCTACTTTAAAATAATAATGAAGAAACTGAATTTTATCGGCTTCATGATGAAAAATAATAGTAAAATTTTCAATGAAGCTATGAAATAATTATATTTTGTGGGATGATGGAAAAATAAAACTGATTATTTTTGTGTTTGTAACATACATTAATTGTAAGCGAGGGATAAGGAAAACAGCAGGATGCAATGAATGGTAAAATAGGCGAGCGAAACAAATCGTGCGTGAAAAAAATAATTACTGTAAAAATATGACAGTACAAAATGTGACAACAATCCCGCGGGATGGCGCGACTGTCGCACTAAGCAACCTCCCTGGTCGCCCATCGTCACACATTAAATAAAAAAAAGTAATTCAATGAAATGAAATGTTTTTATCATACTTTAATTAACACACTTTATTTATTCTATTTTTATAATAAAATAGTTTACTATTTTTAGGCGTACAAAAGCTTTGCTAAGAATAAAAAAAGTGAAATTCGTAGACATAATTATCATTAATCTGTGGTACATTTTACCAGACAAGTGTGTAATAAGCTTTAGGTCTACCAGAATCTGATGGCAAATAGGGAAATTATAATTTTTTGTCGGTAACACAAGGGTGATTTGAATAAAAAGTCTTGATACTTGTAATTTTTTTTTTAATTTCTTCTTCATCTTCTTCCTGCCCTTATCCCACACTAGATGGGGTCGGCACAACATGTATTTCATAAATCCATGTTGTTAGAGGTTTTGGCTTATTGTTTTATGACCGGCCGCCTGCCTGACATCAACCCTCCTTGGGAATACTCGTAGCGCCGTCGCGCGGGTGACCCAATGTGCTTGCTGATATATGCACTGGGTCCCAAAATGATATGCTTGTCAATCTTATTGCCGACAACTAAGCAAACTATGTTCTTCTTGGTGGAGTATACTTGAAGTTCCTCTACCCACTCATTCAATTTTGCTAGGGACTTTGGTTCTGACACATCGTAACCTAATATAGCACCGTGAGCTTCTTTAATTTCTGTAATTATTATTGGTTTTTATTCACTTCCTGTAGTAATATATTATTTACTATAGACTGCAATATTGTATCATGAATATCGGTTCTTCCTACGTGAATTAAGAGACAGGCAGGGTACAGTAGAGCTGACTACTTACAACCTGTCTTATTTATTTGTCATAACAAAATGCATAGGTTTTTTGCAATTTTATTGTAATGGAAAAGGAAACCTTGTTAAAATAAGTATGTTTATTAAAAATGTTTGAACAAGAAAACATTAATCAGAACTGGAAAATGTATCAACTACAGTCATACTCGTTTTGACAAGTGACATGTTGACATTGCCATATGAAAACCACTATTTGTTATTAATTTTTAATGCCACGAGATTCTGGTTGACTTATACCTTATGAACCTAAAAGCGGTGCAATAAGAGCCACTTTACGATTAAGTGTGTTGAAAAATACAATATACTATAAACTATTTTGTTTTTTCCACGGAAAATTATCTTGTTATTTTCACAGATGTCTTTGATATGTAAAAACCTACCTACTTATTAGTACTGCATACCTCAGTACCGTAAAATCCGGTTATTTAAGAACCACTGGGCTAATTATTGGAATTCAGTTAAGGAACGTGCTTCTTAAACCGTTACGGCCACAGGAGCTGTGTATTTACAATTTCAAAGTTATTGTATATGTAAATAATTGAAATTGTAGATAGTTAAAAATTGCTGCAGTTACTGACTGGGTTGTGGAAGTTTTAATCTGATGGCAGTCGATCCGAGTAAAATACTGGTATTCAGCCGAATCTGGTTAGACTGGAAGCTGACCCCAACATAGTTAAGAAAAGATTAAGCAGAACGAACGTAGATAGTTAAAAATATGTCGAAAACTCTTCTATGCCATGTTCATGCCTATAACTAGCCCCGTGGTTTCCAAATGACCCCACTTTACCCGGTAGTCTTTGAAGTTAAAGGTACGTTAGTAGGTACCTATGTCTTTCAAGGAACCTCACCTACGCACTACTTAGGTTCCTTTGTACGATGTGTCAATCTTCCACAGCATTGCAAGGACGGTAGTGTCCTATTAAAATAGTTTAAAAAGCAAGACATAAGCAAAAACTCCATTAAGTCGTTGTTGTTTCCATTTGCCTTTATCTTTAATTCGACAGGTATAGATCCTGGATGAAGTTTCGAAGAATTAAAAATGAGCAAAGAGGATATAAGTTTAAAAACTTTACAGTAATGGTGCTCAGAATAAACCTGGTCGTGCTGTCACTGTCACTTTGTCTTAAAGTAGAAATGACAGCACGAGACTTAAGTCTGCGTTCAGACGACACGCGCCCGCTAAACACACGCCGCGCGCGTCAACACCCGCGTCTAACTCGCTTTGATTTTTTTTGTATATAATTTGAGTCTTATGACACATCAATAGATCTCAAATTACATTTATCGAAATCCAACCGCACACGCCAAGCGCCCGCCTCGCGCCCGCCTCTCGCCCGCCTCGCGCACGCCTCGCGCCCGCCTCTCGCCCGCCTCGCGCATGCCTCGCGCCCGCATCGCGCCCGCCACGCGCCCACCACGCGCCCGCCTTGCGCCCGCCTCGCGCCCGCCTCATGCCATGCTTCAATAAATGCAATTTGAGATCTATTGATGTGTCATAAGACTCAAATTATATACAAACAATTTCAAACCGTGTTAGATGCGGGTGTTGACGCGCGTGGCGTGCGCTTAGCGGGCGCGTGTCATCTGAACGCAGCCTAACGGCAATTTAAAATCAAGTAGCGTTTGAGTATTTGGCCATTAGTTAGTTCCAGATGAAGCTAATAGAAGCGTGTTAAAAATGCTGTCTTTGTAGTTGTCACATCGTTAACAAGACTCCAACAGGTGGCTCTTTACGTGCGCCGTCAAGCGGTGATGTAAATATCAAACGTTACTTTTCTCGCAAAACTGAAAGACTCATTATAATTCTTCGCTTATTCTATTCCTTGTTATATACCTATAAATAGTATATATTAATATTTTTGGATAGAACAATAAAAAATAATTTTAAAATCTTAAAAAAGGAAGATAGACTCAGTTATTTCTTGACAATTGAGAGATTAAATATAAAATTATTATCTCCAATATGTACTACATTTGTATTTGGTTTATAAAATGATAAAATATGTATTACAACCAAAATGAAATATTATAGTTTAGATAGAGTATTTTATTAGTCAGAAATTAAAAGCAGCTTTGACACTATTACGAATAAGCTGTTGTTAACCCTATACCTGGCAGAGACTTTTACCTTAAAAAAATTAAACTTTTACTACTTCCCTATGTTAATTGGATCATAAAGATATGAGGAAAATTAAAATAAAAAATCTCTGAATTTCAGTTTTCAGGATATATTATGTGTCTTGCAGTGCACACTGCCAAGTTCACAAGAAAAAAATGACAAAGAAAAGTGTGTCTTTACATGCACACTGCCATGTAATCACTAAACTAAAAAAGAAACAATAACATAAAAATAACATAAATCTTGAAAAATATCAACAAGTTTTGAGATCTGTTAGGAACTAGGTCAATAAGTATGACATGTTACAATATTATGACATATAGTTTAACAATTTAAAAAAAAAGTTAAACTTTCTATTATTATTTATCACCATATTCAGTCCTAATGCTCTGAGATCAAAGTTTACTTACATATCTATCTACTATGTAACAATATGAAAAACTTAAATACTACTTAGTATGAAAATCTATAAAGCAATTTCGCCCTTCAACTGTACATAGCCGTGCGTTACACTTTGGACAAAAAAATTTGGTTTGATGTTTGGTACATAGTCTACATCTGCCTTTTGTCGTAAAAGCAGGAAGATGTCCCGTCAGGTCGTAACGAGTGGCATCATCAGGCCTCTCCGCAACTGGTTTTTTTTATTTTTCTCACAGATTTGGAAAGAGCATCAGGTTGTAGATTAGAACTCCTCTCAAAAAAACGCAGTTGCCTAAATAAAGCGACTCGAAACTTTTTGAGTGGCAATAGTTTTTGTTTACCACTGTTCTCGTGACGATACAGCAACCAGGCATTATTGACGCAGATGTCCAGAATCTGTGAAAACAATACTAAATACCAACGATGGCCTTTCAAATCAGTACGGTATAAAGCAACTAACATGTCGGCTAGATCAACTCCACCCATATTTCCGTTATAGTGCTTTATTAAATTTGGGCATGTGACTAGACCTTTCTTCTTTTCTTCTTTCTTGTACCGCATTATATTTTGTACAGGGTGAGCGTCCACATAAGTACTTGCAGCCACAACAAACTTGTTGTCGAACCACTTCACAACAGCGATATTGTGTTCGTTAGACACGACCTGTGCAAAAGCTCCCCTGCCTTTTTTCTTCAACTCCTTATCACTTGGTAATTTTTTCTCTGCCCCACGAAGTCGATTTGCCTTGACTGTACCTAAGGAGAATATACCATACTCATTCCTTAGATGATGCATCAATTCAATTGACGTAAAAAAGTTGTCAAAGTATAGTACGGAGCATGGTTTTTGCTTGATAGATTTGGCCAAAGCTATTACAACTTTGGCTCCAAGACCCATACTTTTTTCTTTTTGAGTAAAAGTATGGAGTCTGAACGTATCTTCTCCTCCATAAATAATAAAATCATGTACGAGGCCAGATGGTGAAGCACGAACGAAAAACTTAAAACCCCATTTTTTGGGTTTATTTCGTACATATTGTTTTCGGCTCCCGGCTCTAGTACCCTTATAAGGCACCATCATCTCGTCGATGCTGAAACGTTTTCCTTCAGGAATATTCGATGCACAGTTACGACGAACTTTTTCTACTAGTGGCCTTATTTTAAAGTACCTGTCACCGTTATCTTATAAGTTATCATTAAAATGAATGTAACGTCGAATAGATTGAAATTTCTTTAATGTCATGACGTCAGCAATTTTACTGTATTTAAATTCATTGGACCAGTAATCGGTGTATGCCGGCATATCTACAACACCCATTAAAATATTTATAGCTATAAAATCTTTTATATCGTCTTTGGTTATATTAATTGAAGTGCCCTTCTTCTGTACCGAATATAAATTAGAATGATATACTATAAGTTCTATAATATCGTCAGTAAAAAGTAGGTTAAAATAATCAAGCGGCGATTTTTCATTATCAGTAGAATCGAAAAACATATTATCTTCTATATCTGCTGATCCTTGAAATTTCGTTTTTGTCCATTTAGGAGACATTTGGTAGGTTTCAATATGGTTTTTTTTACGATCACCGGAGTTTTTTTATAACGCCGAAGACGCACAGTAGCTGCGGTAGGTGCGGCAGGTGCTGAAGGTGCAGCAGGTGCTGAAGATACGGCAGGTGCTGAAGATGCGGGACTGCAGATTGAGTCTATAGATGGTGACGGTGGAATATAAACTGATGGTGAAGGCGGTATAATGTCAGGATCGTGTTGAAGAATAGAAGGTGAGTATGGAGTAGAGTCGGTAGTGATGTGTCTGAATCTCGGCTCTTCGTGGACAGAAGCAACGGCGTATATTTCTCGATACTCACAGTCATCACTATCGGAAATATTTACATTTTCGACGGATGACGCTATTGATCGGACAGGAGAACTGTCTTCGGAGACATCTTGATGAGGCCTACATATCTGGAATTCATCTTCCGAAGATTCGCTAGATTCTACATCAGACTTAGCTCCGCATTTAGGCACCAAAGCTAGAATTTTTCGACTTCTAGTCATCTGAAATAAAAGTATTGCAAGCTAAGGAATAGGAATTTGGTGGAAAGTGTAGGTAATACAAATTGCTATCATGCATTATCAAAAAAACTGTCTGAACAAATGCTCGAGTATGTAGTAGCACAGTAGGCAATGTGCATTTATAGATACAACATTCACAAATAGTAATAGTCTGTGACGTTGGCAGTGTGTATTTATATGTACACGACAAATAGGGTGTTATTCACAGCAAAGCAGGCAGTGTGCATTTAAATATACACAACAAATATTGAGTCATTCATCCTGCACCAGGCAGTGCGTATTTTAATGCACACCTAACAAAAATCGTGAATTACTGTATATTCAAAACATTTATCACAAAAATAATATTACCAGACAATTGCGTAAAGCTTGCAGAAAGTAAAATTATGTCAATTTCATACTGATAACTTAATTTAATTGAGATAAAATACGATACTTACAGAGCGTTGCGCAGGCACTGACCGACGGCTCGCCATTTTGTTCACTACTGACAATGTGTGAGCGAGACAGATATAGATTTCTTTTTCTTACGTAAAGAGACGTTTACGAAGTCACTTGGAGTTATTATTAAAACGATTCGATGTAATATTTTGTTTTAAAAAAAATCTGAATTCCATGTGCATCTAAGTGCACAATGTCAAGTATAGGGTTAAAACACTAGATCCGCATATACAACACAATTATATTTAACTAAGTATTGTATTAATAAACTGAATTAATTATATCAATTATTTTGTTTCCAATATTATGGCCGAAATTATAAAGCTAAGTAGGTATGTATGAGTCAAATTATACATCACGAAAATATTATTCCCATTTGACGTCTACATACTTACATATTTTGTATTAGCCTAAACTCATAGTAAAATAACTAATAAGAATCATCATCTTCCTGCCCTGGTCATAGTAAAATAACTAATAAGAATATTACTTAAAAAAAACTTTTTATTGTTTCAGATAAATCACTACAAACGTACGGAATCAATACAACTTACTGCTCACTGCTCTACAGCTTACATTAAAACACACTCGTGGAACACTATCAACTAGATTTCGTTATCTTAACAAAACCATACTGAACACAAAAGCACACAAAACTACTTTTCATTCAAACTATGCGGAAACATGGCAAACAAACGCCGACTTCAACTTTAAGCGTGGATGTTACGTCACAGGAGGGAAACTCCGTGTAAACCTACACATACAGCAGAAGTCACACAGTCTTACATCAAATCAACGTCACACTTACACACACAGCTGGCCGTACGAAAATACTTATACACACACTGATTTCATTTTATCCTCGTGCGAGTTAAACGAGAGCTCTTTAGGTAGCGTGCTCGCCTAGTACCCGGTGTAACAAAGAGGTGGCACAATTGCACCAAGTGCCTCTCATATCGGTTACGTTGAACGCAACCGCACACATACACACTGCTTAATTCATGACACTTGAATGAGTACTTGGCAAATTCACAGGGTAATTAGCCGGCATACCAATATTAATAAGCCCGCAGCCAACGTAAATCGGTGCTGATTGGTTGCGAACGTTGAAGAGGGACGGATGAATTTAACTACTAAGGGTGAGTTAAGTTACTGTTTACTATAATTTAGGAAACTGCGAGTGTTATAAAAAATTGG
This sequence comes from Amphipyra berbera, assembly GCA_910594945.2. Lineage (NCBI taxonomy): Eukaryota > Metazoa > Arthropoda > Insecta > Lepidoptera > Noctuidae > Amphipyra > Amphipyra berbera. Next base: position 20,615,584 of record OU343128.1, read on the forward strand.
CCCTAAGCGACAGGTTTAAACAAAAATCGTTCTATTATATCTTCTAAGTTCTAGGTGTTGGTTATAGTAAATAAAACCAAAAAATACCCATAATAATATAAAACATAAAAACTCAAATCGATACAAAACATAGCTTTTGTCTTCATTCTTAATTTCAATTTAAATAAACGCTATTTTTTTAACTCTGGAAATAAAACATGTTTTTCCTCTTGGTCTACTTGTAGATGGTCCTTGCGGACCGTTTCTTCTACATAACCGGGCAGTTATTGGCGAGACCTGAAAGGTCTCTAGCCAATTAAAATGAAACAATAAAGAAATACTTTTAATTGTTTAATGTTTTTTTTTACAATGCGTTGTTTAGTGCTGGTAAGTGATAATGTTAAATATAAGTGTCATAACTGTAAAAGTAGCATATTAATATATTCTTTGTAAATAATTTATTTCTCTACTATTTAAAGTAGTATCTTTAAAATCCATAACTATATTATTATAAGAAAAGCAAGTTGCACAAAGATATTGGATCAAAAATAGAAAAGACGCACCTGCCTATGTCAACATAAAGTTTCATTTCCATTTTCCCGTAAGATTTTAATGTACGATTTTGTTTAAGCAACATCTGGAAATAAATTTGTGTGCACAAGAGATAGAAAAATCAATAGTAGGTACTGACTATCGGTAGGTATCCGGTATAATACATTCAAAAATCAATTATTTCTTTTTACAATAAATCAAGATTAAAATACTACTTAATGAAAAAAACAATTGCGGAAAGCAAACCGAAAAGCAATTGCGTAGAGATTACCCAGAAAGCAAATTTGGCGGCGGGGCTGACTGCCCAGGGTGCAGGGTGCTCTCCTAATGCACAACCTACGGATACAGATTAAAAAACTGATTGACATTATTTAGAACCTGTTAATCAAATTGAGCGTAAATCATACATCAATAAACAATGGATTTGAAAAGGGGTGAGTATTGACAAGAGCCCCTGACGCCTGTGACCATCGAGCTGTATACGGGTTTACAAGATTTTCTACGCCTCAACGAACACTCTATCAGCTATACCCTGAATCCGTAATTCAGATAATTTATGTAAACAAAGGAGATAATAGATCAAAAAAATATCTTATTAATGGTAATTCACAAAAAATTGCGAGAAAAAATTCTAGATTTTCTTTTAAGTAATTAAGTAATTATTATAAAATTATTATACCGTAATAATTTAACAAAGTTATTAAAAAAAGGAGGTTTTCTGGTATAAAATATTTTATGATACTGGTAGCATTACAGGAGTTCCAAACATTTTCTTATTTCGTTTGATAGTACCTATGTCAAAGTCGCGTTATTTCAATTCATTCGTTTACTTTTCCCCGATCGAACTTAAATGTTTTTCGCTGCGTGTTTGTTGTTTCTTGTTAAGTTTCATTTGTTAACTGACTAATGGAGCCTCAGCCGGGTCTCTCGAAGGCCACCGCCCGCGACAGTTTGTTCCCTTTCAAAAAGCGGCCTCGAAAATCTGAGTGCCACAGAACAACTTATGATGATGAATGCCTACAAGCAGACATACAAGACTTGGGCTGAGGGCAAATATATTATTAAATATATATATTATATATTGGTCTTGAGGAGACTGTGCTGCCAAAACAGTTGAATTTTTAAGAATATCAGCAGTGTCAGTGGGAAGAATTGTAATAAAAGAATACAAAACAACCCTTAACCCTAGTTCTCCCAAGAAAAAAGGTCCAAAGACCAGCTTCGTCCAAACAATGGACGATTTCACCCTGTCTGCAATAAGACCAATCGTACACCAGTTTATTCGCAGAAATGAGGCACCTACTTTTACAAAGGTGAGAATAATTGATGACGTTACTAATAGGTTTGACAAAAATGAGAATGAATCCGATCTCAAAACCGATAGTTTGTTATTCAGATTCCAACACACCATGAAAAAAATATTTCTTAATCCTAATTGGAGCTAGATATAAGCGCCGCAAACATTGTTTGGCTACGGTATTTTGTTTGCATAGTTCTTATAATTAATCAACTTTAATTTTATAGATGATAACTTAGTAAAAATTTGATGATAAAATGTTTTGTACCACTGTCGTGTCATTTTGATAGTGACATTTCTTGACGTTTCTTTGTATACATAAATTATCTGAATTATGGATTTGGAATATACAATAACCGTTATCAACTTTTTCAGGAAATTTTTCCAGTTAAGTAAAGTCTGGTTTAACGCCTCACTTGATATTCTATTGTATATTATTATTATCCGGCGGGATGCCAAGTTCCTTTAAAAATTCAAAAGCAATAAGTAGATTTAATTGCTAAAACAAAAAATTGCGTCTGTCAACTATGAATAAGGGAAAATACAGGGTGTAAACGAAATCATGTAATTCCTTCATACCACGTGATGTACTGCTGACATAGATTAACCCTGAACGGGAATCTATTGGATACAATAAAAAAAATACAGTAAGTAAACATGTGTTCTTACCGTAAGGCATTTTAGCGCCCCGAGCGAATTGCGCGGCTATTGCTCGCCGCGCGGTCATTTAACCCGGGGCGCTAAAATGTCTCACTTTAAGAACACATGTTTACTTCTTGTACATTTTTTTTTATTCAATCCAAAAGTATCCCGTGCAGGGTTAATGTATGTCAGCAGTACATCACGAGGTTTGAAGGAATTACATGATTTCGTTTACACCCTGTATAAATCGAGATAGGAATAGACTTTCTAACTAATGCATACAATTCGACTTAGAATTGAACACCCGAGCAGTCAGTACTCATCACTAATTCGTGATAATGCATTTGTTTTGAATAATCGCACAGAAGCCGCAGGATATCTGGATAATGGTGTCGATTCTGTAGCACATTTTGACAGTACTTAACTAGACTAAACGCAACTGTCACTTTCTTTTTCTATTGAAACAGAAAGAGATAAACATCCTTAGTTTAGTTTAGTCCTGTCAAAGTGCGCAACAGAATCGACACCAATGTTTACTCAACTAAAAGTCTCACTTATTTCCACTTGTATTATATCTCCAAATATGATTTTTAATACTAACTATCATCCATTAAGTGAAACTGTGAAATAGGTCCTAAATACTCGTAAGGGAAAATTTTATTTCTTGGTTTTAGAAATAGTAATTTTGTAAAAGCACTTGCTCTCGTCTTATACAAGGTTAGTCGGAAAGGGGGTACTAAGCCGAAAGGATGTTAAAGTACCTATAATAAGGGATAACTTTTGTTCTACAACTATCCTCAAAACTCGATAGTTTAAGAGAAATAGTTTTTCAAAGATTTCGTAAAAAATATGCTAAAATCTATCTGTCCATAGCTATGATCAGCTGTTTTTACAATTTAGGTCATATGTGGGGTCACGGGTTAGAAAATTATTTTTTCTGAATTCTTAACTAAAGCAGATATGATTTTTTTTTTTAAACTAAAAGAAAAAACTTTTTGCGCAAGCAAATAAAAATTACCGAATTTTTAAATTTTAACGCTTAGGCCGCAGCCCGCGGCTTATTACCCCTTTTCGACTAACCTTGTAAATGAAGTTTCTGTTGAGACTAGAGATGGGTTCTTACTCGGATAAATACTGACTAGAGATCGAGTAAGTACTTATAAACACAATAAAATAAAAAAGAGTATTTACTAACTTTTAATTGTTTATCAAATAGGTATTTCAGTATATATCCGCTTACCCATCTCTAGTTACGTCAACATGAAAATGTTTCTCTTACGAGAGAGCAGGTTAGATATAGTGGATACAGTAGTATTTTTAATATTTTTATATCGTCCGCGCTTTATGGGACAGCCAGTAATATTTGCGCAGGCGATTCCATACCCCAAGTAACGTTCAACAGCGCATGCAGTGACGAGCTCATTACCCACTATGTAGCCATGAAACTTTTTGGATAAATCCTCGTGGTTTCACTAGTATATATTGTCTTGCAATATACGTCTGATGATTTACAAAAAGTTTGGAATAAAACAGAGGAATATAGTTATATAAAATACGCGAATATTCATACTCTTACTACCTTGCGGCCAAAACCCAAAACTTGTGTGGTATGAGCAAGATAAAGGTAAATATAAAAGATATCCTATAAGCCTTTCTTTCACAAACCAATAACGAAGGTAGTAAACAACCAATCTACTAACCACACAAAAAACATTAAAATATTGATATTAACTTATTATTTCTTTACAGGATCACGCTAGCGTATCAGCGAACTGCGACGCGATTTAACACTTACATCACACACACTTTAAACTCACATCATTTTACAATAACACTAGATAGGTTAAGTGGGATACAGCTTAGTAACACACAAATAATGTAGTTATAATACAATGGACATGATAACTATACCAAATCATATTCACAGTCAATCAGATATACCAAACCCGAAAGGGCAGTAAATCCATAACAAGGCAAGACAAGACATATTTTTCCCAAGAGACAAAACTACTTTTTTTGGAAACAGTGGTTGAAATTGAGATAAAGATAATAGCTAGAGTAGATTAAAAATGTTTCATTAACAATGTGCATTATATACAAGCATTACAAATTAAGCAGTTAATATAAACTATAAAAAAAATTGAATTGTTGTAAAGGAAGTGATAGCGTCTGGACACTTCAGTTCTTTGAAAAGTAGTAGGTACCTACTGAAAAAGTGATTGAGAAAAATTCAGACAACAATTCATCTTACAAAATGTTATGAGAATTTTTATACACAAAATCAGTAATGAGAGCATATAAGACTATCATACAATGAGCTGAATATAAATGCGACATTTATTTATTTAACTTTATTTATCCCTTACAAGTAAAACATATTCCTTTTTATTGTCTTTTTCTTATTATTTTATTTGTTAGTAGTGGTGTCTTATTTCATATTTTAGTATTTTGCTAGCTGTAAGGGCCGCCTATCGCGGTGAAAGCCTCCTCCAAATTACTCCATAGAACCCTGTCTTGTGCCAGTCTTGGCCATAGTATTCCATCTGTTTCGGTGATGTCATCACTCTACAAGTTTGATGGTCTACCTCGTCTTCTTTTCTGTCGAGTACCAATTTGTTACAGTTGCGAAATAAACCAGGTTAAAAAAGATGACAGTAAAAGCTACTGCTGTACGAAAAACCTGTACTTTATAGAATTCACCGAATACGGAATACGAAATTCGGTAGAGCTTAATATATTACTTAGAAATAATTAAAACTTTCAAACTGGCCACACTATTGCGCTCGTCACAGGTGCGGGTGGGACCGTGCAGCGGAGCTAGTAGCGTTCAAATCAAACATCTGCGTAATTATAGGTATCCTACCATCCGATCGTTCACACAATTACTACTAATCACTCAATTTACAAACGATTTAACAAAAAATCTAATGTTTATAAATATCAATTAAATATTAATTTTTTTACAGGGTCCCTGCTAGCGTATCGGCAAACTGCGAAGCGAATTTCCTACTTACGTAACACTCACACACTTTATCACACATTTTACAATAAAATACTACAATACAATAAAACAATGTTCTTAGTTACATTGAAGACTAGACTTAATTCACATCTCATTTTTTCGCGAGACCATTAGCTTTTCCTGAAATAAGGGTATAATAGACAAACGGTAGAGTCAATTAAAAAATCATTGCGTAAACACTGCATTGTATTTTAAGATTATGAAAAATAATGGAGGTATTATAAAGTAAGCAGTTTGTACGAGGAATGACGATCTTTAAAGCATGTCATCACCCTTAAAGCACATAATGTGGGTAATGTAGACGGAAGAAAAGGTATGATAACGTCTCAGCACCTTAATTAACAGATCTTTATTCTTCAGAACGATTAATGTAGATTTGAAACGTAACTATTGAGAAGGCGAATGAGCAAAATGAAAAATACACTTCATCTTAGTATATCAAAAATAAAATATTTATCTTGATAAAGAAGTGACACACAAACAGTTAATACGAGCATCTGCTTGTTCAGTAATCTGAAACCTAACCTGGATCTTAGATATTACTGCCTGAAAAGTATGACAGTAAATGCTGAATGAAAACGAACATGACAATAAGTCAAGGTTCTACCAAATATAGTTTTTCTCAGAAATGACAGCACCTTCACTGCCCCGTAAAGAAATGGGCTTTCGGTCTCTGTGCTGACGCAGGGCAACTAATAAGCAATAATAAGCACAGGGAAATATAGATTATACAGCACAGAATAACTTGGGATGCTAACATGATCACAGTTTGGGTCTGACGCCTGATATGCTTAGTGAAAGTGAAATAAATTCCATGTAGCTACAGTTAAACAAAAAAACCATTCGTTGATAGACCATGTTTGGTCTAGGCTGATTATACGAACTCAAGTATAAAAAAGGCCGACTAATCGGCTGTCTAGTCAGCCTCATATGGACCAATTAGTCGTTCAATCATCGGCTCGTTGCCTGTAACACTAGTCAGTACATCTCTAAATGATTTTGATTGGTAAAAAGTTCTCATAATACATTTAGCCCATTTATTGTGAAATATCTTGGTTTGTGGTGACCAGGGTCTTCAATTCCATTTTCCACGAAATCATCGTTCAACTTAATGTAAGTATGAAGGTACGCATAGGTAAAAATAATGATGTAATATTAAGATTAGCTTACATACCTACATCAATATCGTCAATGTTATCATCCATTATAATTTATACACGGTGAACATTAACAAAAAATTGCTTGAGAATATTTATTAGTTTTTCAATCAGACCTTTGGCACGTATTTTAAGACTATTTACTGTTTAGATTACATTTGCTACTCTAGAACTGTCTAAAGATCTCAATACAGACTACCAACATACACAGAAACACATTGAAATCTCTAAGCGAACTAAATTATTTTGCATAATTTGAGAGGTCCACAGCAATGATGAAGCATATTAAAATCGAGAGCGACAAGCCGTCCTGGAACAATAAATATTTTTCGCTGTGCGCATATTGCCGCTGCGAATACGATTTACAAATTTCTACCATGCACAGGTAAGTTAATCTACTTATTAGGTAATGTTATTGTCAGGAAACCAGTGCTACTTAAACGTCAAATGGATGTTTTTTTTTAAGGAATCCTAGGACCATTAAATCGTAAATCGTAACCATAAAAAAGTATATTTTAATCAAGAATGATAGACCTGCTTCAACTTTTATAAACTAGTTGTCAGTAGTCACCGGTTATAATCGGGCTAGAACTAGAATCCCTTAAAACGTGGACGTCGTCCTCCAAACTAGGAAGTTTCATTGGCTGTGATATATAAAAATACGTCGCACCGAGGCGTCGCGTCGCGTCGCTTCGCCACGTGCACGACCTGATGAACGCAAGTCGGTGTTATTTGCCGCATAATTTACATAGAGATAGATCAGCGTCCCGCGGGTCTTGCACCCGTTGAATTTCTATTGTTTAGATTGGAAAACTAAGTGCGCCAATAGTCGACTTTCCTCTCACGTCATTATTAGATCGCAGATGTCGTGACGTGACAAACGCTGCTTGTTTGAAACAAACAAACAGAACGTCTAACAGAGAAGTTTTCAAAAGGCTTATTATTCCACTAAGTAAAAAATACTCAACAATCAGCAATCAACAGATTGACAAAAATTATAACCAAATTCAAATTACTACAAGATACTTTCATCAAAAAACTATTACACAATTTTTTTCATACTAGTGATTAATTGGAAGCGAGTTCCTCTACAAAACCAGATAAAAATGTGGAAGCCTAGATGCCGATGGGGTTGAGAACAAATCGATTACCTAATGGTGCTGTGTGGCCACCCGGCCCCGTGGAGATTGACTCATTTGCACTGCATTACATTACCGAGTGACACGGACAGCCACTCTCATCATCGCGATAATGAACAGATTGTTGTTCACAACACTCGAGCAAAATTCCATTTCAATTGCTAGAGATGCGTTTTTATTAGATCTTACAGCTTTCAATACACGTGTCAATTATTGTACTATAGTATTGAATGTCTTTGATTGTACATAAATTAAAAATTTGAAAAACCCCCGACTCAAAAAAGAACCCCTAAAAAGTAAAAAATAAAATGTGTTTATTGGCCATTTAACTTTATTAAAAGTACCTAGTAATATTTTGATTCAAGCGTCGTCACGTCGGGGGACCGCTAAGTAAATTATCATTACCAAGCTTCTTTTTTTGTATTCTGTTTTTTTTAAATTTATTTAGTTAGCGGTCCCCCGACGTGACGACGCTTGAATCAACATATTACTAGGTACCTACTTTTAATAAAGTTAAATGGCCAATAAACACATTTTATTTTTTTACTTTTTAGGGGTTCTTTTTTGAGTCGGGGGTTTTATAAATTTTTAATTTAATTTTTATTTAATACTTTTTAAATTACTAGTAGACACCATAATCTATCTAACATCTACTCATTGAGACCATTCTTATGAGCCCAAAGATGCTATATCTGCTATAAGTTGCTGAGGGGTTGGGTATCCTGCAGACTACTTGATACTGCAGCATCAGCTCAAGGTTGCCATGTCTTGGAAATACCACCAAAGTAACAGTACACCAAATTTCAAATCAATCGGACCAGTGAAAGTTGGTAAGACCCTTTTGTCAAATAGGAAAGGAGCTGATGATCTTCAAACGCCTGAACATATCTTCATAAATTATAGCTAACAAATACTGATCAAAACGAATCCAAACACAGCATATATCTGCTATTATTTTTGCAAGAGTGTACTAGTGTGCTGGATATCCTGGCTGCAGCATCAGCTCATCATGTCGCCACCATTGAATTGCATGTGGAATCAAATACTGATCAAAACGAATCCAAACACGACATATCTGCTATTATTTTTTCAAGAGTGTACTAGTGCACTGGTTATCCTGGCTGCAGCATCAGACCAAAAATTTCATAATCTTGCATAGTTATATAGCATACATGAGTGTTTCAAATTTTATTTCACACGTATGTTTGAAAGTAAAGTAATACACATTATGCGTCTAAGAACCCTACCGCAGCTAACAAAACAGCTGATAACCTTGAAATGGCTGAACCGATTTTAATAAAACATGTATAAGATCACTCGCTAGAAAACCAGCTTTCAAATAAAAAAAACTGCACTCAAATCGGTTCACCCGTTTAAGAGCTACGGTGCCACAGACAGACACACACACAGACAGACAGACAGACAGACAGACACACAAACTTATAACACCCCTCTTTTTACGTCGGGGGTTAACAAATATGCACAGTTACTGCTGCTTACCTTCACGTTTACGTTTTGCGGCTCAGGACAATGTTCAATCGAACATCAATAATAATCATTGAATGGCCATGATGCAATAAACAATTATAATTTCAATTGGTCGCCTGGCTTGGTCACTTTTATTTTTACTATTGCCTGTAACCAATGGCTCCGTGCAACCTTTTGTCTGTTTATTTAGTGGGGAGCTATCATACATTTCACCTTCCTATTCGTGGTACTGACTTAAGAATTTTTCAGTACCAAGGATTTTATCGTTGATGTCTTATGTGTTGTGCCGTTATAACCGTGTAAAACAGAAAGTGTTTGAATTATAAAGGATTAAAACTATTCAAACCTAACTCATTTAAAATGGCTCATTATTTCTATTCCTTGAGAGATGTTCCAGTTCATTTTTAAATGAAAAGCCAATGGTAAACCCAACGGAGCTGTGCCGTTGATCTAGATCTCTTCTTTTTCATCCATAAAAGTAGATTCATCTGAAATTATAATAAGTTTGTCCAAATAATACTTAACTTTTATAAAATAAAAAGGACCACGTGATACCTTTACTACAGTAGAGTGCATAGTGGAATAGACAATCAGCTGTTCAGTTGACCCCGTCGAATCTCTTTCCTTCTGGGATCGTGCAATTCGTAATTATACCTAACGTAAACGTTTTATTATGTTGAAAGGTTCCAAACAAAGAGAAAATTATTTGACAAAATAATTTATTAACAGATATAATTAATTAATGACGGGAAAAAACGTTAGGTAGGTACTTTTTTATTTTATTTTTATCTAGGTGCGGTATACCTACTTATATCTGTACCTACGTAATATGAGTGGGTGTTAGGTTCAGGGGGGCTAATAACGTCACATTTGGAGAACCATATTCTGTTTCACATTCACATTCAGTGATTCATTCTATGTTTGCACATTCAGTCCCCAACTGTACCTACTATTCAACTGCCAAATGTCAGTGCAACGGCAGGATAACTGCCGACATAAGATCGATCACCCACTTGCAGTTATGATTACGAATATTTATGAAACGAAAAATTATTCACCACCAATTGTACTCAATCGTTGGAACTCAAGTGTCAGGCCAGCTAGGCAGCTACTTCATCTCAATATTACGTCCACCGCATTGGCTAGTGTAACTGTCCTTAGAGATAGACACACGAATAGAACACTTGAGCTGACTCGAATCACGTTGCAAATAACAAGTAGGAAGCATCAGAGCGTATTGACACAGTGACACTGACCGCGAGTTTGCCTCAATGGCATAATAATTATAAAAGTCATCATTATTAAAAAAACACAAATTAAATCATTACGCCTCCAGCATTTTAAAATTCTTATGCAACCATCCACTCGTTAACACAAAGGTATGCATGTTTAGGCAATAATAAATAAAAGTGTTTCATTAATTAAAGCAATCTGGGAAAAAAATGATGGCTAGGTATATACTAGGTACTTGTTACATAATGAAGATAATTGTATACTTAAGTCATTTTTCATACCTAACGAACGTTAAACAAGTATTGAAATAAAAAAAAACTTTTCGATTTAGATAGTAGGATTTGCAAAGCACGAAGTTAACACGTTATTTGGGAACAGTTATCCTAAATATGGTTTCATTGAACTTGAACGTGCCACCTATTCCATCTTTCAATTTTATGACCGAACTTGATTTTTTGTTGCACCCACGACACGATTTAACTGTATGAATTTTAATGATGCGCTCAACATTAAAAATAAAGATTTTTTCTGTTGTTACTTGCCAATAAAGAATATCCTATGCTATTCTAATTCCATTATTCTAAGCCAGGAATATGGTGTCGGCGAATTGCCGCCTAAGCCAATAAGAAACAGGTCTGAATAAGATTAAAGATATATAGATATTTAGGTAGGCAAACTTGACCTAGGTAGGTACCTGCTTTAAGGCTTAGACTACAGGGGATCTATGAGTTCTTAAGATGACTGCAAGGCGAAAATTGAAAGTAGTTATAAGAAAAAGAAAAAAGTGGTCAAAGGAATCATGAGCTCGATAGATAGATTACGAAGAAAACAAAATGCATAGTAATAAAAAAACATAGGCTATAGCCGCTGGGATCAATGCCAATAATATTTGCAAAAAAAAATACGATTCTGTATTAGTTACACCGATCAATAATGTTATGGTTCAAAAAATCAAAACCTGCCAAGATATGTTATGCGGAAAATCAAAGGAATTTGCAAATATTTGAAATTTATTCAGTAATTATAATAATGAAGGATTAAAACAAGTATATTTGACGTTCTATTTTATAATTTTTTTATAGATAGATTATTCCCAATACACCTTAAATTCTACCTGATACTGATGAGGCGATAAAAAACTAAAATACTTATTTAACTATGCCTGATATGCGTTTTGTTCTAGTTGCCACCATCCCAACGACCTACCCGAGTAAAGTAGGTACCTAGCATACCGAATTGACTCGAGTTATTGTCAAGTTCAACGACCCATTCTATCCATGATTAGAACGTAACGCAATTCGCTCTATCTATTTAGGAAATTGTTATACGAATCTAAATTGACTACCTAGCACTTGCTGTCATAAACTCATCACATAGATTATGCTTATTTTGCATGTAAAATTAAGCATGTGTATTCAGATAAAAATAAACGATAAACATTTGCCTAAAGGTTTGATAAAAAAAGTCTTGTGAAATTAATTATTACCTATTTCTTCTAAAAATTCAAAAAAACTTGTTCAGAGAAATCCCAAAGATCTAACTAAAGGCTACCTACCTTCATACATTGAACTTAGTTACAAGATTTCTACATTACTGGTAAGTAGGCAAGTAAAACGTAAAATTATCATGAATAAAAATCCATAATTAGCTCCACGGTTTTTTATCTTCAAACTTATACCACCACTCTTCTATTTAAAAAAAACTTATTTATGGCGCTGACTGTACATGCATTGTGGTGATTGTGGGATCATTGAACTATTGATAGGTAGGTAAGTAGCTATAAAAACCTATTTCTAATGGAGGAGGTAGCGCCATCTTTCCAAATCATGAAACAACACGGAAATTCCAAATAGTTCCTTATCGGTAGGAGTGACTACTGTAGAGGGCGCTAGCTAGTCGGATGTCCATGCATGTGCAAAAATTGTGATAATAATGTCAAGGCCAATGCTAAAATTAATAAATGTGTTTACTACATCTACTTAATTTGATAAAATCAATGCTATGTTTTACGTTGCTAATACAATAAATGAAAGGCATAGTAATTAAAGAATTTGCCCTATATTTTCGAATACTAGTGTTGCTTCCGCGTCATAACCTCTTTGCAAAATAATATCTATGGATCCGGAATTTGTAGTACATATCTTAGAAATATAGTGTAAATTCACTAGTATTCATAAATTTTACTTAATTAATAGCTTTCTCTACGTGCAGTTTATAATTTAAGTACATTTTAAGTCGTTTTTTGCATCTAATATTCGTTATTCGTTGAAAATTCACTCTGCAAAATTTGAATTTAGCGCCATAAAGTGAGAAACGCATGAAGTTCGCGTTGCGAATCTGGCCGATTGATGTGAAAGATATTCCGAAGGCCGTGAGTGAACACGGAAATCGAGATGTGTGTGTGGTCAAAAAGACAGTGCAAGGTAGGGGTCGGGTGGCGTTTGTGATGGCAAAATTTTTGCAAATGGTGAGTTAGGAATTATTGACTTGTCGCGTCTCGGATTTCGTTTTGTTTTGTGATAGTGAATTATTTGTGTGTTTAGCGAAATATTTAGTGTTTATTGATATTAAAATTCTTAGATTCTGTGATACGGGATCGGCAAATGGCGCTACGAATAGCCAAAGTTGACACAACTACGCGTTTAGAAATCCCATACATCTTCGGTTGCCAATTTTTAGGCACGCGGCGTGACCTGTGATAAACAACAAGTATTGGTGCATCCTAAAATTCTTCATATGACGCGCATGGACCTAGCAACTGGGACATCCAGCTTGGCGATTATAACGGTGTCAGCATGTTGCGATTTTTTTGGCGAGCGGTACTACTTTTTTAAACTCGTTTATAGAGGCGGCTAGAGGTTTCCGCGTCCCGTAGGGTCGGTGGCCCCGCGATCTGGCTTCTGGAGCTAAATTACATAATATATAGGTGTTGTTTGGAGCATGCAACAAGTAGATATGTGTCGGCGGGCTAACTGTCAATGTGGAGTACAGTAAGCTCGCTGCCCGCGGCCCCCATTAATTCGAGCCGCTGATGTCACTTATCTCTCCGCTCTCCTATCTAGGCCCTATGGCCGCCAATTTTTTTGCACATAGTATCTTAATGTAAATTTGATAACTGGCACACATCTCTAATTACCACTTGTTTAAATACTAAGTGATGCAAATCTAGGTTCGTTTACAACAACTGTTCACGAATTTAAATTTTAGTCCTTACATTGATATAACCTTGTAATTTTTATGCTTGTGAACTTTTCATAGTAACAGTAATGTGGTTCAACCATGGTATAGTGATATGATAATTATTTGCAGCACGGTCACTGACATTAGCACCAACAATGGACCAGCAATTCTGCTTGCGCTGGAATAACCACCCGAACAACCTGACTGATGTGCTTGCAAGCCTGCTGCAAAGAGAAGCTTTGTGCGATGTCACACTTGCCTGTGATGGGGAAACAGTCAAGGTACATAATTATTACTGCATATTTTCTAACTTATTTGAAAGGTAAGTTGTGTTTTATATCATTATATTTTATTCTAGGTCTAACTATACAAAATCTATATCTGATGAAAATTACATAGAAGGCGAGTCCTGTTTTACATCCACATCTGACATTATTTATGTTGAAAATACTGTGATACTTGTTTTAGAGATTATCTAGTCACATGATTCAGTTTGTTTTAAAAAGTTAACTTATTACAATCTCCTTAGTAATGTTATGTCACATTGTAGGAAGTGTATGTAAATATTGATATTCTGTTTGTTGCACTCACATGCAACAGTTTATTATTATGCCACAACAAAATGCATTAAATAGTAAACAAACATGAGTAATACACTTGTGTGTTGTTACCTATTGTTGACAATGCTTTTTGAATGATTTTTTCTTGCTGTTACCAAACATAGTAAACATTGGTAACAACTATAAACTAACACTTTCTTTTCCATAGGGCACTTTGAATATTTTCTTCACCTATAATCACAAAAGATATATGCAGAAAACTGCTTCCATTTCTTTGAGTTTGGAAATTCTGTGATTAAGATAGTTTTAATAAAGCTTCAAACCGGACTTTAAAACAAAACACCTTCACCTTAAACAACTTCAACATTTTGTAACGTGTCGTTTTACAACGTTACATGGTTATAAAATTTAAAGGCATTTCACTAGAAAGAACTTGGTATTAGAGATAATATCATGGGCTTACTGTATTTTTAATTTAGAAATTTTCATTGTTAGCTACATCGGTGAGTATTTGTGGTAGATTGTAAATGTCAGTTGGCAACTTTTCAACTTTTGACAGTTCACTCTGCTTCCCATATTCACAATGGCTTGATCGTTATTCTTAAATTTTTATTAAATACTTTTTAAATCCGGCCTCATACCGGTATATTTTTGATGAAATGTGGATATTGAACCTTGGTTAAAAGGTTATCTTCATTTTTCCATGAAGATTCGAATATTTCTCTAGGTAAGTGGATTTTTCTTATAGACATTGTTAAATGTTTATGACGAATTTAAAATTCTTGATTGGCTTTATATTTTTCAAATTTTACCTTGTTTCAGGATGAAATAATAATATAAATTTTTTTAACGTCACGTTCACCTGAAAGTGATGTTTATTTAACCGAAAAACGGTAAGTTTTTGACTAGCATGACGCCACGCGGTTTCAAAATGGTGGTCGTTATTTTCATAATTCTAATTGAATAATTATTTTGTTCCAGCCCATTGGCGTTTTTTTTCTATTTCTATTTGGATCTAGTTTTTCTTTTGGTTTTTGTTTTCTTTTCGAGTTATATTCTACAATATGCCATTTTGGTAAGAGGAATTTATCTCCACGTCGGGTTCGCCTCGTGTCGGCTCGTCATGTAACTTAACTTAAATTTATTAGATTTAAAAAATCAGCAATTTGGTATGTATTTCCTTTCAATATCATACCGGATGCAATGATATCAATAACAATAATAATAGCAATAATAATATTAATTTTAGTTTAACTTAAGTATAGCTATGAATAATTAATCTAAGTCAATTGTAGCTATAACCTAAGCCTACAGGGAATAAAAACAAGTCATATAAAGGTTTTGTTTTTATTAATTCCTCCCGCTTGAAGATTAAAAGTTCAACTTTACTCGGTAAGCTTCCGGTTGCTTTGTTTGTTGTGTTAGCTCCTGGCGCCCGAATACATTTATCTTTTAAATTCATTAAACTTTTTGGAGCACACATATTCAATTTTGTTTAAGTATATGTTACCTTTATAACATATAACATTTTCATAATAACATTTTTTTTTTTTATCATTACATTTGGCGCCCGAACAGGGACATGAAGTAGGCTTTTTCATGTTTTGTTATTTGTATTGGTATAATAATGCATCCTTTTATTGTTCTGCACATTGTTCTAACGTATTGTTTACGAACCGTATTGTTTCTTAGTAGTTAACTATGTTGTTATAACAGTTAATTAACATTTTTATAGAACTTTGATATTTAGTTGTAAACAATATTGATATTGAACTTTGTGTGATATTTTTTGTTGTTAACTTTGCTGTTACAACATATAACTTTGTTGTTTTCTTACTTTAGCAAAACCAACATAATTGTATGGTGACAACCGTGTTTATTATCTCTCAGTATTGAACTTAGTGAACTTAATAAGTAAGTGTAACTTTAAAGAATGTAGGTACTTAAATAATTAAATACAACATTAAGTAAACATTGTAAGCATACTCATTAAGGATTTATTTAACGTTGTTAATTTTTATTGCATATTTTCATTGCTACTTAATAATTATTCTTTTGAATAATTCAACTTTGACCTAACCTCAAATATTTCATGGCTTTTTAAGTTTTAGTTTTGCTTTGCTATTTCCGCTTTTCATTATGGATAAAGAAGTTCAGTTTCCTCCGCTTTCGGATAGTCCTTGCACTGTTGCTAATGCTGCTATTGCTCATGACATGATTAACTTAACTGAGGAGCGTAATCCTTTTGATCAGAATGACAGAGTTGCACATTCTTCTGTTTTTGCGACAAATGCTTGGCCTTCTTTTAATTCAATGAATGCACGTGTAAATGGACACATTAAAAAGAGTTTGCCTTCTACCAATAAATTACCTGATTTAAAAAGAAGTAAAATAAACTTTGATGGAAAATCTTGTGTTAGAGAGTTTATCACTCAAGTTGAAGAATATTTTTTATACAAAAATTTTGATGAAATTTTGCTAGTTGGTTCTTTTTCAGACTTGCTTAGTGGCATCGCTGTTAAATGGTTTCGCACTATTAGAATCCGTATTGCTTCTTGGCTTGAGCTTAAACTTGCATTATTAAAACGTTTTGATAAACCTGACTATGATTATTTTTTGGAATATGAACTTCGCACGAAGAAACAAAAGTTTTCTGATTCTCTTCCAGATTTTATTACAGATATTATGGACATGGCTAGTCGTCTTTCTTCTCCATTATTCGAATCGGTTTTGATTAATATTATTAAAAATAACATGTTGCCTGTTTATACACCTTATGTGTATGGTAAACATATTGATACTGTAGAACAATTTCTTGATCTTGCAAAAGAACTTGAAGTTTTTGTGAATAGAAAAACTGTCAAGGAGGCTGTTAAATTTGAAAAACCTTTAAAATCTTATGCAGTTTCAACAAACCTAGTTTGTTTAAAATGTGAAAAATCTGGACATCTTTATGAAAATTGCCCATCTTTTCCTGGTGTTATTTGTTTCAAGTGTCATAAGGTTGGAGTTACTACTAAGAATTGTGACGTTTGTAATTTGGTTGTTAAAAACTCATGCGAGTCAAAAAACTGATTAGGTCGCATCGAGCCCCTGTTTTTTATAAAACCGCGAGCGTCTCGATGTTAAATAAATTAGTTCATAGTCACAAACCTGATGACATTACTCGAAACAAAGAATTTTCAGATTGGTTAACTTATTTAAAAACATTTTTTGAGATTTATAGATCAGCTCTTATTTTATTTGTTAAACATAACGACACTAGACCTTATTTAGAATTTTCAGTAAATAATATTAACTTTTCAGGATTGTTAGATAGTGGTTCCAATAGTTGTGTTTTAGGTTCAAATAGTCATGAAAAATTCTTACAATTAGGTTATAAAATTAAAACTATTGCTGGTTCTGCTTTTACAGCTGATGGTTCCTCGCAGAAAATTATTGGTGTCATGGAATTGCCAGTTACTTGTGATAATTCAACTAAAATTATAACTTTTTTAATTATACCTTCTTTTACATCATCAATCATTTTAGGATTTGATTTCTGGTTAAACTTTGATCTAGCTAAAGATTTGTGGAAAAATATAACTTTTGTTGAAAGCAATTATATTGAAGTTGCTGTAGTGACAATTAATTCTCAAAATAGTTTAATTGTACCCGATGAGGATATTTGTGATCCTTGGTTTAGAAAAATATTTGTTAGCTGTCAAAAGTCTCCTTGCAAATTTAAAAACTTTAGAGTAGATAATAATACTTTGTATAAATTTTGTAAAAATAAATTTGATCCCAACAGTCGTCTTAATTGGAAAATAGTTATTCCTAAGGAACATATTTTAGATACTATTAGATCAAATCATGATGATATTAATTCTGGTCATCTTGGAATTCATAAAACTTTAAAGAAATTAAAACAACATTACTTTTGGAAAGGTATGTTTAGTGATGTTCAAAAATATATTTTATCTTGTGATACTTGTAAAGCGTATAAACATACTACTTCTCCTCCTTTTGGTACTATGATTAACCCTAAAAAAGTAGATCGCCCTATGCTCATGCTTTCGGTAGATATAATAGGAATTTTACCTAAGACTTATTCTGGTCATAAATATATACTTTCAGTTGTAGATGTTTTCACTAAATATTGTTGGATATTTCCTATGATTAATGCTACTACAAAAACAATTTGTAAACTCTTTGATAAAGAAATATTTCTTAAGTTTGGCTGTCCTAAGATAATAGTTTGCGATAATGGAACCCAATTTACGTCAAAACATTTTGTAGATTTTTTGAAAGGTTTTAATATAACCAAAATATTTTATAATACTTTATACACTCCACAAAACAATACTGTAGAGAGATATAATAAGACGATTGAAACTTGCATATCATGTTTTGTAAAAGATGATCATAGAACTTGGTCTAAATTTTTGCCTCATGTTCAATTAGCTTTAAATAATAGTGTAAATCTTGCTACAGATTTTACACCTAATTTTTTGATGTTCGGTAGAGAACTTATTTTTGATGCTTCTTTACATCGTTTTAGTGATTCTATTGATAACCTAGATCAACTTGAAGTTGGTGATAGAAACCAATTTGCTATTTCTTTGAATTCACTTAGTGATATTTTTGAAAAAGTTCAAGCTTACTTGTTAAAAGCTTATAAGCGTAATGCGCTTTATTATAATAAGGGTCGCAGAGTCATTTCTCTTGATGTCGGTGATATCGTGTGGAGAAGAAGTTTCGTTCAATCTAGTGCACCTGTATATTTTTCGGCAAAACTGGCACCTAAGTTTATAAAATGTTTAATTATAGAAAAAGTTTCTCTTAATGTTTATGTCTTAAAAGATCTGAAGAAAGGTACAGTGGGTCGTTATCATGTTAAAGACATTATAAAATTTTAATTTATTTTCGGACCCAAGCTTTAGTCTTGATTTTGATATTTAAGTTTGAAGCGTGTGAATGTTAGAATGAAGAATGAAAGGTTATCACACTTTGAAAGAAAATAGTATGTTAGGTAACTTCATATCAATTTATTGAATTCAATTTCTGAACTTATTAAAACAAAACTTAGATTTTTTTTGGTTAACATTTAAATTCTTCTTCCACCCACACAATATTTATATTACCCACATCAAAAGATCTTAATAGTTTATAACATAATTATGTTTTTATAATATAATTATGCCTTAATATCTTATTAACATTTTGTTAATGTTAATAATGATTATTAGTTTTTCTTAAGATTAGTCTTAACATTTAGTGAACTTAGTTAAGATTAATAATTGTTTGTTGAAGTTAAATCTTACTATTAACTTTATTGTTAAAAAGTTTTGATTTAAGTACTTCTATTGTAAGTTATTTATAATACTTCAGTGTTTATTAGTTTATTCTAATGTTCTAGTTAACACCTTTTGGTATAATTTCTCGGATTTGACTAGTTTTTGAAACATTTCACCTCGGATTTGACTTTTGAAGAGACATCTTAGTTCCATTTTCTTTAGGGATTTTTCATTCTACTTTTGTTGTAGAATGCCTTAATGAATATTTGAGAACGGATCTGGTAGTTTTACCTTGATTTCGTTATTTCTATGCTTTTGTGTTCGGAAATTCGGTGGTGTTGTGCCGATCACAAATATGCAACTTTTGTTTTTCTTTGCTTTTGTGTTCGGAAATTCGGTGGTGTTGTGCCGATCACAAATATGCAAGTTTTGTTTTTCTTTGCTTTTGTGTTCGGAAATTCGGTGGTGTTGTGCCGATCACAAATATGCAAGTTTTGTTTTTCTTTGCTTTTGTGTTCGGAAGTTCGGTGGTGTTGTGCCGACCACAATAAGCATTTAACATTGTTACAGTTTTGGCTGTTTACAAAATTATATTTTCAAGGATGTCTGTGCCCGGAAAGTTGGTGGTGTTGAACCGATCCCAGCATTCATATTTTTTCCTTTTCCATTCCAAATTTTCCACATCGTTTTGTGATGTGAGCTGTCTGATCTTGTATCTGATATACAAGATTGAACTGTTACTCAGTTTGGAAAGTAGTTCAGTGGCGATAGTGTTCTACTGTACTCAAGTTATAGAGGTTGTAAAAGTTGATAGTCAGTGGCGATGGTGCCTAACTGTACTCATAGGGGGAATTTAGTTAGAAGGTGATAGTCAGTGGCGATGGTGCCCAACTGTACTCATGATGGGGATTTTGATATAGTAGTTAGTCAGTGGCGATGGAGCTTAACTGTACTCACGCTAGTCATATCTTCGATGCTCAGTTAGTGACTGTGGAGTCTAACTGCACTCAATAGTTAAGTTTTACTTTAGTTTTTTTTGACATTGCAAATTTTAGTCTTGCTGTTTTATTTTGTCAATTTTGTTTTGAACCTTCTTGGTTATTATTTCATAGTTTTTGAAATTAATTTTTCTATGTTTTTTACGATGAGAGACTTTGTTTTTTCTCTTTGTAGGTTCTGTTGTTTCTTTTACATCAAAAAGAAAGTTCCTTTCTTTTTTTTTCGGGGAGGGATGTAATGTAACGTGTCGTTTTACAACGTTACATGGTTATAAAATTTAAAGGCATTTCACTAGAAAGAACTTGGTATTAGAGATAATATCATGGGCTTACTGTATTTTTAATTTAGAAATTTTCATTGTTAGCTACATCGGTGAGTATTTGTGGTAGATTGTAAATGTCAGTTGGCAACTTTTCAACTTTTGACAGTTCACTCTGCTTCCCATATTCACAATGGCTTGATCGTTATTCTTAAATTTTTATTAAATACTTTTTAAATCCGGCCTCATACCGGTATATTTTTGATGAAATGTGGATATTGAACCTTGGTTAAAAGGTTATCTTCATTTTTCCATGAAGATTCGAATATTTCTCTAGGTAAGTGGATTTTTCTTATAGACATTGTTAAATGTTTATGACGAATTTAAAATTCTTGATTGGCTTTATATTTTTCAAATTTTACCTTGTTTCAGGATGAAATAATAATATAAATTTTTTTAACGTCACGTTCACCTGAAAGTGATGTTTATTTAACCGAAAAACGGTAAGTTTTTGACTAGCATGACGCCACGCGGTTTCAAAATGGTGGTCGTTATTTTCATAATTCTAATTGAATAATTATTTTGTTCCAGCCCATTGGCGTTTTTTTTCTATTTCTATTTGGATCTAGTTTTTCTTTTGGTTTTTGTTTTCTTTTCGAGTTATATTCTACAATATGCCATTTTGGTAAGAGGAATTTATCTCCACGTCGGGTTCGCCTCGTGTCGGCTCGTCATGTAACTTAACTTAAATTTATTAGATTTAAAAAATCAGCAATTTGGTATGTATTTCCTTTCAATATCATACCGGATGCAATGATATCAATAACAATAATAATAGCAATAATAATATTAATTTTAGTTTAACTTAAGTATAGCTATGAATAATTAATCTAAGTCAATTGTAGCTATAACCTAAGCCTACAGGGAATAAAAACAAGTCATATAAAGGTTTTGTTTTTATTAATTCCTCCCGCTTGAAGATTAAAAGTTCAACTTTACTCGGTAAGCTTCCGGTTGCTTTGTTTGTTGTGTTAGCTCCTGGCGCCCGAATACATTTATCTTTTAAATTCATTAAACTTTTTGGAGCACACATATTCAATTTTGTTTAAGTATATGTTACCTTTATAACATATAACATTTTCATAATAACATTTTTTTTTTTTATCATTACAATTTAAAGGCTTTCTTTAAGTTAAAAGTAAACTTGGATGTTCTTAATTTCTGGTTCCATACAGTAATATAATAAAATTGTTAGACTAGATAATGGTTTGCTACAATGTAGTATTTTATTCAAAATTATTGTAAATGATTAATTAATTCCAAGGACAGTAATAAAAGTGTCTAATGACTATGTACCTACATAACAGCTAGATAGAGGAAGATAAGACACAAAATCTTGATTGTCATTACAGTCAAATTGCTACCTTAGGCCATCAAGCCAAGGCAGTCTTCATTGTAGATATTTAAATATTTGCTAATTTCACAAGGTTATTCTTTCCTAAATTGTTTTATTTAAGACTGTATACCATTTACCAGTTTTAAATATAGTTAGACATGTTCTTGACCAAAATACTTTTAAGATTTGTATTTCGTGTGAAACCATATTTTTACATTTATTGACATTATTTTAAATTTTGGTATTACTAATGTTAGTTCTTAATTAAATTAATTTTACAGATCGTACTAGATACTACTTTAATAAATGTTTCCTTCTTGTATTCAAAGTAGTAGTACCTACTATATGCAAAATGCCCTTTGATTTTGTAGGAATACTAAGAAGAATTTTGCAGATTTCATTCGATGAAACTAAAGGTCAATAACACACATAGACTAGCAACTTCCTTTATATGCCATTTAAATTCAACAATTAACTATGAAAGCTAAAGTTTTATGCTAATAAAATGCAATATGTTTGGTAGGTTGAAAGGAGTCTGCAGATCTGCATGTTTTTTAACTTTCTAATTTTTTTATTTATTACAGTTGTTAAGCAGGTTTTAGGGTCTAGATCTAGACAGACAAATTAATAGTATAATGTCTGGCAAGCTAGCTCTTGTGTTACAACTTCACATTTTTTTAGGAATGTGTTAACAAACAAACCTTGGCACTATTTTCATACTGAATATCTTTGAAGCAAAACTCCTAAAGTGATAAAATATTATTAATCGCTTATTACAGTTTTTTAAGAACTGAAAATATACGTCCTTGATAAAAAGAACTTACAGCATATAATAATACCCATATACATAAAATGTTTTGTACATTTTGTAAACGATTTAGGTATGACATCGAGTTTTTATGGTTCCATGGTAGCATTGTCTTGTAATTTTGTGATATTTCTTCCATAAATCAATTGTGTTCCTTACTAGTTGGTATGTTGACTTTTAAATAATTCTACTAATTTCCCATAATAATCCTATTAATATAATAATAAAAACAAACCAATCAACTGCCGACTTGCGCAGCCAGGTTTACGTCTATTACAAATTATAATATTAAAAGAAGAAGAATGTTTTGATGAATGACTTCGTCAAAAAATGTAACTTTACAGGATTTCGTATATACCAACCCTTATAATTTTTTTTGTCTCCGTACGTCCGAACGAAGTCGTTAACTTTCCACGCTTAGTTACAAAAATTTCAATTACAGGCAAGAATATTGAATTAATGCTTTGGTGATATTATGGTGTACCTATATATCTGTCAATGTAGCAGGGCTTCGTATAATTAGAAAACATCGGTAACGAAGTAAAACGATTTTGATTTTACAAGAGAGATGATTACTGCCTAACAGACGTTTTTGTTATTGCATTTATTATTCTGCTGAAAGGAACCAAAATAGAAGACCCTTTTCTGCCGACACCAATCCGGTTGTCCAGAGGGATGACTACGGGCAGTACCTATGTCGACAAGAAACCATTTCTAATCATATCTGACTCGACCGAATGAAAACAATCGAGAGCCTTTGGCTCTTATAATAAGCAGATAAATAAAACTACCCTTTTGATTATTGAATTGCGAAGAGGCAATCACGTCATACCTGTGCTATATTTCATGTCAATAACTTTAAAGAACCGAGATTATCAATGGTGGCCAATATGCAGACACACGGATGGAACGGTGAACGAAGTCTCACTACTAAGTTCCTTTAAACCTTTTTGGTACGGTAACAACAGTAAATTTTACCGTTCTTCGCTGGAAATAAAGTAAAATATATGTGTATCTTCTGAAATCCAACACGTTTTCCGACAACCGTTAAACAACTACAACATTAATTTTAGTGAACATAGTGTTAACACATTTCACGTTAATTGCAGGGCTAAAATAAAATTGCCGTCTATAAAAATCATCGAGATATCAACCCAACGTTAAGACGGAATAACCTAAATTGATACGTTCACACAAGTTAAATGTATATAATATAGTTACGTATAAAAAACAATATGATTGTATAAGATTAATAGAACTTCGTGTTAGGTAGCGGATATTTTTTTTATTAATTAGGGCGTTATTCTGTGGGAGACAGGACTAGTAAACCTGCTGCCTACTCAGTCTAGCCAGATACCGCTATCGGCTTCACCACATTCTTAGAGCGAATGTGTTTACAATTCACGATATATCGAATCGAACATTTCTTTTGCAACACTGCATACGTCTCTGAATATTACGTTCATGAAAATAGGACATGTATAACTAGGAAGCAGATTTGTCAGATGTTATCTAGGACGATTTTAGCAAGCCACAGACATAAATAAAGCTTATAGTGAAAGTCAGTTTCTTATATCAGTCGTAGTACTGCAAAACGAAAGTTTGATATCAATAGATTATATAATACCTAGGTCTTATTTTTACTTTCGTAGATATTCTATTTTTATACGGCAAGATTGTAGAAGTGGGTAAATGCCTGACTATCTGCCCTAGAGGACGTCGTTTAGATTCCGCACGGAACAATTAATTGTATGGCCTACAGATACTTATTCCTTGTTCAGGGTCTAGGTGTTTGTGAAGATTTGTGTCTGGCAGTAAAATCACGATACAAGAGAAATCCTACTGTGGGTTACCGTTTTAATATTTTTTTAACACTATCATGAGCTGAAAATGCGTGAGCATGTAGGTATTAAGGCTGCAGTAATAGCCTAGCGGTTTATTGCTTGCAAGAGGGTCTGAGTTCGATCACGGCCCGCACCTCTGATTTTCGCATTCATGTGTGGATCAGAATTTTATTTACATTCGCTAATGCGACTGCACTTCGTTAATGCACGTTTCCTTGAGATTTTTCTTTATCATTAATATGATAAAGAAAAATCTCAAGGAAACGTGCAAACCTGAGAAGACTCCAAAAAAAAAGCTCTCGATGGTGTGTGTGTAGTCTGCCAACCGGCACCAGGCCAGCGTTGGTGGACTAAGGTTTGAACCCTTCTCATTCTGAGAAGACGCCTGTGGGACAGTAATGGGCTGATAATATAAAGTTTACAAAGTCATCTGCCTCAATGGTCTTACTCTAGTGGAACGAGCGGTAGCCCAGTATGAGGTCTTGAAGTTCAATTCCTACGTCGGGCAGTGTTATTGGAATTTTCTGTACTGAGATACTACTCAGTGGCAGCTGGAATACGATGAAAATCTCACTTATTGGTTCAAGAAAAACCATTTTTCTTGAACCAATAAGTTATTTTTTTGTCAACGTGTAATAAGACGTATTTTTTTGCTAACGGAAATATCAGGATCTAATATTATTTGTAATAGTAGTTCTTTAGCAAACGGGCTTGTAGCTTCACAGCTTCCGCGTGAACCGATTGAATTTACGCATGCCGAAGCTACGGGTAAGCGTTCTTTACCCATCGTTAACTTTTCAGATGCCACGAAAACAATGTCTGTCCCGGTCATCCAAAATCTATGACAGTTGCTACGGGCAGTTACTAACTCAAAAAATCTGACAACAGGTCTACATTTTTATGCGCCTGAGGGTATTGGTATCCCCCAATAATTTGTTAGTGGAGATCAGTTAACAGTCGCTTTAAAATGCTGATATTCATGGACATCTGGTTAGACTGGCTGCTAACACCAATATCGATAAGATAGACTAGTTTGATGATGAGTAGATAACAATCTTGTAATAATTCAAAATATAAAATATGTTTTCCTTACAAAAGCCTCCAGCCAAATTTACACAACTTGTCTAAAAACCTAGTACATGAAAAAACATTTACTACCTAATTGTAATAACAATAGGTCTGCCAAAATGGCAGTTATGCACTGTTTCTATATAATGCTAACAGAATCGTAAAGACCTTCACATAGCTCTGCATCATTTCTTTTGTTTAAATTACATATGCTATTTTTAAAGCAAACTTGTGAAAATGTGTTTTTTTTGTATTGTTTCAGGCACACCAGACGATACTCTCCGCCTGTTCTCCATATTTTGAAACTATATTCCTACAGAACAATCATCCACATCCGATAATATTCCTCAAAGATGTACGACTCTCAGAAATGAAATCACTTTTGGATTTCATGTACAAGGTATTAACATAGACTAAAATAAGATTTATTATGAGTCAAGTGCCAGAAAAATGTATATTATTAATTATTTTTATTATTTCAGGGTGAAGTGAATGTTGGCCAAAATATGCTACCGATGTTCCTAAAAACTGCTGAAAGTTTACAAGTTAGAGGTTTGACAGAAAATAATACATTGAATCCTAAGGTAAGATTTTTTTTAATGTGACATCATTATAATCACATTTCCACAGGAGACGTTTTGTGTAAAGTATAATCTGGCGGAAATACCTTTAGGCTTCGCCTATTTAAGGCTGATGATTGACAGATGCGGACAAATAACAGGTCCATAGATAGGTGCAGTCAACAGCAAGTCAATTAATATTTTGGAATATGTACTAAAATTAATTATCACAGGAGTTAATAGTTTGTCTAAATTGACCATAATACTATTCTTTAAAGAATTTACTACCGTACTGTATCAATATGTTAACAAAAATAATAATTTGCAAGTTTTCAGTCATAAAACCATTTTGAAACTGAGCTCACAATCTTCACTTACTTTTGATGTTGGCTATATGTATATGAAATACATCGTTTTATTTACTGACTGGTATCAGCGAACTGGTAGAACTTTATCCTGGACCCTAAGATTCCAGCGGAATTCCCATTAAAATCTGGCAAGTGTTAAAGGAATACAAACAGATACATAATATATTTTAATTTCCTTACTCATTTGTCACGAGAATATAAGAAAACCGGCATTTGTTATTCAGTTAGAGGTTCACTATTTAGTGCCTGTAGACTGCGAAGTAAGAAGTGCCACTTCCAAAAATATATATAATATCTATCTATACTCATATTATAAAGAGGAAAGATTTGTATTTTTGGATTTTTGTATGTAACGAATAAACTTAAAAACTACTGGAGCGATTTCAAAAAGTATTTTGCCGTTAGAAAGCTACATTATCACTGAGTAACGTAGGCTACGGGCGGAGCCGTGAGGACACAGCTAGTTTGAAATAAAATAAACAACAAATTTAGCTTTTTGTATCATACGTAGTAATTTTGGAACCTATAAACCTGAACCACGAACTACTCTGATCTATGTAAATAAGATGGATTTCTGTTTTTATTTAAAAGTAGCACGTATCTATTATATATTTTATTAGTTATCACTCGTTGGCCTTGAAATTTTTGATAGAGCGGTAGCCTTACTATAGACCTCTGAATTAGAAATTTTAAATATTGCACTATAAAGACTAAGATCTACAGTCCAGTAGTCATAGAAAGCATTATAAATTTCGACAGTCTAAAAATACAGTATTAACCGTCTGTTTTGTTGCGTCGTTTTAATAATATCGTACGTTAGAAAGATAGTCCTAATTCAAAATTAAAGCGATGACGACTCAAAACCGTTACACTTCACGGCGAGATAAAAAGATATGCATCCATAAACGCATCAAGTCGATAAAAACCGTTGGAATATGAATGCGGTTGTGAGAATTAGTGTAATAAGTTGAAATTCGAATATACAACAAATATATTATCTACTATGTTAGGAAAAACCCTAGGTAGGAATTTCTTTTCTTTTTGTTTTTAATATTTACTGTACGATTTTCTAGATTAGAATCACGTTGCCTTCTTTAAACTAAGGATATAATTCTCCTTTTAAATAAAACGTTTCAATTCAAAATTAAACCCTTTTTTTACTTAAATACTTAATAACTGCAATTATATCTATTTATCTCCTGCCTTACATAATCGTAGGCTTAGTAATTTCATATTTTTTAACCCCCGACGAAAAAAAGAGGGTTGTATTATACCTAAGTTTGAATATAGATGTCCGTATGTGGCATCGTAGCACCAAAACTGATGAACCGATTTAAAATCGGTTTTTTTGTTTGAAAGCTTTTTTAATCATCGAAATGGTTATAGGTTATTTTTAATGGAAATCGGTTCAGCCGTTTCAGAATGATCAGCTCTTTTCACAGTTAGTATAGGGATTTCAGCCAAACAACGGATATTAATTTCACTTCCGCTCATCCGATTGACATGATTTTTTTTAACACAGGCAAACTTAGTGGCGGTTCATTGAGCTGATCTTATTGATGGTTTGAATCGGAAGGTTGTTAACACTGCCTACTTCAATATAGCTATCAGGCAGACCCATCGATTTTGCCTCATGACTTATTTTGATAAGAAGGACTTTGAAGATAACTCAGGGTGGTGATCGGTCGTCCGCAATTACTAGTTGTAGACCCATCGTGTTTGAGCTTGAATGACTCGTTATGGAAAGCATTTTTTCACCGCATTAATAAAAATCGCTAAAATTTAAGAGTTATGTACTAGGGGCTTAACATATCTTCTTTTAAATTAAGTTTTACGACTGTCTGTATAAGAGTATTTGTATATTCTCAGTCGGAGGATCGGTCAACTCCGTCAGTGAGCGCGGAGAACCTTTCGCGCTCGGAATCGTTCGTCACGCCTCCGGCCGCGCACTGCGCGCCGCCCGCGCCCCTCGCGCCTCTATCGGCCGCGCCACCCGCGCATCCCTCGCACCCCTCGCATGCAATCCCTCCGGAGAAAAGACGCAGAAAGAACTCTACCGTACCCAGGGATGACGTTGACCTTTCCTACAGGCACTATGAGGTAAGCTAAACTATTTAAACATCTGATTAATTGACGCGCAAGGCGAAAGAAAAACTTTAACCTCACTTTCCTCAATAGTAAGGAGTAGTGTCGTCATTGCAAGAGGTCGCTCTATCAGAGGTCATCTACCTTTTCCTTTTTTTAAAGAGAGGCTTTGGTAAGCTTTGTTAATAGATATCTGATGGCTACTTCGGAAACCACTTCCAACTGACGTGACCGGAACGAAATCCACTCTGCTGTAAGTCACAATGAGCTTGGAAGTTACGTATGGAATTGTACAGGGGCACGTGAAGTCAGCGAAGGGTGGGTCGACGGGGTCGGGCTCTGAGCCATCTACGCCGCCGCCGGCGCACACGCCGCACCGCGCGGTGGCGCGCTCGCCCGCGCACACGCCGGCGCCGCAAGTGAAGCAGGAGCCGGACTCGCCGTACCCGCCGCACGCGCCGCACGCGCCGCACGCGCAGCTCGCGCCCAACCTACACCCGCCGCCACCGTTCGATCAAACGCACCTCCAGGTCAGCACTTATATACTCTTATTTGGTTATGAAATTCGCTGCGTCTCATAAATGAGACAATCCGTTCTCTTTGTCTGTCTTGCCTTCTGCTCGACTCAAAGTGAAATTTCTTTTTCTTAATGGATGTTGTTTTTTCTTCGCTATTTTCGATATTGTTCCGAATGATCCGTGAATAGTCGACAGGAAGGAAGGGATCTGCCCGATTAAAAAGATTGCGCCACAAAATTTAAAGCAGAGCCTTTCCTTCTTTGTTGGCAGAGTTCAGGCTGGGTTCGCGCAGCTGACGCGGAGGAATCCAACCAGTATTTGGATCTAAGCATTAATCGGCCCGGTAGCAACATTCTGGCCTCGATCCTCGCTCTGCCGGCCCAACAGATAAACCCGCCTTCGAAATCAACCCGACGATCTCGTATAAATTCTAAAAAGAGCGGTAAATTCCGCGTTGTTTGGTTAACACTCTACCCGTGGCTGCAATATGACAAATCTCAGAACATTATGTACTGCACTTACTGCAGAAAGTGGTCACATCAGTTGACAGTCAACAGAACGTCTTTCGTGGAAGGCAATTCTAACTTTAGGCTAGAAATAGTAAATCATCACGATAAATGCAAAGCTCATAAATTTTGTCAAGATCGTGAACACTCCAGTAATATAAATGTATTATTAAGTAGAGAGACGCCTGGCGATACGTAGTAAATTAATGGTTGTATATATAAAAAACTGTAACATAGAATACCTGCACACTTCACCATTTTTAATACTTTTCATAATACTTATTGTATTTATTTTAAACGGAGTAAGTTTTTGAATGAGGGGTACATTCCAAGATATTGCTAGTTGATGTTTATTTCACTGAAACAAAAAATGTTACGAACGACGGCTGAAGTGGTTATAATAAAAAAGGGGGCGGGATTTGCGGGCTATGTATGCAGCCACAGGAGCATTTCATACGACGATAGCTACTTGTCCATGCTTTTTCGCCCAGAAATGGCGAGTATTGAAATCTTTTGTTGAAAATTAGGACATTGTCATGTAATGGTCATGTTTTTTCATGTGTATTTGAAATAAAATCGATCACCTTTCTTTGAAAATTCGCGTTGTAAAATGTTGCCGATGTAAACCTCTAAAAATAGTATTATTAAATACAGTACAGTGCGTTCAATCCACGAAGATGCGCCTCTATCCTTTTTGTGGGAGGTAGCCGCGTGGTGCGTATGCACAGTCATTTCTTATTATTATCTTATATTAGTGTGCGTATGCACACATCAACTATTGTGTGGCGATAGAACTAATACAATAGCAATTTATAATGCACAATTTTGCACTGTAGCGATTTAGACATAGAGTGGGGCGCGTCTTCGTGGATTGAACTATCTGAAATGTAAATGACTGATGCTTAAAATTGATTCTCCCTCGGCACTAATTATTATAAATAAAAATGTATGTACTGTTGTGATATATGAGAAAGTATTTCAATAAAAAGCTTTATTTTTAAATATAAAACACTTAAACGTGACACTTGTTTATCATTTGAATCGGCATACAATTTCATAGACACGCATATAAAAGATTTGTTAACGTAGAAGTCCTGTTATTTCATTGACACACACAAATCTTATTTAGAATGGATAATCATGTGAAACAATTATTGAGTACCCTCACGGTTGGGCCCGCGTAAAAAGTTTTTCTCGATATAAACTTTGCTCCCCCCTGAATAACCCCCTCGGGAATTAATTTCGAAAAATCCTTTAACTCATGTTTTGTTATTTGCTTGAGAGCTATTGCCAAAATTACATTTAACCGCATTCAATAAGAGTCCACACAAACGTAAACTGCCTGTTTTACCCCACTTTTATTAGAGGTAGTTTTGGAATCTAAAAGAAAGAAAGAAAAAACATTTATTCGTCACAGAGACACAAAGCATTATTGTACAAAAATAAAATTAAAATAAAAGTCAAATGTGACAAAAAGGTGACCACGCAGCATAATGATGTGCTATGGCGTGGACCACAAACACAGCGCTGATTTTCAGTGATCACCTAATTGACGTGCGGATACTAAGCCAGTTACAAGAAAAAACATTAACACATTTATAACTTATGTAAATAAAACAAAACAAATTATAATATAAATAAAATAAAACATAAAAAATATAAAATACCATACACATACACGCATTACACATTTATTGTAGATAGTTACATTCATATTAAACACCTACCGACAAAAACTGAATCTGTAAATAAATATTTCATTTTTGTGTCAAGTTTATAAACCCAGGATTCTGATATAAACTGTACCACCCCTTTTCGACACTTAAAGAGTTGAATTTCAAAAAACCCGTTATTAGTTTGCGTTTTTACTATAAAATGCAACTATGTAAGTACTCTCTAAATTTCCAGTTTCTATATCTTTAGCGGTTTAGGCTGAGCGAGTCTTACATTACGACATGTTCTTTTATTTCATTGATTTCAGTAAACGTATAAGTCAATGTTTTATTTACATACATTAGATGTAGGTAGTTTTTTACCACAAAAACATTAGCCTACAAATATTTTTCTTCCAGATATAAATAAACTTTACTGTCCAATACATTGGTCCAATATTATAAATTAGAATAAGAATAAAAACCTACAAACCTTTTTGGAGGTTAGTTTATGGTTCAAAATATTTTTTTGTGTTTTTGTGTTGCTGAAAGCTGTGTTGGAGACAAATAATAAAGCAATAATACTGTGATTTAATTTTTATATTGTATACATGTAATAGTTCGCTTTAAATACATTGCATATACCAGAGGATATTTTAATTTAAACCTCGGGCAAACCTGCAAAAAGTTATAAAGTTTTAAGGCGTGAAAAATAATATTTAGCTCGACTTGAACAGACCCATCTAATGGTCAATTTACTAACTACTTATTGGTTGAATAGTAATTATCTAGCCGTCCATTTTGTATCCAGATACCCAGTAATAGATAAACGTAGTTTATCTTATAATTAACTTTATCGAATCAATAGCTATTGAGAGTTTAACTGTGGAACCCAGAAAGCAGGCATGAGTTTCATTCAATTAAAGACGCTATGGTCACAGTTGCATTGAAAAACCATTAACGCCATCTAGTTGATAAATAAAGTAAATAAAAAAAATACTAATTTTGTTAGTAACAGTTGTTTGAAAAAATATACGTTGAATTTATTGTGTTCTAACAATATCACCACAATAATTAAAAAATAAGCAAAATCTAATTCAAAGGGTTTTGTGTTCGCGGGATTTGATCTCAATATAAATTATTGGTAGTCCACCCTTCAGACCATCAGGCCCAGGACCAATGGGGGCATTTTTGAGTAGTTCTAAAATCGACACCACTTGGTACCACTGCAAATGTAGTCCTGTTAAAACTTTGTTTTGTACAGTCAGCAGTAGGAGGCGCTGAATTAACACAAATTACAATATTTGGTATATTGTAATTTAATTAGCTTTACAACATACCATACATTACTGGCTCATGTATTAGACGTTGACATTTTGATTGAGTATTTGACATTGATAGGTCTACATAACGACAGCGCTATTCATGCTGCTATTACAAAGTACGTTAAAATAGCAGTTCGCAATAATAATCTCCGTTGCTTAGCAACATCTGTTATTTATTTATCATAGCTGTTTCACTCGCACCCTAAGGAACTGCTTCTTGTACCCGGATATAAATATACTATGTCCTAATCTAAGTCATGGTCTACCTGTGTGCCAAATGTTTCTCATTTATAATATTCCTTAGATTAAAGCGTCTGTTACTTGTATTCCGTTTTATTTATTTATTCTGGTATTTCATAAGAAAAACACAATACCCAATATCAAACTCTTTAAGTAAATCTATTGTTACCGATCCATTTTTTTTAATTTTACATGATATTGTTCGTACATTGACAACACTGATTAACACAAACAGCTTTATTAAAATATAAACAGTATAAACATAAATGTTATATAAAGCCATTGCTGCTTTTTCAGGGTATGGGAGTAACTGAAATGGCATCAATATTGACCCAGCATAGTCTTAGCAATGAGTGCAACGACAACGAACCGATGTTGCAACCGCATCCAGACCAGACCGACACCATAGATGGTGAGTGATTTTACATTAACACCACGACCACCGACTAACCTATGAATATTTCCGGAGCTATTTTTTTTAAACAATTTTATTATTAACTGTACAGTAAATCCTTATTAATCACGATAGTAGATCTTGGTTTTATTGGTGGCCGTTGACTTTACTGTATGCTGTATATAATCTTTGTCAGATGTTAACAGTAATATCAACTAATAACAGGTTCCAAAACGTTACAAATCTTGCTTGAATACTGTTTGGCAATCATATTACAACGCAAAAAGATACCTTTAAATTTTTTCGTGTTTGATATGCTATAACAATTGACATCAGATTATTATTGCCTATGTTTTTGAGAATCACGTCGTTTGTAGCTTTAACTTTTATTTCAACCACTGATTTTGCTTCTCGTAATTAATAATAATCCAACGATATTAATCCATTCTAAAACTGTACTGGATTAAAATCTCTGGACTCGAGGACACTAAAAAGCATGTTAATAACACCCGCAGCATGTCACTCATTGTTGCTTACCATTCCATTATTAATTTGCACTAATCATAGCCGCTTTACAATTCTTTTCTACTTAGTATGGTTTGCTTTTAAATATTTTCTATTTACTTATTGTGAAGAAAACGGTGTCATAAGATTTGTTTCTGATAAAGATTTGGCGCCCCCGAGGGTCATAGGTCGTGCAATATTTACACTATTTTAACGTAGAACAATTAGTTAAGGCCCAAATTTAAGATAAGATGATTACAGCGCATAATATGTATGTGTAATTTTAAGCAAATCAAAACTGTCTTAAACACCCCAGTGGGTGAGATAATTATACATAATCTAGCGTTAGGGTTGCATGTAAGAAAAGAAACGTGGAATGATATTCGAAAGGTAATGGAAGAGTGTTTGTTGCTTTAAATTAAGGTACATTTAGTTAATGAGAAACAAAGCATGCCAATTGAATATGCCAGCAGTGAAGATATTACGTATCTTACAGGTGAAAATTATGGCGTTGATGAAAATAAAAAACCATGGGAACCTTTTACGAATAAGCTAGCGAATGTTGAAAACATTGTCAAATCATTTGGTTTGGCTTTAAACAGCAGGCCGTACAGTGTTCCCGAATCTTGTAACATTTGCGGTAAACTAGTAAATAATATAAAAAAGCATATGAAATCTCACAATCCAGAGCAGCACAAATGTCCAATGTGTCCCATTACGCTCACGCGAGCCGATAATTTAAAGAGACACCTTCGCATGAAGCATTGTTCTGTTTTAAATTCTGATAATTTGTCTAACATACAGAAGAAATGCGAACTAACTTAAAGTTTGTAAGTTTAGCTAGGCTACCAAGAATCAATGAATCTCATTGCTTACTAATTTGTCAATTTTTTATTAAATATGTTGCTATCTAACACGCGAGTAGACAGCATACATTTTATGATCATAGTTTTTATCTTAAATACTCGTTCCGGGATTAACTTTTAATTATTAACATTACCAGTCTTGCTAACTAACTTTATTACTAATTAACCATTTTAACACAATGCGCTGATTCAGTGGTTTTAACAATTTTCATTTTGTAATTAGAATTAAGGTGTGGTGTGATTAATTTTGTTAAGTTTATCTTCTTTATCTAGTTCAAAAGAAATAACAATTTCATTTCAACTTAGCATTATAAATACATAGATAGGTACTTGATATTATATGAAATTGTGTAGCTTTAACATTTTATTTTGAAATAGTTAAATGCGTCTTTCCCAGATGCGAAACGTTCAACACGGCACGTATTGAAAGTAGTTGAAGTTTCTACACGATGTGTTGGAAATGACAAAATTGAGTTAAGAGCTGAAGTACATTAAAACAATTTCTAGAAAAACACACAAAATAAGTGTTGAACGTAATGCTAGGAAATCGCAAAATCCAATGAGATAAATGGAGCCAGACGCAGTGTCGCTTTAAATTAATACCTTTTTCTTTGCTCATTAATTAACTTGAATTTTGTGTATTGTGATAAAGTATCATTGTGCTCAAACAAACCATCATGTGTTAACAATGTATGTCATTATTTATTTTAGTATTTGTATTAAAATTAGAACCAAATTGCTTTACTGTGAAAAGGAAAAGTTTTTGTGTAATCTATCAACTCAACTGATCAGCCTTTTACAAAATTGAGTTTCTTTTTCTTTTAATAATAAACCTAGAAAGGTATTATGTAGTAGTGATTTATGAAGTGTATCAAAAAAAGAAAAACCAATAACCAATAGTATATAATGGGAATAATTGATGATCGATGACTCGTCCTCTAAATTAGACACACAATTGTTGGTCTACATTTTGTGGTCTCGGTCATCTAAAAGATTGCAGATCAATTGAGGTGCCTTATAAATTAATTTCATCCCAAAAGTTTGTACAAACTTATGATCTCTTGTGTTCCTTGTAGTATAATGAAATGATATCAGCCACAATTATTATTACTGATGTCTAAGACTGACTCTGATGTGATTTAGGAACATACCTCTTAATTTTAATTTATTTCCCAATTACTTCGATTAATTCGTATGTAAGTCTATCGTTACCTATTGTGTGTTTGTTGCAAATATATTCCTTTATTTATACCACTTTTCTTTTCATTTCATCCTCTATCCATGCTTTCTTTATATATAGCAGACCTATTTCTCTCTATAAATCGCCTTCTGCATTACAGGCTTGGTGACAGTAATTAACAAATTTTCATGCAACTGATAATAACAAACACCATTTCTTCAATATCATTGATTCATTTATGCATGGATCTCCATTGAATATTACTATTTTGTTAAAAATAAATAATTTCCAAAGTTTTGTTTTAAATTTTATTAAATATTATTAACGCTTTTATACTATAATAGTTTTAGGAAAAGCATAGTACAGCGTTAACAGTTTATATTAAGGCTTAAATAGTGCTAAACTACTATAAACATTGTTTGGACCGATTATTGTTTTCACAAAATGTTTTAAACTCGTTTATTACTATCAAAACTACATTGTGAACCTCGGAATAACTCGCATCACGTAGCTAATGCCCCAGTTCCACCGGTCACTCATAAGGTGCACGACTACATGACACAGTCCTCGTTACGTGGTGACATTTTGGGGCACGCGTGGCAGTTGGCACTGCGGCATTCAGCCGCGTGACGTGTAACAGAGTGAGGGACGAGGTGTGTGTGAGTGTGTGGTGGGAGTGACGGATCGCTGGTTGCAGGCTCGAAGGGCTGGCACATGCGGCTGACGTTCGAGCGGGTGGCGGGCGCGCTGAACCTGCACCGGTGCAAGCTGTGCGGCAAGGTGGTGACGCACATCCGGAACCACTATCACGTGCACTTCCCGGGGCGGTTCGAGTGCCCGCTGTGCCGCGCCACGTACACGCGCTCCGACAACCTGCGCACGCACTGCAAGTTCAAACACCCCGCGTACAACCCCGACACGCGCAAGTTCGAGCCGCCCGCGCCGCCCGCGCCCGCGCCGCCGCACGCGCCGCTGTACGCCAACCCGCTGGACGCGGGCTTCGATTGATTGTCCATGTACTGGCTCGGCCTCGACGCTCTGTGAGCGCCCTCGCCCTTGCCAGCTCAGACTCTGTCGTTGTTGATGTGTCAAAATTTTAACGGACCGTCTCGCGTCGAAACCGCTTCCTATTTAGGATTAAGCTGAAGTGCTATTACTTAAACGGGCCTTTCTTGACGTAGCCCGCATACGGCGGGCGACTCGTTTTAGTATCGTCTCGGTTGTGCGTTTGACTTGCCCCAGTGTGATCTTGTATAAGATTTCTCGTCTGGAATGTACCTATGTCGATGTTACTGAAATAATGACTCGAAGCGTATATAGTAGGTAAGCAAATTTTTTTCTATACCAATCGCTATACGGGAACGGGCAAAAGCAATAATATGATGTTAATTTTACTATTACCATATTATTTTTTATATTGTATCGATAGGAACCTTAAGATATTAAGAATATACATTATATCGAGTAGCGGTGCGACCGCGAAGTGATGCTGGCTATTAGCGGTGGCCCCGATACGGGCCCACACTTTCTTGTTATATTTATTCATTAGATAGGAAATTATGAGTTTCCTGTAGCTAATTGTATTTATGTTATTGAATCCTGTGGGTGGTATGGAACGACATCAGAAGGATATTTGGGGACTGGCAAGAGATTGTGATTAGTCGTTGGTCAACGACGTATAAATATTGACTGAATCTCAGTGTAGATGCATTTGTAACTCTATGAGGCCTTTGCAAGATGGATAATTATTAAGGATTTGTGATGTATTAAAGGATAGCGCCTAAGGAAACATACGAAAAGATTTTTATACTAGACTAGTTGATCTATTTACGGAGATTGTTTTTTATACTTAGATATATTCTATTGTCTGATTTAATATACTTTTATATTTATATAACTGCATATGTAATATGATTTATTAGTGTTGTTTGTTTTTAATCGATTCATCATATAGTAACATTGATTTCGTTTATATTGAGTTGACGGTTAAAAGTAATCAAGTTGAGATGTTAACATGTTTTATTATTTTATCGTTGGTAGGTGTTTAGTTGTGCTACCGGCGACGCGCCGCGAGCCGGCCCGGCCCGGCCGTCGCCCACTCGTGTGATCGGTGCTTGGGGTCAAAGACCTCTTTCAATCAATTAATATAAGTTAGGATTGAACGTTTGGAGGTTGCGCATTTAGTAACTAATATTGGCATTCTACGATTGGGACTAACCTAGCGTTTATGTATGTATTTTTCAATTAAGATTTAAGATTGTTACATTTTTAGCTAAACACTTAGAGTGGTACGGTAACTGAAATGTGATAAAAAGGAATGGTGCTAGAACCAAGAGTGTTAACACGCTACGATTCGACTCCTATTATAATATTATTAATGTTTTAATGATTAGTTACTTTGCATTAAATGTAAGGCATCTAGCATCCAGTTGAGGTCGCATCTGTCTGGTCAACGGGTAAATAATGCATGGATCGTTACACGCCTAGAGATTACAGTATCACTCGAGATTTTACCTTAATTTTTTCAGAGATCTTCAAGTTTACTAGTACATAAATATATAATGATAAGACACCATTTACATAATATATGAATCTGATCCTTGCCTACCAAATATAAAACGTTCATTGATGGAGTTAGGAATTAATCACATCCAGATAGAGAATCCATGATCGTTTCCCATAACTTTAGTTGTGGCGTTAGTGCTGTTTAGTAGCTGTGAACATGCAATTCCACTTGTGCAATTTTTTTAAAATAGTCATAACTTATAGCTAGATTATACAATTGACTATTGAATATAGGGGCCCACTCGATATATAAGCACGAAGCTCATGCGTCCCTGTATTATATGAAGTCACCAAACATTTCTTCCATAAAGATTTTATATTTACTTTTAGGATATCAAAGATTTTTATACCTACTGTTCATAGTAATGTGGGCGCTTATTATTTGATAGCATTTCATACTCAGTGCAATATTACTAGTTATTTAATTACGTAACCAAACTAAATGATATTTTTAAAAGTATATAATTAATATCATTGAAAGAGAGTAACTACCTATTTGTATTTACATAAGTGAACTACTCCTAATTTCTATTTCTACTTAGTGAATCGCAGTTTGGGTTACGGTGATGTACAGGTTTTATAGCTGGTAATATTAATAATTAGCTTGTTTACCTCTGCCAATCGTAATAGTTATGTACTATTTAATAATTTATTGTCGCGCAAGTTAAAGTCTATTGTTGAGATAGATCATAGCTATCCGTTACGGGTCCCATTGCCCAGCGAGTCGATGATCGTGTTGATCTGCCAATCTGCCCACGCGTTAAACGCTTCATCTAATCGTGAATGCATTTTTGTATTACTATCACTCGAGACCAATTTTTAATATTGAATTTGCTATAGCAAATTGATTGATTAGTAACATAGAATATTATTTTAGATATTTTAGGTTAGGATACTATGATAGTGTCTGGCCAGAATATTTTGGAGTATCACACCGTTTGGCTCAGAAAATATCTACCTTTGATCTCTTTTCAGCTTTCAAAAAGTATGCAACTTAATAATTGTAATGGTGACCACATTCGGACTTAATGAAAGCTAACTTTATGCCATATGGAATTTTATACATAAGGTTAACGAATTACTAAATTTAGTCTTATGAAATTGAGGTCTTGTAGACCTAGTCACTTATTTGGCCAATCTATTGAATATTCCAATTTATTGTATATTAAAATTTACATTTGTATCACAAGGATGTGATCTTATCATTTGAATCAATGGAGTGCAGGACGAGCTCTAAGGTTATTTTCAGGATAGCAATGGTCTAGTTATGTTTATTTTGTTTCTTCTTTATAACATTAGCAAATTTGTTATAGTGTCGTATATCACAATAGTGTAATACTAATAGGGAGGGGGTGTCAAATCGTGTACCTCACAGCTGACGCTGTCTTGTTATATTATTACATAAAATTTTATGAACGATTTGTTGTTTATGAATATTTTGTTTGATGTCTTGGTTTGATGCCTCCGTTAAAAGTTTAATTTAAATAATTTTGTTTTATGCAAGCAGTTAATGCAATTTTTTTTTTCACATTGTTTGATGTTATGTAATGCAATTTTAACATGTTGCAAACTCCTGCATTTATCTGTTGTATTTATTACTAATTTTTACATTAAATTGTGGTATGTTACAAATCCGTGTAGTTTCAGTTGTGCGTTTCACATGCTCCACACCCACCCGCAAAGTATAGAGTTTTATACTGTACAAACCCTTAAGCGAGGCCGGATTTACAATCTGTAAATACTATGGCCCATCGTCATAAAAGTGGCGACGTCACCAAAACCGAGTCTCTCCCGTACTCGTGCTATCGTTGTGAGAGTGGAGTCCGTTCGGCCAGGCGTGATGGCGACGCATTCGCGGGTTGTTGTTCGCAGAGCGCGCGCACGTGCCGGCCGCGCCGCCCTACTCGTACCACAGCATGTTCGTGGCCGTGGCCGAGAGCGCGGCGCTGTGGCGCTGCAAGTCGTGCGGCAAAGAGGTGTCCAACCGCTGGCACCACTTCCACTCGCACACGGCGCAGCGCTCGCCCTGCCCCTACTGCCCGGCCACCTACAGCCGCATCGACACGCTGCGCTCGCACTTGCGGCTCAAGCACGCCGCGCTGCTGCTCAAACACTAAGTATCCGACACGCACACAAACGCCCCCCGACCCCTGCGATGCTCCTACCATCTGAGCATCGTCACAGCAGAATGTCTTTGTTTCTCGTTAAATGTTAGTAGTTTTTAGTTACACTGACGTGCGTCACGCATGATTTGGATAAGTAATAATAATATATTTAATGTGTTTTATCGCACGTTTTCGTGCGTTATATTTATATTATTCTTTATGAGTAAGATATTGAATTTTGTTACGACTAATTTTAACTAACAGGGTAAATTAAACAGTAAGATACTGGAGAGCTCTTATATAACGATTTTAGGCACAGTTTGGTTAGTCTCATTTTTAAGGGAGTTCAGCATTTCTAAACCTTGTGCTAAAATAGATGTTAATATAACTGCCATCATGCTATGGCGTTATAAGCGAGCTGTTAAGCAACCTTTTTTTTTCTTTACATATTGTAGTGTTTCAAATCCACATTTTCAATGTTAACAATATTCGTATTCATAGTCTGTAGGTAAGTGTATAAGGTGAAACATATTTATTTCCTAGTAATAATACATGGAATGTGAAGACTGAAATGGTAACAACTTGTGATTGAATATATTATGGAGACGGTATGGTCTGAATGTAAATAATTTGTAAATTTAAAAAAAAAAACATTAAAATATTAGGTAGAAAAAATATTGGAACTAATGCGTGTTCAAAATTCAAATTAACATTACTTAAATAAAACACGATCTTATAGTAGTCCTATGCATTATAAATTATATTTTTGTATAAATATTGTCAGCGGTAATCGCATAATTGTAAGGGTATTAGGTGTCTACTCTTAACTTGCGAATATAGCAAGTACATAATCAACATTCCATATTGTATAGGAAACATGTAATTATGATTTTTTTAAATTAAAATGCATTATTTATCTTCAATCAGATTTTCTGACTATTGGAATCTACTGATGGTATGATAATTATATAATTCGGAACGGCTTATACCCTTTTTAATTAATTATAAAAAGTAGGTAAGAAAAAAATACTTGTTTGATTGTTTAATGAATCATCAGCTATGTAAATTATTTCTCTACATAATATAAGTGTCGTATACTTTAAAACAAATATGTGAATTTAAGACATTGTTTAATTGTCTAAGCAGGTAATTATCTAGCTTTTAACGGTCCAATACATTCGTAATTATTGTATGTCATATTGATGTAGGTACAGATTGATATTTCATTGAATCTCATCAGATTTTAGTCATTCATTAATCAGTATTATATCGATAGATCAATATCCATAGGTAGTCATTAATTGATGTCATAAGTCCCAATCTAAGAATGTAGGTTACTTAACGTAGCATTGTGAAGTCATCTGTTATATAAAGTGCTTGGCTAGTCACACCCACTTTTCTAGTTAATATTTTTATTGTTGACATGTGTTGTTACTTTTTATTATTGTTTTATTGTCGTAGTTTTAAAAATATCTCTTTCTGATTGTGCAATTTTTTGCAGCTGCAGTAATTATAAATGTTTTAGGGTTCTACAAGTAAAGTATAATAAAC
Organism: Amphipyra berbera; assembly: GCA_910594945.2. NCBI lineage: Eukaryota > Metazoa > Arthropoda > Insecta > Lepidoptera > Noctuidae > Amphipyra > Amphipyra berbera. The sequence continues at coordinate 20,657,902 of OU343128.1, forward strand.
TTTACTTGTATGATTATAAAATTTATTCACTTATTTAATTCTCTTAATAAATACATAACTACATCACTTCAAACTGGTGTTTCTTTTGGCTTATAATTAAAATACATCATTGATATAAAATAATTTTATTGCACATTTCTATAATTAGGTATAATGTTAATGGCAAAATATTACAATAGGTGTGATTTATTTACACATTGCACAAATATCACTATGAGTATTCAACTATAAATACTAGCATTACATTTAAATTACTTGCGGCTCAAAGTCAATCTTAACACGTACACATACACTCAAACTGAATTAAACATGGCAAAAAATGGCAAGTTTAATTCTCTAATACTAGGTAATCGTAATTTATGAAAGAAGGAAATGGAAATGGCAAATATAAAATATAAATAAATCTGCATCCACTAACATCTGGCAAAATACAGGCAGTCACACTTGCTTTTTATTAAAAGCAACTAGGTAATCAGATTTTAAGCAAGGAATTCCGTCTATTACAGTTTATTATGTACCTGTACACCTAATGCTGAAATGAGTAAGGCTTATACATAAGTACCTATATGCATTTATGGGCTTGAATTTACTTTCTTATGAAATTGTTTGACTCACACATACCGATGTTTATAATGGTGTCGATTCTGTTGCGCACTTTGACAGGACCAAACTAAACTAAGGGTGTTTGTCTCTTTCTGTTTCAATAGAAAAAGAAAGTGACAGTTGCGTTTAGTCTAGCTTAGTACTGTCAAAATATATAACAGAAACGACACCAATGTACTATTAAGGTCCCTATCATTCTAAATGTGGCGAATCACGTGAGTCGTGAATGGAGACCACCGGCATGCTGACATTTAAGTCAATATTGCTGTAAGTCGGATAGATACTCTCCATTATTTTTTATCAATCCCTACTTTTAATTAAACTTAATTTAAAATACTAGGTATAATACCGTTATAGTCACATTTCATTAATACACTTCTCGAAATCTTTCGACATTCTTTCCTTTGATTATTTTTAAAAGTACCTATTCAAAGCAGCACCTGAAATATTCGAATTCGATGTTTTAGAATAAAGTAGCAGTCTTTCAATATAACTGCGAGCGGTAGCAATATTGCTTGAAGCAATGTTTAGTAAACTTTTTTCATTATTGCGATCAAGTTCTAGTCATGTAGCCTTTCTACATTGCCGCTTTCTCCAGGTGAGCCCACTACGACGCTAGCCTCACTGACTCCAGTGTCACCACCTTCTTTGCTCGTGTCAGTGTCATCAAGTCCTCCGGAATCTTCTTTTTCAGTGGAATCTTCGGAATCGTCTGATTCCTCTTCATCCGAGTGGATATTTTCCTTAGCGCTCTGCTTATTTTTGTTCTTTTTAAATTCCTCCTCCATTTCTTTGAACTTTAGAGTTAGGTATCTGGAATTAAGAATAATATATAAGTAAGTATTTCCACTAGCACAATTTACCTAAGGAATGTATGTAGTACCTACCTAGCTACCATCTTGTTCTAAATTTGATTTAGTCTATTTCTCCACTTTCAACAACATTATCCTTATACAGATATAAAAAAGTTAACTCGTTATCACCATAATAATTGTAGTTTAGGTTGCGAGACTTAAATGTTACCAAGGAATTCCGTATCTAACATAAGAACACTGAACACTGTCCAGAATGGATCCAGATCCAGGTCCAGATCTACTTCCGAAGTGGCGCAATAACACTTGACACTTACTTATCAACTAACGGTCCGCTGTAGTCCTCGGGGAACTTGGGCGAGTGCGGCAGGATGTACTTGTAGAGGCTCTCATTAAGCACGTAGAGCTGGGTAGTGGCCGCGCAACGTACGTTGAACCACCAGTCGCACGTCAGCCCCGCCTGCGAGAATATCGTCCCGTTCGGGCACAGGAAGGATGCCTGCCCGCCGTTGAGGTCGCAGTAGTGCCATACCTGCAATAGCAATTATCTTTACTAAATAAATTTTATATAGGTACTTAGCCCCTATAGCGGTTCGGATTTTTGTCTAGGAGAGGTGGAAGGTAAGTTAAAAGTCATGCTCGTAGTTAGCGACTGCCGAACCAGACTTCTCAATGATGACTCTTACCCCGGCCTCGGTTTTAATAGCTCTTCTGCCAGCTGACAGTCGTCAAAACCCCGCTTCTTTGTCAGCGATTAGGAAACACAGCGTGCTTACCTGCACGCAGGGCACCCTTTGTGCATTTATGTTCGGGTCTTACCAATAGTTTGAAACAGGGGATACTTATAACAGCCAGAGTTTCATGCGCCTTTAACATTAGATATTATAACAATACCTACCTAGACTTAAAACAATCACCTTCCTGTGGGAAATGTAATTATGAAAATAGATTCCTAAGCAACATTCTGAACGTTACATTTGTAAGACCTACGTAGGTAAGAATCTATTTATTATTATTTTTAAATAAGTGTGAGTCAATCGAACATGTTTCTGTTGCTTAGCTATGATGTATGAAGTGAACTTAGATGAAATTCTAATTTCGTATGGATACATGCAATGCGATCATAAAATAAGAAACTTAATTGGTAAGAATTCATTTTCATAATAATATCAACTGGCTGTAAGCGAAATATACTTTCGGTCAAGGTCGGGGTTGAATAGGCAAGAAACGCTATATTTACATCATACATAAGTACAGGTGTTATAGTGTGCCTATACACAGAAGTTGGCTTTCCAATTAAATTAGGTAATAGACAAATAAAAAACCTCTCTTAGGTAACTATACCCACGTTACAATTTATTTATTTCATAGGTGCATGAATCTTAATAGGAAGCCTTAGAAAAACTAGACTTATAGCGGTTGCCCATTTTGGGAGACATCCTTTAGGGTAAGTAAGTAATTACCACAAATGCAATATGCATAGACAGACGTCGACAGTTGGCCGACCTACTTTCCCTTTGTAACACCGATTTTTTATAAACATTCATATAAGGTACGTTATAAATTACCTGACAGCGTGTCTCAGGATCTGCGAAGAAGCCTTTGTACCGCTGAGTCTTACAGTCGAACCTGGTGTGTGGAATCGTGGTAAGAATAGGGTAGTCGACATCCGGACGTCCCGGTGTACCACCTTCATCATCGGAGGTCTGCTGCAAAGGGAAGTGTTGGCTGGTACCACCTTCAGATGGAGTATCTAATTTTGCAAACAATTAAGTATTTATTTTAAGATACAGCAAAGTGGCATCAAAAACGGTGCTAAAAATAATAAAGCTTAAGTAATATTTATAATGTATACCTATTATATTATTATATACCTTATACCCAAGTTTAATGTCTCATGGTTGTTTATTTGTTCAGTAGCTCAGTCATGTCCAATGTCACAAAATGATTTAACCTTTAGGTAAACAGTAGACATGAATTAACGTTTATAACGAGGACAAAATTAAAAACGTTTGTCTAACCGTTAATATTACATGGGGACCCACGTAAGAATATTCACAGTAGGTATCTGGAATATTCTTTTGAGGAAAAATTGGTTCTACCCTTCGTGACTTATATACAAATTACATATTATCTACTATGTAAAACAGTAACACACCACTTATCGGATATCTACTAAACACCAACACTGCGGACCTTTCCGGGCATTGCATGTCATGAATCTCTTGTATTGAGTGTATAATTTTACATTACTTACCATCTAGATGTTGAGATGGGGGGTTCACGGGCGCAATAGGGTACGGTTCTTCAGGCCATTCTTCCCGAGTCACAGGTTGCTTACGCTCATAGTCCGGTTTAACGTCTATAACTGGTTTTGCTGTGAATTTTACTAATTTGGCCGCCACAAATGGTTTCGGGGTACTTAAGATTGGGGCCTCTAGGTTATTTTGCTGTGGTACAGCTTTCAAAACATTCAACACTTGCAGTAAAGTTCTAATAGATGAACCGACGTTTTCTTTCGTGATGGGCTTCGGAATTGACTTGTTCAACTGAAGCGAATTTAGTAATGACGCCAGCGGTATTGTGTTTGAAGTTGTTGCTTGCGGAGGTTTGTACGTGGTCTGATCTACAACATACTGATAATAATTGGGTTTAAATTCGTCGAAGTCTGTATTTGGCGTAGAATGTATTTGTGCTTCCTGTTGTGTTTCATGTTCAAAATCGGAAATAACTGTTTCTGGTATACTGGTCGTATAAATAGAAGGTTCCTTGGAATATTGAGGTGAATCGAGTATCGGTTTAAAGCCACTCTGTATTACCGGTTGAGCCAAAAGGAGTTGAGGTCGTTGTTTCTCGTAGTAACTTTCAGAAACGATCGTAGGTTGTTTCCGGATAGTGGTTTGTTGAACGTTAATATTGTCATAAACGTAATGAGGTCGAGCCGGTCGTGGCTTTAGGTAAACTTGTTCTTTAGGTATTAACACAGATCCTGGTAGTGGTTGTTTCGTAAAATCATAAAAGTTTTCGTTTTCAGGTACTTGAACGGGAGGTCTTTGCTCATAAGGAACCAATTTGTATTTTGGTGTTTGGTCTTTTTCGGATAAATAATATCGAATGTTAGGTGAGTCCTCGTTATATAAATTCAAGTAAGGCTTGCGGGTCGAAGATAAATAAGGTATACCTGGAGATTTTGGTATTTGCTTATGGACAAGTCTACCAGTGTCGTAATCATTGTGTATGAGAACATTATATTCCGACAGTAATGGATTATAATTTTGCGAATCTTTAATTGGGGTTTGATATATGGGTACACCACCTTTATAATACACTTTTGTTGGATTTGCCGATGCAATATTATGCTGAGTCAATCTGTTCCCTTGATATCTAGGAATGTTTCTATTTGAGTAGATAATTTTCTTTGGCTCTCGTTGATTGCCGTTATTTATTCCTCCAGCTTCGACTATTTCTGCTTTTTCTACTTCGACTTCCTTCACATTATCGGTCGTCGGCGTGGCTAAGTCATTAGCATAGTAAAATGTCATATAAGGTATCAGACGTCTATATCTTTCATTGATAGATAGCTTCGTGGAATTATTATTATTAGGTTTTAGTTTCTTTCCACGACTCGTTCTTATAGTCGTCTCTTCCACTTTAGATTCCATTGGCACAAAACCCTTCTGCACATCCACCATCATCCCTCTTATCATTTTAATTTCAGGACTGTTCCCATTAGGTGTTATAGTGATTGATGTGACAAAGGCTGGTATAACTGAAACAATAAGAAAATGTTTATTATTAACACTGCAATATACTCATTGAAATAGATATAAAAATATACATGTACATTAGTTGGTTGTAGGAACGTTAGAATAATTTCCCAAGCAAGAAAAGACAATGCCCACTTCGAGGTCAAAATTGCTTTTCAACTTGACATTGGAAGGAATAACTATTGTGATTCAGTAAGAGCTCGTAGGTACTGTAAGATTGCAAAAACAAAAAACTATTAACAAAGATACGTTTAGCTCTATTGATGATTTAATCATTAGAGAGGTATAAATGGTAATTATGCAGGGATATTATAATCCTCACGTTTTCATATTAAGTACCTACCTCGTCAACGTCGTGTTCCAATGTACAAAATAAATCATTTATCAAATTAGATTAACAAACCAGATCATAATGCAGCATGATATTATCTTATGACCTTACCTATATTTCAGACTGAATAAAACAAAGACAGGTACGGTTCTATTTAACAGATATATTTTGTTTCGCTATCCTTATAGGTAGGTAGGTACCTATATAGTATTTTTCCCAAAAATGATGCAAAAATATAGTACTTTTGAGAACATCAGGAAAAAAAGTACACATAATTTTTATATCGTTATGTATTTTTCCATATATTTATTATCTCTCTTCGCTTTGGCCATCAATGATATTACCTTTAAAATAATCATAGGAATCTGAGCAATTTAGATTCATATTAAAATAAATTAACAATTCATTTTTAATTAAATTAATAGATGCTCTATTTCTTTCTTCTTTTCGTTTTTACAGTTAACATAAAAAAGCGTGACAGTTGAATTAGGACTAAAAATATAGTATTTTTCGTACTATATTATTTTTCTATAATATATAGTAGGTACAATTGACTGAAATATAGTACGATACTATATTATAGTACGGGTGGCAACCCTAATGGTAAGATAAGAACTGAAGGAGATCACTTATTAAATATACAAAGTTAGTCGGAAAGGGGCTACTAAGCCGAAAGAGTGTTAAAGTACCCAAATAATGGATAACTTTTGTTCTACAACTTTCCCCAAAAGTCAATAGTCAAGAGAAAGAGCTGTTGAAAGATTTCATAAAAAATACGCTAAATTCTATCTATCCTCAGCTATGACCAGACGTGTTTACATTTTAAGTCATATTTGAGGTCATGGATTAGAAACTCCATTTTCTGAATTCATAACTAAAGCAGGGACGAAGAATTTTTGAAAAATCTAAAATAAAAATTAGTTTTTCATGGAAAAAAAATAATCGTATTTTTAAATTTTAACACTTTTCTTTCAAACAATCATTAGTGATACATTAAGTGGCACGCGGCTTAGTACCCCCTTTCCGACTAACCTTGTAGATGTAAACTCATTAGTTTGATTAGGTAGAACTACACTGAACTATTGAGAGGCTCACGGCTAATTAGCAACTACGTGGATCCTATGATTTGCAAGGTTAAGCTGCGTTTGCCACGGTCAGTTCATGGGTGGTTGACCTTTCGTTACACACCGAGACCCCTCTGTGCCTCGGAGAGCACGTTAAACTGTCGGTCCCGGGTGATATACGACTACCTATGACAGTCGTTACGGGTAGTCAGAAGCCCGAAAGTCTGACAACCGGTCTACCCTTAGGATATCGGCATTGCTCAGTAACTGGGTTGTGGAGGTCTGATGGCAGTCGCTGCGTGTAACATACTGGTATTCAACTGGCTGACACCAACGTAGTTGGGATAACGCTGTGCAGAAAATGTAGGTAAAACTGCATTAGTTTAGCTGATGTTTGCGGGAAATGTGTCGTTTTTCTTTCATCGATAAGACTATTGAAAAATCAATAAGTAGGTAAGTACCTATGTATCTTATTAGTTACCAAATGTTTCAATCTATTGTTATTATAAAGTTATTCTAATAATTTACTATAGCTCTACTCGAACCAATAATTTATTTCATATTGATTCGTTATACCTACGCAATAACACGAAAACAGTTGGCGCACCTGCTCATCTTACACATACGATTACCAAGACTCATCGCTTTCATATCTTATTGTGAAACAATCATCTAATTGCGTCTGACCATCATAATATTAATCAGTCTCAAATTGTCCTATTTAACCGCCGAGGTCTCTGTTAAGTAACAGATAACCGATCAACTTAATAATATTGAAACATGTTTTACTTTCACTGGCCAAATTCCTGTTTCGTCGGTAAGTACTTAATAAATCTCTAGGTCTGTAGTCCTAACTTCAGACTTGCTAAGAATACCCGTTCGTGTTATGAAATTCGATCTAGTTTTAACAATAGCGTTTCGAATATAGAGAGATACCTAGTTACCAATTCATTTCACTTAAACCATTCAACGGCATTAAGTATAGGTTAGGTATGAAATATTGTATGCCATAGGTAAAAAATATGGCTCACTAATAAACTAATACAAAGCTACTAGTTAAAGAAATCGTTTACGCTGGAAACTTTTTGCATCTACCTATTGTCTAATAATTACAGACCCCTTCATATTTTTGCATTGCTGTTTATAGGTACTTAATTAGTTAATTCTCAACAGTTTTTAAGTATCATACCTGGTTGTTTTTTACAAGACCGACGTATTTAATATCTGCACCGACTATATTTTTTACCAGACCGACGTATTTAATATCTGCACCGACGATATTTTTTACCATCACATATTAATCACAGCAATTAACTATCGGCATTCACCATTCACCACCCAAGCTATACTTAAAAGAAACTAAAATACAAGTACTAGTATGTAACTGTCAATATGGGTACTCTGATAAAATAGTACCGACACAGTTCTTGAAGTGTTACAACTTACAAATGTATCATCTCGCTGTGTCTTATAATATCGTTGTGCTTTGGTCATCGCGATAAGTTTTCGCTTTCACACACACTCTTCCATAATTTGAATCATCGACCATAATAATTGATGATACAATCTCTTTTTTTAATTAATATCTGCGATTACGTTGTATATACGTAGGTAATCAATTACCTACACACTAATATTTATGGGTTATTTCATCACCGTCAAGTATGTATTTGGACCCGATTCCAATGCAAGTCAGATGAATCTTGATGGTAGGGACGCGAAGTTGCCGTACACAACGGTACTCGAGAATCGTGACTAAAGGAATCGTTATGTCTCTAACGCAACCGAAGGCAATCAATTATAATATCGTCAAACTCAATATGTCAATGTAAAATAGATTAAGATTTAGGTAGATACTACCACAGAAATCTAAAATTTTTGTGGGTAGGTACTACCTCCATTGGTATCAAGTAATCAATGAATTTAAATACGACAGTGATACCTAGTAACTATAGAGCAGGACTAGGCACGTAGAGTCTCGGTCGCCAATCCAAACATAGTAACTGCGAATACGAATTTTTGTTTCCATTTTTGGGAGAGGTCTATGTCTGACACCTACGTCTACAAGGTGCTGGAAGACGTACCTACATCGTAAAAGACGACAGGACTGGTGTCGTCGCCACGAACTTGGTTTCTACGCTAAGGGTTGAGTGTTGGATTCCCGCCCTGAACAAATATTATTGATTGGCCTACAGATTTTATTTCAGAATAGGGTGCTTGGGTAATTTGTTATTGTATCCTACATTAGCAGAATCATAATATTACGATTCATTAAAAAAAGTTTTTACCAAAACGCTTCTTCCGAATTTAGTTATATTAAGTATTTACATTTTAGGTGTGTTTAATTAGAAAATTAACATCGTAATACCAAAATACTTAAAATTAAAACTAATAAAAGTCCTAATAACACTGCACTGACGTGGAAGTACTTATCAATCGTAGAACTTGAAAATTACCTACATAATGTCTAAAGAACAAATAACACTATTTCAAAAATACCTTACATTATGTATAATGAAAACTAATAACGCTATCTTAAATGTTGCAAAGTAAGGTATCTAAGCTCACCATGGGCACCTTGCCTCATACTTAGCCATATTTTATTAAACCTACATCAGATTGTGTGCAAAGCGACAACGAAATAAATAGTAGGTAAGCATTTTAGAAAGGCAGGATCGTTCGTGTGTCGAATACGGGTAGAGCCTTGGAGAAGTGACTGGCTCTGCACACGGAGATCCGTATCCTGACTGCGCTGACTAACTAACTTACACTGATCTAACGATATCTAATGTTAATTAAACTAATATTTCACCAAATAGTTTTAATTAGAACTAGCCCCTACTGCTTTCTATTTTCCAACTACACCATTAAAATTTAACGGAAAGTCAAGTAAGGAAATAAATTATACGTAAGATTTCTATAGATGCACATAGATTTAAGGGCAAATTGACACATTTTTCTATTTCAAGTTCTATTGCTTCAATTAACCTCCGAGTATGTTATTTTAGGTACAAATTAAACGGTGAAAAAGCTAGATTTTCCAGTTCAATTGCTGCCAATTAACTTAGACTGGAAGTGGTTACGTCAACCAGCGTACTGTAAAGTACCTTGACCTGCAGATAATGATAGCGTCCTTCTGACTTTTAGACCATTCATGCCGATGGAATATAATACAACCACTGTTTAACTACTAACTCACGCTTCAAACATTCAACTGCACGAAAATGCTCTTTAACTGTATGCAGTCTGAAATATCAAATTAAGTACCTACCTAGATTGAATATTTACGTCTTTTATGTAGAGGCAGTGTATTTCTGCACTGGCATGCATGTATCTCTATGAAGTACAATTTTATTTTTAATAGAGCATAAAGTAGAGCGCCCCGCGTAATTTTTTACACTCCTATTCTTTACTGGGCAATAACAATTTAAGAATTTCAAAGGAATTTGATACCTATCCGTTAATTTGAAACCTGAACAGGATATTTGATTTTATTACAGATAAAGGACAATCAATCTCCGGTAACATGTCAATATTACTGTTTCATTTCATGAACGTGAGATCAAATGACCGATCTACTTTATTAAACACGACAATATTTTGCTTAGTCATATTAAGCACTGCACGACGCTAACGCACAAAAGTGAGTGTTATTTTTGTTTCGTGAATGGTGGAATTAAGAGCATTTGGGTTAGTCAGTGGTGTCAGCGAAGGTCGTTATTATTATTCTATAAAAGTAATTTATATGATCCAGCTCATACTTCTCATATTACATGTCGTTGCTTGGCCCAGTTTTTATATGTACAAGGACGAACCGTCGACGGCTGGCAAGTGTTGACAATAAGTAGAATAATACAGAAATATTTATAATAACAGCCGCCAAAGGTTCTCCGTAACTTTGACGAGGCTTAGCGAGATAAATCGTCATCAATGATTCATTTATCAAATTATGCACACCATAATGATCAGTCATTGTTTCAATCAGTCACGACTGCATGGCCCATCGCAGAATATCTTTTTGCATTATTATAGGTAACTAGATAAATATTGCTTGTGTGTGAAACTGCATTGTTTTGTCTTCAGAATTGTTTGTACTTAGTGATTATTTTACAACTAGGTACCTACTACCACAGAATAGAAACTGTGAAACTACTACTTACGCAGAGAAAATTCGAAGTGGTGATTGGGTAACTGATCCACTAAGGTAGGTACTAGTCTTCTCAGTCTGCCGTAGGTATATCTCGAAAGGGGAAATAATGCAGTTAGTAACCAGCCCAGGCAAGCAAACAGCCAGACTACACATAAACGCAGAGCCAGTAGGTATTTCACATTGGTAGTAGCAGCAGCTTTGGACCTTTGGTCATATATGAACATACAAGTTTTAAATTGGACGACACGTTTGGTGCAGTGGCTGAGCGATCGGCTTCTGCGCTACGGGTTGTGGGTTCGATTCCCGCACGGAACAAATATTTGTATGGCCTACAGATAGTTGTTCCGGGTCTGGATGTTTGTGCATGTGAAGATTTGTGTTTGTAAACGCACCCACGACACAGGAGAAATCCTAGTGTGGGGCAACGTTTCTTTAAAAAAAAAAAATTTATTGTTATTCCACTGTCACACGTGAATTTCTTTAGAACATCGACCATTAGGCTGCTATATTTGGAAACGTTGATCCCAAGGAGGGTTGATGTCAGGCAGGCGGCCGGTCATTAAACAATAAGCCAAAACCTCTAACAACATGGATTAATGAAATACAAGTTGTGCCGACCCATCTAGTGTGGGATAAGGGCAGGAAGATTTGGAAACGTTGGATTTTATGCAGATCAACCTTACATCCCTTAGATATAATGTATTATCTAGTTTACAGTAAGAAAGGAATACTTGCTGTTTTATTATCATCACCACGGATAGACTGGTTTCAACCACTGTTAAAATGTGCCATGCTTAGTCAGCGTATCCAGGTCTCAATATTATCTATAAGTATATCACATGATATCAAAAATAATATTAATAAAAGTTTTTACTCAAAAATGCTTGTAGTGTGGTCATTATTTTGACAACCTTTGAGCAAAGTCGACGTTTCCGCGCTTCTTGAATAGGCGCCAGCAAAGTTGTATGGAATTTCATTGCTGGTGAGTTTTAGCTACCAGCAATTTCCTTTAAAAATCCATTATTGTTGAGTTTTGTTTCAAAAATTGTCTGGTGCAAAAAGTTTTTATTCATAATTTGGCTGTATAGGTACAGGCAGCACAATCATTAGACTCATAAAAAAAAAAGCTAAAACCCGAGGAAGAAACAAATCGTTACTTTAAATAAATTCTTACTAGGTATACCTACTAAGCTGGTTTTATTTAAATTACTCGCATTGTTTGAGTAAAGCACTATACAAGCCTTGGTCCGCAATGACTGCGCTTCTGGCCACGCTATGATGGCCTCGAGCTTAGGTTAGCTACGCTCTCGGCCTTCAAGCTTGGTCATCATTGCAGCCCTTGCTGTCCGCGCTGTGATGGCCTGGAGCTGCGCTACACTGCGCTTTCGGCCATCATCAGTGCTGCCAGCAACGCAGTCATTACAGACCGCGGCAGTAATGTACTATTATTTTCTCTTTACAAACTTAGAAACTGGGTAATTTGTATTACTGTACGGTGTGTGTCTGTTGTTTATTTGTGAGAGACTGGTAAAGATAGGTAGGTATTACAATGCCTGATTCCGTGGTAGTATCTCTTAATTGTGTAAAAAATTTGGTTGTCAGCTGTAGATAGTTAGGCCCTCGGTCACGCTGCGCAGGCGCACGCACGACACGACAGACCGTGTAGGTACAGTATGCACTAGCGTGGAGCGAAAAATTGTTTCTAACTTTTTTTCTTTCCCTGTATTGTCAATTGGTGATCTATGCCCTAAGTTGTATAAAACCAAAATTACAGAATGCTACGAAAAAAAAATTGGTGGCGTTAGGTACTAGACATGAAATTTAAAAAACAAATATGGGTTACGAATAAGTGGTAATAAAATGTATTATTATATTATTTCATTGGATTTTTTTATTAAACATGTTAAAAAGAAAACATAAATCAGTAAATGCATATGAGTAGTCTCTGAACCTCCATTTTAGTGAAAATATTGAGATTTTGTCTCAAAAAGTAGTACTTAAGTGATACCTAGTTTTTATCTTGATTATTATGTACCTAGCCGTCTCACTCTCTTGTCTCTGACACACAAATCGATAATGCAGCGTCTGTAACAAGCTTAGAACACCGTTCTACATTAGTTGATAAACTTATGTTGTTGATTACGTTATGTTAGGCATAAGGCTTTTGTTTAATTTGAATGCTATTGTGATACCAAACTGATTAGAGTTCTATAAAAATTGTGTTAAATTTTTAATTTACAATAAGAAAACGCATCTTTATGTGTGTTAGTTTTATGAGAATTATTTAAAATATTCCAGTGCCTTAGAAAGAAGATTGATAATAACAGTTCAAATTTCTTAATAGTAATTAAAGAAGACTGATTAATTCGTTATTTAGCGTTTTATTTTTACTAAAAATTCTGGTACAGTTGCCCCTGGGTATGGTATGGAGTTAATTGTAATACTCGTAAGTCCCACTTCAAAAGCAAATTACACCATGTTCTATAAGGTTTAAGTACCTACACTTTAACATTAAACTCGTGTAGGTTATTAAGGTTTTTTAAATATGAGTAGTTTCGCCGCAAATAAAGTAAGAAATAAAATATGTTACTGTTATCCCCGGTCTCCCCTACCTAATATTGTCTTTGTTTTAAACTTAATTTGAATCACTTTTCGTTCGTTTTTAAATCATAATTATAATGTATGAAGAAATACAAAACAAATTATGACTACCTACCTACATTGAATTATATGATTCATTCATATCATTGTATAGGTTTCCATGGCTACATAGCTAGCTATCTTGTTTGTTGATATCAAAAGCATGCATTAGAAAAAGATAGCCAACTTTCTTAAGATTCATTAGCTCCAATGAAAGTAAATATTAATATCAACAGAATGACTCAACAGCACAAACTATTAAACATCTGTAAAGATACTTACATACTCGCCTAATAGCCACTTAAAATACATTGCCAAGGTAGGTCATTAAACAGGCAATGACCGGATATGTAGCTATCTTATTAGTGATGGATGCGTATTATCGAAGCCAGATTTTTATGTCAGTATAAGCAAAAATTACTTCTATAGACGGAAATAAAACCACGGAAATGTCACATCCTCTAAAAAGAAGTTATTATTATTCTTATCCGTAACTTTCGCTGAAGCGAGTTTTGATAACATATTGTATCGATTTCCATACGATTGTCATCAAAGTGATGTAACGTTAACGGCATCAGAGAAATTGAATGCGTGATCAAACGCACTTTCACTTAATTTATAAATAAAAGGAAGAAAACAATCTAGTATATACAATACAACCTTATTTTTTGTATACCATAAACCCGAAAAGGGGTCATTGTACTAAGTAATCATTATGAACAACTTTTACGATGGGATCAACCCTGGAATCTCGAAAAAAACCATTAGCTATTCCATACATTTAGATTCACATATATCTCGACAAAATATATAGAACAGATGAGTTTTGTCCAGATTTCAGGGTGGGTCCCGTAGAAAAAGCTGTTCATGATGATGAGTAGGTAGGTACAAGGACCCCTTTTCAGGTTTATGGTACATACAAAAAATAATTAGTAACAGCCTGAAGGAGTCTTCCACGATTTATTACCTATTTATCCAGGGTAGTTAAAAATGAAATCTTATCATGATGATGCATTATTTTACCACCGAATCCGGTCGTTACATGAACACTGTTGATAGTTATACAAGCGTGTTTTAAACTCAAAATTGGCGTGTTCCGAAGTCATCCTCGTGTCGCGTTATATACCATAAACAAAAACCCAAAGTTCGAGAAAGTACGTTATTATGGTGAAAGCGAAACTCGACCACAGTGCACGGGTAACGGGACAGACGCCAAAAGTTATTACATATAAAACGCGTCTTGTTTACTGATTAGGTGAGATTGTGTGGCGGACGCAACGACCCGCAAGCCGCAATTTCCGTGTGACAGACTCACCAGATGACCATAACGAAGGCATGCTGCGTGCTAACCATAACAATATTTTATGGACTTATATTGTATTTTTACGGTACCGTACCAAAGGGTAAAACGGGACCCGATTACCTACTAAGATTGCTGTTCGTCCGTCCGTCTGTCACCAGGCTGTATCTCATGAACCGTGATAGTTAGACAGTTGAAATTTTCACAGATGATATATTTCTGTTGCCGCTATAACAACAAATACTAAAAAACAAAATATTTAAGGGGGCTCCCATACAACGAATAAAGAGATATTTTTGCCGTTTTTATAGATAATGGTACGGAACCCTTTGTGCGCGAGTCCGACTCGCACTTGGCCGGTTTTATGTGACCACGAAGGTTTCTCGCGTCGCGACTTCACAGTTTATAAGAATAAAGATTTCTTAAGTGTTTACATTTTTAAGGTTAAAGTAGGTTAGGCAGCTCGAACGCTTTCATAGACGTACATTTCTTTGGTACTTATAATAGTTTTAAGGAGAAATCGCACAATACCCGCTTTCCTAAATGTTAACTTTATGTAGAGGAAGCACTCCGCCACTAACAACAAAATGATAGAATTATCATGGCCATGGCCATTAAACATTCTATTCTCGCCAGTGAAGGGAAGCAGAATTATCGTCCGCTTGATGCAAGATGAATTCGTAGATACAAGCATGATCTATCCCTTTTCCGAAGAAACCTATATTAGGCCTGGAAAAGTCTATGAATTTAGACGCCAGAGTTCAAAATCGCGGTCGGGCCCCCTGACTCAGAACCTTACGATAGGTTAGTTGTCGATCAGTTCTGTTTATTATCTCGTTTTTCTTATACACAAAATGAGATACCAAACGAATCGATCGAGAACTAATTATAAGGTTCTGACCGGGGCAGGAATTACTGAATAATCGTTTTGTAACCACAAGGCTATTGCCACTTTATTTTAAAGTACCTAAGTAGTTCCGCATTAACCCTTTTACCAATAATCGTTGCGTAAAGTACCTAAATGACAAGTTAACACATAAAAAATATGGTTACACTGACGTTAAATAGTGTTATAACCTTGCACACCGATTAAATTATTAGTAAGGCGGTAATTTTTCAAGTTAAATATTCCCCACATTTCAACCCTTGAACGATCACGTATCCGTGTTTACAATTCACTACTATAGAATTTGTTTAAGATATATTTTATGGGATTAGTTAAAACGCGAAATAAAGCGTTAAGATTTTATAGCTTTAAGTTTAAATAAATTCAGGCAAAGTACAATTTCTATTTGCTGTCTCAATGTTAAACTCTCTTGTCATAAAAACTTTCATAAATAAATATTGATTGTATCCGCGGATCGATCACTCAGTGGTACCTACTCTCCAAACAGCTCTTTTCCAATTTTAACGCTGTCGTTTGTTACTGTATACATGCAACGAACAAAAAACCTACAAGATTACTAAAAAAAAAGAGTAAGGTTGCATCTTATTACGTATGTACGTAGGATAGGTAGTAGGTAACGAATAAAAAACAAACATGATTTCACTTGGACATTTCTTAATATGGTCGACTGGAGCGTGAAAAAAAAAGAACAATTAAGTACTTACACATTTTAACAAATTCACAATAGCCGTTTTGTTATATCGAAACGATACAACCTTCCTTAAAAAGTTATTATACAAAGGCGTTATCTAGGTCAAGATCTGAATACCTTTTCAAACAATCTTTTACGCATCCGCCGACGAGGTCCGTCTGCAAATTCATATCATGGGCGAACTTGTTAGTTGATCTATTACTCTATCGCACGTTATCTGGATCTTCAATCTTCAATGTTAACCACTCCGTGGGACCAGTTGATGCACCGACTGTTAATAACTAAACAGCCCCTGCGTATACTTTTAATGATAGTTAATTGATAGGTGCAAGTGGTTCAACAATGTGTGGTCTACTGTTTCTTCACCGCTCCCTATCCATTCCATTGTCTAGTATTCGCATGATGAAACATTGCTATTCTTTTTTACGCCTACGAGATAGCCAACAACTTCCTTAACAATATTATGGTAATTATCTGCTGAAATCGAGACACCTTATTTACAAACCTTGGCTGCATATTTGATTACAATGGAAACGGATTTCTTTATTTAAATAGCGTTAGAGCGTATAAAACAATCAGTGCAGACGTAGGTAACGCATTATGACAAACGAAGCGTGATATGAAATACATACTTAGGTACATAGTTAAGAATAGGATTAATCAATAAGTTACAATTATTTTTAAATAAAGTACGTTTCTATGGTGCTCTGAGAATATTAAAGGAAAACAGTCAAAATATAGATAATATTTAGTTAAAGCTTATTATAGTCTTAATATTAAATAGTAATTAAATTAATGCACCTCAAAGCGAGGGTCCACAACGAGGCAGAGTTATCGACAAACTTTTATAATGACAAATCGTAAGTATCAACACAATACTATGCACCTCCGATCCAGTATGCACATTCTCAAAGCATAATATCTGATCCCTACATTTCATTTCATTGCATAATAGGTATAAGTAAGTGTATTATACAGAAATTCAAACTATTCAAATGTCAGTTTAGTTAGTGTTCCTACCACGTGTAATATTTAGGAAGCTGCTAAATTACATGCCCAATTCTAACTTCAACTTAATTAAACAAGTTCTAAATAAGGATCGGTACAATGAAATGTCGTTTATTACGTCCGTATACAGGTTTTTCTAACATTCATTCTGAGTATTACGAAATTGAGAACAGACCATGATTTAGTAGTTGTCTCTTACTTAGACAGCCTGCTTACTTGCCCAAAATGTGATTCGCCATACGTCTGGCCTTTGAGAAGAATTAATTACTAATAATAACTGATTAAATCCTCCATATTTTTACGTATTAAGTATGTATTTACTATTGCGCATTAATACATACCATAAATAATTATAATTTTATATGAGAAATGTCAATATAAATAGGTATCACAGAACCGTCAAGATATTTTCGAAGCGCGACGATTCAAGATGATGCTCTCGTATTCAGTTTGATCTTGAAGCTCCAAATCATCATAAATTACATGTCATTAGACAACCACCAGCGATCACTCATAATACAATTTACCAGGCTACCATTTCCAGTCATTTGACAGCCACCGGTTGCACGGGAATGTCTCAACAATCACAATGGATGTTTAAATTTGAACACGACGCGCGCCACACTTACACATGATGCACTTAATTAACCAAGTTAATTACGGTGTAATAAATAAACGCGTGTCGCGTGCCTCACTTAGCACTAGCTCAAGGCAATGTTTATTTACGTAAACTGGTGAGTATCGCGAGAATGTCGATGCAGTCTCAAAGCAACGCTTTGATGTTTTTTGAACTATTCGTGTAAACTTTTTGCAATAACGTTTTCGTAAGTCTTTGATTTTAGATTGTTTAACTTTTCAACTTTTGTAGGTGAACTGACGAAAATATTGACACAAAGTATTAATCTAAATGCAAATTAAATAATAAACTAAATGAACTTGGAATTTCCTTGAAATATGAGCTGAAAAACTTCCGCCTAGCCTTTTCTCAACTATGTTGAGGTCAGCTTCCAGTCTAACCAGATGCGGCTAAATACCAGTATTTTACACGAAACGACTGACATCAGACTCGCAACCCAGTTACAGGGCAATGCCGATATCCTAAAATTAGACCAGTTGTCAGACTTTCGGGCTTCTGACTTCCCGTAACGACTGTCATAGGTACCTATTTGTTTAAACAAATAGGTACCTATGACAGTCGTAAACAGTCGGTCCCGGGTGTTATCACCCGGGACCGACTGTTTAACGTGCTCTCCGAGGCACGGAGGGGTCTCTATATGTAACGGATGGTCACCTATCGACAGACTGATCGCGGCAAGCACAGCTTAACCTCGCAACTCGTATGATCCGCGCGGTTGGAAATTAGACACGAGACGCTTCCTAATCCTAATTCCTTCCTTTTACTAATCTAAGTATACCTATCAATATAATCTATGCAAACAAAGCGATTAACGCAATGCTTAATTAAATGCAGTAAGAAGCCCATAAATTAAATTACTTAATAACCAGGTTTTGGCTAATCCTTATAAATGAACACATTAAATAATAGCTACTCGTTGTATAACCTGTGCTATAATTTATTGTGATGTGGAACATCCGTATCGCAACGCAACGGTCTATTGCAGTCAGATTATATGACTGACACAGCGCTAAATCGTACTTGCTTACTTGACTTCACGTTTTAATGACAACGCGACTACGTAGGTTTCTTGGTTTTATGGATTACTTTGGAAGAAAGCCAAAACTTCCTTATCATTCATCCTGAAATTAAATTAATCATCAAGGCGGAATTTTAGATTGAGGAAAACAAGGAACATAACCTTATTTTTATCCACAACATTGAATGGGTAATTATTTATGGTTTAACATTTTTACATTGGTCACATTGCACGTCGGGATAAAGAGGGGTGGACTAGAAAAATTACTACATGGGCTGGCCCACCCGGAAAAAGGAAAAGAGGTCGCCCCCTGGAAAGATGGGAAGACGAACTTATAAAATTCGCAAACAACGACTAGATGAGAACAGTCCAAGATAGGAAAAAGTGGAGTAAGATGGAGGAGGCCTATACTCGTCGAGAGGCCCTGAGTTAAAACTACGTATATCAAAAAAAAAACACGGTATTATTATTACTAAGGAATTAAAGAGGCCTAAATAAATAAATAAAAATTTACACCAAAGTATATCATATGGATGAAATTGTCAAGCAAATAAAACTTGAAACGCAAATTCTTGGAATCATAATAGGTTAGCAGATAAACTGTGAAGATTCGATTCGAAACGGTTGACATGATTTCTCTTTAAGAGGAAACCTGTACTGACTGTCGGAGCGTCATTTTGTCTCACTTTAACTAATTTCTCAGAACATACTGCTCAGTAAAAGCTGTGAGAGTGAAATTTTATTTTTAAACAGATTCAATATATTAGGTTATTACCTATGAAATCAGCGTTTTGTATGGAGAATTTTAAAGAAGTGGCATTTTTCATACTAACATTTTCTTAATTTATTTAACAACTATGAACACTAATGTTTTAAAACTTTTATGCACTAATGTTTAAAAACTAAGATAACGTGTGCCACTTAGATTATGCGACAAAAATAAGTTTTGGCAAAGTTAAAACAAAAATAGTGGTCATTTCTGCTAACAAAAAGAGGAGTCATTTTTAAGGTATTTTTTATGTTTAGAAAACTATAACTAATAAGGTTTTTTTACTATTGGTAGTTGTCTATGATGGTCATTATTCGATATAATATCAACCAATTGATATACATTTTAAATCATAGAAGTGACGAGGTTCTCTATTTTTGAGAAAAAAACGCCAATTTCATAGGTAAAGACCTAATATTATAATTATATATCTTTATTAATACAGTACGCAACTATAATATAGAAAACGATTGTTAATTTATTAGCCTATTGAAATCGTATCCTGAATAAAATGTCAACATCGAGTATCGTAACCTACAGTGCTCTAATTTGAAAGCTGGCTTGACTGGACATTTACCTATGCATAATTGACCGGAGGGACCGAAGGGTGTCGTAAGTGGTAGAGCAATGTTCATTTCAAATGTTCATAACTAACATTGATTTATATTGTAGGTTAATGGATTCAAATATAGATATATTAGAAATAACTTTCATGTTTTCGTAGAGTATAAAAGACGTCTAATGGAGTATTGTAAGGATTCTGGTTGATTGTAAGGTTCTTCACTTTTCTCCTGTCACCTACCTATATGTACCTACATATCTGTTATCTCCGGATTTTTACGGCAAAATGAGGGTGCTATTATACACCTCTGCCCAATCCTTCGAGGAATATAGACGTGATGTTATGTTTATTATTTAGTTAAGTCGACAAATATATAAAACAGCATTTTGCTACAGAAATACGAACTGAATTCTCTGCGCTTTGCAGCCAAGACACGGAAGTAACAACCAGTACTTGTACAAAATCGTAACCGATTGTAAATTACGATTCGTGAGTCATTCGAAAATAATTGCATTTCAAACC
This sequence comes from Amphipyra berbera, assembly GCA_910594945.2. Taxonomy (NCBI): domain Eukaryota; kingdom Metazoa; phylum Arthropoda; class Insecta; order Lepidoptera; family Noctuidae; genus Amphipyra; species Amphipyra berbera. The sequence continues at coordinate 20,678,683 of OU343128.1, forward strand.
AAAGATTCATATCATAGACCGTGGTGGGAACCGTAGGATATTTATATAATATGTTAAAAATAACGAATCGGTATTGTTAGATGATATGCTTGCCACGTGACAGCGATGGTCAGTGGTCAACTCGGAGGTCGCGAGGGTCACACGCGCCGACACGGACGGTGAAAGCGAGCCATCCGTAACTAACACTATGCTCGCACACTGAAATCTGTCTTTACATTACGACGACCACATGCAAGGTTTCCAGTCGATAATAAAAGTAACGCGAAAGTGATAAATCTCATTAATCCAGTCAATTGTGCCAACTGGAAATGAAATGAACCAATGCCCTGGCAGTGTTCTGGAGAACACTAACCCCCTTATGTATAAATTTATGACAAGCTAGTTATACATAAAAAATGTAAGGTTACACTGACGTTAAATAGCGTTATAACTTTACACAGCAATTATAAGTAAGGCAGTTTAAGTGGAAGGCCAATAATGATTATATTGATGTTGAATTGTTTCCTACGGCGAATGCTACAGTCAATATTTGTCCTGAGATTTGGATCGCGATCCTATATAGTGACATTTATTGTGCGTTTAAACAGTCAATACATTGATGTAAATGCTCTATTAATATTATGATCCAGGATTGCGATCCAAACATCGTGATAAATACTGAGCGTGGAGCATGCGCCTAACGAATTGTTCAAACGCAGGTAGATGTCACAAAACAATGATGACGGATGAAATAAAATCCTATGTTGTCAGTGTTTAGAAGTGCTAAAAATGCAATACAAGTCTGAACTTACACAAAATGCTAGTGAAAAATAAAGAACATAACAAATATTTATAAAGAATGTTAAAATATCAGCCCATGTAGGTACATGAGCAACCACCATGCAACAGCCTGCAAGACGCAGGACAAGAAAAGGTTAAAACGACCACCACGCATGACTTATGGTTTCTTTTACCATTTGGACTCTGGTACATACTAAATCAAATAACGAAATAGATAAGTATACATTTCTTAAATTTTCGAATACAGGAGGAGTAATTAAGGAACATCTGGGATCCTGGTTAGGTCAGCATTTTAAGCCTGTAGGTTCTTGAATCTACAATTTGCAATATATTATTTCTTACATTAACCACGGTTGTTACAAGAACGTTGAAGGATACTTCCTATTATTTACCAATAACTACAACTTCGTTCATAAGTTTACCTATAGATATTATATACTTTTGGAGTCGCTGAAACTACGGAAGTAATTTTGAGCTGAACATTAAAACAAATAATACCTACCTACCTACGGGTAGGTATTATTTTAATGACTTGCTCAAACTAGATATTCAAACATTAAAATAAAAGTAAAAAAAGATTTAATTCTTTTAAATACTAATGTAGAACGACCTTTAGTTCGACTTCCCTGATCGGTTACGCTTTTAAAGAATTCGCGTGCTTTGTATTTACTTCCAGCTTTGTTAAACCAATCACATTCTTCATACTGAACTATGTAGGTCCGTATTATTAAGTATGATTATACCTATTTAGACACATAGTCTGATTAGTTTCGTTTAGTTATTATGTATGATTATATTTACACGCATAGTCTGATCAAATTTGTTTCGATTTTACTCCCAGACTGCTTCTTCTGCTCCAAGGTTCTTTCGCAGATCTAGAAACAAACTAATGAAACTGCGGTTATTTGATGCGGCTAGTGATTTATTATAATTTGTGTAAAATGAAGAACCTAGTGCAATCTGTCTTTAACTTTTAATCACCATTTAATTTGTTCAAGTGACTGTATTATTTTATTGGCAAGCTAAACTCGTCCAGTGCATAATTTGAGGGTGTTTTCTGAAATGTTATTAAAATTCTTTACAATAAAATATATTTCGACACGTTGACCTGGATAAGACTATCAATTTTATCTATACTATTATATAATACTTACATATTACAAAGAGGAAAGATTTATATTTTTGTATGTAACGAATAAACTTAAAAGCTACTGGACCGATTGCAAAAATTCTTTTGCCGTTAGAAAGCTACATTATCACTAAGTAACATAGGCGATATTTATTAATGGAATAAAACTTTTACGCGGGCGGAGCCGTGAGGACACAGCTAGTCTTAGATATTTATAATTATTGCCAATTCTTCTCACTTCATTTTGATTCGTATGCACTTGTTGAGTCCCTACGTTCTCGGTCGTCCTCGTTATTTATAATTATTCTGAAGACGCGTTGCGTGACCGTTGCATCAAGATTGCATCACCGCAGGCTTGTGCACTGCTGCATCAGAATTGGAATAAAGAATTTCTTCAAGTCACTCGTATGCAACTAATTTTTCTACTTACATCTAAACTAATTAACTAATGTTTTAATTATTTTAATTCAAATGATACAAAAGTGTAAATGTTTATTTCTGCCAATTAAAGCTTCTTCTGTAAACTGGTTTTGAATTCACAAATACATAATTAAGAAGAGTAAAAGAAAGTCTCCGAACCTATATTATCATATATTCATAGATACATTTATATTATTAAATTTAATTACAATACTTTATTATTTTTAATAAGCTACTTTTAAAATGGGTTAGATATAATAAAACGCCATAGTTAGATTTAAAACAATTATCCAACACCCGTATGATAACCAAATATCTATAAAACGCTTGACATTCAATAAACTTGATAGTAAGGTAATAAATACGATGGCTTTAGGTTGAATTGGTACAAATAATTGTAATTCAGCATAAACACTAGGGTCCGTATTTATGGAATTACGGTCTACTCAATCTTCGGCTAATACGGACTCCGTATTAAGAAATAGCTCTTATTTGAAAGCTATTAGCAGTGATAGCCTAGTGGTGTGACCGTTGGACTGCCAAGTCATAGGTCTCGAGTTCGAACCCAAGGCACGCACCCCTGACTTTTCGGATTCATATGCGTATAATGCGTATTGTATAATTATCACTTGCTTAAAAACGGTGAAGGAAAACATCGTGAGGAAACCGATATGCCTGAGAGATATTTCTCGACGGCATATGAAGCCAAGTCAGAGGCCCATGGGCGACATAAACTCTGACACCAGGTTAGTCACTAACCACACGGAAAGAAGAAGAATTTGACAGCTCGGATCTTAATTTTATTTTGAATGCCATGAGACTCCGATTTGGTAATTTAACAATAAATATATAGTTTAATAACTCTTAAATTAAAAACTTAATATCACCCGACATTGTAATGTGGCTGTCGATTCTTGTTAGCGATTATTATTATCTAATGCGGCATGTAATTCCTGTTCCCGTATCAGTAAGGTCTCAAGTGTCTATCCTCCTGCCACTCATCGTTCTGTGTGTAGAACATGAACTTCCAAAAAATCTAACGGCTGCTTTTGTAATGCTTATAAAAAAATACTTTGTTCTTTCTGGTCTAGGATTACTTTAAGTATATTTTTTTTGTAAGTATTTAAACCTACAGCAACAATCGCTGAAAGTTTCAAAATAATTGAAAAATAAAGTGTCTTTGTTAGACAGGATGCTATCTAAACAAACCATAAATCTTAGTGCATTCCTAGTATTTAATGCTCGACCGACCGCGACAGGAACTAGGTAATTAGGGTAAGCAATTATGATCACTTTGCGTTACCTATAGCTGTGATATAAGAAGAACCAACGAAGAACGTAATCGTGACATAATAAACTATACCTACATAAGGCGCGCATTTCATACTAATGGGCAGGGGATTTTTACGCAGTAAATATTTTTAAATATAATAATATTTGCCATGATAGAGGCCATAGTAACACATATTCTGTAAAAATTTCAAGTGGCTACATGTTCTGCCTAGCCTTTTCCCAACTATGTTGGGGTCAGCTTCCAGTCTAACCAGATGCGGCTGAATACCAGTATTTTACACGGAACGACTGCCACAGACCTCCACAACCCAGTTACTGGGCAATGCCGATATCCTAAGTTTAGACCAGTCAAGTTCAAGTGGCTACATAGTACCTACGATTAAAAAGATACAACTCTGTGACAGACGGACGGACGGACAGACGGCGGGCGCGGCTTAGGCTTAGTAATAGGATCCCGTTGGCACGGGTTGGGTACGGAATCCTAAAAAAATGAATACAAGTGTTTAAAAGCAAAGATAAACTTATCAAAATATTTTGTGATAGTAGAAATTGAAATGTTTATTTGTTGGTAAAGATGGTCGCAAGTTATTACAATATCATTACCTACATCATAAACATATATGTTCCGCATATTCGAGACGGCATGCAAAATCTCAAACTAATAATAAATTACAATCAGTATACCTACCTACTTAATGATATTTAAATAGAAACACAATCCAATATTGATTAAGTAAATCGTGAAAAAACATAAAATATGTAAAAAAAAAAAAAATTTTATCTTGACGTTTTTCAAACATGGACTGTAAAGCCTTGATATAAATCGATAGTTCTTGAGATCCGTGTTTTTGAAAAAAATTTGCATGATTAATGCATAATACCTATGCAATATGCATGCTTACATAACAAAATGCATAGAAAATATATACCAGAAGTATGTTATAATATTGTAATTCTTTGGCCACTACGACGATTCTAAACAAACATTATTAAAACATTTTCAAAAAACAAGTAGGCACCTATTAATCTAATGGTGCGTCCAGACCTGACGAACGCGCCGCGAATGCGCCGCTCGCGAGCCGCTCGCGCGCAGTCCGCGAGGGGCGTGCGGACGGCGCGCGAGCTTTTGTACGAACATGAAATGCACGCGCGCAGCTCGCGAGCGGAACGCGAGCGGCGCATTCGCGGCGCGTTCATCAGGTCTGGACGCACCATAATAACGTTATGAAACAGCAAAATGGAAATTTTCTAGTGAAAAGAATAAAATTATACCTACACAATGATTTGAATAGCATTTCTATTGATATCGTGAAATGGTAGATAAAACTAAAAAAAGCTTAGGTTTACATAAAAGACTAAATCGCGATGGTTAAATTCAGCGGTCGATTTTTACTTCGAAATTTTAACTAGCCAACCATAACATTATCTAAATTTTATAAATGTGAACGTCAAGAAAATCATTCACGTAATCAAGTAATAAATGCAAAAGTTAAAGCAACACAATTAAATAGTTTGTAGGTACCAAACTTGGACTACTAAAATATCAATAAAAATACGAACAATTTACTGGCGGTAAATACCTCATGTTGCGTTTGGTATGCTTAGGTTAGGTCATACTGAAAGTTTCTGGATTGTAATAAAGTTAAACACATAATGTTTAGGTATCCATACTATCCATCTCGCAATTTCGAACGTTCAGGTGTAGGTACGAGCAAAATATTTTACACTTGACTCATGCCAATGTTCAATGTCGTACGAATGTGCTAACATGTATTGTTTTTATCCGATTGAACTAGTTGTCGTGCAGCATCAATGGTAGCTTCTGTTACCGCTGTCGCCGCTGGCCTTCGCGTGAATCGTCGTGGACATACCTAAATACGTCCACGTTTGAATTCATTATACTAGAAGTACCTACACAAAGCTCTTCGATCAATAATAGTACTAGATTAAGGATCAAGAACAAAAATAAGTCTTACTACGAAATATAGAAAAACGTTTAATAATATTTACAACTTCAGTTTATTATAAACCTTAACACTCAAACATAAAGTTTAATTACGATTGCAAAATATTTATATTTAAGTCCATCTGTCATCAGAGAAAAGTAAAAACAAAAAAATTTAGAATATCACTTGAAAATAAAAGTCGTTTTTAAATAAGTACAAAAATATTTATTCTAAATTGAAACTTAAAATCCAAGCAATTAGGTTTAAACCATTATGTAGAAAATTTCGTGCTTACTCTATTTTGGAACTAGACGTAGTTCTTGGTATTATATTTCAAATTCAGAAACTCAGAACACAGTAAGTACAGAAAGACAGAGTTGCAGAATACATTTTTTAGGCGAAAGTTATGTAAGACCGATTTAAAAAAATAGTAGTACAAAAATAGTACAACAGTTAATTTGCTATTAATTATGTGCGAGTTGGCTTATTGTAATCAAACCGTATAATGAAATGGGTGTGTTTACTTATGTACGCGATTTAGAAGTTCATCATCTTTTTCCTGCCGTTATCCCACACTAGGTGGGATCGGCACAATATTTATTTCGTAAATCCATGTTGTTAGAGGTTTTGGCTTATTGTTTTATGACCGGCCACCTGCTTGACACGTTGCGCGGGTGATCCAATGTGCTTGCTGATATTATGCACTGGGTCCCAAAATGATATGCTTGTCAATATTATTGTCGACAACTAGCAGACTATGTTCTTCTTGGTGGAGTATATTTGAAGTTCCTCGACCCACTCATTCAGTTTTGCTAGGGACTTTAGTTTTGACATATCGTAAACTAATACGGTATAGCACTGTGAGCGTCTCTGTAAGAACTTGACGTCAATGTTCTGTATCGCTCCTGTCCCGCTGTACGCGATTTAGAAGTTATAAAAAAATATTTGTATTAAATCAATTTGTTCGTTTTACCTGAAAACCGTCAATATCAGCAACCTTATGCCGATTGTATTTAATAACACCATTATCTCACTGTCGCCACACGTAAAGGATTTGGGCTTGCATATTGATAATAGCCTAAGTTGGAACAAGCAGATGAATCATGTAAGTCAGAGTGTCTCATTCATGTTGCGATCTCTCTATAGATTCAAACATTTCCTTCCATCTAGCACTAAATCACTCCTGGTCCAGTCCCTTGTGCTTCCTGTGATTGATTATGCGGATGTCTGTTGCTCTGATCTGTCCCAGGACCTTCTAAACAAACTGGATCGGCTTCTCAACAATTGTATTCGCTTCATTTTTGGGTTGCGAAAATACGACCACATTTCTTTTTATCGTTCTAAGCTTAAATGGCTTCCTATCCGCCAGAGAAGATCCCTCAGGTCTCTCTGTTCACTCTTCACCATTATTAACGATCCTAGTGCTCCAGATTATCTAAAAACATATTTTCAACTTTTGGGTGGCTCTCACAGTCGTAGCCTTCGTGCCTCTGAAAATCTAATTCTACTCATTCCTTCTCACCGCACAGGTTTCATGACCAATTCGTTCGCTGTCTCAGCAATCAAACTCTGGAACGCGCTACCCCTTGATATGAAAAAAGCTCCGAGTAAATTCATTTTCAAACGTAAAGTTCGGGAATATTACCTAAAATCGCTGCAACCTTAGTCTGAATGAACTGTCCATCATAGTTATAAATATTTATGTGTATGTATGTATGTATAATAGATATATAGGTTTAATATGTATTTTTATTGTATATAGATATATATAAAGTATATATTTTGTTAGTACTTATGTATTATTTTGTTTTTAATAATTTTTATTTACCTTTTCAATATTTGTTTTAAATTCTTTTTTTGTACCTTTTTCGAAGTGCTTAATTTTTGACCCAAAGGTTGACTGGTAGAGAATGCCACTGGCATTAAGTCCGCCTTATGTACCACCAATTGTACATGAAGTTTAAATAAATAAATTTGATTGAAATGAAATTATTTTTTTCATTTAAATTCAATTGCAAATAAGAGTGTATGGTAAACAATCATGAAAATGCGTGCGAGGTGGACTCTTTAAATATTGTATCTGGACAATCGTAATCTGTCTGTTTAAACGGAACGTATGTTTAATTACCTTTAAACAGATTCAGCTTGTTATAAAGCTATCTTTTAGAATCATTTTTACTGAGCGGTTTCTTTTTTACAAATATAATGTTATCTTACATCAATGAATTTTTCTATAGGTAATTAGTTTCATGAAGCTTATTTTATGGTTGTGTTCGTTTCGCCTAGAAAACACATCTTTTTAAATTTATGCGTTTAACACTTTGAGCAACGATATAATACGTAAAATTTGATAAACGCTATTTGACACAACGTTTAATGACGTCAGCAAAAAATATGTCTTTCTTTAAAGAACGTGTATAAACGGCTGCGGCTTATATCAATTCTTTCAAGCTACGTCATCGCGCCGTATCACTTGAAATTTTCGGACTGCTAGCGCCACTCCACGTTAGTTTTTTTGTACATTTTATAAGGCTACTCACACACATACATTTTAATTACGCATACATTCGCAACGTCGACGTGTAGTAACGGTTGTGTCACATTTCATATTATCTTTGCTTGTATGAAAATCAGAACGTCACTAATCGTCTTTTATTTTGTAGTGTCTTTTTTATTTTGTATGAGAAAATAGTGCGCCGCGCAACAAACATTTGAATACCCAGATGCTCCGCTGAAAGTGTTAAATACACAGCGAAATGGTCGCAAAGAAATCTACAAACAAAAATAACATATAAAATAACAACACTACTCCATGCACTCCCTGTTCCAGAACAGTCGATGTTTGTTAGAATGGTTGGCGAGTTGTCACAAACATTGGTCAAACAATCATAATATTTGCTAATTGATTTATATTTACTATTTAATTCTGTTTTTATTTTATGAAAAACACTTAATGATATAAACTTATCGAAAAAAAGACATTCCTTTCAAAAACCTTGGTGGTTAAGGTGGTTGTTTACACAATTTTTGAACACGCACTGCGGCATTTTGACGTCTTAACGTTGGTTATCATTGGAACATACTAATTTGAAATAAGAGCACAAAAATATTTGTGCTCTTATTTTTCGGGCCGTTTTGGAAGCGCTTATCGGGAATCTAGTACTATTATTGATCGAAGACCAAACCCGTATTTAAGTCTTTCGCAACTTTCTTGTTGACTTAAACACACCGAAAATCGTAAAAAATCATACATCTAAAACTTTCTCGACTTTAATCCACCGGTAGGTAAACACGCAATTCACAAAAAGGCGCCAAGAAAAAACAAATAACAAACGTAAAAAAATGATTTCTACAGCCAAAGAGTTCTATTTTCAAAAATAGGAATTACTTTTTTAATATCTTTAACGCCAGTTTGTAAAATGGTAGGTATTCGTTTGAAAAATGGTAGGTCAAAAATACTGATAATATTTATGCAGCTACTTCCGGTTAGAGTGGAAGCTAATCCAAATATCTTACCTACAGCGTCATCATCCTAGAATGATGATGAATGTGTCGATTTTACAACATACTTACTGTTACAGTTCTAGCAGCATCTTCAAACACACCTGCTAATGTGTCTTTCTTCGCAATATATTTAATTGCGGAAATGAAAATAAGCTCGTTGCGTTTAGTTCGTAAGAGAAAGCTATTAAGCTACGGACAAAAAGAAAAAACATTTCCTTGTTTTAGAAATGTCCATCAGACGACTAATGTAGGTAGGTACTGTCGATTAGCGTATTTAAACTCACTACAAGTAGATAGACGAACAATTTGCTACATCCGAGCACCTACATCCGTTTCCTGATTTGCATTGTGAAACTAAAGAAACTATTTTATTTCTCTCGTCCGTTTTGTTTTGGTGTTCATTTAATTTTATGCCGTTATAAAAGCATATTGTTAGTTTACCCTAGCGCATAATCAATCAAAATTAATATTGATACGAGAATTCACCAATTATAACATCGCTGATTATGGTAGTACCTACAAAGTTTCAAAGTTAGAAATTATGTTATGAAGCATCATTATAGATTTTTGAGAACACAAAATCCGCGAGCTTACCAGAACAATACGAACTTTTGCAGACATTTGTAACGATACGCTTAAACTAAAATTATATACGCAGCTGGATTACTTATTATTTACCAATCGTTTCTCACAGACAAATAACACGTCCTAAATACTTCTTTTGCCCGCAAAGTAAAGTAATTTAAATTCGTAATCTTGTGCAGTTTCCTTATAATGAAGACAGAATTTTTATTCACAACGTATTGTTTTACATTTTAAAAGTTATATTAAACCACATATCGTGTGATGTCGTCAGTCCAGTAAAAAAGACTGGCGTGGAAATTGAGTTGCGACAGTGGCAGGCAAGTGTTATGTAAATATATTGTGCCCTAATATACGAGAATATACTAGCTCGCTTATCCAATTAAGGTAACGCTCTCGTGTCAACTTTGATACCCCAAATCCACTTGCAAATTAAATTGCGCAAGCAAGTGCTTGCTTTCCTGTCTACACTGAAAGCAAGTTTTAGTGCACAAGTAATTATAGCTTTTTCCAACTTAACTGTCTTCAATAACTCGCAAAACCGTGTCCACACGACTCGCTTGCGGGCAAACGCGTCCATAGCACCATCCAGACGACACCAAATCCTGTCGTGTGTACAGATTTACACAGGAACTTAATGTTGATTTAAGTTCTGGTTAGCTGAGACTGACGTTTTAAGCTTAACACTAATAATATTCCCATTTTGGCCACAGTGAAAGTCGGTTGCAGAAGTCAACTTACGCGATTATACCTGCTAGTTCATTTGACGCTTATGATAGGACTAAGAGATACTCGTATCTTCATGGCCCAAAGGCTACAGTCATACTATTGACGAGCACCAAATGTTTAATAATAGATTGAACGAAAACCTCATCCAAAGAAAGATGACATTAGGGGTCTTATAGCGAAATTTTTAAATCTGGAATTTTATTGGACTATAAGGGTGACTGTAACAATGAATAATCCCTTAAAAAACTTTTAAGTTAAACGCTTTTATCTTGCAGTCCCCCTGGCCTGCAGGATCAGGAATTGAGGATTGAAGGTTGGAATTATTATAATGTTGTATTGTCATGGGAATTAAATTTGTGTGAGTAGTTTCCAGAGAATCGGGTTTCCGCTTAAGCAGTAGTTGAAAAATATGTCACAAGATTTGAATCAAACAAACAAAATATATACCAAGTGAAGCTAATTAAAACTGTTTAATAATAATAATTACTAAATAGGACTGTCGGGCATTGCACTGTCCCGTTGAATATATTGGATATACATATTATTAAAATTGCTAGTTTTTCTCGTCTTGCTAACGGTGAATATTTGCACAGGCACAACCTAGTGGCTAGGATTATCCTACAGGAACTTGCTCTGAAATAAACCTTTGTGAACGCTGAGGTACCAAACTACAAGTATGTGCCCCATCCTGTTCTCGAGAATGGTCATGTCACATTGTACTGGGATCGATTTATCATCACCGACAGGACTATAATTGTTGCCAATAAGCTTGACATACTGTTGATAAACCGATCAGAGCGTCTCACAATGATTGTTGATATCACTGTTCCACCTGAGGAGAACGTCGTGAAAGACGAGAAGGATAAAAAAAATAGTATCAAGACTTGGTACACGAGGTTGTCACCATTTGGGATATAGATTCAGCAGTCATTGTGCTGATGGTAGTTACGGCCAAGGGTTTAATAGTCAAGAGCTCCGACCAACATCTGATGAGGCTCTCGTTGGACGGCTGGATCTAGGACCTGATACAAAAAGCCGTACTTCTGGACACGGCGCGTATTGTTAGGAGGTTCCTTTCTCCGAGGCCCAGACCACCGCTAACTTGGATTGGACCCTGTTCCCGATTCCAGTGGGCAATTAAAAAAAAAAATTGTTTTTTTTTATAGAAATATTTAAAAATGTAATATATTTATATGTATAAAAATTAATAAAAGGAATAATAATAAATTTAATCTAATTCACGTTGAACCAAATTTAAGGCACCGACTTCTGAAACTGTTAATTTTAGAATAATGGTACCTACCTACTTAATATTTTATTCGTTTTTTTTTAAGTCTATTTAATTTTTTGTTAATCTTTGCTAATATTTGCCGTAACTGGTAGAAGCAAATATTCCAAAGAGAAAAAAATACTTTATTGTCTTTGCTATATCCCCTAAGACCGTTTAAATGCTAACATCAACATCCTATTAATATAGGATTGCACAAAGCACTTTATTTAGTACGAATTTCAATTGTAGACTTAGCTTAATTAATTAACATTTCTTACACAAATTAGTAATGAATACAAGGTTAGTCTGTCTAACAAAGAGTTTACTTTGCTGTAATAAATATATTTCAAGGAAAAAAAATCATAACGATTTATAATAGTGAGCGTTGAGATAAGTGCACAAGTCAGCATTGAGTTCTCGTGACACAACAACTGTAATTAGATCGCGACAAAGTCGCAAAGCACGTATCATGGAATTATTATCCACGTATTTAATCCACGCTATCAATAACAAGTTTTTTCAGAAGACATTGACAATGAGAAAATACCCAACAGCCTTTTTGAGCGTTTTTATGAGGTCATTGTGCAACGGCTGGGCATAAAGGAGGTCCGTAGTAATTAACATTAAACGCAACAAGGCTGCATAACTGAAGTACTTTCAGCGCGTGATTCCGGTGTTTTTCGTATAGATTATTAATGTTGTTCGTGTCACACATTGGTGTCACAAGATTTATTATTGTTGTGAGATCATAGGTACTTAATCCGATAATGAACCATGGTTAATTGTGATGGAGCTATTGCACTATCACTATTGATGAAAGATAAAGTTACGCCTGTAATTTCAGACTGTCTTGTGCGATGTCAATATTTAATAATTAATGGAAAATCACTTTTTTCCCGCTTTGGCAGCTTTTATTACAAAACATATTTAGGCTTTTTTTTAAGTGAAGTCTCATAATAGTTATTTTTTATATCTATTGCACTATGCACTTACCGCATAAAAGTAGCATAACTATCTCCATTTTGTAATCCATTGTAATTTGATTCATTTTTATCGGCAGTCATTCAAACAGTCTTACTCAAAGTTCACGTAAACAATTACATAAATATTTCCCGCGTAAAACGCAACGGCCGAACTCGCGCGTACGTCTGGCGCGCTTCGCGATACGGATGTCGAATGAGAATGACCGCATGATTCGAGAAACGCGCCATACAGCCAATTTTTCGTCGGCATAAAACCTTCTCCCTATGTATCCAAACTTTACACCTCTATGGCGCCCCGTACACATTCAATCTGGATCGCGATCCGCGAACAAAACCAATGATCGCGATCCAGATTGATAGTGTATGAATTAGATTGACGGAACGGAACAAAACAATCTGGATCGCGATCATTGATTTTGATCGCGGATCGCGATCCAGATTGACTGTGTACGGGGTGCCTATGATCCAAACGCATTTACTTAACAATAAGCGGGGTGAAGCAGCCAATTATTAGAATCAATAAGAAACTAATTATCTTAGGCATGACGCTTCTTTAATTTCTTAGAAGTTTAAAAATACCAAACACGCATATTATCTCGATTTAACTACGCATGTTTATTTTCATTAATAATGTATTCATGTCCAATATTATCGCTGATATCTTTCTGTGAGCATTACACGCATTATGTGATCTACTATGAATGTAGGTAATGTTCAAAGAGTACTTAGCCCAGTTTCCTATTCGACAACTCATCACTTCACTGTTTTCCCATTTCATACGAATCTTGCCTTAGTAACTTTTAATAAAGGTAACTAGTAATGTTGAAAAACGGTAAAGTAGGAAAATTAATCTATTGTAACATGTATTGATTATACTTAATTATGTATCTACGTGATTGACGGTAAATATCAACAAGAATATTTATTTAAGTTATAATCAAAAACCGGTATTCCCACCTTAGGCTACTAAGAAAAAATGCAGTGTGGCCAAGAAAGATTTCCCACGACTGGCACATTTACCAAGTTGGCAATTCATATCGACGACCCTTGGCTATGAATCGACATTGTATGAAACTATGGAACAATGCTAGTTATTAAATATGCTCTTGTGAGAATGTATAGCTAGGTATAGTCTATGGCCATTATGTGATCGTAACTTCCCACTCTAGCTTGTGGTCAAGGATTTTCTATAAGATCAGAGTTTGTCTTTAACAAACATTTAGCTCCGCTTACATACGAAATGAAAGTAAATACTAATTGGAATAAGTAGGTACCTGCGTACCGGGTCCACTTTCAATGAAATCCAATCCCTATTAATTACAACTGCTTTGGGTAGGTAGCTACTATCAATGAATGGATATTTTTTAGTTAAGTATATCTTTCAAGGATAACCTGGATCTAGTGATGCATGGACACACTTTCCGAATTAGGCGGTTCCCAAGGCCGTGACGCAAGTCGGAGCGACACGTGTTAGATCGAAGTTAGGCGGTGCGACAACTGTGTGCGACTCCGCACGATTCAATGCAGTGCTAAAATCGCTATTACGCGAGTCACTCCGACTTGCGTCAACGTAGGGGAATCGCCTTCGCACTGAATCGTATCGAGTCGCATACTGCAGCAAGCATGCGGTTGTCGAACTGTCGTGCGACGGAGCTGCACCGTCACATAGACGTCAACACACGGCAGACGCAGTGTCAGGCGATTTTTGGCGTAGAAAAGGCGTTTCAAAAGGAACCTGGACCTGTTTCTTGAAAATGTATGTACCCAAAATCTTCTTTTACGGCGGCATTTCATCATAATACGGTACAGAAACCAAGCAATGTTTATGAACCCAAGAATTTTATTTTAACTTCACAGAAGGACGTACATAACATGCATAGTTAGCCCATTACTGTCCCACTGCTGGGCACGAGCCTCTTCTCAGAATGAGTAGAGTTTAGGCCTTAGTCCACCACGCTGGCCTGGTGCGAGTTGGCTGACTAAACACACCATCGAGAACTTTATGGAACTCTCTCAGGTGTGCAGGTTTCCTCACGATATTTTTCCTTCACCATTAACACAACTGATAATCAAATTCTGATCCGCACATGAATTCGAAAAGTCAAGAGGTACGGGGCCGGGATGGAAGTCAGACCCATGGCATGCATGCATTGCATGGAAGGCAAGCGTTCAACCGCTAGGCTATTACTGAAGGACGTAGTATAATAAAATTATACCTAGTCTGGCCATAAATACTGTTACAATTAAAAATAAGAACGATATTACATTTGAATTTGGAATCTGTCATTTTTATACGATTGTTCATTGAGTTTTCTAATTTTGGCGCCAATACATTGTACAATATTTTGCGATATTAAAATGGAGTGGGGTGATAAAGAGAACCGAATCGCTGTGATTGCATTACACAAAGTTGGTATGGAGCCAAATGCAATATTTAAAACTCTCTATATGCTTGGTATTACTCAAATGTTTGTGTACCGGGCTATTAATAGGTACAATGAGACCTCCTTTGTTTGTGACAGAAAAAGATCTGGCCGTCCACGTAGTGCAGTTTAGTCAAAGCAGTAAGGGAAAGAATTTGAAGAAATCCTGTCCGAAAGCAAAAGATTTTATCTCGGGAGATGAAGATATCACCCAGAACCATGTCGCGTATTTTAAAAGATGACTTAGGACTTGCAGCCTATAAGAGACGCACTGGTCATTTTTTAACTGATAATTTAAAAAAGAATAGGGTGGTAAAATCGAAACAACTACTGAAGCGGTACGCAAAGGGAGGTCACAGAAAAATTTTGTTTACGGATGAGAAAATCTTTACAATTGAGCAACATTATAACAAACAAAATGACCGTATTTATGCTCAAAGCTCTAAGGAAGCTTCCCAATTAGTCGACAGAGTGCAACGTGGGTATTATCCGACTTCAGTGATGGTTTGGTGGGGTGTTAGCTATGAAGGAGTGACTGAGCCATATTTTTGTGAAAAAGGTATCAAAACATCGGCACAAGTGTATCAAGATACCATTCTTGAGAAGGTAGTTAAGCCCCTTAACAACACCATGTTCAATAACCAAGTATGGTCCTTCCAACAAGACCGGCGCCGGGTCATAAAGCTCGGTCCACGCAGTCTTGGTTGGAAGTGAACGTTTCGGGCTTCATCAGAGCTGAAGACTGGCCGTCGTCTAGTCCCGATCTTAATCCGCTGGATTATGATTTATGGTCAGTTTTAGAGAGTACGGCTTGCTCTAAACGCCATGATAATTTGGAGTCCCTAAAACAATCCATACGATTGGCAGTGAAGAATTTTCCCATGGAAAGAGTGCGTGCTTCTATTGATAACTGGCCTCAACGTTTAAAGGACTGTATTGCAGCCAATGGAGACCACTTCGAATAAGCTTTTTACATTTTAAATTGTTTTATATTTATGTATTAAACTAACACACTGTAAAAGTAATAAATGTAATGTAGAGTCTAGACAAAATCAAACTGGTTGCTATTTTAATTGTATAATTTATTTTTTTAAAGCCGTTTATTTTAGATTCTATGAGTAAGTACCTAAACTCATACACTGACTTATTACTTTTATTTTTTTGTGAAAACGTATACTTTTGCAATGTTTGTAAATATGTGAGCACCATGTACCTATCACAATTAATATGTCGTTGTTTCATTTTTTATTTATTTTTTACCTTTTGTGGTATAGTAATTTTATTCTAGGTGCATCGTTTTCACATATAATTGTATAATTAATGTACCTATACAAAATATTGTAAGACATTTTAAAAGAGTAACGGTGGAGTTTCTTGCCCATTCTTCTCCATACGAAACTACCTTTTGGAAGGGGCAACTAGAATCAATTCTATTTTCTTTGTAACTTTAACGTTCAAAAGTGCCTTTTATGTGCCTAATTGAAATAAATACTTTGACTTTGACTTTATTAGATGCAATAAAAAATTTTTTTTTCTTTGGGCAATATTTATGGCAAGACTAGGTATTCATGAAATAAGTTACCTAAGACAAGACCAGATGTAGGTACACAATAATATTAAAGCTACTAGCCTATATTTGGCCACCTAAACCAGTCAGTCTCCAGAGAGCCTAGTGTAAAGCTACTAGTCATATATTACATTAGTGGGAAAGTCGAAAAATTCTATTACCTGTCATTCAAGTACCTACATTGTTTCACTACTCAGCAGCAGCAGTTAATTCAGAAATACATTACTCCACGGATTACAGAAAGAAGCTACGTCTGAAGCTGAAAAGTAGATACCTATACATGGTTACTAATTCAGATTTATGTACGTTCTACTTTTGTAAACTATTGCAAGAGTTAATTCTATCAGCTTACATAAGAATATAGTTCAGATTTTATTCGGGTCACGCCAATCGCCACTATGCAGAGTTTTGGTTGGAGGTCATTACAGATCCTTGTTTAGAGGGCTATCTGAGTGATGGAAATATTTGATGGACTATGTATCCTACTTACTTAAATATTATACTGAAGAACGCAACAGCATAGTCATGTATCTGTGTTAAAGCAATGGAATTCCACAGGGTTACATCATAGGCCCGAAGTCGCGCCAAACTTGATTGATGATAACTGGGTTTAAAAAAGTCCGAAGGTACCTATCGTAGATAATCCAGAATAAAATGACACGAAGGGCAAAAAAGCATGATACTTTGCAAATACGTAGCGCTTCAATATCGACATAACGCGATTGGTCTGAGATTCTATGATTCGATCTAGAGATTTTATGTAGATTCGTACATATTCTTTCTAACAATATTCGCCCATTATTTATATAATTCGCAACAATATTTGTGAAATTCAGGGAAATTTTCAACATCAACACCACTAGGTCTGATTGAAAGATAATAACAATATCAAGTGAACGAGCACCAGGTAGGAAGCACTACCCATGGCCTACATCATAATATATTCCAATATAATTACGTGTATGTATTTAAATATATTACAAAAAGTTTGTTTAGTTAAGTATACACGCATCTTACGCATGACTAGTAACTGTCGACGTAATCCATGTTTGGGAGTGGCCTCATCAGTCACCACGAACGGTGATTATGGCGAAAGCGGATTAACAAGGCTTTCATTTAGAAGCAGTGTCTCATTTTCATCTAATTAATCATCACCTTTCTGAGTACACTAGATCAAGGGATTACTTACCTACAGTAGAAGCAGCAGTAGACTAAAATTGCTGGTTACGAGCCGCATACGCAACCGATAAGTGTTAATGGTTCTGCGGTATGATATGATTTAATGAGTTCATAGTCTTTTTTTTTTAAACTTTGCCTCTCACTAGTCTTTCTCCTGTATCGTGGATGCGTTTACAGACACAAATCTTCACATACACAAACACACAGACCCGGAGCAACTATTTGTAGGCCATACAAATGTTTGACCTGTGTGGAAATCGAAGTCACAACCCGTAGCACAGAAGCCAATCGCTGAGCCACGGCACCAAACGTGTCGTCAAAAATGATATTACATTATACTGTTTATAGTTATATTGTACCTATTTGAAGAAATAAGCAGCCTTGCTTCGCTTTGTCCTGCCAAAGATAAATTGCTACGCCTCGTGCAATACTGTGTATACAAAACCTTCTCAAACCAGAAGTCAGTCATAAAATTTACTAAATTTGATAATTATCCCCAGATGGAGGATATTATCTTATCTCAATCTGCGAGTTAGTGCCGCTCACGACAGAGTATCGGCAATTCAAGTGAAAAAAGAGAGTCACCAGTGCACCTTGGGCACCTACACCTAAGAAAAAGTACAGCGTCTATGATAGCACAAAAACACAATTAATTCTTCTCTTTAATTTAGTAGAATTGTAAAAAAATTGACTGGAACTAAAATACAATTTAACTTATCAAATCTATTTATTGAAATCCATTTGGAAGCAACTTATGGTCTGTACAAATTAACTTAACTACGTATAAGTAGGTAACATTTAATACAACACTTTCTAACAGGTTGTTAGGCTTAAATATTATATACCTGTAAGTACATTGTACCTACGTAACGTACGCAACTACATACTTAATATTTAATTCTTTTACAGAGTTAACAATAGGCTTCATTATTTTAAACAACTTTCACAAATCCCTTTTGTTCTACTTAAACCTTTGTTATTTATTAAGTTATGTACATTTTTCTTCTTAGTGC
This sequence comes from Amphipyra berbera, assembly GCA_910594945.2. NCBI lineage: Eukaryota > Metazoa > Arthropoda > Insecta > Lepidoptera > Noctuidae > Amphipyra > Amphipyra berbera. The sequence continues at coordinate 20,697,501 of OU343128.1, forward strand.
TATTATTCTAACTCATGACAGTAATGTTTATCATTAATTAGCATATTAACTTCGTATTTATAATCTGATTGGTTGTGTCTAGTTTGTTGAATGATTAGCTTTTTTGTTAGCCGTAATACAATCTACTTTTGTAAGTAACTACCTTAGAGTTTGAATAAGACAAGCTATAGATCGTGCCTACTTAATATGAAGTTACAGTACAAGTATGAGCTAAGTGGTAAAAGTGCCGGGAGTCACCGCGACTTGCGAAATTATCGTTTACAGCTATAAAACATTATATTTATGTTCATCTTAATGTCAGGAGCTAGATAAGGTATCAACAACTACTGACAGTAGTGCTGAATAGCTTGTCTTAGTCACAAGTAGAGAGATATGTACTTTCCACGATTGACTCACCAAAGATGTGGTGAATTCATGTATAATGGTTATTAATACTAACGCAAATGTTAGTAATTGAAAGCATTTTACAGTTCATATACCCTTACAATTTTCTATAGATTATATAACTTAGTATTAATCGCTTCAGTAAACACTTAACTCCTTTTATTCATTATCACAGTAAGATATTATGAATTGCTTACTTATTAATACAAGCATCCAAAACAAGATACTAATAATAGAACAAGTACATTGTAGGTACTCTAAAGTTGCAAAAATCCTCCAAGGCTCAAATAAAGCCTTCGAAGAATTCAGGAGATCGACATGCTACAATAAGAGAATATGCTTGAGCATACTTATTGATTGTAAAATGTCGATTTGATTCCATTTTACAATTTTACTGTGTTTTACGTAGGATAGATGGGATCTGGAATAGTTGTAATCTATTAATCTGTTAATCTTAATTAAGCAGCGTTAACACCACTATCGATAAACGTGATAGCTTACTTTTCTGCATTTTGTCCTTCTTGAATATTGTCATTCGTCATTTATAATTTATTTATTATTCGGTTACGTTACCTATATGGAAATATCCTAGGACAATCCAACGTGAAACAGAGTAATGTTTTAAATGAAATTTTTACTTATGATTGTTTACGGTTTACTCACCGGTATTTTCCGGAATTGCCCGACTAGTTTCGGACCCAAACGGAGCCCTTAGTCGGACCCAAAATCCGAAACTAGTCAGGCAATCCTATAAATTGACGTGAGTAAATAGTAAACTAAAAAATATCTAAGTAATGGTGGCGATTCTGTTGCGCACTTTGACAGGACTAAACTAAACCAAGGGTGTTTGTCTCTTTCTGTTTCAACAGAAAAAGAAAGTGACAGTTGCGTTTAGTCTAGCTTAGTACTGTCAAAATGTGTAACAGAATCGACACCAATATCTGAATAATACTACTGATAAAAATAATATCTAACTAATACTACGCCTGAAACTAAAACCTTAAAAATATTTACCTGCTAATTTTGAGTTCCCAGATATAGTTCCTATAGGTATATTATATAAGATACAATTCCTCACTAACTCGGAAACAATTTTCACAAAATATTAAAGTTTATATTTATACACGAAATGCAAGAACCACCATCTTTTTTACCATGGTTCCTATCGTACGATGGAACGTAGGATGATAATGGTTCTTTTAATTGAAATCATGGTATAATTTATCTCTAACTTGGTTCGTACATATAATGGTTAATTTGTGCATGATCTAGAATGGTCAACATCATCCAACAAAAAATATCTAGTCTTTTTCAGGACTATCTAGCCTACTTCGCAGAAAAACTATACTTACGGTGTATAGTCATGTTGGATAACACAGAATATCTACAAAAGGGTGAGTAAAAATTTGGAACATCAAATCTTAGACAAACATACATAGCTCAGCTTAACTAAGGTAATTCATCACGTCAAAGCTTAACCGTTTCCAAAGCATTAAGGCTTTGAAAACGACTAAGCTAAGCGTTGAACTACGTTAATGGCAATGAAATTCCTTATCTGGTAACTCATGACTAACGATAATATTTACATTTTAAAGGAAGATCTCCTCAACCAGTTTCTTGTCTATCAAACGGTGTGGCTTGGGTCTGGTCTGCTTCCTCCGCCGGCGGTAGAGGCGCGCGTTTAGCCGGTAGAGGGCGGGGGACAACGCGCATCGCACGTTGAACCACCAGTCGCACGACGCCACGCCCTGGGAGAACACCGTGCCGTTGGGACACAGGAACGACGCCTGACGACCGTCAATGTCACAGTAGTGCCATGCTGAAATATAAAAATGTATCATTAAGAGACTAAAAAAATATGCAATCATAGCTACACTGGCATTCGCCATGTCTATCACCCATATTCTAAGACGTTCCTCCAAAACTTACTCGACTCATACTCGACTCAGAACGGCCTCGAAAACAACTTCAAAATTGTATTCTTAGTCGCAATTTCGAGTGAACTTTGAGGTTCCTCGACGGAGTCATTACGTCATAATTTGAATTATCTGCATCGCGCAAATAACGCCGCGTTAAATACTTGTAAGGATTATCGTAAGCATATTCGATAAAGTCTTCAAAATTATTTTTTGTTACATACGAACTTTGACACTTCCTTTTTTAAGGTAGATTCCGAGGTACCTTGAGTTTGACAGATGATTCCTTACCTCGACTGAGGAAAAATCTCGAGTCGAGGACGTTTATGTCGACTCGAGGAGGAGTCGAGACGAGTAAGTTTTGGAGGAACGTCTTAGAATATGGGTGTATAGGTCTTCAAAGGTCCTACTTCAACGAAAAGGTTAAAGAATCGACTTGCCCTACATACAAACTGCCTGACAGATACAACATTGAGAAAAATGTCACATACCTACTCGCAATGTACCTAATAAGTATGTCCTACAAAATTATTATGATAATATCTCAACCCTTATTTTTTGCTGATTAACTTGGATAAAGTAGGAACTAGAAAGGTTATTTTGTAAGGTTTTGAATTAAAATGCATTACATGTAGGTAATCACGTCACATTTGCACAGGAACTAAACTACATACTACTAACAGGAAAAAAACGAAGGTAATTCTGGTAATTATACGATCGCTAGAAAATGTATAAAGTACTAACTTTTGCCCGCGTTTTCACTCGTATCCGTACTTCATGTACCCAGATAAAAAGTATTCTATGTGTTAAAAGTTCTCAATGGTGTGTGTAGTCCGTTAACCTGCACCAGGACAGTTTAGTGGACCAAAGGCTAAATCCTTCTCATTCTAAGAAGAGGCCCTTGCCCAACAGTGATATAGGCTACGCTATCACTGCTAAAACTACATCTATATTTAATATAGTTATAGAGCACTATTTCAAACCTCTACTTTAAGGCCAAAACACATACACACGATACGACGTCGCATCGTGGCACGTTGCGACGTCGTATCACGATTCGATATCATGTCGTGGAAATCTACCAAGTGCTTTGTAAAAACGACGACGATGTCGCAACGTGCCACGATGCGACGTCATATCGTGTGTATGTGATTTGGCCCATAGAGTTCGTCTCAGACTAAAACACCATTGGATATTATTTTTTGCTTAACCTTCAGCAGAATATGTTTTAAAAAATCTTTCAAAATTCTCTATATTTAGAATTGTTTTCAAAAATCGGGTAAGTATTTGGCAAATAAATTCACGATTTTTTTCTTGATCGGAATCGATTGCTTAATTAACAGATTAGGTAATGTCATTTTAAAAGGCTTGTTGTTAGTGAGCTATGTTTTAATTAAACAACTATAGCTCTGTGTAAGTTTGAAACAACGCTAAGTGGAGATTCCTCTACTGTAATGATACGGAAATCATTCGGGTTTTTTGCGTATTCTATGAATTATTTATTACCCATCTATTATAGATCGGGTTAATAATTATAATTAATATATTAGTAGACAGGCTAGACTTCATTAAATATAAAGCTACGTGCGTATCTTAATGGCGGACCTCACGTTTTTGACCCAACATTTCATGTCGAAATCATCTTCCGGGTTACTTTACGTTACCTATAATTATATGGCCTCAAAGTATCATAAGGTCAGTGTAGTAAATCATTACAGCACGGCCAAGGTCTACGCCACAGGATCGCAAAAGCATTCGTTCAGACAATAGAACCGAAAACATGAACACCCACATCATTTGATTAATATTGTTTTGTCTGTTAATTTTTTTGTTGATATATTGTTCTTTATAAAAATTCGAAGTATAAAAACTAAGGTCCACCTACTTTACTCTTATTCATTAGTAGGTTTTTGGATGTTGTAAACATAGCGTAATGAAGACGTGGGCTTTTTGCGCTTCAACCTATTTTCAACCTAATTGCCAACCTATTTTACTTATATGTATGACAGGGCACGGGAGATATCTCTGCAAAATTTTATCAGCAACCAATGTCAGTATGCCAAACAGCTTTTCCGAATGAATAAATGGAGGTAAAATAAGACCGTGAATAAAAGATATCATCTCCCTCGGTGTTTTAATATCCCCCGTTAACCCTTTTATAGAGGTTTTAAACAATCGAAAAGTCCATCTTACATTATTTACTTAGTTTTTGTGCCTTTCAAATTTATAAGCCCATGGTATAAGGATTTTCATGCAAACTTTGACACCCCATTTCACCCTCTTAGGGGAGGAATTTAGAAAAATCCTCTTTTCGTGGATACCTAAGTTATAAAAAGGACCACCTGTCAAAATTTCAAATTTATCGGTAACACTATCGATGGGCCTACATAATGACATGATTAAAAGTTATCAATGATAGACTGATATAAATGTATAGCAAGTTTATAACATAACAATGCGTGAAATACTGATCGTTTCTAATTATATGGCCACCCCTATAAATACAAACAGAAGATTACATGATTAACATCTTTTATTTCGAAAAATATAGGCATCAATACACAATAGAATGTCATCATGCTAATTGAGTTATGAAATCTCATAACAAATTGTAATATACAGTGTGTATCCGAATTCGTATAATTCCTTCAAACCTCGTGATCTACTAGTGACACAGATTGACCCTACATGGGATATATTAAGATTTTACAAAAAAAAAATTTCAAACAGAAAACATTGGTGTTCTGTATCTGAGTCAGCGCCCCAAGTTAACTGACTGCGCGGAGCGTTTTCGCGCTAGTCATGCCTGCCAGCTGTGTCGCCGTGCCTTCATTAATTTATACGTGGCATCGAAATGTTCTATCACATAAAATTACTATTTTGCAAAAAATATTATTGTTTTTTTTTCAACCTTATTAGGTAGGAGGTTTAGGTGCAATCACAAAAATTTAATTACCGTGGGTTAATCTGTATCAGTAATAGATTATGGGATAAAATGAATTCGTATTCACCCAGTATAAGCATTAACAAGTTTTGAAAACGCTCCGGGCATGATTAGGATGTTGGCAAAAATGTAAATCATAAACACATGACAGTTGGTGAGAAATCTACTCAGGATTGCAACAATCGCAGGGTTTTAGTATTGTTTTTGTTTCTCATTAGTTTGTTTTTTGACAGTTACCTTGACAACGGGTCTCCATATCTGCAAAGAAACCCGGATAAGGCTGTTCATCGCAGTAAAAGTTGGTGTATGGCACTGCACCAAGCACCGGGTAATCTGTGCCTGGCTTTCCTGAAAATAACCAATAAAATATTCTTCAAATACACTCTTGCGTATTAAATATGGTGTAGAATTAAAAAATAATAAGAGCAGTTTTTATTTTTAAATGTCGTTGAAGTCTTTTGTATGAAAGAAAAAATTATAAATCTTGACCTTTTCAGCCAGCTTTGTTCTGATTAAAATAATTAAATGCTAATTTGAAATAACCTTAATTTACTCGTAAACAAACTTGTTGTTCTCAAAAATCTGTAATAATTAATATAACATTGAAATGTAAAATGAGTCATTTAACTCTTATACGCAGTGTTGTTTAACTTAATGTGGAACTATACTCACTAGTCACTATATATAACGAACACGTTTTAGAGGTTAAAGGTTTATAAATAAAATAAATCATGTATCCGGTTACCTAGTTCCCACACAGAGCGACACGCCCCTTGAACAACGGGTACTTAACACCATATTAATTATATTCAATGAAATTAAACTTCTAACTTTCAACATACGGCTTATCCGGCTTATCTACGTCTTCACGCTTGTTTAATTACAATAATTAGGGGATCTCATTTAGCGGTTAATACTATGTAGGTATAGATATTATAATTCTTTCTGCCTAGCCTTTTTCCCAACTATGTTGGGGTCAGCTTCCAGTCTAACCAGATGCGGCTGAATACCAGTATTTTACACGGAGCGACTGCGATCAGACCTCCGCTATAGATATTATTATGCATAAATAAGAACAAGTTACGTATTTCAGCTCAGATTACGTTACTAGAATTTTATAATCGAAAGGCTATAAGAAGCAATACATCGTGAATAATAAATTGACCACAATCAAGTATTTATAATTACAAAAAAGGAATTTTATAATCGGTCTAGACTCACAAAATCGTGGGAAAATGATCATCCCGTTCGATCACGACCGACTCTTGCGCATATTAGGCTGTTCCCGGTAGTTATACCGATAACGAAAGTTCGCTTGCAGTGACCACTTTCACTTCGAGACACCACTAAGTACTTACTAACAATTCTCGATTGTGCGAAATAGCATCTTAGGCTCAAATGGTTAAAAAACAAGATTTATTATTAGTTTGAGCTTATTTGAAAACGAGAAATGATAGTAAAAGTTTATTTGAAACCAAGTAGTGCATTCACCTTTAACCTCGCATCAATTTATAGTATAGTGACTGCAATTACAGTGCTCGTCGTATACAGAGAACAGAGGTGCTCTAACCACAAATCTTGCGCAATTATATAATATAGATTTCCTTGTGAAACATTATCCGTCTTAAGTAGTAAAATGAAACATATTACCTAGAAAGGCAGTCTTCAATGATCATTATTAACCTGCAGAGGTTCTAAAACTTCCTAAGAAAATGTATCTGACTTTTACAAGGTTAGTCGGAAAGGGGGTACTAAGCCGCGGGCCACTTAATGTATCACTGATGATTGTTTTAAAGAAAGTGATAAAATTTCAAAATTCTTCATCCCTGCTTTAGTTAGGTACGAAATCAGAAAATGAAGCTTCTAATCCGTGACCCCAAATATAACCTAAAATTTTAACACAGCTGATCATAGCTGAGGATAGATAGAATTTAGCGTATTTTTTAAGAAATCTTTGTACAGCTTGACTTTTGGGGAAAGTTGTAGAACAAAAGTTATCCATTATTATGGGTAGTTTAACATCCTTTCGGCTTAGTACCCCCTTTCCGATTAACCTTGTAAAATGAACACAGAACGAAGATTACGCATTTAGTGGTCCATATTTGGTTTTAAATTAGGGGTCGTGGCTAATTACCAACCGCGCAGATCATACGATTTGCGAAGTTAAACTGCGCTTGCCGCGGTCAGTCCGTGGATTGGTGACCGTTCGTTACACATCGAGACACCTCCGTGCCTCGGAGAGCACGTTAAACCGTCGGTCCCGGGTGTCATACGAATACCTATGACAGTCGTTATGGAAATTCAGGAGCCCGAAAGTCTGACAACTGGGATACCGTCATTATCGGTTGCGGAGGGCTGGTGGCAGTCGCTCCTTGTAAAATACTAGTATTCAGCCGCATCTGGTTAGACTGGAAGGTGACCCCAATATAGTTGGGAAAAAGCTAGGCAGAACATTTGGTTTTAAATGATGATAAGTACCTACTTCATTATTGATAACTCATAGAAAAAGCGTAAGTATTTAATGTTGCCTATCTTCTGTAATAAGGAGGATACTGTTATAATTTTTTTTAAAGACATCGGATTGATGTTTTCAATACTTATTGATCATCATGAAAATATTCAGCGAGTCGTACCTATATTTATGATTATATTAACGGAGAAAAACAGCCAGCTTTTACATTTCTGGTTTCTATTAGATACCTAGATATCTAATAACGAATGGAGGCGGAAAGGCGCTATTAGAGCAGAGCCACAAAATGTGGTCTCTGTATCTAGTCCGCGTAAGAGTGTTATTAAATGGGCGTAGGTATGTACCCTCAGATTACAGAAATAGTACCTACAAGCTAGCTACTTTTAACGAACATTTGGATATGTACCATTGACATATCTATACTGACATTATAAAGCTGAAGAGTTTGTTTGTTTGTTTGAACGCACTAATCTCTCACTACTGATTGGAATTGAAAAAATATTTTTGTGTTGGGTAGTCCATTTATCGAGGAATGTTATAGGCTATATAACATCACGCTACGAGCAATAGGAGCGGAGCATAAATGAAAAATGTTGCAAAAACGGGAAAAATGTCCACCCGTGCGAAGCCGGGACGGGCCGCTAGTTAATCATGATATTTAACAAAACAACCTCTGCATGTTTTGAAAACTTGCTATTAAGTTTTAAATTAAATATGTAGATTCTCTACGAATTGATAAATAATTCTGTCCGAGGTTGACGCAATTCCTGCAATGTTATGTAAGTCTAATAACTGTTGGTATTGTGTATACAGTGTACATAAATATAAATGTAGCAAGCAAGTCATTCTCTAAGAGATCCAAATGCCAGGATTCTCGATCTGACCATGCGGTGCAACTAATTTATGAAACTTTACTTACTATACCGCGAACGTATATCATTAACAATAATAAAATAAATCGGCTACCTGCTGAATGATAACTCTGTTTTCCACCATACATCTTATAATAGATATGTGTTCATGGATTACAAGCAACATGCAGCATGTCTCAGACTTCAGATTACCTGACCAGCATATGTATAACTTCACGTCCAGTATCCAGGAGCCTTAATGAAACCATTTGGCCAATGATTAGATCAGATAATTAATATTCTGCAAGCAGATACGAAATTCTGAACGCGTGCATCAAGCTGCATACAAATCGAATCTAATCTTACTATATTATATAATATATGTATATATATACAATGTGTCACAATATATATATGTAGTAATAAAACTTTAAGGGCGGTATATAAACCCAATTTTATCGACAATATTACCTACCCCACTTGTAGGGTCGAGTCCCCATCCCTCCATAGATTGAGTAATATTAGTATTTGACTTACCTATTCCGACCTCTACATACTCAAACACCGACAACTTAAGACCTATGCCTCCGCCTCACAGAGGTTTAAATTTAATGTCGTTTGAAAGACTACAGCATAGACAACTTAAAGAAGTATCAAACTGTTCATTGTATTCCAATTCAATGTAGATTTTTTAAAACAACTATTAATTTTTACTTTGTTTATCAACTAGATGGGGTTAGTGATTTTTCAATGCAACTGTGACCACAGTGTCGTTAACTTTGTACTTGCTCCGTGGTCGTTAATGAAATGAACCTTTCATGCCCGGTTTCTAGGTTCCACAATTAAACTCTAAATAGCTATTAATTCGATAAAGATAACTCTTAGATAAACTATGTTTATCTACTACTGGATTTCTGGAGACAAAATGGCCGGCAATTTAATTACTACCTATCCAACCAATAAGTAGGTAGTAAACTGACCACTAATGGTTAAGTCCAGCTAAATATTATATCTTTCTCTCGCCTTATAACATTACAACTTTTTGCAGATATGCCACAGGTTTGAATGAAAACCTCCTCTGGTATATGCAATGTATTTAAAGCGATCCATTACATGCATAAAATATAAAAATAAAATCACAAAGTTTTTTTCTACGCGGGCGGAGCGCGGTGTTACCGCTAGTGATTTCATAAAATACATGATTAACAAATCATGCAGTTATGCAGTTATGCCATATTGCATTGATGATTCTATCACTCCACCAGTCGACGTCAGAAACGCATCGGTGAATCCTTGTGTTCGTGCATGTGCTGTCTCAACAGCAGACAGCGTATCAGCCCGTTAACCTTCCACATAATATTAAAATAAACGATGTTCTAGTATTACGTAACCATATAAGAATTTATGGACATGCGCATAAAAGATCATCAGACGAATGATATTGCCATACGACTATGATCTAACATTCGTTAAATGTTTAAAGTCTGCGGCGATATCTATGCCTCTCGTAACGTGGTTGCATTAGGCTTGGTGATCATGATGATAAATTACTGACATCTGATGTAAGGACCAGTAAACTGCTACTATTACAGGCAAAACCATTATGTAGAGTGCATTATACCGGCACCGAACAATATAATGTGAGATTTTTCGAATTGGGATCAATAAAAGCACAATATAATGGATCAGTATCAATAATAAACAAATTCCGTATCAAATAACCTATTCCCAGGACAAGGCTACATTATCAAATAAACTTTATTTTTACTACTTCCTACTTATATCAATTATAAGGTAACTGTTATGTTAGATAAGTCATTCATGGATGTTGTTTAGGAAACAATAATTACGTGCTAAGGCCCGAGATGTCACGATTGTCACGTAATCGAAGTGCGAAATAAAATGACCCTACCAAACTTATCACAAGTGAGGACAAGTTGAAACAAGGTCAGCAGCGTTTACATAATAAATTGAGATGAACCACAACATTGACAATGAAAATCGATCCACAGGACGTTTTTCGAAATTTGCAGATCGACTTTCTCGTTTTCTAAACTGGAGGAACACGGGATCTACTAAGATGTAAAATTTAATTTACATAACATCACGCATGTATTCCCCTAAGGGTTGGGCAGAGGTGTATAGTAACACCCTCATTTCGCCGTTATGTTTTAAGCCCCATGTAATAGGGGGTCGACCTATTGCCATCAACCGGACACAAATCCAAACTCCGGGCTGCTACTGAGGAATTCCACACGGAAAACCCAATAACACTTTGCCCGACCTGGGGATCGAACCCAGGATTTCACGATCAGTCGCGCTTGCTACAAATGGACCAACAAGGCAGTTAAATCAATTTAGCACAATTAATCATTATCCATATCAAATTTTCAGAAACTCGACCAAATTAAATCTATTTTTAATTAATTTCATGCCATAGTTCTCTTAGCTATATATCTGACCTGACCTTGTACCTATACTTTAGCGTACATAATGTACCTAGAGATTAAATTAGAATTAAGAGACATTTAATTATATTTAAATGCAGGTATGAAAAATGTATGTATATATTTGTTGATAACTAATATAATTAATGTATACAAGTTAACTATATAATAAAGATACATCTAAGCTGCGTGGACGCAACACAGCACATAATAGTCGAGGCGTGCAGTGTTTGTGCTTGTTAAATATTGCTCATTCGATTACATTGGCATTTAAAACGTCGACTCAAATCTTCTTACGCTGATGTGCGAGACAATATTCATGTTTATTGTACATCTTTGGAACAGAAACCGGCTCAACAGGATTCAGAGATGGAATCATTTAAAAGTATATTTAGAAATGATTTGATTACGCTAAATCTGCCGAATTAGAATAAAAGAATACATTAAAATGTAATAATTAAAAATAAATCTACAAAAATTCGTACGAATAATGACTATGAGGTATGTACTTACACACCTAGACCGTAGTCTAAAATGATACATTAATAAATAGTATGTAACCGTGACTGTTACGTATAGAATTTAATGATATCCATCAGACTGTCAGGAGCTATACAGAGGCTCGGGCAGTGCGTTAGCGTTATCTTTATCATTAATAATAGCTACATATTATGACCTACGCGTGGCACAACGCATTTAAAACGCTGTGGCGCAAGCGCACCGAGGCGGCGAGCAACGATGACGTTAAGTAGACGAACCAACATATTCAAACACTATTGCATTTTGTATTCTATTCGCGTACATAAAGGGCTTATTATGAAAGTCAGACACAAGAAAAAATGAAGTCGAGGTTTACTCACATCAATATAAATAACACCTTAAGAGGTTTACAGGTAAAACATAATTAATTTTATTGGCTTCTTAACAGGGTTAAGCCTCATTCAAACATAAAAAACGAAGGTTTCTATAAATATTGCTGTATTTGTAGCTACAATTAAAATATTTTTATCTAAATAAATTAAAATTATTATTTTAATTCAAAACAATTTGTAATATAAGAGTTGCAGTAATCGCACGCGCAGGTTGTAGGGGTCAAACACGTCTTGTGTGTAAATATGAATAATCGTCGTGTGATCTTATACCTATTGTTCGCCCACATGATCGGGGTACGCCTCGCCAATTATACATCAATACAGCGAACATTTGTTATGCAGCCTGTCAAAAATTACGTGATCGCAGGAAATAATACTAGATATGCCTCTAGATATACTCTCATAACGTTTTGATGACAATACAATATTACTACTAATGTGATAAATAAACACATTAGATAATTATAACATATAAACAATAAAAATAAACTATAATACTGTGAGAATAACAACAGAACAAGGAACTTACTAAATAAATACAATCAGTTATATACAAGGTTAGTCGGAAAGGGGGTAATAAGCCGAAAGGGTGTTAAAGTACCTATAATAATGGATAACTTTTGTTCTACAACTTTCCCTAAAACTCGATAGTTTATGAGAAATAGCTGTTCAAAGATTTCATAAAAAATACGCTAAATTCTATTTATCCTCAGCTATGACCAGGTGTGTTTACAATTTAGGTCATATTTGGGGTCACGGATTAGAAACCCCATTTTCTGAATTCATAACTAAAACAGGGATGAAGAATAAAAAACTAAAATAAAAATATTTTTGATGGTTCTTTTTTATCGAATTTTGAAATTCTTTAACATAGTCATCAGTGATACTTTAAGTGGCGCGCGGCTTAGTACCCCCTTTCCGACTAACCTTGTATAAATAATTAAAGACATAAGTAATAAATAAACGAATACTAATATAACAATGTATAAAATACAAAAATATTAATAATAATCATGACGAATAACTACCGTAACGGTTAATGGCAATAGGCTCGCCCCCTATTACATGGAACTTAAACATAACTGGCGAAACGAGGGTGTACGTAAACACCTCTGCCAAAGCCTTCGGGGAATACAATGCATGATGTTATGTTATGAATAACTATCGGAAGTACCTATATTGTGGAGGACGGGACGGTTGACATTTGACCATTTATGCATGTCACTGGCCAGGATTATTCATTAGCAACTTGCTTTGAAATACAACCTTGTGGATCCGGAGTTACGGTACTACAAGTATGTGCCCGACCCAGTTCTTGATAATGGTCATATCACGTTGTATTGGAATCGATCTATCATCACGCATAGATCAGAACGCCGCACATTATTTGTTTATTTTACCATCTCACATGATGTGAATCTCGTGAAAGCTGAGGAAGATAAACAAATCAAATATTTTCAATTAGCGCTTATGGTTGTCAATATGGAGGATGTGGATTCGGCAACCATTGTGCTGACAGTCGTAACGGCCAATGGTCTGATGGCCAAGAGCTTCGACCAACTTCATGAGGCTCTCGTTAGGTGGCTGGTTCAAGGGCCTGATACAGAAAACAATCCTCCTCGACACTGCCTGTATAGTAATTCCCTATCTTTGGGGCCCTAACCACCGGTAGCTTGGACCCTGTTCTCGATGCCGTCAGCGGGCTAATATTTTTTTAAATATTTTAAAATATTATTTAGATTTTTTATAGAAATATTTTAAATCGCAAATTAACTGTATAGGGATTGAATAATCAATAAAAATTGCACTAATATTTTTACTTAATATTTACCTATACTTTCTAATCTAAAAGCATTTGTAAGTACTTACTATTAGAAATTAAGAATGAAATAAAGGTTTTTTATTTATTTATTTTTACTTACACACAGACTGCCTTCGTGTCGACCTCAGACCGCGTACAGAATGTCAGGGTGATTGGCTCAAACTGCCACAATCTATGTAATCGGAGCTCTCGTCATGGCAATCAGCGAATTTTAATCAATTAAACACATGATCTAAAACTATTGCAGACTGATTATGTGCATTCAAATTCATTAATTATCTTTTTTCATTAATATTATGCATTTTCCATATCTATAGCTTGATTATCACTTTCTGATTATTTTAAAGAAACTCATATAGGTCTTTTTTTTCTTACACTTAAATAAGTAGACTACAGAAACCAAGTTAATCAGGAAAAAAAACAGTTAATTCAGAACATTGCATTCATGCCAATGATATCCATCCAAACATCAAGCCTGAACACTTAATCAAAATCGCTGTGGCTATTCAAGCTTGAAAACAAAAACAGACAATTGGGTACTTCATTTAAGTACACAAAAAGTTCATTTATGCATTGCAAAGATATGACTATGTATTGACGCATGAAATTATTTGGTAGTAACTGCACACTTGCACAGTCACCAGGTAAAAATACGCGCGTGAGCATCAATCAATGTTGCGTAGCAGCAGCGGGACTTGCAACTATACAAAACGGAAAAACATCTATTTCGACACATATCTATGCATCTCTACAAGGCCGGGTGTGTCGCTAGTTTTTTTATATGGGTATAACTGTTATGAACATAAAACGAAATTACTCTTTCTTGAACAAGAACATTAGAATTACCAACCCGCAAAAATGTTTGAAAAATATATACATATCAGTATGTATATATAATGTAGGTACAAGTAAATAGATAGAGATAAATAACTAATTACAGGAAACTGTGCTTCAAACAGCTGACATATCGTTTCTTCTTCGCTGGTTGTATTAAACAGTAGTCACTGTAACACAATGTACTATAGTAGGTATACGTGTAAGCTGTCAATATAAAGACTGATTTCCTAATCGCGAAGCACGCAAATGCAGTTGCACGATTCCAATGTAGACGTAAGCATGTTTACTAAAAGAATGTTCGCAATGTTGTTTGTTTTTCTTTGTATTCTTTCTTCAGCTTCCTTTTATCGATTATACGGGCCGATTTTTCAATCATAAGATACATTTTATCTGGCGATTAATAATATGGCAGTTTGACAGTTTTTGGATAGAAAATACTTATGTCAAACTGCCATATTGATTCCTCAGATAAAAGTTAACTGACGATTGAAAAATCGGCCCATAATAGCTGATCCAGATTGTATTGACTAGAAAGGTTTGTAACCATAATTAAGGTGCGTCTGAAAATATTTTATATTAATATTGGGATTTCTGTTTTCCTGAAGAAATTCTCAGTAGAAGCCTGAAACTGTGTCCGATAAATGGCAATAGACTTACATGAGATTAATTACCGATGATGGTCATCATCGGGGTTCTCCTTTCTGAATATAAATATTTATAAATCAAACAAAATCATAATGACACGTGCATTTTGAATGACCACACCAGAGTATTTCTAAATTCCGTGTTCAATAAATAAATCAGAATTAAAATCTTTATATTTGTAAAGTTTTTTCGTCCGATTCCGAGACGCAGATGAGTACCTATGTTATAACTTCATAATTACTGTTATTGAAACGCAAGCTTTCATCGTTCTTCCATGGCGCATGTAAATGAATTACGCAACTGCCCGACTTACACTGGGTGTGTTGCCAAAAGCCGTGCGCTATGATTATGACCTCGTTCATACTGCTGTACCTACCTCTGCATATATGTATGTGATTGTTAGCATAATTAAGAGCTAACATACAGTGTTACAGTAACTCAAAATCTTACGAGAGCAAGGCTGCACAACGCACGTCCATAGTCAAGACGTAACCTTCACTGTCATACGAAATTCCTATTTAGGTAACTTAATACAACAATAAAGTAAATTTTAGTTAGAAAGGTAAGAAATTACTTCAGTTACCAATAAAAAAAAAACAATTTATAGCTCTAGGTACTATGCACTTAATTTTGGAATGTGCCTTATTGAAATTATTAATAAGTCATGTAAACGTCCATCGATTAGTAAGCAGACAATAATTATGAACTACAATTAATATTTCATACCAGCACGAGCACCTAATTACGTATTTAAGCAAGCATGCGGTTAGCGCGACGTAGCGCCGAATGCTGCAATACGAGGAGTGAGTAGGATATAAGCCAATATAAGGACTGTTTAGAAAGACAGAACATTTGTAATGATAATGCCGAGAGTTACATTACAGATATATTGGAAACCCAAAATTAAGCAATTGTAGACAACTAATTAAGTAACGATAGAAAGGATAATAATAGTCACAGACGTGCACCCCTTACTTTCTTACATTCTACATACACACATATTCGCATTAGGGGTTAAAAGTTAACTTCAATTAATTATATGCATTCGATTAGTTATGCAATCCCGTGATATCGAGTTTTTTTTTCTAATAAATTATTTTAAGAAGCCTTTTCCATACTTTTATAGCGAAAAATTAACTTTAGGTAAATATGCATCCGAATATCCGATCTCTGATGATAATAGTCGATTGGGGGCTGTGGCAATAAAACAAAAGATAAATACGCGAGCAATACACGATCTTTCATTATAAACACAGATGCGCTTACTTTCTGAAAGACAATTTGAAGGTCACAATTTTAAATACCCCGTACATAATGCTTGTAATCAATTATGTTTAGCAATTATTATCAACTAGTCAATAACTAAGGTTAACCCAATGAAAGATGAATGAATGTTTTTTTTATCTAAACGTTCTACACCCGCAAACAACCATTGTAGAACGACCCTCTATTAGACGAGCCTCTATTAGACCATAAGTAACATCTTACACGCTGCTAAGTACCTATCTACTACTCACAAACTCGATTACGAAATAATTAGGTATGTATTTAAGAAAAAAATAAGGAAACTAAAAAAGTGAGTCATCATTATCAAATAAATAACCTCTATCTATTAAATGATGCCTCTACTGTAACTTAAATATAATGTTGAAATCCTTCGGTCGAAACTAACTAAGATCCGTATTTAGATAAAATTTTTGACATTCAGTAAGTAAATACCACCTTGAGCAAAATTCGACATCAGTCTCACCGATTCCTTATGTTTCCAAGCGCACAGCCATAAAAACCTTAATATGTCTAATAGATTAATTAATACTGCATTGCTGCAAATGGAGAAACTTCTGCTGTCTTTATGTAATGATAAGCCTAGGCGTATACGGAGGCGTAAGCCGCGCAGGCATCACAGTTCAGTGATAGTTTTACAATCCATAGAGTTGGGCAACGGCTTTGATGTGTGGCGATGCCACCGCCTATGTAGACGTTGCCTTACTCTATGGATTGTAAAACTGTGGCTGAACTGTTTTAGCTGCGCGGCCTGCGCCTCCGTATACGCCTAGGCTTAGAGTACCGACTCTACATTTCCATAGTTCTGCGTAACCTGCGTGTAATCAGTATACTAGTTTTTTATATTCTATATCGTGACACCTAAATACCTGACCTTTCAAGAATTAGATTTTTTTTTTTATCTTATAAGTAATAAATAGACATTTCAAGATCTGCGAACATGTCAATAAACTTTACAAAGAATGTCAAGGCCGAAAATCCGTCTACCACTATATCTTATGTCTATCATCATACAGATTTAGAATATTTTATAATTATGTAAAAGTCATGTTATCTATTAGCCGCATCATTAACCCCCAAAACATCCTAATATTCTAACGGTATGTGGTATACTGTATAGTATTTCGGAAAACTTCAGGTAAGTAAGTAGGTACGTACTTCAATGAATGAAGAAATCACATATGTAATTAAAATGTAAATAGGACCTATTCAAATAACATCCAGTCGTCTTCGTTCTTTGAAATTGTGGAGAGTTAAAAGGACAGAGTATGTTATATTATATCTGACCAAATCTTTATATGACGGTACAACGAAACAGATCATTTTTCTACAACGGCTTGCTGTATTGCAGCTAAATCAGTAGTTAAATCATTAATTATTGTTATTTATACTTAACCGATAACCATCAACACAATAATACTTATCGGCAAGTACCTATCTATGTAATTATAAAACCTAATTGAATTTTAATTTGTCACGAATAAATGCCTAGTTTTAAATTGCAAAATTTAACTTAGAGGCATACAATGATAATCACAAAGTAATTGTCATACCGTTATACCTACACAAGTATTTTTCTTTGACATCACAGTAAGTTAATGATTTGTGGCAATTTTAGTTTAATATGGAGACACCAACCGCAAAATCGTTGATGACGGATCATAAGTAATTTATGAATTTAAATTTAAACGCGTAATTTTGTTAGTTGGTACCTGTCAAGTTAATGATCGCATACGAAAATGACAGTAGGTACCTAACTATGAATCATGGAAGATAATCACGAGATTAACGTAGTCCCCTAATAGGTCATAGCAGTTAATTTTCCTGCGGTTTTTGCTAATTAGGAATATTAGGTATTGTTGCTGAAAGCTCAAATATTTTCAAACATGAAGACAGTACAGCTAGGGTTGCCAACTTTTATTAGAAGAAATGGAGTATATCTGATTTCAAAGGAGGTAAATAAAGAGTACGGACTTCTTAAAAAGAGTGTCATTTATTTTATATTTTTAAAAAGGTATTTTTTCGTTCTTTTTGCAGCACATAACAATTTTTCATGGTTTTTAACATATTAATAGCAAGTAGTCGACTTTTTTGGTTATGATAATGGGTTTGTACATGATTGGCACTAGTATAGTAAACATTGTGTAAAAAAGAGTAGTTATAGATTATAGAGTACGCCTACATGATATAGAGTACAATATTTTAGTACGATTGGCAACCCTAAGTACAGCACCAAATATCAACAAATATGTCGCAACATGTGATGTTACTTCTGCGTGTGTAGGTGAGTAGGTTAAATTATAATAATAAATATAAAATAATAATGATAATAAATATAGCCTGGCTACGTTTCGGTGACATCACATCTGATGAGGCTCTCGTTGGGCGGCTGGATCAAGGGCCTCATACAGAAAGCGGTACTTCTGGACACTTGTTAGGAAGTTCCTGTCTCTGAGGCCCTGGCCACCGGTAGCTTGGACACTGTTCCTTGTTTTTTACATTTTAAAATGTTTTTTGATTTTTATAGAAATATTTTGAACGTGAATAAAGGAAATTATGATAACAATAACAAACAATACCGATATTCCAAAAATGTTTCACTTACCGGGTATAGCCATTCCCAGTTCAAGGTATTCCTTCACAGAGGGGCTGAGGAATGCCGGTGGAGCGGGAGCGGCGTCAGGCTCGGGGTCTGGTGCGTCCAGAGCCTGCGCGGGCTCACAGGCCACCGTGGCGCAGTCAGCGCGGACTCGCTTCACGCGACCACCATCTTCAGATCCTCCTGAAAGTAACGTAAGGACCCCGTAGAAAGGCAAGCTTTGTGGCAAAAAGAAGTTCATAAAATTATAACATTATTTAGGAAGGGATGTAGGCATCCAGTGCACGTCACTGACACCGTGATTTTCGCAATTTTAATACTCAACTTTAAGGAAGGAATGTGGGCTACACAGGATGCAGAAAGGAAGCAGCAGCAGTTGTTGTGGCGCAATTCTACCTCTAATGCTCGCTGTTTGTCAGCCTTTGCTTATGTTACCTATTTAGTCTTCTTCTTCTTTTTGTGTGGTTAGCGACTAACCTGATGTCAGAGTTAATACCGCTCATAGGCCTCTGACTTGGCTTCACATGCCGTCGAAAAATATTCCCGGGCATGCCGATTTTCTCGCGATGTTTTCCTTCACCGTTTTTAAGCAAGTGATAATTATACAATACGCACATGTATCTGAAAAGTCAGAGGTGCGTGCCTTGGGTTCGAACTCGAGACCTATTAAGTACTTGGCAGTCCGACGGCTACACTGGGCTATCACTGTTATTTAGTTTCTTTGTAAGATGTGTCGCTGTACGCTACTTGAGTTGAAGTTCACCTTCTTAATTCGATGACAATAGAAAAAATAAAGTCCGCCAAGAACTGAATGATAAGCAACAGCAGCTCAGAGTACTCCATAGTAGGACCCACGCTTGACGTTTCTGGGGACATAATTAGGGACCTGGATCTGGGTTTGTTTATTTAATGACGTGTTTAAAGCTGCCTCGTTGGTCTAGTGGTGGCAAGCGCGACGTCTAAGCGTTCGATCCCCAGGTCGGGTAAAATGTTATTGGGTTTTTCTAAGAGGAATTCTTCAGTAGCAGCCCGGTGTTTGGATTTTTCTCCGGTTGATGGCAATAGGCTCGCCCCCTATCATGGGACTTAAACATAACGGCGAAATGAGGGTGTTACTATACACCTCTGCCCAACCCTTCGGGAAACACAGGCGTAATGTAACGTTGTGTGTAAATCTACTGGCACAGCACTTTATGGTCGACACTCTCTGGAATATAATGCGATGCGCTGATACTATAGTGGCCTCAGGGCCTACCTCAACTATTTTTTTATTGACATAACTAAACCACGGCTAGGGTAAGAAAACAAAAATAAATTACGACAATACAACATCAGACTTACCCTATCCTCATCGGAAGGTGTAGTAAAGTACAATGTGTCGACACAATACATCCAGTAGGAAATTAGAAATAAAACTTAATTTAACGTTTATACATATAGAGACGGTATGAAAAGCAACTTGTTATAACAATTGACCAACTTTTTAGTGAACTGAAGACGATTCCCGAAACTTCAAGAGCTTAAAAATCAACAACTTTCCAGCGTTTATAGAATGTAACATTTAACAGTTTCTTAAAGTTAAAATGTATATAATATCAGATAAATGAAAAAAAGGTGGACACTTACCGGTTATACCAAGTAACAACAGCATCACCGAAGAAAATAAACCAAAAACCTTCCTCCCATACATCTTGAATATTAAAAGAATCGTAATATAGGTACAATTCAATCACCAAAACATTGTAAACGCATATTTAACTCAGTCGTCGCACAATCGAAAAGGCTTCAGTCGGCATTGAAGTAGATTGAAGGTCTCAGTAAAGGATTGACGAATTTCGTAATACGGTTTATGGCTCTCGTGGTTGATTAATAACCGCGGCGGACGCGAGTTTATTTATACGGGTTTATATTTCTTGCATAGCGGTATGTACAATTCGACGTGCGCTTTCGAAGGCAGTCGAGCGCGCAATGTTCAAGCAACGAGCATAACGTGAAGATTCTATACTAAGAGCCCAAGCTGACCTCTAAACTTCCTCGACGGCTGTATCAAGACACCATGGGAATATTGTAAGTCAAAAGAGCGCTCCTTTTGAATGTACCTATTGTTAATAGGTACCTACCTAGTTAGTCATTTGTAGATTCATACATAAACGAAAAATGATGACTGAAAAACAAACGAAACTCTTAAATTCTAATGTTTTAGCTCTTCTACTGTATACCTACACAATGTTGTTCTCATACTGAGCGTTGGACCACTGCCGGACATAGGCTTCTCCCTATTTGCAACATTTGGTTCTCTGCCATAACAACACAAAAAACAATAAAAGATATTGATAGAGGTATTGAACTAAACTGTGGTGTGTGTGCTTTTGTTTGTGTCTCTGTATAGTACCTGAAAAAAAAACGACTTAAAAAAAAGCAATTATTACCATATTATAAAATTAACAGTTTCAGAAGACGGTGCCGTAAATTTTGTTCAGCATGGATTAGCGCCGACTTCTTTTTATTTTATTTGAAGTCGATTTTATTTTTTGTTAAATTATTTTTTCTTTTTTGTGGGCTTTATTAAAACATGGTTAGACCTAATAAAGACGCTGCTCGTAACCCAATCACATTATGTGTACTTACCTACTACTCTTTCCAAATGATGTTAGGATAGGTAGTAAGACCTTTCAGAATGGGTGGAGCGCTGCCGTCGAACGTCAGTAACGTCAGCAACGCTATCGAGGTTATTTATTTTTGTATTGTATTTATAGCTATATACTTTGTGACCAAAATTAGTGCTAAAAGAAGAGATGTGCTAATCAGTCGTGCTCCGGAAGTGCTTATGAAAGTAACTGATTATTTTGAAAGAGAAAAAGACAATTGTAAAAATATTTTAAAAACACTTAAAATTCACCCGATTGTTTTTCTGACTCTACACGTAATCACTGCCGCGTAATGCAGTTCCAAAAGGTCCTATTCTAACAGCATTTGGAACGGATATACCTACTATTCGTCATTTAGTACTTAGGTACCTACCATTGTCTATCTCCGAAGGTCTTCATCAGATCTTCACCAAATTGAAATGGGAACACCTCGGCAGAATACTCCTTCAAAGAAAAAAAAGAATCATTAAAATCGTTTCACAATTAGCGAAGATATCGATGAACAAACATACAAAAAAAAACCAGTGCAACTGAGAATTTCCTCATTTTTATGAAGTCGGTTAATTAGTTAACGGCCATTTAAAATTTCCAACAAGACAAAATATGTGAATTGTATTTCTATGAAATGAATGTTCGAGAACCGCGAATTAAAATTATGGGAAATGTCTGCGAAATAATATACGATTAAAAGTGCATCGATATTTCATTAGTAAACCTCATTTGATATCCTCGACTCACAGCCTCGTCATAGTGTACGATAGGTACCCTTGCACAGCGACCAAGATACCATAGAATACAGTGCGCGTCCAATAACTAGAACCAAAATGGCGTCGACTGCCCAACTTGAGGGATTTACTAGTAGCCAGTGGCGTAGCGTGGGTGTCGGCTGCCCAGGGCGGAAGAAAATTTTGCCGCACTTTTATTTAGGATATCTTATTTAATATAAAATGGTTCAAATATTTTTATTATTGATTGTTAAACTTTGCCGCCCCTGCCGCCCCCACTACGCTACGCCACTGCTAGTAGCCTTTGAAGAGTTCCACTATCCATCTCCTAGCTCCATCATCATACTCTGAACACCAAGTGCAATATATTGGACTTATCAAAACGAATCATATCGTCAGTAGAAAAGTAAAAAGACTAAAGCACCAATATACCTATTTTACAGTAGAGAGATTCAAAGTATTTTTTTAAGAAAATAAACATAGTTATTTTTTTAGAGTATACATATTAAATAGGTAATTAAACTATCTGTAAAGTAGGTATATTGGTGCTTTAGTCTTTTTACCTTTCCACTGACGATACGACCCGAACCTCACATAGATCACGCAGTCGACCCCATCTTGGTTCTAGTTATTTGACGCGCTCTGTACTAGATGATAGAAATCTCAGAATATTTGCTGTGTTCCGTGGTGATAATGCTCTACCATCAGAGGGGTTCGGGGCAAATAACATCACATTTGGTGAATCATTTTTCGTTTCATTCTTATTCGTAATTAATGGTGCTTGTAAACGGTCAAGTAATATGCGCATCTTGAGGCACTAATTGTGCAGGTTATATGCATCGTGTAAACTATATCAGGATAACTTATTATAAAAAATGATACTTGATTTTATTAAGTTAATTTTCGATAGTGGCACATCACTATTTAAGAATTGCAAAAAACTGGCAACCCACGTAATGTCAGTTTAGTCTGAGATTCAAAAACAGACTATACAATGTAAAGAAGTGCGCGGGTCCAGTGACTTACACAGTCATCACAGAGTACTTTTTAATATGACAGTCATGTACCGACGCGTGCCACCCGCGCATGAACATAGCTATACAGGTTGTAAACGAAATCATGTAATTCCTTCAAACCTCGTGACGTACTGCTGACATAGATTAACCCTGCACAGGATACTTTTGGATTCAATAAAGAAACAAAATACCAGAAGTAAACATGGTGTTCTTAACGTGAGGCATTTTAGTGCCCCGAGTTAAATGACCGCACGGCGAGCGATAGGCGCGCAATACACATGTTTACTTCTTGTATTTTTGAATCCGAAATTATCAGAAACATTTTATTCGCTAGAGATATGGTTTTACAAAGCTGTTATATTTATGGAAGGTACACAGACATCTCACCTGCAGTAGGCATGCGAAAGTTACAGGCTTATTAATAGCATTACATTAGGTTTTTTTTAATTAAAATAAATTGAAGTTAATTATAAATCATTAGAATGTCACATAATTATAAAATGATAACGTGATTTATAAAGAAAATGTCAAAATTAAATGTTAAATTGAAATGTCAAATTGAATTATTATGGAAATAGGAATTAATTATTTACTTTATTCTAAGATATAAATTACCTATAATAGTTTTTATAATCAACGATCAATTCTTTACATAGATTAATAAAATTGAAAAATTCGTTAATTGTGTAGAAGCAATTTTCAATCAACCATTGTTTTAATTTGTTTTTGAATTTAGTCATAGGAAGTTCTCTTTAAACACGTGGAATGTGATTGTACACTTTTATGCACATCATTTGGCTATTCTTTTTGTGATAAGTGCTTCTACATGTTACAACATTCAGCTTGGTAGGATCCCTTGACTTATACTTGCAGTTTTCTCTAACTTTAGCAAACAAGTGCTTTTGGTTCCTCGCAAACATTCCTATCTCTAATATGTAACATAGACACCAGAGTCAAAACACCTAGTTTTTTGAAAAACGGTCGACATGTTTAAAAAGGGCCGGCCCCACATATCGCTCTGATGCACCTTTTCTGCAATATAAATGCTCTATTGACATGTGTTGAGTTGCCCCATAATAGTAGTCCATATTTTAGGACGGCTCCTACGTAGCCATGATAAGCTGTAAGAATTGCTCATTTCAAGTTGTTTCATTAGCTGTTCTCCTTAATTCTCTTATGGCGTAAGTAAATCTGCTAAGTTTTTTGCATACTACGTCTACGTGTAATTTCCAATTGCAATGTTCATCCAAAGTGAGCCCCAAGAATTTAATATTATCAACTTTGTTTATTTTTTCCCCTTCTAATGTGATTTTAATATTTGTTGGAATTTGTTTATAATTAGTGAAATGTATGTATTTAGTTTTAGCTATGTTTACCTTTAGAGTATTATGTGAAAGCCAATTCAAAATATTACTTAGTGTAGTGCGCACTACTTCTTCGTGATTGTCATTTTTATTTTGAGGTATCACCACTAATACATCGTCAGCAAAGAGTACGCACTTATGGAGTAGTGACACTTGGCAGATCATTTACGTATAGTAGCAACAAGAGTGGTCCTAGAAAACTACCTTGTGGTACTCCTGCCCTATTACTTTTAAAACATGACCTGTAAGTTGTTGACACCAGAGTATCCCGTTCAGGGTTAATCTATGTCAGCAGTACGTCACGAGGTTTGAAGGAATTACATGATTTCATTTACACTCTGTATAGGACGACATAAAGTACCAAATGAAGCGGGGGGCGCAATAATATAAAATGAGCCGTTTGGAAGATTTCTAAAGCCGGTTGCGCCGGGTGCATGCATAGGTATTAATAAACCTAGAATAACGTAATCTAAGACATACCTATATAAGTTTATACCCATAGAATGTAAAGAATTTGGAAAATAAAGGAAATACGGCTAGAGAGGGTGAAGCACGGAAACTTATAGAAAATTTGAGAGCCGTCTATGGAAAATAATATAGGTAATTATGAAGCGCGCCGGTGAAGTATTCCCGTTTGAGCACAAATTTTTTGGGCACCTATGCATTGAGCACCAAAGGTATTCCCATTTGAGCACCAATCAATATAATAGCTTGGTGCTCAATTGGGAACAATAAAAAATATTCGACTTTATTCCCTTTTGAGCACCTACGGTGCGGTAGCTTCTAGTGATGGGGTGTATAATAAATCATATCGATATAAATCAGCAGTTTTATTGCAGAATGTTATACATTAATAAAAACATATCATCATTATCATAAAAGTTGACATTTGTTTCTTAAAAAAAACGTTGCCCCACGGTAAAATTTGTCCTGTTTCGTCGTGGGTGCGTTTACAAACACAAATTTTTACATGCACAGACGCCCACTAACTTACCACTTAATCATTTATTGTGACCAATTGTAGGCAAGAAATCGGTGTTTTCATATTATTATAAAGACTAGTTAAGTTGAGAGGGCCGTAAACATGCAACGCGCGCGCCACCTTTACCGTACGTCGGGATATCTCGAGTAAACCGAACTTGTAACAATTAGCCAGTGCTTAGAAAAGCTGCGATTTTAAAATAGTAAATTGGTGTTTTGATTAATGTGGTATTTTTTTAGTAACAACTTCAAATAAAACTGATTGTGATATTAAAAAATAAAACCGACTTCAAAAAACCGAAAAGAAGAATAAAATAATTACCATTATTATTATTATAGGTAAAATTATGGTAATTATTTTATTCTTTTTTTCCGGTTTTTTGAGGTGGGTTTTATTTTTATTAAAATGTTTTTTTTATTTTTTTCATTTTAGTGGCTTTAATTAAAACATGATTGGGCCTACTAAAGACGCTGCTCGTATAATAAGCACAATCATCACATTATGCGTACTGTTCGTCATTGAGGAGTTCCATTGTCTATCTCCGAAGTTCTTCACCAGATATTCACCAAATTTAAAGGGGACCATTTCAAAAGAATACTCTTTTTAAAAAAAATATTTTTCAAATCGGTTTATAAATGAGGTGTTACCGAGGTAACAAATAATAAACAAAATAAAAAAAAATTGAGGACCTCCTCCTTTTTTTGGAAATCGGTTAAAAAAACTGATTATCATACTAAGAATGTGTAAACGAAACCATACAAGTTCAGTTATTAGTCGTTCTATGAACTCTATTTCAGTTATAGAAACGATTGGTAGTAGTTTTTTTTCCTTGAGAATTAAAATTATTTATTTAACTCGAAAAATTGAAAACAGAAAGGTTCTGCTTAGAAGGCTTGTAAGAAATACTGTATTTACTAGTTTCATGTGGCTATAAGATTAATAAGCATAGCGTTATTAATCTATTTTCGAGTTAAATGGTGATAATTTAAATTTTAGAAAAATAAATATTTATTTTTTAACATATTACTACTACCAATAGTTTCTATAACGATATAGAGTTCATATTTTTCGTTTCTAAAACAACTAAAAATATGATTAAGAAATATTATTTAACTAAAAACAATAAGCGTAATGTTGTTACGAGGAATATGATTTCTTTTATTTGTTTAAGTAGATGAGGTACCTAGAAAATAACATAAGGCTGATTGTGATATTATTATAATAATAATTACTTAGTTTCCTAAAATTAATATGATAATAATAGTACTGCCTGAATTTTTATCGATATGTTTTATTATACACCCCATCACTAGAAGCTACCGCACCGTAGGTGCTCAAAAGGGAATAAAATCGAATATTTTTTATTGTTCCCAATTGAGCACCAAGCTATTATATTGATTGGTGCTCAATGCATAGGTGCCCAAAAAATTGGTGCTCAAACGGGAATACTTCCACCGGTCGCCGCAGCCGGCATTCAATACCTACTCGGGCTTGATACAGTAAAAGTTGGTAGTAAGTGAAAAGAAAACGAATATAGTTTCTGTCTAGCTCCCTGCTGTCCCTCTGAACAAGAAAAGGTATTTTATTTTATTCATCGTAGCGAACTCCTGCTTGAGGAACGTTTTGACAAGACAGGCATTAATAAGGCCGACTATACACTTTGGAGCCAAGTTTTTTCCCGATTGTTGAGATAATATCATTTTCGAGCTTTATTGTAAAGGCACAAATTCCCTACCTATTAAATATTTAATAAATGCATGGAAAAGATTCTTATCATCCAGGCAACTGAATTAAATCAAGGGTCCTCCCTGGCAACCCTGCTATACAGTGATGGCATATGGTGGGGATTCCCTGCAAATTCGGGGATATTTTTTATCTCCGAAGAAGCATTTGGAGGGGATATACGGGGGAAAAATTAAAAATGAGGGTTTTTAAAGGTTTTTTAAAGCGTAGTAATCATCCATTGCAAAATAACGATGTAAGTCGATTGTTTGAAAATCAATCAAAAGCACAACACTATATCATTTATTTATTTATTAATCGTGAAACGTACCTACCTATTCCCCACAATAAAGAATATGAATATGAAATACAAGATTCTCGTGAATATACATATATTCACGTACGCCTATTACCTAGGTGAAACGGTGATTAAAACTTCGAATCATATAGTTGTCTCGCTCACTCGACTCATACGAGTGAGCGAGATAATCAATAGCAACCAACAGCGACACGAGTCGCCGGCTCGCTATTACGCATCCTTCCCTATTATTTGACTAATACCTGGTACCTATTACACCGTATTCGCTTACCTAATAGGGGTTAATCTGTGCTTTCGGACCATATTGGTCCGAGGAGCCAACTGTGAGTGGTATCTAGCGATGGGCGAGTCCGAGATGTTTAAACCATCGAAAGAATCGCAATCGTTGTAAAGTTACAATCGAGTCCACGATTACTTCGGTTTCCGTTTTAACCCCGTTCACTCATGTGCGCGCAAACATTCGTACATTGTACGAAATGTTTTCCGTTTTGTATGGAAAATGTTCGCATAGTCATTGTAAATGTCAGTCCCATACTTGTGGGTTCACGCATTCGTGCGAATGTGAGTGACCCGTATAACAATCGAAATGTTTTTCGATTGTTTCACGTCAACTGACTTGCCCGATCACTGCGACCGGGCGACCGTGCGCTCATTCACGCTCGCACTTATCGACTCGTGTCGTAATGGACTCGTCAAGTCGTTAAGCGCAGGCCACACAGCTAGCTGGCGGGTGGGCGAGCGAGCAACGTTTCACCGAGCCTAGCTACTTCAGCGACTCAAACGATGTGAACCGAAGTATGAAAAAGCCAGCTCGCCCGCGCGCTAGCTTGCGGTGCGGCCTGCGCTTTACTCGTTACAGCTGACTCGCGCGGGCTCGCGCGTTTGCGAATTGCGTGCTCGATTGTGCGTGTTATTTAGGGTTTAAAAAAATCTATAGTTTGGGAGTTTTTTAATAAAGTGACAGAGAGCGGGAAAATAACGACAACCAATTGCAAATTATGCAACGCCAATCATAAATATTTTGCCAATATGTACTACCAATTTGCATGACCATCAAAAATAGTATATTGATGTTGATTTTAGTTAAGTTGTTAATTAGTTTTACTTGTACTTGATACTATGAGCAAACTAATAAATTATTTTTATTAAATGGTTTTTTTTCCTACATATACCTGTAATACCCATTTGTGAGTCGTGACCGTCTCCTAGTCGCCTCAGGACTCGCACCCACCCGTCGACCCAAAGACTCGCAGTGCAGGTTCGAGATGTTTCATTCGTAACTCGTGAGTCGTGACCGTCTTCAAGTCGCCCCAGGCCGACTCCGAGAGAAAATCATTGAGAGAACCATCGAGATGTTTTGACAATCGAAACAATCGACTTGAATATCGCGGACTCGCCATCGTTAGTGGTATCACTAATCCAAAAACTACTTTTATAATCTGTGCGACTGCTGCTACAAACAACAGTCAGTGTTGCCAACTTAGTAGATTTTCCACTAAATCTGGTGGTTTTGACTTACCTTTTAGCGTACAAATATGGGTTTTAGTGGCTAGTGGATTTATCTAGTGGAATTTAAGAATTTAGTATATTTTTTTTCTTAAACATTGGAACAACGATTATAAGATCCACTCGTGTCGTTTTTGGAGTTTAATTTCATTGTGCAAGCAACACTGTTTCATATAGTGAGTTAAACGGCCAAAAGGACATGCATCAAGACCAGAAACTGTTTAAAAAAATGTCAATAAATTATCATCGGGGATTCCCCGTGTTTCCAACGACTCATCTGAAGATAACTTAGTAATATAATTTCACTGACATCTTTTTATAAAATAGGTATTATTGAGTATTTTGTTACATAATGTGTAATTTTAATTTTATTTCTTTAATAAATGTATCTTACAAATATTGTTTTCTTTCGCAATGACCAAATCAAACCAAATATGCCAAAAATAAAGTTAGTGCAAAATTTAGCGATTTTTTAAGATGGTGCGAGTTTTATTATACCCTAAATCCGTAATTCAGATAATTTATGTAAACAATGGAGATAACAGATCAAAAAAATATCTTATTAATGGTAATTCACAAAAAATTGCGAAAAAAAAGGCTAGATTTTCTTTTAAGTACTGATTTTAGAAATAATTATTATAAAATTATTATACCGTAATTATTTTTATAAAGGAAATGTTATATTTTTGTATGGAAGCTGGGCTTTGGCTGTGAACAGAGAAGAGATATTTTTTTATGAAAGTACATAAAATATGGAGCTTTCGTATATATTTTTTATTTTATTTTAAAGCACCCTTCTATTGTTTTTTTTTATTTAAATAATTAGAATTAAAAAATAAAGTTGCAACCCACAGTCGTTAACCCATAATTATTAATTCTGGCAACACTTCTATTGGATGACATTTATTGTCATTGTCAACGTCAGTCATTGTCAAAAAGTCAAATTCAATTCAACTTATTCAACTGTTGTCTGTTATTGTGACTGTGGTTCCTGTGTTTTTGACTATGTACCATTGTTTTGAGTTTTTTTTTATTTGACCTGGCTTTTAACAACAATAGATTGCGATTTTGTGTGACAACTTTGACATGATTAAACATTGATGACATTACTGACAATGACAAGTGACAACCTTGCTGTAAATATTTTCTTTTATTCTATTGAGACAAGGGAATCGATGCCATACATCCAAACCATTACGTTAATTCATTTATTTTATTTTAATTTAAGCCGTTTAATATTATTTTAATATTAGGATAAATATTATGCTTCCAAAAATGATATATATCATTGTTATTTCTAAGTTTTTTATCAGTTTATTAGTTTTTTAACAAAAAAATATCAGGATTTTAAATGTTTTATAATAAAAAAAATGGTGCATTTAAAAAAATATATGTTTTTGTAAGCACGTCCTAGACAGTTTTCCCTATCAGAAAAACCGCACATGTAAGCGGTTCAAAAATAAAATTATTTTAAGCCCATTTCATAACATGTTCTTTTCGGTTTTAAACAAAGTTATTAAAAAAGGAGGTTTGCTGGTATAAAATATTTTATGATACTGGTAGTACTGCAGCAGTTCCAAACATTTTCAAATTTCGTTTAATAGTACCTACGTCAAAGTCGCGTTATTTCAATGCATTCCTTCGTTTACTTTTCCTCGATCGAACTTAAATGTTTTTGGCTGCCTGTTTGTTGTTTCTTGTTAAGTTTCATTTGTTAATTGATAAATGGAGCCTCAGCCGAAGGCCACCGCCGCGCCCGCGACATTTCGTTCCCTGTCAAAAAGCGGCCTCGCAAATCTGAGTGCCACAGAACAACTCATGGTGATTGAAATGCCTACAAGCAGACATACAAGACTTGGGCTGAGGGCTGTAGGAGACTGTGCTGCCAAAACAGTTGAATTTTTAAGAATATCAGCAGTGACAGTCGGAAGAATTATAATAAAAGAATACAAAACAACCCTTACCCTCAGTTCTCCCAAGAAAGAAGGTCCAAAGACCAGCTTCGTCCAAACAATGAACGATTTTACCCTGTCTGCAATAACACGAATCGTACACCAGTTTTTTCGCAGAAATGGGGCACCTACTTTTACAAAGGTGAGAATAATAATTGATGACGTTACTAATAGGTTTGCATATAAATGACAATGAATCCGATCCCAAAACCGATAGTTTGTTATTTAGATTACAACACATCATGAAAACAATTTTTTTTAATCCTAATTGGAGCTAGATATGAGCGGCGCAAACATTGTTTGGCTACGGTATTTTGTTTGCATAGTTCTTATAATTAATCAACTTTAATTTTATAGATGATAAGTGATAACTTAGTAAAAATTTAATGATAAAATGTTTTGTACCACTGTCGTGTCATTTTGATAGTGACATTTCTTGACGTTTCTTTGTGTACATAAATTATCTGAATTATGGATTTGGAATATAGTGGATTTCTGGTGGTTTTAGAGGTCGATTCTGGCTGGTGGGGAGCTTGATACTTCGTTGGCAACACTGACAACAATACCAACTTAAAACTTAAAGTATCTGTGCTTACTTCTTTCCTTCAGTTTTTTCACAGATTTGCGCAATTCGCAGTTTTTGTTTTTGATTTTATAACTATCGTTGCCTATTCAGGTTTTGTCTTCAACTTTGTCAATTTATCCAATAATTATTTAGTATATCTAATATAAGGATTTATACCATGGATTTATATTAGACTTGTCTAAACCTGACAAACTAACTTTGAATTTAAATCTCAATATTCCCAATTTCACAATGGACGACATCAAAAAATTCTGTCCGAATTGCAGTCAAGTTTATTTTATACAATGTAAGTATGCTGTTATAATTTTTTGTGCAATTATGAATACAACACCAAGTACCTTATACCAACGCGGCCAACGCCAGTAACTATATATTGTAATACACAATTCGGTCTTTCAGAATGATTTGTTATTGTCTTGATTTTTGTTTGCCCAACCGGTCTTTCTATGCCACTACCAAAGTATGCATAATTTTTAAAATCTCAAGCTAGGGGTTTTTTTCATTATAAATAAAGTTACTACTGACATCATTTCCAATACCTATTCAAGATAATTAGGTAGGTATAAAAATTATCTATTGTGGGTAGGTACCCATAATCCTGTATTTTGGCATTCCATCTGCTTTATAGCGTGTACAGAAGTTCAACAGACAGGTCATTAATTTAATTTAATTAAATATAGATATGTCTATCTATTTCACACAGTTTTGAAAGTTTACAGTTTATTGTTTTATGTGATGAGGGTTTATTTGATTGTAGCAAGTTATCTACTTAATGTGTTTTTAAATGAGTTTGTACAAGTTTATAGAGGAGGTAGTAACAACATTACAGAGTACTTTTATATATACGGAAATACAACATCTTCCAGGAGTTCTCTTATACTTCAACAAAATAAATTACCATTCAAAACCAGCTGCATGAAACTAGTACCTACTAGAACTTGCTGAAACTTGTAACTGATATTGTTATAGCACTATACCTACAATTTATGACTAGCTGTTGCCTGCGGTTTCACTTGCATCCTAGGGGAACTACCTACTTGGTGTAACCGTATAAAAAGTATCCAATATTCTAGTCCAGGTCATGGTCTACCTTTGTGCCAAATTTCATCCAAATCTGTTTAGTTTAACATTTACGGTGTAATTGATTAACAAACATCCAAATTCACAAGCTCACAAACATAGGAAGTAGGATTAGTAAGATAGGGCAGGATTTATTTCAAATAACAAGTTACTAAACAAAACTTACCATAGGTACACCTAGTAGTTTACTGTTTATCATTTTATTTTAATACACTTGCACTGCCTATATTTTCCACTACCTCAATGGAGAAATTTATCTTTTTTATGAATAGACATGAAAATTTTAAGCAAAATTGAAGAAATTTTTGGAAGTTAAATTATAATAACTCAAAAACTAAGAATGTTGTAGCATTTTAAAGTTGCATTTTGCATGGATAATTTTGTTTTGGTTGAAGGAATCACATATTAGGGTTGATGACATCTCTTCTAGTTGCTCCTCATTTGTTTTCCTTTGTTTGGTGATCAAACAATAATTAAACTATTACACCGGTTTCCATTTATTAGGACTTCTCTTAAAGCGAGGAACCACTTATGGCGACTTGCAAACTCCATTTAGTTTGCTTTTCATTGAAATTGTTAAAGAAAAGGCTGTTTATAATAACCAGTGAGTCCAGATAGCAATCGTTTTTAGCGACGTGATTTCAAGGAAAAGTAAGAATTTTCTTCTGGTTACAACAATGAATCCTTTATTTTTTTAGTAAATGAACTTACATATAAATCGGTGTTTTAAATGTCGATTGTCATTCAATTTGTAGATATTACCCTCCGTTTACACCTAAAAACAAGTTGTAAACATAATTTGTGTAAAGGTCTTTTTAAAAGAAATTACATAATCTTAACATTTAATGATCATGTGTAAAATATTCTAAACTAGTGTTTTAAAGATCTACATACTTGTTTGCTACTTAAAGTATGCATATTTGTAATCATTTTTTCGAAAAAAATATCTGATACACATGTAGAATACATGTTTTATACCTAGGTGTAAAGGAGGGGTAATAATGGTAAACATATTTATACAGGGTGTAAACGAAATCATGTAATTTCTTCAAACCTCGTGATGTACTGCTGACACAGATAAGCCCTGCAAGGGATATTTTGGATTCAATAAAAAAAAATTACAAGTAAACATGTGTTCTTAACGTCAGGCATTTTAGCGCCTCCCGTTAAATGACCGCGCGGCGGGCGATAGCCGCGCAATTCGCTCGGGGCGCTAAAATGCCTCACGTTAAGAACACATGTTTACTTATGGTATTTTTTTTTATAGAATCCAAAATAATCCCTGGCAGGGCTAATCTATGTCAGCAGTACATCACGAGGTTTGAAGGAATTACATGATTTCGTTTACACCCTGTATTTCCTAAATTATTATACACGGTATTTCAACAAAAGCAAATATCTATTGATGTTTATAAAGATGATCGATTAGTACAACCAAATAAGATCACAAAATTTTGCGCTCATTGAGGCTTATCGGTAGGCACTGAGGTACAAAGTGAGAGTCATGTTCTACTATAGTAGAGCATGATGATAAAGATGATGATGTGTTAAAACAGCAGATCTGCTCAAATTAATCTTAATGCATTGCATACTAATTATATTCTTCTTACTCCTCTAAGTCTGCTAAACATGCTACAATGCTTCAATCCATGATGACGCTCTCCACTCCTTTTTGTGAGAGGTAGCCACATGGTGCGTATGCACACATCTCTTAGTATGATCTTGTAATTGTTGTGCGCTGATAGAACTAACACAATATCAATTTATAATGCACACTCTTGCGCTGTAACAATTGAAACAAAGAGTGGAGCATGTCTTTGTGAATTGAAGTCGATTTATCCCAATATTGCATCAGGTGATACTCATCTATGTTTTATTTATTATTTATGTACACACAATATCACTTAAAGACAAACAATGTTTATAATATTTAGTACAAAGGTACTGCTTATTTCAAGAGAAATTTCTGGCAGCAGACCTGTGAAAAGAAAAAAATATAAAAATGTTGATGGCATTGTGTAAAACAAGAAAAAGGATAAAATAACATAATATATTATTATGTGAAGATCTAAAACTAAAATACATGTGTAAATGCTAATAAAATAATAAGTAAATACGGTGGAATCCGTTTCTAAAGATCAGCCACTTATAGCAACTTAAGAACACCCTTTAGTTAGGTTTTGTTATCTGGTATTATTTACTGACGCTTATAACGACGTCGTTTGTTGTCTGTGTAAGCGAATTTCACTGTACTTGGTTGGTTTAAATTCTGATTTATGAAAAAGAACTTGAACCGCAAATAATAAAAATAACTTCCATTAGAAAACAGGTAGTACAATGGTGGCAAAAAACATAGATATGTAATGTAGATACATGTATAATGTTGTTTAGCTATATTTTTTTTCTCAGTTTCGTCATCAAAGCTGAAAGGAAATTTGCCTTTATTCCTACCATGTGGCCATTCAATGTGCGAAAATTGCATTGTCAATATTATGAAATGTTTGGAGCCAATAGAGTGCAAGGTTTGCCTCCGTGATGCGGAAGTTAAGGTGACTGATCCAATTCAGTTCACTCAAAATAAGTTGAAATTACACCAAATGTTTCCTGTGAATGTTCAAATGGTTGGAGAACTAACTATGAATCAGATGAAGGTAAAATAAGTTCTAAATTTAATCATTTACCTACTTTTATGTCAATTATTGTTTGTAATATTAACAAAACACTCACTTGATTTATTGTGCTGTATTGAAATCATTATCATTATACTACTTATAAAAGATTATTACTTTTACACCAACTATACTAATCTGTTGATGATGAATATGTGGATGTGGTTATGTTCTAGGATTCAGATTCAAGTCAAAATAAACTTGAAGAAGACAATTTCATTGATCTTAAAGCTTTAATAAAAAGTGATATTGCTCAAGGTAATTGTAATGAAGATTATCAGAATATTAAATAAACAATATAAATATAATTTGTAAGGTTTCCAATTCAAAAATTTGTATCTTTTTATTACAGGGAGCTGTTTAGAATGTCATGCAAAAACATCTAAAATGTGTAAACAGTGTGTCACCATTTTGTGTGATAACTGTTTCAATAAAACACACAAGAATTTTGTTATTTTCAAGAACCATGTGCTACAATCTATAGGTTTGTTGATTATTCTCAATTTAAATATAATATGATTTTGGTATTGTAATCAACTAATACATATTTTCTTACCAGAATCCACTATCCAAGCTAACAACTGTAAGGTGCATATTGAAAAACCACTGGATTACTACTGCAAAGATTGTGAGAAGGCTGTATGTATGGACTGTATGATGGTTGGTGGTGAAAAATCATGCAAGAACCATGACGTAGTATCTTTACAAGAGGTTGTAAGTATTCGTAATATTATGATATAAAATTAAATAGGTATGTAATAAAAAGTTCTGTTCTGTGTGGTAAGGGACTAGTTAAACAGACTCACGAGGCGCGCGACCAGAAACTGGCGCTTATTAAAATTTTATGAATATCTATGCAACGGATTACGTCAAACGCTGCCGTCCGTCGAAAGCGCGTCATACGCGCGCCCCTCCCGCTAACCTTTTTGACGGTTCTAAAGTTACAGCAGAATATTGACGCTCGTCAGGCGAGCGTACGATTAGCGTAAAAAGCCGGGTACTCATTAGCGAGCTGTAACCGTAATGGGTTGATTACACCTAACGAGTACATTGGCGAGTCAGTGTCCTCGGCCGAGTGCTCGGTTGGTATAAACACTTTAACGAGTGCTCGGCAGAGTACTAGGTCGAGCAGAGAGGCGAGAGAGTCACTAGAATCCCAATCTGTTTACTAGGCCGAGTACCCACCTCCCCGCTTCATTCTTCTGCCCCCGCAGCGACTCGTTATCCCGCTCGGCATGCATGGACATGCACAAGCTTGTCACTCGCCACTCGTTCGTTCGTCACCAAGCAGTGTGCGTGTTTATGTTTTTGTTTTCAAATTATCCTAATCTCACACACCTATGTCTCGCCACTATAGTAAATTTGTGTGACCACCCACTCGGTTCGGCGACTCTCTCGGCCGAGAGCTCATTTACTGACTCGCCAATGTACTCGTTAGGTGTAATCAACCCATAACCGTTGCATGCACTGTAAACAAAATACATAGTGTGTACTATGCGTGCCAAATAAGAATAGGATCGCGCTTGCTACAACTTCACACGATAGCAGTCAAATTGGTACTGCCAGCAAAAAAATACTATGAAAAAAAAATGGTATATTTTTTTATTCATAGATTTCATTAATATTTACATTCATTTTTATAAAATGTTATTTATTGAATTCCATAAATAGATAATTTTGGATAATTTAATAATATTTGAAAACAGTATTCATTAAAGAAATGAACCTATATACAAGGTTAGTCGGAAAGGGGGTACTAAGCCGCGGGCCCATTAAAGTATCACTGACGACTATTTTAAAGCAAGTGTTAAATTTTCAAAATACGATCATTTTTATTTACATGCAAAAAGATTTTTATTTTAGTTTTTTTTCAAAAAAAAACATACCTGCTTTAGTTATGAATTCAGAAAATTAAGTTTTTAATCCGTGACCCCAAATATAACCTAAATTGTAAACCCAGCTGATCATTGCTATGGATGGATAGATTTTAGTATATTTTTTACGAAATCTTTGAAAAGCTATTTCTCGTAAACTATGGAGTTTTAGGGAAAGTTGTAGAACAAAAGTTATGCCTTATTATAGGTACTTTAACACCCTTTCGGCTTAGTACCCCCTTTCCGACTAACCGTGTATATAGTTAACTTCACGAAATGCTACTGGTTACCCTAATATGTCGCCATAATAATAATATAATTACCGTGTAATTAATTTGGGGTTAATTGATTAGAAATACCAAAAAAGTGAACTAAAAATAATTAAACTATAGTTCGTTCGCGTTAAGAATGCAGCGAGTCATCAGTGCAACTGCAGAGTAAAGGTGTATTCATCGTGGTGTTCATAATTAGATATGAGCGCCGAGGGTCAATTTGTCGGCGGCGTGACCTTCATATAACTACCTTAATTTAAGAGAAGTTTTTGTTAAAAAACGTTACATTTCCTATAAACGTCTACGTCTAGTGCCGCCATTTTGTCAGCGTTCAGGCAGACGTACGTTCGGTTCGGTCAGCACGTTACGTTTAACTGAATGCCTAGCGTACGATCTCCTAGCCGGATCCGAGCCCTCGTAACGTAACACCACGACTGTATTCCCCGAAGGGTTGGGCAGAGGAGTATAGTAACACCCCCATTTCGCCAGTATGTTTAGGTCCCACGTTAAAGGGGGCGAGTCTATAGCCATCAACCGGGCACAAATCCAAACTCCGAGTTGCGACTGAAGAATGCCACACGGAAAAACCCAATAACACTTTACCCGACCTGTGGATCGAACCTAGAACCTCACGATCAACAGTCGCGCTTACCACCACTAGACCAACGAGGCACTCCGAGCCTTCGTACTGAGATATCATCAGCGCGAGAAGGCGCCTGAGAGGAGTGACTCCCGCCATATCCTGGTGGCTCAGTCGAGGGAGCGAATAGCGCTACCCAGCGCAAGGCACACCGCAATAGCGGCGGTAAGACCCGTGATGGAAGAGTGGCTAGAGAGGCGGCATGGCGCTCTCAGTTTCCAGCTGACGCAGGTGCTCTCGGGACACGGTTGATTCGCGAAGTACCTGTATCGCATAGGCTGGGAGCAGACACTCGAATGTCACCACTGCGTCGACTACGTGGGCGACGCTACGCCGTCAACTCGTCGCGGCGGTCGGTGTTCATCTCGCTTCCGGCCGTGGTTCTGTCCGTGGTCGGGAGCGAGAGTGTGTGGGAAGCCATCGCCTACTTCTATGAGGAGGTGATGTCGACCAAGGAGGGAGCGAAAAGCGAGAGGGAGTTGTCAGCTCTTCTCCCTTCCCGCACCAGACGCTCTGGGCGACGGAGGGCGCGCGCCGTCCTCTGGCCACCCTAGTGTGTGGCTTGCGGGCGGTGGGTTAGGGGACCCGCCGCCCGACCATTAACAGGCCCGAGAAGGCGACTAGCAGTGTTTCGCTCACGTCTCTCAGGAGGACGTGGGACAAAGCCCCACAGAGGAGAGGTCCACCAGTGGCTGGTGGACCGGGATCTGCCGGGGTTGCGGTGCATGCTTATGCGCAACCCGCGACCCTGGCCGACGGTCAGGACGAGGAACAGCGTGGGTTTTAGCCGGTAAGAGTCCGGCAGACCCCAGGGGCATCCATGAGGATTTTAGCATGATAAAAAAAAGCTTAATCGGGCTCGGCGCGCCGTCGGCTAGGGTCGGCGGCGGCGACGCGGGCGGAATCGCGGCGGCGGCGGCGCGGCGATCACATCTATTCATAATACAAACAAATTATGTTTTAAAATTAAGTTTATTTGATTTATAAAATATTATATTAAGATTAATCTAAAGTCCATAGTATTTAATAAATTTAAATATACAATAATTTTAATCACTATCACTGGTATCTGCGTTAGTATTTATTATAAAAGGATTTTCTTCGGCAAGTTCCATGACGATGACGTCATCTAAATTCCACATTGCTGATTTTTTGTACTAAAACGTCCATAGTCGTATTTAAATCACACTGTTTAAAGTACTTAAAAACGTTGTAAATTACTTTTCTTTCTATGCTATGTATTATCGAACCACTTTTATTTTTACGAATAGGTGAGATATTCATTTTTAAAAAATTCAGTTACACAAAAAGCACAGGACACAATCGTTGCGTTCGAAAGTATTCGTTCAACTGATCACTGTGAACTCGACTTTCTAATTACGAACGATTTGATTGGTTAGGGGGCGTGGCTAGGCCGGCAGACTAGTATGGCTCACTGTATTCTTAACGCGAACGAACTATAAGTATAATTTTTTTCTTTATTTTTTTGCACACCTTACACTTTGGTAATGAAGTTCACGAGTATTGCGGAACAAAATGGCGTCTTGACAGTGCTATTCTTATTTGGCACGCATAGTACGTGGTTCGCTAACCTGCTGCGAGCGGTACGCGTGCGGTTTGCAGCGAGCCGACGTTTACAATGTACTCATTTCTGAACCCGTAACGTTGCACGTAACTGTAACCGTCACTGTTACCAAAAACATAGTGCGTACGTGGTTTGCGAGCCTGCAACGAACGCTACACGAGCGACTCGCAGCGAGCCGACGATTGTCGGTTTTTACCGCGAATCAAAGGGCGCATCAAAATTTTTCAACATGAGAAGTAGATCACTTTTTCCCGATACATTCCATGCATCCACCATCTTCGTGGCCGTTTATGATCATCGAGTAAGACATCTATAAGTATGTATGCTGCTCAAGCGAGAGACACTTCGTCCGACATCCTGGACCTACAAACCAACACTGCGCAGATCCGGCTTGTCAGTGGCCTTCTCGTACACACTAGAACCTCGTTACTGTATCTGTTTGGTTACAGTTACAGCTCTCAAAATGAGTACGCTCGGTGAAAGCGTTCCGGCGACGTCGTGAGCCTAAACTGTAACAAGCGTACACACTAGAACCTCTTACTGTATCACGCATGTTACGGTTACAGCTTGCTAATGAGTACCCGGCTCAACGCGCGCTCGGCGAGCCCCGTACGCCTCTTATTACTAGTCCTTTGAGTGTCACTTTAATAAAATCCTAATGTTATGCACTAAGTAAGATTATTGCTAAAGATTCTAGCATCCTGAGACCAGTAAAATCTTTTGTTTTGTCTGAATATACTTTGCCTTTCTGGGTCTTAGTAATCTAACAAACTAACTTGTTCTTTTTTTAATCTTAGACCTCATCTTTTCAAACTTTAAATAAACTAACACGGCTGTGTTGGGATCAAATGAAGTCATAGCCAAATTAAGGCGACGATAAACGCTAGCGACCTTGAGCGAGTGGAAGGAGCTTGCTCTTCACCCCCGCGAGCCCGCATTGGATACCCTCTCGTGTAATTTTATATTTTATTGAAGTTCATAGGGTAACCATACATTCCAGATTGTGAGGACTGTCTTATAATAATTATAGACTATGAATAAAAAAATGTGAAATATTTTTAAGATGAATTTAAAACTCATCAAAAGGGTTTCGAACATTTTTCTATAGAAACTGGCATAACCACCCAGACACCATTTTTTTTCAAAATTGTGTCTCATTTAATCTGGTATAATAAATTGGTAGAGGACACTTAAAAAAATGTTAGCAATATGGTGCGTGTGACGTTGCCGAGATATTTGGAGGCAAAGATCGCCATATGAGGACAATGACAATCATTAAAAATGAAGTAATTACGCATATAAACACGCAACGACTGATAACGTGATTATAGTAGGTACCTCCTCTCCTATGAACTTCACTCCCATCAGTAATCAGAAAGCAACAGCTCGGGACATAAGTTTCGCCCACTTCGTCCCGCACGATTGCTTTGCGACAATGCTCTGCGTTGGCCGACTGTAAGGGGTAATAGTAGAATGTGGTAATAGCATTCAAGTATTTTTGTAAACCCGAATCCGGGCTGTCCCTACTATGATGTAGTATGGTTATACTATACTGCAATACTCACCTCGTCCCTGCATTTACAGCTCGATATCGTTTTTATTTCATATTAATCTATTTTTTCGAGTACTTATAAGGAGTTTCTTTTTTTAGTAATTTGGATTTACCAGCCATTTTAACGCGAAATTTATAATGGTTTAAAATCGTATTATGTTTGCTCCGAGCGTCAGCATTTACCCGTGACAGTGGTCAGCAATGCACTGTCTATAGATTAAATGTATATTGGGTAGCGCTGCCGCCTGTCGCGGCGTCGCCCGCAAGAGCGACTACTAATCCGCGCACAACGTTCCTTGACTTTGAAAACTAAAGTATACTTATAGCTTAGAAATCTATGACTAAAAGATGGATAATTTAATTGTCTTTAAGATGGCGAGAGTTTCATAAAAATACGCCCGATAGTTTTTGTGTAATTATCGTTTTTTTTGTCTGCGTTAGACATAACTATGCAAATTAATTACATTATATAATATAAAAAATTCGTGAGTTGATATATCGAATATAAATATACTACTCAAAACAAAATAAGAGCCACTAGGTTTTTAAGGTATACCATGAAAAATATAAAATTAACATATTGTTCAATTTAAGTAAACTTCAAACAATGTAATTGTTTACCGTTTAGGCTAGTATTTGTTGAAATTAGTGATTAATAAACATGTTTATTTAATTTTTGATAAAAAATGACAATTTAGGATAAAAAACACGAATAACAAAAAGACACTAAAAACTATAAAAGTCTTCACTTTTTATTTCTTTTCCTCTTCTTTAATAACGGGTATGCCCTCCTCTTTTGGCTATGCACTCCTGTAGCCTGGAATGCATGCTCTCTATCATATGCCTCACGTTTTCAGCTGAGATCTCTTCCCAGGCACTTTTCAAAGCGTCAATCAGTTGCTGCTGGTTGTAGACCTCTTGCGCACTCTCTCTAACCCTTCGTTTTAATTGGTCCCACATGTGCTCGATCGGATTTAAGTCCGGACTGTTTGCTGCACACTTGAATGAGAGAGCCTTCCAGTACAGACTGGGTCGCTTGAGCTGTGTTTGCACGGGCATTGTCTTGCATCAGGGCGAACCCAGGACCCATTTGCTGTGCAAATGGAATCACATGAGACCTGATGACTTCCTCAATGTAACGCTGAGCAGTTACGGAACCTTCATTTAAAATAGCGAGTTGAGTTTTGCCGTATAAGCTTATTCCACCCCAAATCATTACATTGGGTCCACCGAAACGGTCAACTTCGTGAATGCAGGGTTCAGAAAATCGCTCGCCACGTCGCCTCCATACTCTAATGCGCCGATCGTCATTAAATAATTTGACTTTACACTTGTCGGTGAAAAGCACCATGCCCCACTCGTTTATGCCCATTTACAGTCATTATGCAGTCTAAGTATTGACGGGAGAAACTTAAAAGATTTGCACGTTGAGTCCTGGACAAAGGAATTCGAACAACTCGACGTTGTGAAGTTTGCTGGTCTTCGTACAATCGGTTACGGATCGTTTGGTCACTGACACGAAGACCCTTTGTCAACCGTAGGCAATTTTGTAACTTACGAGCCGTCACTGTGCGTTCTCGGCGGGCACTTAACCGGATGTACCGATCCTCGTGAACAGTTGTAATGCGAACTCTACCCGAACCAGGTCTTCTTGCAACACTACCAGGTTCTTGGAAGCGATTCCAAGCATTTTGGATAGCTTTCCGAGAAAAACCCAGATGCAAAGCCACAGACCGCTGCGAATTTCCTTCTTGAATCATTGTAACGGCTCTGGTTGCAGTAATTGCGTCCATATGTCTCCGTACTTGTGGCATATTAACATAAGATGTTATTTAAACAAATTAACAATAAAATTAAACGATTATTTTAG
Organism: Amphipyra berbera; assembly: GCA_910594945.2. Lineage (NCBI taxonomy): Eukaryota > Metazoa > Arthropoda > Insecta > Lepidoptera > Noctuidae > Amphipyra > Amphipyra berbera. The sequence goes on from OU343128.1 coordinate 20,740,934, forward strand.
AATATCATGAAGATAATCGAAACAAAACTTAAAGAAAAATCGAAACAAAATAACAATAAAATTTCAAATTCTTTATTTTTTTTTAAATGATGACCAGTTTTGGTCTCAAGTACAAAATCAAAGATGTTAAATATCGAAGAGTTTGTAACATTAATGTTTTGTTACTTATTAATTACTTAACGTTCATTAAATTACACTGAAATGTGAAAATAACGAGTGGCTCTTATTTTGTTTTGAGTTGTATATAATCTAAAATATTCACATAGTAAATTATTAAGAAAATGCGTAGTTAATTAGGATCATACACTCCATGTCACAAACGCATTTGCATCTTATACGCGAATCGTCACGCATTGAGATATTTACTCAGTTGGTCACATTTGCGGTTGGTTAGTCTCAGTACCTATCACGTACGCAGTTCGCCATTTACCGCGGTTTGACATAATCATAGTTTGTCATAGGCTATCTTCACGAATGTCTCTGAAAACTTCCTACATCCGCATTTGTACTGTTACACGTTTGTATAGAAAATCATTGATGAATTTTACGCACGTTTAAGCATTTGAAATGTAAACCTAGTTTTTGGTAATACGATGAATCTAATCTGCAAATTTTCATTGCAATCAGTTCAGCTGTGAAGGGGGCACAAACAGACACCCTTTTACTCTTATACTAGCTGCTCCCCACGGTTTCACCCACGTGGACAATAAGTTGTAGATGACGATGATAACGATACCCTCTTCCAGGGTCTAGACTATCCACCTACCAAAGGACATCGGCCACTTTTCGGCCTACTCTGTACTTACTGTGTATAATATAGGAAAAAATAATAATAGAACGTCTCAGATGATATTAACGAATGACCAACTGCGTTTGTGACGAACTGCGTGTGATGAATGCCGTTTGTGACGAACGGCGTTCGTGTCGAATTGCGTTTAATCATTAACACTACTAGTTTAGACGTGATCTTCAGTTCAAAATCATTAAAAGTAGTAGTTTATCAGCACCTTAATTTCTTTTTACAGAATGAGACCTTTTTGGAAAATTTAAATGAAATATCTCCACAAGTAGACGAAACCTTCAGAAGGCTCACAAAAACAGCTGTGGTATGTACGATCCTAATTTTATAAATAGCTTACTTGTGTCATTTACGAAGTTTTTCATGTGATTTGAGTTTTTTCTAGGATATTGGATATTTACTTCAAAACTATGAAAATGATACTGGATCAGCTAAAGAGCTTACTAAAATAATAGCCAATGTTGAACAACACTTTTCTAAACTGTACTCTATAGTACAGAAACATAAGGAGGAAATAATGAATATAATTCTGTATTTGAAATTCTCTGAAAAAGACTCTGTGCAGAAAGCTAAATCTGCAGTCTCAAATTCTATCAAAAAAGCTAAAAATGTCTTGAACATGATAGCAGTTGCTTCTGAATCAACGGGAATTAAACAGGTTCGGTAAACCCTCAATTAAGCTATTTTTTATACTAATCAAATGCTGAATAATGATTTTAAAGCTATATTGCAATTTATTTGTTTTAGATTAATTTACCAGTTCTTCTAGAGGAAGCTAAACAAGTTGCAAATACTCCTTGGTATTTAAATAAAAACGAAGCAAACAAGGAATCTCTTAAGTAAGTGTTTGTTCTAGTTTGTTTGTCTCTTGCCAAGGGATTGACGGCGGCTGTTATGAGGCTTAGTAATTGTCATAAATCCTAAAAAGTTCATGACGCCCTAATCATAGGTTAGGTAAACAAAATTCAGCGTAACAAGCCTGCTGTCATTTTTAGATAGATAATAGTGTTATAAAAAAACTGCTTATCATCCAAAAGCTACTTTGTTTCATACAGGGTTACAGTAAATGAGGATCTGTGTTCGTTGATCAGTGACTATGTGCACTTGGAAGGTAATGTCAAGTCGCTGTATAAGCTGTACTCTACGTCAGAACTAGATGATGATGTGGAAATACCACCAGCGCCTGCTGCTCCTGTTTATCCTCCAGAACTACCAAAAGGTCAGTATTTTAGATTTTATTAGTAGGTAGTAGTATTTTTATTCGTGTCTTAAGATAGTAATGTAATAATTATATTTAATTTAGATGCAAGACTATCGAACAAACCTAAAGTGGAGAAAGAAGATCACAAAGGGCCATCTTTATACAAGAGTGCTCCTAAGTATCGTAGCAAGAGTGGATCCGTATCATCTCTGAATTCTAACAGCAGTGAAAACTCTTGTAATAAAAGTTATATAACACAAAGTAAGTTATGTTTAGATAAAAAGTACTTTCTACATATTTTAAACTGTTATCAGTTAGGTAACGGTTTACAATGTCCCCTTGATAAAACGCACGCATTAAATGCCTTATAACAAGTCTTTATACTCGAATACGCGCGTCAGCATGTAGGCTCATATTCACTAGACGACAAATGTACCGCGACTCGTGTCACCCTGCGACTTGCTACATTGTGCAACGTTGCTGGATATCGCCAGACTGCTCGACATGTCTGGCAACATCGCGCAACTTCGCCGCGTACACACAGGTAAATCTCGCGAGAAGCTCATATATCATACTAGCGACCCGCCCCGGCTTCGCACGGGTGTAACGTAGATACTAATGTGGGGCATATAAACCTTCCTCTTGAATCACACTATCAAAAATCAATCAGTCTATTAAAAAATAAATCCCTATCTATTAATAAAAACCACATCGAAATCCGTTGCGTAGTTTTAAAGATCTAAGCATACATAGGGACAGACAGACAGCGGGAGAGACTTTGTTTTATATTATGTAAAGATAAATTGTATAATGTAATAAATTGATGGGTTTGATTTAATTTAAAGTTTATTTTCTTCTTTTTAGAGCTTTTAAATAAAAGCAAGCTTGCTTTTATAATGTTTTTTATTATTGATTTATTAAGTAAATGATGGAAGTAATATTGATTTTAAATAGTAAAATAAATAAATATTCCACGCACCGACGCAGTCCGTATCATATAAAGATAAAGACTACTACTTTCAATTAAAAATATTTCAACAGGCTTCTGATCAGTTAAGAGATCAATTAGGCTCAAAGACAAACCCTGTAGTTATTATAAGTGCACTAAAGTGTATTAGGTTACTAATAAGTTAGCTCTAAAAACAAAATAAAACAATTTATTGAAAGCTGTTCCTGAACAACAGAAAAACTAACTTTGTGGCATGGTATTTGAGGATTTCGTAATCAAAAAATGGATGAAGACAACGAAACTATACTTTAGGAATGATTCGTCACGCACTTGATAGGTTTTTATATCATAACTTAAGTATTCCATTTATGATAAATACTTGTCGCTTTTTTTTACATAGTTAAATAACCCCGACGCTTTTGGAACTGAAATTGGCTATAACAGTAACAGTAGATTATCCCGAAAACATCGACACCATTAATAATAATAATAATAATTTATTCATTTTTACGTATGTCGGTCAACGTTTTCCACTTAGGACACCGTTCATACATTTTTACGCAATGTCCTTTAACTTGCTATTGGAAACTGCTTTATATTACCACTAACTGTTACTGAAACATTTTTAGATAACAATTACCAACAGCAGCCAGTTGTCCAGACAGTTTCACCATTTGCCGAAAGCCAACATCCACAGCAACTTCGTGAAGGTATGTAAATGTTCATGCTTACATAAAAAACACGAATTATTATAATATTAAGCCTCCCACTGTTAGGCAAAGGACTCTTCCTGTTTCTGGTATCGATCTCTATTATTGACCGTTTGTCGCGAAAAACCAATAATTTAATTATAAAAATGGTTATACTAAGGTAACTCTTTCTTCTTAGGTTCCCAAGAATTGATCTACATTTCACATATTGTGGATCCTCATAACTTCTTCGTGCAAAGAGCATGCTTCCAAGGGCTTGTAAAAGATATGCTACGGGAATTTCGAAACGCTGTATCTTTCGGCAAACCCTCTGTGAATCACATAACGCCGGGTAAGCATTGTGTAAATTATGTAATGAGATAGCTGACTAAACAATTTGTAACTGTACTTTATTCACGGAGAAAGACTAATATAGGGCACTCTCTTTTGCACAATTGTATGGAAATGAAAAGGACTTACAATCACCGTAAACGACTACGATTGGTGAGTAGGCGTGACCATTCTATAAAAATGTTAGAGTGCGTTTATATTGCTCACTACAATCTATCTATTTATAATAATAATCATAATTTACCTACTTAAATTCACATTATAAAATTATGTTATTTAATTTTTCTAATTATTAAGTAGGGTTTGAATAAACAAAACATCGGAAATTTCTTTATAAATTTATTCACTTTAGTCTGAATCGTCCCCCAAGTTACCAATAAATCGTTCTGCCATAATTTTCAATAAACAGGAAATAGATCAATGAGCAAGCCAGGTCAACGTAAAATCAAACACTGAGGACACAGGTAAAGAGCGTCCAACACGACACGTCAGCACCTCACAAGAGACATGATACTCACAATTGGTCGCAGCGTGCACACGCCGTATGTTCGTTCTCTGCGACCAATGACGTGCAGTCTCTGATTTCCCTATTATAAGACCTATCCGTATCGTATCAATCCGAACCGTTCATTACCGTGACGTGCTATTCGCACTAGTCATTGCTGGTGCCGACGCGTGCCGTAATAACTAGTTAATTTAGACACTTGTAGTATCAATTTCTCGTCATCCACAGTAAACCACGAAGTTTGAAGGAATTACACGAATTCATTTACATCATGTATTTTAATTTACGGAACATTTAAAAGTAATCTTTTAACGAAAAAATCTACTACAAAATTTATTAATGTTATTACTGGTATACGGACGAACTCACAAACGTGGTTAGTACATGTAATTTTTGTAGAGGAAGCCACTATCGAGTTTTTATGTGAATATAGATAATTTCCGACCCATGCTGCCGCGGTTAGACTCCGATTGGACGGACAATGGTACAAATATTTCGGCGATCTCGTTTGATTCGCGCTGAGAAACCGACGACAACACGGCGGATAGCGAAAGAATAATGCCAAACATCAGCAAATATAGACTGTTATAGGCCCTCCACTCATTAGTGTTCGCCTCTTTTCGCCAAGTGTTCGCCTCTTTTCGCCAAGTGTACACGAACGTTTGGAAGGCCCTTTAGTCTTTCTCCGTGAACAGAGTATAGCAGTTTATCTGTATCGTTTTCACTGAATAAAACAGCAATATTTTATACAAGATGATGTAATGTTATATGTTTTGCAGGTAAAACATACTTGGCTTTTAATAAAGCAGATAATATGTGGCAAAGATGCCGCGTTATTGGTGTTGATATGAAAGACAATATTAACCCGATAATCCAAGTTTTCTGTTTTGATTTCGGAAGCATCGAGTTTGTTTCTGTCGATAGGTAATTATTTATTTATTTTGTTTTTATTTGAATATTGTGTCCATACCAAATCTGCGGTTGTGACAAATATTTAGATTTTCCACTGATATTTATTCCCAGTCTGTTTAAGTACATTATTAATGTTTGGAATTGTGAATAATGAGTCTGACCAATAGGTTTCCTAATAGCAATCATCACATCATATAAAACAACAATTCATGCCATAAATACCAACGTCATACCAAAAAAATCCACCCGTTTTAAAAAATTCTGTATTGTTCATTCTAACTATAAAAAAAGTTTTAAAAGCAGAGTACAAAAACATATTTTAAAAGATTTCTTTTCTATACAATTGGGAGGTCATCGAAAAGTGTCCCGTTTTGTTACCAGGACTGCTACAAAATAATGACTTTACGTATAGAGCGTTAATTTGTATATAATATTAAGAGGCCTATTACATTTGGAACGTAATTTTTGCGTTAAATGGCCAACTTTGGCGTTCTTATTCTGAGAAACTGAAAGACTTCGACAACTTTTACTTATTGAGTAGTGGAGAATAGTTATTGGTTTAGTTTATAGCGGCCTCGCTTTTCGCATTTTTTCTTATCTATTTATATAAAGTCAAAATTCCGCAGCAAGTTTCTCATAAAATGCGTGGCGGCACTTTTTCGTGCTTGTGGATTGAAGATAATAATATCTCTTAAATAGTGGCTTAGTTCATAGCGGCCTCAGAATTTTGAAATATGTATGGCATATCTATGTATTGTGCCTTTCAATAGAATCCTCCAATAATATAAACAAACCAATTTAAACACGATTACTCCGTAATTACTTACATTTGAATATCAATCCTGATCATATTCACATTTCAAGGAACCATACATTGTTCTTACAATCATTTCGACACCAAATAACTTCTTTATAATAGTTATTTTAATAAAAAATCTCGGAAGACGAAAATTTCAATAATTTGTCAAACTGACATACATTTTTTACTCATCAAAGTCTTGTTTGTCTTTGGAAAGTTAGTGTTGTTCATCATTGTTACTCACTATTTGATTTTAAAATGATTTAATCAAATCAAAAATAAATTTAATAATTATGGCTAAACCCGCTGTTACAAAGCCTTTTATAATAACTGTGACCGGTGACACATCAAGTGATGATGAATCTGACAAAAGCGAATGAGTCACAAAAAGTCTAGAATAATATTAATAATATAAGTTCTACCTTCTTATATTATTAATATTATTCTAGACTTTATTATTCTACCTTGATTTGAATTGCTTCATAATTATTTTGGATTAATTAAAATACTTAGGATGAAGCTATCAGTGAGTGAACTCTATCTCAATGATCAATCACTCACTTTGACATCAGTATAGGTACAACACTATGATCATAGACAATCATATACAACTGATAGACAACGGTCAAAATATTATCTTGTTTACATTATTGGCGGATTCTATTGAAAGTCACTTTAGAAAAAAAATCCCATTCAAAACCATAAAACTACTAAAAACGCTAAGAATTAACTATAAATTTCTCCTTATTACATTAATACGTAGCAGTGGCGAATTTTCTTAAAAGGGAAGCCGAACCAAAAAATGCTTACCTTGCTCAAGTGTGATGCGTGAATTCCAGTAACTACTCGTATAGCTGTGGCCCTGTGGCTGACTTCAAAATCTTGTACAGATGAATTGGCTTTAGCTCACTTTCACTATACATGTAAGCACTGATACATAGAAACAGTGTCTTGCAAGTATAATAAAAGTGGCTTTGAGAAAAGCCGTTTGGGGATGGATATGAGAAGAACATCAGCAGTCCGACTGACGCTAACGTCATAGAAACCAAGAAAACGTTCTTCGATTCCAGTTTCAGATAAATACCTAAATATTACCGTTAGTTGCTCCCTATGACTAACATCGGGCGTTTCGTTAATCATGACCGATACAAACTGAGCCTTATTTAATTCCAACTTTAATTTGGTCGCGTAAAACGAATGCGATACTTTGTATTAAATCATTTTGTATATCACTCGAAAGGCCAGAGAATGTGGGATTCTGTGTTGAGGAACATTGTTCCAAATGCGAATCGATTACGGTATCATACTTGCTTAAATATAACGTTTCGATATAGTTACCGCGGTTATCGGATGCCGGATATTCGTGGTGGCCGCGAAAAGCTAATTCTTTTTTACCTAGCAAAATTACTGTGTCGATGAACCGTTTCATTAAACTTCTATTCCGATCTACTTTTCTATTATGAACTTCATACGTATTAGCAAAAAATGTTTCTATCCTACGATTTCCGAAATCATGCAAAGATAAACAACTTCGGATATGTTTTTCGGTCTGAACATGTTTTTTGGACGAATTTGAAAGATTATCAATATCTTTAAATCCCGTGTGGCTTCATAAGCTACTAGAATCTGAGAATAATATGCAAGGAAAACAAAACAATTTATTTAATTTACAACTTCCCGTAAGCCAAGGGTATTTGTCGTACTTACAAAGAACTGTTAAAATGTTTGAAAAAACCATCGCGTCGTTTGTAATTTATAATCATGTCAGGGCGAGCACGGCCTAACTGAATTACATGTTTTTTATTTTCAAAACTCAACTTTGAAAAGGATGTTTCCTCAGTCAACAAATAATCTGTCAGACAGCATTCTACGTTCACTAATGCCGCCATGGTATCGAATTTACTCAATAATAACAAAATCACTACTTAAATAACTACTTTCTAATAAAACTACAACATAAAAAAACTATCCTTACTTACCTAAATACCTATTTAAATAGACGATCACCAAACAATACAACGCCACTAACCTTGTTTTTACTGCACTATCACTTCGCAAAACAATCACTAGTTTACACAAATAAATCAATTTCAACAATAATACATGAATAATGCTATAAGATTCTAAATTATGATACGAATATATTAAATCAAATGAACAAGTGAAAACAATAATATAAACAAGCGCGAAAAAAATCTGTTGTGAATCTGTCATCCAAATATTACTATCTGAACAAATTACGAACTTCAGTAGCATTATTTCCATCTCGTTCTGGCGTACGCATTTCCTATTTCTGTCCTTATCGTAACTCGATGAATCGCGGGTTGCCATCGTCGCTATATCTAGCGGTGTTATGTTGCCTCAAGGTCACGATCGCTACAAGTGAAACTATGAATTAAATGTACTGGATTCCTGCCGCGCCTGACCGGCTTTTCTTTTGCGTCGTTTCAAGTTACGTTGCTGCGAAAAAAATTGTAGGCGTTTATTTATTTCTTTGATTGTTACTTTCATAAGCAAATGTTATACCTGCAGTGTAACTTCGTAAATACCTAATTATTTGTTTAAATGATAATTGAAAAATAATAGATACTAGTATTTGCCATATTTCGAAAGGGAAGCCGATAGGAATCGAGTTGTATGGAGCCTTCGCCACTGATACGTAGGCAGAGTGATGTCTGGTAAAAACTAAACAAGAAATATATATTTTGTAAAAGTTATTATTTATTTTTCAACATAGTCTCCCCCTAGCTCCATACACTTCATCCAACGTTTCTCCAACTTTTCGATCCCTTCAATATAATACGATTTTGTAAACCCTTCAAAATAGGCATTAGTTTTGTGCATGATCTCTTCATTGGAGCAAATTTTTTTTCACCCAGCCAATTTTTTAAATTCGGGAACAGAAAAAAGTCGCAGGGGGTTAAATTTAAAGAATATGGTGGGTGAGAAAGTAACTCATAGAGTAACTCATGGAATTAGACCATGGCGATCGCGCAGGTGTGCACTCGTGCATTGTCTTGATGGAAAAGGATTTTCTTCTGAGACAAATGCGGCCGTTTTTCCATTAAAACTTTGTTGAAATGGTCCAATAAATTGATATAATATTCGCCGGTAATCATTTAACCTTCTGTAGATACTCAATGTGGACTATACCACGTGCATTCCAAAAAATTGTGGCTATCACTTTGTTGGCCGATAAAACAGCTTTGGCCTTCTTCGGCGCAGGTTCGCCACAAGCAATCCACTGTTCTGACTGTTCCTTAGTTTCTGGTGTATAGTGATGGATCCTCGTTTCGTCTACTGTTATGAAACGACGCATAAATTCCTTTTTATCCCGTTGAAACAACGCCAAACTTGCCTGTGAAGTGGTCACACGCGTGTGTTTTTGTTCCACAGTGAGTAAACGCGGCACCCAATACGCGGAGAGCTTCTTCATGCTTAAACATTGGTGTACGATACTGCGCACACGTTCGTCTGAGATGCCTACTATCTCAACTATCTCACGCACTTTTACTCGTCGGTCATTCAATACGATGTTATGGATTTTGGCGATCATCTCTGGTGTCGTGACCTAAACAGGGCTTCCTGGACGTTCAGCATCACTTCCGTGTTCGTACGACCACAACGAAAATCGGAAAACCAGTTGTGAATTATTTTGATCGACGGAGCGGAGTCCCCATATTATTTGTCAAGCTTTTGTTTCGTTTCCGTAATAGTTTTTTTACGCAAAAAATAATGTTTAATCAACACACGAAATCCACTTTTCTCCATGTTTGCGAAAACTCAAGTAATTGTTATTATTTAATGGCTGTCAAAAAAAAGATAACCGACATAACTGGCTAAAAGTTATCATTTAGATTCTCAAAAGAGTGTTAAGTAAAAAGACTATATGCAATTTGCGATAACTTTATTCCTAAGTTGATTTTTACCAGACTTATCACTCTGCCCTCGTATTATTACGTAAAATTTATACCGGAATAAACGTTAGTTCATAAGAAATTTAAATTTCATACTTTAAAATAAAAATAATAATTACAAAACTTAAAATAAACGTACCTAATTATAACTGCCAAATTGCTACATAATGCGATGCGTCAAATAATCAATAAGAAAAATAATAACAAATAACTCAATAATAGAAAACATATCAAAGTCGTTTAAGGCTCATTTACACGGTGTGAGTTTCTTGAAGCAAGTCTCATGCTATCTCTGTTTTTGTCGGAGAAAGACAAAGATAGCATGAGACTTGTTTCAAGAAACTTGCACTGTGTAAATGAGCCTTTAGTCTTACCTTATGTAGCACAGTGTCGTAAACTCGTGGCGCCGAGCGAGTTGTCGCCGCGCTTGAATATACCTAATCTTTCAGAACGCTTTTTTGTGATAGGTCTCATAATCATATGAATAAAACTTTTGTGATAATATTTTCATACATAATGATGGCAAAAATCACACTGTATTTGCAAATGTTGACACAAGTGCCATAATACATATGTGTATAGTCGCCTCGACAACATTTTTGCGCAGAGACCGAACTTAAGCCATCAATTTCTCAGCCATTTATAAAATTGCAAAAAAATATTTATACCTATATTTTTAAAATATTAACTACAAAAACATTGGTCAGACTCATTGCACCATAGATACGATGAATCCTAATGTGAGATGAATGTAAGTGAAAAAAAAACTTATTTTCTTTGCAGATTACGTCTTTTGCCTCCATCAAAAATTCAGTGTCCCTATCCACTAGCCATTAATTGTTCTTTGGCTAATTGTGTGCCAATATCGGGCGCTTGGACAAGTGACGACTCATTCCTTATTCAAAATATAATAGACAAGTAAGTTAAATATACATCTGATAGCACTATCATAGTGCCACTGCGTTGTAAGATCATTAAAACAATATCAAAATTTGTAAGATTTTTTAATTCGTTTATCTTTTCATAATTAAAAAGTGTTGTAAACTTTTCAGCAAACAAGCAGTGATTCATATCCGTCGTATAATCCCCATATCTAACGTTGATTTCAAGCTAGAATGCGATGTCACCACTTTTGAAAACGGCATCAGTCTCGCTCATGCGTTAATGTTCCATGAGCGTGCTAAGATGCCTTACCCAAAACTACCGGTAAATATTTTTCCTATGTGGAACATAATCAAGAATCAAATGTTTAAACATCCTAGCCTGTAGTAAGCTTAATATTTGGTGTTGTGGTAGCATGCATGAGGTTCCGATTTGACAGGTGTTTCAATATTTCGACAGGCGTTGTACGAATATAAACCATCTTCAAATGTTATGAATGTTCGATTTCGATCGTGTAAATTGCGAATGTCCAGTAGAAATTATCAATAGCATCTAATTTTTTTATTGCTTTTTTATTTGATATGGATTTGCTATTGACTCTAATCTAGGTCAGAGGTGACGGAGACAAAGTCTACGATGGAGTCATATAAACGGTTAAAAAGTTTTTTTTAAACTAAGTTACTCTAATAGAAATTCGTCATCGTATCAACCTAAAAAAATCATAATTATTAGTAAAGAACTACTCTATAACATTAGACAATTATGACCCATTTTTAAAGTCAAAGTATTTGTTTCAATTGGCCACATAAAAGGCACTTTTGAAAAGTTTAGCAAGGAAATATATAAAATAAGCAACATATTTGCTTCCAGCAGGGATCCAACACAGTACTGTTTTTATGAACCTTAATGGTCAATGAAGATGAGCTAAAACTCTATTTAAAGAAATGCTTCAAAAGTTTTTCGTGCCTTGGTGGGCCACTTGTCTAATGTTATATGAAATGGAATATATAAATATATTATCTAAATATAAAGAAATAAAAGGTGATTGACTAAATTACTGATTGACACAACTAACCCTACAGACCTAGAGGCATCTGAGTCCTGGTTAGATCTACGAGACGCGAGCTACATCTAGTAATAACCATAACAAAATACTATTTTCTTCTGATTTACCATTGACAAGCATCTGCTTTACATAAAATAGTAACCCTAAGCAATTGTGGCGGTTGGTCTTTGAAGTGGTTGTGATGTGGATTTTTTTGTTGCAGTATCCAGCAATTATGGGTGTAAAAGAGAAACCTAAGCTGTATGTGAGTCACAATGACTTTCAATGTGAATCTACAGAATTAATATGCATAACACACGTTGTCAGCCCTGACAAATTTTACGTGAGAAAAGTAAATGATTTTCATTATTATGCATTGAAATAACTCTTGTAAATTATAGCAATTTAACGATAAAATATTACTTTTAGCATCATCTACAAGGCGTTTACGAGAAACTTTCAGAAGATTTAGAACAAGATTATAGTTTGGCTTCCAACATTGGAACTGTTCATTTACCAGAAATAGGTAATAAAAAATATTAGATAATTATTGTGTGCATGAGCTTGTTATCATTATTGGAAGTAACTTAAGAATAGATCGTTATGGCCCGTCTACACACTTAATCTTATTTGCGTAAATTCTAATTCGTGTAAGACGGCAAAACGGCATACCGCGCAGTACCATTAATACTGACAATACTAAGCAATGCAAGATAAATCTGTGGCTGCATTGTACTAATCCCATGTTTGTAATGTTATGATCGTGGTGCAGGCATGGTGTGCGCGGTGAACGTAGAGAAGTACCGCAGTAACGCTGTGGAGAGCGCGTGGGCCCGCGGCTTGGTGATGGAGCTGCCGGGGCGCGGCCGCGTGCGCGTGCTGCTGCCCGACAGCGGGCCCATGCTGCTCGTGCACTGGACCGCGCTGCGATACATACACACCAAGTTCACCACGCTCAGAGCGCTCGTAAGACTGTCAACATTTCTTTTGACTTTTAGCCCGGTTTTCCGTAGATCACAGCCGACATGTTTTGCCTTCACGACAAAACACACGACACGCGGCTTGCCGTCTGTAAGTTTTTAAACGAGCTCTGATTCCAGCAACGACACGATAGTGTTTTGTTGTATGTTATATGTCTGTATGTACCCATGGATAAACGGCCTAAAAATATTTGTGGACCTGCCTTTTGACCGAAGCGAAAGTAGGAGATAAACTAAGGTTGCAGGTATTTTCGCCTTTAAAATCGCTAACAAGGAAAACAGCGCAGGAATACGCCATACGTGCGTTTGAATTTATGACAAATGAAGTAATCGCTCGATTTTTCACCCCCGGCGAAAAAGAGGGGTGTTATAAGTTTGAAGCCTATCTCTGTCTGTCTATGTTTGGAAGATCATGATATGAGATGGAAGATCGGCGACATATCTTCCGTCAGATGTGGCTTGGCCTTAAGAGTGCGCATGCCATTAAGACGCTCGCCGGTGGACGCGGCCAAAAAGTTGGTTATTTCACCTAGCGCAAGTGAGAATGAGATAGGCGCAGTAATGAGCAGTTAGAAGCTAGTGCACACTCTCGTATTATATTACGATTCTAGATAACGCACAGTCACAGATAAAGCATTTCAAAAATTTTATGTTAACAGTCATTTGGGAAAAAGGTTCTTATTGGAAAACCATTGAATGTTTTTAAGCAAAATAAAGTTATTTGAACTTTCGAATAAATAAACTGTGTCTTGCTAAATTATTATGAGGTTTTCATACTCCTAATAACATGAATAGACGTCCAAAGTTGCGACAAAATAAGGGTTAAAATATGTATCTTTAGAGGCTCGTAGCTTCCACATCAATATTTAGTAGTATCTTTCTTTGTTTGTATGGAGATATAAGCGGCTTGCGCACTCATAATGGAAATCGGTTCAGCCGTTTCAAAATGATCAGCTCTTTTCCCAGTTGGTGTAGGGATTTCAGCCAAACAATGGGTATTTATTTCAATCCCGGTCGTGCGATTGACTTGAAATTTTTAAAATAGCCAAATCTAGTGACAATACAATATTAGGGTACCATTGAGCTGATCTGATTGAGGGTTTCGATCGGAAGGTAGTTAACACTACTTCAAAATAGCTAATAATCAGGCAGACCTATCGATTTTGCCTCATGACTTATTTTGAGAAGAAGGACTTTGAAGGTGGCTTATGGCGGTGATCGGCTCTCCGCTATGACATTTATAGACCCATCGTGATTGAGCTCGTATAACTCATTATGGAAAACACTTTCTCACCGCATTAATAATAATCGCTAATAAGGATCGACAGCCATATCGATACCTCCCACGCAAAAAGTCGTAACACGTTTTTTTGGTAAAATGAGATTTTAGTACTACAGTTCATTATTATAGAAATACTATACATCCTTGAAAACAATATTTTCATATTTACATTAAATACCAAGATTCTTACCCGCTAATAGTCTTATCATGTTTAAATTCCCGCGCATGTGGTCGTGCCAACAGTTGCGACGATTTACGTTGAACTATTGGACCGCGCACCGGCTAATCACGGCACAGTACCGACGTCGTAAGATGTAAACAGTACAAAATATTACTTTGGAGTTTGAAAATCTAAAAAAAACAAGAAACTGTGTGTGTTTTGTACTTTACTGTTTTGTTTTTATTAGATACTAGTACTATGAGTAATGTACGGTCATCAAAGATTTAAAATTAGCTTTAAATAACGAAAATGATTCGAACGTGAAAATAACGGCTAATGAACGTTGACAAAATGGTAAGTTTATTTCTTACTTTAATTTACTATCATGATTTGCATGTTTATCCTAATCGTGTTAGTAAATTGTTTTTAAGTATATAATGATTTTCATCACTATTTTCGTAAGTTAATAATTTGAAATACGTCCGACGCAAAACGTGGAAACGTGAAAGTTGCGATTTTATGCGCGGTCGATATTATCGTATTTAAAAAATCTGTACGCAGCATAAAGTCTTATGTCTGACATACGACCTTATTGGTGCTGTATTCGTTGTGCTTTTTAATAGTATAAGGTCGTAACAAATAGATACGACTTTGCGACAACAAGAATAAGGTCGTAAGTTTTTATTTTTGCCTATTTTTACGAAAATATGAGTTTTTAATTCAATCAAAAGGCCTCATTATCCCCTTTAACCTTCAATCATTGCTATATTCTAAAATTAATCCCACACTATCGTTTGCGGCTGATCAAGACAAAGATGAAGTTAAGAATCTCTCCTGAAAAATCAAAAATTTGGACATACGACCTAATGCGCGGGAGGTGTCGATATAAATATGTAGTGACTGTTTTTAATTTTTTGGACACAACCACTGTGTCATGTCAGTGTATAAATTTAAATAAACCTCTTGTATTGGTCCATACACAGGCTACAGAATGCCACCTAGCAGGCATCACGCCATACAATAAGAAATGGAGCACGGCCTCATTGACCCTGCTACAAAAGTATGAAGGAAAATTATTAGAAATCCAAGTGGAAGACAACCGTGTCCGAGCTAATCGCAGCCGAGGCTCCATTGGCGTTACCCTTTATGACAAAGAAGACAATGAAAACGTAGTTTGTATTAACAATGAGATGGTTAAGCATAAATTTGCCGTTTCGTTCGGGTAAGAATTTTTATAATTAGAGTTTTACATTACGTTTTATATGTACAGTCACGAGCATAAATATATTACTATAGGCACATCGGCAATTATATCTGTCTCAGGAACGAGTTCAATAATATTTGTCTGCACGAACGCAGCACAATCATCTGATCGTTCATAGGCATCATATTAAAGTGACAACTTCGCAAAGCAAAAATATGTGTCGATATTAGTTTCAAAATAATGTGATACCTCTTGGAGTGCAAAAATATGTGCCGTCACATATTTTTGACACATTATGTTGACTTTAATTGGTCATTAAGTTTTACGCCGTATAGTACACATTATTGCTCATTAAATTGGAATAATATAATGTTTTATTGTGATTGATGCTGGGTTTTGGGTCTTCGCGTTTTGAGCATTGTCCTTTTACTCCCCAAGAGTTATTTCGCCAATTATCCGATACGCCTCGCGCGCCCCCTCTTGTACATTGATGGTACTATGTAATTTTTTATATACATAATATAACACTGCAGAAAATATGTGCAAGCCAAGCCCTCGAACGCCACGCGCCCTACCCCTGTCGTGTAGCAGAAGTGGGCTCACCTGTTTGGTCTTCCTATAACAGTTATACCTGGATGACCGAGCTTAGCTCGGTTTTTTTTTTTTGTAAATCTTGTTTTTTGGAAAGAAAAAGCAAAGGGATAAAGAAGGAACTTGAAAAAAAAAGGGAAAAATAATCATCTGGGCCCGAACCGGGTTCTTCTGATTTCGGGACCACTCGATTTCCCACGTGAGCTATTATAACATTTTAGATGATCGCGACATTTACCTTCGTATTCTAATGATATTGTAGCAGTTTTTCATTGCCTGAAAACATGGATAAAACGACGTTTTCTAAAAATGAAACAGCTAGATCGATTTATCGCCCCTGAAACCCCCTGCATACTAAATTTCATGAAAATCGTTGGACCCGTTTCCGAGATTCAGATTATATATATAGGTATACAGGGTGTTTGGTGCATCGTGTGCCAAATTCAAATGGTCGACTGGGGGTCATCTGCTATCCTTTCAGACCCCTAAACACTATTCATGCCCTGTCGATTTTTTTTCATCGACTTTTTATTATTTTATTAAAAAAATACCCAAATTTTACATTCAAATACAAATTTAAAAAAAGTATAAGTCGTAGACTCTGAATTTTAATTTTGTTTAGATGTGTATTGTATGACAGTATTTTTGATATCAAAATTAGTGACATTAGCCATCTAGTTTTTTTTAATTTACTCGCAAAGTTTCGGACTTCAATTAAAGATGTCCATGTTAGAGCTATTTACATGGCTATAAA
The DNA here is from genome assembly GCA_910594945.2 of Amphipyra berbera. Lineage (NCBI taxonomy): Eukaryota > Metazoa > Arthropoda > Insecta > Lepidoptera > Noctuidae > Amphipyra > Amphipyra berbera. The sequence goes on from OU343128.1 coordinate 20,757,954, forward strand.
AAAAAAACAAAAGCGACCGGGATCTTCGAACTCCCTCAAAAATTCTCTAGTCTATCCTCTTGCTAGTGATGTGCCACATGCCATAAAAATCTTTTTACAACTTTGTGAATTCGCTCGAATTGTGAATCGAGTCACAAAATACTAAATTCCAAATTCTAAAGAAAAAAAGTCTTTTTGCGTAATTGTTAATTGAGACACATGTAAAATTTGTTTTCTCACTCTCGCAAAGTAAAATCTATCTTCTATCTCTTTCTTGCATAGCGTAAACTAGTTTGAACAAACGATGAACTGCCGCCGACGCCGTTAATCCGTCATAATTTTAGTCGAGACATCACTGCCTCTGCTACCTGACGTGTGTGCTTAGTTCACCGTACTCCGCGTTTTTTTCATTTTGTTACTTTGTTTTGTTGGTTTTTGTTACGTTTTAACTTTTGGTGTTATTGTTAAACTTTGTTGACTGTTTGTTGCTGCAATGGCGACGTTTAATATGCTGACATCATGATGGCTTATGGAGCCGCCCATGGTGTCGCTCGTGCAGCGCAACGACTTTACCAGGAACGCTTTCCTGGTAGACGATTACCTGGCCGCAGAGTCTTCCAAGACACATACCGACGCATACGCGAGACTGGCAGTGTCACTTTTCATGAACCAAGGGACCATATTGTGCGACATAATGTTGAAGTGGACGAGAGAATACTGGCACTTTTTGAGGAAGACCCTACAAGAACTATTAGAAATGTGGCAGCACATCTTGATATTTCAATATGGAAAGTGTGGAAAGTTCTTCAGCAAAACGAAAAGCATCCATTCCATTACACCCCGGTGCAAGGTACGTAATTTTAAACTAACTTTAAACCCGTACACGCTTTGTTTGACGATGCCTTTGTTTAGCAGGTAATGGGTATAGTATGACGTCACTTCCAGGTAGTGAATCATTTAGCCCATACAGGCGGTCCTTAAAAATCTTATTGTGCAATTATTTACTGCTCAACAGAAATTTAAGAGTTCTTTGTTTGTAGGTCTTGAGGGTGGCGACTTTGAGAGACGAGTGGAATTCTGTCGCTTTATGTTACACACGGATGTGGATGATCCTAATTTTTTAAAAAGAATACTGTGGACGGATGAATCCAAATTTACCAAAGAAGGAATTCTCAATCTTCACAATCTGCACCACTGGACAAACAAAACGGAAAACCCACGTGTTAAAAGACAGAAATCATTTCAAAGGAGGTTTAGTGTAAACGTTTGGGCAGGAGTGATTGGGAATCAGGTAGTTGGACCGCATTACCTGCCCGATAACCTCAATGGCGATAACTATTTGGAGTTCCTTCAAAATTACCTGCCCGAATTAGTGTCTGAGGTGCCCGTATTTAATGAAAATGTGCCCAAAGTATTCCAGCATGACTGCTGTCCCGCGCATTGGAGTTTAACTGTGATAATATCTCGACGATGTGTTCCCCAATGCGTGGATTGGTCGCGATGGCCCTATTGTATGGCCGGCACGTCGCAATTAACAATTACGCAAAAATACTTTTTTTCTTTAGAATTTGGAATTTAGTATTTTGTGACTCGATTCACAATTCTAGCGAATTCACAAAGTTGTAAAAAGATTTTTATGGCATGTGGCACATCACTAGCAAGAGGATAGACTAGAGAATTTTTGAGGCAGTTCGAAGATCCCGGTCGCTTTTAGTTTTTTTTTATAGCCATGTAAATAGCTGTAACATGGACAGCTTTAATTGAAGTCTGAAACTTTGCGAGTAAATTTAAAAAAAACTAGATGGCTAATTTCACTAATTTTGAATTTAAAAGTACTTTAATACAATACACATCTAAATTAAATTAAAATTCAGAGTACGACTTATACTTTTTTTTAAATTTGTATTTGAATGTAAAATTTAGGTATTTTTTAAATAAAATAATAAAAAGTCGATGAAAAAAATCCATAGAGCATGAGAAGTGTTTAGGGGTCTAAAATGATAGCAAATGACCCCCCCAGTCGACCATTTCAATTTGGCACACGATGCACCAAATACCCTGTATATTTACAAGAATTGCTCGTTTAAATGTATTAGATATGAAAGAAAACACATCTTTACAGAGTTTACATGTTCAGTAATAATCCTGTAGAAGAACAGGTAGTTACAAACAAGTCACCACCGAGTAAGCCTATCCCACCTAAGCCGAAGACTGATAAAGTAACTATTTTGAAGAAAAAAAAGCCAATAAAAATAAATGAGGATGATTTACAAGCAAAAGACAAGGGACCGCTGAGGTTGGAAGCTAAAGTTTTGCATTATCAGTCACCCTCTCTCATTTATGTTTCGTTAGTTCATCAACAAAAAACATTTAATGAGTTGTTCGAAAAGATACAAAAATACTACTCCAAGAATAATAAAAACAAACCTAAAGACGACTGGAAGGTTGGCGACCGATGTTGCACATTATGTAATCAATCACAGACTTGGCGTCGTGCTGTTATAATGGAACTAGAAAATGAGAATGCCAAAGTGTTTTACAGTGATTTTGCGTGTATTGAGACAATTCCAAAATCCTCTCTAAGGGAACTGCCTTCAGACTTTGGCTCGTTCGGCGACGCGGCCATAAAGTGCCATCTATGTGGAATTGTACCTGCTGTGGGTGAAGAATGGCCTTCCCTAACCAAAGAATATTTAAAAGAGCTTCTTGACGTTTACAAAAGAGTGTTTATTACGAAATTAGGCAAGTTCAAAGATAAAAGTATGCCTATTGAAATGTGGGTATATCATACTGTACAAGGAGGAGCTTTAGAACCTAATAAATCCGAATGGCGTTGTTTGAACAAGAAAATAATTGAACAAGGCCTAGGAGTACCTGATAAAAATCAAGTGGTAAGTTTCATTTCGTAAATATTATGACTTATATTAATGTTATATTTTTAATGTCCCTTCCCAGCAGCTCGAAGTCATTGGGTGGGCGTGGCTAAAAGACGCGCTATTTAAAAAATAATAATAATACAGAAACCTTACTCCCGAACGAATGCGTCAGATAGAAAATTTGCTCCGCGCATACGAAAATGAGCTTTAGTGTCGAGCGAAAGCGCTCGTTACATTTCGGTCCGGTCACTCACTATCTATTCTGTGCTTTTTATTCGATCTTTTACTTCGGAGGTGAAACGTGTCTACGCGCTAGCACGTTATCATACCCAAACCGCGGAGTGACACGGGCCTGGGTGAGGTAACGGTAAGGCGCACGGTGAGACGCACTATGTTTTATACTGAACATTTTGGTTTACGGGGGTCACTATGGAAAAATAAATATTTAATGGAATTTAAACAACTTGAAGTTATTTGAAATTGTAAATTACTAAATTGACTCTTCAAATTATTTTGCCAAATTTCTTTGTATAATTAAATTGGCGTCGTAGTTTCAATAGCAAAATGATTTAAAGTTTTGTCTCGCTACAATCCTACTATATCAAGAGATAAATCTATATCAAAGTTGTTTTGTATCAAAAACAAGTGGTTTAATCAACCTACGAAGCTTGTATCCATAGGAAAATGTCCGGCAGGGCCGTAGCTACCTGTGGAGCAGTCCGGGGCAGTATCTCGGGAGCGCCAAGCGTACCCTTCTACTATCCTATCCCAAACAATATAAAGGGACTCTCTACGACCCTCGATCACTTGCTGCCCTGGGGCCCCAGAGCTTCTTGCTACGGCCCTGATACCCGGTTTGCACATCGTTAAAGTTTTTATCTTGTGTTGGTTCTAGGTTGCAACTGAAGACAACACCGAGGATACTGGGGATACATTGTCTTTTCTCAACATAACAGGATCGGTCAATGAATGGTTGCAATTGGAGCCAGTGCCTATGGCACCCCTGAAGACAGTCAAATCTTCTGATTTTGAAAGCAACACCAACTCACCCTCATTTCTTGAGGACGAGGATAACAATGCTCAATCTTCAAATATTATGTACATAACTGACTGGTTACCACCTGAACCCCTACCTTGCAAGGAGTTTACCGCACTGCCAACGTAAATATTGCATTAACAAATAATAATGTTAAATGTATACGTGAAGCGCGATCAGAATGAGAACATTGTAATCGAGGCGTGCAAGACGACAACCGGCCAGTTTCTAAAGACCGATTCCGTATAGTTTCCCGTGATGGTTTCGCGTAGGTGTTCATTTTATCAACCCTGACGTAGTAAAGTTCTATCCCATTCTGATCGCGTGCGAATTATCTAGGGTGGTCCAAATAGTGATGTCCAAAAGAAATATTTTGATTTCTCATACCCAGAGGTATTCGAAAAGACCCATGTTCCGCGATTTTTTGTAGTTTACGAGTTATTACGTGCTCGAGAATTTTTACCGGAACATCACTAATCTTTTTTAAGTGGTTGTTTTTTTCTGGTTATTACTTCTTTTAGTAACATGGGTTTCCTTGAATGGTACTTTCATACATAAAATAATCATCTTGAAAAAGCTTGATAGAAAGTACCGTGAAGTTTTAAAATTATCCGGAAAAGTGGAAACCTTTTTTTGAAGTTCTATATTCAACTGTCGTCACGGTCGAACGTAAACTACTCACTTTGGATCACGATTTCGTAACTTGCATTAATGTGTTAGGAAGATGATGCTTTATCTTTTTTTCAAAAAATTCTTACCTTTGATAACACACAAATAACATTTACAAAAACAATGAAGTACAGACACGTTCATCGCGACGTGCACATAACTTACAATTATACAAACCTAGAACTAACCACGAGAAGAAATAATAATGATTATTCCGTTTATTCATTAACTTGCATACTATTTACATTTTTAAATATTTCTATAAAAAATATTTATAAATCATTTAATAATATAAAAAATAATAGCCCACCGGCATCGGGAACAGGGTCCAACCTACCGGTGCCGCGGTGGTCAGGGCCTAACAGAGAGGAACTTCGTAACAACAATACGTGCCATGTCCAGAAGTACCGCTTCTTGTATCAGGCCCTCGACCCAGCCGCCCAATGAGAGCCTCATCAGATGTTGGTCGAGGTTCTTGGCTATTAAGCCATAGGCCGTAACGATTATTATTATCATTTTTTTATTAATTACCAAAGAAACACCTTCAAAAGCTTCAACATAAATAAATAACATACCGTAAAATGAGGCTACTTTGCCCCGTTTTTTACTCCAAAATTTTAAAAGTGTAATTACGTAAAAATCCTTTGTTATGGCTTTTGTTAAATTTTCCACAGCTTATATAACATTCTGGCTCTAATATTTCAATGACAAAAATAGTTATTTAGTATTTGTTTTATTATTTAAAAAAAAAATGGAGCAATGTTACCCCTCCTTTCGGAAACATTGCTCCTACATTTAATTTGTACTAACACAGGCACATTTTCGGTACAGAGGTAAAGTTAACAGCGTCAGGTGTAAATTGCTCCAAAAAAAATGTAATAAGTAAGCAATGTGTTTCTCGTGCTGCTGTCAAAGAAAAGAAATGGCGGAAACCGGAAGTGCATATTTAGTATTGTTTTATTTAATATATTTATTTTTTCATCTATTATATAGTTTTTACATCGAATTATCCTAAATATATACAATATAAATCTTAACTAACTAACTTAACTACTTATCTCTTTTTTTTTTTTGATACCCTTTGATTGTTTTATTTTTGATTTGTATTATAGTAGTTTAGTATTGCCAATCTTATAAAACATTTATCGGGTGCGTTCAAAAATATTTCAATTTCCTTGTAGTTCTAGAGATTTGATCGAAATAATCTCTTTTGATATTTGGAGCATATTTACCTTCACGGAGCAAATTAGCCTCATTTTACGGTACATTTAAAAGTGTATAAGGTGCTTTATAATATTACTGTGATAGATAAGTGCCAAGCGCTCGTTGCATGCATACCAGGACGCCCGGCGCCCGCGCCGATGTATTAAGTACTATGCGTTTCCCTGAAATGTAATAATATTAGTTAAAACTTATTTTATAACATGTTTTTCTCGCTTAAGAGAAAATGCGGTCGGCATTTATTCCATACAAACGTATTCCTCAGTTTCCTCCTTGGACAATGTCACTAGAGCAAATATTTTTTGACATATGATATATATCTACCACCACTATGTCCCTATGTTTTGTTTTTGTCCATAAATGAATTATTAAAAGAACTAAAAACGAAATAAAATATTAAAATCGGTCCAGATTTGAAGAAGGAAACGGAAATACGAACATTCGATTTCGCTAATATTGCACAGGGAAATCAGTCCGAGATGCAGGTGTCTCATTCGCGCTCAATTGGGAAGGTTTGCGGGAGGGGTGGGACGGAAATAGATCGCAAAAATCTATTCAAATTATTAATATTTTGCAGCCCGGGTTTCCTCTTAAGAGATTTATTTAAATCTTTGAGAAATAAAATATGTGTACCTATTAAATAGTAAATACTTTACATTAAAAAACATTGTTCATTCCATTCAATTATCATGTTACAAAAAAAAACCCACTTAAATAGATAGATGTGTTTAAAACTGTTCCGGCGAAAAATTCTCGAATATGTAAAAACAATCCTAACTCGAAAACTACAAAAAAAACGCGGGACATACCATGGGGTATTTTGGAGTACCCTGGGTATAAGGAATCATTTTTTTTCCTTTGGACGTCACTATTTGGATCAGCCTGTATTCATTATTCAACATAAATATGACTCGTATAAAGTAAATGCTAAATCTGAATTGTTTATGTTTTAGGTACATAGACAACGATGGTGTGATCTACTTACATGACGTATTACAACAAGATACGTTGGATCTTATTCGTAAGGCACTCGATATTCGTTTTAAAGACCCAGATCCAAAAGCGAAATTCACAAAATGGAATGTAGGAGAACCATGTGTTGCATTATACTTCTTAGACAACCGCTATTACCGCGGCAGAGTAATCGAAGTAAATAAAGAAAATTCTACTTGTGTCATACATTATGTTGATTTTGGTAATGAGGAAATTTGTTCCTTTTCAAACTTAAGAAAAAGTGTTCCACTACACCAGATACCAACACAAGCACACAGATGTATTTTGAATCGCATACGTCCCCTGGGCAAACAATGGGATAGACAAGTTTTGGACTACATACATAAGTCTGTAGTTGAAAAACAATGTTATGTGAAAGTAAGTGGTGAAGCAGTAAATGGAGTCTTACCTATAGAGTTAAAATATGATAAACTTTGGATTAATGATCATTTAGTCGATTTTGAAATGGCGGAATATACGGATGGAACCAAAGCTCTTATCAGGAAATATGCTCCCATTGAGAAAACTAACGAAGATGTTAAAGAGGATATCGTTATTGAATCGGATTCTGGACCAGATTACATAGTTGTTGATGATCCAGACAATACTACTGAGCAATTATTGTCTACAACTGACGAATCATTTGACATTAATTCCCTGAAGGGGACAGACTGGAATAAACTAATGGATGAAGAAAAAACATCTCTTGATGGGAATTACATTACATACCCAAAAGATAAGGATGAGGAATTCATGTGTAATATCACGATTATTAATGATATAAATACGTTAGAACTGAATATAATTGCCGATGATGATACTACTAGAGTTTACGAACAAATGTTTGAAGATCTGCAAAGTGAGTGTATGAATATGTCACCACTGAACGGTATATTCGAGAATAAAGCATGTGTTGCAGTTTTTCCTGAAGACGGTCGATGGTACCGCGCGTCTATTTTACAGTTTAGCGAGTCCAAAAATCGAATGAAAGTAAAGTATGTTGATTATGGAAACATTGAAATCATTTCTTTAGCTGACACAAGAGAAATTAATGAAGAATGGGCAAAACTACCACCCGCCACTATGTCGGCCAAATTATTCGGAGTGCGAATAAATCCAGAAGTAGATATCAGTGTCATTACAGAAGAATACACTCAAGTTTTCTTGGATCGCGGGCCATTTCATGTTAAGGTTATCAGCTATAACGATCCAATGCCATTAGTTGAGCTAAGAAATGATAAAAATGAGTTAGTATATAAGAAGCTCATAGAAGATAATATGTTTATTCAATGTGAATGAATCTAAACAGACCTTCATTTTTTTATTTTGTTTTCTTTGCTTTAAGTTTAATATAACGATGTTTTGTTAGTTACGATAGATAAATACCAATTGTAAACTGTCGAGCAGTGTTGGTATGTAAACATGACAATTATCTAAATAAAAAAAAATTCTTCATAAATTATTTTTAATTCATATTATAAACATCAAACCAAGACGAGTTTCGTGAAAAAGTCTTATTGGGCATATACAGGGTGTATACCAAATTATGTAATTCCTTCAAACATCGTGATGTACTGCTGACATAGACAAATTATGCAAGGGGTACTTTTGGATACAATAAAAAAAAAATTACAATAAGTAGACATGTTTTCTTAACGTGAGGCATTTTAGCACCCCGAGCGAAATGCGCGGCTATCGCTCGCCGCGCGGTCATTTAACTCTGGACGCTAAAATGCCTCGCGTTAAGAGGAAATGCGGTCGGCGTTTAGTCCATACAAACTTATTCCTCAGTTTCCTCCTTGGATAATGTCACTAGAAAAAATATTTTTTACCATCTATACTAATATTATAAGGAGGAAAGATTTGTATTTTTGTATGTAACGAATAAACTTAAAAACTAGGTACTAGACCGATTTCAAAAAATATTTTGCCGTTAGAAAGCTACATTATCACTGAGTAACATAGGCTATATTTATTACCTACTGGAATAAAACTTCTTACGCGGGCGGAGCCGTGAGGACACAGCTAGTATGATATATATCTACCACCGCTATGTTTTATTTTTGTCAATAAATAAATTCTTAAAAGAACTAGAAAAGTTAGAATTTTGTAAAAAAACAACCGATTTTACCACCGTATTCAGACATCTGGTAAACAAATTTGACGATTATAAAAAATAAAAGAAAAACATATAGACATAAACAAAGCCATTATTACTGAAAAAGATATTAAAATCGGTCCAGATTTGAAGAAGGAAACGGGAATACGAAAGTACGATTTCGCTAATATTGCACAGGAGAAATGCCAGTCCGAGCTGCAGTTGTCCCTTTGGCGCTCAATTGTCCCTTTGGCGCTCAATTGTCCCTTTGGCGCTCAATTGTGGGGGTTTGCAGGAGGGGTGACGAACAAATACGTGTAGAGTCAGAGAAGTGACTTGTCGTAGTCGATAATTATATCGATACTCTAGTGATTGTTGTCGATATCGATATATTGCAACGTCTTTAGCTAGTGTACTATGCGTGTAGACCATACTACATTTTTTATTGTAAGAGAAACTAGGTATTCTTTATAACAGCCTGACCTACTGAGTACATTTTGAATATACATTCAACATTGTAAAAAAAATAGAACTATGTGCCCTTTACTCATTCAATATACATATAAATTACATTTTTAAATATTTCAAAAAAAACCTTGAAATATATAAAAAATAATAGCCCACCGGCATCGAGAACAGGGTCCAAGCTACCGGTGGTCAACGCCTCAGAGAGAGGAACTTCGTAACAATACGTGCCGTGTCCAGAAGTACTGTTTTATGTATCAGGCCCTTGACCTAGCCGCCCAATGAGAGCCTCATCAGATATTGGTCGAGGCTCTTGGCTATTAAGCCATTGGCATTTGGCCGTAACGACTATCGGCACAACAACTGCTGAGTCAACCTCCCACATGTCGACAACCTCATGTGCCAAGTCTTGATACTTAATTTTTAGGGTTCCGAACCCAAGGGGTAAAACGGGACCCTATTACTAAGACTCCGCTGTCCGTCCGTCCGTCTGTCTCTCTGTCTGTCAACAGGCTGTACTCTTGAACCGTGATAGACAGTTGAAATTTTCACAGATGATGTATTTATGTGGCCGCTATAACAACAAAATATACTAAAAAACAGAACAAATGCCGTTTTTATAGATAATGGTACGGAACCCTTCGTGCGCGAGTCCGACTCGTACTTGGCCAGTTTCGTATCTTTTTCGGCTTTCGCAAGATTCTCGACATGTGGAACAGTGATATCAACAATCATTGTGAGACGCTCTAATCGATCTATCACCACTATGTCAGGCTTATTGGCAACAATAATCCTGTCGGTGATGATAGAGCGATCCTAGTACAATGTGTGTGACATGACTATTCTCGAGAACAGGGTCGGGCACATACTTGTAGTATGGTACTTCTTCTGCGTCCACAACGTTTTATTTCAGAGCAAGTTCCTAGTGGATAATCCCTAGCCACTAGGTTGTGTCTGTGGAAATACTCGCCGTTAGCAAGACTAGAAGAACCAGAAATAAATGTCGAATGGATTCACCGGGACAGTAGCATGCCCGACAGATGACAACCGTGCCGACCTTCACAATATATTTTTAGTAGTTATTCGTCATCATTATTTCGCCCATAATTGAACAGACAAAGCCTTCGTTATCCCCAAAGAGGTCACCGAAACGTAGCCAGGCTACGGACGCTAGGAAATCTACATCAGGCCCATGAAGGGTCCGGTAAAAGCGTACGTGAAGCTCCTTTTGATCTGCCGTACCTCCCTATGGCCATCAGTATCCAGTACTCAGCCTTGCGCCAGTTCTCTTTAGCCAAGGAGAGCGGGGTGAATCCTTTGTCCACTGCGACTACATCTCGATGCATCCCCACGTCGGTTTGGAAGAAGTACTCCCTGAGGCTACACACCTCGCGTTTGTGGAGGGTCTTAGCATTTAAAAAGCCTCGACCCCCACACTTCCGCGGAATGTACAGACTCATCACCGATGAACGTGGGTGATGCATTCGGTATGCAGTCAAAAAAGGAATCTCTAAAACCAGAATAAAATAAAATATTAGGAGCATCAAAAATTATAATTGAAACTAGTCAACGAAACCAGTGGCGGGGCAAGACCAAAATTTGATGTGGGCGAGGTACATTTCGCGAGGCCCTCTGATGGCGAAAAAGACGGATGTTATAAAATACAAAACAGTTGAAACTGTCACATTTTTATTACACGACTTCGGAGGGTTATGTGTTTATCAGCCTATGTATGTATTATTGTTCTTTTGTGGCGCTCTAGAGACCAAACGCGTGGGCCGATTTTGACGATTCTTACGTCAATCGATTTGTCCTAATCTTGCAAGTGTCACTAACGACATGACAACAAGACGCCACATTGAGAAAAAGCAAAAACAATAAAGTCAACTAACTATGTTAAATAGAGTATCTTTGAATAGGTATTTGAAAATCATCTTTAGGATTCTCTTAAGTATAATTTTTCATTTCGAAATGATTTCGAATGATCATTTAGGATCTATAACGATTTAAAGTTGGTTAGCAACTATTCTCAATACCTACTTGTAATAAAGCTGTGATAAAGTTATATTGCGAAATTTACCGTTTTATAATACTAGCTAAAAAGTGTAAAATAAAAAAAATAAAAATCAGAACCTCAACTGCTTAAAAAGTTAATTTTAAATAAAAAATCAAATGAACTTTAATAGAAACTGAAATGAAAAAAACAAGTCCAGTAGTCTATAATTCTGTTACACACATAAAACAAATAATAAATTCTAACACGGAACATAGCGACTTTAACATTCGGAACCCATTATTGGAAAGATTTGAGCCGGTCTATAAACAATACAAACATTTAATACTAGTTATAAAAACAAATTATGCTTATCAATAAATATAGTGATTACTACATCACAGTATTATTTTTGATTCCACAAGGTGTCCCTTACTTGTCTCACTTTTTCAAAATCTGTCAATAGTAGAATCTGTCAATAGTAAAATCTGTCAATAGTAGAATCTGTCATATGTAGAATCTGTCAATAGTAGAATCTGTAAATAGTAGACTATGATGTCAAAAGTAGAATCCGTCAAATGCAGACTTAACGGATTTTTTAATGGGTCACGACTTCACGAGATTGGTCCCAACTGTTAAGTCGCTATGTTCCGCATTAGAATTTATTATTTGTTTTATGTGTGTATCGATCATGAAACTAATTCAATGGTGTAGTTATTCAATACTATTTATAGGATTCTAGAAATACTGGACTTGTTTCTTCCTTTTCAGTTTTTATTTGAAGTTCATTTGAATTTTTATTTAAAGTTTACTTTTTAAGCAGTCGTGTTTTTAGATTTTTTGAATTAATTTTTTTTATTATTAATTTTAGTTCAATGTATCTACCGGACCGATCAATAGACACTACCTTATTTAATACGTATTAACCGTTTTCAAATAATAAACCACACTGTACTGTCAGAAATACAAAATTATATCACATACGTACGCCGGCGCAACACTGCGTACGATACTTTGATTGGCTTTCTAGCCGTTATGAAGCGTGAAAGTAACGTAAACAAACAGAATGGGAAATCCCCGGATCTGCAGGGCTATTGGCTATCTTTTACACTGACAGTTACCAACTGACTTTTGATGACAACCGAACTTCGATGACAACTGAGAATTTCATAACATTGGTATTGCGTATCACACTGAGTGGATATTTAGTTACGGTGCCTTACGTGCGGGGCACGGTGCTCATCGTCCTACCGCTTGACGCCTCTATTTTTTATCGACTATTATACGGCTAAGTTGTGTAATGCCCTTTGAGCATTACAATGCTACATTTTAGAGAACATTTTATTTTAACCGGTTTAAATACACATGACACGTGAAGTTGGCGGTAAATTCAGTTCATTGTAGTTTTAACTCGAGAGTCGAGCGGCGTAAATAAATTTAATTATGTTATTAAGTTTAGTGCGTGAAAATAAATTCTTAAAGAAAGGTAAGTAAAACCAAAAAAATAAGGATGCTCCGGTTAAAATGACGAAGTTTTGTTTATAATGTGAAAGTTGTTAAGTATCAAAGTTTGTTCTAGTAGAGGACCGATTTCTATGTTTTTGAACTTCAACATACTAAAATAACATAACACTTTAAGTTATATGTAACGCAAGGTGAGTGTAAGTTCATAATATAATATAATGGCGTAATATATCTTATTTTAAGATGCCTGCATGACGAAGAATTTCTATGAGACAAACGGAGTTGCTTGTGGAGTTTGCGGAGATATAGCATTGGGTCGCTTTTCGGGAGGCCCTCAGGGTGCTCGAGGCACCCGAGAAGTGTGGGGCTTCGTGGCGGTCCAGCTTAACCCCGTAGCAAAGGGAACAACCAAAACACCAGACCAATGGTATAGAGTAAGTTTACATTTTAATAAAGTATCCTCTAGAAATACACCATCAACTTAAAATATTACTTACCTACCTAATACATTTCCACTCACTTCATCATTTCTATAAATACCAGTAAAGTTATTTCACATACATTTTTTGTCACACTGCCCTTGGTTCCTTTAAAATCCATAAACACACCCCACTTAAGAACCCAGGGGCTCACAAAACACTTGAGTATAAAAGAACTATCTAAAAATAGCTTGCTTATTATCATTGTGTTCTAAGTATTAGCTGCCTATCGTTATAATGATTGTGTAGATATTTATTAATTCTATCTTAATCCAATTGATTTTCTTCAATACGATTAGGATATAACAATAGGATAAAGTTTGAAATAGAAATGTGACCATAGTATAAAATTATTGTAAAAAAATATATTTAATATTTTACAGAAACTATCAATAGATGGGACAGGCCCCTGCTGATTCGGGAATTGCAGCAACCAACCCTTTCATGTCCTATCCCAGTACATCGACAAGTATTCCTCAGCCCTCAACTGGATGTGGAATGGCTTGAAGACGAGGTTCCATCTCCATTAGGGCTACAACCCGAATCGAAGACCTTAGCGCCGTCACTCTCCGCTGAGAGACAGCCCGCCGATACTGCTGTTTCTATCCAGTCAGACGAGCAGCCCGAGGTTCCGTCAAGAGAAGCTGGTAAGTATATCTTAATACATAATTATACAGTTTCAACGCAATGATAGCTCAGTGCTAGTGATGTCGAATTCCGTAAGGTCGTGGATATGAATCCTACAATGAGCTTGAGCTTTCGTTGAAGGGAAAACATCGTGAGGTGGTAAAGTACTTTGTAGGAGGTACCCACCTGTCTGGTTACCACACCAAGTTGTAAATCTATTGCCTAGCACCACCACTGGTGTGTTCCGGCAGCTGCACTTGAGGCCCATTCCCTTCTAGGCCTTATGAGCTTACAACCATGTATTCTAGTCAAACACTAGCCTATACATTGTAAATAAAAAAAACTAAGAAAAGTAGTTAGAAGAAAAAAATTAAAAAGCAAATTGATTTTTAGGGCGTGCTGAGCTCTCCTCTCTACCAGTCTGAAGGTCCGGAGACAAAGTTAGTATGTTGTGTTATAAAAATAATAAGTAATAATAAGTCTTCAATGTCAAACCAATGTAAAATTATATAAATTTCAGTTCGTAGAGATGAGAACGTGCCACGCTGGGCCTACGACATCGAAATGCGGCGTATTGCTGCTGATGCACAACTTGCAGCCGCAGTAGGAGCCATAGTCGAATGAGGGAGATATGGGATGATGTACATAATTATGTACATCGTACGTGAAGAAGTCTCGTACATTATAATAAGAATAAGTTAATAAGTACGATAAAAATTGTAAATAAGTTTACAATATTATTTATATTATCATTTGTTTGTATTATTTGTGTGGATAGTAAAATGATAAAACAATAAGAAAAAATTAAATATAAAGACAAAATGGCATTTATTCAATTTAGGCTAAAGCCCATTAGCACTCATTGAATGTCGACAATAAAGACAACCCCCTAAAAAGCCTGCCCTTCACCGCTTCCTAGTGTTTAAACTGGAAAGAAGAAACGGCGCAACAAACTCCCCAGCAACATAAATCTGTATGTAGCATTAAAAATGATTCTATATAATTATAATTCTCATTTTTTACAAAAATAAGGACATAATAAATGTAATAGTTTACAAAATGTAAAGAATATAAAATACATTATGTCAAAATTAAAATAGGAGAAAAAACACTATAATAAAATTATTATAGATGTCACAAAAGATAAAAAACAAATGACTTAATATAATTATTACAAATTACTCCTAGTATTCCATAATCTTTGGACTAGTATGTTCCTAGTCATCTGGAATTGCCTCGATTATTGCCACCTCTCTAAAGATTTGGCTCTGTTGTTCATTGTCAACATCGTCACTCTGAGGCTCAGAAATTGGAACATCATTCCGTACATTGGCTATAATTATGCAGAACAACACATGCATTCACTATGTTGGCTGCTGTAACTGGATCATAGTGAAGTAACCTGTGTCCTAACGAACACCTCCAACATGCTTTCAACTCCAATGCAACATTCTACAGTGTTTCTAACTATACAATGAAGATCTGTATAGTGTTCTTCTGAACCTGGAGCTGCACCTAAAATAGGTGTCATCATCCAAGGGCACTGTGCATATCCAGAATCACCTAAAATATATAAATAATATGTCATGTATTAAAATATAAATAATATATTATTATTAATCAAATATTAGTTTTATTTAATGATTGAGCTCACTAAATATTTATTAATACAAATGTATTATGTAATGTATTAATAAATAATATAATTATGATAATAGAATGCTCAATAATTAATGTACTAATTTAATTCATTAATTGATTACTCCATTACCAACAAAATAAATAAAATCCTAAATTTTAAGATATTTGCATGTCAATAATTTGACTAAAGTTGTAAGACCTAATTCTAATTACATGTAGACCAAACGTGTTATTTACTTTTCTGCATATAAATGAATTTGAATAACTAGCCAAAATAATATGTTAAAAATTATATTTTTACCTAATAGCCAACAGCTCTCTCTACTCCTTTCCAGCCTTTCTAAGAGCGGTTTTAAGGGGCATTGATTCCAGACATAGGAATCATGTAAAGCACCACCAAATGATGCATCAACATGCAGTATATTTATATTTACATCACAAATCTGAAACAAGAGTCAAAAGAGTCAATATTTTACTCAGTAATTAAATATACCTAGTACATAGGTATTTAAAGAATATGAGGATTATTCACATATCTTTAAATTTTCTTTTACTTTGTAGAATATTATATGTATCACTTACTAGTAAAACATTCGAAGAATGATATTTTTTTTCTATTAAAATATGTCTCCTCATGACCAATAGGATGGATTAAAGCGACATGTGTACCCTCAATGCACCCAATAATGCTGAAAATCCAAATTTTTCCATGAACCTGAAAACAGCAATACAAAAGGACAAATCAAAATATTTTCTTTTTAATATACTTAATTATGTTTTACTATTATAATAAAAACACATAATAAACTTACACTTTCATAATTGTTTCCCTCAAAATCACAATCAAACAACAAAAATCGCAACTTTTACTCCCTTTATTAAATGTCAGCTTCGGTGATGATCACTAGAATTCGTAAAACACTACCTATGAGTAGTGTCTTTCACGAAAGCGATGATAACTAAAATTTGATGTCCACTTTGCTTACGCGATCGCAATCTTACGAATATCGATACGAAAACAACTGTCAAAATGTGTTACGGTGGCTATCAGCGATAGTCGGTGCTCATGACGTCATCTTGGTTGGTCACTGAAGATAGCCGATACGAAACTAGCTGTTTGACAGTTAATCGTTGTACACTTTGAACAAAAAAAAAAAACAAAAACTTTTGAACCGAAAATTCTTAAGTGATTTACTGACGGTTTACGTCCAACCCATTTTTCATATGGCGTCTTGTTTTCGATTACCTTAGATGGTGTTCGGTTTGCTAGATAATTTGCTGTGTGAATGGCTTCAGCCCATAAATTTTCAGACACTTTAGCGTCCAACATCAGGCATCTTGCTTTTTCTAGTAGTGTTCTATTTTTTCTTTCCGCCATGCCATTTTGTTGAGGCGTATATGGCGCTGATAGTCTACGTTGGATGCCATGCTGTTTCAGGTATTCATCAAAGAATTTATTGCAATATTCACCTCTGCCGTTGTCAGTCTGTAGGTTTTTAATTTTCTTCTCCATGAAGTTTTCTACTTCACTTTTATATTCTTTAAATTTATTGAGTACTTCGTTTTTCTGTTTTAAAAAATATACCCTACAGTACCTAGTATGCTCATCGATGAAGGTTACAAAGTATTTTGAACCTGCAATTGATTCTGCACGCATCGGTCCACATACATCAGAGTGTATAATTTCTAGTGCTGCTGTGGTTCTCTCTTTATCGCTACTTGGAAATGGCAGTCGAGACATTTTACCTTTAATGCAAACTTCACAATCATCTAACTTCTCATCAAGGTTGAATTTCAGACCTTTAAGTGATTCATTTTTCATTGCTTGCTTTAAATCATTTTCATTTATGTGTCCTAATTTTTTGTGCCAAACATTAATTTCACTGTTTTCTTCTGGATTGGCTTGGTAAATTTTTTCTTCGTTCACTCTGACATAGTATAGTCCTTCACTTTTCATTGCTCTTATTATTTCTCTCCCTTGATGGTTTCTTATCGTTGCCTTATCTTTCTCAAATGATACATGGTAGCCATTTTCAGTGGCTCGGGCAACTGATATCAAATTGGTAGATAATTCAGGAATATACAATGTTTGGTGTAAATTTACGTATTCTTTGCCAATTTTTATTTGTACCAATCCTTTTCCTTCAATTGTTTCAGTTTTATTTGAGGCTAGCTTTAGCTCTCCATCTTCTTTTTCAAAAGATATAAATAGACTTTTATTGTTGCACATGTGTGACGTGCAGCCACTATCAACACACCATTTGTTATTATTGGGATCTTTTGCAACAAAGCAAGACTCCTTGCAGTACAAATTATTATGGTTCTGGTTCTTACTTTTATTGTTCCAGCTGTGATTCTGGTTATTATTATAATTGTACCAGCAGTCTGAAGTTTTGTGTCCATGCTTTTTGCATTTTTCACATTTAAGATTATTTTTATTATTTTTAAACTGCTTTTGTTTTCCTCTTTGTCGATTGACATAGAATGCTTCTATCTCTTCCTCGTTTTTGTTTTCACGAGCCTCACTCTCTTCAATTATTTTTATTTTAAGTTCCTCGAGTGAGGGAAGTTTGTCACGTGATTCGATAGCTACTCGAAAATTTTCATAGGCTTCGGGAAGGCTATACAGCATCATAATACTGAGGAGGTCTTCATTGATATCTATGTCCATGTCCTTTAGTTTGTCAACCAAATCTAAAAATTCATTCATGTGATCTCTAGCACTTTCTCCACTTTTCATCTTTTGGTGAAGTAATTTTTTCAATAACGTTGCCTTTCTGGCTGGTCCCCGGCTTTCATAAGAATTTTTAAGAGTTTCCCACACATCTTTTGCCGTTTTGCACGACTTTACGAGCCTGAGTTCTGAGGGGGCGATGATCAACAATAATTCAGCTTTGGCCAACAGATCCTTTTCGTCGCTCTCAAATTTCGTCAGACATTGTACCAGGCCTGTTTTTATTAGTACAGCTTCTGCCTGGACTTTCCATGTGTCGTAATTTGTTTTGTTCAACGGCTCAATGTTAATGTGGTGTTTTGATGTCGCCATTATTCGTTATAAGCGGCACCTGGGCCCATAACCTGTTGGCGGTCGGCGACAACCAGCGGGAATATTTTTATTAACAAGGCTATGATATTTTATATATTTTTAATATGTAATGAAAAATATAATTCGGATGACAAAAAATACAAATCAATTGTTTTATTAGAACGTGTCATATATATTTTAAATACCACAGACAATAAAAATATGTAGGCGATGGTGTGACGTGCCTTATTTTCCAATTGGAAAACACCATCTAAGCTGAACTAAGAAACCTGGGATTTCAGCCATCTCAAGCAGACCCATGTGTGTACACATTGGAGAAAGGAGGAGATAAAATCATAATAATAATATACGTTGACGATTTCATTATAGCTTACTCATCTAAGAAAAGACTAGAAGAAATAATTAAAATGCTTAAGAAGAGTTTTGAAATGAAAGACCTAGGAGAATTAAAAAACTGCCTGGGAATTGAGTTTAACTACAACAAAGAAAATATAACCATGAATCAAAAGAAATATATTGAAGAAACCTTAAATAAATTCAATATGCAAGACGCAAAACCCGTCTCGACACCCATGGAGACCGGACTAAAATTAAGTAAAGAAGAACACCCAGATGAAAGCTTACCATATAGGAACTTGATCGGAGCACTAATGTACCTTTCAGTTGCCACTCGCCCAGACATATCCCACGCGGTAAGCTACCTCAGCCAATACAATATGTTCTATGGAAAGGAACACTGGAAAGCAGCAAAACGGGTACTTAGATACCTAAAGGGTACAAAAGACCTGAAATTAAACTTTAATAAAAGGGAAGATGCAGCGTTAAAAGGGTATGCAGACGCTGACTGGGCATCATGTTCTCTGGACCGCAGATCATACACAGGGCATTGCTTCATCAAGAATGGCGCAACTATAAGTTGGGAGTCGAGGAAGCAGAGAACGGTCGCACTTTCAACAGCTGAAGCCGAGTACATGGCACTCACAGAATGCTCAAAAGAAGCAATCCACCTAAAGAAATTGATGTATGACGTGGGTTTTAAACAAGACAAAATTAAGATTTTTAATGACAATCAGGCCGCACAGAAGTTAGCTGTAAATCCACTTATAAGTAATAAATCAAAACACATTGATATTAGACAGCACTTTATTAAGGAAGTCATACAAGAAGGATTAATAGAAGTTTCATATCTGCGAACAGAAGCTATGATAGCGGACCTTTTTACGAAGGCACTACCACGATCAAAATTTGAAAATTGTCGCAGACAACTCGGACTGCTGTGATGATGAACTGCGATGGTATTCCATGAGGAGGAGTGTTGGAAAATAAGGCACGTCACACCATCGCCTACATATTTTTATTGTCTGTGGTATTTAAAATATATATGACACGTTCTAATAAAACAATTGATTTGTATTTTTTGTCATCCGAATTATATTTTTCATAACATATTAAAAATATATAAAATATCATAGCCTTGTTAATAAAAATATTCCCGCTGGTTGTCGCCGACCGCCAACATTTACTATTATAATAAAAACACATAATAAACTTACACTTTCATAATTGTTTCCCTCAAAATCACAATCAAACAACAAAAATCGCAACTTTTACTCCCTTTATTAAATGTCAGCTTCGGTGATGATCACTAGAATTCGTAAAACACTACCTATGAGTAGTGTCTTTCACGAAAGCGATGATAACTAAAATTTGATGTCCACTTTGCTTACGCGATCGCAATCTTACGAATATCGATACGAAAACAACTGTCAAAATGTGTTACGGTGGCTATCAGCGATAGTCGGTGCTCATGACGTCATCTTGGTTGGTCACTGAAGATAGCCGATACGAAACTAGCTGTTTGACAGTTAATCGTTGTACACTTTGCAAAGTGATCATCACTATGAACTGTCAACAGAGATACGCAATAGCCCTGCAGTACATCAAAGTTTGAAATGTTAGTTAACTTCATGGAACAGTAAGAATACTTGAACTTGATAATAATATTCAATATAACCACGTCTCTAGTTGTGCATCTACGTACTTATTCCAAATAAAAAAAACTCTTATTTTACATACACTGAGACATACCTAATTACCTACATAAACCTACCATGCACGCAAAAGGTAGAATACAGCATAGCCTACTATTGTACTGGAATACAGACGATCCAAAGTTTGGAACGCTAAACAAATTTATTAAATAGTGATCATACCTACTAGGGAAACTATGAATACACAGAAATGGAAGAAGGTATGTAGCACATAGGTAACAATGTTATCCTAATTTTAGTATTTAATTTTGGTTAGATATGTGTAACTTAATAAATAATTTATGTAATAAGCAGTATAATACAAATAAAAACAATTACCTATTGTAACTTTTCGTAGAATGTAAATAATATGTGTATTTAATAAATAAAGTATGTTTTATTTACCAAATAACATTTCTATTTGACATATGTTTTAGTGTAATGGTTTTAATGTGATATATGTTAATGGAATAAGAAATTAAAAAAAATATAGTTTTTGATACACATAGGTAGAATTAAACAAAGGGTTAGTAAAAATATATGTACCTATCCAAAAATATATAAAAATATATGTACCTATCCAAAAATATATAGCGTACAGTGGCTTGTGATTAAAAAAATTACGTGCCGTCATTATAAAACACAATTCACCACAATATTACACGCAAATAATACGAACGTAACTAATGTAAACAACATTTCACCTGCCCAACACCAAGTGAGTTACTTTACTACAAAGTTTGTGTGTAGAAACGCTTGGAAACATCAAATTCTAACTCGCACTCGCAAAAACCCGCAAAAAGTCCTCCGAAACGGTACTTTGTGTGACCAGTTTAAAATACCCAACTATTGTAGTATCGTTAAAAATCTTACACTCACTGTTTCAGTTTACAATACTTTCCGCCAGGGGCGCTTTTTACGTTTTCATACATTTAACACTCGATACACAAACGTGGTAGTAGCGTTTCCTTTATGAAAAAACTCACACTCGGGGTACAGGGCTAAGATGGCAGCCTCGAGAAAGCGCGAGATAGAGATGCGCCTCTCTCTTTCTTTGTCACTTTGCGTACGCAAGAGTAAGCGCGCAAGGCCTATGTCTCTCTTTCGTGCATTGTCGAGGCTGGCATCTTAGGGGTATTGAATTGAATTTGATTTAGATGAAAATAAAACAAAGGAGAATGGGCACATTTGTATAGGCCCTGGTCCAAGAAGCTAAATAGATAACTATACCTTTATTAAGTGTTGTATGTTGGGTCCTACAAATCCCGAAGCTTATGAAATACGCTCCATAAAAAAATAAGTTATTTTTGACTGTCCTTAATACCTGTAACTTATACCACCGGCGTTGATTTTTGTACCCATAGTTAAAAACGATGCACTTCAAATAATCTTTGAAAAGACAACAGTCTCAAACTCCGAAGCTCTTTGAATCTCTTCCATCCGATCATTTTATAACAAATAACATAATTATGACCTATAACTTTTTTCCGCCGGAGTGAATTTTTTTCTGTCAATACCTTTAAGTAGAAAAGAAACTCTTCAAATGAGCTTTAAAAAGACATAGGTCTCAATCTCCGACGCTCCTTGAATCTCTTCCAGCCAATCATTTTATTCCAAATAACATATATTATGACCTATAACTTTCTTCCACCGGAGTGAATTCTTTTTTGTCCTTCTGTGGAAGCGGCCCAGATTCTAAAGATGATTGGAATTGTGAGGCAAAACAAGCATGTGAACTGCGTCAGCGTTTTAACCAAAAGTTGTGCAATCCGTTTGGGCCAGGGGATTTCCAATTTGACATTGAACGGACTGCACTGGTTACGTCTTGGGGGCCATTAGTTTCGTACCCTATTTCTTCAATCGGTTCATATCCTCGCTGGACCTCCTGCATCCAGTCGTCTTCAGTGTGAGTAACAGACATCGACCAGCTATTGCGCCAGAATGTATAAATGACATCATTATCCGGTAGATGCGTGTCAGTAAGTAACAAAGTTACTGCATTCATGCACTGAATGAACCTATAGCGGAAAGTAAAAATTCCTTAGAACGGACTGTTTTTTACTAATTTATGTATCTGTTAGGGACCTATCTAAGGACTTTAAATTAAAGCACTGAACTGTGTAATAATAACTTATAATAAAGTAAAATAGGTACAATATTGAGTGAAACTGTGAATGCGCGCGCGTGTCGTCGTTGGAGATCGGTAGCGAAGTGGTGGGCCCCTTGGCCCCATGCCCCGCGCGCCCGCGCCTGTCGCCGCCTCCTGCCGTCGCCTCGCCGCCGGCCGAAGATCCGCGAAGACGCCCGAACATCATCAAATACATTTCATGAAGCAGAATGAATGTGTTATCCGAAAACTGCGTCCTCTTCTCTATACTTCAAAGTAACTAGATATCTAAATATTATTTTTTGATTTTTGTTGAATTTTTGTCATCATTGTTACGTGTGGACATTTTTCTTGAAACTGTTGTTTTTCTTAACAAAATGGGTAAAACGATACACAGTAAGAAAAGGGCCCTTATACTCAAGGTATTGGCTTTTTTTGAACGCGAGAAAGAAATGAGCAAATTCGTGATTCCTGTGGACCCTACCAAAAGTGCTCGTGAAACTCGTGAGCATGAAAAAGTGAATAGAAGATTTATGATTCCTGTGGATCTACCAATAAATAGAACTTGTGCTGCAACTGGAATATCTAAAATTACCTACATTGATGAGAATAAAAAAACAAGTGAAACCAGTAGCATCGTCTGTTTCACCGATGTCGAGTACTTCGACGTCTGCCCCAATATCCAGACCATCAACACCTGGCAAAAAGAGAAAACCAAGTTCACAGAAAATAAATCTGGACAATTTCGATCGAGTCGCTTTGAGAAACCTTATCAACAGTTTTTACACTCTTAAAAAAGAAGTCCCTACTCTAAAGAAAATACGGGCCGCTGCCAAAAAGGATTTGAATTTCCCAGGTAATAATAATAATGTAATAATAATGTTTATTGTGTCTCAAAAGGTACGTATGGTTTTGCCATTTCGATCGCCATTTTGCCAATATCGATCAATCAGAAACACAAATCGAAAAATTAATAAAAGAAGCAATAAAATCAATAACGGCTGCACATTGGAAGAAAGATGTAAACCACATCAAGAGGCTATTTTTTGCACCCATAGTTAAAAACGATGCACTTCAAATAATCTTTGAAAAGACAACGGTCTCAAACTCCGAAGCTCTTTGAATCTCTTCCAGTCTATCATTTTATAACAAATAACATACATTATGACCTATAACTTTCTTCCACCGGAGTGAATTCTTTTTGTCCTTCGTAAAAAAATTTACTATTCAAATAAGCTTTTACAAGACATAGGTTTCAATCTCCAACGCTCCTTGAATCTCTTCCAGCCAATCATTTTATTAATTATAACATATACAAATGAGCCATAACATTTTTTCCTGGATTATTTTTCTGAGCTATTGATAAGAAATAATGTACTCCAAACAGGCTTTAGAAATACATAGGTCTCAATCTTCAAGACCACTTGCACTTCTTTCAACTGTTAATAATAGTGATTTTATAAAATGACTCGTAACTTTTTTCCACTGGGGTGAATTTTATTGAGCCCATAATAAAAAATTATGCGCTTCAAATAAGCTTTAAGAAAACATGGGTCTCATTCATCATTAATAGGTACAATGAGACCTCTGTTTGTGACAGAAAAAGATCTGGCCGTCCACGTAGTGTTCGTACGAAAAAGGTGGTCAAAGCAGTAAGGGAAAGAATTCGAAGAAATCCTGTCCGAAAGCAAAAGATTTTATCTCGGGAGATGAAGATAGCACCCAGAACCATGTCGCGTATTTTAAAAAATTACTTAGGGCTTGCAGCTTATAAGAGATGCACTGGTCATTTTTAACTGATAATTTAAAAAAGAATAGGGTGGTAAAATCGAAACAATTACTGAAGCGGTACGCAAAGGGAGGTCACAGAAAAATTTTGTTTACGGATGAGAAAATCTTTACAATTGAGCAACATTTTAACAAACAAAATGACCGTATTTATATGCTCAAAGCTCTAAGGAAGCTTCCCAATTAGTCGACAGAGTGCAACGTGGGCATTATCCGACTTCAGTGATGGTTTGCTGGGGTGTTAGCTATGAAGGAGTGACTGAGCCATATTTTTGTGAAAAAGGTATCAAAACATCGGCACAAGTGTATCAAGATACCATTCTTGAGAAGGTAGTTAAGCCCCTTAACAACACCATGTTTAATAACCAACTATGGTCCTTGCAACAAGACTCGGCGCCGGGTCATAAAGCTCGGTCCACGCAGTCTTGGTTGGAAGTGAACGTTTCGGACTTCATCAGAGCTGAAGACTGGCCGTCGTCTAGTCCCGATCTTAATCCGCTGGATTATGATTTATGGTCAGTATTAGAGAGTACGGCTTGCTCTAAACGCCATGATAATTTGGAGTCCCTAAAACAATCCATACGATTGGGAGTGAAGAATTTTCCCATGGAAAGATGCGTGCTTCTATTGATTACTGGCCTCAACGTTTAAAGGAGTGTATTGCAGCCAATGGAGACCACTTCGAATAAGCTTTTTATATTTTAAATTGTTTTATATTTATGTATTAAACTAACACACTGTAAAAGTAGTAAATATTATATGCAATAATACATAAATATAAAACAATTTAAAATATAAAAAGCTTATTCGAAGTGGTCTCCATTGGCTGCAATACACTCCTTTAAACGTTGAGGCCAGTAATCAATAGAAGCACGCACTCTTTCCATGGGAAAATTCTTCACTCCCAATCGTATGGATTGTTTTAGGGACTCCAAATTATTATGGCGTTTAGAGCAAGCCGTACTCTCTAATACTGACCATAAATCATAATCCAGCGGATTAAGATCGGGACTAGACGACGGCCTGTCTTCAGCTCTGATGAAGTCCGAAATGTTCACTTCCAACCAAGACTGCGTGGACCGAGCTTTATGACCCGGCGCCGAGTCTTGTTGCAAGGACCATAGTTGGTTATTAAACATGGTGTTGTTAAGGGGCTTAACTACCTTCTCAAGAATGGTATATTGATACACTTGTGCCGATGTTTTGATACCTTTTTCACAAAAATATGGCTCAGTCACTCCTTCATAGCTAACACCCCAGCAAACCATCACTGAAGTCGGATAATGCCCACGTTGCACTCTGTCGACTAATTGGGAAGCTTCCTTAGAGCTTTGAGCATAAATACGGTCATTTTGTTTGTTAAAATGTTGCTCAATTGTAAAGATTTTCTCATCCGTAAACAAAATTTTTCTGTGACCTTCCTTTGCGTACCGCTTCAGTAGTTGTTTCGATTTTACCACCCTATTCTTTTTTAAATTATCAGTTAAAAATAACCAATGCATCTTTTATAAGCTGCAAGCCCTAAGTCATTTTTTAAAATACGCGACATGGTTCTGGGTGCTATCTTCATCTCCCGAGATAAAATCTTTTGCTTTCGGACAGGATTTCTTCGAATTCTTTCCCTTACTGCTTTGACCACCTTTTTCATACGAACACTACGTGGACGGCCAGATCTTTTTCTGTCACAAACAGAGGAGGTCTCATTGTACCTATTAATAGCCCAGTACACAAACATTTAACTAATACCAAGCGTATGGAGAGTTTTAAAAATTGCATTTGGCTCCATACCAACTTTGTGTAATGCAATCACAGCGATTCGGTTCTCTTTATCACCCCACTCCATTTTAATATCGTAAAATATTGTACAATGTATTGGCGCCAAAATTAGAAAATTCAATGAACAATCGTATAAAAATGACAGATTCCAAATTCTAATTTAATATCTTTCTTATTTTTAATTGTAACAGTATTTATGGCCAGACTAGGTATACAAATTAGTAAAGTGAATTATGTATCGATTCGATATAATTATGATTTTAGTGAGTTTTGCCAAGCAGATAGTACACTATTCAAGATTTACAGTAAGTACACATTACGCTTGTAACTTTCGATCAATAATAGTACTATTTATTCTTGATCGAAGCTTGTAATACACGTTTTTGATAACCGTCAAATCGCTATATGTACCAACAACTATTGATAGGGGAATGCTTGGTACATAAAACGCGGTATTTTATATACGGATGAGTGAGTTGGGTTATAAGTGACTACTTTGAAAGATTAAAAGTTATGTTAAAATAACTTATTTGAAGATAGAATTGGTAGGTATGTCCATACTTATTTGAAATTCTTGATGTGATAAAATTTTAAATCCAAGCTTCTTCATAATATTATCATTATACCTAGTAACATATTTAACCAGAGATGCGATTTATTTGAAATACTTGTATTTAAAATGCAAATACAAAATGCAAAATACCTATTTTGTATTTTGTATTTAAATGCCTTTTAATAAAAAATATCTTGTATTTTATTTGAAATACGTTTCGAGGTGTATTTTGCATTTTTAAAATGCAAAATACTTTTTGATTAAGGGTAGCCAACATTACCAGTCAAACAAAATTAAATGAACGAATGATGCTTGTATTGGCCAATTTGACCGCTAGAGGCGTTGCTAACCTTGCGCGCCTAATGTCTGTCTGTGAGTACAGTTATTTGGTAGTTTTACCTGGAAAGTTTTCCGGGAGTTTTGAAAATTGGTAATTTTATAGATTTTGATGTGCTGGCACCTAAAAGCAATTTTTTGGCAATATCTCCTTTCCGACTGATTTTACGATAAAAACAGTTATATACAAAATTAAACTAGAGACAATTGCCTACAATTTATGTATCTACACAGAGAGAAGAGAGAGAGTACACTTTGCGGCGCTCGTACGCCTAAACTAGGTATTGACTTTATGAAAAAAAAG
Source organism: Amphipyra berbera (assembly GCA_910594945.2). Taxonomy (NCBI): domain Eukaryota; kingdom Metazoa; phylum Arthropoda; class Insecta; order Lepidoptera; family Noctuidae; genus Amphipyra; species Amphipyra berbera. The sequence goes on from OU343128.1 coordinate 20,785,435, forward strand.
GTAGATACATAAATTGTAGGTAATTGTCTCTAGTTTCATTTTGTTTTGTATATAACTGTTTTTATCGTAAAATGAGTCGGAAAGGAGATATTGTCAAAAAACTGCTATTAGGCGCCATTTTTCCAATATGGCGACGCGAGCGGCAAAAATACGAGGTGGCAATGTTGAAATTCGGAAAAAGCACACCAAATGACTGTACTAAAACGACAACGAACATTATCTATGAAATCCTACGATATTTAAAGGATGAGTGCACAAGTCTGGCGATACTAAACAATTATCCTACAATAAAAAAAGTATTTCTAAAATACAACACATGCTGACTAAGCTCAGCACCAGTAGAGAGACTTTTTTCATATGGTGGGATGATAATGAGACCTCACAGAAGAAAAATGAGTAATGATGTATTCGGTATTGTTAAAAAGTGTAATAAATAAAAATAAAGAGAATTGAATTGGACAAAAGGTATTTGTATTTTGAAAATACCTATTTTGCATTTAGCATTTAAAATACAAAACGCAAAACTATTTGGTATTTTGCATTTGAAATAGTAAATCGAAAAAATATTTGCATTTTGTATTTAAATACATTTCTTAAACTATTTTGTACATCTCTGATATTAACCCAACTGTGCAACAGCAAAGGGTTATTAAATTAAAACAAGGACAAATCCCTGTATTTTAAAAAAAACATTTTTTTCATTGACAATACTTAATGAACTATCAATAACAGTGTACGTAACTAGGTGGCATCAAAATTGTATATCGAATGTAATTTTTTCGTATGTTACTGCGACTTTGGCGAATTACAGAAATATAATGCTATTTTATACCTTGAATAACTTTATCGAACAGTTACAGTTATACTGGTGGTGATTCTGTCGAGTCTGTTAACACTTTGACAGGACTAAACCAAACGAAGGGCGTTTGTGTCTTTCTGTTTCAATAGAAAAAGAAAGTGACAGTTGCGTTTAGTCTAGTACTGTCAAAATGTGCTACAGAATCGACACTAATATGACATTTACTTTATCGCTAAACTACCGACAAAATTAAATAATAACGTCAATAATCAATTCAATACTTACCGATGGAACTAATTATTGTTTCTCTCACTTAATACGCCCATTCGACTTTTACAACTAAGGCCTACACAAGCCATGTTAAATTAGGAAATAAAATTTTATAATATTCTGAACAATAATGCACTGAAAACTTAGGCAATTGAATTTATCGTGAATCTGCAGTGATAGCCGCGTGGATACCAAGCCGACCCCACAAGTGATACTTTGTGTTTCAAGCAGGGCCGCCGTAAGCGAGCGTGCAAAGCGTGCACCGCACACGGGCGGCACACCCAGGAGGCGGCAAATTGAGCGACTCATCACCAGCGCTGCCAATCGCGGGGAAAATCCCCGATTTGCGGGGAATTGGGGATCCGTGCGGGGAATGAGAGATATCGGGGGAATGAGAGAAATCGGGGAATTGAGACCAATTTTAATTTTTTCGGTTTTGTGTGACGCGGGGAGTGCACTGCTCATCACGTAATTCAAGTCATTGTCATTTTTTCATTCGGTATTGCACGCGGGCGACGAAATAGCTAGCGGTGGGCCTGGTTTCAAGATGGCGTTGAAGCTACGTTGCTGTCACGTTATTTTACAGAAAAAATTGTCACAAGAAATAACGAAACATAAGCGTTTGTCTTGGTATGGGCATGTGCTGAGGAGGGATGAAACACATGTGACTAAGAGAGTGATGAATATGAATGTTGATGGATGGAGGGGGAGAGGGAGACCTAAGAAAAGATGGATGGATTGTGTGAGGGAGGATATGAAAGATAAGGGAGTAAATGATAATGAGACGGCTGACAGGGAAGAGTGGAAGAGAAAAACATATTGCGCCGACCCCAAGTAACTTGGGACCAGGGCGGGAGTAAGAATTAGGTATGACAATTATTTCTTGGTTTAAAAAATAATACTTCCATTGGTATGATTGTTCCTAGGTTTTTAGTGTTTTATCCATGGTACCTATTATATCAACTACAAATGATCTACACTCAAGGAGGTTACATGTTACATGGTAATATATCCTACACTAATATCACAGTGTACCTACCTACCTACTATATTCAGTGGTACAACACAGCAGATAATCTGTGTACAACACCCATACATATGACAGGTCTTAAGAAATGTCAAAATATGTAACACTTGTCAGTGTTGTCACATAAATCAAATTACGCAAACTTTATCAAACAAACGACCGAAATAATTAACGTTTAATAAAAAAAGCGACGCGCCAAAAAAAGCTACATAACCACGCATGCGTAATTTTGACGTTTGTAAAAATAATGCAAAGGTATGTACTACTCGGGCGACTTAACTTGACACCTGGCTCGAATGACGTTGGTGTAAAGTACAATTGGCAAAAAAGTTTTGGTTTCCATTTCATGTTCTTTTACGAAAATAATTTATATTTATATTTTTTTAAAGTAACATTATTATTTCGAATACATAAATCAGTAACAGGTAGTAACATAGACTTGGATAATATTTTGCAATTCAAATCTTTACATACGATATCGCGATCCATTAGCAAGGAAATATTGATAAACATTAATAATTAGTATTTTTTATTATGATTTCAATATCGCGATTGTATTACGATTCTGGAATCAAGATTCAATATTATGTATTAATATGCAGTTTTAGAAAAGGGATTAAGTGTTAGGTTAGGTACCTACTCAAGTTCATATACAGGGCTAAGATGGCAGCCTCGAGAAAGCGCGAGATAGAGATGCGCCTCTCTCTTTCTTTGTCACTTTGAGTACGCAAGAGTAAGCGCGCAAGGCTTATGTCTCTCTCTTGTGCTTTGTCTAGGCTGGCATCTTAGGGGTATTGAATTGAACAATTTGATTTAGATGGAAATAAAACAAAGGATTTGTATAAAGGTATTTGTATAGGCCCTGGTCCAAGAAGCTAAATAGATACTACTATACCTTAATTAAGTGTTGTATGTTGGGTCCTACAAATCCCGAAGCTTATGAAATACGCTCCATAAAAAAATAAGTTATTTTTGATTTTTGTTTCAATTAAAATACTACTTCTTTGCGGTAAACATACAAAGAGTAGTCAGTATTATAGTTATTTACCAATACCATAATTGGGTCTTTTACAATTATATAACACAAACGTAACCTTCACTACTATATCCCCCGAATAGGGTAGGCAGGCGAATGGTGGCAACGCGATCTTATGTTTATCCGCACGGCGTAAATAATTGTCTTGTTTCCATAACAAGATAATAAGTACTCCTGAAAAGCATTAATAAAACAGATGCGTAGTACTCAACCAGCATGCGTGTATGACAAGATGTAAGCTTCGTACGTCCATTTTGAGATCCTAAATTAAAAAGAATTATAGACTGATCACATGTTTGCCGACGGTATATAAGCTTCGTACGTCCATTTTGAGATCCAAAATTCGACGATACGTCTGGTGCAGTGGTTGAGCGATCGACTTCTGCGCTACGGGTCGTGGGTTCGATTCCCGCACGGAACAAATATTTGTATGGCCTACAGATAGTTGTTCCGGGTCTGGATGTTTGTGTATGTGAACATTTGTGTCTGTAAACGCACCCACGATACAGGAGAAATCCTAGTGTGGGGCAACGTTTTATTAAAAAAGAAAGAAGAAAGAAAATTAAGATTCATATTGAAAATAATTCTATAATGTCTGCTTCTAAAAATGGATGTAAGAATGGGTCCCGCGGTACTAAGGAGTTACTCCTCTTTGATATGGCCATTAGCCAACAAGTTTTCCGATCCCGAAAGGATCTGTCGACATGTTGGATAGACTATAAGAACGCCTGCAACTCGGTGCCACATACATGGCTCATGAGGGTGCTGGAGTTGTATAAAGTAAATACAAGTCATGCACCTTCCTGACGTCATTTATGAGGCAATGGAGGTCAGTCCTTCAATATCCAGGATGTTGACAAATTCAAGTGAGAGGAGAACAATCAGGACTGACCGAGGTATATTCCAGGGAGATAGTCTGAGTCCACTGTTTAGCCTTGAACCATCTAAGCACATTACTGGAGGGTGACATTTACTGCGTTCATAGTATGCAATGCATAATTTACTCCACAGTTTTTCACATGTGATTATCGCAGTTTGTAGTGTTTTACTTCGTTTATACTATGTAATGCTTAATATCAGCCCGAAATATAACACAGAAACTTTTTTGTAGTACATTTCTTACTGCAGTACTATTATGCGACATCCAGCCATCAGAACCCCAAAGGTGATTCTTTATAAAAATACAGTATATTATCTTACTGCTAATAAAATAAGGATGTTTTGATTACTTGCAAGAATTGCCGCTGGTGTGCATACTGTGTTTATGTTAAGTTTTTAGTAAAAGTAGCTAGTCGTTATTCTTAAAAAGTTGTAATATGTATACTTACTGTGGATAATTATGTTAAAGGGGCAAGGACAAAATAATAATTATAGTTACTGCGTTTATGTTTTTTGATATTCGGTCTTCTAAAGTATATAGAAAACAAACGGGTCTTTGATTCTTATAGAACTCATTTCGGTGATTACGAATATATGATCAACTCGTTTTGACCAAAATGTTACTTACTGCGTTTATGAATCGCGCGGCAGAACTGTGATGCTATGGCTACTCGCACGGCGACGGCGGGTCCGGCGGGGGAAAGCGGGAGGTATGTCAAATTCCGAGTCAGGTGTCTAGTTAAGTCGCCCGTGTAGAAGCAGTTCTGCCATCTTATGCTGGCATTTATTCTAACAATATTTAAAAGTACAAATTTTGTCGAGCTGATGAATTGATCTTATTTTCGTCACCAGCGCCTCCGAAACCCATGGATGACGCCACCCATGACGGCTAATTCGCAAATATTCATAGCCGCCATCTTGGATTTGGGTTGTGAACTTGTGACCTCATTTTTGGCATCTGAAGCCACCACTGAAACCATGAAATTGACACCTATGATGAATAATCAATTAATTTTCGTAGCTGCCATCTTGGATTTCAAAATCGATCTTAATTTTGGCACTAGCTCATCCGAAAACCTAGGATATGTTCATGAAGAATATCTTGAAAATTCACATGGCCGCTGTTTGTTTTCGCAACCGACCTCATATTAAGTACCTACGGTACGTCCTCTCCTATGAACTATTTAACTTGTATTCGAAATCAGACAGTGAAAGCCCTGGAATTTGTGTCCCGAGCTGGCATACTGCAGCTCCGCCAAGTACCCCCGCACGATTGCTCTGCGATAAAGTTATTCGTTGATCGACTGTAAGAAGTAATATATGAGTAGACTGTGTAGTATAATAAATACTACAGGTCAGTGTATTATCTCAATTACCAAAGACTACTATTCTTTGGTTTGGTCTTTGGTGTATTGGCGTACCTACATTTGTCTACACTATACCTATTACAGCATTTTCACCATAGATAATGGTAACGTTCCTTGTATATTCTCTGCAGCGACCGCCCCACAATTAACTCTATGCACTCCCCAATATAGCACCATAAATATCTCGTAGACATATATCCTTAATCTGTGACCATATCATTAATCTGTGTATAGCACAAAGAGCATATAAATTGGGTCGTGTTATGCAATAATGTGTCAACCCACAAAAATATGAATTTTGTATTAACGTCATTTGTTCTTGTGGTAGGTCTATACTCAACGCTCGAAAAATACCCAGAACTGAAGATGTCGAATCATTGGATCTGATGTCATCAGACTGCGATAAACAACTCTACGAGCTCTGTGAGGAAATAGAACAAGATCATTTTGAAACGTGAGTACATACCTAGTCTATTGTGTTATAAAATAACTTGTTGATCCATGTTTCGGTAGTCCATAAAACAGGGGGGTGGAAATTTGGGGTGCTTGAAGTGGTCATTTATGATTTTAAATCATTTGTTTCTTTCAATTGTATTTTACAACAACTGAAAATTTATCGCAGTCACGATAATGATAGTTTCCCTCGGGTGAGATTGCAAGTTTGGTTAAAAGTATTATTGGATTTTGATTTATTTCTAATGTGCTTTACCGGAGTCGATGTTGCGAAATCTTGATATTACTCAATTAAATAAGGATCATGTTAGTATTTCAAGAGTAATAGGTAAATACTAGGTTTGTTGTATTTGTTGAATTTCGTTAATAATTTTTAATTTTATTGTCCAAACAGATCTGTACAACTTGGAGGGGGTATAGAGAAAAGACCAGCGGTGGAGTTGATAGAAGAGGAATCGGCAAAGAAGAGGATGAAACATCTTGAAACCCCTTCAACATCGTCGGCGTCTACCATTCAAAATGTAAGTACAGGAAATAGTGATAAAATTGAATGTTCTGTATGTCACATATCTGTATCGAGAAAATATTTGGGTAACCATTTAAAGAGCAATACTCATAAAATCAATGTTTTTAGATCTGATAAAGTATTTGCAAACGTTCAAATAATTGAAAGTGCATTCGGCAATAGAATTCTTACTTACAGAATAAAATCCGATATCAATTCTGAACAATTGTTTGAAACACCTGAATTATTTCTGCAAAATATTAAAGACTTAATATAAATTACTAGAACGATCTATTATAGAACACTTTGTTGTGAAAGTTAATTTAATTCTTAATGCTGACTTTATACAAGAAACTAAAAACCTTTTTAATACTTTTGACTTTCAAAATTCCAATTATGTCGTTTGCCGAGGGGATGACAAGTAAATTATTTTTTCATCTATTGTTACTGAAATAACAAACAAAATTTCAAATTTTGAAAAAAAAGATAGTGGGTGGAGTTTAGTTAAAATAAAACACTTAGACATGAATGTTAACAAGTTTAACCCATTACATGGATCATCGTACATAGACTTACCTTTAGATATAAAATATAAGAAAGCTGTAATCAATGTTCAAAACAATGATAACGAATGCTTTCGTTGGGCAGTATTGTCAGGGTTGTATCCAGTTCAAAAGAGCTCTAATAGGGTAACAAGCCATCGCCTCCTTTTGCGAGGGGGTGATGGCGACCAAGGAGGTAGCGGAGAGGGAGAGGGAGGCCGCTTCTTCTCTCCCTTCTCGCGCTAGACGCACCGGGCGCCGGAGGGCGCGTGATGATCTCCGGCCACCCTAGTGAGTGGCCTGCGGGCGGCGGGTTGGGGAACCCGTCGCCCGACCAGTAACGGGCCCAGGGAGGATGGCGCGTCATGTCCTGCGCGCGCCTCTCGGATGGATGTGGGGCAGGGGAGCAACTGCCCCACCACAGGAGGGGTCCACCAGAAGAAGCTGGTGGACCGAGACCTGTCGGGGTCGCGGTGCATGCAACAGCGAATCCCGTGACCCCGGCCTTAGGTCAGAAGGAGGGACACCGTGGGGTTTTAGCCAGTAAGAGTCTGGCACACCCCCCCGTCTTCCCCAGACGGGGGATAGTCCATGAGGATTTCCCCACGTGAGAAAAAAAAAAAAAAAAAAAAGGGTAACATCTTATACAAGGCTAGTCGGAAAGGGGTACTAAGCCCAAAGGGTGTTAAAGTACACATAATAATGGATAACTTTTGTTCTACAACTTTCCCCAGAAGTCAATAAATTTAGAGATATAGCTGTTCAAAGATTTAATTAAAAATACGCTACGCCAACCCTATCATCAGCTGTGTTTACATTTGAGGTCATATTTTAAATACAAAACGGCCAACTATTCCCCTCGCATTTCTCGGAATTATAGGTAATCGTGACTAAATAAAGCGCAGACAAGACGATTCGCAATCGCGTATAATACCTAAAAATCTTTTGCACCTCAGAGTATTTTGCATTTCTCTGTTAGACTAATTTTATCGGCATATTTTTGTGTAAAACGAATTGACCTGATATTTTAGTTCCCTGTACCTACCTACCTAGAATATTCGTAATAACAGGCAATAAAAAACCTTCAACTTGGATATCAAAGGTTTTGATCACTAAAGCACGTAATTCCATATGATCTATCCTACACTGAAAACTATCCCGATTAATTAGCAGCCTTGCAGTACAATAAGTAAGTTATTATCACAAACAAACCGTCAAAAATAAACTTACAGCACGATGTCGCTTCTGCAATAAATCATCATAATGACGTCACAATTCGCCGAAATGTAGTGAAAACATTGTCAAAGAGATGCCGCCGAGACAGCGCGGCACGCGGCGCGCTTTTGCCTAGACTCTTTTGTATTTCGGCTGCTTGCCGCTTTAGAGGTGGGTTCAGTACATTGTTTTTTTGGAAATGCGTGAATATTGTAAGTTTATTGTAAAATGTATGTCAGTCATTTACTTAGACTAACAAGTTAATGATTATTAAAGTAGGTACTAGGCTTGTCTGTTGTATTTCGCCTGCTTGCCGCTTTAGAGGTGGGTTCAATACATTGTTTTTTTGGAAATGCGTGAATATTGTAAGTTTATTGTAAAATGTATGTCAGTCATTTAGTTAGACTATGGAAGATAGGGGTGATAGATGCCGCCACAAGACTAACAAGTTAATGATTATTAACGTACGTACTTAGTTTGTGTGTACTAAGAAATGTGTTTAATACATGCATTAAACATGATAATTATTCTATTTGCAACATTTTCTTTATAAAATGGCAACATTTTATTTGTAACTAAATTGTTATATGTGTGGCAACATTGTCACGCTCTCTCTTCCTTCTTCCCTTGAAAAATGTGAGCTTGCTCCGCCATTATAATAGTTTGTAATTTGATTTATGCCTCAATAAAGGTGATTAAAAGTAAAAGCGTGTTATTGTTACTTAACATGCTAATGGTCCTTCGAGAATAATTGAAATCAGTGGAGTTCTAGTTCGACTTTCATTTTGCTCATCGGCGTACGTGACCTCCTGATAAACAGTGTTGCGCTTGCGACGAGAGTTTTCTGGAGAAAGAATTCGCAATCTATACGCGACGAATCCATATTCGAATAAACCTATCTCTGGAGCGCCGGCTTGGCCGACAGAAGTTTGCCTATAATAGTGCGTGTGATAAACCGTGTGCGGGAAGAATCGCGATCTATACGCGACAAAAACTAAATCCTGGAAAAGGAATATTACATCATCGCCAAATTGTGTCTTCATTTTTCTTCCAAGGTACCTACCACCAAAAGTGCAAATAGGTACGTAGGTAGGTATAACACTTCGAAACTTTTTACCGCCATTAATAAACACAAGTTTGTTTGGAGTTGCGAGTCCTACGATTACTCTTTGTGTTGGGAGTTTCAAACGTGTTGAAGTTTAGCCATAGAAGAATAAAAGCCTTCAACCATGGCAGAAGAAATTAAACGCCTGCGATCAAAAAGAGGACTACTTAAGGGTATGATATCTCGCATTGAAAAATTTGTGAATGATTCTGACAGCTTAAATTCTGCTGGTCAGGACATGCTCCAGACGAGAATCGACAAACTAATGAGTACCTTTAAATTGTATGAAGAGATCAACTTGGATATTGTTTCACTTGATGAGTCTGACACCGAGGATATCTCCATAACTGAAGAGAAATATTTCACTGCGCTTTCAAAGTTAAAGGAGTGTTTAAGGATTTCTGAATGAGCACTCTGACAGTCCGAAGAATTCAAATTCAAAACTTCCTAATATTGAAATTACTTCATTTGATGGTAAAGACTTCACAAAATTCAAGCCATTTATGGATTTATTTATAGCTGTCATAGGTAATAATAAGTTGCTATCTAATGTTCAAAAATTGTTTTACCTAAGAAAGTATTTATTAGATGAAGCCTTATCGGTAATAGTCAATTTACCACTGGTCAATGAATCTTACCCTGAAGCTCTAGCACTCTTAAATAAACGGTTTGATAATAAAGCACGATTAATATCTAATCACATAAACATTCTCTTGGAGTTACCTCAAATGCAAAAAGGTACTGCTGTATCAATTAGAACCTTTATTTCTCAAGTCCAGCAGCAATTATATGCCTTGAAAAATTTAGATCAGCCCACACATAGTTGGGATATGTTACTCATTGCCATTTTGAGTCGCAAACTGGACTCATATACAAATAGGGCTTATCATCTTGATAGGATTACCCCGGAAGCTCTACCAACAATGGAGGAGTTTGTTTCCTTTCTAGAAAAACGTGCTATAGCATTAGAAGACAGTCCTCAAAAAGGGATTTCATTTGAAAGTCCATTTAAAAATAAACATATTAACAAAGTGAGCAATTATACAACAAAAACTACTCAAAAACCTATTTTACAGATTGCATGTGTGTTTTGTAACAAAGCTGGTCATCCAATATTCAAATGTCCAAATTTCAAATTGGCCAGTGTAGGAGAGCGTCTAAAATTTGTGGACTCCAAAGGATTATGCACTTTATGTCTAAAAGCGCACTCAGGTAAGTGCATTTATAGTTTTAAGTGTAGAGAATGTAAACAAAATCATAATTCACTTTTGCATGAGGTATCCTCCAATGAGGAACAAGCCATTGCCTTGCATTCTAAAACCTATTCTTCTAATCATGTTTTACTACCTACTATAAAGGTAAAAATCATTGACAAGTTTGGCAATGATACGTATGTTAAAGCTCTGCTCGATAGCGGAAGTCAAGCATCAATTATTAAAAAATCACTTGTAAAACAATTGAATTTAAATACTATATCAGAAAAATCCAATATTGTTGGTATAGGGAACAATGTCAATAACATTTGTGAGTATACTTCCCTTACTTTACACTCATGTGTTTATGATGTAAAATTTAATGTGAAATGTCATATTGTCGACAACATAACTTCAAAATTACCCCAAAGTTGCATTGATATTTCTAATATGTTAATTCCAGACAATATTAAACTTGCTGATGTCGAATTTAATGTCACATCTGATATTTTGTTGTTATTAGGTGCTGATGTATACTTTGATGCTTTGTTAAATGGTTATATAAAGTTAAATAATGGTGCAGTTTTACAAAATACTCTGTTTGGCTATATTGTTGGCGGTGCTATCTATGAAAATAAGCAAACATGTTGTATTTTAAGTCCTAACAATATTGTGTCAAATTTTGCTGTTAGTGAGGATAATAATAATTTGGAAACCATTATGAACCAATTTTGGTTGGCTGAAAAAATTCCTGAAGAGACAAACAAGGTAAACTCAGATTTTGTAAATGCTGAAAAATCTTTTAATCGTTCTGTTGAACTAAAAAATAACCAGTTTTATGTAGACATACCTTTAAAGGTTAATTTAAATGAGTTACAAATTGGTGATTCATTTTCAATTGCACTTCAGAGATTTTTTGCCTTAGAAAATAAATTTAAAAACAATCCTTTGTATTTTCAGCAATATAAAAAGTTTATTGATGAATATTTAGCCTTGGGACATGCCAAGATTATAGACATCAGTACCTATGATATTGACAATGATCCAGTTTATTTTCTTGCACATCATGGTGTTATTAATAGTGATAGCAAGACAACCAAATTGAGAGTTGTGTTTAATGGAAGTATCAAATCGAAAAATAAAATCTCACTAAACGACATTATGTCAAATGGACCTGTAGTACAGAATGAATTGTTTGACATTCTTATTCTGTTTAGAACCTATCAGTACACTATTATGTGTGATATAGAAAAAATGTTTCGTCAGGTTTATATAAATCAACATCACACCAGTTTACAAAACATTCTTTGGAGAGATGACCCTAGGAATCCCATTCTTTGCTTGCAACTTCAGACAGTAACCTATGGTCTCAAAGCTTCTACTTACTTGAGTACTAGATCTCTTGTGGAGCTGGCAGTTAGGTATCAAGATACATATCCCCTTGCTGCTCAGGCTATATTGCAAAGTACGTATGTAGATGATGTGATATCTGGTTGTGATAATTTACCGCAGCTATATGCATTAAAAAAACAGTTAATAGAACTGTTAAAATTAGGAAATTTTCATTTGCACAAAGGGTGCTCTAATTTTAATGACATCCTCCAAGATATACCTGCAAGTCGTAGGTCACTTGAACAGATTGATATGAACAAAGAAAACATAGTTAAAACTTTAGGTTTAAAATATAATGTACCTAATGATACATTAATATCTACAAGTTGTTTCAATAATGATAGTCAGGAGCTAAATACTAAAAGGAAAATTTTAAGTTACATAGGAAAAATGTATGACCCATTAGGTCTAATTGGTCCGATTATACTCAAAGCAAAGTTATTCATGCAGGATTTATGGGATCTAAAAGTAAATTGGGATTCTCCATTACCCAGCAAACAAATTAAATATTGGCAAAAATTCTGTAATGACTTAAAAGAAATGGGAACAATAAGTATCAGTAGAGGTCTTGTGAAAGGCAACTTTGTGCATATAGAGCTAGTAGGATTTTCCGATGCATCAAACAAGGCTATTGGTTGCTGCCTGTATCTACGTGTTTTCTATCCAAGTAATGTAACAGTTAACTTACTTTGTTCAAAGTCACGAGTGACACCCCTAAATAAAACAATTACTATACCAAATTTAGAGCTGAATGGTGCACTCCTACTTTCTCAACTTGCAGATAGAGTCTATAAAACTCTACAAACCAGATTTCCTCTTAAAGTTTATTTACACACAGACTCTCAAATTGTTTTGAGTTGGTTAAACTCTGAAAATATTAAAGGAACTTATGTTTCCAAAAGAGTTAACGAAATAAATCAGTTAACAAATAAATTTAATTGGTCTCATATTAAAGGTTCAGAAAATCCAGCAGACCTTCTGTCGCGGGGAACCTCGCCACAAAAATTACAAACAAATCAGTTGTGGTGGTCTGGTCCACAATGTTTATCAGACTACAACTATCAATACAGTATTGTTGACAAAACGAATACTATATCACTAGATAAGATTCCTGTAAGTAATCAAGTAGAAATCTCAGGAAATAGTTGCAACACTTGCAACTCAGATAAATTCAGTTCTTCAAGTGTCTTTACGAAGTTTTCAAATTTCAATAAATTGCAAAGAGTCATTGCTTACATTCTGCGATTTCGAGATAACTGTCTAAATTCAAATAACAAAACCTATGGTAGTTTAACTCCTACTGAATTATACAGTTCTATGTTAGTGGCTGTAAGATTTGCTCAAAAACAACAATTTTCAAAAGAAATACAGTCTCTTCTGAGCAGTAAACCTATAAAATCAGGTATAAGCAATTTGCACCCATTTATAGATACAAACGGCATTATTAGAGTAGGAGGACGTTTACAAAACGCAAGCAATATTTCACAGGATAAAAGGCATCCAATGATACTGCCAAAGTCCAATAACATCACCCACATGATTATAAAAAAGGAGCATTTAAGACTCTTACACGCTGGACCTAAATTGGTTTTAAGCTCACTCTCACAACAATTTTGGCTAGTTAACGGTATCCGTGAAGTAAAAAAGGTGTTACATAAGTGCATTAAATGTTTTCGCATTAAAGCAGAAACTGCTAAACAACTGATGGGTTCTTTACCTGCCCAAAGAGTCACTGCAACTAGACCATTTCAGATAACGGGTGTAGATTTCTGTGGCCCATTTGAGATAAAAATTGCTCGAATTAGAAAACCTTTGATAACTAAATCATATATAGCTCTGTTTGTTTGTTTTGCTACAAAGGCAATTCATGTAGAACTAGTCAGCAATCTGACTACTGAAGCATTTTTGGCATGTCTGCAGCGCTTTATAGCAAGGCGTGGTATGCCCACCCAAATTTATTGTGACAATGCTCAAACCTTTAAGGGAGCAGATAATCGTTTAAAAGAATTGTACAAGTTACATACTTCTAATAACCACAAAGAGTCTGTAGAAAATTTCTGTGGTACCAATTTAATCAAATTTAAATATATTCCTAGCTATTCTCCGGAATTTGGTGGCCTATGGGAGGCAGGTGTAAAGAGTGTCAAGTACCACTTAAAAAGAATTGTTGGCAATATTTGTTTAACATTTGAAGAACTTTATACAGTCATTACTCAGATTGAAGCCATTTTAAATTCTAGACCGCTACTTCCAATGACTTCTGATGTAACTGACACAAAATATTTGACACCTGGCCACTTCTTAATAGGTGCTCCCATGTCTAGCTACCCTGAAACTGACCTTTCAGAAGTAAATATAAATAGACTTAAGTTTTTTAACATATGTACTAAAATAAAACAAGATTTCTGGAATGTCTGGCATAAAGATTATTTGTCACAACTGCAGACAAGACCAAAATGGAAGTACCCCAATGCTAATTTAAAAGAAGGTGACCTTGTAATTATTAAATATAATAATATACCTCCATTAAATTGGCCCATGGGGCGTATTGTAAAAACTATCCCTGGACCAGATGGAAAAGTAAGGGTAGCATAGGTTAAAATGTCAAATGGTAAAATTTATATTAGATCTTATGCGAAGTTGTGTCCCCTTCCTTTAAATTAAAATTTTAAATATTAATTAGATTATAAACAATGTCTTAAGAATGTTCCAAAACAAGTGTAAGGGCCCGGCCCAACTATGTTTAATACATGCATTAAACATGATAATTATTCTATTTGCAACATTTTCTTTATAAAATGGCAACATTTTATTTGTAACTAAATTGTTATATGTGTGGCAACATTGTCACGCTCTCTCTTCCTTCTTCCCTTGAAAAATGTGAGCTTGCTCCGCCATTATAATAGTTTGTAATTTGATTTATGCCTCAATAAAGGTGATTAAAAGTAAAAGCGTGTTATTGTTACTTAACAAAATGTATGCACTAAGTTTTGAAAACACATGAACTCAACGAGATAGATTTATTAATTTGTGGTATCGTATTTCATAACTTTGTTTACATTTTGACATGTAAGATACTGCTTGCAGTTATGGAGTACAAAAGAAAAACATTGCGACCATTTGAGGTTTCATCCTCTCAAACCTAAAGTAAACCAGTTTCATCAGCTTCCTATTGCTAACCCAAGACCCAACGCTTATGTGTGTTCGAATCCCGTATGACGTAGGGATAGATCCCAAAAAGTCACTAAATTCGAATCAGTTGTTAAATTCACCGGGATTTAATTTGGAGGATTAACATTGCGCATCTCTAAAATGGAATGGCCTAAACATTTTATTACCGTTATTATTCTAAGATTTTTTAGTCACTTGCAACGCTTCCCGGGATACAGTCGATGTTTTGATTGTTTACGCGATTCGTGGTATCATTTCTTGTTGTTTCTAAAATATCGACTGAGTACGTACACGGATAGGTACGAAGTATTACGACATGGTGATGTTTATTGGTTGTTGTGATGGTGTGCTCTTGGCGGGCCATGAAACGGCAAAGGGTTTCCAACCGTCCTCCCTTTGATCGAGTTCGAGGATTGTGTTCCAGCACGACGGGCCGCGTGGCGCCCCGGCTCATTGCGCTCGCAGCAGTATCTGCAGAGCGTACTGGGATGAGCAATTCCCCGTGTGGATCGGTCGTGGCGGTCCTGTAGCCAGACCTCGCTCACCGGACTTGACTCCGCTGGACTATTGCTTGTGGAGTCACGTTAAGGATATTATTATGGTTTACGCTGAGGAACAATGAAGACGAGATGCGGCTAAGAGAGCATCTCCGTTTGAGAGCATCATGAGCAATCCGTAGATGTTATGGTAGATAACGTGATCGCATTCGTAGGTACATCGGCGCGTGACCTTGTAAATCGAGCGACAAGTGCGGCAGATTGAACCTTTTTTGTAGCGGTGGAGATCCATTCGTGGTGGCTATGCCTTGAAACAGCGATATCAAGTGCTTCTTGTGTTTCAATTCGAAATTAACCTTTCTTGTAGTGTCCGTGGTGATAGATTCATTCGTAGGTAGGTTACCTACGTACAGTCGCCTGCACGTCTAGTTACCCCACTTTGACCTTGAGCGCGTTATGAGCAACAACAGCGAGAATCGTGCGAAAGAGATAAATAGCATTTTGTCAGTTAATACTTGTAATGTTCCGTGCTGCAGTGCTTACGTGAGAACGTGTGCGTATGCGCGTCGTGGTGTAGAATAAGATACCTACTATGCGAAAAGAATAGCGTAGCGGGTTCAATACTTGAAACAAATCAATACTTGAAGAAATAATGGCATGTTGGTAATAAAAAAGTTAATTACCTACTTATAAAAATTAAAAAACACGACTGCATAAAAAGCGAACTAAAAAGATGGAAACAAGATGATAAGATAATGTAAAATTTACGTAAGTTTTCAAAAAATCAGGCTATGAAATCATAACATGCATTCGGAGGCTACTACGAATTATATAATTCGAAACGGGTGCTAATTAGGTCAGCTTCTTTAAAATTACATTCTCGTCTTCAAATATATTTAGTTGTCTAATGAATTAATAGGTCAGCAACGAATTTTTTGCGTCTAATAAATGCTTTTTAAGAGACCATTATTGTAAAATAAGTTACTGTTAATATGACGCAGCATGGTGATAATTCTTAAACAACTAAATGTGTGGTATGTCTACGCATTGCCAGCTTCTAATAAGTGTATCAACTGCATCTATAAAATATGTTAAACGCACTCTTTTCATATAGTCACCTTTAATTTTATACGTTAGCATAAGTAATTGATGAGTGAATCTACTATAATTGAATATACCTAAAATTACCTTTTTATTGTCATCAAATACCTAATGGTCAATGAAAGCTCTAATTTCATGTAGGTAGTCATCTATCTATTTATAATGTTACCTACCATAAGTAATTGATGACTTGACTATTACCTATACCTACCCAATTGAACATACAAATATTGTTGTCATCAAAAACGAACATCTGCAACTGTGTGGTTGTTTGTATTTGTGTGCTTGCAAGAATATGACATAAAACTATTTAGTCTAATAGGAGTAAATACTCAAAATCAACAACATCTGTTCAAACCTAACCCAAGCTATTCCATTTGGTCAAGGTGCCCTAACCTAGTAACTGGAACCAACTTGGATGCAGCGCTCGCCAACTGTTGCCGCGGCACGCTCGCTTCGCTCGCTCAGCTCATGCGTAGTCTATACAGAGACAGACTGCCGGTAACAGATACACGTGAAAAACATAACCCTGTCTTTGCAGTTGCGCAGTCGGGTAAAAACAGGCGGCCCGCGCAATGCCTAAAATACCTATGTAAGCTTATTATAATCAATTAAATTAATCAGAAAAGGACATAAGATAGGTTCCTACGAGAACGAGTGTGAAACCGCGGGAAAAATATCAAAATAAAATGCGTAATAACAATATTAATCTTTTTATTTTAAATATTAATATAATTGAAAACTTAAAAACAAATACTCTAAATTATTAAAATATACTTACAACAGAATTTATAAAACTATACAATAGATTAAAAACAAGTAGATTATACAAGGTTAGCCGGAAAGGGGGTACTAAGCCGAAAGGGTGTTAAAGTATCCATAATAAGGGATAACTTTTGTTCTACAACTTTCCCCAAAACTCGATAGTTTAAGAGAAATAGCTTTTCAAAGATTTCGTAAAAAATATGCTAAAATCTATCTGTCCATAGCTATAATCAGCTGTTTTTACAATTGAGGTCATATTTGGGGTCATGGATTAGAAAATTAATTTTCTGAATTCATAACTAAAGCAGGTAACATTTTTTTTGAAAAAACAAAAATAAAAATCTTTTTGCATGGAAATAAAAATTATCGAATTTTGAAATTTTAACACTTGCTTTAAAATAGTCATCAGTGATACTTTAGGTGGCCCGCGGCTTAGTACCCCCTTTCCGACTAACCTTGTATTTATTTTTTACAAGCTTTCTATTTTTATTGATATTTGTAAGAGATTAGTTATACAGTTACATCTACAATGGCTGCCAAGTAGAATTAAATGCTGCCGCCAAACAAAAGTAAGCTTTTACCTAGATTATTATAATTTGACTGGGCTGTATAATGTATGGGCCCGGCGCCCGCTGGCGGCACGGGGCACGACAAGGGATTTTTGTAATACTTACAGGTGATTTCGAATCTTATTCAACACGTATCACTGAAGTGTGAGTGTTAACAAACACTCACATTTCATTGATACGTCACAGCCTGCTGCATCCTTCAGCACGTTCTGGCATGCCGTGGCATCCCGAAATGTGAACGCTAAGCATGATAAAATAAGATCTCAAATCATTGGCGCTTACTAAAATCCCTTGTCATTCCGTGCCGCCAGTGAGCGACGGCCCTAACTAAAATTATCACCAACAATAATAGTAAAGGTAAAATTCTCAAGAATATAACAATGGTGCGAAAAGAAGTAAATATAAAATTTCAGTTTACAGTATTCATTATTATATTATCTATTTATGATTAATTACGGTTTACTTACGTGCATTTTTTGGGATTGCCCGACTAGTTTCGGACCCAAATGGAGCCCTTAATCATGAGCTGATCACGCGGCGAGTTCGACTCGCGACGAAACTAGTCGGGCAATCCCAAAAAATGCACGTGAGTAAACCATAACTAATCATAAATATGAATGTGTCTCACGAAAGTTATAATACAAATATATTATTTATTATAAATGCGAAAGTAACTTTGTCTGTCTGTTACTCCGCCAAACCACTGGGCAATTGTGATGAAAAATATGGAGATAGTTTGAAGCCTGGGTTATGACATGGAGGAAGCCAGTTTATTATGACACTACATCAACGAACGACATGTCTGGCGTCTTTCCCAAATCGAGCAATGGAAGAATAAGCGTTTGAAAAACATTGGCGACACGTTTCGTGCAGTGGCTAAGCGATTGGCTTC
Source organism: Amphipyra berbera (assembly GCA_910594945.2). Taxonomy (NCBI): domain Eukaryota; kingdom Metazoa; phylum Arthropoda; class Insecta; order Lepidoptera; family Noctuidae; genus Amphipyra; species Amphipyra berbera. Next base: position 20,804,213 of record OU343128.1, read on the forward strand.
TGCGCTGCGAGTCGTGGGTTCGATTCCCGCACGGAATAAAAATTTGTATGGCCTACAGATAGTTGTTCCGGGTCTGGGTGTTTGTGCTTGTGAAAATTTGTGTCTGTAAACGCACCCACAATACAGGAGAAATCGTGGTGTGGGCAACGTTTTTAAAAAAAAAAAAAACTGTTTGGAAATACCTAAAAACCTTTATTTTGACATATAAAATAATAACATTATTAAAATACTACATACTTATGAATTGTAAAACTGTGTAAGAGGCTGTATACGAAATTTTGCAGATTTCGCTGATTTACGTGATTTTACAGATGTGGTTTTAGAGTTAAAATAATATATTTCTATATGTTTTGACTCACAACATGAAAGATAATTTCAATTATGATCTAATGATTTATTTTATTAATCAACCACAAACCGATGATTGTTTTGTGAATTTTTGCTGTAAGAGGTTTAGAATATCACATATTTACGATTTGTTTTGACGTCTGACCGGTATGAAAAATTTAGGATGTAGGTATTGCTGAGAAAGTCGTCTATACAATGTGTATCACTTTTTACCAGTTTCATATAAAATTTTTGAGTAAAAAAATATTTCACTTGGTTAAAATTTAGAGAAAATGGGCAAAGACTTGCTTTTAATTTTGGCTATTTTTTTTTTATATAAAAACATTGCCCCACACTAGAATTTCTCCTGTATCGTGGGTGCGTTTACAGACACAAATCTTCACATGCACAAACACCCAGACCCGGAACAACTATTTGTAGGCCATACAAATATTTGTTCCGTGCGGGAATCGAACCCACGACCCGTAGCGCAGAAGCCGAACGCTCAGCCACTGCGCTAAACATGTCGTCAAAAAACAATTTAGAACCAACTACAACAAAAATAAACGTCAGTTCAATATGTAGGTAATATAAGTATTTGCATTTACCGGAAAAAATGCAAAATATTACACATTATTGACTGCCTTGTTGGTCTAATGGTCGCAAGTGCGATCGCTGAGCATGGGGTCTTGGGTTCGATCCCCAGGTCGGGCAAAGTGTTACTAGGTTTTCCATTAAGAATTTCTCAGAAGCAGCCCGGAGTCTGGATTTGTGCCCGTTTAACGGCAATTAAACTTTAAAATCACATATATAAGCGAAATGGACAAAATTTCGTATACGGCCTCGTAATGTGAAAGTTTGTGAGAATGGATGAATGTTTGTTACTTTTAGGGTTAACGCCTGAACGGGTTTTAGTGAGACTTGGCACATAAATATACCATGATCTGGATTAACACATAGGATAGGTTCCTACGGAAACCCGGGTGAATGAAGTGCATTATTTACTATTGCCGTGGATTCGGAGTTCGTCATCTAAAGATAAATTTAAGCTACGACACTATACACGCGTGCACTCAGTGTCCGACACCGAGTGTCTGTGTGTGTGTGAACACTCATAAACTCAACAGATACCTACACCTTGCGACACCGATTGTCTAAGTGTTCGCACACACCTCCGGTTTCTGAATTGAGAATTCTAGGATAAGCAATACTTAAGTAACATTTGAGTACGGAGTTGTCAAAAAAATGACGGACTGTAAGTAAATCATTTTTTTGACAACTCCGTACTCAAATACCTACTACATAATTTTTTCATCGACAAAAATGACGATATTGTTTGCCCAGTCAAAATTATAATATTCTAGGCAAAACCTTACTCTTGCCTCTTTATGTCCCTGGTTCATGAGAATCTTCTTGGCAGGGCGGCAGCATTTCTTTCCGGCGTCCTTTAGGCGCCTTCTGACGGTGTCCATTGATATCTAAAACAAAGAAAATTTAGTCAATTTCAATACTTACATAAGATTCTTTATTATGGCAAATTATACGGGCCAACAAATTTTGTCTGATAGTAATACTAATAGCAATAACATTCACTGAGTCCAATACGTCCAGCTGGCGTAATTATTAGGTATCGCTAGAAGGTCAAGGCCGCGCGGCGCGCGTAAAACTATGACTATAAAAAAATGATGAATAAGTTAGGGTAATAAGTGTGATAACAAGTTATACATGGACTCACGCTGTACGAAGTTGAGGTTATTCTTGTGCTTAAAATCGGATCGGCAGTGTGCAGCGACTATAGCCGCATCCTCTGCCGCCGTCGTGGCTCTCGCGCAGAGTTGGCGGTGGTGGCCTTCGAGGGTTCCGCTTTCTTCCCGCCGTCGAAGCCAGAAATAAACAGTTTTTTTCTGGAACGAAACAAATAGCTATAGTTTATTTGCACATTACTACTCAATAGGCAAAGATTATTAATACTTATATGATTCCCTACAATAATTGCTAGCTTATTATTACTAAATTATTTATTTACACACAAACATCACTAAAAAATACTTATCCCTGCAATGTTTCAACAGACAAAAAGAAAGTGCGTAATTGCGTAGGTATTTACGCTAAAATCCAATCACTAGGCACTTTAAAAAAATAATTGCGCTTGGAACAGCGAGTAGCGTAAAAAAATTACAATATCACAGAATAATTAGGTACAATATCGGGAACTCATTATGAAAGAAAACAAGGAAGGAAGATACCTACCTACCTATCCCTTCTGTTTACTTATTTAGAAAATTGTCAATTTTTTTCAATATGTATTAGACTTAGTTTATTTTAATTTCAGAAATTATAATTACAAAAGATATTACTCACCGTTATGCCCGTCTGCCGACAAATATCTATCACCCGGCATCCACTCAATCGAAGCGCTATTATTTGTTGCCTCTCAAGTTGCGTCAATTGAGGCGCCATATTATTATTGCACTCAAAAATGACAATACAATTCACTACAACTCCGCAAACGAGGTGACGAACGACTAACGAGTGACGTTTAAACTCGGGAGCGCTGGCGTACGCGCAGGGGCCGGGAGGTGTGGCCTACTCCTAGTGAGACATGCTTATTGGCTCCTAATTATTAATATGTGCAACCATTGGGCAATTTTGGAAACGTTCAAAACTCCACCAATCACGCCAAGGATACTTTCTTTCTAACACTCCATACCGCGTCGTAGTTATAGATATGTATAAGGTTTACGTTCTCGTGCTGCCGTCTGTACATAACAGTAGTAATTAATAAACAAAAGTGTTTCTTGTGTTTTTAAGTACCTATTTGATATTAAGACGACACGTGTGTGACGTTTTCGTTGGCCGAGAACAGCGTCAACATCAGAAATGGTAAGTTCCTAGATAATACTGATATTATGTTCCGACACACGACACACACATGCACACACCCTCACACACAGTACCATAGTAACCTACGATTTCGGCGGCATTCGTAGGCACCTACCGGTGCTTTGTATTTTACCGCCGAGCGGCTAGGCACCGACGACCACGTGCGCGGCTATTTTTGAATAGATAAAAAAGTCAGGGTTGTGGAGTTTTTGAAATAAATAATATTTATTTACTTTTGTATGGAAATAAAAATATGCGTATTTAGAAATTTTAACACCTGCAATAAAACCGTCATCAGTGATACTATAAGTGGCTTTCGGGTTAGTACCCCCTTTCCGACTAACCTTGTATATACATAAATACTTACTGAGTCATGTAAGGGCACAGGTGACACTTTTCTAAATTAGCGTGTTGGCGCTTGTAATGGTAGATGGCTGCGTCCTCCTCGTGCAAACCAAACCGTTTACCACACGAACAACACTCCCATCTAAAAATATTTTTTATTAAATATTAAATCTAAAAAATACAAAAACGAAAATATTAAACGCAAATATGATCATGTGTCAAAATTTCGTGCTAAACTCAAGTGGCTTCCAATACGCCTTCGTCGGAATGCTCATATTATTTCCCTACTATACAGTATTCTGTTCAATCCCACTACCCCTTCTTATCTTAAAGAACGTTTGGAGTTCATGCGTGATTCACACTCACGATCCTTGAGATCATCGGAGAACTTGAAACTGAAGATGCCTATGCATTCCACAAGATTCTTTGACCATTCCTTCACTGTCCAGGCCATACGCTTGTGGAATGCACTACCTGTACCTGTAAGGCGTGCTCAGTCGTTGGTTTCTTTTAAAAGAATGGTTAAAGAACATTATCTTGCTCTATAGTGGTTTATACAAGGCTAGTCGGAAAGGGGGTACTAAGCCGAAAGGGTGTTAAAGTACCCATAATAAGGGAAAACTTTTGTTCTACAACTTTCCCCAAAAGTCAATAAATTTAGAGATATAGCTGTTCAAAGATTTCATTAAAAATACGCTACGCCAACCCTATCATCAGCTGTGTTTACATTTGAGGTCATATTTTAAATACAAAACGGCCAGCTATTCCCCTCGCATTTCTCGGAATTATAGGTAATCGTGACTAAATAAAGCGCAGACACGACGATTCGCAATCGCGTATTTATACCTAATAATGTTTTGCGCCTCAGAGTATTTTTCATTTCTCTGTTAGACCAATTTTATCGGGTTATTTTTGTTAAAAACTGATTGACCTGATATTTTAGTTCCCTGTACCTACCTACCTACCTAGAATATCCGTAATAAGAGCCAATGAAGAACCTTCAACTTGGATATCAAAGGTGTTGATCACAAAAGCACGTAATTCCATATGATCTATTCTACACTGAAAACTATCCCGATAAATTAGCAGCCTTGCAGTACAATAAGTAAGTTATTATCACAAACAATTCGAATAAAACAAACCGTCAAAAATAAACTTACAGCACGATGTCGCTTCTGCAATAAATCATCATATGACGTCACATTTGAATCATTTGTTAAGTTGTGCTAATGGTCGTTCATGTCTGGTTTTTATTTGTAAATAAACACCATACACACTTGCATTCCACCAATTTATTCCCTTAACAAGCACCTACACGGCGAAACCACCCGAGCATTTCTGATTTGCTATTATGCAACTCTCCAGTCACGCGACCACACCACCGTGACTCACGCGCCGCGCCGACGAAATGATGCACGCGCACACAACCAAACACCTGTGCACCAGTCTACGTCGGTGCGGAAAAGAGACGAAACGGGGAGCATACAGTTAACTTTTTAGGTTTTGTCGGTAGGTGTTTAAAATACCTACCTACAATAAAGGTGATGCGTGTATGTGCATGGTGTTTTATATATTTTATATGTTTTATATTTTTATATATATATACATATATATATATTTTTGTATGTTGTTAAATTTCTTTTTTTTTGTTGTTTTATTTTATTTTATTTATATTATAATTTGTTTGTTTTGTAACTAGCTGAATGTCCGCACGTGTTTTAGGTGATCACTGAAAATCAGCGCTGTCTGTGGCCCACGCCATAGCACAGCATTATGCTGAGTGGTCACCTTTTTGTCACAGTTGTCTTTTATTTTAATATTATTTATATACTACCTATCATGTTTTGTGTTAAAGTGTGTCTGTGACAAATAAATGTTTTTTCTTTCTTTTCAATTGCGCCAAAATGTAGTGAAAAAATTGTCAAAGAGATGACGCCGAGACAGCGCGGCACGCGGCGCGCTTTTGCTTAGACTTTTGAATTTCGGCTGCTTGCCGCTTTAGAGGTGGGTTCAGTACATTGTTTTTTTTGGAAATGCGTGAATATTGTAAGTTTATTGTAAAATGTATGTCAGTCATTTAGTTAGACTAACAAGTTAATGATTATTAAAGTACGTACTAAGCTTGTCTGTTGTATTTCGGCTGCTTGCCGCTTTAGAGGTGGGTTCAATACATTGTTTTTTTGAAAACGCGTGAATATTGTAAGATTATTGTAAAATGTATGTCAGTCATTTAGTTAGACTATGGAAGATAGGAGTGATAGATGCCGCCACAAGACTAACAAGTTAACAGTGGCGAAGGCTCCATACAACTCGATTCCTATCGGCTTCCCTTTCGAAATATGGCAAATACTAGTACCTATCTATTATTTTCAATTATCATTTAAACAAATAATTAGGTATTTACGAAGTTACATTGCAGGTATAACATTTGCTTATGAAAGTAACAATCAAAGAAATAAATAAACGCCTACAATTTTTTTCGCTGCAACGTAACATGAAATGACGCAAAACAAAAGCCGGTCAGGCGCGGCAGGAATCCAGTACATTTAATTCATAGTTTCACTTGTAGCGATCGTGACCTTGAGGCAACATAACACCGCTAGATATAGGACAATGGTAAGCCGCGATTCATCGAGTTACGATAAGGACAGAGTTAGGAAATGCGTACTCCAGAACGAGATTGAAATAATGCTACTGAAGTTCGTAATTTGTTCAGATAGTAATATTTGGATGACAGATTCACAACAGATTTTTTTCGCGCTTATTTATTTATATTATTGTTTTCACTTGTTCATTTGCATTTGATTTGATATATTCGTATCATAATTTTGAATCTTATAGCATTATTCATGTATTATTGTTGGAATTGATTTATTTGTGTAAACTAGTGATAGTTTTGCGAAGTGATAGTGCAGTAAAAACAAGGTTAGTGGCGTTGTATTGTTTGGTGATCGTCTATTTAAATAGGTATTTAGGTAAGTAAGGATTACTAAGATAGTTTTTTTAGTTTGTAGTTTTATTAGAAAGTAGTTATTTAAGTAGTGATTTTGTTATTATTGAGTAAATTCGATACCATGGCGGCATTAGTGAACGTAGAATGCTGTCTAGCAGATTATTTGTTGACTGAGGAAACATCCTTTTCAAAGTTGAGTTTTGAACATGTAATTCAGTTAGGCCGTGCTCGCCCTGACATGATTATAAATTACAAACGACGCGATGGTTTTTTCAAACATTTTAACCGGTCAGTCCGGTTCCGACCGCGAACACGAGTGCATGCAAGGTGACGCACCATTGCTACGACAATGGATAACGCATCTAAAATAGTGAAATGTGCTAGTTGTAATATGGTGATATGTGAGGTGTTGGCTTTTATACAAAATAAACTCGATGTTATGGACGAGCAAAGCCTTGTGCAAATTTGTGAGAGTGCATTTAGTACGGCGGACATTGAATTGGCTAAGTCGTTACTATTTGAATCGTTGAATAAACGGCCTACGACACGAAAGCGTCAAGGAAAAACCTTACGAGACTTGGAGGATATAATTTGTTTATTTAAGGAGACGGATCCTGAACAAATTCCAATTTTTGTGGCTAAAAAGTTAGAAAAATTGCCGCCCGTTACTTTCGATCATATCGATGTTACCCCTCTGCTCAAAAAGATAGTTTTACTGGAGAAATGTATGCAAGATTTTCAACGTCAATATGCTACCAAAAGTGAGTTAAATGATCGAATTAAGGAATATCATTTTAAAACTACGTCCTTTATAAATCAAGAGAAAAATATAAACATGCAAAGAGGAGGTAGAAGTAAGTTGTTGGATAGCGGGCCGATGGCGCTGCCAACATTACACGGTGATGAATCATTTGCTGTTGAGCGCGAGGTTTCTGCGAATCATCCATCTCTCTCTCTCGCGCAGCAAACGTCACCTATACTGCCAACTGTCACAAGCGAGACAAACGTGCATATGAATGAAACGACAGATGGATGCGCCTTATTAGCAAATAGTGAGATTCCGCCGCATACTTACTGTGCACCGCGGTCGGTACATAAACCGGCTGATCAATGTAAACAAACTAGTGATAAAACTGATAAACGTCCGTCGTTTTTGGAGATTATTCAGAAGACTGGTGAATGGAAGGTATCGAATAATGAGGAATGGACCTTGGTGCAAAAGCGGAGGTTTAGGAATCGGTTTATTAGTCACAAAGGGAGTGCGGTGGTTGATGTTGGTGACAAAAATATACAGTTCAGAGCGGCAGACACTAAAGTGCCATTGTTTATATCAAATGTACATACGGAGGTGTTAGAACAGGATATTGTCAACTATGTATATGAGAAGACTCAAGAGCGAGTCACACTGGTCAAAATTAAAATGAAAAAGGAAAAAGACTACAAAGCATACAAGCTCTATGTAACAAAACATAAACTGGATACATTTTTAAATGATAAGTTGTGGCCATCTGGAGTATCTTTTAGGCGTTTTGTGCATCTCCCTGTGAGACGACACAACAAAGGAGTAGACAATTTAAATAGAAACAATGAACAATCTTAGTAATATAGTCAGTTTCAACTGTAAATCACTTAAGAGGTCAATGGAAGGAGTCAGAGCGTTATGTGAGTTAGCGGATGTGGTAGCCCTTCAAGAGACGTGGCTGCTGCCGCACGATCTACCGCTACTCGGCGCGATAGATGACAACTTTGGTTGCACAGGGACATCGGCTGTGGACACCGGCGCGGGCCTGCTGAGCGGGAGACCGTACGGTGGCGTGGCGTTATTGTGGCGTAAAAGAGCGTTCGAGTCAGTATTGCCAATAGAGTGTGATAATGTGCGGGTATGTGCGATCAACATAACTGTGAGTAGTAGATCTGTAGTGATTTTCAGTATCTATATGCCTACGAATACGAGTGACAATCTTCCTGAATTTACAGCCTGTCTAAGTACTATTCGCTCAATAATAGAGATAGAAGAGAGTAAGGGAATTGAGGCTTTTTACGTCATAGGAGACTTTAATGCACATCCAAATGAGCTATTCTATAATGAAATGTTAAACTTTTGCTCAGATCAAAGCTGGTTATGTGTAGATGTAAATATGTGTGACAGTAATACGTACACTTTTACTAGTGAATCGCATGGCTGTAATAGATGGTTGGACCACTGCATTGTCACGGAGTCAGCACGACAAGCAGTCGTTACCGTGAGTGTATTGTATGACGTGTATTGGTCCGACCATTATCCGATTGTAGTAGAATGTGATTTGTACAAAATTAAGCTTAAATTGATAGATAAGGTACATGAGTATAATTCGCCTGTAAATCGTGTTATTTGGGGTGAGAGGTCGTCAGAGCTAACTAACAAGTACCACGACCTCTGTCATTCTGGACTCAGACTGATTGATATCCCTGGGGAGTTGATTGATTGCTGTGATAGATTTTGTGATCGCAGAAAACATCACGCAGCTCTTGATTTAATGTACTCACATATTATAAATACGCTGTCAAAGGCCGCCATTGAGACTTATAAGACCAAATGTCGGAGAAAGGGTGGCTATGTCACTGGGTGGAATAAACATGTCGCAGATGCTCACCGCGAGGCGCGGCTTAGATTCCAAGTGTGGACAATGGCCGGACGACCAGCTAGTGGTCGCATATTCGATGATATGGCTCAGGCGAGGAGATATTTTAAGGCCAAAATCAAGTGGTGTCAAAACAGACAGGAACAGCTTAAAATGGATCTCCTCGCTTCCAACCACACCACTAAGGACTTTAAGAGCTTTTGGAAAAACACAAATAAAATGAATGTGAGGCCTAGTCTACCGGTGAGTGTCGGTGGCATCACTGACCACAAGCAGATAGCCGATGCCTTTAGGGACCATTTTTCTGTTCAGTCGCCCCTGAGCCGGATATCTCGTCACGGGACTGATGCTGAGGTCATTGCGACAAGCCAGAACGTAAAGATTCCTGCCAAGAGAGTGGCTAAAATAATTTCGAATATGCAACGTGGAAAGTCACCGGGTCATGATGGCCTCAGTATCGAACATTTTAAACATGCTGGGGTCCATCTGTCTAGAGTGTTGTCACTGTTTTTTACCCTGTGCACGGGTCACTCTTATTTACCAGAACCGCTTATGCGGACGACAGTGGTCCCCATAGTTAAAAATAAGACGGGTGACGCATCCGATATAAATAATTATAGACCCATCTCGCTTGCTACCATCACAGCGAAGGTACTGGACGGTTTGTTGAATGGCAGTCTTTCAGAGCACGTGGCGGTGCACGACGCCCAGTTCGGCTTTAAGGCGGGTGTGTCCACGGAGAGCGCTATCTTTAGCCTAAAACACACCGTCAAGTACTATACGCGTACGCGTGTTTTCTCGACTTGTCCAAAGCGTTTGATCTCGTCGTCTACGATGTGCTATGGGACAAGTTGAGGAGCGCGGGTGTGTCGGCGGGATATACATATAGCCATTCTAAGATACTGGTATGCTCACCAGACAAACCGAGTGAGATGGGTCCGTACAATGTCAGATGAGTACAGGATGGAATGCGGTGTAAGGCAGGGGGGGTTAAGCTCGCCTCTGTTGTTTAATTTCTACATGAATCAGCTTATCGAGCGACTGAGCAGCGCACGTGTCGGCTGCCACATAGATGGCACCTGTGTTAATAACATCAGCTACGCGGATGACATGGTGCTGCTCAGTCCATCGATAAGTGGGTTGAAAGAGCTACTGTCGACCTGCGAGATATATGCGGAGGTGCACGGCCTTAAATACAACTCAAAAAAGAGTGAGCTCTTGGTGTTCAGAGCGCCTAAACAACGGCCTCGCCGTCTACCTTCGGTGTATCTCAACGGTGCAGTACTCAAAATAGTGAATAATTTTAAGTACCTGGGCCACGTTGTCACCGGTGACTTACGGGATGACGACGACATAGAGCGCGAACGCAGGGCGTTGGCGGTCAGGGGCAATATGCTTGCTCGCAGGTTCGCTCGATGCACAGTAGACGTTAAAGTGAGTTTATTTAAGGCGTTCTGCCAGTCTTTTTACTCGAGCGGTCTGTGGGTTTCATACACGAGCCGGGCCTACAGCGTCCTGCGTGTGCAATATAACAACGTCTTCAGGATGCTATTGCGGCTGCCGTGGCGTTGTAGTGCGTCGAGCATGTTTGCGGAAGCACATACGGATGGCTTTCATGCCATTATGCGTAAGAAAGCAGTATCCTTACTACAACGTTTACGTAACAGTCGGAATGGGATCCTGAAAATGATTGCTGCGAGACCAGACTGCCTCATCCAGAGGCACCTGGTGGAAGTGGCTTTAGGTTTAATAATGTAAAAAAACTCACAGTTATCTACTAACATTACTAACATAGCTGATAAGTACAAATTGTTACTAACTTATTCCTAACAATCTATGGACTATAATGTCTGAAATAATATTTTTTTTTTTATTTATTTAACAGTTCTTTGTAGGTACGACAAATACCCTTGGCTTACGGGAAGTTGTAAATTAAATAAAATGTTTTGTTTTCCTTGCATATTATTCTCAGATTCTAGTAGCTTATGGAGCCACACGGGATTTAAAGATATTAATAATCTTTCAAATTCGTCCAAAAAACATGTTCAGACCGAAAAACATATCCGAAGTTGTTTATTATCTTTGCATGATTTCGGAAATCGTAGGATAGAAACATTTTTTGCTAATACGTATGAAGTTCATAATAGAAAAGTAGATCGGAATAGAAGTTTAATGAAACGGTTCATCGACACAGTAATCTTGCTAGGTAAAAAAGAATTAGCTTTTCGCGGCCACCACGAAAATCCGGCATCCGATAACCGCGGTAACTATATCGGAACGTTGTTATATTTAAGCAAGTATGATACCGTAATCGATTCGCATTTGGAACAATGTTCCTCAACACAGAATCCCACATTCTCTGGCCTTTCGAATGATATACAAAATGATTTAATACAAAGTATCGCATTCGTTTTACGCGACCACATTAAAGTTGGAAATAAATTAGGCTCAGTTTGTATCGGTCATGATTGACGAAACGCCCAATGTTAGTCATAGGGAGCAACTAATGGTAATATTTAGGTATTTGTCTGAAACTAGAATCGAAAAAAGTTTTCTTGGTTTCTATGACGTTAGCGTCAGTCGGACTGCTGATGTTCTTCTCATATCCATCCCCAAACGGCTTTTCTCAAAGCCACTTTTATTATACTTGCAAGACACTGTTTCTATGTATCAGTGCTTACATGTATAGTGAAAGTGAGCTAAAGCCAATTCATCTGTACAAGATTTCGAAGTCAGCCACAGGGCCACAGCTATACGAGTAGTTACTGGAATTCACGCATCACACTTGAGCAAGGTAAGCATTTTTTGGTTCGGCTTCCCTTTTAAGAAAATTCACCCTTCGCCACTGCAAGTTAATGATTATTAACGTACGTACTTAGTTTGTGTGTAGGTACTAAGAAATGTATGCACTAAGTTTTGAAAACACATGAACTCAACGAGATAGATTTATTAATTTGTGGTATCGTATTTCATAACTTTGTTTACATTTTGACATGTAAGATGCTGCTTACAGTTATGGAGTACAAAAGAAAAACATTGCGACCATTTGAGGTTTCATCCTCTCAAACTTAAAGTAAACCAGTTTCATCAGCTTCCTATTGCTAACCCAAGACCCAACGCTTATGTGTGTTCGAATCCCGTATGACGTAGGGGTAGATCCCAAAAAGTTACTAAATTCGAATCAGTTGTTAAATTATCCGGGATTTAATTTAGGGGATTAACATTGCGCATCTCTAAAATGCAATGTTAGCCTAAACATTTTATTTCCGTTATTTATTATTCTAAGATTTTTTAGTCGCTTGCAACGCTTCCCGGGAAACAGTCGATGTTTTGATTGTTTACGCGAGTCGTGGTATTATTTCTTGTTGTTTCTAAAATATCGACTTAGTACGTATAGGGATAGGTACGAAGTATTACGACATGGTGATGTTTATTGGTTGTTGTGATGGTGTGCTCTTGGTGGGCCGTGATTTGTACCGTGATGATTGTAACCGACCTCCCTTTGATCGAGTTCGAGGACTGTGTTCCAGTACGACGGTTGTTCCAATACGCTCGCAGCAGCAGCTGCAGAGCGTACTGGGATGAGCGATTCCCCGTGTGGATCGGTCGTGGCGATCCTGTAGCCAGACCTCGCTCACCGGACTTGACTCCGCTGGACTTTTGCTTGTGGAGTCACGTTAAGGAACAATGAAGACTAGATGCGGCTAAGAGTAGCATCTCCGTTTGAGAGCATCATGAGCAATCCGTAGATGTTATGGTAGATAACGCGATCGCATTCGTAGGTACATCGGCGCGCGACCTTGTAAATCGAGCGACAAGTGTGGCAGATTGAACCTTTTTTGTAGCGGTGGAGATCCATTTGTGGTGGCTATGCCTTGGAACAGTGATATCAAGTGCTTCTTGTGTTTCAATTTGAAATTAACCTTTCTTGTAGTGTCTGTGGTGATAGATTAATTAAGTGTTAACATAAGTACATAAAACTGGTGATTGTTTCATTCGTAGGTAGGTTACCTACGTACATACAGTAGTAGTTAATAAACAAAAGTGCTTCTTGTGTTTTTAAGTACCTATTTGATATTAAGACGACACGTGTGTGACGTTTTCGTTGGCCGAGAACAGCGTCAACATCAGAAATGGTAAGTTCCTAGATGATAATGATATGTTCCGACACACGACACACACATGCACACACCCTCATACACAGTACCATAGTAACCTACGATTTCGGCGCCGGCGGCGCGGCGTTCGTAGGCACCTACCGGTGCTTTGTGTTTTGCGCGGCCATTTTTGAATAGATAAAAAAGTCAGGGTTGTGGAGTTTTTGAAATAAATAATATTTATTTACTTTTGTATGGAAATAAAAATATGCGTATTTAGAAATTTTAACACCTGCAATAAAACAGTCATCAGTGATACTATAAGTGGCTTTCGGGTTAGTACCCCCTTTCCGACTAACCTTGTATACCACATAAAAATAAAATAAAATTTGATAACCTTTCTTTTCCATTAAAAATTAATGATATTCATAAATTTGAAACATTCAACAATATTAGTATTAATGTTTTTGGTCTAGATTATGATTCAATAAGTAAAACAAATAAAGTTGTTGGTCCATTACACTTCACAAAACATAGGAAAACTACTCACTTAAACTTATTATACTTATCTCAAGGTAGTAACTGTCATTATTGTTATATTAAAAACCTTTCGAGATTAGTGTCTAAACAATTATCAACATCGGAACATACAATTCATATTTGTGATTGTTCAGGAACGGGGGCTTCGAACACCTTTCAATGACTTGTTTATTGTTTCATGCGTATAATCGTTTATTATTTTAATTACAAAATATGTCGTGTTCATGGGCGTAGAAAAATATGTGTTACAAAATTCAAACGCTTCTTTCAAAGGCCTCCTGCCGCTGTCAGATTGCGTCCTCCGTTGTTTACTAGATGGCGTTGGTAGTAGCAAGCGCGCGCGGCGACATGCCCCCGGCCTTGGGAGCACCTACTCCCAACGTTGATGAATCAGGGTGTGTTTCTTCAGATTGTAGCGGCAAAGGGCATATTTTTGAGAATGCCCTTCTCGTGGTCCCCGTCGCAGTATAGATGTCTGCGACACGGGAGACTCCGCCGGCACCTGGGAACACCTTAGTTATGCGTCCAAGCCGCCACTTGAGGGGTGGCAAATTGTCGTCCTTGATCAGAACCAGACTGCCCAAAGATAAATCAGGTTGTCTAGCCTTCCACTTTGTTCTTAGTTGTAGTTCCGATATGTATTCTTTTGACCATCGTTGCCAAAAATGTTGACGTAACTGCTCGATACGATGATAGCGGCTGAGTCGTGTCGTCGAAGCATCAGTCACATTTTCGGTCGGCAGAGCAGTCAACGGTCGGCCTATGAGGAAATGACCAGGGGTGAGAGGAGTAAGATCGGTAGGATCAATGGATAAGGGTGTCATTGGACGGGAGTTAAGGACGGCCTCGATTTGTGTTAAAACCGTGCTTAGTTCCTCGTACGTAAGTTTCGCATTACCAACAACGCGCCTAAGGTGATGTTTACATGACTTTATCCCACTCTCCCATAGGCCTCCAAAATGTGGTGAATATGGTGGTATAAATTGAAACCGAATGCCATCAGTTGTGGCGAAATCGACTATTTTATTTGAATTATTGAGAAGGAAACAAGATAATTCTTTAGGCACCTACAAAATTTCTACCATTATCAGAATAAATAGAATGCGGTTTGCCCCTTCTGCTTATGAAACGTTTAAGAGCCAAAATATATTCCTCAGAGGATAAACTAGTAACCAGTTCTAAGTGCATAGCTCGGGTTAGAAAACAAATAAAAAGACATACGTAACATTTTTCTAGCCGAGCACCTCTGCCCTTACGATTTAAAATCATCATTGGACCTGC
Source organism: Amphipyra berbera (assembly GCA_910594945.2). Taxonomy (NCBI): domain Eukaryota; kingdom Metazoa; phylum Arthropoda; class Insecta; order Lepidoptera; family Noctuidae; genus Amphipyra; species Amphipyra berbera. Next base: position 20,819,260 of record OU343128.1, read on the forward strand.
ATAATCCACTCCCGTACGGATAAATGGAAATCCAGCATCCAAACGTTCGGATGGCAAGTTGCCCATCAGTGGGCTTAACGTCTTGCCTCTAATTCGCATACAGACTATGCATTCACGCACGATTTTACGAACGAGATTTCTAGCACTCAACAACCACCACTTTTCACGAATATTTGATAAAAGAAGTTGTGGGCCGGCGTGAAGCAAACGTTTGTGCTCATGTCGAACCAATAAAACGGATAAATTATGTTTGCTACACAATAAAATAGGATGCATTTTGTTAAAATCAAAATTAGTTGAATTACCAAGTCTACCTCCGACACGAATTAATTTGTTATCGTCTAAAAATACGTTTAATCCTGAAATACGGTTCATTACTCGAGTATTAGTCTGTATTGGCATATTATTCAACAAACACTCATACGCCTCAGGAAATGATTGTCTCTGTGCAAATCTAACTAGTACGCGCTGTGATTTATTCAACTCATCAGCTGATAAGCAACCGGTTTTTTGCACTACTACACCGCTGCGTTTCGTAGCTTTGCTTATGTTATTTATAAATCGCAATACATATGCCCATATACGTATAAATTTGTTAAAAGATGAATAAGTTTCGAATTTAATTAAATCATATGAACGAATACAAATAAAATTTTTAATATTACATTTTAATTCTGGCAAAGTGTTGACATTAATTACTTCATTATGTACTAAATCACTACAAAAATTATTATTATTACAATGCAGATAAGACGGACCGTTCCACCATAAGTCACTACTAATTAATGAATCGAGAGGTAACCCTCTAGACAATAGATCAGCTGGGTTGTCCTTGCTGGAGACGTGTAACCAATTCGAATCACCAGTGTTATCGTTTATTTCTGTGACACGGTTCTGTACAAAAGTTTTTAGCAAATGAGGTGACATGTTAACCCAACCAATGACAATTGTAGAGTCTGTCCAGAAATAACATCTAGTAAATGACACTCGTAATGAGTCCCTTATCCTTTTATAAAGTCTCGCGCCTATTAATGCACCGCAAAGCTCCAGTCTAGGTATGCTGATTGACTTTAAGGGTGCAACTTTGCTTTTTGCGCACAGTAGCCTAACAATGACTACCGAATCTGCATCATATGAGCGGATGTAAGCACAAGCCCCGTACGCATTTTGTGATGCGTCGGTAAATATATGAAGTTCTTTGTGTTGTACATCACTATTCATAGCATGACGAAGAATCCTTAATTGTTCTAAATATTTTAATGTCCCAAAGAAGTTATTCCATGCTGCGGCAATATCAGGTGGCACTGAAGTGTCCCAATCAAGTTTAGTAAGCCATAACCTTTGCAATAATATTTTCGCCATAATTACTGCTGGAGAAAGCAAACCGAGCGGGTCATATATTTGCGATATTATAGATAACATTACTCGTTTAGTTATATTAGACTTATTCGAACAATCATTAATTTTAGTAGCGTAATATAATTCGTCACTATTGTTTTGCCAACCGATGCCCAGCGTTTTGTTCTGTGAGTGTTCTCCTTCAAACAAACGCTCAGAAGCACTACTTGTGACGTCAGCGTTCAATGTCCACTTACGTAGTGAAAAACATCCAGACTGCAAGACTTTCGCTGTTTTTTCACAGATGGTTAATAATTGTTGATGATTATCACTTCCAGTAATTAAATCGTCTACAAAAATATCTTTAGTGATGATGCGCGCTATAACTTCATCCTCACATTCCAGAGCTAGCTGTTGTATACAACGCATACTGAGGTAAGGCGCTGATGCCGTCCCGTACGTCACTGTATTAAGCCGGTACACCTTTAAAGGGTCTACTGGCCTATCTCGCCAAAGTATGAGCTGCAACGACCGTTGATCCGGTTGGATCAAAACTTGCCGAAACATTTTCTCCACGTCGGCAGTTGCGACAAATTTATACTGCCGAAATCGTAACAGTATAGAAAAAATATCATTTTGCAAAGCTGGACCCGGCAACTGGATGTCGTTTAACGATTTATTGGATGAAGTTGCGGCACTAGCGTCAAAGACTACTCGCAGTTTAGTTGTCGTACTGCTTTCCCTAAATACGCCGTGATGCGGCAAGAAATAATACGGTTTATTAAAATCATGTATATGACTCATGTGACCCAAAGCTTCGTATTCACTCAAGAAGTCACAATACATACGTTTATACTCTGGTGAACGTTCGAGTTTGCGTTCAATCGAGAGGAACCTACTCTTAGCTAAATTATATGATTCACCTAAGATGTCAGGCGATTCCTTTAATGGGATGCGCACAGAAAATCTACCACCTAACTCACGCTTTGTCGTTTTACTGAATAAGTCCTCACACAATCGTTCATCATGTGTGAGTACATTAATTGGTTGTACATTTTCTATTTCCCAAAATCGTTTAAGTTGTTCGTCTAGTGATTGATTGAAGTTACAATTAATTTGCATGAAGTTGTTTTGACTTAAGTCTTTCGTATATAACGGACCAGATAATAACCATCCAAACATTGAATTTTGGAGGTACGGGCCATTTATTGATCGAATTCTACTTTCGTCTATAATTTCCCAGAACAGATCCGCACCAATTAATAAATCTATTTCCGACGGATTATGATAAGTGGGGTCTGCTAACTGGATATTATTTGGAATACGTATAAGATCGGTATTTATGCTCATCGAGGGCAAACTGGATGTTATGCGCTTCAAGACGAAACATCGTACCTTTCTACTGTAATCGTTTAATTTGGAACGTATAATTATTTCACATGACTCATTACACTGTGTCACGGATTGAGAGACGCCTGAAATACGAATAGTGGATTGTATAGAAAGCGTATTTATTCGTTTTCTAAGTTTATTTGATATGAAACTATGTTGACTGCCATTATCTAATAGCGCTCGGGCTGTATGCACACGTTTATCATTATCTATAATATCCACTAATGCGGTGCACAACAAAACCGGTTGCAATAGATGACGTATTGAACTATCTTCCGCGCGGCCAGATGTGTCATGCATATCTATAGCTAAAAAGTGCATTAAAGTCGACGAGCAGGCAGGTGACGTATTAGGATCAACTGTGCGTTCGTTGCGCACACACTCACCATTCTTATCGTTTAAATTACTTAAATGAAGCAAAGTGTTATGTTTGGCTTGACATTGCTTGCAAGACCTAAACAAACATTCTGTAGACGAATGTCCTGCGCGTAAACAGTTGCGACATAAACCTTTCTCATCTACAAGTTTAATTCTATCCCTTACCGATAAGTTTAAAAATGTATAACACGTATAAAGTGCATGACTATCATTACACGAGGGGCAGTTATTTACGATACGTTTACTACTGTTATAATTGGAAGATTTACCTTTGGAACTTGTGCCACCTGTGGTTACATAGCTGTGCACTTGTACGTTATTTTTGTTCTGAGAAACTTTGGGTTCGTTTAAAACGGAAGGTTTCGTTTGAGATTTACTGTGACTGGCGTTAATCATGTCTAACATGTCGGCTTTGTTCCTTAAAAATGATAGCAAATCCTCTAGTTTGAACTTCTTATTGTTATCGGAAACAATAGAACCTTTATGTTTTTCCCAGTCACGCTCAGTAGATGAATCTAATTTAGTTGTAATTAAGAAGATAATAATTGTATCCCATGAATCAGTGGGTTCATCTAATGTTTTTAGGGCCCATAAATTCCTCAAAACAGTATCGATTAATTTCCGTATTTGCATATGAGATTCCTGCTTTAACGGCGGAATAGAAAATAAAGATTTTAAGTGGTTGTGTACCAGAAGTCTAGCGTTGTGATAACGATTTTCCAATAATTCCCAAGCGTGTTTGTAATTATTAGCAGTAAATTCTAAAGCACTAATTACTTGTAACGCACTCCCGGTAAGTGAAGAACGCAAGTAATGAAACTTCTGAATTTCGTTTAAATCCGTACTTTCGTGGATCATTGTTACATACGTATTTCTATATTCCAACCAATGATCAAATAGCCCATCAAATGAAGGCAATTTAATGTCAGGAAGTTTCAAATTAGCTCGAGATAGACCGTTAGGTTTTGAATTTGAACTGTCACTAGGCTCTCCAATTTCAATAAAATTTTCGGCTTTCGCTAAAATATCAAAATACAATGATTCAAAAGATTCTACGTATTCGCAATTAGAAGAAACCTCAGTCTCAGAGAAAAGCAACTCAATTTGACTCTCAATCTCATTGAATGTTTTAAAATGGTCTGTAGCAGCTTGCATCCTAAACTTAATCTGTTTTATTTGTAATGGGGATGGGCTACTATCCTCAAAAGCGTCTAAATACTTTTTAAATTGTGTTAAACGGCATCTCAAGTTACCTCTTTGCTTCTTGAGGTCGGAGAGGTCACTAGATCGTTTTTTAGTTGGAGACACTGAATAATTAGGGGAAGGCGCTGCTAATCTATCATCACCATTTTAAAGGCCTACGTATAAGAATAGGTTAAAGTACTTACGGTTCAAAGTCTCCAATAACCTGGCTCCCGGGGGTGTAGTAGCGTACACTAACTTCTGGAATGTACAAAATCACGGTTTTAACACTGATCGCATAGGAAAGGTGAAGACGGGATCAAAGACCTGACCGTTGAACTGACGAATCACGAAGATGAGTTTCCCTCGAAGGCACCGGTGCGATGACTTGCAAGATTTCGATTTCTCGCCTTTTCCTCTTGTCGTATCCGGTTCGCAAGGACCAAATGTTCAGGAACGGGGGCTTCGAACACCTTTCAATTACTTGTTTATTGTTTCATGCGTATAATCGTTTATTATTTTAATTACAAAATATGTCGTGTTCATGGGCGTAGAAAAATATGTGTTACAAAATTCAAACGCTTCTTTCGAAGGCCTCCTGCCGCTGTCAGATTGCGTCCTCCGTTGTTCACTAGATGGCGTTGGTAGTAACAAGCGCGCGCGGCGACAGTGATGGTTGTTTATTGAATTTCACATCGCGCGATAATTTACAGCAACATCAAGAAAGTGATTGTTTTAACGTGTGCACAAATTTACCATCAGAACGTGACAGTAAGAGAAATTGGTTTAATGAATTAACCCCCTCTAGCCAAATCTCATATAATAACTATGAACGTAAGTTAAGAGTTCCCTTCGTTGTATATGCTGACTTTGAAGCATTTTTGAATCCAATAGAGAGTTGTTCTAACGACCCAAGTAAATCATCAACCGCTAATATTCAAAAACATGAAATGTATAGTTTCGGTTACTATCTTAAATGTTCATATAATGATAGCTTTTCAGTATATGGAACATATACAGGTAAAGATTGTGCACTAGCATTTATGAAATTTATAAAAAAAGATTTAGAAAGCATTTACGAAAAAAAAAATTGTTAAAAGCCCATTACCGTTTACGAATGAAAATAAAATAAATATTACCCAAAGCAACACGTTTTACATTTGTAATAATAATTTAAATGGTCATTCCACAATTTCATACAATTGGTATACTGGTGTATATGAAGGAGTCGCTCATTCATTTTGCTCTGCGAAATACCGAACACCTAATTTTTTACAAGTATTTTTTTCACAATTTAAGTAATTATGATGCTCATTTTATAGTTCATGGTCTCAATTTTGAAGAGGGTGATATAGAACTCATTCCTGAGAATAAAGATAAATATATTTCTTTTTCCAAAGTTTTGCATATTAATAACTGTGTTATGAAATTAAGATTTCTTGATTCACTTAAATTTATGTCCAGTAGTCTTGATAACTTAGCTAAAAATCTATTACCTAATCAATTTCATGAACTTAAATTAAATTTTCCATGTGAAGAAGACTATAAACGATTAATACGAAAGGGTGTTTATTCATATGAATACATGACTTCATTTGATTCTTTAAAAATAACTTCTCTTCCTACTCGTGATAAATTTTATAGTACTTTGAATGATAATCACATTTCAGAAAATGATTACAAACATGCTCATGATATATGGAATCACTTCAATTGTCAAAACATGGCTGACTACTCTGATCTTTATTTAAAAACGGATGTTTTATTATTAACAGATATATTTGAAAATTTTAGGAACGTTTGTCTTAAAACATATGGATTGGACCCTGCTCATTATTATACAGCACCTGGATTAAGTTGGGATGCTATGTTAATTTTTACTAAAATAAATTTAGAGCTTCTGACGGACATCAACAAAATTGCTTTTATTGCGAACAATATTAGGGGTGGTATATCTCAATGTAGTAACAGACTCGCAAAAGCAAATAACTTATTTATGGCAGAATATGATTCTAGTACACCATCCTCCTTTCTGATGTATCTAGATGCAAATAACCTTTACGGTTGGGCTATGTCCCAGTGTCTCCCAACCGGTAAATTTGAATGGGTAGATGTAAATACTGATTTTAACATCCCTGACGATGCCCAACACGGTTTTATTTTAGACGTAGATTTAGAATATCCAAACAAAATACACGATTTTCACTCCGATTTACCCTTTTGTCCTGAAAACATATGTTTGGGTGATAGTAAAGATCGAAAACTGATCCCAAATTTAAATGATAAAAAAAACTATGTCATTCATTATAGGAATCTTAAACAATGTTTAAAAAAAAGGCCTACGATTACTTAAAGTTCATAGAATTCTTAAATTTGAACAATCGGCTTGGTTAAAAAGTTACATAGATTTAAACACACACATGCGTTCGTTGGCAACCTCAGATTTTGAAAAAGATTTTTTTAAACTTATGAACAATTCGGTTTTTGGTAAAACGATGGAAAATGTAAACAAACGAGTAAACGTTAAGTTAGTCAACCACTGGTTGAATCGTGGGAAAACCCAAGGAGTTCAATCTTTGATAGCAAAACCTGAATTTCACAGTTTGTCAATATTTTCCGAAAATTTAGTTGCGGTACAATTAAAGAAAACTAAAGTTTTATTTAACAAACCAATTTACCTCGGATTTTGTGTATTAGATCTATCGAAAACGTTAAAACGTTCATTACGATTTCATGAAATCAAAATATCAAGATAATCTTAAAGTACTTTATACATTATATGTTGGTTTCACTTGGCATGAAACGTTTCCTCAACGAATGAACGCGCGCGGGGGCGGGCTCTAGTGCTTGTCGTCGGAGTTCTGAGTCTCCCTCTCTCTCTCTCTCTTACTCTGTTGTCAAGTGGCGGGCGGCACTGGTGCATCGTCGTACCGCCGAAACTCCGGTTCCCACGCAAAAATATCAAACGCTCTGCGTAGGTCATTAACTCAGATCAGCTGCGTCAGAGTACGTACCATTAATAGATCTTATCAGAAATCCTAATTCTAAAATTGATAATTCGACTGCTTAATTAGTTACCTACTCACTCATTAGCCTACCTAAGTAAGTACATAGTGCCGCCCAAACTCCGGTTCCCGCGTAAAAAAACAAACGCTCTGCGTAGGTCATTGACTCAGATCAGCTGATTCGGAGTACGTACCATTGATAGATCTTATCAGAAATCCTAATTCTAAAATTGATAATTCGACTGATTAATTAGTTACCTACTCACTCATTAGCCTACCTAAGTACATAGTGCCGCCCAAACTCCGGTTCCCGCGCAAAAAAATGAAATACTGCGTAGGTAGGTCATTGACTCCGATCAGCTGATTCGGAGTACGTACCATTGATAGATCTTATCAGAAATCCTATTTTAAAATTGATAATTCGACTGATTAATTAGTTACCTACTCACTCATTAGCCTACCTAAGTAAGTACATAGGTACGTACTCAACATAATAGCGGCATAGTAGGTACAGTGGCTTGGCGCGACTAGGGCGGTCGCAATTGTCGAGTGAGGCCGCGTGCAAACGACGGTCTTTCTTAAAACCTATTTAATTATTATCTACTGTACCCCTGACTGTATCCCTTAGTACGTACTTATGATTTATCTACTAAACGTCCTACTGTCTGATTCAAATTCTCCATCACACTTTATCAGGCTTTGGACTGACAAATTATTGACACAATAATTTGATTTAGATACCTACCTACCTGTCGTGTTTATTTGGACCTACCTACTTTGCATAGGTACTTAGTTATAATTTTTTCACGAGCAGGATAAAGAGTTCACGGTAGCTTAGCGGTTAAATCGACTGGTGTTCTGAACCAAGTCGCAGGTGCAAGTCCGGCTCGTGAGAGATTTTTTTTCCCCAAGTTAACTCTAGAGTTCGCCTCGCTTGGGTTGTCCTAGGTTAGCAATGGAAAGAGACAAGTCGCGACGCGACACAATGCACAACTGACTGCCGCGATGTCAATAAGTAGGTAGTGCGTTTTTATTGTAACAATGGTTAAGAAGGTACTGTTTTCAAGCGTTGTTATTAGAACACAATAAAATTATACTTTACCACTTCGTGTACGCATATCGTTGCGTAAAAAACAATCCGCATTATTAATTAGACTACTCGACAACGTAGGCCACGTGTAGTAACATCTACTTTTTGATATTTCATTTGTTTCGCACTGTGTCGAGTCGCGTCGTATCGTTTCGCGTTGCCACATTTGTCGCTCACTCACGTCGCGGCGTCGAACAATGCGTCAATGGGTTAAAATAATAATAAATAGGTACTTTGCGTTGTCACACATTTTTACGAAGTCGTAAAAAATTATAATTATTGTAGGTTTTTACTGCATTGTAGGTAGGTAGACAGGTTAAATAGGCTTACAAATTATTACAACAATGTTTTTGGCGTGTTTATAAATTTGAATCAGTCTTATTTACAATGATTTAAATGTACATACCTAACAACTATTTTATTTACACTAATTGCTGCACATATCCGCCTTGCTGTTGGACACAGAGGGCGGCACGCTTTATGACATGTTCTTGCACGCGCACTGAAGTGTCTCTGTCACTACTCATCACTGTGAAAGCATTCACAATCCGATTTCTTAGTTCCTCGGCACTAGATATTGTATGGCTATCGTTACCATGAACTAGGTCTTTAGCCCTACCTCACACGTGAAAATCTAATGGCGTTAGATCAGGCGAGCGAGCTGGCCAGGCAACAGGGCCGCCTCGACCTATCCAACGATCTCCGTACTCGTTTGTTAGGTAGTCCCTGACGCGCCTATCATAATGTGCCATCATGTTGGAAGTACATTCGTTGCAGGCAGTCGTACGTCGCCGTGCCGTGCGTCGCGCTCGAAACCTAGAAACACGTACGCTCGCGTGGGCGCCTGCGGGGGGACTATTGCCGCCGCGTCGCTAGCGTTTGATTTTCGGCTACGATCAATCAAAACAGGTAAACAGCGCGCGCGCGCCGCCGCCTCAATGGCGTGTAGGTACTACGTAGTAACTGGCGTGGATGGATGTAAAAAATAATAAAGAGCCAGTAAATTTATCGTTATTCAAGTCATTTAAAATGTATTTATTTATTAACAATTAAATGGATAAATAAGATATTTGATACGAGTTCCTTAGCATTCATAGATGTACGTCTTAAAATATTTCGGATTAATAATGTTGGACGTTATATATACTCAAAAACAAAATATCACTATCATACAGTGATACAAAACGATATTTATTAGAAAATTCTACTGATACTCTTGCTTGGGGTCATTATAAAATAAAGAACATTTAATTTTAACATTATTTTCTGTATTATTGAAAGGTGTGCATGTAAATATGTGTATATAAAATATGTATCTGTAAATATGTGTTGTGGTACTACACATAAACTTTATTTGTACATTATTTGATTACAATTAAGTATGTTAATTGTTTTATACACTAGCCTACTACCCTTTGTAAATGTGAGAACTTCGTAGACTTGCTAAATGACTATATAAATACTTTTTCATTTGTGAAGTTTTTTTTTTAAATATTTCCTGTACTCAAGGCTACAATATTCTCTCATACCTCAAATCATTACTGTATTTACATTTATTTTATTTTTTAAGATATTTAATTTAAAAGAGTAACCATGGAGTTTCTTGCCGGTTCTTCTCCATAGGAAACAACAAATTGGAACCGTGCATCTAAATTCAACTTTTCATAAGTGTCAGTAATGGATTAAGAATATTTTGGAGAGTATTTTGGAATAGTACCTTGCCTTTTTTGTTTTTATGAAATATTGATAAAAACAAAAAAGGCAAGGTACTATTCCAAAATTATAAATTCAGCGAAGAATGCGTCAAAAGCAATGTGGGCCGTCGTGAACAAAGAAAGGGGCAAAAATAACACGCCACACCTTGACTTTACGGATGTAGTAAAAAACTCAGATGGAACAAAATTCGTAACGAAGAAGTGTGCAGTAGATGCGATGAATGCCCGTTTTCTAAGCGCAGCTACCGCTTGTGGTGCACCCCGCGCCGATGCGCGTCGTGTGCGAGCCCAGCTACATGCTGTGCTTTCCCCCGCCGACCGTTCGCTTCGGTTGCGCATGTTCAGTGCACATGAGGTTTATCACATCATCATGAAGCGAATTCCACCAAAACCGTCAAAAGACACCTACGGCATTTCTATAAAACTAATAAGATCAATTGCCGTACCTCTTGCTCCCGTACTCTCTGATCTTTTTAATAGCTGCATTATAGAAGGCTCTTTTCCAGCCCCCCTGAAATGTAGCAAGATTTCCCCGCTGTTCAAAGGGAAAGGAAAACGAGACTGCATTGATAACTACAGGCCAGTCTCGATTATTCCAGCAATAGCAAATATATTCGAGAATGGCCTTAGTAGTCGACTGGTAGACTTTTTTTCAGCTACGGATGCTCTGTGTGATCGACAATACGCGTATCGCGAAGGCCGGTCGACGACGTCCTTAGCCCGCGAGCTCGTACGTAGAGTGCTGGCAGTCAGGGAGAAGAAGCAGCAAGTAGCACTGATATGTTGTGATCTGTCAAAAGCATTTGATGTTGCGGACCGAGCCGTACTTGCTGTAAAACTACGGCATTACGGTGTGGACGGCACATCATATGCTTTATTGACAGAACTGATGCGAGACAGGTCACAGATCGTTGTGGGATGCGGAGGAAGCGAGAGGTCAGACCCCTTGGAGTCGGAGATGGGAGTGGCGCAAGGTTCGTCGGTATCGAATATTTTATTCTCACTGCTCCTGAACGATCTGCCGAGCGCTGTGACCGACGCTGAAACCTTCATGTACGCTGATGAAGTTGTAGCGTTGGTTACGGTAACTTCGGTGGATTGTCTGGAGCGGAGACTGAATACTGTCGCGAACCAATTGTCTGAATGGTTTCATGTGAATGGACTTGTGCTGAACCTTAAGAAGACGCAGTTTATTCACTTCACATTATCAGGCCGATCACAAAAACTATTGTCAGTATCCGCGAATGGCGTCGACATTACACAGGTTGAAACAACCACGTTTCTTGGCTTTGAAATAGACAAGTGTTTAAAGTGGGAAAGCCAAATAAATAAAATATGTAACAAGCTTGGAAGCGCGTGCTTTGCTCTTCGCCGAATTGCTCGAGTGGTGCATGGGAGTGAGGTACGAGCTTGCTATTTCGCGACCGTGCATTCACTATTGCAATACGGTGCCGAGCTGTGGGGGCACGCTGCCGACTGGGAACGCGCTTTCCGAATGCAGAAGCGTGCCGTGCGAGCCATTGTCCAAATACCGCAGGATGTATCCGCTAGACCGCACTTTACTAAATTAGGCATCCTCACCTTACCTGCTATAGTAATATATCAAGTCGCGGTTTACGTAAGGATGAACCTAGGGCTGTATACGAAGCGGGGAGACGTTCACTCGTACTGTACTCGGCAAAAGGAAAAATTATCGGTAGTGCCCAGAACACTCACAAAAACCTCGAAATCAACTCATGCTATGGGTCCGGCAGTCTACAACAAGCTACCCGAGAGTATAGTGAGTGCCTCAACTCTTTCTAGTTTTAAGACCCGGTTAAGGCGCTGGCTAGTCGAGCAAGCTTTTTACACTTACGACGAATTTATTAAAGTCAAACTGTAACTACTTATGTAGTTCTATTTTTATTAATTAATTATGATTTGTTTAGTTCTATAGAATTGACATTTAATTATTTATTTTACTTTAATTGACTTTTTTTTTTGAAGTTGATATTTAATTGACATTCTTTTATTGAATTGACATCTGATCGTAAATATTTTTTTACAGCTTTTCTTTAATTGACATTTTATTATTTTGACTAAAATTATTATTATATTTAATTAAATTAATATTAGTTATTGAATACCAAACATATTATTATATCGTTTGTGTAAGTGTTTACGTAATGTTATGTAAATGTAATGACATGTAATCAACAATTACCAATAAATGACTATTGACTATTAAGTGTAGTAAAAAAAATAATTACTGATTTTGCAGAACAATGAAGTTTGTAGATTTACTTAAACACGTGAAATCAAATATAATACCTTTAATTTTAACAATATGTTTTATTCATTCCAATACACCTTTAGGGTTCACACGTACATTTAAAATGTTCCATTTTTTTCATCCTTTTACTGCCATAGTTGCAGGTCCAAGTGGTTGTGGAAAATCAAAGTTTGTGACAGATTTTATAAAATCTATAAAAGATATATGTAATCATGATTTTAATCAGATTACATGGTGTTTAGACGAAATGCAACCTTTATATAATTTACAAAACGTCAACTATCATCAAGGTATTCCTAACCTTAACATGTTTGATGGTGAGAGACCGCATCTTGTTATAATAGATGACCTAATGAGAGAATCAGATGGTAGAATTGTTGACATATTTACTAAGGGTAGTCATCATAGAAATTTAACCCTTCTTTGCATGATTTTTTTCTATTTTTTTAAAATAAATCAGGGTGATGTAATTAATGCTCTAGATTAAAGGAAAAATATTAAAAAAAATCCTAATGTAAATAAAAATATGTATTATGTAAAAAACAATGATGGAAATTTACATCATCATGCATTGTCACATATTTAGCTCAGTACTAAATAAATAAAAAAATATTGTTTACTCAATCTTCTTTATTCTTTATGATAATTTAAAAAACAATTATTATTTTTATTTAAGCAGAAATTGACGCCACATTTACTACACGAAATTGTGGAATAGCCTTTACATTTGGGAAATTTGCACCGGAGTGACCCACCTACTTTTGGCCAATGTTCAGCACCATCTTTTCTTATGTCTTTTGGAGGTGGTGGAGCTGGAGAACCTTTTTTTTTTATTGTAATTCTTCTTCTAGTACACTGGTACTAGGACGCCCTCTTTTAGCTTCTTTGGTGGTTCCTCTGTTGCATAGCACAAAGGCCAATTCATTTCTGAATTGGCCCATTGTAAGCGGACTCTTTTTAGGTTCACCTCTTTCTTGAGCATTTTTTTTATAAACAATCCAAGAGTTTATAATAGCTAGATCAAATAGATGAAAAAAAATACGCAAATACCACTTTTTACACCTCATTGTTATATGATTTCTGCCCAAAAAGCTATCCATGAGATCTACTCCTCCCATATGTTTATTGTACTCTTGGACAATAAACGGGCAAGTAATATCAATTTTTCCTTTTGTTATCCTGTCAAATCTATTGACTTTAGTTACAGGCAATGCTCCAGCATAAGAAGATAGCAGGGTTACTATCTTATTATCTTTCCAAGCCACACAACTCAAATCTATACCATCATGCACAGACACTCTTTCCTCAAAACTACCTCTGGGCACAGATTTTTTCATGAAATTTTTCTTCTCTGGAAGTTTATTATATGGTATCCTGTTTTGTTGCACAGTTCCCACTGTGTGAATTCCTGATTTAGCTAAAAAAACTACCAATGGCAAAGAGGTATAAAAATTATCAAAGTATATGATATGGTTTTGCTTTCTTGGCACTCCTCGAAGCAAACGAACTACAACATTTCCTGTTGCACCAAGATCTGGTTCATCTGTGAGCTTCTCTGTATTCTCTTGTCCAGAATATATCTCAAACTTGTGGGCATATCCCATCAAATCACAGAGAACATATAATTTGAAATATATGATGGAATCAGGCGTTACTTTGCGGAAATCCATGATCTATAAATATACAATAAAATATTTAGTGTTAATTCCGCGAAAAAACAGTTGATCAAGCCTGAATGCAGTATGCAGCACCGCCCTCCCGCCCGCAAATATATGCAAATGCAGAAGGTGCGATTAATAACATGCAACACACAAGCAAAACAAACCGATACGACACGTGTTTCGCCCCTCCACGGGGCATCCTCAGGTGATGTTGACTCGTCGACCGCTTGGACGCGAATGGCACGACTGCGTAGCGGGCGCCCCTTTATACATCGCCTCGACCTGTTGTTTGTGTCGAACTACCCACACAAATACGTAATAATGGGGATGAAACTAAATTAGTTTGGTCATTCAATAGTGTATATCTATCTGTATTATGTTTTAATATTTCCAACTGTTCCAACACACACAACCGGAAACTTTTATCACATACATGCAAAATACTATAACTATTATTGTCGCTTAAGGAATGGCCGGTGTCAAGTAAATGTTTGGCAAAATGAGATCTTTCTGGATGGCCATTCCTATATGCGGCAATATGTTCCTTATGTCTAACATCGAAATTACGGCCCGTCTGACCTACATAGACTCCGTTACAGTCGTTACAAACTAACTTATATACACCGGATTTTTTTGAATTTTCTAAATGATCTTTAACATTACAAAGATGACGCAAATTTTGATCTGTCCTAAATACCCTTACCCTTAGAAAACACAACGTTAACGTTGCTTTTAGGACAGATCAAAATTTGCGTCATCTTTGTAATGTTAAAGATCATTTAGAAAATTCAAAAAAATCCATACTGCATTCAGGCGTGATCAACTGTTTTTTCGCGGAATTAACACTAAATATTTTATTGTATATTTATATATAATTTGAAGCCCCATTTATGGGGCTTCTTAGGCAGATATTGTTTTAAAAAATGCCCTATTTTGGTAGAACACATCTGTTCATCCACAGAAAGTCTTTGATTCATTGGCACTGTGGCAAACCTCTCATTGAGATGTTTGATAACAGGGCGGATTTTATAAAGCCTGTCATGTTCTGGATGACCTATAGGTTTGTGAAGATCATTGTTATTAAAATGTAATGATAACTTTATTTTCTCAAACTTGTTCAGTGGCATTGTTGAAGAAATGGGCTCATATCCAAACTTTGGCGACCAGTATGATCTTGTGCTAGGAAATTTGATTACTGACATGTACAAAAATATACCAAAGAACTTATACAAATCATATTCTGTAAATGTTATAGATGAACTGGGATTACTCTGTATTATATATAAATTTGTCTCCTCTACTAATGTTTTGATAAAATCTTCAGCGATAAAATGGTTAAAACATTGATATGGAGTTTCTAGGTGTGATAGACCACCTGAAGCAGTAGAACTCCCCAAGAAAGTAATTTTATCTGTGTCATACACCAGATTCCTTTTTTTCCAAATCAAGCTTCTTTTGTCAAACGGAAAACTGGATGAAGACTGCAAATTGGATGAAGTTGATGGGTGAGAGGGTTCTTGATCTTCTGTTTCTACAAGAGGAGGATCAATGTCAGCAGTTTCATCCACATCATCCACATCATCATCATCATCGTCGTTCTCCTCCTGCAACACTCTTATAACTTCATCAGAATCGCGGTTTTCATCATCGGAATCTTGGTCATCGAGGTCATCTTCTGAGAGCCAACCGCCTTGTAACTTACTAAGATAATCTTCAATATCTCTTTCATTCAAGTTTCCCTAAAAAACAACATAAAATAAACATTTACAAAAAAATGTTTGCCATACATTACAAGTGAAATTACTGCATAGTGATGTAAATTTCCATCACATAGTTTTGAGAAATTTATTCACAGTGTTTTGATATAAATTGTACATAAAACAACAAAAACATGAAAACAAACCTTTTTTCCACTCATTTTCACTTTTACTGTATTTTATATCTCCGTTTATTTCCTTATAACAAACTAAAATCTCGCTCCTTTTTTCCAGTCACAACAAACAGCGGAATGACAAGTTCTAGGCCTGGTAATTGACAGTGACGTTTGCTATTTTTTGACAACTGCGTTTTGTTGTACGCAATAGTCGCTTAAAATGTTGCCAGCAACAACAAATTTACAGTACAAGGGTTTTGAGTACCTTTTTTTGTTGACTAAATATTATGATTGAAATTTCCCTCATCATGCAAAGAAGGGTTAAGTGTGTTTTATATAACACAAAATTTATTTCACCAGGGTAAAGGACAAAGAGACAATTCTTTAAATTCAAGTTATATCATTTATTTTAAAAATCCTCGTGATAAAACTCAAATACGTTATTTAGCAGGACAGGTATCCCCAGATAATTTAAAATTTATTGAAGATGCTTACAGAGATGCTACTTCAGAAGCACATGGATATTTAATGATCGATTTAAAACAGAATACCAATGACTTGTGTCGCATCAAGTCAAAAATATTCCCATTTAATGGGTATTGCATAGTATACATACCTACAAAGGGGTTTAAATACTCAAACAATCAAACAGTTACAATCATTTGTTAAAAATGCATCGTAGACTAACAACGCATAGAAATTTGTTAAACGCCTTGCATACGTGGTTGCGTGGTTTTCTATTTCAAAGATCATCTTAAATTCATAACACAAGAGCCCCAGTTTATAGACGGTAACTGCTTGGTAATCTTAAGCGGCCAACATACTGCAATAATATCACTGTATCGCTCACCCTCTATCAAAAATATAGATAAATTTTTAATGTCGCTAAATGATATCCTCTCAAAATTAGCAGCTTTCAAAAATATCTTAGTAGTTGGAGATATCAATATTCCCATTAACTTCGACAAAATTGACTCGTCAGGTGAACGATATTTAACTCTAGCTGCCTCTCACGGACTTTTGCCAGCCCACGCAAACGTGACTCGTGAAGCTAGTGGAACATGCCTCGATCACATACTGATCAAAACTCAGTTCCCTACGCTCACAATTATTCCCCAAACAAACTTGACTGATCATTATCCTGTCCTAACGTACATTGATTTTAAACAGCCACGCCACTTTGCAATTACTACTATAACTAAAGTTGATGTGGAAACATTGAAATTAGCCATTTCAGCCATTGACCTAAGCCCCATCTATTCATCCCAAGATCCAGAATTTTCAATAAATTATCTTATTACCAGTATTCAGGTAGCTTTACAGAAAAATACAAAAATTGTAACACTGTCTAGGCGCAAAAAAATATTAAGCCTTGGATTACTCATGGACTACTACGATGTATGAGGAATAGGGATATGTTGCATATTAAATCCACAAAGTCACCAGATAATGAAATTTTGAAATTAACATATGTGCGTTACAGAAATTACTGTAACACTATACTTAAAAAAGTGAAACGGGCATATGATAAATTTCTAATTGAGCAAGTTAAAAATGACCCCAAAACGTTATGGAAAACCTTAAAAACAATAACAAACACAGGTAAGGACAAAGACTATACTGATGAGCTCTTAAAAATATGCCCTACGCCTGACTTGTCTGTGAATGAAATTAACCAGTATTTTAATAATGTCGGTAAGAAACTGGCTGAAGACTGCATACAATTGCGTCATAACCAATTACCCAGATCAATTGATGGTACTCCCCCGGCTTATGCCACTCAGCTCAACTCACTTGTATTGGAGAGCGTAACTGAAGACGAGATCGAATGCCTTATTTTTGGGCTTAAAGCTGACTCTGCGGTGGGTTGGGACAAAATCTCTAACAAAATTTTGAAACATAATATTAGTGCTCTAGTCCCCCCTCTTACATATATTTTTAATGCCTGCCTTGATGGCGGCACCTTTCCCGCCCCTTTGAAAAGATCTGAAGTGCGTCCCATTCATAAGGCTGGTGACAGAAATCGTATCAGTAATTTTAGGCCGATTTCAATCCTGGCCGCACTTTCAAAAATTTTAGAGAAATTAATCAATAACAGACTAGTAAACTATCTTGAACAAAATAACCTACTTTCAGATAAACAATTCGGTTTCCGTAGAGGTAAATCTACCGAAGGGGCAGTGCATACACTTACCAACTATATCTCTACTCACCTAGATAACGGGAAAAAGTGCCTGTCTATCTTTCCCGACCTCAGTAAGGCCTTCGATACGATTTCTGTTGCCATCCTAATAAAAAAGCTCGAAAGACTGGGTATTAGGGGCACTCAACTAAGGCTTTTTGAGAGCTATCTGACTGAGCGAAAACAGTGTGTAAGAGTTGGCAATTATGCAAGTGGTGACCTCTCTGTCAATTATGGAGCACCGCAGGGCAGTATTTTGGGGCCAACTCTGTTTCTCGTCTACATCAACGACTTAACGAATATCCAACTACCCCAAGGAGAGTTGATCTCATACGCAGATGACACGGCTCTTCTCTTCTCCGCTGATACTTGGGATGACGTCTTTAGTGATGCCCAAAAGGGATTCAATGTGGTGACGAAATGGCTCAGTGACAATATTTTAACTTTAAACGCAGAGAAAACAAAATATATCACTTTTACTATCCGTGATCTCGCCGGAGCCATTGATAGTTACCACATTACATCACATAACTGTTCTGCTGGAGCGGGTTGTGCTTGCGTGTCTCTGGAGCGTGTGAGGAGCATAAGGTACCTAGGTATCACAATAGATAGTCATCTTAGTTTTACAGATCATATTAAACACCTGTGTGCCCGGGTGCGGAAACTCATTTATGTTTTTAAAAATCTTAGGCACGTTGCTGACCCGATTTTGCTAAAGCAGATTTATTTTGCATTGTGCCAGTCGCTTATCACGTACTGTATTTCATGCTGGGGAGGAGCTGCGAAGACTATAATGAAAAACTTAGAAATAGCCCAACGCGCAATTTTAAAAATAATTACTTTCATACCTATCCTATATCCCACTGCACAGCTTTACCAGTCATATCAAGTCCTCACCGTACGTCAATTGTATATCGAAAATATTATACTGAAACAACATGCTGAGCTCACATACAATCCTAATATCTTACAAAAACGCAGAAAACATGCAGTATGTACCCGTAATCATTTCCCAAAAACATCTTTTATTAGAAGATTTTATATTTTCATCGGTCCATACATATATATAACAAAATTATTGATATATATTCTTTAAATAAGCCCGCTGCAAGATGAAAGTACATGAATACCTTTTATGCCTCTCATATGAGAAGACTGAGGAAATATTTGATATACCCAATTAGTTGAACACAATATTGGTAGTTACGGACACAAAGTCGATCGCACACTTACTACTCTCACATAAACACACACACCACACAACACACCCTCATACACCAGACACATACGAGTACATCACGCACCAATGCTTGCACATATTCTATGTAAAACTAAAGCCCCCCCTAAACACACAGTAGCAATTTTACATTATAATGGATTAATAATGGCTTCTAAATTGTATAATTTTTTAAAGGGGATGGACTGTATTCCGAGATACAGGTTACCACCTAGTTCGGATGCAGAGGTTCCCAAATCAAGTTACGATGTACTGTTAGTCTTGTAATTGAGTCTCCAATTGTAATTTGCTTTGTAATTGTATGTGTAATTTTTTGTGAAATAAAAATGTATTATTATTATACACTCAAACCAAAATATCAAAAGGCATTAATAAAAGCTTGCAATGAAGAAGAAATAATTTTATTTGTGAATGCATTCATAACGTTCTGCAAGGAAAGGTACCCATCAAAGATCAAGAAAAGATCAAATTAAATAAATATAAAAATATTCTCCAGAAATTGTTGCGGAAGTGTAAAACTAAACTAAGAAAAAATATAATAATTCAAAAAGGAGGGGCTTTTTTACCAATAATATTGGGGTCAATTCTGGGTGCATTAGTGAATTGTTTCGTACAAAATTAACATGGAAAATGCAAAAAAAGGAGTTTCTTATAGAACCTGGATTAATAGAAAAATTAAAACAAGAAAATACAGGTAATAATAATTTATCTCGATTAGATACTGAAATGCAAAATATTATGAATAGTAGAATAGAAGATAGAAAAAAGTGGATGTTATATTTACAAACACTGCAAAGATATCTTCATTTTGCTGAAGAAGGTCGTCAGCCTTACAAACTACCAATTTATAATGATACCTCTAACAATGATACAAATAAATCTAAGAATAGTTATAAAAATAAGGAAATGGATCTCAAAAATATAGTTACCACCGAAGCTTCATTGAGAGAGAATGAACCTGTTGAGAAGGCAGAAAATAGTTTAAAAACAAAACCGATTTACACAGCAACCCAAATACTTAGTTTGATACTAAAATCATATAATAAAAAAGGTGAACTATTATTCAATTTAGTTGAATCAAGTAAAAGTAAAATACAATGGGATGACGAAGGTACAGTTATAATTGATAATGAAATAATTCCTGGAAGCAATATTCTTGATTTAGTAAATGACTCACTAAGGCCATTGAAAAGAAGTGACCCGGTAGGATGGGTCAGATTTGCTAAAGCATTGAAAGATATTAAAGTACCACTGACTTACATTGGCAACCCAAAGAGATACGAGTTTATCAATCAACTTCAATCAGACGGTCTAGGTCAAATCTCAGAAACTGAAGAATTTTCTACAGTAGCAGTAGGAATAAAAACTACCGGGCAGTAGGAATAAAAAGCTTATAAAAAAAAAAAAAAAAGAATAAGATTGATTGGGAAAAATGGACTCTATACTAGAAGAAATTAATAGAATTTATTATGATCCATCAAATCCTGCTGGCTACAGTAATATAGACAAACTAACAAAAGCCATGAAGGGTAAAATGAACAAAGACCATTTAAAAAATGGTTACAATCACAAGAAACGTACACGCTACACAAACCTGTTAGGAAGAAATTCCCGCGAAATAGATATATTTTATATCAAATATGAATGAACTATGGCAAGCTGATTTGAGTGATATGCGATCTTACTCTCAATATAATGATGGTTTTAACTATATACTTTGTCTTATTGATGTTTTTAGTAAATATGCTTTTGTTAGACCAATGAAGAAGAAAAATTCAGGCACTAGTAAAGAATGTTTTGAGAGTATATTCACTGAAGCTAATACAACTCCTACACACATATAATCTGACAAAGGTACTGAATTTGTTTCAAAAGATGCACAACAATACTTCATATCTAAACAGATTAATTACTATACCACTAACAATCCCGACATTAAGGCTAGCATTGTAGAACGGTTTCAAAGAACTTTGAAAATGAAAATGTGGCGTTATTTCACTCATCATAACACATATAAGTATGTAGACGTTCTGCAAGATTTAATATATTCTTATAACCACAGTATTCACTCTAGTATTAAGATGTGTCCATGTGATGTAAATTCTAACAATATTATGACAGTTTGGACTAATCTCTATGATAAAGGGGCAAACAAAATTTCTTTAGTTGCTCCAAAACCAACATTGAATGTGGGTGATTACGTTCGAATAACAAAATATAAGCACATATTCCAAAAAGGTTACGAATCAAACTGGAGTGATGAAATATTTATTATATCCTCAATCATTTATAGATCTCCATGGATTGTTTACACAATAACAGATTTACAAAATGAACCAATAGTTGGCACTTTTTATGAAAGAGAATTACAAAAGGTGACTTATAACCCCACTTTAAATTATAAAATAGATAAAATAATTCGTTCGCGATACTCAGGTAGCAGAAAAGAAGTGTTAGTGAAGTGGAGAGGTTATCCAGATAAATTTAATCATTATTCATATAATACTATTCATACGCACAATACACGACAATACACTCACAATATCTTAAATAAAATCTTCTAAAGCTTTATCTTGATGTAATAACACATCAATATGCATACATACTTGACTCGAATTTATATTTAAAATGTAATTATAGTATGTTTCATAGATGGACAGGATCGATAAATAATAATGGCATGTACACAATATTTGATAATCTACAAAAATTCATTGGTAGTTTAAAATTGTCTTATATGAATGATAAGTCACAGTCAAAGTCTTACCAGGCCTTTTCTAACGACAAATGTAACTTTAATACAGAATTCCAAAAAATAAAAACCAATTCAATGTATAAAGAAAGTAATAAATGTGCCAATAAAAGTCAAGGGAACCCAGGTACTATACCATATTATTTAAAAAAAGTAACAGTCCTGAATGAAAAACAAAATACTAATATTGAAAAATTTTTTCGTCAATAAATATTTATATGTGCATCAGAATATTGCTGGCTTGTTAAATAAATCAGATATCTTATCCATCTGTCTGAATGAATTGGCAGAGAAAAGAAAAATTATTGATGTATTATGTATTTCGGAACATTTTATGATGTCAGGCTTTGAGACTCATCTCGATGTACCAAACTATAGTCTTGCAGCATATTTTAGCAGACAACACAGTAAGAGAGGCGGATCCTGTATTTTAGTTAGAGCGGGACTTTCATGGAGAGAGCTCCCGAAGGTTTCATTGGCATCAGTAGCAAATTTATGTGAATATTGTGCAATAGAATTAATTGATTATAAAACTATAATAATATGTGTATACAGAGTACCAAATACACGGAATTTAAATATATTCTTTAATAAATTAGAGGAGTTATTAATTACAGTAAATTAAAAAAAATATGAGCACATTATTATGGCAGGTGACCTCAATATTGATATATTGAAGAATAACAATGTTACGCTTGAACTTAAATGTCTATTACAAAGTTTTAATTTATCCTTAGCTTTAGAAGAACCAACTAGGCTGCAGAGTCAAACCTGTTTGGATCATTTTTCTCATAATTTTCGTAGAAGATGTAAGACGGAAGTGATAGAATTTGCCTTATCCGACCATACTGCGCAATTATTGAAGTGCCCCATAGAGAAAAAATGTATATTCAAGTCTTGGTGTAAACCTCAGAGATTATGCATATGAAAACATATTAAAATTTAGAACCTACCTGGAAACTCTAACGTTCTCTGAAGTGTATCACTCAGATGAACCGAATGAGGCATATAATACATTTATTGACCTGTTTAAATTATTTTATGATTTATGTTTTCCCTCTAGGCATGTTACTATAATAGTTAACAACAAATTTAAATGGATATCGCGTGGACTTAAAGTATGCAGTTCAAAGAAAAGAAAAGAAAATTGCTGTGGGAAGCAAGACTTAAACCTACATCAATTAACAAATTAAAGTACACTAAATATGCAAAATTATTAAAAAAAATTGTAAGTCTTACTAAACGGTCGCAAAATGATTATAATATTAAAATGTCTAATAATAAAAATAAAAGAACATGGCAAATAATAAAAAATCTAATTTTAATGTACCTATTGATTCCGTAACTAAAATTATAATAGACAATAAAACTTTAAATGACCCTGAAATAATAGCTAATAAAGGAGACGGGCGAATCTGGGCCTAACGTTACACAAAAGAAACATTTATTAATATTTTTTTTCAGTTTTTTAGTAGTTGATCGCGAAATATTAAGCAGTTTTGTCATGGCATAAGAAATTACATTTTTAATAATAATATTACTGATTTCCCTCATCTGTACCTCATTTTCACGTTTACGCAATGTTGCCAGATGAAATTAATTAAGTAATCGATTTATCAAATTCATATATAATTTAATAATTATACATAATTATACGTGTGTCCATTAATACTTTTTATACTACTGTTATATACCTTCTTGTTTTAGATAAATCTTCTCGGTTATCCAATGTCACTTCGTCGTAAAAATAAATTGATATTAAAATCGATTTCACAATTGATAATCATATTACCTAGTCTGGCCATAAATACTGTTACAATTAAAAATAAGAAAGATATTACATTTGAATTTGGAATCTGTCATTTTTATACGATTGTTCATTGAGTTTTCTAATTTTGGCGCCAATACATTGTACAATATTTTGCGATATTAAAATGGAGTGGGATGATAAAGAGAACCGAATCGCTGTGATCGCATTACACAAAGTTGGTATGGAGCCAAATGCAATTTTTAAAACTCTCCATACGCTTGGTATTAGTCAAATGTTTGTGTACCGGGCTATTAATAGGTACAATGAGACCTCCTCTGTTTGTGACAGAAAAAGATCTGGCCGTCCACGTAGTGTTCGTACGAAAAAGGTGGTCAAAGCAGTAAGGGAAAGAATTCGAAGAAATCCTGTCCGAAAGCAAAAGATTTTATCTCGGGAGATGAAGATAGCACCCAGAACCATGTCGCGTATTTTAAAAGATGACTTAGGACTTGCAGCCTATAAGAGACGCACTGGTCATTTATTAACTGATAATTTAAAAAAGAACAGGGTAGTAAAATCGAAACAACTACTGAAGCGGTACGCAAAGGGAGGTCACAGAAAAAAATTGTTTACGGATGAGAAAATCTTTACAATTAAGCAACATTTTAACAAACAAAATGACCGTATTTATGCTCAAAGCTCTAAGGAAGCTTCCCAATTAGTCGATAGAGTGCAACGTGGGCATTATCCGACTTCAGTGATGGTTTGGTGGGGAGTTAGCTATGAAGGAGTGACTGAGCCATATTTTTGTGAAAAAGGTATCAAAACATCGGCACAAGTGTATCAAGATACCATTCTTGAGAAGGTAGTTAAGCCCCTTAACAACATCATGTTCAATAACCAAGTATGGTCCTTCCAACAAGACTCGGCGCCGGGTCATAAAGCTCGGTCCACGCAGTCTTGGTTGGAAGTGAACGTTTCGGACTTCATCAGAGCTGAAGACTGGCCGTCGTCTAGTCCCGATCTTAATCCGCTGGATTATGATTTATGTTTAGTTTTAGAGAGTACGGCTTGCTCTAAACGCCATGATAATTTGGAGTCCCTAAAACAATCCATACGATTGGCAGTGAAGAATTTTCCCATGGAAAGAGTGCGTGCTTCTATTGATAACTGGCCTCAACGTTTAAAGGACTGTATTGCAGCCAATGGAGACCACTTCGAATAAGCTTTTTACATTTTAAATTGTTTTATATTTATGTATTAAACTAACACACTGTAAAAGTAATTAATACTATTTGCAATAAAAAAAAATTTTTTTTCTTCGTGACAATATTTATGGCAAGACTAGGTATTTTTTACTGGCAATAACTGGAACTCATGTCAATGTCAGGTGCTACTGTCAGGTACTGGGCAAGGCATCAACAGAGCTTAATACCGCCTGCACAGTTTTTAGACGATATTTTAATAATTTATGATGAAGTTGACGATTAATAAATCACTAAAAGAGAAAGTGTTTTTAATTCATACTCCCTCTGCTCTTATATAATTATCTCAAACCTTCATAATCTAGTTCGACGGCGTTTGAATCCTCAATCTGTTACTATACAATATATTCTGGTAAATTCTAGTCTACAATAGTCTGATAATTCTTTTTTTAAAGTATAACGTGAGAGCTTAGTATAAGAATAACTAATTAAGAAGCAAAAACGTTGTTTTTGTACAAACAAATAACATCCTATATTTTTTTCTACCATGGAGCAGTTGTAAACATTTTAGTTTTTTTGAAATAGTATTAAAATATAAATAAAATTATGCAGTAATCGTTACTGTAACGATAGGCCCAACAGTCTATGAACTTTCGCCCGTCTCCTTTAATGACTACTTTATAGATAAAATTGTACCAATACCGGAGTCAGGCAAAAATTCCACAAACCACATTACAAATAATCAAAACTCAATTTTTATGTTTCCGAGTACGTCAATTGACATATTTAATATTATCAAGGGCCTTAAAACTACAAATAGTGTGGGCTATGATCAAATTTCTACAAAAATTATAAAATCCGTGGGCGATCTAATATGTGGTCACTTAAGCTATATCCTAAACTTATGTATTAGCCATGGTGTTTTTCCGGAAAGACTAAAGTTATCCATTGTCAAAGCTTTATTTAAAAAAGGCAATAAAGAATCAATGGAAAATTACAGACCGATCGCACTTTTGCCAATTTTCTCTAAAATATTTGAAAAGTATATATATAACAAAATGTATTCTTATATAGAAAAAAATAATATACTAGTTAAAGAGCAAAGGGGTTTCCGAAAGAATATGACAATTAATATGGCTATTTACGATTTTTTTAACACAGTTATATCAAGAATAGATTCAAAAATTCCAATCTGTTCTATGTATTGCGATATGTCGAGCGCATTTGATTATGTTGACTTGAATATTTTGATGAATAAACTAGACCGTTATGGTATTAGAGGAAACATATTAAACCTGCTAAAAACATACCTCACAGACAGAAAACAGCTAACTACTATTAAAAAGCTTAACATAGAAACAAGAAAGGAAAATACATACTTATCTAAAGAGCGTACAGTATCATTCGGAGTACCACAGGAAAGTGTTTTGGGCCCTCTGCTATTCATAATATACAGGTGACATTTAATTCATTGGCAATATTTTTACCCCGTATTCTATCCATGATACTTATTCATTAAAGCAAATAATATCATGTATTAAAATTTTCAAATTATTAATTTTAAAAACGTGATATATCTTGACATTTACCTAAATGAAGTCCGAAATGAATAAACACAACAAAAAAATAAAAAATAAAAATGCTAATCAAAACTTCGATAAATTTAAAATATCAAGATGCGTCCGCGCTAGTTTACTATTTTACTACGCGGTATTATTACTTACGCTACAATGCACGAGTACGAGCGCTCATTCAGTAGGCATGTCCTTCAAAAGAAATGCCGCCAAAACAGTATTCAGCGAGAACAAACTTTTTATCTAATCGGGGCCTCCCGCGCGCGGCGCTAGGCAGCGGGGGTGTCCTCGGGGGACGCGGTATGCACCCGCCCCCGCCCCTACAAAGAAATGCAAGTGCGCGGGCGCGTGCGCCGCTTCAGCTTCAGTTACGAGTTTAATAGGTCAAGTGCGTGACGTGTAATTCGCGAAAAATTCTGTGAACCGTAAACCGTAACTAATATGCCTCGATCACGTAGTGCAGTGTACACGAACCAGCAATACCTGGATATGGTGTTATTTTACGACCGAACGCACAGTTTGCCACGAACCCGTCTGATATTCCACCGCCGCTATCCCGATGCACCAATCCCATCAAGAGACCAAATTTTGAGGTCAACTCAAAATTTGCTGGACTTTGCATCGTTTCACGTACCAACTCATGCCCAAGCGCGTGGTAGAGCACCGGTGTACCCAAGAACCCTGCATCGGCAAATAAAGCGGTACTTCCAGACGAATCCACAGGCCAGCACAAGGCAGGCAGCGCGACATTTTCACGTCAGCCAGTTTTTTGTCTGGAAGCTGTTAAACGCCTCTGGAATACACCCTTACCACTTTCAAAAAGTGCAGGAGTTGGTGTTGGCTGACTACACGCCCAGGGTCCGATTTTGTAATTGGCTATTACAGAACCTTGACAAAAATATCCTGTGGACAGATGAGGCCACGTTCACCCGACTCGGGCTGTTTAATGTCCACAACGAGCATTGGTGGGCTCAGCGTGGGCAGAACCCTCACGTAAATCGGAGGCATGCCTTTCAAAATCGTTTCTCGGTGAATGTGTGGGCAGGCATAATTAACAGCTGTGTCATAGGTCCCTTCTTTATTGAAGAGAGACTGACCGGAGAACGCTATCTCCGGTTGTTAGAGACCTCTGTAGAAGAGCAGCTGCAGAACGTGCCTGATAGCTATCAGTCCGAGTTGTACTACCAACACGACGGAGCCCCAGCACACTACCAGCGAGATGTTCGCGCCTTCCTCGACCGGAGATTCGGCGAGCGGTGGATAGGACGCGGCGGGCCTGTACCTTGGCCGGCGCGGTCACCTGACCTGACGCCCTTAGACTTTTTTTTGTGGGGTGAAGTTAAAAGACTTGTGTACGAGCAAGAAAGTGAAAGCCGCGAACAGTTAAAACAAAGGATTGTTACGGCTTTCGAAATTGTTAAATCGCGTACATTTGTGCTACAAAACATGAAGGTGAACCATAGGCGCCGTGGTGAGCTGTGCGTACAAAAAGGAGGTGAACACTTCGAGCACCTCTTAAAGTACACGTAGGTAAGTGCCTAAGTTGTAAGTTTAATATTTATTTCTTTCTCTAAAAAAAACCTTGCTCTAAATCAAACGCAAATCTTACATACCTACACAAACGGACAGATCGAAAACAATAAATTAATTATCCGGTCATAATTAATCAACTTTAACTTCACTTTCTTTTTTTTTCTTTCACTTTAACACTAAAAGTATTAATGTGATAAAAAAAAACCACTCAGTTATTTGACGTGAAACTGCTACGTGTGGAATTCAGTTTTATTATTTAAAAGTGCTCCCAATCAGCTGTTTCGCCAAAGTTCACGCGCGGTCAGCGCATTATGTAGGTATTTTACTAAATAACTACATACACACACGCACTCGCCGGCCGCAAAATAAATAAAAGTCTAATGCTGTATCGCTCAAACCGCGCCGGTAGGTACCGCTCTGCGCTCCGCCATCGCGCGATCTCTACAAAAAACGTATCAGCAGTCAGCCAGCAGCGCTTGATATAACAGAACAGACGCGTCACTCATTAGGCATTTTGCTATCGAATTTAATTGAGATAATTTTAGGCATAATATTTTTTCCACCTTAGCCGACTTTAATGCAGAAAAAATACTGAAAAAATTAGTAATTTTTAATGATATTACAATCATTGGATGTAATTTGAAACTCTTACTAACAATAACTTTTTTACTTTGAACACCAAAGTAAAAGTTTAAATCACTTCCAATTTTCCAATCTTATTTCTTTTTTTAAAACATTTCCAACGCTAATACTTATTACTCTTGGAGGTAATGTGCTGGGTGCGTTTACAAACTCAAACCTTACCTACCTAAATCTTTCTGTGCGGAAATCGAATTCGCGACACGAAACGCAACGCAGCAGCCACAAACTCAGCCACTGTGCCAACAGTGCTGACAATTATTACGTAGCACAACTCATTATTGTGTCATTATGTGATATCTGCCATATTTCATTGTTTTATGCGCCGAAGTGGCCCCCATTTTTAATTTGCTTTCTCATGAATGTATGAGTTTGCAGCTTATTCAGTCTGCTTGACAGATAGCGGTTTTTTGACACCAGACTGAATCAGTCTGCTTGACAGACGGAGGGTAGATAAACGTGTGCTACTGTGTTTCGTGATTTTCTCTCATGATTTTTGTTATTTTCGAAATTGCTTTCTGTCATGATTCTAATTACTTTCGATCCTAACTAAATTTAATTTAAGTACAAGTTACACGTTAGTTCCGTAAGAAAATCGAAGCTGCGACACCGTGATTTTGAGTTCGCGACCCAAACCAACGCGCCGCGCCGGCGCTGCGAGGCCCACGTGCCGTTCCCGCGCAAAAAATGAATGGAGCGTGTCGACACGGTGATGGCGCGTGTGTGCGTGCGTGTCACACGGCGGCACTCGTTCATTTTAAATAGCGCGCAATCACAATTTGATCCTTTTTATTTTTTTGATCAGTTTGGGAAAACCCTGGCTTATTATTTTTGAACAGTTTACTAGCATTAGTTATTATTTGTTCCTCAATTAGATTCTTGGACTAGAATATTGCCACTGAATTCAATGTCTTCCTGTATATTAATGACCTACCTACAATAATAACGCATCCAATGACACTTTTCGCAGATGATAGCACGGTGACCATAGCTTGTGATAAACTTAAGTCTTATGAAGTTGAGGTAAATAGTACATTATCTTCAATTATTACACGGCTCGACAACAATAACTTAAAAATCAATCTAAAAAAAACTCAAATAATGCACTTCAGTCAAAGACAACCACCCTCTTTAAAAATGGACGTACAATATCAAAATAACAAAATCTTTGAAGCGGAAAATGCAGTATTTCTTGGTTTAACGATTGAGAGGCAGCTAAATTGGAAGGCTCACGTTGAAACCCTAAGTAGAAGAGTCAGTAGTTCATCCTATGCCCTTTACAAACTCGCTCCAATAGTAAACACAGAGGTACTACTTACTGCCTATCATGGTATCGTTGCATCCGTATTAAGATACAGTATTGTTTTCTGGCGCAATTCTACTCACAAAGACGTTGCCTTTCAAATTCAGAAACGGTGCATTAGAACTATGTTTGGCCTCAAAGTAACTGACAGCTGTAGATCGTACTTTATTAAATATAAAATTCTGACACTTCCATCTTTATACATTCTAGAAATCGCATTATTTGTAAAGTTAAACCCTCATTTATTTCCAAGACTTTCTGATGTAATTATTCGTAATAGACGTAAAAATAACTTATGTATTCGCAGAGCAAATACAGCACTTATGTGGAAAAGCGTATTCTGTTGGGCTCCAAAAATCTATAACAAGCTTCCAGATTCTTACAAAGAGCTAACAGTAGAAATATTTAGAAAGAAGTGAAAGGCCCTTCTAAGTGAAAAGTGCTATTATACTGTTACAGATTTTATGAATGACACTTTGTAACAAATGTTAAATATAATAAAATATAATTTATTATAAATGTACTAAATTTTATACACGATGATAGGAAGTATGATAGGAAGTATACACGAGTTAAATACTTTACTTTTTAACATCAGTGGTATCGATGGATTTTTTGTGACTTCTTTTAAGGACCAGTATCGCTTCCACGCTACATTTATCCTGTTGTGTACTTCTTTAAACGTATCGTTTGTAGGAGATATGATCTGTCCAAGATAAGTGTATTCATCTACAAACTCGATTAGATCGTTGTTGACCCGTATGAGTGGTTTCTAACGGTTCGTCATCAATTTAGTTTTTGTTAGATTTATCTGCAGGCCTACTTTTTGGCTTTCCTCTTCAAGTTATCTGAGCATAGTTTGCAGTTGATCCGGGTTATCAGAAATTATTATAAGGTCGTCCGCAAATCGAAGGTGGTTCAGCATTACTCCATGTACCTTTATGCCGTAAGTTGACCATTCTAGGTTTCGAAATACAAGTTCTAACGTTGCTGAGAATAGTTTAGGTGATAAGGGATCACCCTGCCTAACGCCTTTTTTAATGGGGAATAATTTGCCCTGTCTTTCCGTTTGAAGTATAACTCGAATATATTTTCTAGGTACTCCTTGACTAGCCAGTGCTTCCCAAATCTTTTTGTGTTTTAGAGAGTCAAATGTCTTTTTATAGTCTACAAACGCTAGATAGTAAGTTTATCCATATTCCTTGTACTTCTCAGTGATTTGTTTTATTGTAAAAATATGATCTATGGTGGAGAAACCACTGCGGAATCCTGCCTGTTCTTTTGGTTGGTTTTCGTCTAAACTGTTTGTAATCCGACCGAGTATAATTGTTGAAAATATTTTGTAAAGATTGGGTATGAGACTTATTGGTCTATAGTTGTTAATGTCATCTATTCTTCCCTTTTTATGAAGCAATATGATCGTTGAAGTACTCCATTGTTTTGGTGCTTTTTCTTGTCTGAGGATATCATTAAATATGTCGAGCAAAGTATCAAGTAAAACATCTGAGGTCCCTTTTAAGACTTCGTTCGAGATTCTATCGTCCCCTGGCGTTTTCCTACCTTTTTGTGATTGGATGGCTTTCAATATTTCACTTTACATTATTTCTGGGATCTCGTCTTCATCTTCTATGTGGTTTAGATATATTAATGATGGTGTGTTTTTTCGTCGTCGTTGTAAAGGTTTCGATAGAAATCTGTTGCTGCTTCTAATATTTCGGATCTTTTCGTTTTATTCTTTTGGCCTTTCTGTTTATTCATTTCTGGTATCCAATTTGTACATTCTTTCAACTCCTTCCAAGCTTTCTTGACTCCTCCGATAGATTTTATATGAAAAATAATTTGATCTTGTCTTGTTTGTTTTCTGTGATTTCTTATACATTCGTTGATCGTTTTACTTATCTTAGTTATTTCTCTCCTGTTAATTGGTTTTTGTTGTTTCAAAATCTGTCTCATTTCCATTAAATCCCTCGCTTCTTTTCCGATTTTGTCCTTTGAAGCTTTACCTCCGTTTCCGGTAGTCGAACTGTCAAGACGTTTAATAGTTCTCCAGGAAAGAAAAATACAAACCTCAGTTTTAAGTTCATCAAATTAAGTGGAAAGTGAAGGATCTTACTTATATGGACCAAATAAGTGTGATCACATCATAAACTCAGTGTTCTGTGCCAAAAATTTTAACAATATAAAGTGAAAAATTCCATAAACTTAACCTAAAAGTGTCACAGTGTCATAGACTTAGAAAGAAAAGAAAGAAAGAAAGAAAAAACATTTATTTGTCACAGATACACTTTAACACAAAACATGATAGTATATAAATAATATTAAAATAAAAGACGACTGTGACAAAAAGGTGACCACTCAGCATAATGCTGTGCTATGGCGTGGGCCACAGACACAGCGCTGATTTTCAGTGATCACCTAAAACACGTGCGGACATTCAGCTAGTTACAAAACAAACAAATTATAATATAAATAAAATAAAATAAAACAACAAAAAAAAAGAAATTTAACAACATACAAAAAAAAAATTACAGGATGTTTGGTGCATCGTGTGCCAAATTGAAATGGTCGACTGGGGGGGTCATTTGCTATCATTTTAGACCCCTAAACACTTCTCATGCCCTATGGATTTTTTTTCATCGACTTTTTATTATTTTATTAAAAAAATATCCAAATTTTACATTCAAATACAAATTTTAAAAAAAGTATAAGTCGTAGACTCTGAATTTTAATTTCATTTAGATGTGTATTGTATTAAAGTACTTTTAAATTCAAAATTAGTGAAATTAGCCATCTAGTTTTTTTAAAATTTACTCGCAAAGTTTCAGACTTCAATTAAAGCTGTCCATGTTACAGCTATTTACATGGCTATAAAAAAAAACTAAAAGCGACCGGGATCTTCGAACTGCCTCAAAAATTCTCTACTCTATCCTCTTGCTAAGGATGTGCCACATGCCATAAAAATCTTTTTACAACTTTGTGAATTCGCTAGAATTGTGAATCGAGTCACAAAATACTACAATTCCAAATTATGATTTAAAAAAATATTCTTGCTTAAATGATACCTGAAATACTTATTAAATCTGTTATCTCACTCTTATAAGGTTAAAACCTGTCTCGTATCACTCTTGGGGGGGGGGGGGGGGGGGCACGTCCCCAGACATAAAAGTCTAGCGGGGTTAGGTCTGGGGAACGTGCCGGCCATGCAATGGGCCATCGCGACCAATCCACGCATTGGGGAACACATCGTCGAGATATTCCCTCACAGTCAAACTCCAATGCGCGGGACAGCCGTCATGCTGGAATACTTTGGCCACATTCCACATTTTCATTAAATACGGGCACCTCAGACACTAATTCGGGCAGGTCATTTTGAAGGAACTCCAAATAGTTATCGCCATTGAGGTTATCGGGCAGGTAATGCGGTCCAACTACCTGATTCCCAATCACTCCTGCCCAAACGTTTACACTAAACCTCCTTTGAAATGATTTCTGTCTTTTAACACGTGGGTTTTCCGTTTTGTTTGTCCAGTGGTGCAGATTGTGAAGATTGAGAATTCCTTCTTTGGTAAATTTGGATTCATCCGTCCACAGTATTCTTTTTAAAAAAATAGGATCATCCACATCCGTGTGTAACATAAAGCGACAGAATTATACTCGTCTCTTAAAGTCGCCACCCTCAAGACCTACAAACAAAGAACTCTTAAATTTCTGTTGAGCAGTAAATAATTGCACAATAAGATTTTTAAGGACCGCCTGTATGGCCTAAACGATTCACTACCTGGAAGTGACGTCATACTATACCCATTACCTGCTAAACAAAGGCATCGTCAAACAAAGCGTGTACGGGTTTAAAGTAAGTTTAAAATTACGTACCTTGCACCGGAGTGTAATGGAATGGATGCTTTTCGTTTTGCTGAAGAACTTTCCACACTTTTCATATTGAAATATCAAGATGTGCTGCCACATTTCTAATACTTCTTGTAGGGTCTCCCTCAAAAAGTGCCAGTATTCTCTCGTCCACTTCAACATTATGTCGCACAATATGGCCCCTTGGTTCATGAAAAGTGACACTGCCAGTCTCGCGTATGCGTCGGTATGTGTCTTGGAAGACTCTGCGGCCAGGTAATCGTCTACCAGGAAAGCGTTCCTGGTAAAGTCGTTGCGCTGCACGAGCGACACCATGGGCGGCTCCACAAGCCATCATGATGTCAGCATATTCTTCGTTAGAAAACGTCGCCATTGCAGCAACAAAAAGTCAACAAAGTTTAACAATAACACCAAAAGTTAAAACGTAACAAAAACCAACAAAACAATGTAACAAAATGAAAAAAACGCGGAGTACGGTGAACTAAGCACACACGTCAGGTAGCAGAGGCAGTGATGTCTCGACTAAAATTATGATGGATTAACGGCGTCGGCGGCAGTTCGTCGTTTGTTCAAACTAGTTTACGCTATGCAAGAAAGAGATAGAAGATAGATTTTACTTTGCGAGAGTGAGAAAACAAATTTTACATGTGTCTCAATTAACAATTACGCAAAAAGACTTTTTTTCTTTAGAATTTGGAATTTAGTATTTTGTGACTCGATTCACAATTCTAGCGAATTCACAAAGTTGTAAAAAGATTTTTATGGCATGTGGCACATCACTAGCAAGAGGATAGACTAGAGAATTTTTGAGGCAGTTCGAAGATCCCGGTCGCTTTTGGTTTTTTTTTTATAGCCATGTAAATAGCTCTAACATGGACATCTTCAATTGAAGTCCGAAACTTTGCGAGTAAATTAAAAAAAAAACTAGATGGCTAATGTCACTAATTTTGATATCAAAAATACTGTCGTACAATACACATCTAAACAAAATTAAAATTCAGAGTCTACGACTTATACTTTTTGTAAAATTTGTATTTGAATGTAAAATTTGGGTATTTTTTCAATAAAATAATAAAAAGTCGATGAAAAAAAATCGACAGGGCATAAATAGTGTTTAGGGGTCTGAAAGGATAGCAGATGACCCCCCCAGTCGACCATTTCAATTTGGCACACGATGCACCAAACAACCTGTATATGTCGGAAAATAAATAATTTAGAAAATAAAGGAGGGTAGTCGTCAAGATGAATCAACGTACTCGACGTTATAAAAACAGTTGTCATTCGACGGAGCGGGGCATTCCATATCGAACAGCCGAAGAAGTCTGACCTTTTATATCTGACTAGCTTATCCTTATTTCCTGAACTTGTGTAAATTGATATGTTGTGATATATTGTGAATTAGCTTCTGTAACTAACGACTAACCCAAATACAAGTACTCTCAGTGGTGAAGAGTCTATGTTTGTTTCATTTACGAAATACCCGCTTTACCTTCTGATAAGCAGACACTGGTCTAAACTGTAATGCTATACTCAATTCTATCAAATTCTATAAACGGTGTGTGTCTGCGACATATATATATAAAAAATATAAAATATGTAAAACACCATACACACACACGTATCACCTTTATTATAGGTAGGTATTTTAAACACCTACCGACAAAACCTAAAAAGTTAACTGTATGCGCCCCGTTTCGTCTCTTTTCCGCACCGACGTAGACTGTGCACAGGTGTTTGGTTGTGTGCGCGTGCATCATTTCGTCGGCGCATCGCGTGAGTCACGGTGGTGTGGTCGCGTGACTGGAGCGTTGCATAATAGCAAATCAGAAATGATTTTCTAAATGATTTACTCTCCGACACGGCCATTCTGATGATTCACGCGTCCTCGCGTGATGGTGTGTTCACGCAAAGTTATCAAATCTTCAGTCTTCGTTCATGGTCTTCTTCCAGATCTTCTTCATCGACAATCAACCATTTCAGGTCAACCATCCAGATCAGCTATCCAAGTGCGCCATCTAGTTCAGGCTCTCAGGTTCAGTAACACGGTCCAGCATTAGGCCTAGCATTAGGCCAACAGAAACCTCCTTGTCCTTCGAACAATAAAAATCAAACGACAATAATTCCGCTCGGCCTCACCTGACCGAATTATTTTAAGAAAACTTCTTTAATTATTGGTGAGAACAAGTGTATCTTCCTCTCAATGAAGATCATTCACAAAATCACAAATCAAAATAAACACAAAAATACGCAAAATAATATGAACACGCCGTCACGGCCGTCCTGCTCCTTCACACGTCCTCGTGTGTCTCGTCATCGGAACTATCTGCAGAGAACAAAATTACGGTAAGTAGTATACTCAAGCTCGGCCATTCTGGCCCCTTCTTTTTAACAAACAGCACACACAATAGTTGTACATTTTGTCACACAGACCGGTTGTCACACAGACCGGTTGTCACACAGACCGGTTGTCACACAGACCGATTGTCACACAGACCGGTTATCACACAGACCGGTTATCACACAGACCGATTGTCACACAGACCGGTTGTCACACAGACCGGTTGTCACACAGCAAACAGGCAAATGGCCATGGTATGCGTCCATGTGATCGCATAAGTGCCTTCGCCAATATCCTCAACATCAGATTTACAATCACACATGTTTAATTCCGAAAAAACTTCCCTTTGTGGTATCTTTTTTATGCTATCGTGTACTTGTAAGTTCGATTAGAGTTTAGGGCTTTCAGGACATAGCCATACTTCTTGAATTATCTAGTGGAAACTAGCACATGGGCCTTTACCTGCATCCTCTACTTCTAAACCTTCACTAGATAAGTCTTATTTGCTCGTAACTCAACCTTAGGACACTTTTCTAATCAAATTAACATGAGAAACGAAACTCATTAACCAGAGTCATGTAACTTAGTCACACACATTAACCACGATTTTTATCGCAACCAAGTCCTTAGAACCTCACGAGTAAACATACATAGTGAAATCGGGAATAATCGAAAATACAACAATCACTACCCTGGGCCATGTACCATAGTCGTTCGAATCAACCTTTAAAACTCTACTGCAACAAAAACTGCCAGGTCTACAGACACCCTCGAGTAAAACCTCCAACGCCACGGTCTTCTAGCCGACCAGCAATCGCATTGTTTTTCACACCTCCAGCGCATGGATCAAAACTTCGCATATCCAACAAGCGGATCGCCCGTGTGCATCAACCACTGACTACACACTACGGTCTCTCCAGACCCCGACCTCCGCCAGAGCCAAACGCGCGCCGCGCACCCACGGACTACTCGAGATTCCTCAAGAGACACTGATTTCTACCGGGCTACGACTACGTAATGGCTACTGGTACAGTCGAACACAATACGGCCGTTAGAGACCCTTTCTTAACCCTCTACCACAACTTAAGCATGCTCATCATCATCAAAATCCTTATCAACATCGACTAGTACGTGAGCGGCTGGCATCGCCTTTTACCTATCAACAAAGAAAGCACAACACTTGGTAACATTTTAATGATTCATCGATCAAAACGTAACATTGAGTAACACTATCGGAGCCTTGCCTCCATCCGGCAACCAAACAAACTCTTTGTCTCTATAAACGGTACGCATAAAATGTATCTGTCGAACAGCATCAAACATAAAAAAAAAACAAACTTACGATTCTAAAGCAATGCTCTTACACGACTCAAAGAGCTTTCTTTACTACTTACATCAAATCAGATTCAGAACAACCTCTATGTAGTGTCCAATAGTCAATCCACCCTTCAAGACAACCTCCATCCAGCATCTGACAAAATAGCTTAATACTTCGGTTGGTGTACAAGTGCTGTTCGGTGGATATCAAACTATTCTACTCGGTGGAAGTACCTTTCACAACGTCTTCTACACCAGACAAATCTAATTCAACAGGAACATTGCTAAGAAGCATCTTTCGTAAGCAATATTGTGCGTACTTATGGGTTCTATTTCCAGTTGAAAATTTCAAAAGATAACGATAATCATCAAATAACTCTACAATTTTGAGTAGTTTCATGTACTTGAAGTCTAATTACATCAATTAAGTGGCCAATACCGATTTCTATGAGCTACGATTTCGTAATAACCACTGGGTTGGTCAGTTAAGCCACACACAGTAAGAACTCCGTTATCCAAATTATCATCATTTTAGTCTCATCCTAGTCCTATCACAACTAAGCTAGGGCCAGCTTTCATTCCAACCAGATCTACCATTCACCATTGTAAATAGGGACTTATGACCTCGACCTACCTAATCGGATAAATTATCAAAGTTTGGAAATTAATAACCGATAAGGAATGGTCCGATCAACAAGTTAATCCAAGTCAATAGTAACAAATAGACACACTTTTTTTTTACCAACACTAAACCATAATGAATAAGCTCCGCATACTCGAATTCATAAAGTCAACGTAACATTGCGATATGATTCAGTCCCTTGATCACACGCACACAAACTACAAAGTGAAGGTCCTTCGGTCACACTATCAGTTATCTGGGCACAAACACAGATCCGAATCGCACCAAGGATTCTGTGCTGACCCATCGCCACATGTGCTACAACACATGAGGTGCGGTCAAGACCGAGTACGGGTAAGCAAACCTTTCACATTAAGAAGTGACTTCGCTACCAATATCTTTTATCATAACATTAACAACACAGGAACCTAGTCAATTGGAAACCTCTCTTACACGATCATAGGGATTAAACTACTTTGTAACGAATAGGTAACCATCTTCATTCCCGTCCACTCCGCCTTCACAACGTTATGAATTGTAGGCACTATGACAATAATAATACCAAAACATTTTTTTTTAAATAAACCTAGCTATTTCAACATTCAAGCTACTATAAACTCCTAATATTTCACGATTAAGAACGAAATCGAAATACACAAAATCATGATGTGAGAACTTTCAACTAAGTTAACATGGTAGGTATGGTAAACGTAGAATCGTAGAATCTCCCAAACGTAGAATCTCTCAACACGGAAATTTCAACAAAACCTTTCAAACCTCAATGATCTCACAACCTTATCGTCATTTTTGTCCACGAAGCCTGTTCAGAACGAGCATTCAGGAATTATAAGCGTTTCAGAACTACGGTCAGCTTTCGAAAACAACAGAGGAAAGTAAAAACGACACGAACGTAAAATTACTACACGAACGCCATCCAGTACCTACTTCAACAACTACGGCCTATTCGAGTAGATTCAACCAACCTACACTATCTTAACAATTTTCAGATGAACACGCTATTTAAGGAAACAATGAAATTAAAATTTAATCAGAAACCTATTCGGCACACACACAGTAGGAAACCAATAGTAGGCAACAGTTAGGCATAGTAAAATGGTTACGACTCACCGGATATAACACCTCTCGTTCTCACTGTTTTGTCAGTCAGTCTACAGAGACATATTACACGGCAATAATTACAGGATGGATTTAGACAACCAAAAGTGGGAAGTGTTTTCTTTATCCCACTTCTGATGTCGCAGACAGACACCGTTTATAACATTTGATAGAATTGAGTATAGCATTACAGTTTAGACCAGTGTCTGCTTATCAGAAGGTAAAGCGGGTATTTTGTAAATGAAACAAACATAGACTCTCCACCACTGAGAGTACTTGTATTTCGGTTAGTCGTTAGTTACAGAAGCTAGTTCACAATATATCACAATACAACAATTTACACAAGTTCAGGAAATAAGGATAAGCTAGTCAGATATAAAAGGTCAGACTTCTTCGGCTGTTCGATATGGAATGCCCCGCTCCGTCGAATGACAACTGTTTTTATAACGTCAAGTACGTTGATTCATCTTGACGACTACCCTCCTTTATTTTCTAAATGATTTATTCTCCGACATATATATAAATGTAAGTATTATGTCTATGTATGGTGTGTAGTATATATTTTGCAGCAGTACACCATGGACTACCCTCTCTATCTTATTATTTGACTTCCTGTTCATCCAAAGGTTGTCTGGCAGATATCGCTATCAGCGATAAGACCGCCATTGTACCCTTTAATGTTTGTTATTGTATAAGAGCTGTGTTACAATTTTGGTGTACAATAAAGTATATTCTATTCTATTCTATTCTTAACGTATAGGTTAAAAACCGTGGGCGATGTCAACCCTCCTTGTATCACCCCGCACTCCAACCCATACGCGTCAGATCTGACCCCTGCCCATTTGACACTATTGACCTGGTTTCCATACCAGAACTTGAGCATATTTATAAGTTCTCTTGGTAGTTTAGCACCATCTAGCTTTTTCCATAGTATATCAAATGAAACCAGGTCAAAAGCTTTCGAGAGATCGAGAAATCTAGCGTATATGGGCGTTTTCCGATCCGTATAATATTTGACGGTCTGCCTAAGACACAAAATAGCGCTATCCGTAGACAATCCGGGCCTAAACCCGAATTGGTTGTCATGTGGTCTTATACAAGGTTAGTCGGAAAGGGGTTACTAACCCGAAAGCCACTTATAGTATCACTGATGACTGTTTTATTGCAGGTGTTAAAATTTCTAAATACGCATATTTTTATTTCCATACAAAAGTAAATAAATATTATTTATTTCAAAAACTCCACAACCCTGCCTTTTTTATCTATTCAAAAATGGCCGCGCACGTGGTTGTCGGTGCCTAGCCGCTCGGCGGTAAAATACAAAGCACCGGTAGGTGCCTACGAATACCGCCGAAATCGTAGGTTACTATGATACTGTGTGTGAGGGTGTGTGCATGTGTGTGTCGTGTGTCGGAACATATCATTATTATCTAGGAACTTACCATTTCTGATGGTGACGCTGTTCTCGGCCAACGAAAACGTCACACACGTGTCGTCTTAGTATCAAATAGGTACTTAAAAACACAAGAAGCACTTTTGTTTATTAATTACTACTGTTATGTACGTAGGTAACCTACCTACGAATGAATCTATCACCAGTTTTATGTACTTTTGTTAACACCAACGAATTAATCTATCACCACGGACACTACAAGAAAGGTTAATTTCGAATTGAAACACAAGAAGCAATTGATATCGCTGTTTCAAGGCTTAGCCACCACGAATGGATCTCCACCGCTACAAAAAAGGTTCAATCTGCCGCACTTGTCGCTCGATTTACAAGGTCGCGCGCCGATGTACCTACCTACGAATGCGATCGCGTTATCTACCATAACATCTACGGATTGCTCATGATGCTCTCAAACGGAGATGCTACTCTTAGCCACATCTCGTCTTCATTGTTCCTCAGCGTAAACCATAATAATATCCTTAACGTGACTCCACAAGCAATAGTCCAGCGGAGTCAAGTCCGGTGAGCGAGGAGGTCGGGCTACAGGACCGCCACGACCGATCCACACGGGGAATCGCTCATCCCAGTACGCTCTGCAGCTGCTGCTGCGAGCGCAATGAGCCGGAGCGCCACGCGGCCCGTCGTGCTGGAACACAATCCACGAACTCGATCAAAGGGAGGACGGTTGGAAACCCTTTGCCGTTTCATGGCCCGCCAAGAGCACACCATCACAACAACCAATAAACATCACCATGTCGTAATACTTCGTACCTATCCGTGTACGTACTCAGTCGATATTTTAGAAACAACAAGAAATAATACCACGAATCGCGTAAACAATCAAAACATCGACTGTATCCCGGGAAGCGTTGCAAGTGACTAAAAAATCTTAGAATAATAACGGTAATAAAATGTTTAGGTCATTCCATTTTAGAGATGCGCAATGTCAATCCCCCAAATTAAATCCCGGTGAATTTAACAACTGATTCGAATTTAGTAACTTTTTGGGATCTATCCCTACGTTATACGGGATTCGAACACACATAAGCGTTGG
This sequence comes from Amphipyra berbera, assembly GCA_910594945.2. Taxonomy (NCBI): domain Eukaryota; kingdom Metazoa; phylum Arthropoda; class Insecta; order Lepidoptera; family Noctuidae; genus Amphipyra; species Amphipyra berbera. The sequence continues at coordinate 20,861,105 of OU343128.1, forward strand.
GTCTTGGGTTAGCAATAGGAAGCTGATGAAACTGGTTTACTTTAGGTTTGAGAGGATGAAACCTCAAATGGTCGCAATGTTTTTCTTTTGTACTCCATAACTGCAAGCAGTATCTTACATGTCAAAATGTAAACAAAGTTATGAAATACGATACCACAAATTAATAAATCTATCTCGTTGAGTTCATGTGTTTTCAAAACTTAGTGCATACATTTCTTAGTACACACAAACTAAGTACGTACGTTAATAATCATTAACTTGTTAGTCTTGTGGCGGCATCTATCACCCTTATCTTCCATAGTCTAACTAAATGACTGACATACATTTTATAATAAACTTACAATATTCACGCATTTCCAAAAAAACAATGTATTGAACCCACCTCTAAAGCGGCAAGCAGACGAAATACAACAGACAAGCCTAGTACGTACTTTAATAATCATTAACTTGTTAGTTTAACTAAATGACTGACATACATTTTTCAATAAACTTACAATATTCACGCATTTCCAAAAAAACAATGTACTGAATCCACCTCTAAAGCGGCAAGTAGCCGAAATACAAAAGAGTCTAGGCAAAAGCGCGCCGCGTGCCGCGCTGTCTCGGCGGCATCTCTTTGACAATGTTTTCACTACATTTTGGCGCAATTGTGACGTCATATGATGATTTATTGCAGAAGCGACATCGTGCTGTAAGTTTATTTTTGACGGTTTGTTTTATTCGAATTGTTTGTGATAATAACTTACTTATTGTACTGCAAGGCTGCTAATTAATCGGGATAGTTTTCAGTGTAGGATAGATCATATGGAATTACGTGCTTTAGTGATCAAAACCTTTGATATACAAGTTGAAGGTTTTTTATTGCCTGTTATTACGAATATTCTAGGTAGGTAGGTAGGCACAGGGAACTAAAATATCAGGGCAATTCGTTTTACAAAAAAATAAGCCGATAAAATTGGTCTAACAGAGAAATGCAAAATACTTTGAGCTGCAAAACAGTTTTAGGTATAATACGCGATTGCGAATCGTCGTGTCTGCGCTTTATTTAGTCACGATTACCTATAATTCCGAGAATTGCGAGGGGAATAGTTGGCCGTTTTGTATTAAAATATGACCTCAAATGTAAACACAGCTGATGATAGGGTTGGCGTAGCGTATTTTTAATGAAATCTTTGAACAGCTATATCTCTAAATTTATTGACTTCTGGGGAAAGTTGTAGAACAAAAGTTATCCATTATTATGTGTACTTTAACACCCTTTCGGCTTAGTACCCCCTTTCCGACTAGCCTTGTATATTTATTTAGTTGCGTGTTAAACAGACCGTCAAATATCTTCGAAATAATTGTCGCCAATGATATAGGCCTATAGTTGTTTTTATCGGCGATATCGCCAGTTTTCTTTTTAACTATAGGTACTACCAACTTTCCCAACATCTCGACAGGCAGATATGCATGACTCATGCACAATGCGAATAACATGGACAAAGTCCTGGGCAGATGGGGACCTGCGTATCGCAGGTGCTCAATGCTGAGGCCATCATGGCCGGATGACTTTCCTCTAGACATTGATGATATTGTTTTCTCAATATCTTTGGCGCTGAACCTTGTTCCAAGCTCCATTCCAGCCCCAACATCGAGCACCCAAGACGGCGGCCCTAGCGGCAATTTTACACTGAAGTGATTCATAAAGACATTCGCAATCTCTTTTGAATCACTTGCTCCGTCGATACACACAGGGAGCCCAGGTCTTTTATTTTACCTATTTGTGGCTTTCCAGAATGATTTAAAATCTTTTTGCGAGTGATGTGAAGCGAGCATGTCCATTTTAATTTGAATTTCATTATTTAGACACCACTTCAATCTGGATTTAAATTTCCTTCTGGAATCACACATCTCCTCATATATTTAACCGGCGGCTGGTCTACGGTACCACACCCAAGTTAAAAATGTATGTCTGGCCTCCCTGTGTTCAAATCAAATCAAATCGTTTATTTGCCAGAAATACATTTTAAATAGGAAGATCTTACAGCGTAAGAGTCACTGTATTCTGCCTGCAAGCAAGCGTGCAAAATTTTAAAATATTAATGTCCATATTTAGTATCCATTATTATCCATTATTTTACATTATTATTACACATTATCATTACATATATTAAATAATTTGGTAAACATTAATTATTAATAACATTTTTATAATCCATATACTCCACAATGCTATAGAAGCAGCTCATTTGGAGCCACTTTGTTAACTTTGTTTTGAATAAGTTACCCTCTAATAATTTTAATTCATTTGGCATGTTGTTATAGATCGTAATACACATATTAAATACATTTTTTTTATAAATTTCTTTACGACAAGGTGGTTGGGTTGCGAAATTTAATCCTTTTTATCTTGGTAAAACCTCATTGCGTTGCTCAAAGTAATTGTTGCGGACAGCAAGCTTAATTTGTACATATTCATGTAAATAACATTTAAAGTAGCTATGTGGGTGTTGCTATATACCTCTGCTTATCCCTTCAGGAAATACAGGCGTAATGATAGATGAAGTAAACAAGGTAATAAAATACGTCATAGTATATAGCACAACATGACCACTAGCTACAGATATTAAACTCAGAAAAATATGTTGGTAGATAGCAAGTGTCGTGGGGCCATACTATCCACAACTTGCGCCCCCCTGAACGATACTTAATGAGGTGCATTTTATGCATTGTTACTGATCCTGGCAGCGGCAGTCACCGGCACTCATTCATCGAACATGAAGAACTGAATCCTGAATCCTGAAGCCTGAAGTGAAGCAAGAAGAACGTGTAGTCGCTTAGGTTTTCTACGGAATGAGTGTCAATGTTTAAGTTTAAAGTTTAGAATTTCTATTGTAATGTAAATAGGTTTATACTGTGAAATAAATACGGCAAGTGCCTTTCAGTAAATTGTGTGTTTTGACTGGTTGTCCTCTACAGTAATGAATGTGTTTCTTTGTAAAAATGCAGATGTCTCTTAAATACATACAAGGTAGTGGAAGAATTTTATGTTTGTGAAAGAGAGGTTTACAGCTGTCTAAGGACCATGCCTTGTTAATAACCCGGATGCAACGTTTCTGAAGTTTGAAAACTCTGTCCGCATCGGTCGAATTACCCCACATTATTAATCCATAACTTAGCATTGAAGACACATAACCATGGTAAGCCGAAAGGGCAGCCTCTACAGAAACATTTTGTCTTAATTTTTTTAATGCAAATACAAACCTATCAAGTTTCTGACAAATATACTCTATGTGGTTTTTCCAGTTTAGATGTTTATCTACATTAAGTCCTAAAAAATTTAATTCATCTACTTGTTGTACTACTTCGTCTTTATAAATTATATTTAAACCTAATGGTTTGGTTTTGTAAGAGTTAAATTCAATAATTTTTGTTTTACTAATGTTAATATTTAAGTTATTATCTTCCATCCATCTTACTATATCTGATAGGGTCCTTTCAGCAACTGATTTATATGCGTTTTTATCCTGACAATTTATGATGACTGTAGTATCATCTGCGAAAAGGATACATTTCTACAAAATAGCTTCAGGAAGATCGTTTATATAAATCAAGAAAAGTAAAGGGCCGAGAATGCTGTCCTGAGGCACACCACACCTATTTATTATTGCCATTGATTTAAATTTCTTTTTGGAATATAATTTGTCACATTTTTTTCAATTTTCGATATCTCTGTACACTGTTTCCTGTTTCTAAGATAGCTAGATATCCATTCATATGCTTTTCCCCTTATACCATAGTAGTCTAATTTGTGTAAGAGTTTAGAATGATTTACAAAGTCAAAGGCCTTACTCATATCTAAAAATAAAGACACACCTGGATTACCATTATTTATGCTTTCAGTTACAAACTTAATTAAGTTAAAGATTGCAAGAGCAATTGAATTTCCCTTGCGGAATCCAAATTGCTCTTTGCATAATGTCGCATGTGTAGATAAAAAAATATTTAACTTAATAAGCATTGCCTTCTCCAAAATTGTTGATATTATGGGAACTATAGTGATAGGCCGATAGTTATTAGGGTCTGACTTATTTCCCTTTTTAAAAAGTGGTTTCACAATAGACATTTTTAATTGCTCAGGAAATATACCTTCTAGAAAAGATAAGTTTATAACATGTGCTAGTGGATGACATATCTAACTAGCACAAGCCTTCAAAATATGTGTGGCGATGTCATCATATCCACTAGTTTTGCTATTATTTAGGGACATTATGATTTTGTACACTTCCGTTGCATCTACAGGATTCAGGAAAATAGTATAAAAATTATTATTTTTTTGATTGAGCTTAATATTATTAGAATTTTCTGGTTGATTGGATGTCAAATTAATAAAATAGTCATTAAATATATTACAAATGTCTAATGGATTTTTATATGTCATTATGAAAATTTATTTCGTCAATGTCATTTTTAAATAGATTTTTTTTAGATATAGTTGAGGAGATTGCATTCCATGTCGCTTTACATCTATTTTTATCGTTTTGGATGCGTCTAGTATTTATAAGTTTTTGTGCTCTCTGTGCACAACGTTTAAACAGATGATTATAACGTTTGCAGTTTCTCTCATTTTGTTTTTTGTTCATTTTATTAGTTTTGAATTTTAGATATAGCTGACGTTTCGTTTTGCTAGACTTTTTAATGCCTTTTGTTATCCAGTTTTGTATGACTGGTTTATTATTACATTTAACCGTAACCACTGGAAAGCACAGGTCGTAAAATAATGTGAAAGATTCATAAAAAAAATTAAAGGATCCTGTTAGAGTATCCGAGTTAAATGTTTCCAAGAATGAAAGAGAAGACATACATTCGCAAAATTTATCAACGTTTTCTGAACAGTAATCACGTTTTAATTCAGGCCAGCAAGATATTGTTTTTTGTTTATTTTTATTGTTACCGTTTGTGCTGTTTCATGATCTGACAGACCGAGGTGATGAATGTCTGACTGAACATTTTTCATGTTACTGGCGATTTGGTCAATGCAAGAGTTCGCCCGAGTCGGTGATTTTATGTGTGCTTCAAAATTATAATTATGAAGTATGTTTAGGAGATCCTTTGTTGTTCCCCATTTACATGTTTGTTCCAGCCGACTACATTACGCTTTCGCTTAAACACTTTGTTTTCTCGGCCGATAGCTGCTGATTCGCTCAAAGCTACAACAATGTCATGATATATTCTATCAATGATAGGCTTATGCTCTAATATGTCACAACTTTTATCAGCACACTGTTGCAGCTCTTGCGGAAAATCGACGAGCTTTAACTTGTCGTGACAAACCTTCCTGTATTCATCGATCTGTTCAGGGTTTCTTTCATCCCACACTACTTTATTTTGTGTATAGATACAATCACTAGTTTTCTGTAAGACAATATCCAAATTGCAATCAACAAACACAGGAAAGTGGTCCGACCATAAAACATCATAGTGCACATACACCCCACTACTGAACACAGTGCAGCTCTGGTCACAACACAATGATCTAACCAGCGTTTAGAGCCGTGCGCCTCGCTTATAAAAGTGTATGTATTTGACGTAACACCTAACCAGTCCGTATCAACACACGTCCATTGTTTCTGGGAACAAAAATGGCTCAGTTCATTGTAAAAACCTTCCGAAGGATGCGCATTAAAGTCCCCTAATATGTATACGCTTTCAATATTACTGCTGTCTATAATAGCACTCACCGTACAGATAGTGTCCGTGAACTCAGGCAAGTTTGTAGGCGTGTCCGTTGGCATGTACACACTTATCACTAAGATTGACTTTTTGTTCAGTACTATTTCTATCGCACATATACGCGGGTTATCACACTTAGTAACCGACACATTCCGAAAAACGCTACGCCGCCATAAAATGGCAACCCCGCCGTATGGTCTACCCTTCAGCATACCTGAAGCAGTATCAACGGCCGACGTCCCCGTACACCCGAAGTCACTGTCCACTACATTCAGGTATGACAACTCTTCTGGTAGTAGCCACGTCTCCTGAAGGGCTATCAAGTCTGTAGTCCGACATAAACTTTGAATATCAACAAGTGAACGCTTGATATTCTTACAGTTGCGCCCATCTACAGCGGCCGGATCCCGCTCCGCCGCCTCCAGTGCAGTCGCCACTGAGACAGACTTCACGAACTTTATGTTCCCTTCCGCGAACAGTCGTTGTCTAATCATATCACTCCGAATCCCACATACAAATTGGTCTCTTAGGTTGTCGTCTAGGCTTGATCCGAATTCACAATACCGAGTTATTTTCTTCAGTTCCGCAACGTAATCCGAAATGCATTCTCCAGATTGTTGTCTTCTTTGTCTAAATTTAAAACGTTCCGCGAGAATCGATGGACTCGGCTGCAAATGTTCTCTCATAACCTTCACGACCTCAGTAAAGGTCATAGCGGCCGGTTTCCGAGGACTGCACAAATTAACTAGTAATTCGTACGCAGTTTCACCCATGAATGCTATTAATGTAGGTAATCTTAGTTCTTCTTTCACTTCATTCACCACAAAAAACATTTCTAGCCGGTCACAGTATGACTGCCAGCTCCCAGTCTTCATATCGAATTCGCCAAATTTCGCCATCCTCTTCGCCATTGTAATATTTAGTAAAACAACTCGTTCGCACAATAATCATTTATTAACTAAGTTAGGCGGTCAACCGCACGCTGCTTATATATGAACTACACATTTTATTCTCCAAGTACCCTATATTACAAGGTGAAGGTCTCTTAACCAATTGTGACTGTACGTCGTAACCCCAAGCTGATAAAATGTTCATTTTTCTAATATTTAAATAAAGGCAGTGATTATTTCGGTTTCCCCCCGAAGGGGGAAAGGGCTGAGCCCCGCCTGTTCCGCACAGCCCTGTAGAGCTCGTCCCCGACTGGTCACTCTCCCACCGATTGGAGGACATCAAACTATAATAATTTGTTATACGGGTGTTTGGTGCATCGTGTGCCAAATTGAAATGGTCGACTGGGGGGGTCATTTGCTATCATTTTAGACCCCTAAACACTTCTCATGCCCTATGGATTTTTTTTCATCGACTTTTTATTATTCTATTAAAAAAATACCCAAATTTTACATTCAAATACAAATTTAAAAAAAAGTATAAGTCGTAGACTCTGAATTTTAATTTCATTTAGATGTGTATTGTATTAAAGTACTTTTAAATTCAAAATTAGTGAAATTAGCCATCTAGTTTTTTTTTACTTTACTCGCAAAGTTTCAGACTTCAATTAAAGCTGTCCATGTTACAGCTATTTACATGGCTATAAAAAAAAAACTAAAAGCGACCGGGATCTTCGAACTGCCTCAAAAATTCTCTAGTCTATCCTCTTGCTAGTGATGTGCCACATGCCATAAAAATCTTTTTACAACTTTGTGAATTCGCTAGAATTGTGAATCGAGTCACAAAATACTACAATTCCAAATTATGATTTAAAAAAATATTCTTGCTTAAATGATACCTGAAATACTTATTAAATCTGTTATCTCACTCTTATAAGGTTAAAACCTGTCTCGTATCACTCTTGGGGGGGGGGGGGGGGGGGGGGGTAATAGAAATTTAAAAAAAAGCATTGTTAATATTTATTAATTTTTCACATATTCTGCTCAAATTGTTGGCCTCTATTGCGAATGCAGGCCCGACATCTATTTCGTATTTCCACAGTTGTTGTACGAAGTCGCATTTCCTCCTTAATTTTATTGAACGCCGTTTCAATGCGTTGAAGTAGTACCTCTCTAGTCGGAACCTCCGTGGCGTATACCAGCTCTTTGGCACGTCCCCAGACATAAAAGTCTAGCGGAGTTAGGTCTGGGGAACGTGCCGGCCATGCAATGGGCCATCGCGACCAATCCACGCATTGGGGAACACATCGTCGAGATATTCCCTCACAGTCAAACTCCAATGCGCGGGACAGCCGTCATGCTGGAATACTTTGGCCACATTCCACATTTTCATTAAATACGGGCACCTCAGACACTAATTCGGGCAGGTCATTTTGAAGGAACTCCAAATAGTTATCGCCATTGAGGTTATCGGGCAGGTAATGCGGTCCAACTACCTGATTCCCAATCACTCCTGCCCAAACGTTTACACTAAACCTCCTTTGAAATGATTTCTGTCTTTTAACACGTGGGTTTTCCGTTTTGTTTGTCCAGTGGTGCAGATTGTGAAGATTGAGAATCCCTTCTTTGGTAAATTTGGATTCATCCGTCCACAGTATTCTTTTAAAAAAATTAGGATCATCCACATCCGTGTATAACATAAAGCGACAGAATTCCACTCGTCTCTCAAAGTCGCCACCCTCAAGACCTACAAACAAAGAACTCTTAAATTTCTGTTGAGCAGTAAATAATTGCACAATAAGATTTTTAAGGACCGCCTGTATGGGCTAAATGATTCACTACCTGGAAGTGACGTCATACTATACCCATTACCTGCTAAACAAAGGCATCGTAAAACAAAGCGTGTACGGGTTTAAAGTTAGTTTAAAATTACGTACCTTGCACTGGAGTGTAATGGAATGGATGCTTTTCGTTTTGCTGAAGAACTTTCCACACTTTCCATATTGAAATATCAAGATGTGCTGCCACATTTCTAATACTTCTTGTAGGGTCTTCCTCAAAAAGTGCCAGTATTCTCTCGTCCACTTCAACATTATGTCGCACAATATGGACCCCTGGTTCATGAAAAGTGACACTGCCAGTCTCGCGTATGCGTCGGTATGTGTCTTGGAAGACTCTGCGGCCAGGTAATCGTCTACCAGGAAAGCGTTCCTGGTAAAGTCGTTGCGCTGCACGAGCGACACCATGGGCGGCTCCATAAGCCATCATGAATTCAGCATATTCTTCGTTAGAAAACGTCGCCATTGCAGCAACAAAAAGTCAACAAAGTTTAACAATAACACCAAAAGTTAAAACGTAACAAAAACCAACAAAACAAAGTAACAAAATGAAAAAAACGCGGAGTACGGTGAACTAAGCACACACGTCAGGTAGCAGAGGCAGTGATGTCTCGACTAAAATTATGATGGATTAAGGGCGTCGGCGGCAGTTCGTCGTTTGTTCAAACTAGTTTACGCTATGCAAGAAAGAGATAGAAGATAGATTTTACTTTGCGAGAGTGAGAAAACAAATTTTACATATGTCTCAATTAACAATTACGCAAAAAGACTTTTTTTCTTTAGAATTTGGAATTTAGTATTTTGTGACTCGATTCACAATTCTAGCGAATTCACAAAGTTGTAAAAAGATTTTTATGGCATGTGGCAGATCACTAGCAAGAGGATAGACTAGAGAATTTTTGAGGCAGTTCGAAGATCCCGGTCGCTTTTGGTTTTTTTTTTATAGCCATGTAAATAGCTCTAACATGGACATCTTTAATTGAAGTCCGAAACTTTGCGAGTAAATTAAAAAAAAAACTAGATGGCTAATGTCACTAATTTTGATATCAAAAATACTGTCATACAATACACATCTAAACAAAATTAAAATTCAGAGTCTACATCTTATACTTTTTTTTTAAATTTGTATTTGAATGTAAAATTTGGGTATTTTTTTAATAAAATAATAAAAAGTCGATGAAAAAAAATCGACAGGGAATAATAATAGTGTTTAGGGGTCTGAAAGGATAGCAGATGACCCCCCAGTCGACCATTTCAATTTGGCACACGATGCACCAAACACCCTGTATGTCTTAATTATGTACGTTAAAAGACAATGAAAGGGATTGTAGAGGACAACCAGTCAAAACACACAATTTACTGAAAGGCACTTGCCGTATTTAATTCACAGTATAAACCTATTTACATTACAATAGAAATTCTAAACTTTAAACTTAAACATTGACACTCATTCGGTAGAAAACCTAAGCGACTACACGTTCTTCTTGCTTCGCTTCAGGCTTCAGGCTTCAGGATTCAGGATTCAGTTCTTCATGTTCGATGAATGAGTGCCGGTGACTGCCGCTGCCAGGATCAGTAACAATGCATAAAATGCACCTCATTAAGTATCGTTCAGGGGGGCGCAAGTTGTGGATAGTATGGCCCCACGACACTTGCTATCTTGTTTACTTCATCTATCATTACGCCTGTATTTCCTGAAGGGATAAGCAGAGGTATATAGCAACACCCACATAGCTACTTTAATGTTATTTACATGAATATGTACAAATTAGGCTTGCTGTCCGCAACAGGGATGCAAGAGACATATAAATTGTTATGTTGCGGCGCAGCGCCTCACAGTTGTCAAGTAGCAAATTCACACGTAGATAGTAATGAAACACGGCAAGTAGCTTCAACAGACTGACATTTATTTTTTATTTACATTTCCTAGATGGCGTTGGCGACACATATATTCATATTAACATATTTCAATACTTACACCAATATCTCCTCTTATTGAAATAATGGAAAACAATAAATTAGGTATATTTGCTAATTATGTTCTAATATAATTTAACAATACCTATTCTTTGCATGAAATTAGTATGTTTCATTTTACATAAACTTTTTGTAAATAAATCAGCTGGCATTTCTAAAGTACTTAGGTATGCGATCTTAACAAGTTTCTTTTTTACAGCTTCTCTAATATAATGAAACCTGACATCAATGTGTTTGGTTCTTCTATGATACATGGAGTTTTTTGTCAATTTTTGTGCACTCTGGTTGTCATTATACAATAATACCGGTACATTTTCCCTATTAATGACTTCTGATAATAACCTTTTTAGAAAAATTGCTTCTTTACTAGCCTCACAGATGGCCATGTATTCGGCTTCCGTGCTGGACAGAGCCACTGTTTGCTGCTTTCTACATTCATGAGAAACAATACATCCTGAATATTCAAAGCACTATCCAGTATAGGATCTCCTATCCACACTATCTGAAGCCCAATCTGCATCTACATATCCAACTAAATCTGAATTGTTTTTTACATACATTAAACCATAAGACTTAGTAAAACACAAATATTTCAAAACTCTTTTAGCATGTTTCCAATGGGTTTCATTATTACAATTATTAAATTGACTTAAGTAACTTACACAATATGATATATCTGGCCTTGTAAGAACTGAAAGATACATCAAACTACCTATTAGTTGTTGATAAGGGTGTGTGCTAGTTATATTATCACCTTTCTCTAGTTTTAAGTTTACCTCCATAGGGGTCTCCACAGTTTTACAATCTTCCATATTAAATTTATACAATAATTTTTCTGGTCAATGCAAATCTTATCTTTTTCTATTGTAACATTCATACCTAAACACTGCCTTAATTTACCTAAATCTTTCAATTTAAATCTGATGCTTAACTCGCCTTTTAGGTGAACAACTTCTTTGTTACAATTTGAAAAAATGAAAAAATCGTCAACAAACAAAGCTACGAAAATTTTAACATTTCCTGAAGATTTTACAAATAAACATGGTTCACAGTCAGAGTTTTTATATTCTAACTCCTGTAAACAATTATCAATCTTCTTGTGTACCATGCACGTGCTGACTGCTTTAATCCACAAATGGCTCTTTAATTTTAAGACTTTACATACCTACATTATTTTCACATTTCAAGTGTTTAGGAAGTTGCATATACACAATTTCCTCAAGATGACCATTTAAAAAAGCTGTTGTAACATCTAAATGGGTGATGTTTAAATTTAAGTTAGCACTAATAGCAAATAACAATTTTAAAGTAGAATATTTAAGGACAGGTGAAAAAGTTTCTGTATAGTCAATTCCCTCTTTTTGGGTAAAACCTTTGGCGACCAATCTGGCCCTGTACCTCACTGTGTTATCACTATTTAACTTCTTTTTGTACACCCACTTGCACTGAACAACACGAGCATCACTGGGTCTGTCCATTAGTTCCGATGCTTTGTTGTCATGGAATGACTGCAGCTCATCCTCCATTGCCTTGCACCACATTTCCCGTTCGTTGCCATTCATAACGTCTTCATAGGTTAGATTTTCTTCATCAATACCTATATAATTGGTCACACATACATTACTGTAGCCAAACCGTTCTGGTTGTTTTCTCACACGTTTTTCTGTCCCTAAATTTTCAACTGGTGCTATATTTATATTTTCTGGTACAGCGTCACAGAACTCGCCAGAACTTTTAGAACACAAAGAATCCTGGTCGCTTGGTATGTATGTGTGGTCTGTATGGTCACTCATGGTCTGATCTTGTTCTTCTTCTTCTCTAACTGTATCTTCTTTCTTCTCCTCTACCACAGCTTGAACCATGTCTGAGTCTTGTCTAGACTCCATGATTACAACATCTCTGCTGGAGATAATGCTCTTTGTGACGGGGTTGTATAATCTGTAACCCTTTGTGTTCTCTGCATATCCGAGAAGAATGTACTTTTCCGCCTTCTTGTCCCACTTTGTTCTCTTTATTTTTGGAACATGAGCCATTGCAGTGCTTCCAAAAACACGAATGTGGCTAAGATTTGGCCTTTTTTTAGTCCAGAGCTCATAAGGTGTTTTTTTTAAACCTGATGCCATAGTTCGATTCCGCAGGTACACTGTAGTGTTTACTGCTTCAGCCCAAAATTTCTTTTCCATTTTAGCGTCAAAGAGAAGACATCGAGCTCTTTCAACCACAGTTCTGTTCAATCTTTCACACATGCCATTCTGCTCTGGCGTGTAGGGATTTGTTTTTTGATGCACGATCCCAGCTTTCTTCAAAAAACTTTCATATTCTGAAGAACAAAATTCTCCACCATTGTCAGTTCTCAGTACCTTGATGGACTTTCCTGTTTGCTTTTCTGCCATAACTTTGAACTCTTTAAAGTACATCATCACTTCGTTCTTAGACTTCAGAAAATATACAAATGACATCCTGCTGTAATCATCTATAAATAAAAGAAAATACTTCGACATTCCTATTGATACTGTCTCCATGGGACCACAAACATCCGCATGTACAACCTCCAATACACTGTCACACCTGGAACCTCTGTGTGAGAAAGGCAATCTCGCTAACTTCCCTTCACAACATGTGATACACTGGGATTTGTCAATTTCAGCCTTATCGGAGTAGGTAATGCCCTCTACAGCGCCATTTTTCATGCTGTTTAGATTTTTACTGTTTATATGGCCCAACCTTCTATGCCATAACATACTGTTTTCTTGCATTGCTGAACCTGCCAATAAACATTCTTGTTTGATGTCCAACTTGTACACTCCATTCACTAAATGTGCTTTTGCAACAAGTATATTGTTCTTGTTATATATTTTGCAAATATTTTCTCCAAAAGTCACTCCATTTCCGTTTCGAATCAACTCACTAACTGAGAGAAGATTAGTAGTGAGGTTAGGAATGCACATGACATTTTGCACACTAATATCGTGCTCTAAACCATCCACTTTCGTTGCCAACTTCGTCTTTCCTGAGCATAGCACTGGTACTGTTGTTTTATTAGCTACTATAATTTGTTTCATCGACGGGTTATAGGAAATATCTGACAAACGTTCTTTGTCGCACATCATATGGGTGCTAGCGCCGGAATCAACATACCAATCCGTTTTCTTGTATGTTGAGTTTGAGAAAAAACCACTAAACACTGTGCTTTCTTTATCTTTATTATTGTAATTGCACTGGTTTTTATAATGTTCGACTTTTTTTTTCTCCTTTTTGGCAATTGAGCCGGTGTCGACTATTCTGCCAGCGTCATGTTAAGACGGCAACGCAGAGTGGCGGGCTGTCGGACTTACTTTCTGGTAGATAGATTGTGTTAGCTGAAAGGACGAAACAAGTGTTAGTAAAAACATGTATTATAATTTACAAGCCTATATTACAACATAAAAATATACAAGAAATAATACAGCCTTTTACGCACCACCACCAGTTAGAATTTTAAATTATTTTCATTTAGAAATGTGGCTAGAATTTTTATGATTTTGGGAGAGAAGTGGGATAGAAGGGAATGGAAGTTAGTTGGGAGAGGAATATTATATTTGGAAATTTTTCGATAGAGGTCGAAGGAATTGGTGTTTAATGAGCAGGAGAAAAAAATATGATCTAAAGTTCCCTCCGCAAGACCACACTCGCATACCGAGTTGTCCCGAACGTGGATCTTGTTCAGGAACACTGGGCTACAACAATGTCCGAGTCTCAGTGTACAAAGTGACGAAACAGTTCTTTTGGACAGTTTTGGACATTTGAAAAACCAAGGTTTCCGTTGGATGTCGGGTTGGATCGCAGCGTAGTAGATACCCTTGGTTTTTGAGGTCTTTCTCCAAGTTTTCGTCCACGAGTCGAATAACTTGGGCTTGGCACCATTTCGCAAATCGTAGTTATGAGCTACGTAGTGTTTTCGATCAACCGGATTTGATGTGGCATACTTTGCTAACGAATCAGCGCACTCATTGCCAACAATACCAGAGTGACCAGGGATCCAAGCTATCTCGACGTCCAAGCCGTTTTGGGAACACTCAAATAACAAGGTCTTAATTTCTACAATGATTTGACTATGAATTTGACTTCTAAGTTGGTTTTGTTTTAAAGCCTGAATACTGCTACGGGAATCTGAAAAAATTACTGTTTTTTTAATTTGGTGAGATTTAATAAAGTGTATGGCTTCTAAAATACCAATACACTCCCCTGTAAAAACTGATGTTTCTGGTGGACATTGATAAAGTAAAGCTATTTTAGAATTTTGAAAATAAACTGCCACTCCTGTGCATTCTGTTTGAGATAATTTAGATGCATCAGTGAAAAAATAATTCCATCCTTCCCAGAAACGCTTGAGAGCCGAATCGAAGTCGACTCTAGCGTTTTGGGAATTCTTTGATATACCTAGTCCCAAAACGACTTTTGGTTCAAAATGAATCGTCTCATATGCGGCGGAAAAGACGGGGAGAATTGGATATTGACAAACAGGCGAAGAGAGACGTTTAAGTTCTCTGTACCTATTTATCAATAGAGGAACTGTTTTATTGTTCCAATAAGGAGAGTTATTCAAAGAAAGGTCTATTAGCTCTAAAATTGGGAGTAAAGGATGGGATGAAAGGGATAATGCTCTGGATAGGAAGCGATCTGCCAAATACTGTCTTCTTAAGTAAAGAGGCGGTTCTGCTCATTCAACTTGAAGCGCATTTATGGGAGAGGATTTCATGGCTCCAATAACAATTCTCAGGCATTTGGCCTGGATGCTGTCTAATTTCTTGAGCGCTTCTTTGTTGCAGGGCTCACTAAGAAAGCAACAGTAGTCCAAAACACTCCTGGTCAATGCATTGTAAACTAGCTTAAGGGTGTAAGGGTGAGCTCCCCACCACACCCCAGCCAAAGCCTTAAGGATCGACACGGAGCGTTCACACTTTTTGACCGTGTTGTTAATGTGATCAACCCCAGACAATCTTGAATCCAAAGTTACTCCCAGGAACCTAGCCTTATCCTTGACTGGAATGATTTGCCCGTCTATATTTAAACCAATTTGGGGAACAGAACGCTTGCGGGTAAAAATGACCGCTGTACTCTTTGGTGCACTTAAAGACAACCCGTGATCTAGAAGCCATTGGTTAAGTGAAGACACATTCATTGATAGAGCGGCATCCTGAATGGAACTGCCAGTGACCAGTAATGCAATATCGTCAGCATACTGAAGGATTTTGCAGTCAAAATTTATAGAAGAAGATAGGTTTGCTGTTTTTACCATGTTGCTCGAAAAACCATTAATGAAGAACTAGAAAGGATCGTAACTTGGTCTGAAAAAAACTCGCTCCTCCTTAATCCAACCAAAACGAAGTTTATGCTTTTCGGAACTAAGGGCCAATTGGATAGAATAAAACCGAACCATGGAGACGTGACTGTGATGGGACAACAGATTGAGTGTGTAACTGAAGCGCGAAACCTAGGATTAATTATGGACCAAAGTCTTAATTTTGAGACTCACATTTTGAACTGCGTCAAAAACTGTTTCTACCGTCTCAAAGTTTTGTATAAAATGCGTCCATATTTAAGTGAGGAATTGCGCATTCAGCTTGTTGAAAGTTTGGTTCTATCAAAACTAAACTATACAGATACTGTAATAGGACCCAGGCTATTAGCACGCACCAAGAGACTGATTCAAAGAGTTCAAAATGCCTGTGCACGTTTTTGCTTTCATATACCACCAAGGAGCCACATTACACCTTTCCTTAACAAACACAATATATTGAAAATGAAATCACGTCGGAAAATGCACCTAGCTTGTCTGCTTTTTGGCGTTATTAAAAATAAGTGTCCGTCATACCTGCACTCTAAATTAACGTGGGTAAATAGTCACCGGCAGTGCGAGGGTAGACGTTGTGCTCAACAACTAGTCATACCGCATCATAGAACTGCAGCCTTTCGAGGAAGCTTCCGGTATGCAGCGTCCAAGTGTTGGAACAACATTCCCCCACCGATTAGGGACCTGAAAAATTTATGCACGTTTAGACTTAAACTAAAATTATTTATTCTTGCCTCTCAAATTGAATACAATGCAATTAATGTTGACAAATCTTTTATTTAATTAATTTAATTTAATCAATTTAATTTAATTAATTACTGTTCAAAAATTTTATACTTAATTTTTAAAATTGAATTTGCTATAACTCACCGGTTAAATTGGACATGTTGTAATGAATAATCATTAATTTATTCCCCAGCATTGTAGATCATGTTCGATATGCTTAACCCTTACGCTGAGTTTATTTTTGTTTCACATTATTATTTAAGATTATGCATTTTTGGATATTGGAATAGTAATTTTGAATAACCAAAAGTGCAAACTTACATTTTATGAGACCCATGTTACCGGGGTTGTGGTCGAGCAAAGAGTGACATAAAATGGATATAATTATGTCAACGCCTCATCTTAACAGGAAGTGCGTACCGCGCTGCCTGCTATTTCAATTGCCATATTTTTGATTAGCTGTCACAAATTATATTAAAAGTAGTTTTTATTTTTTTATTATATAGTTGTAGTTTATTGACACATTATAAAACACTTTTATCCATTCAAGTATAATAGAATATATATTTAAAATTAACTACCTCCATCCGTGTGTCACTGCGGGGGTGCCAGCTGAAAATCAGCGCTGGGTGTTTTGACGCCTAGCATATGCTGAGTTGGTAACCTTTTCGGCATAGACATGCTTGACAGCATAAAATTTGTGTTTAATTCCTATTATATTGTTCTTTCTTTGTTTGTTTATTTTATTTATGCTGTCAGTGTTCTTGGCTGAATAAATGAATTTTCTTTCTTTCTTTCTTCTTGCTGTATAAATATTATACAATGGGGGACTAAGAACAGATCCTTGAGGTAACTCTCTCCAGACCTTTCTTTGTTCAGAGTCACCCCCAGCGATTCTTAATTGGATGACACGGTTGGTAAAGATGCTACCAATGACACGACAGATTCTGCCCGGGATTCTCAGCTCGTGCAGCTTTTGCCTGAGAACAGGGAGGAGAACCGAATCATAAGCAGCCGATATGTCCAGAAAAACAGCAACCACAGACTCATTCCTGCTGAGGGCCAGCCGGACCGCTGACGTGAGGATACCCACACTGTCAGCAGTGCCCAGACCTTTCCTAAAGCCGAACTGAGTCGCCGGAAGCAGCCGCCTGCTCTCCACCAACCACTCTAAACGATTTTTAATTAAATGTTCTAAAATTTTTATTAGTATGGACGATAGAGCGATAGGTCTATATGAGCAATGATCATTAGGATATTTGCCAGGTTTTAATATCGGAATGACAACTTGAACCTTCCAGTCTGTGGGAATGTAACCAGAAATAAAGCAAAAATTAGCCAAGTCCAGGTAATATTAGTGAGTTTTTGGACCAGCTTTAGAAATAAAAGAGTAAGGGAATCCATCCACCCCAGGAGCGGAGTCTTTGACATGGGATAGTACAGCTTTTAATTCTTCCAAACTAAATGGCATGTTCATAGGATCGTTAGAGTCGTCTACATCATTGATGTCAACACAACTATCCTCTGTACCTGGAACATAAGCTGGAGCGATTTTTGTAAAAAACTTGTATCCCAGTTCTTCTGTGAGGCTGTTCGGGGAAGTAGGTGCTAAACTACTTCTGAACCGTTTCACCTTCTGCCACACTACCGAAACTGGGGTAGATGGACTCAGAGAACTGCAATATTTTGACCAACCTTCACGTTTCTTTTTTTTAAAATAAATTCCTGGACCTAGCCAAAATCCGCTTGAAGGCGATGAGATTATCCAGGTTCATATCGCTGTTAACAGTACGTTCAGCCTCATTTCTGGCCCTGACCATGTCGGTGCACTCCCTATCCCACCATGGCGGAGAAGGAATTCTATGAGATTGGGGTTTTTTGGAAGGGAAGCAATCATCTGCTGTAGAAGAGATGGTGGAAGAAAAGTACAAAAAACATTCCGGAGCATTATCATTGTTAACTTTTGGAAGAGAAGAAATTCTTAAATCAATGATTTTTGAATATAAATCCCAATCTGCTGAGTTTAGTTGGTGTTTTAAAAGGGGAGGGGAAACTTTAGTGGGAACATTTTTAGAAGGGAATTCAATCATGATGGGATAGTGATCACTTCCATAAGTCATATCCAAGCGACGCCAGATAAGTAGACTAGATATATTGGATGAGCAGAACGTCAAGTCAACACAGCTATTACTCTGCCCTGGAGCAGACATGCGTGTGGCACTGCCATTGTCGATGACACAAAGATCAAGAT
Organism: Amphipyra berbera; assembly: GCA_910594945.2. Taxonomy (NCBI): domain Eukaryota; kingdom Metazoa; phylum Arthropoda; class Insecta; order Lepidoptera; family Noctuidae; genus Amphipyra; species Amphipyra berbera. The sequence goes on from OU343128.1 coordinate 20,879,831, forward strand.
CATCCAATATATCCAGCAAGCCTATGCCGAAATTATCACAAGTATCTGATCCCCAACGATAATGGTGACAATTAAAATCACCCATAATAAGCATTGGACCGCTGACACTGCATAACAAATTTTTAATAACCGAAAGATATTCAATTTGTGGGTGCGCAATATAAAAAGAAAAAATATTTATATCCTCAGCCTTAACAGCAATAACATTTATGTTATTACCAACAAAGGGAAGAGGAATCGGGGAAAATGATACTTTGCTATTGATGAGCAAAGCACATCCCCCATATCCATCAGATCTGTCATGACGAACACTGCCAAAAAACGGCATCCTGAAATTACTTTCAGGTAAAAGCAATGTCTCAGCAATGCCGCAGATTGATGGTTTATACTTATTAATTAAAAAAGAGAGATCAGGTTTCCTGGGAGTAATACTCCTCACGTTCCATTGAAGGAATGTTAGGGGAGGGAATGTTATGAATATAATTCAATATTGAGGTCAATTTTAGGGCAACGTGGTCTGGTATTGATTGGGTTGGATTCACAAGAACAGCCATTAACATGTTGGTAATAAGGTCTAAAATGTTTCTTGATTTGTCCTCTTGTTTAAACGTTGGCTCAGTGTCTTCCGTTGGGAAGGCACAGCCATTTTTGGAGGGGGAAAAGGAGTAGTTCTGAGTTAGGGCTTGATGAGCCTGTTTATTATAGCCAGGCGAAAGGGGAACACGGGGTTTTTGATTTAAGAAGACCGTTTTACGGTATGATTTTTGAGTTATCGGGATTGGGCTTGATGACTGGGATTGTGGTTTATTAAATACGACCCTGTCACGTGGAGAAGATTTAGAGACGTCGGCATATGATCTGGACACAGGGGGAAAAACCCGACTTGCCTCCGCATACGAGATCGATTTCTCCGCCATCAGAGCTTTAATGCTCTTCTGTCGGCCCAATTCAGGACAAGCACTGTCATTTGCGAAATGGTTCCCAGAACAAGAAATACAAAAATCTGGCCCAGTGATTTCACATCCATCACCTGGATGATCTTCAACACATTTATAACACCTTGGTTTCGAACGGCAAAGAGTACGGGTGTGGCCAAAGCGACAACAATGATAACATTGGATTGTCGGGTATGTGTATCTCTCAACTGGAAGAGCTGAGTAGAAACAGAATACACGCTTGGGTAAAATTTGTCCGTCAAAAGTCAGTACTACTGTCTGTGTAGGTTTCCACTCAGCTACACCAGAGGAGGTCACCTTACGGCTCATCCTCCTGGCCTTAATAACAGGACCACATCCTTCCGGAACCTTGACGTGATTTATAATCTCTTCCTCTGACCATTCTGTAGGTATATCCCTAACAATACCCATTCTTGTAATATTAAATTGTGGGATAGAGGCATTATAATTGTGTTTTATTAGCAGGGGGTTAATTAAAAAACTGTTTGCATCCTGATGCGACTTAAATTCGACTGAGACACGATTTCTACCTATACGTTTGATCCCATCAAGGCGTATGTTATTGACATTATTCATGGTCAAAAACATACCAAACTTAACAGGTTGTAGCACAGTGCCTAAAGTCTGATCATCCTTAAGGGAAACATGGACAATATACGGTGGATTATCCTTGGCCGTATAAGAAAGTCTGCCGATTACGTTTTTCGCTAACTTAGGTGGAATATTTGAAGTAGCAGGGGGCGAGCCAGCAACCCTTTTTCGATTTGTGGTCTCGGTATCCATAATGGGGTCCTGCGTGGGTATTAGGGTGTCTTGGGGGAGGGTAACAGTTAATACAGGGGAAAGTTCAAAAGGTTCATCAGGGTCAGGGGGCTTTTTGTAGTTCATTTTGAAAAATAATTGTTAAAAACGGGACAATAACAACTATAACTAACCTTACACAGAGAACACAGTTAGTGAGAATAGTTTCGATCAAGATACGCACTAATATCACTTAAAAATCGAAAAGATTCGTGGCACTGACAGAAGCACGTGTATAGCCTTCACCACTATCAACGAAAGTCCCTTGTTTACACTTATAGCATCGAATCGTCTTGACAGATTTCTTTGTTTCTGTTTTTGGATTTGACATTTCTGCGTTGCTGCCAACCTGTTTTTTACGCTGCTGCCAACTTTTCGACAAGAAAGCACTTTCCTTTCCAATGCTACCAACCTCTGCACTCATATCTAACAATTTTGATTTGATAACGTCCGTACTCACTGTCATACCCGAATGTTCTATAGCCATTATCATTGGGGCAAATTTTTCCGTTAATCCTGCCAATAACAAACATCCAATCCATTCGTCAGTTATTTGAAAACCTGTTCCTCGTAATTTATGTCCCGTATCCACAATCTGGGTTACGTAGGAAGTCATAGAATCACAATCCTCTAATCTAATAGAAATAAGATTTCGTAGTAAACTGATCTTCCTTTGAAATCCTGAGTCATCGAAGAGTGATTTTAGGCGCTCCCACACATTATAAACAGTTTTCTCATCCTTGATATGAACATAAAGCGATGAATCGATGGTCATAATCAGCTTCGCTTTCGCCTTCTGCGCTTCAACGACAGGGACGGCCTGCTCAGTTGGCTTCACGTTGATGTCCAGTCCTTCTAATATGAGAAAATTCTCTGCAGCAAACGCCCACTCATCATAGTTTTCTCGAACCTTAAGCTTTGGTACATTTACAATGTAACTGGCGGCCATTGTTTAAGAACGTGACTTTGCGAGAAACGATTTACGCACTACAAAGTTTTTAATTTGAATAAATCTGGTCTTACGAAACAGTTCACAGATTAATAACTACCTAGAATATGATATTTCACTATTTGTAGATCGGAGAACAACTTTTAATCGCGAAAAATAGGACTGGGCCCATAACCTAATGAAACACGGCAAGTAGCTTCAACAGACTGACATTTATTTTTTATTTACATTTCCTAGATGGCGTTGGCGACACATATATTCATATTAACATATTTCAATACTTACACCAATAGATAGGTCTACGTCTTATCACGGGTTTAGTAGGCGTTTGTTAGTTTATTTAATTATAATATTGGAGATGTTCTTTCAATCTCCAATATTGATAAAATCCTTCTGACTGTACGCACGACATTCTTCATTAAACTTTTTTATTTGTAATTAGACTTTAATTAGCCCCAGTGTATAGTCAAAATATACATATTGGTGGCCCATGATGGGAATTAAACAGCAAGAAAACCAAAATAAGAAGAAAAGACAAGAAAAACACGGATGAAAATCTCGCCAAGATGGAGCCGGCCACGTGGTTAGCAATGTCCATTGGCGTGATTGAAGACTGAAGAAAAGGGTTCAAGAACTGAGGTGCAGCCAGGATCATCTACGAGTTCGGGCTGGAGCGAGCAGTGATTCAGCGAAAGTTTCACATCGCGCATTGATGTTCTACGAAATCAGATGAGTGCCCTTTCCTTCCTAATTATTTACAATCTTCCCAAAATATTCATCCAAATTCTATTCATATTCCTTAATACATTGTTCCTAAAGCTATTGGGAATTAAATTCATTTGCGCAAATCAAAGATTTTAATGCAAAAATCGGTAAGAAAAGTTGTATCATCATTCTATTTTTTGTCAACCTAACCTACAGGTTGAAACAAATCATTTTCTTTGTTCGAAGTTTAGCGTTATTTTTTTAGAATCGAGCTCAATAAGTACTCTTAACTGATACTTAAATAGATTACATTTACACTACAGAACAATTAATTTTCAGTAATTTCGTTCAAAAATTGCCTAAATCAAATAATTTTTAATCGTAATTTAATTGCAAAGAAATATTATTTTGAAATCCAAAGCAGAGGTTTCCTCTATTGCAAACGCTATTCCTGGTTTGATTATAAAGCATACTTAGTCGTTACCGCTGATTATTTCAGGTTGATAATTCGCCGAGTGCATTATTTATTCTGCGGCGGGTAGTTGTGATAGTAGGCACGAAAAAAAACTTCGCTAATAATTTAATTATATTTAATTAAAATTAATAGTAAAAATATAAATATTTACATGAAGAATATTTGCTGACAATACCTACCTGCTAGTTTTGTGTTTATTTCTTTTATAACACTGTATCTCACACAATATCAAAATGGATTCACTGAAGGGATCAATGTCCGAGATGATGGCACAATTTCACGACAGACTGTCAAAATTTGAAGCGGAACTGACTAAGACACCCAACACTTCAGCCAGCAGCGTGGTCAGTCTGGCAGCGGACTATGCGTCGTTCAAGATTTTTATATTGGAGGCCCTCGGCTGTCTTCAACGTCAGATGCAAGTGCTTGCCAGGGACGTGGATGCATTAGAGATGAGGGGCCATAGAAAGATGCTCCTTGTCCATGGTGTTGCTAAGGTGAACAAGGAGGAGACGGCGCTTGTGGTCGCTGAAGTGGTGCGTGACAAGCTGAAGTTGGAGGCTTTTTCTGCTGCTGCTATAATAAATAAATAAATAAAATAAAATTGTTTATTTCAGGTATACTACACCCATATAAATTATTACATAAATTAAGTTAGAATTAAATCACATTACATTATATTATTGAAATCAAAATTAAAAATTATGATCAACATTAAAATCAAATTGAAAATTAAAATGTAAAAATTAAAATCAAAATTAAAAAAAAAGTATAGACATATCTCCAACTTTAAATCTTTATTAAAATTAGAAGTTAACTAATATTCTATTAAATTTATATCTGTTATTGGTGTAAAACATCTGTATAATAAGTACTCACGTTTGCAACTCATTTAGGTGACAAAAGTTCAAGTTTAACACCACCTGCCAGCTCATCATCTGCACTTCCACAAAAATTCACTATAATACACTGAAAACTGCACCATGTCCCAACTCGCTGAGATTCTGTCTGCACAGAAGTCCCTTGAGGAGTGCTTCACAAGGAAAATGGGTGATCTTGAAGCGCAAATCCAGTGTGCTGCACCAGCAAAAGATACTGTGGCTAGGATTGCTGAGGAATTCCGGACCTTCAGGGAGCTGATGTTTGGCATGTTGGGTCTGCTTCGGAAGCAAATCTGTGAGTGTGCCAGACAAGTAGACGTCATTGAGACCAGGCACCGGCGGAAAGCTTTGCTTTTCCAAGGACTTCCCGAAGCTGATAATGAGGATAGCAGCACAGTCATCCTGGATGTTCTTAATAACAATATGAACCTCAAGACACTCACTGCATCTTCAATTAAAGTCTGCCATCGACTTGGCGCACTCAATAAAGAGCATCATAGGCCCATTCTTGTGAGGTTTTCTAGTGTCGATGTTAAGTCTACAGTCGGGCGAAGACAGGTTTAAAGGGTTCCACTATCTCAGTCAAAGAGTTTCTGACCAGGGCCAGGCAATCGGTCTTCAGCAAGGCGCGTTTACACTTTGGAATGCGGTCTTGTTGGACTCAGGACTGTGTTATCGTAGTTAAAGTTACCGACGGAAGTCGGCATAAGATAACTTCCATTGACGAACTGAGTCCCCTTCTGGCGAAATATCCAAAGCCTCTGAACACATCTCCTGGGCCAGCAAACAGGAGAGGTGTTGAAGTCGCGGGGGAGAATCTGCAAAACAAGACGCGAAAATGCTAGTATGTTACTAATTCCTTTTAACTACACACGTATTGTTTTATATTAAGTCAGAATGACTTACCGTTGCAATCTTCAGTCGTAGTGTTTTACAGTTTAGCGACGTATGTAGGTAATTTATAAGTAAAACAATGTTGGTTGTAGAAAGGAATAATAACTATTTATTTGGATCTTACATACATACAAAATTACCAAGGCACAAGTAGTGAAACTTAGTAACAAGTAATATTTACTAAACAACCAATTAGAACACAGTTGAAAATATCGTATGATGTGCGGCGCGCGGCGCGCGCCTCCTTACAACAATCCAAGGAACCATTTAAGGGCTGAGGTTATAAATATATGTGGCGGTGCACTGCTCATTAGCTTAGTGTAGCGGCGAGCTCAGCGTGATGCGTATGCGATGCGCGCTGCCACAGTGCTCCCCTTCAAGTGAAACGTACCGGTCGTCTTATGACACGACCCGAGCGCGATGTACGCTCTGTCGTGATGTTTCCAGGAACAGTGTTCTTCGGAGGAGGACTGGCGGCTTGGTGTGGTTTGTCGCATGCGTCATCAGTGCATGGAATGGAGAATGCAGGCTTGAGGCGGTCTACCGATATCACTGCTTGCCTTCCCGGTAGTTGGATGGTGAATGTTTTATCGCTTCGGCTGATCACTGGATAGGGTTCGTTATATGGTGGTTGCAATGGTTTCTTGACTGCGTCAGTTCGTACGAATACCTCCTTGCAGGTTTGTAGGCTTTGGGGTACGAATATGCCATTTGTGCTACTGGTGCGTGACTGTGCTACTACTTGGCGAAAAGTGCTTATTACTAATCGTAGCTTCTCAACATAGCTGTAGTCCATAGTGTCTGGCTTTGATGGTACGAAAAAGTCTCCTGGTAGTGTGAGAGCGTGACCGTAGGTAAGCTGTGCAGCACTGACACCACTGTCACTTCGCGTTGCGGCTCGCAGCCCTAGCAGCACTGTAGGCAGCTCCTCAATCCAGGTGTTCGCGCTAAGACGTGCTATTAATGCTGATTTCATGCAGCGGTGCCACCTCTCAATCATCCCGTTGCTTTGAGGATGGTACGGAGTAGTGTGAATGCGCTTGATACCAAGTAATCTTGTCAGTGCGTTGAACAGGCTGCTTTCAAACTGTCGACCTTGATCAGTCGTCATACGAGCTGGACATCCAAACCGTGTGATCCAACCTTCATATACGATCTTAGCGACAGTGTCAGCTGTTATGTCTTGTGCGGCGTGCGCCTCGGGCCAGCGCGTCGCTCGGTCGATCATCATGATGACGTAACGGTGTCCTTGAGGCGAAGTACGTAGCGGGCCAACGATATCAACGTGCAAATGTTCGAAGCGTTGTGATGGTTCGAAGTTCGATACCGGGCTTGTAGTGTGCCGGTGGACTTTTGCACGCTGACATTGAATGCAGTTTGATACCCATTTCTTCACGTCAGTGTTCATAGATGGCCAGAAGTATCGTGTTTGTATTAGCTTCCTTGACGTTCTTATTCCAGGATAACTAAGGTTGTGAATCGCATTAAATATTTTAATGCGGAATTCTTGAGGTAAATACGGCCGAACGTTTTTTGTTGATATCTCACAATAGATAGCGTGAGTCATACCAGGTGATGTTATCTTTCGCATCTGGATATTTGATTTATGAATTAAATCTTGAATAGTTGTGTCCTTTTCTTGTGCACTTGCGAGTGATGCGTAGTCAATGGGAGTGGGGCAGTTAATTGATTCGATGCGCGATAAGGCGTCAGCGACAATATTATCTCGTCCGCTGATGTGACGTATGTCATTAGTAAATTCACTAATAAACAATAGCTGTCTGCTGCGGCGGGGTGTTTCAGAGTCTGATGATATTTTATGAAGCGCGTATGTGATTGGCTTGTGGTCTGTATACACAATCAGTTCGCGTCCTTCATATAATTTTCTGAAGTGCTTCATCGCTAAATATATGGCTTGAAGTTCGCGATCGAATGTTGAATATTTTTGCTGCGCCGGTGTGAATTTCTTCGAGAAATAACCAAGTGGCTGCCATTTGCCGTCGACTTGTTGTTGTAGTACAGCGCCCGCGCATTTGTCTGATGCGTCGCACATCAAGCCAAGGGAGACTGTGTGTTGTGGATGCGCCAAGTAGGTTGCTTTCTGAATGCATTGCTTGCATTCTTCAAAAGCTCTTGATGTTTCTTCGTTCCACTTTATTTCGGTTTTGTCTCGTTTCTTTGAGTGTGTATTATGTAAATACATGTGCAGAGGTGCTTGAGTCGCTGCGGCGTTCGGTATGTTTTCTCGGTAATAATTGATCATACCGAGAAAACGTCGTAACTCTTCAACATTCTTCGGTTTCGGGTATTCGTTGATTACCCTCACCTTTTCTTGTGGTGGTTTTATGCCTTCGGGTGAAACAAAGTATCCTAGGAATGTGAGTTCTCCCTTCGCGAATACACATTTAGCGGGGTTGATTGTGATACCATATTCATCTAGGCGCTGTAGTACGGTTCTGAGGTTTTTTCGAGCTGTCGTTTCGTCTTCTGCAGTCACAAGTAGATCGTCGACGAATGGGTAGACAAAGTCAAGGCCTCGGAGAACTTCATGAATAAATCTCTGGAATGTTTGACCAGCGTTCTTCAGTCCAGGGCACATGCGTGGAAACTCGTACAAGCCAAAAGGGGTTATAATGGCTGTCTTCTCTATATCTTCTTCAAGGACTGGTATTTGTGAGTATGCTCTGTTCAGGTCGAGAGTTGAGAACACTTGCTTGCCGGCGAGCTGATATGTGAAGTCCTTTATTCGTGGAATGGGATAACGGTCAGGCTTGGTGATTGCGTTGAGTCGCCTGTAATCACCACATACTCGTATATCACCATTTTTCTTCGGTACTACGTGGAGTGGACTGGACCAACAACTTTTGCTAGGTCGGCAGAGTCCCTGGCTCACCATATTCTCGAACTCCTTCTTCACCTTTTCGTAGCGATGCGGGGGTATAGGTCGAGCTCGAGCATGTATAGGTGGGCCGGTTGTTTCAATGTAGTGCTCGACTTTGTGCTTCGGGTTGAGTTTCATTGATGACAAACGAGTGACGTTGGGAAAATCAGCTAATATGTCATGAAACGTTTGTTGAAGATCGATGCTGCGCACTGTAGGTATGCTTGTATATCGCCCAAGTGCCTTCGATGAGAGCTTGGTAGTGTTGTCGATGAGACACTCGTTCCTTAGGTCGACCAGTAGGTTATGGTAGCCTAGGAAATCTGCACCAAGTATTGGTTTGCATACGGCAGCAACGATAAACTTCCACTTGTAGGGACGATGTAGACCTAAGTTTATGTCTAGCGTTTTTTCTCCATATGTGGGTATCTCTGAATTATTGGCGGCGTATAACTTGTACGGCAGTGGGGTAGATCGAGTTCCTCTTCGCTTCGGTATCACAGATATGTTCGCGCCAGTGTCGACCAGGAAAGTTGTGTTGGTTTTCTTGTCGGTGATGAATAGGCGATATGATTTGCTGTCGACATTAGGTTCCGCCACTGCTAATGCCTGTTCTAGTTTTCCGTATTATTATCCTTGTTATAGCTGCATGGCGTAGTACAATGTTGTGCTTTTGAGCCGAATTTTCGGTGATAGTAGCAATGCGGCGAGGGAGTAGATGAGCGAGATCTATAATTTCTTGAGTGCGAGCGAGACGGCGTTCTGGTATGGTCGTGGCGATGATTGCATCTGTGTCGGTAATGCGATGGTGACGATGTGTGTGTGTACCGATAATTATCTTTCTTGAGCTCGGCGATTTCTAGGTGTAACTTGCGTATTTCTTCCACGATGTACTGCATACCCTGAGCTTGAGAGTTGTCAACTGATGCTACAGTGGGAACTTCGGACATCTGCTCCAACATTTTGTCTGCCATCTTTGCTAACTCGTCCAGCGCAGTTTCTTTACTGATGGTGTCACTGACGACGAGTACTGACCTTACATGTGGGGGTAGGAGATTCATCCACAATAACCTGAGCGTGTTGTCGGGAAGTTTATTATGCGTCAGGTTATGCATGCGCCGTAATAGCTGGCTTAGTTTCTGATCACCTAGCTCCATATCAGATAATAGCTTTTGTAGCTGTTTTCCATCTGATTCTTCATACACGGAGATAAGTCGTTCCTTGATCGCGTTATAGGGTCGGTCCGATGGCTTTTCCAGCAGGTCGCAAATTTGCTCGACGTCTTCCTTTGTCAGCTGCGCTACAACCATCTGGGCTTTTTGAACGTCGCTTTTCTTCAGATCACTGATTGCTGCTTCGAAGGTGATATACCATAGCCGTGGTTTATCACGCCAAAACGGTGGAACTCGCATGGAAAGTGCTATTCCGGCGATTTCTTGTTGGAATTTTGCTGCTTCTTCCATTGCTGATCTTCGCTGTTACGACGATGAGCGTAATTGAAGTGTCGACTGGATTTGTTCGTTCGGGGTCACCACTTTAGCGACGTATGTAGGTAATTTATAAGTAAAACAATGTTGGTTGTAGAAAGGAATAATAACTATTTATTTGGATCTTACATACATACAAAATTACCAAGGCACAAGTAGTGAAACTTAGTAACAAGTAATATTTACTAAACAACCAATTAGAACACAGTTGAAAATATCGTATGATGTGCGGCGCGCGGCGCGCGCCTCCTTACAACAATCCAAGGAACCATTTAAGGGCTGAGGTTATAAATATATGTGGCGGTGCACTGCTCATTAGCTTTCATTCCGCTCTCGGACGCCGGCCAGAGCATACGTGCTCTCGACTCCACGCCCGATCGCTGCGCGCCCCGCCGCGCACCTCTGACGTCACTGCGCGCCCCGCCACGCAGCTACGCACACTCCGTTTCCGGTCGACGCGGCTCAGTACACTCGTAACGCTGTTACGAGTTGTGCTAGCCACACGACCGCTCGATTCAAAGCTCGTCTTTTTCAAGACAAGTGGCGAACATCACTGTCTCCTCCGAGAGTAAACCATCAAAACGAAGTAGTCCCCCTTCAGGGAAAACCACTCTTATATAGTGGTCCTCGGTGGAAACCAAACGGTGCCAACGAAACCGAGGTGGTGGGGACCCGGCACACCATTCTATAAGCCGGTAGGGGTTTGGGACTCACCGGCCTTGGGGGATCTCCTAGTCGGACCCAACTCATAACCCGTTCTCTTCCCAGCATTCCCGAGGTAATTAATTTTACTAAGGGACTTAGGAACCCGATTGCACAATAAGATCGGCGATCGGGATTTCAAGCTTAGGGAACACCGCAGGTACACAACCTCCCTGTCTACACCCGACAGGGAGGGTTACTCATCTCCGGGTAATCCCACCCGGAGAGCTAGGTTCTTAGGCCCTTCAGGCGATATCGAACAACACAGAGTGTAGCTACCGAGTTTGTTTATGGTTTTCTTCTCGGTAGTATAACACTAGGAAAACCTTACGGGTGGGCTTTTTCGTGGGAGTTGTTCGCCCGGGGCGACACGTACGTGTCTCCTCGGGACTGGATAGGAGTTAGGTCTCCCCCCCATTAAACTGCCCCCTACTCCATCATGACGGACGCTAGTATACTAGCGGCCGTCAAGGAGCTTCTTCATCAAGATAAGGCGTTCGCAGCGGCGTACAGCCTGAAAATCTTCGGGGTTCCCTTCAGGAACTCCGCGGATTGCCCTCAGTCACCTGAGCTTAGGCGCGATGCTCAATATTCGAGCATTCGTATCGATGACGGAGTTAACTCCGTATCATCCAACTCGTCCGGTAAACCGCCCTCAGCGGTAGTTGCCCCGGCCCCGTCCGTTCGACCGCCCTCAGCGGTAGTTGTCCCTGCCCCGTCAGTGCAACCGCCTTCCGCGGTAGAAGCCCCGTCCGTCATGGACGTTTGCGGCCCCTCTTCTGAGTCCGACTCCGAGTCGAACTCAAATAATGACTCGTCATCCTCCTCTGAAGGCTACACGCTAGTAGCCGGCAAGGGGAAGAAGCGCGCGCGTAAGACGCAGTCTGCCCCGACCGATCTCCCCGCTAAGGCCCTTAAAACGGTCACAGCGTCCCCCGCGACCCCCGCGACCCCCGCGATCCCCGCGATCCCCGCGACTCCCGCGACCTCCGCGAAACCCGCGAAACCCACTAAACCCTCAGTTCCGAGGAAAGAGCCCGCTCCACCGCCTGTGTTCATTCAGGACAAGGCTAAGTGGATGGACGTGGGTCGTCTGTGCACAGCACAGAAGATCCACTTCCTGAGCGCGCGCTCTACCCCTCAAGGCATCAAAGTCATGGTGCAAAATTCTACAGACTTTCGCAATATGACGCGATTGCTCAAAGAAATGAAGGTGTCCTTCCACACGTACGCCCTCCCCGACGAGCGTCTCCTAAGGGTAGTCATTCGTGGCATCCCCCTGGGAGTTACCCCCCAAGATGTTCTTGAGGACCTTCAGTCCCAGAACGTTCCCGTTTTAGAAGTCCACCGCATGCACCGCGGCAGAGGTGGCGCCCCCTATGAGATGGTCCTCGCCGTCTGCGAACCATTGGCCGAATCAAAGGCCATTTTCAACATCCGAACCCTCTGCTACGCTACCGGTATCGTAGTAGAGCGCCCCAACAAAGGCGGCCCTCCAGGGCAATGCCATCGTTGCCAATTATATGGCCATTCGCAGCGTAACTGCTACGCGACGCCCAGGTGCGTTAAGTGCCTGGGCGCTCACGGCACGAGCGACTGCAGCAGGCCAAAGGACAGGGCTCTGTGTACAGAGCCTCCAAGCTGCGTACTGTGCGGCGTGGAGGGTCACCCAGCGAATTATCGCGGGTGCCCCAAAGCGCCAAAACAGCGCAGCCCTAAGCTGGCTCAGCGCTCGGCCGTTCGCCAACAGAGGGAGAGCTACTCCATAGCCCCCCTCTTGTCCTCCCATATCCCCGACCGCCTCAGTCCACAGAGGCCTTCCCCCTGGAACATGCTGCAACACCAGCAGTCGTTCCCAGCCCTACAGCAAAGGCGCCCACCACCACCTCCGAGCGCGGTTCCCACCGCCCCGCCGGTGGCGGCGGCAGCTATTCCCCCGCAACAACCTATTGTCGCCCCAACCACAATGCCGGCTGCCTCACAGCGACAGGCACAAATCGCACCACCGGTCCACCATGCACCGGCCCCCGTAACACCACCCAGGCCCTCAGCACCCGCGGCCCCCATCCCCTCACTCATGGCCACGAAAGTGTTCTTCCCAGACACTCTTCCCAGCCTGCTCAAATCTTTGTCCTCCTGTAATATGGATTGGGCACAAAATATGATTTCCGCTTGGAACGCCACTCAAGGCAATCCAATCGCGCGTATCAATGTCCTCCGCGATTTTGAGGACATTCTTAACCAACTTATCTCGCTACCCTCTAATGGATACTGAGACCAACACTAGAATCAAACCGCGATCCCTTAGGTTAGGTTTCTTCAACGCGAATAGCGTAGCCGGTCAACGAGATGAGATCGCAATCTTTCTGCGTGATCATCAAATTGACATATTTCTAGTACAGGAAACGTTTCTGAAGCCCCACAATAGGAATCCTGGAATTGCCAACTACAAGTTAGTTCGCAACGACAGGACCCGTTGTGGCGGCGGTGGTACCCTCATATACTACAAACGTTCCCTGTACTGCACCCCGTTAGACCCCCCTCCCGATCTCCAGTATCTGGAAACCTCTATCTGTCGGTTAGGCATGACAGGACATCAGCCGATCACTATCGTGTCGGTCTACAACCCCCCGTCTAGTCTGAGACTTCCTCTCGAGAGCGACCTTAGAGCTCTATTCGATCTCGGCGGAGGCTCCGTTATCATAGCGGGCGACCTCAACGCCAAACACATCACTTGGAGCTGTCACTCCAATAACCCGGCCGGCCGGACACTCGAAGCACTGAGCCCTCTGCTCGACTTCGATGTGATAGCCCCCATGTCCCCCACTCACTATCCCGCCAACGTTGATGACAGACCCGACATACTCGACATTGCGCTCCTAAAGAACGTAGGCCTCGCCATACGCTCGATAGAAACGCATGAAGAGTTAGACTCTGACCACCGACCCGTTGTCCTAGACCTGGGTCCCCGGGGCGGTCCCCCGGATCCCGGTCTACCCGCGCCTACTAAAACTATCACGGACTGGCGGAAGCTAGAGGAGCGTCTCAAGTCTCCGTCGTCCGCACATTTAGATTCAATCCCCGACAACATAGTGACAATCGCCGACACGTTGGGCGCTATCGACTCCCTCACGGGTCACGTACAGTCCGCGGTGAACGAGTGTTCACGACAGATTCCAGCGGTGGAAGATCACCGCTGGAAACTGCCTGACGATGTGCGTGAACTGTTGACGGAGAAGAATGCGTCCGTACGCGCGTATGACACTTTTCCCTGCGAAGGCAACCGCCTCCATATGCGTTCTATGCAGCGTGCTGTAAAGAAACGCATACAGGAGGTTAGGGAGTCCCGCTGGGACAAGATGTTAGGCGAATTAGAGCCATCCCATCTCGCTTTCTGGCGTTTGCAACGCGCCCTCAAAAATGAATGTGTAGCCTCTACTCCCCCTCTCAATCGTCCGAATCAAAGGCCGGCCTTTGAAGACGACGAAAAGTCCGAATGCCTAGCCGACAGTCTAGAAGCCCAGTGTACGCCCAGCGCATTACCAGTAGACCCGGTCCATCTGTCCCAGGTGTATACCGAAGTCGAACGTAAAGCCGCTCTCCCCCCCGTAGAAGATCCTGATGATCCCCTGCCCCCTGTCACCGCGGATGAGGTGCAGGCGATAATCAAGAATCTTAAGCCCAGGAAAGCCCCCGGTCACGATGGCATCACGAACAAGGTGATTAAACTCTTTTCCGCCCAGCTCATAGTACTAATGACCGCCATCTTCAATGGCGCTCTTAGCAATAACCTCTTTCCGCAAGCTTGGAAACAAGCCACAGTTATAGGCATCCCCAAACCCGGCAAACCCAAGTGTGAGCCGTCCAGTTATCGCCCCATAAGCCTTCTCAATTCGTTTGGGAAGATTTATGAGCGTATCATTTATTCGCGTTTAAAGGGATTCGCATATTCCCATAACCTCATTCCCGACCAGCAGTTTGGTTTTCGTCCCACCCACTGCTGCACTAGGCAACTTCACCGTATTGTCGAACACATAAGCTCCGGCTTCATGTTTTCATACAAGACAGGCATGCTGTTCTTCGACGTAGCGAAAGCCTTCGACAAGGTCTGGCACAACGGTTTATTATATAAACTGTACCAATTCAACGTGCCAGACCGTCTCGTGCTCATCATTCGAGACTTTCTGTCGGATCGCACCTTTCGCTACCGAATAGACGGCACGCTTTCGTCTCCACATCCGATCCGAGCCGGAGTCCCTCAGGGCTCCGTGCTAGCCCCCCTTCTGTTCACGCTGTACACCAGCGACATTCCCACTCAAGGCAAGGCCCAGTTGGCACTTTTCGCCGACGACACGGCTATTTACTACACGGGTAGTGACTTAAAATCGATCTCTCGCATCCTACAGACCGCAGCCAACCGCCTCGGCGCTTGGTTTCGGAAGTGGCGTATCGAGGTGAATCCCGAAAAGAGCGCAGCAGTTCTTTTCGAGAGGCACGGCGATAACCACTCGCGTTGTCCCCCAGTAGTCATGTTTGGAAAAGAGATCCCTTGGGAACTGAGCGTCAGGTACCTGGGGGTTATCCTAGACCACCACCTCTCGTTCCGGCAACACATCAAAAAGGTGCACGCTCGCGCCTCTTTTGTTGTGGGCCGGTTACACCCTATGATTAGGGCGCGCAGTAAGCTCTCGCTTAGAAATAAGTTGAGACTTTACCTGACGTGCATTCGCCCCATATTAACCTACGCCAGCGTCGTGTTCGCACACGTTAGGCCATGTCGCTTTAAAGCATTCCAGATCTTGCAAAACCGCGTATTGCGCAGAGCCGCGGGCGCTCCGTGGTATATGCGCAACGTTCAGCTTCATTTAGACTTAAAAATGCCAACGGTAAGGCAATATCTCAAACGCACGTCTAAGCGTTACTTCGACCATGCCCCGAGGCATCGGAACCCCCTCGTGACCGCCGCGTCCGATTATAAACCCTCCCAGATTAGCATAGTCCGCCGTCCCCGGCATGCGCTACTAGAGCCCGATGATGAGATCACCCTCCTCCAGGAGGCGAATAAATCGACTAGCACTATACACATACACCGCCGCCGCCGACCGGCGTATCGCCCTCGCCGACGAGGCCCCTCGCGACGTCCCACCGCCGCCGCCCCCGATCCACCGTGCTCACCCGCCGCAGCCGCGGAGCCGGTCGTCCCTTCTGACTCCGCGCAGTCACCATGACGCGAGAATACAGCCCTCATCAAGCTGTCGTATCCCTCCCAGTCCTCTTGCATTCGACACCCTAAGAGTTCGAGTCCCCCCTTGGGGACGCTCTCAGAGGTGTCGCTGCTATAGTCATAGCCATGATGTTACAGTAGTTAGCTTTGCGTAGTTAGCTAGGTAGTTAGATTAGTAGGTATTGGTTCGGAGACCCTTCTGGTCTCGCCAATAATAGCCAGGTTACGTAGAAAAGGTCCGCAAGACCATCTACAATAGTCGATTAGGAAAAAAAAAAAAAAAAAAAAAAAAACTGCTCATTAGCTTAGTGTAGCGGCGAGCTCAGCGTGATGCGTATGCGATGCGCGCTGCCACAACAGTAACTTCCTTTTACTCATTTGGGCAACATTTTGGTTGTTTCAGTTTATTATTTATTCTTTACACCCTCAAAATCTTTTGTTTTGTTAAATGTCAAATTATACAGAGCATAGATTATAAATAATCTCATGTTGATGTTTTGCAACAACTGGATGCGTTCCGAAATGCGAGTGTTCCGTGTTCCGCAGCGCTCTTTATGTTTGCGAGCGTGCGTTCCGAACTACTTACTACACTATTGAATAATATGAATGATGCAATTTTGTTTTTTATAATTTCTTTACTTTTCTTTTATATTCATAGTAGAATATTGTTTTACTGCTTTAATTTGTGTGTTATGTTATGTTGTGAGCTGGCGGGTGGTACAGAGATGCATTCGCTGCATTCATGTTGTATTCATCGATAATGAGCTATATTGTTCTAGTAATTTATAGTTGCAATAATTGCACAGTAAATTACTACAATAAAATAGTTCATGGGAAAACGAAAAAGGAGATGGCTAAATAGAAGTATGGACGACTGCCCCAGCAATGTATAAACATGGTACCTATCAATATGTAATGCTGAATAGCTGAATATTAGTCTTTCATATAAAAAAAGTTTCAGGAACTTTTCATATCTTTATAATCCTGAAAGTAAAGTCGTGTAACTCCTACGTCTATTATACAGTATAAAAACTTCAAACAATGACATTGCTATGAACTTTTACCTAGGCGTTTGGATGAATATGCGATAATATTGATAATTGTATTTTTGACTAGCGACCCACCCCGATTTCGCACGGTGGTACTTGAATAAATATCTACAAAGGGGTAATTGCACAAAAAATCACCTTTGCGTGGCTACACCGCAGTTAATGCATCGCATGATGAATTGATTGCAAATCAAGTCCGTGTCGAGTAGCAAGAGGTCAGTAGGTAGGCGAGCACACACAATAAGTCCAATAAACAAGCGAGGGTCAATGAAAATCCAAAATAAATTAAGCACAAGGAACAAGTAAACGGCAGAGCGAGCGTTTAAACCCACAAACGACAGATTACGTGATGAGTTTTGTAAACTCGATTCTTGTAATTATATTAAGTACCTATAACATTTATCGGTTGTTATCAGAATAAAGATATTTCATTGTACCAGACTGTTTTTATTCTAACTAGTCTTTCTAAAAACTGGATTTTAAAATAACCTCAAATAATGAGAACTATTTAAACTTAATCGCATGGGGTGTGCAACAGATGGCGCTGGCGCCATCAGTTTCTATGACATTTATTTTCTATGAAGTTGTTACTCTTCTGTAGTAAATGTATTCTGTGGTTCAAATGACGTCTGACATTTGTTTTTTTCATAGAGATGGGATTGAACTTCAAGTGTAACATAATCGATAAAATAATCGAAAGGGTTGGAAGAAAAAACTAGAATTAGTTTTTGTCGACCACTATTCAATTAATATTTTTCGACACAAAATAAGTAGTAAGATTAAACGAAGAAGCACATTCCGAAGCTTCAGTTATTTTTATTTGATTTTGATTAGAATAAAGTGGAATTGAGTGGAGTCGATTGTCACTTTAAAAACAACCCCATTTTCCGAATCAAAAACACAATAAGAAGTAGTTACTTCTTATTGTGTTTTTGTTTAGTTGAACAGGATACCGAATTGAACGCAGTGGATTCCCACCAAAATCTCTCGATCGCCACTTCTTAGTTTCAGAAAATAAATCGTAATGATACCTGTTTTCAAAAATCGATATAAGTACAGTTTAGATTTGACATTCTGGAAAAGCCATATGACCCTCCCTAGTTTGCAGTATTGTATTATTTCTCCTTGACTCATGTCAAACAAAAAAAGCAATTATGATCCTTTTTTATGTTTAACAGTTCACGAAAATTCTAGAAAATTATTAAACACTAAATAATTCAAGAATGAATATTTAAATGTTACGAGTTAATGTGAGATTCCTATACATGTTTGGGGCAGTCATTTAGCCATCTCCTTTGATCAACAGTCTAACCGGCTGCTGAATGTGTGCCATCTTAACGCTCAGTATCCCAAGTCATCATAGCGAATTGTTTGACGTGTTCACTAATTGCAACGTTCATGCCATCCTGGTTTCCGAGAGCTGGCTCAAACCTAATCTTCTCTCAACCACTTACCCTCTCACTGGTTTTGTTCTCATCCGGAATGACCGGGTTGGCAAGGGTGGTGGTGGTGTCGCAATATATCTGCGCAGTGACATTCCCTACAAAGTCTTAGCCACTTCTTCTTGCAACTATTCTGCTTCTGCTGAGTTTCTGTTTCTGGAAGTCAGTGTCAAGGGCATTAAAACCATAATTGGTGTCGTTTATTATCCCCCTACAGTTGATTACTTCACTGAATTCGAATCGGTATTAGAATCATTAATAATAATAATAATAACCCCCCGTCGTATCTCTACGTTGACGTCGTGGTGGGGCTTGCGCGCCTTAATGAGCGCTAGGGCTATACCGGTAGAAACACTCATGCCGGGCAGGTCTAGGGTGAGAGGCCAGACAAAGAGGGATACTGGTCCACTCCCAGACCAAGAGCGATTTCCTTTTCCCTATTCCTATCCCTTACTTCCCTTCTTTACCTAGCCCAATCCCAATCCCCAATTCCTCTCCCTAAGCTTCTAGCCCACTCCCAGGCTATAAGTTTTCCCATTTTCAAATATCCCGTAAAAAAAAGTAGAAATATATGTGATGCGCCTAAGAAGTAGATTATTACCCCAGGCGGGTACCGTAGCTAACCACGATGGAGAATCCCGCCCCGGGCCTTCCGGCCCGGGTTGCCCTACGTACTCTGGGGAGGGCACCGTATCGCAAACTTCTGCTCAGTTTAGAACTGTTGTAGATCATCATCAAGACTCATCATCAGTCATTAGTTCCACATCATCTAGTATTTTCCCGTCTGTTCCATCTAATAACCCATATTCACGACCGGCAACTCATTCAACCTCAATAGCCAGTAGTATGCTATCGGAGGATGTTGTGCAAGAGACTGAATCAGTCGCTAACCTTGCACCCACCGCCACTAGCTTAAGAACGCGTAGAAAATGGAGTAAAATAATGAACGAGTTCATCTTACGCACATATCTTCAGCTTACCTTAATGGAAACTGACACAAGCGGCTACTTACCACCACTTCATACTAAATTTATAGAAAAATTCCCAGAGATGCATATGATTAGTCGACAAAGAGTAGGAGACTAGAGGAGAGCTATCATTAATAAAAAGCTACTTACACAAAGTGACATAGATCGTATTAACAAAGAAATTCGTGAGGAAATAAATAACATTCAAATAAACACACAAATACAAAGCACAAAAACATCAACTTCTCAAACAGGTGATTATAGTACAGACATTCATAACTTACCACAACACAGAAACACGCGACCACACCTAACCAACAGCAACCAGGCTGGTTAGCGAATGCGCTGGACCAAGGAACACAATGAAACAATAATGCGAGCCTATTACAAAATAACACTTTTAGAACCAAATATTTCAGCCTACAGAGGACCATTACACCAAGCATTCATCACCACATTTCCACACATAGAACATATCAGTGAGCAGAGAGTAGCCGATCAAAGACGATTAATAATACACAACAGATACTTAAGTGAAGAAAGGCTGCAAGCAATCAAAGATGAAGTTGCGAGTGATTTATTTCTACAGAATAGTATCAACACACAAACCAGCATTATAGCCAATAGTATCCACCCAACACCTACCCAACCTGAACTTACGACTGAACAGGACAACTTCTTCAATAGCATCGACTCCGAAATACACACCCATATAGATAACGACACAAACAATACATTAGAAACAAGTACACCACATTCAAACCTTACCATAGAAATAGAACGAACATTTAAGGAAGCCTATGACTATTTTAAAAATACAGATCCCACCCAGAGAAGTTACATCCCCAAACAAAGATCTTCTAAGAAACTAGCTATCATAGTAAACTACATCAATAATAATATTATTCCCAAACACATTGAAGTTGATACAGAATTCATTACACTGCAAACCGTATTGTATTGTGCGGCATGGGCAGCTGCCAAAAGTAATGGAGCTAAGATTGGAATACCACCAAGAGTAGAGGTTAGTAGTAAATACAAGAAAAATAAACCAAAATGGCAAAGAAGGCTAGAAAGCAGAATAGAAGATTTAAGAGCAAAAATAGGCCGACTAACTCAGTACATAAGAGGAAATAGAAGCAGTAAGATAGTAAAACACACAGAATATATTCAAAATAAATACAAGATGCACGCTACTCATGAAAGTCCAAACACACATCTATCCGAGTTCTTGGATACAATAAAACAGAAACTTACTACATTTAGCAATAGATTAAAAAGATATAAGACTTGTACATTACGTAAGACACAAAACAAACAGTTTACAGCCAATGAAAAACAATTTTACCGCGGGTTAAGAACACCAATTACTAACTCTCATACAAACATACATAATGACCACAATACACAGTTAACCCCTACTTTACAAAACACAACACAAAATAACAGTCCACCTGCCGGTGAACTGCATAGTTTCTGGGCAACAATCTGGGAAGATGCAGTACAACACAACAAAGAGGCTGACTGGATACGTAATGAACAAGATAGGTACTTACACTCTGAAACTATGGATTTCCAATGCATACCCGTCGAAGTGTTTCATGATGTTGTCAATAAATTGCACAACTGGAAAGCCCCAGGTTCGGACAACATCCATAATTTCTGGTACAAGAAATTCACTCGTGCTCACACATTCATTTATAACTACATAAACAAATTTATAGAACAACCGCAATTGTTACCAGAATATATCACTGCAGGGACCACATATATGCTGCCGAAGGACCCAAACAACTTGTCAAATCCAGCAAAATATAGACCTATTACTTGCCTCCAAACTTTTTATAAAATACTTACATCTTGTTTAACCCAAATAATTTATAAGCACATAGATCAAAACAATATATTAGCTGAGCAACAGAAAGGTTGCCGGAAATATAGCCAAGGATGCAAAGAGCAACTTTCAATAGACTCAATTCTACTCAACCAGACTCTACATAGCAAGTCAGATTTGTATTCAATGTACATAGACTACAAAAAGGCTTTCGATTCCGTACCCCCATACCTGGTTACTCCAAATTTTAGAAATTTACCGAATACATCCCCAAATTATTTCCTTTTTACAAACGACTATGACAAAATGGACGACAAGACTTAGACTAACGACCGATACGAGCACAGTTATAACAGAACCCATCAAAGTTCAGAGAGGTATATTCCAAGGGGACGCTTTAAGTCCGCTCTGGTTTTGTCTCGCACTAAATCCACTTTCAAATATGCTGACCTCTTCAAACGCATGATACGATTTAGATTACAAAGAAAATGAAACTGACCTACTGACCGACTGTTCAACGCATAAATTAAACCATCTTCTATACATGGACGACATAAAACTTTACAGTACTACTGAAGAAGAACTACAGCGACTGGCTCAAATTACTGAAAACTTTTCACAGGATATTTGTATGGAGTTCGGAATCGATAAATGCAAGATCAACTCCATAAAGAAAGGACAACGTTATGAACACCAATACCACACGCAAACTGGAGAACTTGTAGAGGCGTTGACTGAGAGTGATGTATACAAGTACTTGGGTTACAATCAGGCTCAACAGATACTACATAAAGATATCAAAAACTCTTTGACCAAGCAATTCAAACACAGATTAAATACAATACTATGAAGTCATCTTTATTCAAAAAATACTTTTAAAGTGTTAACACGTATGCTATCTCGATTCTTACATATTCATTTGGAATAATTAACTGGAATAAAACAGAATTAAAATCCTTACAACGAATTATAAGCACCACGATGACTCGACACAGAAAACACCACCCAAGATCATGTATTCAGAGAATGACATTGCCGCGAAACAATGGAGGTCGAGGGCTAATCGATATTTTAAATCTACACAATAAGCAAATAACAAACCTACGAACTTATTTCTATCACAAAACTCTAACTTCTAGTTTACATAATGCAATAGTACATAATGATAAAAACCTTACCCTACTCAATCTAGCAGACAAAACATAACAAAGAAATGAAGTACAGACCGACAGACAGACTAAATTAAATGACCCGAGAAGCGCTACACGGACGACACCTTCATGACTTGAACCAACCCACCGTCGACAAAACTGCGTCGAACGAATGGCTCAAGCGTGGGGAATTATTCCCCGAAACGGAAGGATTCATGTTAACAATACAGGACCAAGTCATAGAAACAAAAAACTACAAAAAAATACATAATGAAATTAGCAAATTCTTCCGACGACTCTTGTAGAAAATGCAAGGGGTCCCCAGAAACCATACAGCATATAACTGGAGCATGCAGAACAATAGTCCAAACTGACTACAAACACCGACACGATCAAGTAGAAGCAATCATCCATCAAAACCTTGCATTCAAACACAAACTAATATCAGAAAAAACAGCATACTACAAATGTACTCCCCAGACCGTACATGACACAACAGACTACAAACTTTACTGGGACAGAACCATACTAAGAGACAAAACAGTACACTTCAACAGACCAGATATAACCCTACACAATAAGAAAAACCAAATAGTATACTTGATAGATATAGCTGTCCCTAACACACATAATCTCTCATCCGAACACACTGAAAAACTTACCAAATACACAGACTTAGCCATCGAAATTAAAACCCAATGGAAGGTAAAAGCAGTTAAAACCGTACCTATCATCTTATCATCAACTGGAGTCATCCCTCACACACTACACACTAGCCTCAAACTCATAGACATTCATCCACTCACATACATCATCTTACAGAAGGCAGTAATACTCAACACGTGCCGTATCGTTAGAAAGTTTCTATCTATGGATACAACTACCACAGCTCTCGTGCTTGGCTAAGGCTCGCACGGAAGTGTAGAATTTACCCTTTGTGGAGAAACATAAATGTTAAAAATATAAATAATAATAATTAATAATAATAATAATTTATTCAAATAAAAACGTTCATAAAAAGTGTACATTTAGCCAACAGTAAAAGATTTTCCATACAATTATAATGCCTAAAAATAAACTAAAACTAAGATATTATTATTATAGGTGGAAGTAATGGTGGTTCGGAATTGCAACGTTAGATAGCGACCAGCCCGATCTAGGTTAATTTAAACCTGTGTTTCAGGCCATCACTTTATACTG
The DNA here is from genome assembly GCA_910594945.2 of Amphipyra berbera. Classification (NCBI taxonomy): domain Eukaryota; kingdom Metazoa; phylum Arthropoda; class Insecta; order Lepidoptera; family Noctuidae; genus Amphipyra; species Amphipyra berbera. The sequence goes on from OU343128.1 coordinate 20,903,430, forward strand.
CAATTACTTTGGGACAGTAAAATTTAAAGTTAAATTATAACTACGAGAAAAAGCTTAATGGTACATTAATACCTAAAACTAAGCCTATGTAATTATACAAAAGTAAACACTTACGAGGGGATTAAATATCATCACGCCAAAATTTCTATAAGTTGTTCTGTGTCTGTGTAATCGAGTATCGCTAATTATTCTGATAACATTTTGCTACATTTTTTAAACCATACACTATAGAAGCTTAGTACCTTGTTGAGCCTATTATATAGAAAAGGTCCTAAGAACACATGAAAACGTTTAGCAAACGCATGTCTAGTTTGAGGCTTTATGCAAACCAAGTCCTTCCTTCTCTTGTCAGGAGGTACCGGGTCAAAAGGAAGTGCAGTGTGCTGGTGTAGTACTATGTTTAAAATAAATAATTGCCGTACTGTAAGCACATTGCATGCTAGGTAGTGCTGATTCATAGGAAATCTAAAAGGGCGAAAGGTAGCAGCAACCTTTAGAATTGCTCTTTGAGCACACTCTAGCGGGAGTAAAATTGTTTTTGGAGCACCACTCCAGGAAGTTATGCAATATGTAAGAATGGATTGACACAAAGCTAAATAGACCTGTTTAATTAATTTATAGTCGGCTATGTTCCGTAAATTCTTAAAAACATATTAATTTGCGCACTCTCGTACACAGTAAATCGATATGTTTACGGAAATTTAGATTTGAGTCAATGGTGACACCTAGATATTTTACATGGTCAGCTTTAACTAAAGTGGGGCAAGAACATGCAGTGTCAGCATACGAGCAACAATTATGTGCGTCAATGTTTAGATTAGTAAGCGGTGTGTTAGTATTTCTCATTCTAAATAAAATGTAATTTGTTTTATCTGCATTTAATGTTAGGAGATTATTACGGAGCCAATTAGACACAATGTTAAAACCATTTTAAGCATATTCATAGACCTCAATTCTTGATTTGGCTAAAAACAATAGGGCGGTGTCATCCGCATATGATATTATAACACCATTTTGGAGTGACAGCCTGCATAGTTCATTTATATAGATTAAAAATAAAGTAGGGCCCAAAATGCTACCTTGTGGAATACCAAAACAACTATTTTTAAGTTCTGAACTTGTATACTGACCAATTTTTACACATTGATGACGATCGCTGAGATAATCAGAAAAAAGTAGAAGTTGTTCTCCTCTTATCCCAAATGTTTCAAGCTTGTGCAAAAGTAAAGTACAAGAAATAGTGTCAAAGGCCTTGGCAATGTCTAGAAAGATCCCAATTGTGTGCATACCATTATCTAGGTTGGTAGTTATATAGTTAGTCAATTCTTGGACTGCTTGGCTAGTTTATCTTTTGGCTCTAAAACCAAACTGACTATCTGATAATATTCTGTTATCCTCTAGATATTTTATCAATCTACTGTTAATAATTTTTTCTAAAATTTTTGAGAGGCCTGTTAACACTGAAATAGGTCTGTAGTTATTCACACAGTTTTTGTCTCCAGATTTGAATACAGGTGTGACTACAGCCTTTTTAAGTAATTTTGGGAATATTCCTTTAGATAAGCATAGTTGAAAAATGTGAGTTAGAGGAGGGGCAAGTAGGTATTTAAATCTTTTAAGTATATTATTAGGTATGCCATCCCACCCAGTGGCACAAACATCCTTTAACCCGTTTATAATTCTGACGACTTCGTTAACGTCGGTATCTAATAAAACAAAAGATTTTAGTGTTGAGGATGTCATGGTCTGGTTTTGCTGGGAAATAATACTTGAGTTTAATGATTTTTCAGCCAAGTTTTTTCCAACGTTAACAAAAAAATTGTTTGCTTTATTGATTGCTTCGGATGGATTTATCTCTGTTGATAGTATATCAAGCGGAGGTTCGGAATTTTTCGATCTAAGAGTATAAGTGTTTACAAATTTCTACACACGTTTACTATTTTTCCCCGCCTTCTGTAATTCATTTTTATCATACTGATTTTTTAGTTTTTTCAAAAGATTATTACAGAAGTTCCGATACCTTTTATAAGTTATATAGTTACCACCTAAGTACACATTATGGTAAAGCAATAAAGATATTGAGTATTGAGTATTGAGTTACAGAACGTACTTAGTTATCAGGAGGGAGTCTTAATTTTTGGTGAAGTTTGTCTCTATGCCTAATACAACGAACGAGACCGGGTGTGATCCAGGGTTTAATACAACTATACTTTCTAGGCATTGTCTTAGTGAACGTGTTTTTCGTTATTGCAGATTGTAGCGAATTTATGAAATACTTTAAAAAACTATTTGCATCGTCTGAATTATAAACAGGGTCAAAATTAATACCGCGTATGTCATTTCCAAGATTTGTCATATTGACTTTAGTGTAGCTACGCATGCAGTTTTTTCTAGGTGAACTTATTTGTAATGTTAGTAAAACAGCTTGATGATCTGTAAGAGTAGAATTAGTAACCAATGTTTTGGATGGATTTTTTGATTTTAGAACGATATGGTCTAAGCATGAGCCGCTCTGTTGCGTGGGGTGATAGTGAGCTGGTAGAAGTCCATGAAATGAACAAATATTCAGATAATTATGAGCATGGGTATAAGGCATTGGGTTCAGAGTATACACATCACATCATCATGGGAGATTTCAATACAAACCTTCTTGCCCACAACTCCCCTCGTTCCCGTAAACTCCTGCACCTCATCGAGTCAGCCAGTCTGCATGTACTGCCGCTTCAAGCTACTCATCATAATATCGTCGCGGATGACACTTGGCTTGACCTTATTCTCATTTCCAACCCTTCCCTTGTTTCCTCTCATGGTCAACTTGCTGCTCCTGGTTTTTCTCAACATGACCTTATTTTCCTTTCCTATATCTTTAAACCTCCTAAACCAATTCCTAAGGCGCTGCACATGCGCTGTTTTGCACGTATGGATGAGGAGAAACTTCGGCAAGATGCTTCTGAAATAGAGTGGAAACCCTTGGCGGAGGCCACTACTGTTGATGATAAAGTTTGTATTTTCAATAATGTCTTGGTCAAACTTTATGACGTTCATGCTCCATTCAGGAAAGTCAAGCTGAAGCGTCCACCTGCGCCATAGATGACCACAGGAATTCGGATGGCAATGAGGCGAAGGGACCGCGCGTTCCGTAATTTTAAGAAGGATCGTACCGATGAAAATTGGACCTTATTCAACGCGGCTAGGATCGGTGTAATCAGATGATACGCAACACTAAACGCCGCCACATTCTTGATAATATCACTAGTTGCTTTTCTGCCGCTGTTTGGAAGTTCTTTGGAACTCTAGGCATCGGCAAGCCGCGACATTTAGACCTTCCTAAAACAATTGGGTTAGACGATCTCAACCGCCATTTCAACACAGTTTCTACTTTAGATAGTCTAACCAAAAATCACACCCTCAATTATATGTATAGCTGGTCTAACGCGTCCCAATATTAATCCGTTTCATTTCATTCCATTCGACCCGGGAGAGATCAAAAATATCATCCTGTCCATAAAATCTAAAGCGGTGGGCTGTGATAACATTAGTCGCCGCATGATCATAACAGTTCTGGATCATCTCCTTCCTACGATCACCCATATCATTAGCTTCTCTCTGGACTCCGGGGTCTTCCCGTCCTTATGGCGTAAGGCCTATGTCCGTCCATTACCTAAATTTTTTAATCCATCTCTTCCTAGCCACTTCCGCCCAATTTCTATCCTTCCCTTCCTATCCAAAGTGCTCGAGGCCTGTGTTCACAAGCAATTTTCCCACTTCATTCACCATAACACCCTCATCAGTCCTCTGCAATCCGGGTTCAGGCCTGGGCACAGCACTGTTTCTGCCCTCCTTAAAGTGACTGGTGACATTAGGGCTGGTATGGAGGATACCAAACTTACTGTTCTAGTGTTGATTGATTTCTCCAATGCTTTTAATGCTATCAGTCACGACATCCTATTATCAATTCTTTCCCATCTTATGGTCACTCAAGAGGCGCTGGAATGGTTTTCCTCTTACCTTCGGGAGCGTCAGCAGTCAGTTCATGCGGGTGACTCCTCATCGAGTTGGTGTGACCTGGAAGCTGGCGTTCCTCAAGGCGGTATTCTATCTCCTCTTCTGTTTTCTATATTCATTAATCTCATTACCCCGAGCTTCTTTCTGCGTATCATCTTTATGCTGATGACTTACTATTATATTCTCAAGCTAGTGTAGATAGTTTGTCTGTTGCGATTAATAATTTGAACCGGGATTTGAGAGCTATAATGAGTTGGTCCGATAGGTTTGGTGTGGCAGTTAACCCTACTAAGTGCCAAGCTATCATTGTAGGTAGCTCTCGAAACTTAGGCAAGTTAGATATCTCAACTTTACCACCAGTCTAGTTCAGCGGTATGATCATTCCATTTAGCTCTAATGTTAAAGATCTTGGCTTGCACATCGACAGCACCCTTAGTTGGAGAACACAAGTCACTAATGTAAGTCAGAAGGTAACGGGAACATTGCGGTCGCTCTATCGCTTGAAAAATTTTCTCCCATCTAATACAAAAGCAATGTTAGTGCAAAACTTAATCCTTCCCATAATTGACTATGGGGATGTGTGCTACTATGACCTGAATGCAGATCTTTTCAACAAACTCGAACGCCTTCTTAATAACTGCATTCGATTCGTTTTCAACCTTCGCAAGTATGATCACGTGTCGGCATATCGATCCCTACTAAAATGGATGCCTATTCGTCAGCGTAGAGTGATGAGGGCACTGACTACCTTGTTCTCTTTTCTCGACTCGCCTACTTCCCCTACTTATCTTACCCCTCATTTTCAGTATATATGCTCTAATCACAACCGAAATCTTCGCTCCTCGAATAATCGTCTTTTACAATGTCCCTCTTACCGCTCTGACTTTATACACTCTTCTTTTTTTGTCCAGTCTATTCTTCTCTGGAACGCGCTTTCCTTAAAAATCAGGATGGCCAACAGTCGCTATTCCTTCAAAATTAAATTACGTGAACATCTCCACAAGAAATTGGCAGAATCATCTCAGCACTGATTTATTCTTTAGTATATTTTTGTAGGTATTATATAATACTATGTATATATATGTATGTATGTATGTAGGTATTGATTATTAATATATATTTATGTATGTTATGTTTATTTAATATATTCGTAATACAGACGTCAAGTGTCAAGTCAATAGTTACGTTCCATTTCCCCTAAAGAATCTTGTGACTTATTGAGCATGATTTATCTCTGGCTTACCATAGACTGATTCATGTTCATCAAATTAAACTTTATTAATCTACTTTTAACTCTTACTGTTGTGGTGAACTTATACCCAGATGATGCACTTAAAATTGTTTTTGTTTATTTGGATTCTTTTAATTTTATTAACACACTACTGGCGGGTGGACAATTTAGTGCACCAACTTTTTCTTATTCATAATATAAGTATATTTTATTTATTTCTATATTATCTATTTATTTTTATTTTATTTTTATATACCTGTCGAAGAATAAATCATTTAGAAAATAAAGGAGGGTAGTCGTCAAGATGAATCAACGTACTCGACGTTATAATAACAGTTGTCATTCGACGGAGCGGGGCATTCCATATCGAACAGCCGAAGAAGTCTGACCTTTTATATCTGACTAGCTTATCCTTATTTCTTGAACTTGTGTAAATTGTTATATTGTGATATATTGTGAACTAGCTTCTGTAACTAACGACTAACCCAAATACGAGTACTCTCAGTGGTGGAGAGTCTATGTTTGTTTTATTTACGAAATACCCGCTTTACCTTCTGATAAGCAGACACTGGTCTAAACTGTAATGCTATACTCAATTCTATCAAATTCTATAAACGGTGTGTGTCTGCGACATACCTATATATTTGATGATTGATTGCGTTACGTTCAGTGATAATGAAAGTTTTGTTTCAGCGTGTAGTGACAATGATAGCTTTATTAGCATCCCATCTCTTGCTGACACGCTTGAGTCTCAATTTTTCGATGTTCCAAAGAATCTTAATGTAGTTCATATTAATGCTCAAAGTATTCCGGCCCATTACCATGATATGCTGGCAAATCTGGACTGTAAGAACATCCATGCAATCGTTGTTTCTGAATCATGGCTGAAACCATGCCTCCCTTCCACTTCCTATTCTTTGCCCGGATACCAACTGATAAGAAATGATCGCACAAGCTGCGGTGGTGGCGGTGTTGCCATATATCTTCGTGCAAACATTCCGTTCTCAATTGTAGATATGTCATCTCAGCCACCGCCGCCGAATGCTGGCGAGCATCTCTTTTTGGAAGTCTATCTTCATCATTCGAAAGTGCTACTTGGTGTCTACTACTGTCCTTCTTTACGCATCGACTATTTTTCCTCTTTTGAAAATCTTCTAATAAACTTTACTCCTTCTTACAGTCATACTATCATAATGGGGGACTTCAATACTTGTCTTCTTAAACAAGATTCGCGCTGTTCTTCACTTCGAGCCATTTCGCAATCCTGCAATTTATCTCTTCTTCCTTTAAGTGCCACGCATCACTTTCCTAACTGTTCTCCTTCGCTTCTCGACCTCATACTCGTATCCTCTACTCAACATGTCGCTAAACATGGACAATGTTCAGCTGACGCTTTCTCCTATCACGACCTTATCTTTGTCTTCTACAAAATTTGCCCTCCTAAGGCCTTAGATACTCCTTCAGCGCAGTTTTGGTGGTATGAACCTTGAAAACCTACGTGAGGATGCCGGCAACATTGACTGGTCTGATCTTATAGCCGCTGAGCCGATTGATGATAAAATCAACCTTCTCGATACCAATATTAACCTGCTTTATGACGTTCATGCGCCTGTTCGGCCTGTAAAAATAAAACATCTACCGGCACCGTGGCTAACAGCCGATTTAAAAGTCTCTTTGCAGAAGAAAGCAGCAGCAAAATCTAGATTTAAATGCAGACCTAACTCCACAAGTCGTGAAAAGTATGTTGCAATTCGCAATCGCTGCAATTTGGTGTATAGGGATGCTCAACGCCGCCATATTCACAAGTCCGTTGAAAACGGCGATCCAGCTAAAGTCTGGAAATTTCTCAGATCAATGGGAGTTGGAAAATCGCGTCAGGATTCTATTCCTAAAGACATAAATCTTGAATTACTTAATCAACATTTCTCAACGTCACATAATTTCAATGGGGCTATTAAAGCCAACACTTTAAATCTTCTTTCATCTCTTCCCACTCCCGATTACTCACCATTCGTCTTTAATCAATTCTCTGCTTGTGATGTTAAAAAGAGCATAGCATCTATTACGTCCAATGCTGTTGGAAGCGACTGTGTCAGTCGCAAAATGATACTCCCTGTTCTTGACGAAATTCTCCCAGTTATTTGCCATATCTTCAATTATTCCATATCCTGTGGTGTCTTTTCTTCTTTATGGAAATAAGCCCAAATTACTCCTTTGCCAAAAAAATGTAATCCTATTTCCTTTTCTGAATACCGACCTATCTCTATCTTACCATTCCTATCCAAAGTTCTAGAACGCCTCATCCATAACCAGCTTAGTGCCTTTCTATGGAAAAACAGTCTCCTTAATTTCTTCCAATCCGGGTTTCGTTCAGGACATAGTCTACCACAGCTCTTGTTAACATTACTGACGATATTAGATTGGGTATGGAAAATGGAAATCTGACAGTTCTTTCCGTATTACATTTCAGTAATGCTTTCAACACCGTCGATTTTGATATCCTGCTCGGCATGCTCTGCTCTCTTAACATATCTCCAACGGTGATTGATTGGTTTCGTAGTTACCTGTGTGGCCGCCGTCAACGTGCTCGCATTGAAGATTCTTTTTCTTCATCGTGTGATACTTCTGCCGGCGTACCACACGGGGGGGTCCTCTCTCCTCTTCTTTTCGCAATATTTATAAATTCTATTTCCAATGAACTTCTCTCATCCTACCACTTTTATGCTGATGATGTGCAAATTTATTCGCAAGCACCCTTAGGCGAGTTGGCTGAGGCTGTATATATGGTGAATAAGGATTTAGCACGTATTTCCGACTGGAGTATGGCTCGTGGATTAAAGGTTAATCCTACGAAGACTTAAGTCATTGTTGTCGGCAGCCCTAGACTACGCTCAAAAATTGACTGGTCACAGCTTCCCTAGATTATTTTTGATGGTTCGACAATTCCTTACAGTGACTCAGTGAAAGACCTGGGTATTTATATAGACAGAAACTTTTCTTGGGATCCTCAGTTGCAAGAAGTAAGCCGCAAATTGTTTGCGTGAGCGGGGTCTTTACGGAGATTGCGCAATATCCTGCCAACTGCCACTAAAACTGCGCTCGCCCAATCCCTTCTTCTCCCAATCCTTGATTATGCTGATGTCAGCTATCCTGATCTTACTGAAGTGCAGCTAGATGAGCTTGAGCGACTCCAAAACTTTTGCATCAGATTCATATTTGGTTTACGCAAATATGATCATGTTTCCGAATTTCGAGTTAAGCTCAAGTGGCTGCCAATCCGCCTTCGCCAAAATGCTCATATATTATTATTGCTTTACAGTGTTCTGTTCATCCCTGCAACCCCCCCTTATCTCAAAGAACGTTTTAAGTTCCTTCATGACACTCATGCTAGAGACTTAAGATCATCGGAAAATTTGAGTCTTTCGATGCCCTCGCATTCTACCAAATTCTATGACAAATCGTTGACAGTCCAAGCTGTACGTTTGTGGAATGCGTTGCCGATGCCAGTAAGACAAGCTCAGTCACTGGATTCTTTTAAAAAATTAGTTAAAGATCATTTCTTCTCTCAACACGTTTCTAATTCCTCATAAATCAGTACCTCATCATCAATCTACCTTGTTTTCCCTATCATATATATATATATATATATATATATATATATATATTTTACAATATTTATATATATAAATGTAAGTATTATGTCTATGTATGGTGTGTAGTATATATTTTGCAGCAGTACACCATGGACTACCCCCTCTATCTTATTATTTGACTTCCTGTTCATCCAAAGGTTGTCTGGTAGATATCGCTATCAGCGATAAGACCGCCATTGTACCCTTTAATGTTTGTTATTGTATAAGAGCTGTGTTACAATTTTGGTGTACAATAAAGTATATTCTATTCTATTCTATCTCACCGGCCGCAATCAGCTGTGCGGACGTAACCGGTTTCCTGTTCACCAGTGGTCGTCGAATTGAGGAGCGTGAGCCAGTTTTTTGTTTGTTAAATTAGCCATTGTTTAGTTTGTGTTAATATTTTTTATTTGAACTTAATACTTTTGTTTACTCACAATGCCTAACGAATCATTAGATAAGGGTCGTTTAAAGGATTTAGTAACTAAAAGAGCGTGTGCTAAAGGGCAGATAACAAAATTTAAGAATTATTTGAATAGCATTACTAGTGTAACTGTGTTAAATAATATACAATTAACCGAGTTAAGTTTGAAACTTGCAAAATTCGAGGCATTGTCAGTAAGAGTTGATGACATGCAAAATGAGATCGAAGTTTTAAACCCAGGTAATTTATCAGCCGAAATTGATGAACGTGATAATATTGAGCGTGATATTGTTATCAATATAGCCACTGCCAAAACTTTAGTAGATACATTTTCTAGAATAGAATGAGAACACAGGCGTGCTTCTATTCACGATAGTTCTTGTTGTTCGGATCGTCAAGCGGCAGGTTTAAAGCTTCCTCAAATCTAAATTGCAAAATTTGACGGTGCTTATTTTCGGTAGTTTGAATTCAGAGACACGTTTGAGAGTTTGATACACAGAAATGAACGTATAACACCAATTCACAAGTTTCATTATCTTATGTTTTATCTAGACGGCCATCGCTGTCTAGATAAGACAAAACTGCGAGAATTATTTCAAATCTTGAGGTTTCTTCCGCAAATTACTCTGAGACATGGAACTTGCTTTGTAGTCGTTATAACAAACGAATTTTAATTAATCACCACTTAAATTCATTGTTTAACGTAAAGCAGCTTTCACGTGAATCGGAGAGGTCATTGAGATTCTTGGTAGACCATGTCACGAAAAACTTGCGTGCTCTGGTCAGCCTAGGACAGCCCACGGACAAATGGGACGTTCTCCTAATTTTTATGATATTTGCAAATTTAGATGGCCTTACTTTAACTAAGTGGGAGGAATACAGAAATAATTTGGATGGTGATACACTAACATTAGCGCAGTTCTATAAATTCATGATAGACCGTGCGGATGTGGTGGAGGCATTAAATCGTAATAAACACGACAGCAGTTTGCCCAAGAGTCATATGACTAGTTCACGTAATAGTTCTATCACAAATAATCATAAACATAATTCAAATACTTATACAAAATTGTTTGCTGCTTCTAACTCAAAAGTTAACAAATCTAGCAATTCTAATGTTTTTTTATGCCTTATTTGTAATGAAAATCTTAGGATTTTTGATTGTTCCTCTTTTAAAGCAAAGGGGATAGAGGATAGGTTGAAGGATGTCAATAAATACAAGCTGTGTGTCAACTGCCTTAGGCAGGGACATCACATAGGTGCATGTCGCATAGGACCGTGCCGTGATTGCAATAAAAGGCACCACACGTTGTTGCATCGCCCTGCTGCGTTATCTAATAGTAATAATCTTGTAATGGTAGATGAGCCGTGTGATAATAGTTGCGAAACCATTGCTAGTTTTTCAAAACGAAATTCAAATCAAATTCTTTTGTTAACGGCTATAATAGAAGTCTTGAATCCATTGACCCAACAAAAGGTAAAGGTTCGAGCGCTGCTAGACTGCGGTAGCCAGTCCTCCTTTATTTCTAAAGCATTACAGGATGATATTTCATTAAAAACATTCCCAATTGACTCGCTAAAGGTCATAGGAATTGGTAATACAGTTTCTTCTCATATTGCCGAAAGTTGCAATATTAAAATTAGCTCTCTTAATAATAAGTACAGTTCAAATTGCTCATGTCTTGTTTTAAAATAATTAACCGGTTTAATTCCAAAATACCCGGTTAATATTAATACATAAAATTTACCTAAAGACATTGTGTTAGCTGATCCTACATTTAATCAGCCAGCACCCGTAGACGTCTTAATAGGCGCTGATTTATTTTGGGACATATTGGGCAACGAACAGCGTTCCCTTGGCCCACAAAATACAAATTTAAGAAATACGCATCTAGGCTGGATAATATCTGGTCCTATACAAGGTTAGTCGGAAAGGGGGTACTAAGCCGAAATGGTGTTAAAGTACCCATAATAAGGGATAACTTTTGTTCTACAACTTTTCCCAAAAGTCAATAAATTTAGAGATATAGCTGTTCAAAGATTTCATTAAAAATACGCTACGCCAACCCTATCATCAGCTGTGTTTACGTTTGAGGTCATATTTTAAATACAAAAAGGCCGACTTTTCCCCTCGCATTTTCGAAGCATTTCTCAGAATTATAGGTAATCGTGACTAAATAAAGCGCAGACACGACGATTCGCAATCGCGTATTATACCTAATAATGTTTTGCCCCTCAGAGTATTTTCCATTTCTCTGTTAGACCAATTTTATCGGGTTATTTTTGTTAAAAACTGATTGACCTGATATTTTAGTTCCCTGTACCTACCTACCTACCTAGAATATCCGTAATAACAGGCAATGAAGAACCTTCAACTTGGATATCAAAGGTGTTGATCACAAAAGCCGTAATTCCATATGATTTAGTCTACACTGAAAACTATCCCGATAAATTAGCAGCCTTGCAGTACAATAAGTAAGTTATTATCACAAACAATTCGAATAAAACAAACCGTCAAAAATAAACTTACAGCACGATGTCGCTTCTGCAATAAATCATCATATGACGTCACAATTGCGCCAAAATGTAGTGAAAAAATTGTCAAAGAGATGCCGCCGAGACAGCGCGGCACGCGGCGCGCTTTTGCTTAGACTCTTTTGAATTTCGGCTGCTTGCCGCTTTAGAGGTGGGTTCAATACATTGTTTTTTTGAAAATGCGCGAATATTGTAAGTTTATTGAAAAATGTATGTCAGTCATTTAGTTAGACTATGGAAGATAGGAGTGATAGATGCCGCCACAAGACTAACAAGTTAATGATTATTAACGTACGTACTTAGTATGCACTAAGTTTTTAAAACACATGAACTCAACGAGATAGATTTATTAATTTGTGGTATCGTATTTCATAACTTTGTTTACATTTTGACATGTAAGATGCTGCTTACAGTTATGGAGTACAAAAGAAAAACATTGCGACCATTTGAGGTTTCATCCTCTCAAACTTAAAGTAAACCAGTTTCATCAACTTCCTATTGCTAACCCAAGACCCAACGCTTATGTGTGTTCGAATCCCGTATGACGTAGGGGTAGATCCCAAAAAGTTACTTAAATTTGAATCAGTTGTTAAAATCTCCGGGATTTAATTTAGGGGATTAACATTGCGCATCTCTAAAATGCAATGTTAGCCTAAACATTTTATTTCCGTTATTTATTATTCTAAGATTTTTTAGTCGCTTGCAACGCGTCCCGGGAAACAGTCGATGTTTTGATTGTTTACGCGAGTCGTGGTATTATTTCTTGTTGTTTCTAAAATATCGACCGAGTACGTATAGGGATAGGTCCTGTACGAAGTATTACGACATGGTGATGTTTATTGGTTGTTGTGATGGTGTGCTCTTGGCGGGCCGTGATTTGTACCGTGATGATTGTAACCGTCCTCCCTTTGATCGAGTTCGAGGACTGTGTTCCAGTACGACGGGCCGCGTGGCGCTCCGGCTCATTATGCTCGCAGCAGCAGCTGCAGAACGTACTGGGATGAGCGATTCCCCGTGTGGATCGGTCGTGGCGATCCTGTAGCCAGACCTCGCTCACCGGACTTGACTCCGCTGGACTTTTGCTTCTGGAGTCACGTTAAGGATAATTATTATGGATTACGGTGACGAACAATGAAGACTAAATGCGGCTAAGAGTAGCATCTCCGTTTGAGAGCATCATGAGCAATCCGTAGATGTTATGGTAGATAACGCGATCGCATTCGTAGGTACAGACGGCGGCACGATAACGTAAACCTTATACATATCTATAACTACGACGCGGTATGGAGTGTTAGAAAGAAAGTATCCTTGGCGTGATTGGTGGAGTTTTCAACGTTTCCAAAATTGCCCAATGGTTGCACATATTAATAATTAGGAGCCAATAAGCATGTCTCACTACGAGTAGGCCACACCTCCCGGCCCCTGCGCGTACGCCAGCGCTCCCGAGTTTAAACGTCACTCGTTAGTCGTTCGTCACCTCGTTTGCGGAGTTGTAGTGAATTGTATTGTCATTTTTGAGTGCAATAATAATATGGCGCCTCAATTAACGCAACTTGAGAGGCAACAAATAATAGCGCTTCGATTGAGTGGATGCCGGGTGATAGATATTTGTCGGCAGACGGGCATAACGGTGAGTAATATCTTTTGTAATTATAATTTCTGAAATTAAAATAAACTAAGTCTAATATTGAAAAAAATTGTCAATTTTCTAAATAAGTAAACAGAAGGTAGATAGGTATCTTCCTTCCTTGTTTTCTTTCATAATGAGTTCCCGATATTGTAATTATTCTGTGATATTGTAATTTTTTTACGCTACTCGCTGTTCCAAGCGCAATTATTTTTTTAAAGTGCCTAGTGATTGGATTGCCGTAAATACCTACGCAATTACGCACTTTCTTTTTGTCTGTTGAAACATTGCAGGGATAAGTATTTTTTTGTGATGTTTGTGTGTAAATAAATAATTTAGTAATAATAAGCTAGCAATTATTGTAGGGAATCATATAAGTATTAATAATCTTTGCCTATTGAGTAGTAATGTGCAAATAAACTATAGCTACCTATTTGTTTCGTTCCAGAAAAAAACTGTTTATTTCTGGCTTCGACGGCGGGAAGAAAGCGGAACCCTCGAAGGCCACCACCGCCAACTCTACGCGAGAGCCACGACGGCGGCAGAGGATGCGGCTATAGTCGCTGCACACTGCCGATCCGTTTTTAAGCACAAGAACAACCTCAACTTCGTACAGCGTGAGTCCATGTATACCTTGTTATCACACTTATTACCCTAACTTATTCATCATTTTTTTATAGTCATAGTTTTACGCGCGCCGCGCGGCCTTGACCTTCTAGCGATACCTAATAATTGCGCCGCCTGGACGTATTGGACTCAGTGAATGTTATTGTTATTAGTATTACTATCAGACAAAACTTGTTGGCCCGTATAATTTGCCATAATAAAGAATCTTATGTAAGTATTGAAATTGACTAAATTTTCTTTGTTTTAGATTTCAATGGACACCGTCAGAAGGCGCCTAAAGGACGCCGGAAAGAAATGCTGCCGCCCTGCCAAGAAGATTCTCATGAACCAGGGACATAAAGAGGCAAGAGTAAGGTTTTGCCTAGAATATTATAATTTTGACTGGGCAAACAATATCGTCATTTTTGTCGATGAAAAAATTATGTAGTAGTTATTTGAGTACGGAGTTGTCAAAAAAATGATTTACTTACAGTCCGTAATTTTTTTGACAACTCCGTACTCAAATGTTACTTAAGCATTGCTTATTCTAGAATTCTCAATTCAGAAACCGGAGGTATGTGCGAACACTTAGACAATCGGTGTCGCAAGATGTAGGTATCCGTTGAGTTTATGAGTGTTCACACACACACAGACACTCGGTGTCGGACACTGAGTGCACGCGTGTATAGTGTCGTAGCTTAAATTTATCTTTAGATGACGAACTCCGAATCCACGGCAATAGTAAATAATGCACTTCATTCACCCGGGTTTCCGTAGGAACCTATCCTATGTGCTAATCCAGATCATGGTCTATTTATGTGCCAAGTCTCACTAAAACCCGTTCAGGCGTTAACCCTAAAAGTAACAAACATTCATCCATTCTCACAAACTTTCACATTACGAGGCCGTATACGAAATTTTGTCCATTTCGGTTATATATAAGGTCTAACATTATTAATCCGAAATACCTATTTAAGGAGGTGAATCTATAGGTTAAAAACATGCCTTGTAGTAAATAATAATTAATATAATAATAAAAAAAATTACACCTTTGCTAAATTTAATTTTAATAATGTTGGTTTCACTTGGCATGAAACGTTTCCTCAATGAATGAACGCGCGCGGGGGCGGGCTCTAGTGCTTGTCGTCAGAGTTCTGAGTCTCCCTCTCTCTCTCTTACTCTGTTGTCAAGTGGCGGGCGGCACTGGTGCATCGTCGTACCGCCAAAACTCCGGTTCCCGCGCAAAAATATCAAACGCTCTGCGTAGGTCATTAACTCAGATCAGCTGATTCAGAGTACGTACCATTGATAGATCTTATCAGAAATCCTATTTTAAAATTGATAATTCGACTGATTAATTAGTTACCTACTCACTCATTAGCCTACCTAAGTAAGTACATAGTGCCGCCCAAACTCCGGTTCCCGCGTAAAAAAACAAACGCTCTGCGTTTGTCATTGACTCAGATCAGCTGATTCAGAGTACGTACCATTGATAGATCTTATCAGAAATCCTATTTTAAAATTGATAATTCGACTGATTAATTAGTTACCTACTCACTCATTAGCCTACCTAAGTAAGTACATAGGTACGTACTCAACATAATAGCGGCATAGTAGGTACAGTGGCTTGGCGCGACTAGGGCGGTCGCAATCGTCGACTGAGGCCGCGTGCAAACGACGGTCTTTCTTAAAACCTATTTAATTATTATCTACTGTACCCCTGACTGCATCCCTTATGATTTATCTACTAAACGTCCTACCTACTGTCTGATTCAAATTCTCCATCACACTTTATCAGGCTTTGGACTGACAAATTATTGACACAATAATTTGATTTAGATACCTACCTACCTGTCGTGTTTATTTGTACCTACCTACTTTGCATAGGTCCTTAGTTATAATTTTTTCATGAGCAGGATAAAGAGTTCACGGTAGCTTAGCAGTTAAATCGACTGGTGTTCTGAACCAAGTCGCAGGTTCAAGTCCGGCTCGTGAGAGATTTTTTTTCCCCCAATTTAACTTTAGAGTTCGCCTCGCTTGGGTTGTCCTAGGTAATGGAAAGAGACAAGTCGCGACGCGAGACAATGCACAACTGACTGCCGCGATGTCAATAAGTAGGTAGTGCGTTTTTATTGTAACAATGGTTAAGAAGGTACTGCTTTCAAGTGTTGTTATTAGAACACAATAAAATTATACTTTACCACTTCGTGTACGCATATCGTTGCGTAAAAAACAATCCGCATTATTAATTAGACTACTCGACAACGTAGGCCACGTGTAGTAACATCTACTTTTTGATATTTCATTTGTTTCGCACTGTGTCGAGTCGCGTCGTATCGTTTCGCGTTGCCGCATTTGTCGCTCACTCACGTCGCGGCGTCGGACAATGCGTCAATGGGTTAAAATAATAATAAATAGGTACTTTGCGTTGTCACACATTTTTACGAAGTCGTAAAAAATTATAATTGTTATAGGTTTTTACTGCATTGTAGGTAGGTAGACAGGTTAAATAGGCTTACAAATTATTACAACAATGATTTTGGCGTGTTTATAAATTTGAATCAGTCTTATTTACAATGATTTAAATGTACATACCTAACAACTATTTTATTTACACTAATTGCTGCACATATCCGCCTTGCTGTTGGACACAGAGGGCGGCACGCTTTATGACATGTTCTTGCACGCGCACTGAAGTGTCTCTGTCACTACTCATCACTGCGAAAGCATTCACAATCCGATTTCTTAGTTCCTCGGCACTAGATATTGTATGGCCATCGTTATCATAAACTAGGTCTTTAGCCCTACCTCACACGTGAAAATCTAATGGCGTTAGATCAGGCGAGCGAGCTGGCCAGGCAACAGGGCCGCCTCGACCTATCCAACGATCTCCGTACTCGTTTTTTAGGTAGTCCCTGACGCGCCTATCATAATGTGCCATCATGTTGGAAGTACATTCGTTGCAGTCGTACGTCGCCGTGCCGTGCGTCGCGCTCGAAATCTAGAAACACGTGCGCTCGCGTGGGCGCCTGCGGGGGGACTACTGCCGCCGCGTCGCTAGCGTTTGATTTTCGGCTACGATCAATCAGAATAGGTAACAGCACGCGCGCGCCGCCGCCGCCGCCTCAATGGCGTGTAGGTACTACGTAGTAACTGGCGTGGATGGATGTAAACAATAATAAAGAGCCAGTAAATTTATCGTTATTCAAGTCATTTAAAATTTATTTATTTATTAACAATTAAATGGATAAATAAGAAATTTGATATTTGATATGAGTTCCTTAGCATTCATAGATGGTACGTCTTAAAATATTTCGGATTAATAATGTTAGACCTTATATATATGTGATTTTAAAGTTTAATTGCCGTTAAACGGGCACAAATCCAGACTCCGGGCTGCTTCTGAGAAATTCTTAATGGAAAACCTAGTAACACTTTGCCCGACCTGGGGATCGAACCCAAGACCCCATGCTCAGCGATCGCACTTGCGACCACTAGACCAACAAGGCAGTCAATAATGTGTAATATTTTGCATTTTTTCCGGTAAATGCAAATATATTACCTACATATTGAACTGACGTTTATTTTTGTTGTAGTTGGTTCTAAATTATTTTTTTGACGACATGCTTAGCGCAGTGGCTGAGCGTTCGGCTTCTGCGCTACGGGTCGTGGGTTCGATTCCCGCACGGAACAAATATTTGTATGGCCTACAAACAGTTGTTCCGGGTCTGGGTGTTTGTGCATGTGAAGATTTGTGTCTGTAAACGCACCCACGATACAGGAGAAATTCTAGTGTGGGGCAATGTTTTTATAAAAAAAAAAAATAGCCAGAATCAAAAGCAAGTTGACCATTTTCTCTAAAATTTAACCAAGTGAAATATTTTTTTACTCAAAATTTTATATGAAACTGGTAAAAAGTGACACACATTGTATAGACGACTTTCTCAGCAATACATCCTATATTTTTCATACCGGTCAGACGTCAAAACAAATCGTAAATATGTGATATTCTAAACCTCTTACAGCAAAAATTCACAAAACAATCATCGGTTTGTGGTTGATTAATAAAATAAATCATTAGATCATAATTGAAATGATCTTTCATGTTGTGCATCAAAACTTATAGAAATATATTATTTTAACTCTAACACCACGTCTGTAAAATCACGTAAATCAGCGAAATCGGCAAAATTTCGTATACAGCCTCTTACACAGTTTTACAATTCATAAGTATGTAGTATTTTAATAATGTTATTATTTTATATGCCAAAATAAAGGTTTTTAGGTATTTCCAACCAGTTTTTTTTTTTTTTAAAAACGTTGCCCACACTACGATTTCTCCTGTATCGTGGGTGCGTTTACAGACACAAATCTTCACAAGCACAAACACCCAGACCCGGAACAACTATCTGTAGGCCATACAAATTTTTGTTCCGTGCGGGAATCGAACCCACGACCCGCAGCGCAGAAGCCAATCGCTTAGCCACTGCACAAAACGTGTCGCCAATGTTTTTCAAACGCTTATTCTTCCATTGCTCGATTTGGGAAAGACGCCAGACATGTCGTTCGTTGATGTAGTGTCATAATAAACTGGCTTCCTCCATGTCATAACCCAGGCTTCAAACATTCTCCATATTTTTCATCACAATTGGCCAGTGGTTTGGCAGAGTAACAGACAGACAAAGTTACTTTCGCATTTATAATATTAGTATGGATAATTCTTCTAATAACGTGATATAAATAATATATTTGTATTTTAACTTTCGTGAGACACATTCATATTTATGATTAGTTATGGTTTACTCACGTGCATTTTTTGGGATTGCCCGACTAGTTTCGTCGCGAAGTCGAACTCGCCGCGTGATCAGCTCATGATTAAGGGCTCCATTTGGGTCCGAAACTAGTCGGGCAATCCCAAAAAATGCACGTAAGTAAACCGTAACTAATCATAAATAGATAATATAATAATGAATACTGTAAACTGAAATTTTATATTTACTTCTTTTCGCACCATTGTTATATTCTTGAGAATTTTTCCTTTACTATTATTGTTGGTGATAATTTAAGTTAGGGCCGTCGCTCACTGGCGGCACGGAATGACAAGGGATTTTAGTAAGCGCCAATGATTTGAGATCTTATTTTATCATGCTTAGCGTTCACATTTCGGGATGCCACGGCATGCCAGAACGTGCCGAAGGATGCCGCAGGCTGTGACGTATCAATGAAATGTGAGTGTTTGTTAACACTCACACTTCAGTGATACGTGTTGAATAAGATTCGAAATCACCTGTAAGTATTACAAAAATCCCTTGTCGTGCCCCGTGCCGCCAGCGGGCGCCGGGCCCATACATTATACAGCCCAGTCAAATTATAATAATCTAGGTAAAAGCTTACTTTTGTTTGGCGGCAGCATTTAATTCTACTTGGCAGCCATTGTAGATGTAACTGTATAACTAATCTCTTACAAATATCAATAAAAATAGAAAGCTTGTAAAAAATAAATACAAGGTTAGTCGGAAAGGGGGTACTAAGCCGCGGGCCACCTAAAGTATCACTGATGACTATTTTAAAGCAAGTGTTAAAATTTTAAAATTCGATAATTTTTATTTCCATGCAAAAGATTTTTATTTTTGTTTTTTCAAAAAAAATGTTACCTGCTTTAGTTATGAATTCAGAAAATTAATTTTCTAATCCATGACCCCAAATATGACCTCAATTGTAAAAACAGCTGATCATAGCTATGGACAGATAGATTTTAGCATATTTTTTACGAAATATTTGAAAAGCTATTTCTCTTAAACTATCGAGTTTTAGGGAAAGTTGTAGAACAAAAGTTATCCCTTATTATGGATACTTTAACACCCTTTCGGCTTAGTACCCCCTTTCCGGCTAACCTTGTATAATCTACTTGTTTTTAATCTATTGTATAGTTTTATAAATTCTGTTGTAAGTATATTTTAATAATTTAGAGTATTTGTTTTTAAGTTTTCAATTATATTAATATTTAAAATAAAAAGATTAATATTGTTATTACGCATTTTATTTTGATATTTTTCCCGCGGTTTCACACGCGTTCCCGTAGGAACCTATCTTATGTCCTTTTCTGATTAATTTAATTGATTATAATAAGCTTACGTAAGTATTTTAGGCATTGCGCGGGCCGCCTGTTTTTACCCGACTGCGCGACTGCAAAGTCAGGGTTATGTTTTTCACGTGTATCTGTTACCGGCAGTCTGTCTCTGTATAGACTACGCATGAGCTGAGCGAGCGAAGCGAGCGTGCCGCGGCAGCAGTTGGCGAGCGCTGCATCCAAGTTGGTTCCAGTTACTAGGTTAGGGCACCTTGACCAAATGGAATAGCTTGGGTTAGGTTTGAACAGATGCTGTTGATTTTGAGTATTTACTCCTATTAGATTAAATAGTTTTATGTCGTATTCTTGCAAGCACACAAATACAAACAAACACACAGTTGCAGATGTTTGTTTTTGATGACAACAATTTTTGTATGTTCAATTGGGTAGGTATAGGTAATAGTCAAGTCATCAATTACTTATGGTAGGTAACATTATAAATAGATAGATGACTACCTACATGAAATTAGAGCTTTCATTGACCATTAGGTATTTGATGACAATAAAAAGGTAATTTTATGTATATTCAATTATAGTAGATTCACTCATCAATTACTTATGCTAACGTATAAAAATAAAGGTGACTATATGAAAAGAGTGCGTTTAAATTATTTTATAGATGCAGTTGATACACTTATTAGAAGCTGGCAATGTGTAGACATACCACACATTTAGTTGTTTAAGAATTATCACCATGCTGCGTCATATTAACAGTAACTTGTTTTACAATAATGGTCTCTTAAAAAGCATTTATTAGACGCAAAAAATTCGTCGCTGACCTATTAATTCGTTAGACAACTAAATATATTTGAAGACGAGAATGTAATTTTAAAGAAGCTGCCCTAATTAGCACCCGTTTCGAATTATATAATTCGTAGGTAGCCTCCGAATGCATGTTATGATTTCATAGCCTGATTTTTTGAAAACTTACGTAAATTTTACATTATCTTATCATCTTGTTTCCATCTTTTTAGTTCGGTTTTTATGCGGTCGTGTTTTTTAATTTTTATCAGTAGGTAATTAACTTTTTTATTACCAACATGCCATTATTTCTTCAAGTATTGATTTGTTTCAAGTATTGAACCTGCTACGCTATTCTTTTCGCATAGTAGGTATCTTATTCTACACCACGACGCGCATACGCACACATTCATTCTCACGTAAGCACTGCAGCACGGAATATTACAAGTATTAACTGACAAAAAGCTATTTATCTCTTTCGCACGATTCTCGCTGTTGTTGCTCATAACGCGCTCAAGGTCAAAGTATGGTAACTAGACGTGCTGGCGACTGTACATCGGCGCGCGACCTTGTAAATCGAGCGACAAGTGTGGCAGATTGAACCTTTTTTGTAGTGGTGGAGATCCATTTGTGGTGGCTATGCCTTGAAACAGTGATATCAAGTGCTTCTTGTGTTTCAATTCGAAATTAACCTTTCTTGTAGTGTCCGTGGTGATAGATTAATTAAGTGTTAACATAAGTACATAAAACTGGTGATTGTTTCATTCGTAGGTAGGTTACCTACGTACATACAGTAGTAGTTAATAAACAAAAGTGCTTTTTGTGTTTTTAAGTACCTATTTGATATTAAGACGACACGTGTGTGACGTTTTCGTTGGCCGAGAACAGCGTCAACATCAGAAATGGTAAGTTCCTAGATGATAATGATATGTTCCGACACACGACACACACATGCACAGTGCACACACCCTCATACGCAGTACCATAGTAACCTACGATTTCGGCGCCGGCGGCGCGGCGTTCGTAGGCACCTACCGGTGCTTTGTGTTTTACCGCCGAGCGGCTAGGCACCGACGACCACGTGCGCGGCCATTTTTGAATAAATAAAAAAGTCAGGGTTGTGGAGTTTTTGAAATAAATAATATTTATTTACTTTTGTATGGAAATAAAAATATGCGTATTTAGAAATTTTAACACCTGCAATAAAACAGTCATCAGTGATACTATAAGTGGCTTTCAGGTTAGTACCCCCTTTCCGACTAACCTTGTATAAGGTCTAACATTATTAATCCGAAATATTTAAGGTGAATCTATAGGTTAAAAACATGCCTTGTAGTAAATAATAATTAATATAATAATAAAAAAAATTACACCTTTGCTAAATTTAATTTTAATAATGTTGGTTTCACTTGGCATGAAACGTTTCCTCAATGAATGAACGCGCGCGGGGGCGGGCTCTAGTGCTTGTCGTCCGAGTTCTGAGTCTCCCTCTCTCTCTCTTACTCTGTTGTCAAGTGGCGGGCGGCACTGGTGCATCGTCGTACCGCCGAAACTCCGGTTCCCGCGCAAAAATATCAAACGCTCTGCGTAGGTCATTAACTCAGATCAGCTGCGTCAGAGTACGTACCATTGATAGATCTTATCAGAAATCCTAATTCTAAAATTGATAATTCGACTGCTTAATTAGTTACCTACTCACTCATTAGCCTACCTAAGTAAGTACATAGTGCCGCCCAAACTCCGGTTCCCGCGTAAAAAAACAAACGCTCTGCGTAGGTCATTGACTCAGATCAGTTGATTCGGAGTACGTACCATTGATAGATCTTATCAGAAATCCTAATTCTAAAATTGATAATTCGACTGATTAATTAGTTACCTACTCACTCATTAGCCTACCTAAGTAAGTACATAGTGCCGCCCAAACTCCGGTTCCCGCGTAAAAAAACAACCGCTTCTGCGTAGGTCATTGACTCAGATCAGCTGATTCGGAGTACGTACCATTGATAGATCTTATCAGAAATCCTAATTCTAAAATTGATAATTCGACTGATTAATTAGTTACCTACTCACTCATTAGCCTACCTAAGTAAGTACATAGGTACGTACTCAACATAATAGCGGCATAGTAGGTACAGCCCCCAATTTAACTTTAGAGTTCGCCTCGCTTGGGTTGTCCTAGGTAATGGAAAGAGACAAGTCGCGACGCGACACAATGCACAACTGACTGCCGCGATGTCAATAAGTAGGTAGTGCGTTTTTATTGTAACAATGGTTAAGAAGGTACTGTTTTCAAGCGTTGTTATTAGAACACAATAAAATTATACTTTACCACTTCGTGTACGCATATCGTTGCGTAAAAAACAATCCGCATTATTAATTAGACTACTCGACAACGTAGGCCACGTGTAGTAACATCTACTTTTTGATATTTCATTTGTTTCGCACTGTTTCGAATCGCGTCGTATCGTTTCGCGTTGCCGCATTTGTCGCTCACTCACGTCGCGGCGTCGGACAATGCGTCAATGGGTTAAAATAATAATAAATAGGTACTTTGCGTTGTCACACATTTTTACGAAGTCGTAAAAAATTATAATTGTTATAGGTTTTTACTGCATTGTAGGTAGGTAAACAGGTTAAATAAGCTTACAAATTATTACAACAATGTTTTTGGCGTGTTTATAAATTTGAATCAGTCTTATTTACAATGATTTAAATGTACATAGGTACCTAACAACTATTTTATTTACACTAATTGCTGCACATATCCGCCTTGCTGTTGGACACAGAGGGCGGCACGCTTTATTACATGTTCTTGCACGTGCACTGAAGTGTCTCTGTCACTACTCATCACTGCGAAAGCATTCACAATCCGATTTCTTAGTTCCTCGGCACTAGATATTGTATGGCTATCGTTACCATAAACTAGGTCTTTAGCCCTACCTCACACGTGAAATACTAATGGCGTTAGATCAGGCGAGCGAGCTGGCCAGGCAACAGGGCCGCCTCGACCTATCCAACGATCTCCGTACTCGTTTGTTAGGTAGTCCCTGACGCGCCTATCATCATGTTGGAAGTACATTCGTTGCAGGCAGTTGTACGTCGCCGTGCCGTACGTCGCGCTCAAAACCTAGAAACACATGCGCTCGCGTGGGCGCCTGCGGGGGGACTATTGCCGCCGCGTCGCTAGCGTTTGATTTTCGGCTACGATCAATCAAAATAGGTAAACAGCGCGCGCGCGCCGCCGCCGCGCTGCCGCCTCAATGGCGTGTAGGTACTACGTAGTAACTGGCGTGGATGGATGTAAAAAATAAAAAAGAGCCAGTAAATTTATCGTTATTCAAGTCATTTAAAATTTATTTATTTATTAACAATTAAATGGATAAATAAGAAATTTGATATTTGATATGAGTTCCTTAGCATTCATAGATGTACGTCTTAAAATATTTCGGATTAATAATGTTAGACCTTATATATTCAAACGTTGCCAATGAAACTACTCATTGCAATCAAGCAACTGTAGATGCTGTATCAAACCAGATTGATATTGGAAGTTCAATTGCCAAATTCTGGGAATTAGAAGAGGTTCCCAAAAAACGTATAATGAGCGAAAGTGAAATGGCTTGCGAATCCCACTTTATCATTCACACACGTAGAGAAATAACTGGTAGGTTTTGTGTAAAACTGCCACTTAAAGGACACTCCAGACTGCCTGGGTGACACTTATAAAATTGCTAAAAAACGATTGTGTTATTTAGAAAAGCGGTTTAGGAAAAATGCATTGTTAAAATTTGAATATTCAAAATTTATTAGGGAATACGCTGAATTAGGGCATTGCTCGTTAGTCAAAGACGAGCAAAGCGTAATTTATTATTTATGTCACCATGCGGTGCTAAAGCAAGAAAGTGAATCAACTAAATTGCGAGTGTTGATTCGCGCGTCGATCTATTCAGTCGTGTGTGTAATTAGCGCTAAAACCGGTTCGTTATCTCACAGCTGTGCCGGCGCGAGCGATCGCTCGATCACCCGGCCGCCTAGCCTTTGTTTACAATGAGTGACAATGGTGAGATTTCTAGTAATGCAGTGAATATAACTTACGAATACATCTGCACTGGTGGACACTTGGATGACGATACTCAACCACAGAGAGAAGACCAATCATACGGTATCAATGAGAACATGGAGGTGGATGAGTCAAGAAAACGGATTCGCGACAATGATTCTCCCGAAAATTGGTCGATAGTGGATAATACACGCAGAAATAAATCACCTAAAATTACGACGGATCAGGATATTGAATATGGGGATAGAATTGATGTATCTGTATATCACAAAGAAAAGTGCCCTAGGCAATTTGCGTTGGCACAATTATTTAAAGAAAATCACATTTCTGGAATACAGCGAGTAAAATACGTCAACCCATTTAAGATGCTGATTACCTTTGCTCGGTAATCAAATGCAAATAAATTTATGACATGCACAACTTTCATCGATAAGGGCTGGAAATACTCAAAGACGATGGAAGTAGGTGTATCGTATGGAGTGATTAAAGATGTGGAGTTAGATATGTCTATAGAGAAATTCCTGGAATATGTAACTTGTGATAAAGAAATACTTTCGGCTGTTAGACTCAATCGAAGGAATTCAGACTCAACCAGTTCGACCACCGAGAATAATGCGAGCGTGTGGACTGCCAGCGAATCGATCCGTTTATGTTTTAAAGGCGCATCGTTACCCCCATACGTATACATACATGACATGCGAGTTAAAGTTAATAAGTATATCTTTCCAATTACGCAATGTTTTAAGTGCTGGAAATTTGGTCATACATCTAAAACATGTCCACCCAAAAAACGAATTTGTCCACGTTGCAGAGAAAATCATGAGAGATGTGAGTCTACTACTTTTAAATGTGCTAATTGTTTATCAAACCATGTATCTTACGATAAAAAATGTCCAGTATATCTTAAAGAAAAACGGATTCGCGAGCTTATGGCAGATCTTAACTGCTCCTACCACAAAGCTCTGACATTATACGTTCCGCAATCTCCGATACTTGGCTCTAAAAACACTAATGAGACATCTGAAGTACAACCTATTTTGACTCAACAATACTCTCATTTAGCGCCATTGAACGTTCAGAATAGACCTTCATATGTCGAGAAATTACTAGCTACCGATACCAACCGGGATATACAAAATCAGGAACCTTCGACATCTCAACAAACCAGAAAGACTGTCGTACCTAGGAAAAATCGTAAAGTGAAAAAAAAACGATGAAGACATGGAGTGGTTCTCAGAATCGTCTTCATCATCATGTAATGGAGTTACACCAGAGAGAGCTGACAAGCCAACTAATTCATTTACAAACGAGAAGAAGCACACGAATCCATGGACGTTTAAACGTGTATTACGTATATTGACTAACATAATAGTGTCTAATACATCATCAGAATCTAAAATATCAAGTGTGATTAAAGTAATATCAGATTGGCTAATATCGATAGTGATTAATAATACAGCAGATGGTTCTTGGTTAAATAACATTCTCCGTGGATTCTCGAAATAAAAGGATGAACGATAAAATTCTGCAATGGAATGCACAGAGCGTCAGACCAAAATTATTACTATTAGATCAGTTATTAACTCAGGATAAATTCCATATTGCGGTGTTAAGTGAAACATGGCTTGACCCCGATAGTAACTTCAATATTAGAGGATATAATATTTTTAGATTAGACAGAGACGATGGCTATGGGGGGGTTGCTATATTGACACATAATTCTATAAAAGTTCAAGTGCGTAATGTACATAGTTGTAACCCAGGAATAGAACTACTTTTTATTAAGGTACTTAATTGTCAGGATATTGAAAATATTATATCTGTCTATTGCCCTTCAACCGTCCATACTTCTCAGAGAGACTGGGACCATGTTTTTTCGCTTGCTGGTAATAAAACATTAATACTGGGAGATTTTAATGGACACCATATAAATTGGTCTTATAAAATAGATCAACGCGGATCACAAATATTTGACTCGATGTTAGAACACAATTATGTTCCGCTTAATGATAGGTGGTCATCAACGCGTATTAAAATGGTTAATGGTATCTTACAGAAGTCCTCTCCTGACATTTCTTTTATTTCATTCGATATTGCGCTAAATTTTACATGGAAGGTTACAAATGAATCTTTGGGAAGCGACCACTTAGTCATTAAATTATCCACTACTTATATCAGATCATTTTCAGATATTCGTAAGAGGAACTTCAAAAAAGGTAAATGGAATGAATACTCGGCCATGGTAGAAACCAGTTTAGAAAATTCATCGCCTCCAGAGGATCTCCAATTGTGTTACGACTACTTTGAAAATATTTTACAAAAAGCTGCAGATATTCATATTCCATGTACTAATATCCTCCAGAATACATATAAGTGATAAATTTAAAGCAAAACCTTATTGGAACCTCGACTTATCCAAATCCGTAGCGGAACGGCGTTTAGCCCTAGCAAAGTTTAGACGTAGTCCCTCGCCTCAGAATTATGAGCAGTTGCAGGACAGAATTCGAGAATCACAAAAATTAATTCGTAAGGCAAAGTGTCAGTCATGGCAGAAATTCTGTACATCCGTGGATGAAGCGACATCTGCCAGTGTTATGTGGCGTTCTATGAGATGGGCGAAAGGAAAGTCTAGTAATAGTAATCAATTTAATGATCCAGAAATGGCACAAAGTTTACTCAATGATTTGACGCCAGATTTTGTATGCCCTCCTGAACCCAAGTTTCATTCACAGAATTACAAATTAGAAGTTGATTTTACAATTCAAGAGCTTGAAAATTCCATTAAGTCTAAAGACACGGCTCCAGGCTGTGACGAAATATCATTTTCTATGATTAACAAACTTCCAAGAAGTGGTAAAATAATGCTGCTTGCTCTTTACAATATTTTTTTCCATTTGGGTTTTGTACCCTCACAGTGGAGGAATATTCGGGTTATTCCTATTCCTAAGCCAGGTCGGGAACCTGGGTCAACCTCGTCTCTACGACCTATATCACTTATGTCTTGTTTATGCAAAATTTTTCATATTATGTTAGGTAAGAGATTAGAGTGGTTTTTAGAAAGTAAAAACATTTTTTCGAACAAAACTATAGGTTTCCGTAAATGTAGATCGTGTTTAGATAACTTAAGCAGTTTAGTTCTTAAAATACAACAGGGTTTTTCCAAAAAAATTTACGACAATCGGTTGCTTTATTGACTTAAATAATGCTTATAATAATGTCGATATTAATAGCCTTTTAAACATTTTAGATAATTTAGGAGTGGGGTTTAAAATATGCCGATATATTTGGGGATTTTTAAAAGAAAGAAATTTAAAAATCAATGTTCTCAACCACGAATTTCATAGATCAACGGGACGAGGCTTGGCTCAGGGTGACCCGATATCCCCACTCTTATTTAATATAGCAACTTTAAAAGTATGCAATTTAATTATAAACGTGGATACGTCACAATACGCTGATGACTTTGTTTTATTTAAAACAGGTTCAGGATTGGATACTATTACTAGAGAATTACAATCTGCATTAAATAAATTTGATACATTAGTCAATGATATCGGATTAGAGATATCTCCTAGCAAAACTAAAGTGTGTATTTTTAAAAAGGTAGATGTGCTCAATCTGTTTCTTTATATGTTAAGGATAATGATTTGCCAGTAGTTAATAATGTAAAATAGTTGGGGTTGTGGCTGGACCAGTCGTTGAGATGGCGTAAACATATTAATGAAACAATAGAGAAATTGTCCAAACATTTAAATATATTTAAAATTTTAGCCGGGTTCGGGTGGGGAATTCATCAAAAGCATTTGCGCCGATTGTACATAGCAATCATTCGCAGCAGACTAGACTATGCCAGTTTCCTGTACGACGATAGTTTTAAGTGCAACCTTGTTAAATTAGACTGAATTCAGAATCAAGCGCTTAGAATAATTGGTGGTTTCATACGAAGCACTCCCATTCACGTAATGGAAAGTGAATTAAGTCTACCTCCAATACATATCCGTAGAAAATACCTAGCAGGTAAATTCTGTCTGAAATCTAGGTCATTTAAAAAAAGCGAAACAGTTGATTTGCTCAGGTTTTTAGTAGATCCTAATGTTAGTTGTTCAAGTACACGAAGGCAATCATTATTAGTGTCAGCGTATAATGATTTTAAAACAGTTCCTATTCATTCAGTAAATATTCTTGAAATGTTTTCATTAGATACGTGGGTCAGCAATATTAATGTACGTAATACTATCAATCACACCATTAAAGCAATAGATAGAGCTAAGCGTCATTATGACACTTTCAATATTAATCAACAATGTGTTAAATTCATTAACGATCACTACGCGGACTTTTATAAACTTTTTACTGATGGATCCAAAACGGACGCTGGGAGGGGTGCTGCTATTTTGGACCCACAGGCGAACTCCTCTGTTAAGTTTAAGATTGTGTCGGATATATCCATTATGCACGTAGAACTGTTAGCAATAGCTGAAACCATTTCCTATGTTAAATCTATAAACGCTAATAAAGTGGTAATTTTGTCAGATTCCAAAAGTTCTCTCCAGCATTTGGCTCGGTGTACTTCGTCTTTACGAGGCACACCGATTGCCTATACGATTTTAAACACAATTTTTAAACTGACTTCAAATCTAAAATTATAATATTACAGTGGATCCCCTCCCACATTCAAATACGTGGAAATGAAGTGGTGGACCAATTAGCCAAACAAGCAATAACTGATGGAATTCCACTGATGGTTACGCCTCTATACTCTG
This sequence comes from Amphipyra berbera, assembly GCA_910594945.2. NCBI lineage: Eukaryota > Metazoa > Arthropoda > Insecta > Lepidoptera > Noctuidae > Amphipyra > Amphipyra berbera. The sequence goes on from OU343128.1 coordinate 20,933,184, forward strand.
ACTATATAAAAGCTCTCAAATTACTGTGCTATGAGTTATGGAAAGAATATTTCGATCAAAGGTCCATCGAGAAAGGTATCTGGTATAAGACCATCCAGCCACAGCTTCCTAAAAACGTTTGGATTGACCAAAATTTGTTAAACAGATGTTCCTTGACAACTGCCTTGAGGCTTCGATCAGGGCACATTCCATCAAACAAATTTGGATATCTAATGAAGAAAGTAACGTCTCCTAATTGCAATGAGTGCGAAATAGTGGATGATGTCCAACACATTCTGATGGAGTGTGTACGGAACGAGGCCTTAAGAACACACTTGTTTGGTGTAAGTCGTTTTTTGGATGTCGGAGTGTGTAACAGCATCTTGGCTCAACCGGTATCCGATCGGGCCAATATGTTGTACAAACTCGCAGAATTAGCCCTATAGAAATAACATATTGTTAGTGTTAGATTACGTTTATTTTGTTTAAGGTTTAATTTTATGTGATATCTTCCACGGGGCGACATTATCGCACAGCGACAAACCCCTCAAATAAAGTGAAAAAAAAAAAAAAAAAAAAACTAAATTGCGCGTTGTTTTTGATGGATCTGCAGTTTCTACGTCAGGGTATGCATTAAATGACATCCTAATGGTAGGTCCGAACCTTCAAGATTCTCTTTTTGCTATATTAATACGTACCAGACAATACAAGTTTCTGTTAACTGGGGACATTGAAAAAATGTACCGTCAGGTACTAGTAAACAAAGAAGGTCGTAGTTTGCAGCGTATTCTATGGCGAGAAGACGAGTCACAACCCATCAAAACTTATGAGTTAAATACACTCACTTATGGTACCGCAAGTGCTAGTTTTCTTAGCACACGTTGCCTTTGGCAGCTTTGCGAGGAACAAAACCACGAAGGTATTAAAAATATAATCCAAAAAGATTTTTACGAAGATGACCTCATCACTGGTGCGAATAATGAGCAGGAATTACGTTTTATACAAAAAACTGTTTCCGAAGCTTTAAAAAATGGTTGTTTCAATTCAAGGAAATATAAAAGTAACAATCCATCAATTTTTGAAAATTTTAATATAAATCATGATGACAATTTAACAATTAGTGAGTCTTCAAACACTCTTGGTCTTGGGTGGATTCCATCCAGTGACACATTATATTTTCCCATTAAAAATGTTATGCTCGACCAGGATGCAGTCATCACAAAGCGATTTGTTATGTCTAATTCATTTAAAATATTTGACCCGTTAGGTATTCTAAGTCCTGTAATAATTCAGCCTAAAATTATATTGCAAAAAATGTGGCAACAAAAATTGGATTGGGACGAACCAGTTCCAAAAAAATGTGAGTAACGATTGGATAAAATTTACAGATAATTTAAAATGGTTACATAAATTTCAAATTCCTAAATTAGTTCTATGTGACAAACCTAAATTAATAGAATTGCACTCATTTAGTGATGCGTCTCAAAGTGCATATGGTGCGTGCATTTATTTAAAATCAGTTAATTGTGATGGTAAAAGTACTGTCAAGCTATTATGTGCTAAGTCAAAGGTGTCGCCTTTAAAACCCACCACAATACCACGTCTTGAATTATGTGCTGCATTATTATCCGCTAGGTTTTGTAAATCTGTTACAGATGCTCTCCGGTATAGGCCGGGAAACATCTTACACTGGAGCGATTCCAGTGTGGTTCTATGTTGGATAAATAGTGATCATACAAAATTAAAAATGTTTGTAGCTAATCGTGTCTGTGAAATACTTGAATTAACTTAATCATGTTCTTGGCGGTACGTTCCTACTACTATGAACCCAGCAGATTTAATTTCTAGGGGAGTGGATGCAAAAAACTTATTGCATATGGACTTGTGGTGGTCCGGTCCTAGCTTTTTGCATAAAAATGAAAGCTATTGGCCCGTTATAAATAATTCAAAGTTAGACGAATTACCTGAGATGAAAGCACACACGTCAATAATTAGTGATCAGGATCATTTTATAAATTTTGATAATTTTTCATCATATCAAAAACTTCAAAAAGTTGTTGCATATGTTAGAAGGTTTATATTTAATACTAGCAGTGCCCGCAACTTCGTATGCGTAGAAGTCGTAGAACAACATTACTTGCTTAACTGAAATTATTATTATGTAGGTATAGATTAGGTGGGTTTTAAAAAATCTTTGTTTGTTCTAACCATGAAAAATACATAAAAAAACGGAAACCTCACATAGCTTCGGGTGCTTTATGTTTTTACCAACGGTTTAGGCTGAGTGGATGTTTAGTTGTTAGATTAAAAAATTAGAATTATTACCAAACAAAATATGTTGTATTTCTATCAGTAGTCAGGTCCATTATAAAAAGGTTTCCCTGTGAACAATGTTAGCAGTAGAAACACCTGGGAAGCCATCGCCTCCTTTTGCGAGGGGGTGATGGCGACCAAGGAGGTAGCGGAGAGGGAGAGGGAGGCCGCTTTTTCTCTCCCTTCTCGCGCTAGACGCACCGGGCGCCGGAGGGCGCGTGACGATCTCCGGCCACCCTAGTGAGTGGCCTGCGGGCGGCGGGTTGGGGAACCCGTCGCCCGACCAGTAACGGGCCCAGGGAGGATGGCGCGTCTTGTCCTGCGCGCGCCTCTCGGACGGATGTGGGGCAGGGGAGCAACTGCCCCACCACAGGAGGGGTCCACCAGAAGAAGCTGGTGGACCGAGACCTGTCGGGGTCGCGGTGCATGCAACAGCGAATCCCGTGACCCCGACCTTAGGTCAGAAGGAGGGACACCGTGGGGTTTTAGCCAGTAAGAGTCTGGCACACCCCCCCGTCTTCCCCAGACGGGGGATAGTCCATGAGGATTTCCCCACGTGAGAAAAAAAAAAAAAAAAAAAAAAAAAAAAAAAAAAAGGGATGTGTGCATGTGGGGTGCGCGGTCAGATACCTCCACGTGTGCCTGGTGGCTACTGGTCCCTCCGGATACGTTCGAGGGGAAGAGTAGCTGTTGGGCCGGTGCACCCTGGGTGCGGGCAATAATATTTCTTAGGAGATAGTATCATAGGAGATATTATTGCCTGTAGCAAAACTCTGACCAAGGGGGGGGGGGGTGGCCAGGTTGGCCAGGGGGGTTGCTCTTCCCCGTCCCTCTGAGTTAGCAGAGCGACGGGTTGAACGAGCCTTTCAGGGGCGACGGGTTTGTCAGTTGGCAATAGTTGGCTGGCAGACACGGTGTGACTCAGCACCACCGTTCGCCCCGACCCGTAATCCTCATTTAGAGGACCGGGGGTCTTGGCTTAGCCGCCCGGATCACGAGCGAAATCTCTATAAACTTCTCACGGAATCCCAAGCTGCTACGCAACGGCGAAGGGATGAATGGCTGACCGTGTAACGTTCTTCGGAACATCAGTCTCGAGTGCGGAACCCGTCAGGATACCGGCCGACCTCCTGACGTATTTAGGCTTATCCGGGTACAGGGGGCACTGCCCGGATGGACTTTTTATTTCCCCCATACTCGTGGGAACTTGTATGGATACTCAAAAATTAAAAACTCAAACTGACGATAAGGTGGGTGCGGGGTCGGATAGCGACACCGCATCGAGGAAGACGAGGGCGTCCGCTCGTAAAGAGCGCGACGCGGAGAGTAGGGAAGTGGAAGTGGTGTCAGACTCTGACACCGCTTCCAGTATGATGACAGTGGACGTAGAGTTTGCGGGGGAGTTCTTCCGCCGCAAACGATCTCGTCCGGCGAGTCATTCGGGTTCGGACTCGAACCCGAGTGATGAGGAGCCCCTCTCGTCGCTGTCTGCAAAGGCAGTTAGCAAGAGGGGCAGAGGCAGGCCTGCGTCGACAGGCCAATATGTTGGCCTGTACAAGGCCAAGAAGGAGTTGGCGGCCGCCCAACAGGCCGAGAAAATAGTGGAGGAGGATCGGCGCATTGCCGAGCTGACCAAGAAGGTGTCCGCCGGAAGGGTCACTCGGCTGTCCGATTCCTCCTCTATAGGCGAGAGGGACGCGGAGGACATGTCCGCAGCGGAGCTGAACACTAAGCTCCAGGACGCCGTGGCGGCCATTAAAACGGTCGCCGGGGTGTCCAAGGGCCTCAAGGGCACTAGCCAGAAGGCCCTCAAGGAAGCCGCGGCTTCCATCGTTGAGGCTGCGGAGGTGTTAATGAGGCGCACAGCCTCAGAGGAAGTGGCCAGGTTGCGGGCCGAAAACGCCCGCCTTGCGGCCCAGCTTGCCGAGCTCCGAAAGGAGCACGAAGACTTTCGAGCTGACCTGGCAAAGGATCGGCAAGAGCGCATGCGCGCGGAGGCCGGCCTTGTTGTGCGGCCAGCCGACGGTGGAGAGTCGGAGGTGGTCCGGTTTTTCCGGACGGAGATGGCGAGTTTTAACGCTCGGTTCTCCGTCTTGGAGGCCAAAATTCTGCGGCCGCCTCTGGCAGGCGATCGACTGCGGGACGCACCGTCGGCCACTTTCGCGGCTAAGGCCGCAATGCCGCGCCGGCCAGAGGAGTCTGGCCCGCCAGCCTCAGCTGCCTCGGTCGCTGCGGCCCCGACTTCGGCCGCTTCGGCCCCGGGAGGAAAGAAGCCCTCACAGGGTAAGGGGAAGGAGAAAGGAAAGGGGACGTCGGGAGCTGCCCTGCAGGTCGCTTCCGCCCCTGCGGCTTCCGCCCCTGTGGTTTCCGCCCCTGCGACTTCCGCCCCTGCGACTTCCGCCTCTGCTGGTGCCCAGCAGCAGCCCTCATCCAAACCGGGTGAGTGGCAGGTCGCGGGTGCCAAGAGGAAAAAGAAGAAGGCGAAGAGATCCGCCAAGAAAAAGGCGGATAAGGCCAAAAAGGCGGAAAAGCAGCAGGCGGCGAGGCTCCGTGCCCCTCATTCCGCGGCTGTAGTAATTACGCTGCAGCCTGGAGCGGATGAGAGGGGCATGAGTTATGCGGGGGTCTTGGCCGAGGCCAAGGCGAAAATAAGCCTCAGCGAGCTTGGCATTGAGGGTGTCCGTTGCAAGACAACGGCAACGGGTGCCCGCATGCTGGAGCTCCCAGGAGCCTCCAGTGGAGAAAAGGCGGACGCCCTCGCTGAAAAGTTGAGGGCGACGTTCCCCGCCGAACAGGTGAAGATCTCCAGGCCCGTTAAGTGCGCAGACTTGCGCATCACGGGCCTGGATGATTCTGTCACCACGGAGGAGGTCGTGGCCGCCATAGCCAAAGTAACGGGCTGCCCCTCAAGTCAGGTGAAGCCTGGTGCGATTACCCCGGGCTTCACCGGGTTGGGGACGGTCGTAGTGGCCTGTCCCGTCGGGGCTGCCCAAAAGTTGGCTGGAGGCCAGAGGCTTCTGGTTGGGTGGGTGTCGGCGCAGGTGCAACTGCTGAAGCCGAGGCCACTGGGGTGCTTCCGTTGTCGTGTCGACGGACACGTCGTTGTGCGGTGCACCTCAGAGGCTTGCTACGGCGACGGCTGTTACGTCTGCGGCCAGCCCGGACACAAGGCCGGCTCGTGCAAGGCCACGCCGCACTGTCTCGTGTGTGCGGCGGCGGGCAAGCCGGCAGAGCACCGGGTAGGTGGCGGAGCCTGCGCCGGCCCTGGCAAAAAAAGGAGATCCCGAGGAGGAAGAGGCCGCGGCAAGAAAGCCGCGGCGACAGTTGCTTCGCAGCCGGTTCTACAACCGGCTGCTGGACACGCACTGCAAGGAGGGGAGAGGGCGGATATGGACTGTCATTAATGGCTCCATACATCCGCCTCCTCCAAGCAAACATCAACCATTGCGCCAGAGCTCAGGACCTTCTGCTCCAGAGCATGGCGCAATGGATGATCAACGTGGCGGTGGTCGCCGAGCCGTACTTCGTTCCACCCCGGGATGACTGGGTTGGTGACATGGACGGCTTGGTGGCCCTGATAGTGTCACAGGCCGCCACTGGCTCTCCGTCCATCGACAATATCACTCGTGGACGGGGATTCGTGGCGGCCCTGCTGGAGGACCTCCTTGCAGTGGGTGTGTATTTCTCCCCCAATAAATCGCTCGCCGACTTTGAGGACTTTTTGGGGGAGTTGGGCGTCGTCGTCGGCCGCGGCCATCCTCATCCCGTGCTCGTTGCTGGGGATTTCAACGCCAAGTCTACGGCTTGGGGTTCCCCGGCCACGGATGCGCGGGGTGAGGTGCTGGAGGAGTGGGCCCTGGGATTGGGCCTACAGATCCTCAACCGCGGCTCCGTGGACACGTGCGTGCGACAGCGGGGTGGCTCCATCGTGGACATTTCGTTCGCTAGCCCCGCGCTTGCACGCCGTGTCCAGGGCTGGCGCGTCATGGAGGGGGCGGAGACGCTGTCTGACCACAGGTACATCCGATTCGGCGTCGCCGCCCAGACCTCTGACGCCTCGGCCCGTACGGTCCCGGGCGGGATCGGTCCGCGTTGGGCGCTAAAACGGCTGGACAGGGAAGCACTCCTGGAGGCCTCGATCGTGCAGGCCTGGGTGTCAGCACCGGACAGGCCTGTCGATATCGACGTGGAGGCGGAGTGGTTCCGGGAGGCCATGTCGCACATTTGCGACGTGGCAATGCCCCGGGTCCAGGCCGTACCTGCTAAGCGCCAGGTGTACTGGTGGTCGCAAGACATTGCGCTCTTGCGCCGCGCGTGTGTAGAGGCGCGACGCCAGTACGCCAGGCTACGCAGGAGGCGCCGCCGCGCCCCTGGTGCGGCGGCCGCGGAGGCGGAACTGTACGAGGGGTACAGGGAGGCGAAGACCGCCCTCCAGAAGGCTATCTCGGAGGCCAAAAGTGCGGCCTACGAGACGCTGCTTGAGACTCTGGACCGTGACCCGTGGGGGCGCCCATACCTTATGGTACGGGGCAAATTACGCCCGTGGGCCCCCCCACTGACCCAGAGTCTCCGACCGCAGCTTCTGGAGGGAGTGGTGAGCGCTCTGTTCCCTTCCAGGGCGGAGCATACACCACCGCCCATGGTTCCGCCTCGATTGGCGCCTGATGCGGACGAACGCGACGACGACGACGTACCTGAGGTGACCCGGCTAGAGCTGAGAGCGGCGGTACGGAGGCTTCAAGCCAAAAACACCGCTCCGGGCCCAGACGGCATACCTGGCCGTGTATGGGTCCTAGCTCTCAGGGCTCTCGGGCCTCGACTGAGAGGGCTCTTTAGCGCATGCTGCGAGCGGGGCCAGTTTCCTCTCCGGTGGAAAACCGGGAAGCTGGTCCTGCTCAGGAAGGAGGGGCGCCCCGCAGACTCACCGTCTGCGTACCGCCCCATCGTGTTGCTGGACGAGGTGGGCAAGCTCTTCGAGAGAGTCATTGCAGACCGCCTCGTCACGCACATGACTGGGGTGGGGCCGGACTTGGCGGAAAACCAGTTCGGTTTCCGCCGCGGGCGCTCCACAGTGGACGCGATCATGCGCGTAAGGGCCCAAGCGGAGGAAGCAGTCGCCCAGGGTGAGGTCGTCTTGGCGGTGTCTCTCGACATCGCCAACGCCTTTAACACCTTGCCCTGGAGTTGCATTAGGGCGGCACTCGAATACCATCGTGTGCCGACCTACCTCCGCCGCATTGTCGGGGCCTATTTGGCAGAGAGAGCCGTAGTCTACCCGGGTCGGGAAGGATGGGGTCGGCGAGAGATGTCGTGCGGTGTCCCACAGGGTTCGGTCCTAGGACCGCTCCTGTGGAACATCGGTTACGACTGGGTGCTGCGCGGTGCGTTCCTCTCCGGTGTCGGCGTGACCTGCTACGCCGACGACACGCTGGTCACAGCGCGGTTAGGGACACACCGGCAGGCGGCCATTTTGGCCACAGCTGGGGTTGCGCAAGTCGTCGATAGGATCCGACGATTGGGTCTCGAGGTGGCCCTGCGGAAGTCCGAGGCCCTGTGTTTCCACGGGCCCCGGAAGGGACCACCTTCGGGATCCCACATTGTCGTGGGAGGCGTCCGCATCGGTGTCGAGTCGACGATGAAGTACCTGGGACTCGTCCTCGACAGCCGGTGGGACTTTGGGCCGCATTTTCGGCAGTTGACCCCCAAACTAATGGGAGTAGCGGCTGCGCTTTCGCGGCTGCTGCCCAATTTGGGGGGGCCCAATGCCTCCTGCCGGAGACTCTACTCGGGGATCGTACGATCCATGGCCCTCTACGGGTCGCCGATTTGGGCGGACACCCTGACGGCCCGCAACGTCGCTATCCTGCATAGACCGCAGCGGGCGATGGCCGTCAGGGTGATAAGGGGGTACCGTACGATCTCCTTCGAGGCGGCGAGTCTTTTGGCCGGATCCGTGCCCTGGGATCTGGAGGCGAGAGCCCTCGCGCTGAGATATCGTCAGCGCGAGGAGGCGCCTGAGCGGAGCGAGCTCCGCCAGATCCTGGTGGCCGAGTGGAGGGAACGACTTGCGCAACCCAGCGCGGGGCACGCCGCGATAGCGGCGGTAAGACCCGTGATGGAGGAGTGGCTGGAGAGGCGTCACGGCGCCCTCAGCTTCCGGCTGACGCAGGTGCTCTCGGGACACGGCTGTTTCGGGAAGTACCTGTGTCGTATAGGCCGGGAGCAGACGCCCGGTTGTCACCACTGCGACTGCCCCGAGGACACGGCGCTGCACACTTTGCAGGCGTGTCCAGCGTGGGGGTCGCAGCGCCGCGAGCTAGTCGCGGCGATCGGCGGTGACCTCTCGCTTCCGGCCGTGGTTCTGTCCATGGTCGGGAGCGAGACTGCGTGGGAAGCCATCGCCTCCTTTTGCGAGGGGGTGATGGCGACCAAGGAGGTAGCGGAGAGGGAGAGGGAGGCCGCTTCTTCTCTCCCTTCTCGCGCTAGACGCACCGGGCGCCGGAGGGTGCGTGATGATCTCCGGCCACCCTAGTGAGTGGCCTGCGGGCGGCGGGTTGGGGAACCCGTCGCCCGACCAGTAACGGGCCCAGGGAGGATGGCGCGTCTTGTCCTGCGCGCGCCTCTCGGACGGATGTGGGGCAGGGGAGCAACTGCCCCACCACAGGAGGGGTCCACCAGAAGAAGCTGGTGGACCGAGACCTGTCGGGGTCGCGGTGCATGCAACAGCGAATCCCGTGACCCCGACCTTAGGTCAGAAGGAGGGACACCGTGGGGTTTTAGCCAGTAAGAGTCTGGCACACCCCCCCGTCTTCCCCAGACGGGGGATAGTCCATGAGGATTTCCCCACGTGAGAAAAAAAAAAAAAAAAAAAAAAAAAAAAGGGATGTGTGCATGTGGCTGGAGAGGCATCATGGCGCCCTCAGCTTTCGGTACTGACGCAGGTACTCTCGGGACATGGCTGTTTCGGGAAGTACCTGTGTCGTATAGGCCGGGAGCAGACACCCGGTTGTCACCACTGTGTGGACTGTCAGGAGGACACGGCGCAGCACACCCTGCAAGTGTGCGGTGCATGTAATAGCGAATCCCGTGACCCCGGCTTTAGATTAGAAGGAGGTACACCGTTGGTTTTTAGCCGGTAAGAGTCCGGCAGACCCCCTTGCCTTCCCCGGGCGAGGGACTTCCATGAGGATTTACCAACGATATACAAAAAAAAGGGATTTGTGCATAAAGATAGCTCAGGTTGCTTAGGTGCACGGGATAGAGCCACATAGAGCTAATCGTGCGAGAAGCAGCTTCATAGCATAACATAAGCTAATCGGAAACTGTACCTACACGTTTAAACCTGAACGGAAAATAGATTACGTAATTTAGTATACACGCAACGCCATCTATTGAGCAATTATGCTACAACAAATGATGCTAATTTTTTTCTTAATGACTTTAAATTCTAATAACTTTAGATTGAGTGAACCGATTAGGATGAAACAGAAACTAAATGTTACTCCGAGATACGCACAATATTGTCTATAAAAGTCAATCACACTGAGTCAAACAAACCGACAGACACAAAGTCCAAAAATTATCGAAATGGTTTTTTTTCTTATCTTTTAACCATCCCCACTATTATTTTAAAAATATTTTCAATTTTCAAACACGGCAAGTCTACAGATTTATGATAATTTTAATAAAATATATGAGTATTTCAAATTAATCTATCGTATTGCCTTGCACAATTAAAAATTTAGAATACACTCACTTATGAAATTGAGTGTATTTCTCTTCCACTGCCATTCAGATAGATAGGTGCCTAATAAATTCTGAATAACAATATCTTCGATTTTTTTTTATCAAAGCTTAGTACCTTCTTCGTGAGGATAGCATTTCAATAGACCTTCCGTAGACTGAGAATAGGTACCAATTCAACAATTAATATTAGGTAATTTGTGGATTTATTCGTTGTAATATATTTCCTCACAACGTGATTTGATACACGTAACGCCATCTATTGAAATGAAATGGTATAAACGAATACATGCTAACTTCTTCTAGGGAACTTAAAATTCGCATATCTTTTAATTGCGTGAACCGATTGCGATGAAACAAAAACGACATGTTACATGGAGATAAGCACAATATTTGTTTATAAAAGTCAACAACATTGGATCAGTTGTTTTTACGTGATGCTTGCACAAACAAACAGATAAACATACAAACAGACAAAAATTCCAAAAATGATAAAAATGGGTTCTATTGATTATAGTTTAACACCCAAACCAGGTTTTTTCAAAATATTTGCTATGTACAGACACACCAAGTCTACAGATTTATTATATGTATAGATAGATAGAAGATAGATGAAGCACCCCTATAATAAACGGGTAGGCATATTTTCACCAGAAGAGTTATTGAAGTCACTGTGTTTTATCGCACAGCGTGAGTCATTTCCTATCGAATACGAATTGCTTACAAAAGGTAAACAATTACCGACTAGGAATAAATTTTTATCGTTGTCTCCTTTCATAGATAACAATTACTTGATTCGCGTCGGTGGCCGTATAAATGCGTCCGCATGTAAGTTTGAGATAAGACACCCAATACTCCTACACGCCTCTCATAGATTAACCAAACTATAGGTATACTTTGCAAATGAGCATTTTGTGAACATGCATGCAGGTCCAAATTTGTTGCTAGCAACAACTAGGCAAACAGTCTGGCCTGTAAATGGCAGGCATCTTGCTAGGCGTACAGTCAGCAACTGTGTGCGATGCCGACAAGTAAATGGTAAAACGTTATGCCCAAAAATGGGTAACTTACCATCTCAGCGTGTGAACCCGGATTTCCCATTTTTGTCCGTCGGTTTAAATCGCAAAGGACGTGGAAGTCGCGTTATAAAATGTTATATGTGTATTTTTGTGTGTTTACGTTATAAATGTATTCACCTAGAGGCAGTTAGTGATTTGACTAAGGATGCATTTGTAATGACTCTCAGGCGTTTTATTGCGCGGAGAGGAAAACCAATAGAAATTTTTAGTGACAATGGTCGTAATTTTGTCGCCGCCGCAAATGAGATAGGTAACTTTTTAAAACAAAATGATGAACCTTTAACTGATTTTGTTGATCAACAGGTTATTCATTTTAAATTTATACCAACGTACGCTCCTCACTTCGGCGGCCTTTGGGAAGCCAGCGTCAAGTCGGCCAAGTATCATATCAAACGAGTTATCGGCAATAATCATTTAACATTTGAAGAAATTACAACTTTTTTTGCGCAAGTGGAGGCGATACTCAATAGCCGTCCCTTGTGCCCCTTATCGTCCTGTCCTAACGACCTACTCTCCTTATCCCCAGGGCACTTTATCATTGGTCGACCGTTAACTGCACTACCGTCACCAACCCTGGAAGAAAATGATACCAACCAAAGAAATAGATATAAGCACCTTGAAGAAATAAGGCGTCACTTCTGGCAAAGATGGCAGAAGGAATACTTGTCAGAGCTTCAGCAAAGGGCAAAATGGCGTAAAGGCAATGCTCAGCTCAACATAGGTGACATGGTACTCCTAGCTGATGATAACACTCCTCCACTAAACTGGCGTCTGGGACGAGTTCTTCAGTTATTTCCTGGACCTGATGGAGTTTCAAGAGTTGCAGAGATCAAAACCCTACGAGGCTGCGTGCGACGCCCTTTTACCCGTCTTTGCCCGCTACCAACTACTGCAGAACTGAAGGGTTGAAAACCTAGTTTTCAACGGCCCGGAATATGTTGCGGCGCAGCGCCTCACAGTTGTCAAGTAGCAAATTCACACGTAGATAGGTCTACGTTCTATCACGGTTTTAGTAGGCGTTTGTTAGTTTATTTAATTATAATATTGGAGATGTTCTTTCAATCTACCGACCACCTTCTGACTGTACACAAGACATTCTTCATTATACTTTTTTATTTGTAATTGGACTTTAATTAGCCCCAGTGTATAGTCAAAATATACAGATAAGATAAAGGTAAAGGGAGGAAATACAAGGGAGCTATAAATGATACGTAACGCTTGCGTTCAGAAACACATTTGTGTTATATTAACTAATTGCATTATAATCGAACCCCATATCGTGATACTGGGCGGCTTTGCAACGGCTGACGTGTCGTACGTGTATCGCTAAACTCTAGGGTCAGCAATTCAACGGGACACGTTCCCTATGCTCTCATATCCTTCTGAATCCTAAGGCAGAGTCCTGCTAAGTCCAATTGCCATTCAGCAAGACATGTGTCCAGCAGCACTGGACGACCAGTATTAAATAAACTTACGAGTGACGCCTGCTCCTCTTTAAATAAGTTATTTGAACTAGCGCAAGCGCAGTGTATTGTCAGTCGGTTGCATGATACCTCACACCTGGTTTACGTTCGAGTGGTATTATTTGTCGTCACTTCACACTTCCTTAATCTACCCAGGTTGTGGACGGCATAGTGGGTTGTGAGGCCGCTTTCCGTCCTATACGTGTCTCGCTAAGTGCTAATTTGTCGATTCAGTAATAGGCCTGCGTGGGCCGGGGGTATAACGAGACACGCTCCCTAGCGTCCTTTAGAACGACTATTCATCCAGTTTAGGGTACTTGGTGAAGTCTACCCCTGCTCCCTGGAAGTGTACGTAAAACAAGTGAACATACGCTAGGCATACGCCTGGGTCAGTCAGTCAATAAGAAAGACCCATTACTATCGTTTGGTTGTTCATGTCCTGGTTATTATGTATTGGCATTGTAGCCTAGATTATTCCAATCCAGTGATTAGTACGTAATACGGTTCTGCCTCTCATAGGTGGTGTGATTGTGTAGTGTCGATATATAAGATAAGATATATTTTATTTGCATAAAACATGGTATACAATGTGTTATTATAAATATTAGACCGAACATGTATTAGACCGAACATGTATTAGTTTGCTTAAAGCTAAAGCATGCAAACTTATTTACTAAAATACATTATGACATTGAAATAATTATATTACATTGAATGTCAAATTAAAAAATCCTTAATATTATAGAAATTATTATTATTGAGCCATTTATATAATAGAATTTTATTTTTTTTATAATTTAATGTTTTAAACATATTTGGTAATTTATTATATAAACATACACACATAGCCAGCGAGTTTTTATAATAATTCATATGAGTCCAAATCTGAGTCAAACGGTCGGGTGTTTGGTATATGATTGTCAATCGTATACCGTAGATTCAATGTTATGGGGAGGCCTTCCTCGCTTCCCTAAAACCAATCGTAAGTGTAGGATACTTCGGTCAATCGGATATAGATATAAACATAAATGATATTAAACTAGATTATAGTTATTGTACCATGAAGAATAATAATCAGCCTGGAATAAACGTAGTAAGTAAGACACTCATCCACTCGCTCACTCACGCACTCATGGAGATTCGCACTTGCACACTTTATTATTACTAATTAAGTTTAACTTAACCTAGTATTAGCCTATACTTAAACTAAACTATAATTATTACTAATTAACTAGTCTCTCGCCCTTACAACTCCTTAGCTGGGTCTAACTCAACTCTCCTGATTAATCTTAACTCAACTAGTCTATGGCTCTGGCGACCGTCTCCTATAGTGGCCCAAGACTAACCCCCCTCAGATTCTAGCCTAACTCGTTTTCGGCACTGACGACCGTACTCTCTCATGGCGTAACCCTGACTGTCCTTCCTTGAGTTCTCGATATTGCAATTCACGTCGCTAAGACCATAGTCCCATGCTTTTGCGGAATAGATTTATTCCCCTTTTTTGTGTAGTTTCTCAATTATTTTAAAGGGTCGTTTTGGACTTGTTAAACAGTTGAGGCACTGGTATTGTGCGTTGCACTCGGGGATTTCCTATTTCATCTATTTCTTTAGAATTTGTTATAATATATTATCTCAACTGACGGCTGGCACCCGTCTCTAGTTCGTTTCCCACAATCTTAAGATTTAATATGTTCCTAAGAGGCCCGATATCGTATTACGCTTTTAAAATAAATAATATATTTTGTTATTAATTAGGAGTACGTGACAGACCGTCACACAATCCATTTACCAATTTGACCCTGGTAGCATTGTAGTGGGCATTGTAACTTAGAGCCGTTTAATTCTTCCTCCCTTCCTTAGTTGTAAGAAATGTTTAATTTTATATGAAGGACACGGGCGGAACCGAGCGCGCAACATAGCCGACGCAAGCAAAACTTCAGTTCCTTTGTGTAGACGCAGGAATGCTGTGTCAGGTCAACCGGGCGCGCGAGCGCCCGCTTATTCGTTGTAAAATCGGCAGGGCTCCTTAGTGTTCGACCAGATCCGACTGCGAATGCGCGTTCGGTTACACCCAACTTCCCGCTTACGATTTCGTTTAAAGTACAATTCTCACTGTCAATTCCCATAAAGAAAGTTTATTTTATACAACTCTCATACTGCTTAAAGTTAAAAATAGTGTGTGTTCGGTTCAAAAGTTAATAAACGATTTTTGTTAGTGCTAAACGTTCGTTTTATTATAACGCCCCGAACGAACCTATAGCATCACCGTTATTTAAAGAGATCCAGCCATTTTCCAGCAGTTGCTTTCCCCTTTGGTCTATTTTATACGACCAATTCGTATGATGCCCATTAAAATCCCCTGCAATTAGTCTTGCTGGGCTCTAAATCAAACAGCCTATCCCAATTAACAGAACGCGTGACTACATAAGAAGGGCGGTATATTACATTTTTAAAGCTTTTACAATTTAATATTTTGACGTGAATAATTTCTATACCCGGGTTTGATAGATGAATGGGAGATAAAAAGTTGATTGTAATGATTTGTGGATTATCAATGCAACTCCACCATAGGAATCTTTTTTTTTTCTCGTTGGAAAATTCTCATGGATGTCCCTCGCCCGGGGAAGGCGAGGGGGTCTGCCGGACTCTTACCGGCTAAAAACCAACAGTGTCCCTCCTTCTGACCTACGGCGGTCATGGAATTCGCTATTGCATGCACCACGACCCCAGCAGGCCTCGGTCCACCAGCTTCTTCTGGTGGACCTCTCCTGTGCTGGGGCAATTGTTCCCCTGCCCCACTTCCTTCTGAGAGGCGCGCGCGGAATACGGCGCGCCATCCTCCCTGGGCCTGTTACTGGTCGGGCGACGGGTCCCCTAACCCGCCGCCCGTAAGCCACTCACTACGGTGGCCGGAGATCGTCGCGCGCCCTCCGGCAATCATCGACCATAGGAGGTGTATCTTGCCTAAATATATTGTAACCACTCAGATTAAAGCTGTCAGCTGAATCAAGCCAAATTTCACTCATAATAGCAATATGAATTTTTTCCTGATTTAAACATATTTCAAAACTACCTAATTTGGGCTTTAAACTTTGCGAGTTCCACTGACATATATTAATCGTTATATCTTTAAATTGTGTACTAGTCATGATAAATAGAAAAAAAAATGTTTAACATCTCTTTGTCTACGAAACTACTCAATTGAAACAAACGAATTGAAACACTTACGGAGTTGATTATACACTATTTATTTATGTCAATAATTAGACAGAGTTTTGGCTTATAGGGAGACCGAGGGGAGTTGAAACAATTTTCACATTTTGTTTCATACACCGAATACTATAGACAGAAATCGTATGATATTAGTACCAATCGATAGGTCATTCTTTACAATTGCGAATGACTAACATAAAGAAATTGTAAGCGTTAAATATTGTGGTGAAAAATCGACTTAACCGTAACAAGTCAACTTGTTTCAATTCCCCTCATATCGAGGTAAGGTGAAACAGGGGTAGAGGAGAGTTGAAACATATGATTTTTGAGAAGTATTAAGGGCTGTAAAATAAAAATGATGATATTCAAATTCAAATTCAAAAGTTTTATTTCGAATGGGCACAGTACATGCACTTAGGAAACGTCTCGACAATTTAGTTGCACGGTTCCAAAAAGTAGATCCTATGGAGATGAAGCCGGCAAGAAACTCCATGGATACTCTTTTAAAATAATTTGCTGTACAATCGGGTACAGTTACAATGCGGTGCTTAAAATAAAAATGATGTAAGAACAATGTGTTGTATACGTGGGTAATTATCAGTAAGCGCGCACTTGTACCGTCAGAGTAGTTTAAATATACGCTCGATTCGAACACACGTCTTTTATTTAGCAGTGGCGACGAGGATTAAAACAAAAAAAAAAACAACAGCTATATTCGGTGCAGAATACTAATTTGTGTAGTGTAATAGTGGACAATCGTGACAATGTCTGTGGGAAAAATCAAAGACTTTGATGTGAAAACAACTGGTCAGCATATGTGGATCGGTTAGAAATGTACTTTGTGGTGAACAAAATAACGGACGATTTAAAGTTGCCAACTTTAATCGCGATAATCGGGGAACAGGCTTACGAATTGTTATCTACATTAGCGAGTCCGAGTAAGCCATCAAGCTTATCATATAGGGTCGCGGTGTATTTATTGCGTGCACATCTGCAACCGACACCGTCAATCTTGGCAGAGAGATATAGATTTCGTCAAAGACGGCAAGTGGCAGGCGAATCGATAGCTAACTACGTGGCTGACTTGAAGAAGATGGCTAGATATTGTGAGTTTAAAACGAACTTAGAAGAAAACCTACGGGATCAGTTTGTGTGCGGACTGCGGAGCGATTTTATCCGGCAGAGGTTATTCGCAGAAAATAATCTGGACTACAACAAAGCGCTACAGTTAGCCAATACCCTGGAGGCAGCCGAGCGAGACGCCGGAGCTGTCGAGGGCTCGCGGGAACAAGTTCCGGACCAGGAACTTAGCGAGAAGATGCACAAGCTAGGAATCAGAAATTGTTCAGCGTGCGGTGGCAATGGACATAGTCCGCAAAACTGCAGGTACAAAGATTTTGAATGCAGCTACTGTGGAAAAATTGGCCATTTACGAAGAGTATGCATGAAAAAAGAATTCGAACGCGGTACGACATCGGCAAATTCAAACTCTAACGGCACGCGAGGAAGGTCACGCAGAGGTCGCGCGCTCGGTCCGAGCGGCCACAGCGCGGCGGGGGACGGCGGGAAGCGACGCAGGGGCGCGACAGCGGCGGCACGCGGTGCACGCGACCGCGAAGCAGCCTGCGACGCTGCCGGTGCAGCGCACTGGCTACGCGAACCAGCAGCGGGTGACAGCTCCGGGGAGGAACGGGAAGCGTCGGGTGATGACGAGGAGGCAATGTACCAGATGTCTTTAGCGAAGTATAGACCGGTGTGTATGACAGTTAATATAAACAATAAACCATTAAAAATGGAAGTCGATACAGGGTCGGCGTTATCTTGCATAAGCTACTCAACCTATACTAAATTGTTTAAAGATATACCTCTGGAAACATGTAAATTAAAGTTAAATTTTTATGATGGCTCAGCTGTTTATCCGATAGGGTACTTAGAAATAAATGTTGAGTATAAAAACAAGGTGAAAAGGTTAGATTTATATGTAATAAATAAAGGTAGCACTAGTTTATTAGGGAGACAGTGGTTGTCTGAATTAGGTATAGAAATACCTAAGCTAAGTAAGTGTACAGAGATTCATAATATAGTAACAAGTAAAAATAACTTGCTAAATGATTTTATCTCCAGGCATGAGAAACTATTTGACGGCACATTGGGCAAGTATACTGGGGAAGAGGTCAAGCTGTACGTGCGGCCCGAAGCGCAGCCGATTTATTGCCGCGCGCGCCCGGTGCCGTACGCGCTGTTCCCGCGAGTAGATACGGAGTTGGACGCAATGCTGCGTGCCGGCGTCATCGAGCCCGTTGATCGGTCCGACTGGGCCACGCCGTTGGTCATAGCGAGGAAAGCGGACGGCGGAATACGACTGTGCGCGGATTATAAGGTGACACTTAACAAAGCTTTGTTGGTTGATAGGTACCCGGTTCCAAAGGTAGAAGATTTATTTAGTGGCCTGAGTGGTAATCATTATTTTACTAAGCTAGACCTATCACAAGCTTATAATCAGTTAGTTTTAAATGAAACGTCTAGAAACTACACTGTCATTAACACACATAGAGGACTGTTTAAATACAACCGATTAGTGTATGGTCTCTCTTCTAGTCCTGGAATTTTTCAAAAATTTATGACAAATCTCTTTAGAAATGTCCCCGACGTAATAGTATTTTATGATGATATTTTAATAAAAAGTAAAACGTTGGACTCTCATTTAAAAAGTGTAGAACAAGTATTTTGTATTTTTGAAACGAACGGCTTAAAAATTAAAAAAGGAAAATGTGAGTTTATAGCTGACCAAGTGAAGTATTTAGGGTTCATAATAAATAAAAAGGGAGTACGAGCAAATCTGGAAAAGTTAAAACCAATATTAGATATCATCCAACTAATATATCGGAATTAAAATCATTTTTGAGGATGGTTAATTTCTATGGGAAATTTATAAAAAATTTAAACACTCATATTAACCCTCTTTACGACTTACTCAAAAAGGGAAGACACTGGAAATGGACAATGTCACATACAAAGGTTTTTAATACTATTAAAAAACTTCTGTGTAGTACGGAAGTTTTGACACATTTCAATATGTCGTTAGAGAGCATAGTAACATGCGACGCGAGCTCGCGGGGGCTTGGCGCGGTGCTGGCGCAGCGCGCGCCCGGCGGGGCCGACGACGAGCGAGTGGTGGCGTACGCGTCGCGTGCGCTTACGTCCGCCGAGCAACACTATAGTCAGATTCATAAAGAAGCTCTCGCGATAATATTTGCAATGGACAAATTTCACCAATATTTGTTTGGGAGAAAATTCACTTTACGCACGGACCATAAACCGCTGGTAACAATCTTTGGACCGCATGCCGGTATTCCCAACACGGCGGCTAGTAGACTACAGAGATGGGCTATTAAATTATCAGCATATGACTTCAATATAGAGTATATTCGTACGGACAAGAATACAGCGGATGTTTTGTCTAGGTTGATTAGTAAGCACAAAGAGGGAGTTTGTAGAGAAGAATTAGACACCCCAGAACAAACATATTTACATTTCGCCGCAGAAGCGTTACTCTTAGACTCGCATAAATTAAAAAAAGAAACGGTTTCGGATAATACATATATTAAACAGAGTAGCTAGATATATTAATGACGGATGGCCCGACGATGTCGAAATGAGAGAACTAAAACCATATGTTAATAGAAAAAATGAGTTATACTTAGAATTAGGTTGTGTGATGTGGGGGCATAGGGTCATTATTCCAAACTCGTGCAGGGATAAGGTAATTACGGAACTTCATGAGGGTCATATGGGGGTAGTGAAAACAAAGGCGTTGGCTCGGAGCTATGTGTGGTGGCCAGGCATAGACGAGGCTGTAGAAGCGGCGTGTCGTGCCTGCACCATATGCGCCGCGGTAGCTGACGCCCCTCCGGCGCACGCACCGCGCGCCTGGCCATGGCCGGACCGCCCATGGACCAGAATACACATTGATTTTTTGGGCCCGATAGCGGGGCAAACTTATCTTATTGTAGTGGACGCTCACTCAAAGTGGATAGAGGCAATTAAAATGAGTAGCACTACAGCGCAAGCTGTAATAAAAGAATTGCGGGAAATGTGGGCGAGATTTGGTTTGCCAAAACAAGTAGTCAGTGACAATGGTCCACCATTTTTCAGTACTGAGTTCAAACAATTTTTAAGCACAAATGGAATTGAACAAATTTTTTCAGCTCCTTATCACCCGGCTTCAAATGGGGCGGCGGAAAACGCCGTGAAAATATGTAAACGCAATATAAAAAAAGCAATTAAGTCTAAAACCAACATACACGCGTCCTTGTGTAGATTCCTACTGGCTTATAGAAATACACGACACTATACAACCGGGGAAAGTCCGGCAAAGATGTGCATAGGGCGCAATTTGCGCATGCGTCTAGATTGCTTAAAACCAGATCAGAAAGAATTAGTAAAGGCTCGCCAGAAGCAGGCGGAAAAGTCAGCCGGGGGAACGGTTAGACAATTTACAACGGGGGACGAGGTCTGGTTTAGAGACTATCGGGGTTACGATAAGTGGACGGCGGGGACAGTTATAGAGAGGACAGGTATTACGGATTACAAAGTTAGATCTATCAATGGAACCGAGGAACACAGACATGTTGACCAACTTAAGCTTAGAGTGTCAAGAGATGTAACTAAGATAGTGTAGTGACCTACATATTATCATACGCGCGCATCACACATCCGGCCGCCGTCACAGCTCGCAGAGCACTGAGCAACCGCCAGAGCGGGCGGCGCGCGCGTTGGGCCACCACTCCAAACAATGCGACACCTCCGGCGGGCTGCGTCTGCACTGGCGACCGTATCGAGGAGCGACAACATCCCTATGTCGAAGACCAACGGGCACTGACCGTTGGAAGCCATGCCGCCCGTATTTACGTGCCGCGCCGCGTCGCGCGCGCTTACCTATCTAAGCCTCAGCAGCACACAACCTGGATCGTGCCCATTGGTCCACCTTCGCCTGGGACTCCTGTTACCACCTCCACTTGTATGAATTCGTTAATATATAGCGATGTGTTATGATGAATAAATTATTCCATTTCCGAATTCTAATTGATCATCAGTGTCTCATTTACATCAACCTCTAAATTGGTGACCCCGACGTGATATAACAAAGTTATGGAGAGCGCAAGTCAAGTACCGCGAATCATGTTGTCTGAAGAAGATGTTGGGATGACCTCCGTCAAGTCTCGGATACCTCCATTCTGGCGAGACAAACCCAGATTATGGTTCGCGCAGTTTGAAACCATGGTGTCGAACCAAAAGCTCAGTGAAGAAGCGAAGTTTGGGCTTGCTGTGGCACAACTCGACAAGGTGGATGTTGAACAAATTGGCGACATCATATTATCATCGGCTAGGACGGGTAGATTTGAAGCGCTAAAGACCCGATTATTATCCGTTTATGAGGAGTCAGAGAATAAGCAACTGCAAAAATTACTCAACGAGGTTGAACTAGGCGACCAGCGTCCTTCCCAGCTACTGCGGCGTATGCGTGATCTGGCCCGTGACAAGATGCCCGATGAAACCCTCCGAATGTTGTGGATGAGCCACCTACCCTCTTCGACGAGAGCTGTGTTGGCGGTCAGCGAAGAATCAAAATTAGACTCGCTAGCAGCGATGGCAGACAAAATGAGTGAGCAGACGAAAGAGGCCAATTCCGTGTGTGCCTGCAGTCATGCTAGCAGCAACGCATCACAATCGTCGACACCATCGCCTAACGATCGAATTTTAAATATGATCGAGGCCCTTACAAGGGAGGTCGCTGCATTGAAAATAGACAGATCGCGTAATTACCACCGTGGGCCGCAGCGAGGCAGATACCATTCAAGATCCCGTTCCAAGTCCGTCAATCGTGACACATCGATTTGCTATTTCCATCGCAAGTTCGGCAAGGAGGCGTTTCGCTGTCGAGAGCCCTGTAACTTTGCGAGCCAGATGAATTCGAGCCAGGGAAACTAATTCCGACTTTGGCTACGACGGGAGCCGAAGTCAACGACATAACCCAACACCGTCTGTTCATAAAGGAGTTGGGAACTGGTCTGCATTTCCTCATCGACACCGGCGCGAACGTCTCAGTATTACCTGTCAAGAGGGTACGCAAAGAAAAAACGACGCTGACCGAATATCTTTACGCCGCCAACGGTTCACGAATACCCTCCTATGGGGAACGCATTATGACATTGAATATTGGATTACGTCGACCGTATATGTGCAATTTCGTCATTGCCGAAGTAACCAGACCGATATTGGGTGCCGACTTCCTACATAAGCACCAACTCACGGTAGATATACACGGACGAAGGTTGATAGACAAGAAAACAGGCCTATCCGTTGTCGGCTATGTAACTTCTACTACAGACTCCAGCATCAACACCGTAGATGACCAGCAGCCATACCACGATCTACTCGCAAAATACCCAGACATTACCCGACCGAATTTAAAGCTCTGTCACAGCGAAGTGGAACACCACATACAGACTACCGGGCCGCCATTGTATGCGAAATCAAGACCGCTGCCACCGCACAAATACAAGGCAGCCAAAGCAGAATTTGACGCGATGATTGAGCAAGGGATTTGTCGGCCTTCGAAGAGTCCTTGGGCCAGTCCAATACACCTCGTCCTAAAAAAGGATGGCAAATACAGAGTCTGTGGAGATTATCGCCGTCTCAATGCAGTGACCGTGCCAGACCGGTACCCCATTCCAAGACTGCATGATTTTACCTACAACTTGCTGGGGAAGAAATTCTTCTCCATAATCGACATGAAAAAGGCCTACTATCAAGTGAGGACTCGCGAAGAGGATATACAGAAGACTGCCGTTATCACACCATTCGGGTTATTCGAATTCCCGAGGATGTGTTTCGGTTTGCGCAACGCTGGGCAAACATTCCAGCGACACATAGACAACGTTCTACGGGGACTTCCTGTTTTCCCATTCGTCGATGACATTTTATTGGCTACTGAAACTGAAGAACAGCACAGATTAGAATTAGAGAATGTATGCAGAAGGCTTAACGACCATGGATTACAACTAAATGTAGCTAAGTGTACATTTGGCCAACAGAAACTCAACTTTTTGGGCTACACCGTAACCTCCGAAGGAATTAAGCCAACTGACGAGAAGGTCGAATCCATTAAATCATACCCTCGCCCAGAAACAGTCCAACAATTACGTCGATTCCTGGGAATGGTAAACTTTTATCGCGAGAATACTCCACACGCCGCCGAGTGTCAGAAAGAGCTCAATGCTTACCTGAAAGATTCGAAGAAAAACGACAAGTCGAGAATTATGTGGAGCGAGACAGCGATTCAGGCGTTTGAAAAATGCAAAAACGACATCACCAGCGCCGTATTGTTGTCATACCCATCGTCAACATTACCATTCGTGCTTATGACCGACGCATCCGACACCTGTGCGGGAGCGGTGCTTCAACAAAATATTCAAGGCCGTTGGAGACCGCTAGGGTTTTATTCCAAGAAGTTCAACGACGCTCAAAGGAAATACAGCACGTATGACAGGGAGCTTACGTCTATATACATGGCAGTACGTCATTTTCGCCGGACGATAGAAGGCCGTGACGTCACCATATTGACGGACCACAAACCCCTCACCACTGCACTGCGAGTGAATTACAAAGAGGAAACTCCGAGGCGCACAAGATATTTAGAGTATATCAGCCAGTTTGTCACCGATATCAAGCACGTGGCGGGCAAGGATAACTGTGTCGCCGACGCAATGTCAAGAGTGGACACAATCACATGCCCATCTCCGATAAATTACGACGAGTTAGCCAAGTCTCAAAAACAAGATGAAGAACTCAAGCAACTCATGAAAAGCGACCGTTACATATTCAAGCGAATAGCACTGCCCGGTTCAGCAACCCAAGTCATATGCGAGATGTCAACAAAATCTCCTCGCCCGTTTTTACCGCCACAATACAGGAAACAGGCTTATCAAGCGATACACGACCTTAATCACCCCGGCGTAAGAGCGACGAGAAGATTAACTACTACACGTTATTTCTGGTTGACCATGAAGGAAGATGTCACAAACTGGGCAAGAATTTGCGACCAATGCCAGCGAGTGAAAGTTCATCGCCACACAAAGGCACCAGTATCCAGTTTCATGCAAGTAGACCGCTTAAGTCATCTGCACATTGACTTAGTCGGTCCCTTACCAACGTCAAACAACTGTCGTTATATACTTACGATGATCGACAGAGCAACGAAGTGGCCTGAAGCTCAACCAATCGAGGACATGACGGCAGAAAAAGTTGCAAATACGTTGTATGAAACTTGGATTGCAAGATTCGGTTGCCCCGCGACCATAACAACAGACCAAGGCAGACAGTTCGAATCAGAACTATTCAATAAGTTGATGCACCGCATGGGAATCCAGCACGTACGAACTACGGCATACCACCCCCAATCGAATGGTTTGGTAGAACGCTGGCACCGCACACTCAAGGCATCACTCACCGCAAGATTAAATACAACGAACTGGACGTACGAGTTACCCACAGTACTACTTGGTCTTCGCGCCGCCTACAAGTCAGACATTGGTGCCAGTACTGCGGAATTATTATTCGGAAGAACACTACGCCTGCCTGGTGAATTCTACGGTGAAGCAATCAAAACATGCAATATGTCATCGCACTTTATGAATCATCTCAGCGAAGCATTAAAAAAGGCACAGGTGCAGCGTGAAGCCAACAAAAGCACAGCTGTTTTCATTCACGGCGATCTGTATAAATCAACACATGTTTACATTCGCAACGACGCCGTGCGCAAACCGTTGACACCTACATATAACGGTCCGTACCGCGTCATCGATCGCACTGATAAGTACTTCACCGTACAGTTGGAGAATAGAAGATCCAATATATCCATCGATCGGCTAAAGCCTGCGTTCCAGTGCAACGAGGAGCAAACAGACAAAGCACCTGACACCTTCAGCTACGTCACTAAATCAGGCAGGACATCAAAACCTCCTGTACGCTTTGCTGAGGGGGAATAATGTAGTGACCTACATATTATCATACGCGCGCATCACACATCCGGCCGCCGTCACAGCTCGCAGAGCACTGAGCAACCGCCAGAGCGGGCGGCGCGCGCGTTGGGCCACCACTCCAAACAATGCGACACCTCCGGCGGGCTGCGTCTGCACTGGCGACCGTATCGAGGAGCGACAACATCCCTATGTCGAAGACCAACGGGCACTGACCGTTGGAAGCCATGCCGCCCGTATTTACGTGCCGCGCCGCGTCGCGCGCGCTTACCTATCTAAGCCTCAGCCGCACACAACCTGGATCGTGCCCATTGGTCCACCTTCGCCTGGGACTCCTGTTACCACCTCCACTTGTATGAATTCGTTAATATATAGCGATGTGTTATGATGAATAAATTATTCCATTTCCGAATTCTAATTGATCATCAGTGTCTCATTTACATCAACCTCTAAAATAGTAAGATTAACACGTAACAATGGTGACAGTCACCCTGTACGCGAAAGACCTGTTAAACTATTCCGCCCTTCGCTAATTTGTCCAGTAGACAACGACCAACAGTCCAGTACGCCGGTCGGGGGCCCGATTCCGCCCGCGCCATTGGCAGCCAAGGGCGCATCACCAATACCAACCGATGATACGGACATTGTGTTAACAGCAACCCCACTAAAAACGTCTAGCGTGCCCAATGTGCAGGAAATAGATAATCATGGCTCGAACAATAATGTATCTAATGAACCGCCTAATGTTCAGCGTATACGTAAACCAGTGAGCCGATATGGTATCGAGGATCGTTACAAGTAGATAAGGAAAGAAGTTATCAGTTATATTTAATAAAGCTTAGAAAATTGTTTGTTGTTTTGCTTATGTCGAATATATGTAACAGTCTAATAGTAATTAAGTTTTAGTAATTAGTTACAGCTTTTGTTACTGTGCTAGTAATAAGTATTGTAGAAATTAAGGGTGAAGGTGTTGTATACGTGGGTAATTATCAGTAAGCGCGCACTTGTACCGTCAGAGTAGTTTAAATATACGCTCGATTCGAACACACGTCTTTTATTTAGCACAATGCAGGTTAGTGTAATAACAAAATACAAAATGTCAATAATAATTTACATTTTGATAATGCTACAGGTGCAGCAAAATCAGGCTCGACCATAATATTATGGGAATCCAACACTGTCATCAGCAGTCTTATTATACTCCGAGTCAAAATGTTACACTAATGGCTGCATTGTGCTCCCATTTACAGTATTACACAGACAACAGATCAATAATGTGGTTACGGATAATGTATGGTGTAAAATACAATGATGAAAATTAATTGAGAGAAAAATAAGTACCTACATAATGTATAAAATGTCATGACATGTCAATAAAACATGTCACGATGAAAAAAAAAAAAAAAGTAGGATTGATGTATGGGATTATTCACAGGTTACCAGGGAAGCCACATGTGCAGAAGATAAATTAACGCCACACATCTCTGTCGTCAACATAGTCTTTCACCTTATAATAGGCTTTTTTTATTAGAATAGATTTAACGTGACATTTAAACCTTTTACCAGTAAGATCAGTGACATTTTTTGGTAGCTTATTATAGAAGCGTATACAATTGCCTAAAAACGATTTATTTGTTTTAGTTAATCTGAATTTCGGCACTACTAATTTATGCTTATTCCTTGTATTAATGTCGTGAAAGTCACTATTGATATTAAACGTTTGTAAGTTTTTTCGGACGTACAGAATATTCTCAAAAATGTACAGTGACGGCAGTGTAAGTATATTTTTTTTTTAAATCTCTCTTAGAGACTCGCGAGGACTCATCTCATAGATTGCACGGACTGCTCTTTTCTGTAGTATAAAAATTGAATCTACATCAGCCGCTGAAGCCCACAACAGAATTCCATAAGACATTATACTTTGAAAATACGCGAAGTACACTAGTCGTGCTGTAGCTACATCTGTGAGTTGTCGTATCTTTCTGACTGTATACGCAGCAGAACTTAACCTTTTAGACAGGGCTGAAATGTGAGCACCCCACTGCGGTTTTGAGTCAATAGTAATACCTAGAAAAACTGTTTCATTAATTATATCAAGTTTGCTGCCATCGAGTATTAAATTTGATTCAACTTGAGGTACGTTCGGCAAAGAGAATTTTAAACATTTTGTTTTATTTGTATTTAGTAACAAATTATTAGCCGCAAACCATTTAGATAAAGATTTTAAGCTCTCGTTTACGCTAACAAGTTCATGATCCTTTCTATTAATTTCAAAAATGAGGGAAGTATCGTCAGCAAACAAAATTATATTCGAAAACTCAGCCATCATATAAGGCAGATCGTTAATATACGCTAAGAAAAGAAAAGGACCTAGAATAGAACCCTGTGGTACACCCATTTTAACTAAAGACCCGGAGGATGTTTCACCGTTAATGCCTACTTTTTGTTGTCTACTAGATAAATAAGATAATACTAGCTCAGAAGATCGTCCTTGTATTCCGTAGTGGTTTAGTTTACGGATGAGCGTATAGTGATCCACGCAATCAAAAGCCTTGGAAAGATCACAGAAGATGCCCACAGCTTCCTGTGATCCCTCCCAAGCTTCCAAAATATGAGACACTAACTTTGCGCCTGCGTCAGTAGTTGACCTACCTTTAGTGAAGCCAAATTGTTGGCTATGCAAAATTCTATTTTTATTAAAATGTGATATAAGCTGATCCAGTATCACTTTTTCAAAGATTTTACTTAAAGTAGGAAGAACAGAAACTGGTCTATAATTGGATGGATCATTTTTGCATCCGGATTTGAAAATTGGAATTATTTTACTATGTTTCATCAGATCCGGGAAAGTACCACTATCAATGCAAAGATTAAAAATTCTTGCAAGTATCGGAGCGATATTGTCAATAATCGATTGAAGTACTTTAACAGATACCCCCCATAAATCCTCCGTGGTTTTAATATTCAAACTTTTAAACGTTTTCTTAATCGTGTATGCAGTTATATGGTGAAAATCTAAATTTGGAATGTCTCTATTAAAAACTTGTTTCAGAAGTGATTCTGCTAGTAATGAGGACGAATCAAGAGACTTTGTAACCTCTATAGGGATGTTTGTTAAATATTGTTCAAATGCAATTGCAACTTCAAACTGTTTTGAAATAATATTGTTTCCGATTTTCAAAGACAATTCTGTTTCCCGCTGTTTAATTTTGCCAGTTTCGGTATTTATGATCTTCCATGTTGTTTTAATTTTATTGTCGGATTTATCTATTTGTCTACTAGTTTAGATTTGGCTAATATACATACTTTCTTAAATATCTTTGAGTAGTTTCTGACGTAGTCATGAAATGCCTGATTAGCCGTGAGTGATTTCTCATAGTACAAGTGATAAAGCGTATCTCTACTTTTTCTAATGCCATTAGTGGCCCATTCATTGAAATTACTTTTATTGTTAAGTTTAACTGTCTTCATGGGACACGAATTTTGTAAAGCGTGGCATATAATATGAAATAATTTGTTATAATTTTTATCGGGATTGTCAGAAGTAAAATGCGTAGTACACAATTTCATTTCGATATTCTCCTGCAACGAACGTAATTTATTTTTAGTTAGAGGTCGGGCTTGTATATTTTTATTCATAGGTGACCCTTTGTTCATTTCAATAGAAAGTAACTGACCCATATGGTCAGATCTAACACCACTTACCAAGTAAAAGTCCTGCACCCCAATATTAGAAAAAATATTATCTATACAAGTACCAGATGTGACAGTAATCCGTGTAGGCTCATTAAACAAATGTTTCAAATTAAAAGAATTAAACAATGCCAATAGATCACATTTTTCAGTTGAGTTTGCTAAAATATCAACATTGAAATCCCCACAAAAATTAAAATTGATTTATTATTTTTAAATATTTTTTGGAGAACAACTTCCATTTTTACTAAAAATAATGAAAAATTAGATGCAGGCGGCCTGTAAACACATAGAATAATGTGGCTTCCTATTTCTGCACATGCTACCTCGCATAAGCGATCAACAGAACATGAGGTAATATCTTTCCTGTCTTTAAATTTAAGACTATTTTTACATAAAATCAAAGTACCACCGCCCTCAGCTGATAATCTATTGAACGCACTGGCAACCGTGAAGTTATTTACATTGAATTGCATTTTGTCTGGTTTCAACCATGTCTCACAAAAACATAAGATATCAATTTGATACCTATCCACTAGAAGTTCTACATCTAAAATTTTGCCAGAGAAACGATTAATGTTCTGATGATAAAGTAGAACATTATCATTCTGCTTCTCTATTGTCGGCTGAGCTAGTTTAAACTATCTATCATAGTATCATTAGGACAACTAAATGATACTGACTCATGACTTAACCTAACTAACCTAGTCTTTGTTATACTTTCTATAACAGAGTTAATATTGTAAGCTATCAACGTAGCGATCTGTTGTTTACATTTTCTGGGAAGAAACATAGTTTCACCCGTTAATTTAAATCCACTAATAAACTTATTAGTGTCAAAATATAATAATTTGTCACTATGAAGACATGTCAGCATATAAATAATATTGTTCAACTTATGAACATAGTTATTGTCCTTATCAGATAACAAATCTGAATATGGCAGAGCACATAACATTATTTTACCTATATTTAATTTTAATAAGTTAGAAATGCCATTTACAATGCCCCTTTCTTTAATCCAATACTATTACCTATTAGCAAAACTACATTAGTGTCCTTATTGAAGTTTGAATTAACTATTTTGTCAACAATAAGATTATAGTGCAAATTATGATAACTGTAGTTTGTTACACCATGGGTCAGATAATTCTGTAAAATAGACCCAAAACTGACTCCTATTTTGTCCGAAAAAACTACAGAGCTAAATTTAGGCTTGACATTGTCACAGCTGGTCACAGGATGATTTGTCTCTGGTAACGGTACAACATGCTGGAGCTCAGGAGGGGAAGCAGAGTGGACACAATTGCATGAGAAGTTGTTAGTCAGAGACTCAAACCTCTCAGCATTGCACTTCACAATGTCCATTAGCTCGCTGGCCTCCAACATGCGCTCACTGAGTTGATGTTGAGTAGCTTCATATTTATGAAAAATATCTTGCAACAAGCTTTCCTTACGAATCAATTCATCCTGTAACTGCTGTGTATCTACATGGTGCATGACCCTACTGTGCTCTAATTCAATGGAACATTTATCTAATTGGTTAACTAAACTAATGCGGTCTTTTCGAAGGCTAATATTAATTTTAGATAGTTTTACCTTTTTTATAGCCATTCGGGACTGTTTAATTAATTTCTTAATTTTTATATATTTCTTTAACTTATTATGGCTTAATAATAATGGACCCCGGGCAATAGTATCGTCTCCAGTCAGGTAAATTGTAATAGCTGGATTGCTCACAGGGGCAGATACACTACCAACCAACTCCTCATACAGCCGCTGGGTGGTAGAGGACTGTTTAGTTTGTTAGAATTCAAGCTCGAGTTCGGATATGCGACTAAGAGCTAGCTCGTGAGTGTCACTACAATGTTGAAAGGAAGACACCATTTGACGCAGATGTTCATGTTGGTCTAGTAAGTCCATATGTTGTATGTGCAATTCTGCCAGATCATTCTTGAGAGAAGTGTTTTATCTATAACTATCTTCACTTCTACTTCACTGTCGTCCCGTTCCTGCAGTAGTTGATTACACAAGGTCTTAGAAGATTCAAGTTCTTTCAAGGTTGCTCTCAGCTTGTCCCCCATGTCTTTAGCAGCTGTTCTTCGGGTCATCATTTTCGAACCGGTGATTTTGTCACCTGGAATTTGAAAATAAACAGCTGAGTGGCAGACTAAGATATAGTGAGAAGCAGATGAAAGTGGTAGATGGAAAAAGTTAAGTAATGTAAAAAATGAGTAAGCAGTATAGTAAGAGTAAACTATCCAAAGAAATAGATTAAATGAGAAGTTAAAGTAGTCTTAGTACATGTAACTTTAGTTAATTAAATAAATTAATCAAAAATATTGATTTATAGGGAATTTGAAAGTTATGAGAGCACATCAATTATAATGGGTAGGTAGATATATAACTTGATTATAAATATGTAAACAAATATGTGTATTATTAGTGATATTAATAAGGACAGGCTGTTACACAGCGTGTATAGTTAATTAGGTGTTCATGAAAAGTAAACTTTGAAGTGTTTAATTGTCTGAGGCGAATGTTATTGTCGTCGATTTTGCTTCCACAATTGTCAAGCAAAACGAGACTTGAACTGTGCCGGTGTGTGGTTGACGTTGTTCATAGCACTGAGCAGTGTAATTGGGTGGTGATGAGTGTTGTGTGTTTGTGATTAAATATCAAAATAAAACAGAATACTCCCCGGGATTGATGATTTCAAAATCCATCCGTTGAGTTTGACAGCCGGTAGAACATATCGTGATAAGTGAAGATTTTGCGTCAAAAATAACGTGAAAACACTGGGTGCATTAATTTACAACTATGATTAATGATATTACTTAAAATTTACACTAAATTAACACTTGAATTGTTTTTCTAAATTATTTAATACAAGGCGACGTTTTTTGACGTCTGGTGGCCAGTGTTGCCAATCGATCAATCTAATTTAATTTAAAGGTATAATTAATAAGATATAATTTAAAGGTATATAATAATATTAAACTTTTTAAGTACGAAACAAACATTTTTATTAATATTTTTTACTGATATATCAGTTAAGTAGGTAACTTCAGGTCTAATACAAATAATCAACTCCTAAAGTATATATTTCGCGACTCGCCATACCTCTGTCTTTCTTGTATAATCAGTAGGCATTCTGAAACAAAATAAACAAATAAAATCAACAAACAAAACTTTTTTTTTGTGCCCGTTATTTATTGACTGCTGTCTGATATAAAATTTAAAACGAGTAGAGTTGAAACAGCCTGTTTGAAATCTCTTCAGTAAAAAAAAACCTCCCAATTTTGATTTAATCCATAACCAAGAAGCAAACAGTTATCTTTTATTTTAATATTATTTATATACTATCATTTTTTGTGTTAAAGTGTATCTGTGACAAATAAATGTTTTTTCTTTCTTTCTTTCAAATACACAGAAATCAATTGTACCAAACATCTATCTATTCATAGCAAATATTTTGAAAAAACCTGGTTTGGGTGTTAAACGATAATCAATAGAACCCATTTTTATCATTTTTGGAATTTTTGTCTGTTTGTATGTTTATCTGTTTGTTTGTGCAAGCATCACGTAAAAACAACTGATCCAATGTTGTTGACTTTTATAAACAAATATTGTGCTTATCTCCATGTAACATGTCGTTTTTGTTTCATCACAATCGGTTCACGCAATTAAAAGATATGCGAATTTTAAGTTCCCTAGAAGAAGTTAGCATGTATTCGTTTATACCATTTCATTTCAATAGATGGCGTTACGTGTATCAAATCACGTTGTGAGGAAATATATTACAACGAATAAATCCCCAAATTACCTAATATTAATTGTTGAATTGGTACCTATTCTCAGTCTACGGAAGGTCTATTGAAATGCTATCCTCACGAAGAAGGTACTAAGCTTTGATCAAAAAAAATCGAAGATATTGTTATTCAGAATTTATTAGGTAGGTACCTATCTATCTGAATGGCAGTGGAAGAGAAATACACTCAATTTCATAAGTGAGTGTATTCTAAATTTTTAATTGTGCAAGGCAATACGATAGATTAATTTGAAATACTCATATATTTTATTAATATTATCATAAATCTGTAGACTTGCCGTGTTTGAAAATTGAAAATATTTTTAAAATAATAGTGGGGATGGTTAAAAGATAAGAAAAAAAACCATTTCGATAATTTTTGGACTTTGTGTCTGTCGGTTTGTTTGACTCAGTGTGATTGACTTTTATAGACAATATTGTGCGTATCTCGGAGTAACATTTAGTTTCTGTTTCATCCTAATCGGTTCA
This sequence comes from Amphipyra berbera, assembly GCA_910594945.2. NCBI lineage: Eukaryota > Metazoa > Arthropoda > Insecta > Lepidoptera > Noctuidae > Amphipyra > Amphipyra berbera. The sequence continues at coordinate 20,966,008 of OU343128.1, forward strand.
CTCAACCTAAAGTTATTAGAATTTAAAGTCATTAAGAAAAAAATTAGCATCATTTGTTGTAGCATAATTGCTCAATAGATGGCGTTGCGTGTATACTAAATTATGTAATCTATTTTCCGTTCAGGTTTAAACGTGTAGGTACAGTTTCCGATTAGCTTATGTTATGCTATGAAGCTGCTTCTCGCACGATTAGCTCTATGTGGCTCTATCCCGTGTACCTAAGCAACCTGAGCTATCTTTATGCACAAATCCCTTTTTTTTGTATATCGTTGGTAAATCCTCATGGAAGTCCCTCGCCCGGGGAAGGCAAGGGGGTCTGCCGGACTCTTACCGGCTAAAAACCAACGGTGTACCTCCTTCTAATCTAAAGCCGGGGTCACGGGATTCGCTATTACATGCACCGCACACTTGCAGGGTGTGCTGCGCCGTGTCCTCCTGACAGTCCACACAGTGGTGACAACCGGGTGTCTGCTCCCGGCCTATACGACACAGGTACTTCCCGAAACAGCCATGTCCCGAGAGTACCTGCGTCAGTACCGAAAGCTGAGGGCGCCATGATGCCTCTCCAGCCACATGCACACATCCCTGGTGTTTCTACTGCTAACATTGTTCACAGGGAAACCTTTTTATAATGGACCTGACTACTGATAGAAATACAACATATTTTGTTTGGTAAATTTCTAATTTTTTAATCTAACAACTAAACATCTACTCAGCCTAAACCGTTGGTAAAAACATAAAGCACCCGAAGCTATGTGAGGTTTCCGTTTTTTTATGTATTTTTTCATGGTTAGAACAAACAAAGATTTTTTAAAACCCACCTAATCTATACCTACATAATAATAATTTCAGTTAAGCAAGTAATGTTGTTCTACGACTTCTACGCATACGAAGTTGCGGGCACTGCTAGTATATAATAAATCTTTAGTTAATGAGCTTTCGAAACATATATAACTTAAACCAAAATACAAAACCCTTATCAAAATATAGGTATAGACATCGTAAAAAAACGATAAAAACTTACTTTTCACGATTTTTGTCACATGGCACGCAGAACTCCACAACTGCGTGACTTACGCCACCGACGCGAATTGACACGTTAGCGGGCGGACTGAAGTGATTAAAAAGCGACATTTCCAACTCCAAGGTTTTAAGTTCCGAGAAATCAGTACTGTTTCAAATCACCTTTGTTTCAAATCCCCTCGGTCTCCCCTACTCTAATGTACAGACAGAATCCCCTAAAATGTGCTCCTCAGACTATATAATCATAATCCCCCACCCTAAATCAGGCGATATGGCGATGGTAAGCCGGCTGTGACGTCACCACCAATCAACTGCAGGCTCGACGTAATAAGTTCGACGCATCTTCCTTCATTTTCATGTCGCGGCTCGGCTGGCATATGACGAGGCGTTACACTCGGCCATCCTGTAACAATTGCTCCCGCAATTGGGAACATACACAAAGTTTTTTTTTTTTAAATACTGTGCCCCACACTAGGATTTATCCTGTATCGTGGGTGCGTTTACAGACACAAATCTTCACATGCACAAACCCCCAGACCCGGAACAGCTATCTGTAGGCCATACAAATATTTGCTCCGTGCGAGAATCGAATCCACGACCCGTAGCGCAGAAGCCAATCGCTCAGCCACTACACCAAACGTGTCGTCAAAGCAAATATAGTGACAGCTGGCATTATGGCTTAAAGTTAGTTGTCATTCAGGAGAAATCAATAACTGGTGATTACTTTGAGCCATGTCAAGGCTTGTAAAATATATTTTTTTGTGCTGGCCAATTTGGAAACTATCATCTATGTTTGGCAGTGGGTATCGATTTTTTACAGTGACCGCGCTAAGTGCACGACAGTCAATACATAACCCACTGTCGCCGTTCATTTTCTTTACTAATATGACGGGGGAGGCATAATCGGGCTCGGATTCCTTGATAATTGAGACGTCAATAAAAGGCAGTGGTTAGCGACAAACTGTTTATTCGGGTCACAATACCCGACACTGTTTATCCAGATCTAATATAAACATGCTTCAGTCGTCACATCTCTCCTCACTTAGCTTACAAGACAGTTATTTTAAACTAATGTTACACATTGAAAGTATTCTTATGTTAAATGTAAACTGAAGTAACGTAAATATTAAACCTAAGTGTTCTTATCTTATGTAATCTAATCCGAATTATTCAAACGTTTAGCTCAATTGTAAGCACGCAGTGCTCGAGCCGATATACCAGTCGGTGTCGGTTCTGGTATAGGCGATCGTTTTTCTGACTCAGCCTTTAGTGCCGGTGGTGTTGCTGACGGCGCATTCGCAACCTCACTGTCACCGCCCGATGCATCCTTATACAAATCATCGTCGACTCCCTTATCGACCGAACGTCCTAAATTCAGATTCTGACTTCCCTCGTCTACGGCTACCCCAACCCCGCTCATTCGAGATAGAGAGTACCTGTGCTTATTATTATTTATTGGGATGATTTGATCGGCATGACGCCGCCATTCTACTTCATCGCCCACTTTAACTTTGTATGATACGGGGCCAGCCTTTTTAACCACCGTACCTTCGGTCCATTTGTCCCCTTTTGCTGTATAGTCGCGAGCTAAAACCGAGTCCCCCACGTCAAAATTTCTTTCGGTACCGGAGACGCGCACTGCGGGTGATACCCCGGTCGTCGCATGCTCATAGTTGCGATATTGGAACAAGGATCTACAGAGAGCCGCGTTTACGTCCTCTTTTTCGTACAACGCTCTTTTGATCGCTTTTTTTACTGTTTTCACAGCGTTTTCCGCCGCGCCATTTCCCTGCGGCTTATAAGGAGCCGACGTTGTATGTTTAATACAATTATTTTCACAGTAAATTTTAAATTCTTGGGACGCAAATGGTGGTCCGTATCGGTCACGAGCTGCGACGGCAAACCAAAACGCGCAAAAACACTTCTGAAAACTTTAATTGTTGAAGCTGCATTTGTACTTTTCATTGGTAACGCTTCAATCCACTTTGAGTGTGCGTCTACAATAACTAAATATCGAACGCCTCCACAATCCGCGAAGTCGGCATGTACGCGCTGCGACGGGTACAGCGGAAATTCCCAAGGGTGTAACTGCGCATGCGGCGGCGCGTCACGAACTATTCGACACGCGGCGCATGATTTATATAACTCCTCTATATCTTTATCTAAATTCGCCCAATAAACATAGTTTCGTGATAGACTTTTCATTTTATTTATACCTAAGTGACCTTCGTGCACTTCTTCCAATATTTTCTTTTGTAAGGCGTAAGGCACCACAATTCTATATTTGAAAATGACACACCCTTGGTCTACTACGAAATCTTGTTTTCTAGAAAAATAAGCCTTTTCCGCATCGCAGCTCGGGGCCGACGGCCAGCCAAAAAGTACATAACCCTTTATCTTACTTAGTAACGTATCGCGCTCTGTCTCTTTTGCAATATCCTTGTAGCAAATAGGCAGCGCCTCCTCAACTAGATTTAAATAATCCACGGTTCCTGGATCCGTAGAGCGACCCTCCTGAGGTAACGGTAATCGTGACAAAGCATCTGCCGTTGTCCCATGCCATGGCGGACCATTGTCCGCCGATCGCACGAATTCTATACGGAAATCATATGCGGCCAGGCGCGCCGCCCACCTTTGCAAACGACTAGCAGCCGTTTGCGGAATTCCTCCCTTTTCCCCAAAAATATACGTTAGCGGTTGATGGTCAGTGCGTAGTATAAATCGCCTACCAAATAGGTGTTGATGGTGTTTGGTGACACCGAACAAAATAGCCAAAGCCTCCTTGTCTAATTGACTGTAATTGCGCTCGGACGCACTAAGTGTTCGAGAGACGCAGCTGACGGGCCGCTCGCTTCCGTCCTGATACCGGTGCGCCAACACTGCGCCTAGTCCGTACGCACTGCTATCTACCGATAACACGAGTTCGCGCCCCTCCTCATAGTGTGTCAGTACACGTTCACTCAAGAGGGTCTGCTTTGCTTCCACAAACACCTTCTCACACTTCGAGTCCCAATTCCAGCGAACCTCCTTTTTTAACAAATTATGCATCGGTTGTAGTAAGGTAGGTACTCAGATTCTGAATGAATCGTCCATAATAATTGAGCATTCCAAGAAAACTTTTAAGTTGAGATACGTTTTCAGGTCTCGGTGCGCTGGAAATGGCCCCTAGTTTCTCAGGATCAGGCCGCAAACCGTCTTTATTAATAATGTAACCCAAATATTTTACACTGTCCTGTAAAAAATTACATTTAGTGAGCTTGACCGTAAGTCCCATACTACGTAATCTTGTGAGTACAGCTCGCAGATTGTTTATATGTTCAACCTCATTTGAGCCTGTCACACATATATCATCTAAAAACACGACGCATCCGGGCACCCCGCGCAGGGTTTCCTCCATGATCTTTTGGAATTTCTCAGGGACACAAGATAAACCGTACGGTGTGCGTTTATAAACATATGTACCCATGTGCGTTGTAATCGCCGTATACGGTTGAGAATCATCCGATATGAAACATTGTTCATACGCATGTTTTAGATCATTTTTTGTAAATTTCTCACCCCCGCTAAGATTCATAAATAATTCTTGAATTCGCGGTAAGGGATAATGGTCTCGCTTTAATTTGGGATTGATTGTGACCTTGTAGTCACCACAGATACGTATATCAACATTTACTTTGACGACAGGTACGATTGGAGTCCCATAATCAGAGTAATCTACGCGGTAGATAGTGCCATCTGCCTCTAAACGTTGCAATTGCCTTTCAACTCGTGCGCGAAGTGCCAGCGGCATAGGTCTGGCCCGCACGTAAACCGGTTCGTTATCCGTCAGCTGTAGACGGATGTGTTGTTTACAAGTCCCTAACTTATCACACAAAACTTCAGGGAATTCATTACGTAATTGTGCCACCAAGTCATGATCTCTAATTTCACTGAGCGTAATTTGAGTCATTTTTAAAGCGCGCATCCACTCTCGTCCCAATAGCGGTCGTGCGCCACCCTTTATAACGTAAAGACGCAATGACTTCCCTTTAATTTGCCCTAAACAGACATTTACTTCAATGTAACCTAATGACTCAATCCGTGAGCCCGAGTAACAACGTAACAATAAATTGTCCTTGACAATTTTTTTATGTGAAAACATTTGTTTGTACATTTCTTCACTTATAGCCGAGATACGGCTACCGGTGTCCACTTCACATTTAATGTTAATATCGTCAATTTAATAAAATATGGTTTGTTACCTCGTGCTTCGACTTCAAAGTTAAACAAACCGTCATCCGCCCCCTCTTCGCTTACGTAATTCTGCCGACCACTTTTGACTCGTGCTTGTTTACACATCACCTTTAAATGACCCTTTTGACTGCACTCATCACAATTATAGTTTCTGTATCGGCATCTATCAGCCATGTGCGCCTTGCCACAACGCCAGCAAGACGGCGCGCGCGAGCTCGCAGGCTCTGCGCCACCGCTGCCTGGTCCTGCGCCTCCGCTGCTTGCCGCTGCGTGTGGCTGGCGCCCGCGCTGGCCGGCTCGACCGCCGCCGCCGCGTGCGTAATGCAGGCCTTCGCCCGCCGCGCCCCCCGCCACTGTTGTTGAGTCCGCCGCTGTCACTGCCATAGTGGTGCTGCCGCTCACCTCAGCATGTTTCTCTGCTGCTTCTAGAGCCAGGGCTAGCTCCACCGCCTCTTTGTATTGGATTTTCTTTTCCGCAAAGATCCTAGATCGCATCACATCATTTGATAAACCTGACACGAATTGGTCCTGCAAGTTTTCTTCTAGGGTTCCGCATGAATTACATTTGCCGAAGTTGCACGTCGTCGCGAGATGTTTTAATGCTTGTAAATACTCCGTCAGAGACTCGCCAGCCCGTTGCCTTCGCAACCTGAATACGTGGCGTTCCGCGATCTCTGAAAGTTGCGGCTCCAAATGTTCCGTCACCAGTTTTACTAGCTCGTCCTAAGTTTTACTCTCTGGAAAACTGGGTGCACACAAATCACACATTAAGGCATACGTTTCTTCACCGACCACGGTTATCAGCATGGAAACTTTCATGTCATCGTCAATGTTATTTAACTTAATGTATTGATTAACACGACGAACGTAAGCTGGCCACTGGTTCGAATTTAAATTAAACGGTTCAACTTTTCCGATCGGCATTTTCTCAAACTCCACGCACAATATTTTTAGAAGAAAAAATAAAATATTACAGATCCCGTGCTCGTCGCCAATGAGACGTCAATAAAAGGCAGTGGTTAGCGACAAACTGTTTATTCGGGTCACAATACCCGACACTGTTTATCCAGATCTAATATAAACATGCTTCAGTCGTCACAATAATATCGGCATCTAATAATTCGGCAACGTTAGACAACTATTTCTTGTTCACTGTGCGATAACATATAAGGCATACGATAAATTGTCTTGGCAACTAACCCGGCTTGCTCATGAAACATCCATGCCATGCATGTGCTAAGGGAACCCCACCTATGCACACGTCATCGATCTGATTCGTAGTTAAGACAGAGGCCGGAAGATTAGAAAAATCACACGATTTAAGCAAATCACACAAATTAGAAGTATCCGAGAAATTAGGCACATTATTCAAGTCGGGTACCTAAATATGACATATTCGGCAAATTAGGCAAGTCAGATAATAATGGCATGGCTTGGCAACTAACCTGGTTCCTTAACTCATTACAGCTTTCTGGTCGCCTCCTGACATAGCCATACTTCTTGAATTAACTAGTGAAAACTAGCACATGGGCCTTAACCTGCATCCTCTACTTCTAAACCTTCACTAAATAAGTCTTATTCACTCGGAACTTGACCTTACGACACTTTTCTAATCAAATGAACATGATAAACGTACCTACGTATTTTGATGCTTTTCTTTTTAACCCTAAGGTTGACTGGTAGAGAACGCCTTATGGCATTAAGTCCGCCTTATGTACCACAATAGTGCATAGAAGTATAAATAAATAAATAAACGAAAATCAATAACCAGAGTCATGTAACTTAGCCTAGTTAACATTAACCACGAATTTTATCGCAACCAGGCCTTTTAGAACCTCACGAGTCGTGGGCATCATCCACCGACTACCCACTATAGCTATAACTTTACTCACATTCCCAACACTACTTAGGCTTACAAATCACAACTGTGATAATTAATTAAATCTTCTACGACTGGTACCTGACCTACTGGCATCTCTTTTTACCTATCAAAAAAGAAAGCACAACACTTGGCAACCTTTTAATGATTCATCGATCAAACCGTAACATTGCGTAACACTATCGGAGCCCTGCAGTAGTATATTATTGGGCATTCTATACCACTTTCGGCAAATCGCTCGGCGAGTACGCCTCGCTGCCGACAGTGGTATAGAACGCCCAATAATCGATAATCGATTCGACTCTCTACTCGACAGACGATCGTTCGAGTTCTCCTCACCTCGGATAAACTAACGCGAAATAGTAAATAAGTAAATAATAGGTACTGTTTAAGTTTATAAATATTGTTGTAATAAATACTGTCACTCATTGCTAATTAGTTTGTTGACAACAGTAATCATGAAATTTGTTAAACAACCACAATCGCTACGTGTAAACACAATTTGCGATGATTTTTGTAAAACTAGTTCGCGTCATGGAGAATTGTTACCTAATTCAGTACGATGTATAATTTGCGGACCATTGAATTGTGGAAAAACAAATTTACTTATTGGACTTCTTATACATGAAAATGGTTTACGGTTTCAAAATGTTTATGTCTATTCAAAAACCTTACACCAACCTAAGTACATTTTTTTAGAAAAAGTTTTACAACGGGTACCAAATATCTCTCTCCAAAAATAACAAGGAAATGAGGAAGTTATAAGCGTTCAGGACGCAAAACCCAACTCTGTGATTATATTTGATGATGTTGCTCGTGAGAACCAAACTAACATGCGTGAATATTTCGCGATGGGAAGACACAAACATATCGATTGTTTTTATCTAAATCAAACATATAGTAAAATCCCTAAGCAGTTAGTAAGAGATAATGCTAACTTAATGATATTATTCAAACAAGATGATATTAACTTGAGGCATGTTTATGAAGAACATGTTAACACTGATATGACATGGCTTGAATTTCGTGAAATGTGTTCTAAAATATGGAGTGAACCCTTTAATTACGTTGTAATTAATAAAGATTGCAACAAAAATAACGGATGTTATAGAAGTCAATTTGACACTTTTGTAGTCTTTGATTAGAAATACAAATATTTAAGACTATGATGCTTACATGATATCATTATTACTTGACCGACTCTTAATCGACAACTATCATAGTCTACAGTAATGGAAAAATCACTAAAAAGGCAAATTGTTGATGCTGCAGAAGCTGTAAAGAAGAAAGTACGAAAGATGCGAGATTTTGAGATTGAAAATAAGCAAGCATTGGAATCAGTTTTTAGACCTGTAACAGAGTCTCTCAATTTTATAGCAAACACCAATAAGCAAACTGATCTCTTGCGATCTAAAGAAGTTGAAGAAACCAAAGTTCCGTTTAAAAACGATACTTTGCAGAAAAGACTTTCTAGTAACGAAGGAGACAGTGACACGGATGAAAAAGAATGTGATACCGATAGTGACGAGTCGTACCAATCATTAGGAGAGAATAATCAAGAGCGTAATACGTCATCTTGGTCAATATCTCCAGAAGCACTGACGGATATTCCATTTGGAGTTCGAGCAGAGCGAGGGCAATTGATGTTAGGTTCTGCTGTCATAACGATCAGCGACGATTACATCATCGTTACTGGACGGAAATATCAAAGCACTCCTGGACTGAAACAATTGTTATTGAAAAAGGACGTGGATTTAAGCACGATTACAGATTCTGATATGCAGAATTATAAAATGATGTTGGTTGCCACAAACGCACATCGTCGAGACTTTGACTCAAACAAACCAATAAAAAGTAGTAAGGGACAAAAATATTTGCAAGTTATAAAACCTCTTTTCAAACTGTCAAGTATTATTCAAATCAGTCAATCAACAGGGAAAGGGCTAGCCTTGACAAAAATGTGGAAAAAAAATGTAGATTTTGTATATTGGGATGATCCCAATGAACTTGTAGATAGGTTAAAATTATTAATTGCATCTCGAGACGCTGGTAACACTGGATTGGACAACGAAATTATATCTATTATTGAGGAACTGCGTGAAAGTAAATTTATTAAGTAATAAATAAATGGTATACAATTTTCACTATTCATTTTATTATAAACCTTTAAATAAAATACACCTTAAATATGAATGTGGATAAATTCGGGCACCATATTCATAAGAGAATGCGTTTCTCTGAATTATTAGAATTCAATCAAAATGAGGTTTAAGATCATTTATTCTCATAAGAACTAACTATTCACTTACATGAGAATATTAAAACTAAACACTTAAGAATAAAAGTTGGGAGTATTACAAAAGTTAGACATCGATTTTATAAATGTTTTGAGGGTAGATTACAAATCATTGTGGACAAAATGTTCGTTCGATACATGTAAACAAGTATTCGTGTAACACGGCTAAACGGTAACTGGATGTGGCTCGACACTATTGTAGGGAATGTAAATTTTTTACTATAAATTGTTTAAGTAGCTTTTTAAAAGTGATTTTAGATTTAGATTCTCTAAGGTCTCTCGGTAACTTGTTAAATATTTTAGATCCTTCGTACACGATAGTTTTCCTTCCGTAATTTGTGCGAGTTGGGTGTAGGTGTAAGAAGTCTTGTTCACGTCTCAGTTTCATTTTGTGTTTTTTTATATTTTTTGTGAAGGTTATGTTTGTGTGTATATTTTTATTAAGTATTTTTCGAATTAGTATGCATGTGTTATATATGTATGATTGTGTTATATTCATTACTTTAATTTCTTTGTAAAGAGTTTCTGTTGGAGTTAGATAATCATAGTTAAATAACGTTTTTAGTAGTTTATATTGAGCAGTTTGTAGTAGGTTTGTATGTGATTTGGCAGCGGTACCCCACATTTCCACTAGGTAATCAATATGCGGCTTAACAAGGGAGAAGTAGATTAAGTAGCGAACTTGGCGTGGCAAGCAACGAACGATGCCTCGTAGGGTACCCGTGAGTGATTGTATTTTTGATTTTATTTTTTGAATATGTGGAAGCCACGTCAATTTGCTATCCAGAATTAGTCCTAAATATTTTTCCTGATCCACTTTATTTATGGTTTGGTTATTTATTTTTAATGGTGTATAATTGCCGATTTTTTTATTTTTTGCTGTGAATATCATGTAATTTGTTTTAGCTGTGTTAATGGTGAGAAGATTTTGTTGAAACCACAGGTTGAGTAAGTCCAAATCGTTCTGTGCTTGCTTAACAATTGTATCGATTGAGTGGCCGAAGTAGAACAGACATGTGTCATCTGCGTATAATGTTAGATCAGCTTTTAGACCAATTTTGTGGACGCTATTTATGTACAGTAGGAATAACAGGGGAGCCAAAATTGAACCTTGGGGCACACCGTATGTAATAATTTTGGGATCACTCTGAGTGTCACCAATTTTAACTACTTGGTATCGGTTTGTCAGGTAAGATCTAAAAATTTCAAGGGCAGGTCCTTGTATCCCAATTTCCATTAGTTTTCCTAGTTTCATGACTGACTGTATCGAATGCCTTTTTTAGATCAATAAAGACACCTATAGCCACTTTCTTTTTATCAATATTAAGCTTTAAAGTAGTCACCAGGTCTATTGTAGCTGACAGTGTATTTGATTTCGGTCTAAAACCGTATTGTTTTTCATATATGAAGTTTAGAAATATTACGTACTTTTCGAGGCGATTGTATAAGACTCTTTCAAAAATTTTTGATAGTACAGGGAGGACTGATATAGGACGATAGTTGCCCGGCTCTGATTTAACTCCGGATTTGTAAATTGGCGTAACTTTTGCAACCTTAAGACTATTTGGAAATGTTCCTGATTTCATACATTTGTTTATGCAACTAGTGAGTTCATCAAGAATTAGGTTTGCAACACATTTTACTGATTTTGTAGTGATACCGTCTAAACCTGCGCTGGTGTTGTTATTTAAATTATTAATTATTTTTAAGATTTCATCTGTTGTGGCAGGTTCCAGATCACTAAGGGAAGACGAGCCGGATCCAGATAAAGTCGTTAAAGCACTACCTGATGGGTGATATTTTATGGGTATTTGATTAGCCAGTGTCGAACCAACATTTGCAAAAAAATCATTGAAGCATTCACAGATGTCCTTTAAGTCAGTAACAGTGGCATTTAGTGACTGAAGTTTTCGCGGGGCGGATTATTCTGTGAATTTGTTGCAGGACAGGCTGTTTATCAGTCCCCACATTTTCAATGGCTGTTTCTTGCAGTTTTCAAAGGCTTTCATGTAGTAACTTGATTTAGTTCGTTGTATAGATTTTGTTAGTTCGTTTCTTTTCTTTCTGAATGTGTCTTCCTTTTGCTTATCATTTGGGTTTTTTTTGTGTTGATTCCATAAAGTGTTTCTTTTGTTTATTTCACTAATGATTGATCTATTTATCCAGTCTTGTCGTGGTGAGTTTAGCGTTTTGTGTTTTGTCTTTTTGGTTATTTCTATACTTTTTAATAGATTTTCTTCCAGGGCTTCGAATATATAATCACTGTTTTCGGCGCAGGATTCTAGGATGGTTTTATAAAGCACTTCATATTCAATTTTGTGGTAGCTAATCTACTTCAGAGGTTCTGGTTTATAACGTTTTAATTCTAAGTAGATTTGTTTATGGTCTGACATTGGAGTATCGATAATGGCTAGGTGGAAATTATTCAGTTTAAGATTTGAGCAGATGTGGTCAATTATACTTTTTGTTGTTGTTGATTCTCTTGTGCAGTGGTCTTCATCTATTTTGTTTAAAAATTCATAGCCGTTTTCTTTGATCACTTCTTTATACATTTTTGTTACACGTTCTGTATTTAATAGGTTGAAATTAAAGTCGCCAAAGACCACACCCCGCTTGTTTTTATTTAAAATTAATTAATTATTTAAAATGCTTTGCTAAAATCCGAAAATGGCGATTTTGACTTGAAAATATCTAGATTGAGAGGAGTAAGATCTCCTGTAGACACAGACGATGCTGTTAACAAGGATTATGTCGATCAATTATGCGATCAGACAATAAAGGAACAGAATCGAATGATTGGATTGTTGCGTGCTCAAATCATAAAAGATGCACAAATAACAGTCCAAGCTACTTTAAAAGCGAAGATACCTGAATTTTTAGTCCAGTTGGAAGATAAGTTTTATAACAAAGCGGAAGTACAAAAATTACTTGAAAAAACTCCGTGATGGCAAAACAACAAATTGTTAATGAACTGCACAAAGCGGCTCGAAGAAACTTTGTTAGACGTTCAGTTATTTTAAAAGGCATAGATGACTTATGGCAAGCTGATCTGATATATATGCAAAATCTGAGAAAGTTTAATTAAGGTTATAATTACATTTTAGTGGTGATTGATTGTTTCTCAAAGTATACCTGGACAGAACGAATAAAATCAAAAAATAAACTTGATGTTACTCGTGCATTTGAGCGAATACTAACTACCAGCAACCGAAAACCTGATCATTTACAAACTGATTCTGGAACAGAATTCTATAACGTAACATTCCAAAAGCTTATGAAGAGCTACAATATTAACCACTACTCTTCGTTTTCTACCAAAAAAGCTTCGATTGTAGAACGGGTAATTAAAACAATAAAAAATAAAATGTATAAGTACTTTAGTTTCATTGGAAACTACAAATGGGTAGGTTCACCCTTAGAAGTTATTCTACAAACCTATAATAATACAAAACATCATACCACCAAATTTAAACCACTTGAGATAAATAAGTTGAATGAGTCAAAGACAAGAGAAAATATTCAAAAAACTCAAAAACTTATATCACACCAATGTCAACCTAAATTCAAAGTGGGTGAAAATGTTCGGATCAACAAATACAAACATATTTTTGATAAAGGTTACACTCCTAATTGGTCAACTGAAATATTTACTGTAAAAAGGATTAATAATACCATACCAGTAACATATAATATAAAAGATCAGCGAAAGCAAACCATTAGAGGATCTTTCTACGAACAAGAACTTCAAAAAACTAGCTATCCAGGTGTTTATTTGATAGAAAAGATACTAAAAAGGAAAGGAAAGAAACTTTACGTAAAATGGCTGGGCTTAAGCAATGAAGAAAATAGTTGGATTGATAAAGATGCAATTATGGGTTAGGATTATGAATATATAACCACGTTTGTAAGAAATCATTTATTCATTACACTTTTCACTATGCAAGGCGGTGGACTAGTCAATAGTGTGATTAATAATCTGCCATTCGAACTTCATTTGCCTGGGTATAACTATTGTGGACCGGGAACAAAACTTGAGAAGCGATTGTTGCGTGGTGATCGAGGTGTGAATAAACTAGACGAAGCTTGTATGCATCACGACATTGCATATGCAAATCACACCGACTTATCTAATCGTCACAAAGCGGATTTACAACTTTTAAACATGGCTAAACAAAGACTCAAATCAAAAGATGCAGGAAAAGGGGAAAAACTTAGCTCTTGGATAGTAGGCAAAGTTATGAAAGCCAAATTAAAGTCAGGTGCAGGCATTAAAACATTTAATGCTTTTGTGTCAAAAATTAAGAAACTAAAACCTAAAAATAGTAAAACATTAATCAACATTGCTTACGCAGCTGCGAAAAAGATATTTCCGGACATTCAGAAGATTCGCTTACCACGAGTTATACCCATACCAAAGAAAGGAGGAGTCTTGCCTTTAATCCCAATTTTCGCAGGGTTATCTGCTTTAGGAAGTTTAGCCGGTGGTGCAGCTCGTATTGCAAAAACCGTAAACGAATACAAGGCAGCTCAAAAAAGCTTGCAAGAAACAGAACGACATAATAAAACCCTAGAGGCTTTAGCGTTAGGCAAAGGGTTATATATTAAGCCTCATAAAAACGGCAAAGGACTGTTTATAAAATCTTCAAAAAATTGAATAAAAGGCTACCTAATCGTCCTTTAACTAATATCGATATCAGTGAGCATGCACGCGACATCCCATACTTTCGAGGAGTCTATATGAAGGATCGGTTACCGAGAATACTAAAACGCATTGAATGTGCTATCGTCAACTTAGAAGATTCACGAAATGAAGGAACGCATTGGGTAGCTTATGCTAAAATAAACAATTTTTGTGAATATTTTGATAGCTTTGGAGATTTGAAACCTCCAATGGAATTAATGCAGTACTTTAAAAATTGTGATGTTTTTTATAACTATACTAGATTTCAACAATTTAATACAGTAAACTGTGGACACTTATGTTTAGAATATCTAGGGAAATTTTGGAATAAATACGTATAAATTTTATGTTTTTCTTTTATTTCAATCATTTTCATCATGTCACTCACCCTGTCCATAACTGCAAACTCGTCTGATTTATGTAAATATTATCCTAATGCATTACAACTCTATGGACATTATGAGTGTGCTTTATTGCATTTCTCAACATTTAATTCAATTCCAAACATTGACAAAACGAATAATAAGTTATATTATGACTCTAACGAAGTCCTTGAAATACCTGAAGGCACATATGAATTACAAGATATCAGCGATTATTTAAAATCAGAAATAAAAGATTGTTCAATAAAAGTACAGTGTAATAACAATACTCTAAAAACTATGATATACTCTACCAAAGATATCAATTTTACTAAAGAAGGGACTTTTAGGAGATTATTAGGGTTTAATAAACAGATTTTAAAAGCAAATAAATGGCATGTGTCTGAGTTACCAGTCAACATTTTGCCTACGACTGTGATCAGGATAGAATGTGATATTGTAAGTGGTTCGTACATAAACGGAAAACCCAGTCACATTATACACGAATTCGCACTCAACGTACCACCTGGATATAGAATTATAGAAATTCCGAAAAACGCCATATACTTTCCAATCAACCAAAACAACATAAGCTGTATACATATCAGGCTATTAGATATAAACAATCGCTTAATAAACTTACGTGGTGAAGAAGTGCAGCTATATTTACATCTTAGAAGAAAAAATGATTGACTACAATAAATATGTGCATCAACAAATTGGAAATGTCAGTTCTACTAAAGTGATCAAGCAAATAACACCTCGGTCAAAGAAAAAAATAAAATTAACAAGAGATAATAAGGAATTTCTTAAAGCGATCGGTTTGCTAAAATGAATATCTTAGATGTTTTATCTGCTCCAACTACGATTACGACAACACTGTCGAGGGAATTGAATTTCATTCTTACAAACCATACGTAACAAGCTTCAACAGGAACGATGAAATCCGCATACCTATTAATCAACAGGATCTGTATATACTACCGTCAGCGAGCACTTTGTATTTGGAAGGAACTATAATCGTTAGCAAAAAAGATTCAAAAGATAAAGCCAGTAGTATTTCTTTAACAAATAACTTTCTTCTCTACTTATTTCAAGATATAAGATACGAATTAAATGGAGTGGAAATTGATAAAATAAAAAACGCTGGTGTGACTACTACGATGAAATCATTAGTGTCAATGAATGAGAGTGAGTCAAAGATATCTTATGCATGGGGTTGGAATATCGGGGGCATACAAAATATTAATGGAGGTAGTTTTTCTGCTTCCATACCGCTTTGTAACATTCTCGGATTTGCAGAAGATTTTAAGAAAGTTGTGATAAATAGTAGATACGAATTAATATTGTTACGAAGCAATACTAACCTGAATGCTGTAAAACTGAATACCGGTGAAGTTGTAGATGATGTTCAGATAAATAAAATTGTTTGGCGGGTACCGCATGTTAAAGTGTCAGACAAAGAGAAAATAAGTTTGCTAAAACTGCTAGAAAAAGATCGACCGCTCCAGATGATTTTTAGAAATTGGGGTCTGTACGAATATCCAACTTTACCTAAAACAACGAAACATACTTGGTCTATTAAAACTTCATCGCAAATAGAGAAACCGAGATATGCTATTTTCGGTTTACAGACAAATAGAAAAAACAATGCAAGCTCTGATATGTCTCTGTTCGATCACTGCCATATTCGTGATGTTAGAGTATACCTCAATTCAAACTACTTCCCATATGAAAATCTAAATGTGAATTTTGCTGATAACAGAATTGCTTTAATATACGAGCAATACAATAGATTTCAGCAGTCATATTACGGACGTCGCGCGGAACCTTTATTAAGCGAAAAACAATTTAAAGACTTGGCGCCGCTCTTTGTTATTGACTGTTCCAGGCAAAAAGATAACTTAAAAGCAGGCCCGGTTGTAGATGTAAGAATGGAAATTGAAACTGATTCGGTTATACCTGATCAAACTTCAGCATACTGCCTTATATTAAACGACTGTATAGTTGAGTATAAACCGTTGAGCAATACCGTGAGGAAAATATCATGAATCCTGAATCTATACTATTAGACGTTCAAGGATTTAAAGACCTCAACAACAATTTTGTAGTAAAAGAATTAGCTCTGGCCACTCGTGATTACACCCAAACCTTCTTAGTTAAACCTCCGTACTTGTTCAGATACTTAACAAGTAATGAACAGAAGCAAGTTAAATGGTTAGAAAGAAACAGAGGCATTTATTGGAATGAAGGATATATTGACTATAGGGAGTTTCATCGTTTAATCGTTCCATACTTACAAAATAAAACAATTATTGTCAAAGGCTCGGAGAAGGTGCAGTGGGTAAAAGATCTGTGTATAAATTGTAAGGTATTAGAAATTGGTGAAAAACGATGTCCAAATTTATCTTTTTTGCACAAAAAATAATGTAATGTAGATTTGAATTTAAATTGTAATAATCATTTAAAGCAATGTGCACTTAAAAATGTGTTATGTATAAAAAAGTATTTGGAATGGTAATAAAATACATGCTTATGTTTTATATGTTTTACAAATAAAAAGCTTTTATTATTAAATATTTTCTTTATTCATTATTCCAAACCTAACCAAATAACCTAATAAGGAAATAAAATAAAGCAACACAATAAAATACTAGATACATACAGGATATTAATTTATTTTACAAACTAATCATACACAAAAATTGATATTAAAAATCATTGTCACACAAAGATTTCGATATTTTCTTAACTAATGACTCAGTTTCGTCCATGACACTATCGAAAGCGTCTTTTACAATATATTGCACGTTCATAATGACATTATCACTATCACTTTCACTGTCACTGGTTTGAAGATTGTTAGAGAGATCTACGACTGAAATTTTTATTAACTTTATACCTCGTTGCTGTATTCGCCTCATAACAAAAGATTTTGTTGGTTTTTGTTTCTTTGACTTTTCTCTGCGTTGTTGTTTCGATTTCTTATGTTTCGTAACTTTCGTGCAATGCTCGGGTTCGATGCGAAGCATCTCGGAGAATCCTTCATAAGGATCTTGAGCGTACTGGCTGAAGACAATCTCTGATTCAGACATCTGGAACAAAATATTTAAAAAATATTAATAACGGCAACGCTGTTGTGAACACAGTTCTATAATTAGTTACGTCTTAATAAAATAATAAATGTAAATAGTTAACTTTCCGAGGACATAATTATGATGTGCTTTAATTTTAAACAGGGACTCTGAGCGAGTAATATTTGATAAATGACAAAAATTTGATACAATTAAAGACAAAAAAAATATTACACAATAAAAGAACACGTTAAGGTTGTCACTCACTAACTATATAATTCAAACATTAAATCAGTGAATACGTTCAAGCTAGTGTTACAAAGCGCGAATGTTCCTTAGTAAGCGCATCAAGCTGGTACAATAATGTTACGTAATGCACAAAATGGAATCATGCATAGTAACCTAACATACACATGCTTCCAGTCGGTGACTACCTTTAACTGTAAAATGTTCAGTAAGCATTTATGTGTCCAAGTTGGGGACAATAAACTGATTTGTCTTTGTTTTTTTTAATAATTAAATGACGAACATCGGTACGGATGTTGTGATCATATTACATGCGATATGTACTTCAAAGTTTAGGTTTGATTACATATTATTTAACCGACTTTAAAAAAGAAGGATGGTGTTTATGAATAAAACAAGTTCTTAGTTACACATTTTATTTATAGTTCTACAAAGCAGTAACTTATATCCATATAATGAGTAAACTAATACTAAGTATAATATCTATCACTAAAATAAAATTATATAAATATACAATTGTTTGAACCGACAATAGGAATAATAATAATAATTAACTATTACACATACAGTAATGCCTAATCTAAAACACCTCATCTTTATTTTTAACAATAAACGCATGTCCCCAGGCTTGCGTTGATATTTTGCCTACAGATATCGCTCGTTTATCGTCATTGCTAGATAATGCAATTTTGTTGACACTCTGAGTAAATATTTCGTGCTTAATTGATTTAAACATTATATTTTTTCTACGTATAACTCCACCGTTAAATAAAACATTTTCATAATCTGTGATATCTATGTCTCTTACTACGCATGATTTTACACCCTTTGCCTTTTTAATGATTTTATCAAGAGTTTTTATGGAGTAAAGTTTTGATCTCAAACCAACAAAATCTGATATACATTTCCCTGCCATTTCATCTTTGAACAGGCCTGGTACTTTTTTGTTCATTAAGGGTATCTCAAAATCATTGTTATTGTCATAGTTACTGGAGTCAAAATATTTCAAAAAATTAAACTTTAAGTCACGATAAAAATCATTAGTATATATTTTATACACAAAAGAATCTGTATCTGTATAACATAGTTGCACTCGATCTTCATAAAAAGGTTTTACAATATTGTAATGAAAGTCGTACATGTGTGACTTAGAAAGTTCTAATACAGTGAATCCAATATAAATAGGCTTGTCTAAAATAATTTGATTTGGTTTCATTTGTATTGCAACTAAATTTTCAGAGAGGATAGATGCACTATGGAAATAGGGGCTGGCTACAAGTCTCTCGGCGGATATTGATTTCTTGGTTCGATTAAATTTGTCGCATCATTGATTGACTAAATGAACAGTCACTTTATTTTCAGTATTTTTTAATGTCTTACCAAACACACTGTTGTTTAACAATTTAAAGAAATCTTGTTCGAAGGAACTCTTTGCTTTTTGTCTCAATTGAGTGTTTAACTCTATATATATATTGTTTTAAATAAGGACTCTGTCTAAAAGTAATAACTCTATGAACTTTTCGTAATATTAATCCGTGTTCAAGACACTTTTTTAAATGAACGTAATGTATTACATATTTATACTTGTTATACAAATTTGCAATTAGTTTTTTTGTTTTACCGCCTGGAGGTATACATTTCTCTGGACAAAAAGGTAAATCATTATGACGATTGTGTAAATTTTCAGGGTACAAAAGATCAACTTCCAAAATAAAGCCCCACTCAGCGTTATTTTCAACATTTTCAACGCGTTAATTATCTATTTCATCTTCACTGAGAAATCTAAAATCTGAGTATGGTAAATACTGACACATGCTGAAACCGTTAAGATTATTACAATCTAGATATACAATGTAACTTTGAGGCTCAGATGTATTATATTCGGGCATGTATTTATTATTGGCTTTTGCATACCGATGGGAACACAAACCTCCTCGTATACCACTTTGAATCATTCTGATGATAAACAGGTCCGATACAAGTTCTAATTGAACGCCTGTTTTAAGCAACATTGCGTCAAAGGACAAACTAGGCGCGGTAATGTAAAACGCGGGATCTAACTTATAACGTTGTTTGCAAGTTTTTCGAAAATTTTGAAATATATCTGTCAATAAAAGTGCGTCCGTTTTTAAGTATAAATCCGTATACTCGCCTAAATCCTTTATTTGAAATTCGCTCCACACAGTCTTGGCATGACTATAATCTTCATCGCTAATATCTTCGTTACTTAAAGAATTATGAAAACAAGATTTGGATGGTAAAGATTTTTGATCGTAACATTTCCAGTCTATCATATAGTCATACGGATATATACCTTTCCGTGTTAACAAACTAAATTTTCTTTCATCAGAAAAGTTAGATTGAAGATTGACAAAATATTCTGTTCGCATTGTTTTAGCAAATCTGTCTAAACTAGTTCCTAAAAAGTTGAAGGAATCCAAAAACCTTAATTGTATATATTCATTATCAGCAATATGAATAAACTTTGTGAATGTGATATATTTTTCCTTGTTACGCGGTATTATTTTAATTTGTCCAGGAATTTCGCCTAACTTTTTTATAAATAAATGACAGTCGTATCCAGATAAATTATGAAAAAATATTGCAACGAACTTTGGTAATTTATGTTGTAGATTACAATATCGGTGTACTGCACCTCGGTATCGTCTTGACATATGACAGTGATCTCTAACTCTATCGGTTAACAGTAAATTTTCACATATATGACACTTAACAGCGAACCTATGTGAACTTGGCAACTGAGTATATAATAATTAATTTTTATGATTTTCGTTCGATTGTACTACGTTTGTACCGGATTGTACCGCTTTTTAAATCGTTTGTACCCAAAGGGGGTAAGAGATATAGGGGTGAAAAAAAATTGTCACCCGGGTTTACAATAATTATGTTTTATGCCTTCCATTCGATTGTACTATGTTTGTAAAGGATTGTACCGCTTTTTATTTTATTTGTAACTTAAGGGGGTGAGAGACATAGGGGTGAAAAAAACTGGTTACACAATAATTTATTTCTATGACTTCTATTCGATTGTACTATGTTTGTACCGGATTGTACCGCCCTTTAAATCGTTTGTACCCTAAGGGGTTAAGAGATATAAGGGAGAGAAAATTTTGGTAACCGGGTATACAAAAAAATATTTTTTATGACTTCCATTCGATTGTACTACGCTTCCATTTGTTTGTACTATGTTTGTACCGGATTGTACCGCTTTTTAAATCGTTTGTACCTTAAGGGGGTAAGAAACATAAGGGTACAAAAAACTGGGTATACAATAATTAAATTCTATAACTTCTATTCGGTTGTACTATGTTAGAACAGGACTGTATTGATTCTGATCGGTGTTACTATCCGTAGAATCGCGGGTACAAACGATACAAACAAAACAGCAAGCGGTACAATAGGGTACAAACGATAAAATCCGAGTTTTATTCGTAAAATTGAATCATCCTCAGAAAAATCAAATAAGTAGAAAATACTATTTTTATCGGTGTTACTATCCGTAGAATCACGGGTACAAACGATACAAATAAAACAGCAAGCGGTACAATAGGGTACAAACGATAAAAACCGAGTTTTATTCGTAAAATTGAATCATCCTCAGAAAAATCAAATAAGTAGAAAATACTATTTTTATCGGTGTTACTATCCGTAGAATCGCGGGTACAAACGATACAAATGACAAACCAAGGGGTAAAATAGGGTACAAACGATAAAAACCGAGTATTATTCGTAAAATTGAATCATACCCAGAAAAATGAAATAAGTAGAAAATACTATTTTTATCGGTGTTACTATCCGTAGAATCGCGGGTACAAACGATACAAACGAAACACCAAGGGGTACAATAGGGTACAAACGATAAAATCCGAGTTTTATTCGTAAAATTGAATCATCCTCAGAAAAATCAAATAAGTAGAAAATACTATTTTTATCGGTGTTACTATCCGTATACTCGCGGGTACAAACGAAACAAACAAAATACCAAGCGGTTCAATAGGGTACAAACGATAAAATCCGTGTTTTATTCGTAAAATTGAATCATCCTCAGAAAAACCAAATAAGTAGATAATACTATTTTTATCGGTGTTACTATCCGTAGAATCGCGGGTACAAACGATACAAACGAAACACCAAGGGGTACAATAGGGTACAAACGATAAAGTCCGAGTTTTATTCGTAAAATATAAACATCCCCAGAAAAATCACTAAGTAGGAAAATACAATTCTTTTCGATGTTACTATCCGTAGAATCACGGGAACAAACGATACAAATAAAACACCAAGCGGTACAATAGGGTACAAACGATAAAAACCGAGTTTTATTCGTAAAATTGAATCATCCTCAGAAAAATAAAATAAGTAGAAAATACTATTCTTATCGGTGTTACTATCCGTAGAATCGCGGGTGCAAACGATACAAACGAAACACCAAGGGGTACAATAGGGTACAAACGATAAAAACCGAGTTTTATTCTACAATGGTACAAACGTAGTACAATCGAACGAAAATCATAAAAATTAATTATTATATACTCAGTTGCCAAGTTCACATAGGTTAACAGCGAGCCTAAAATTAAGAGCATCTTTTTCTATTAATATCATAGGTTCGCATTTGGACAAAATTCTATATATTGATTTAACATCTTCAGTTAAAAAATGTACAAATTTTGAAACACAATTTTTACCACGATAACTTCTATAGCCTTTAACAGTATCATTAAATGATGATACTTTAATATAGGCAAACGCAGCTGGCACGTGTCGTTGTGAGTATGACGTATTAGCGGAGTCTAATTCATCGCCGGAAATCCGTTGCAGCAATGTTTCGAAATCTGCGTAAATAACGAATGGAATGTCTTGTTTCCTATCATAATTTTTAAATTTTAAATAAGACCCTTGTTCTGGTAATTGTGTCACAACACCTCCACATAAATGTGTTTCAATTTGATTGAGAGTTTGAAGGAACAATAAGCAAGTTTCGCAGAAGTATAGTTTGCTATGATGTTTAGTCAACTGATTTCTTACTAACCGAGGCAAATCTTTGATTAGACAATAATGAGAATTAGCGTTATTTTCTAAAAACAAAAGATGGATGCTCTTAGATTTATTATTCGTTGATTTATACAAAGGTCCGATGATTGTCTTATCATTTTTTAATCCGTACACGAAAATATTCAGAAGAGGATTATTTTTCTCAAATACAGCTATGTCCGAAAATGTAATCGGAAGTGACAAGTCATCAACGTATAAAATATCACGAAAGTGAGGATAAGATGAGACTCTATCAGGATGTCGTGCTGTGGGGTATAAAGCGGCCACAACACACCATAGAAAGCAATACTCGTCTTTGTTTTTAATATTCAAGCAAGCTCTTTTATTTTTTATAATTGGTGGCAAAGGTAGAAATTTAGATCCGCCGAGAGGTTGATATTTATTAATGTTTATTTCTAAATGTGAATTGCACAAAAATGTCCAACCGCTATCTCTTTCCTGAAACTCTTCAATTTTTTTTAAGAGTAACTGAACTGTTGATTTATAAATTGAATCAAAATCGTAATTAAAATAAATGATATAGTTTTTTGTAGCAAATGACTTTAATTCCTGTTGATCACTTTTAAACATAAGAAAAAAAGAAAAAAAATCAAAATTAATTTTCACTGAGGTATGTTTCAGTACTGCCTGATCTATTAGATTTTTTACTTGTTGACTAATATTACTGAGAAACATTTCTGGAAAATTATTTATTTGTTCCTCAGTTGCAATGATTCTGTAACTTACGATTCGTCCTTTGAACGAAGTATTAATAATTTCGATGTTATCATGTATAAGGATCGTGCTATTTTTTTTATGAACATTGCTACGTAAATGACCTGACCATCGACGATTATCTACCAATACGTTACAAACTGAACAATGAGGCATTATTGATTAATTTAATATTACTTATCGATACTAACTAAATACCTAACGTTTGACTAACAGAATAAAGTCTCTAAGTTTAACATAAAAAGAATAATACAGACAACCAAAATTAGTGATCTTATTAAAGTAAGCCGTAAAAGTATACAGTAATAACTAAAGAAAGTATTAGGAGGATTACCCGATTATCGAATTACAAATAGAAATTATTTGCTGTAGTTCTCTAGTTGGCGAGATTCGAGTCGCTTGTCAAAATATTTCTGTAAAGAGAAATGCATAATATTAATTAGGCGCTCAGTTCAAAGAATTTAAAAATTTATAATAGTAAAAATAGTATATAAATTTACCTGCAATAAATAGATATTTATATCAGTTCTCCAGAACAGAAATAATTTGCTGTATGTCTCTAGTTGAATAATCATTTCTTCATAAACTATTCAAGATGCTTGTCAAAATAATTGTTTCTGGTAAGAGAAATGTACAATATTAATAAGCCGCTCAGTTCTAAGATTAAAAAAAAATACAATAAAAAATAATGTATAAAATTATCTGCAACATATAAATATTTATACCTATGAATGATCCAGATGTCAAGTGTCCAGATGCTTAGGTAAATAATTATTTTCATACGAAAATATTTAACTCCAGGTAAAGTTGAATAATTACTTCCTCATAAATTATTAGAGACGCTTGTCAAAATAATTGTTTCTGGAAAAAGAAATGCACAATATTAATTAGCCGCTCAGTTCTAAGAATTAAAAAAATATAATAAAAATAGCGTATAAAATTACCTGCAACATATACATAGGTATTTATACCTATGTATGATCCAGATGTCAAGTGTCCAGACGCTTAGGTAAATAATTATTTTCGTATGAAAATATTTAACTCCAGGTAAACAAACGTCTTTTGAACAGGTTTCACACTCCGTCGTTGATTTTAGATAATAAAGTTAAAATTATCAGCTTTCTAATTTTAAAGAAGGTATTGAAAGTGTTGTTCATAAAACTAAAATCATAACAGGATGTTAGTATAATATTTCTATTATAATTCGTTTATTCATCTTATATACATATTATAATACATTTTTAAATATTTCAATAAAAGCTATACAAAAACATTTAAAAATATAGAAAATAGTAGCCCACCGGCATCGGGAACAGGGTCCAAGCTACCGGTGGTTAGGGCCTCAGAGAGAGGAACTTCCTGACAATGCGCGCCGTGTCCAGAAGTACCGCTTTCTGTATCAGGCCCTTGACCCAGCTGCCCAACGAGAGTCTCATAAGATGTTGGTCGAGGCTCTTGGCTATTAAGCCATTGGCCGTAACGACTATCGGCACAATGACTGCTGAGTCAACCTCCCACATGTCGACAACCTCGTGTGCCAAGTCTTGATACTTGATTTCTTTATCTTTCTCGGCTTTCACAAGGTTCTCGTCATGCGGGACCGTGATATCAACAATCATTGTGAGACGCTCTGATCGATCTATCACCACTATGTCAGGCTTATTGGCAATAATAGTCCTGTCGGTGATGATAGATCGATCCCAGTATAATGTGATATGACCATTCTCGAGAACTGGGTCGGGCACATACTTGTAGTATGGTACTTCCGCGTCCACAAGGTTGTATTTCAGAGCAAGTTGCTGGTGGATAATCCTAGCCACTAGGTTGTGTCTGTGTAAATACTCGCCGTTAGCAAGACGAGAACAACCAGAAATAATATGTCGAATGGATTCACCGGGACAGTGGCATGCCCGACAGATGTCAACCGTGCCGTCCTTTACAATATATTTCCGGTAGTTGTTCGTCATTATAACTTCGTCCATAATTGCACAGACAAAGCCTTCGGTTTCCCCAAAGAGATCACCGAAACGTAGCCAGGCTACGGACGCTAGGAAATCTACATCGGGCCCATGAAGGGCCCGGTAAAAGCGTCCGTGAAGCTCCTTGCTCTGCCATACATCCCTGCGGCCAGTAGTATCAAGTACTACAGGCTTGCGCCAGTTCTCTTTAGCCAAGGAGAGCGGGGTGAATCCTTTATCCACTGCGACTACATCTCGATGCATCCCCACGTCGGCTTGGAGGAAGTACTCCCTGAGGTTGCACACCTCGCGGTTGTGGAGGGTCTTAGCATTTAAAAAGCCTCGACCACCACACTTCCGCGGAATGTACAGCCTCATCACCGATGAACGTGGGTGATGCATTCGATATGCAGTCAGCAGCGTACGGACCCTCCTATCCAGGGCGTCAAGTTCAGTCTGAGTCCACTTGAGCATGCCGAAGGAGTACATCAAGACCGGCATGACCCAACCGTTAAAGGCGCGCACCTTATTTCCGCCTGACAAAAGACTTTTAAGAACTTTTTTCAGGCGGCCATAGAAGCGCTCCCGTAACGATTGCTTCATGTCGGCCACATTGATGCCTAACGCCTCCGACATGCCCAAGTATTTGTAGGTTTCGGTTGAGGAGAGGGATCTGAGGTGTATGGAATCCGAGAGTTGTGTACCCACGGATTCCATAATCCCTCCTCGCTTAACATGCATGACTGCACATTTGTCCACACCAAATTCCATCCTGATAGAATTACTGAAAGTTTCAGTTACTTTCAGTAACTTCACCAGTTGCAAATTGTTGGGGGCAAAGAGTTTCAAATCATCCATGTAAAGCAGGTGGGATATTACCTGACCACCTCTTCTCAACCGATAGCCTAACCCTGAACCCTCCAACAATGTGCTCAGAGGGTTCAAGGCTAAACAAAACCACAACGGGCTCAGACTATCGCCCTGGAATATGCCTCGCTTAATCCTTATTGGTTCACCTCTCCCTTGAATTTGCCGACATCCTGGATAGTGAAGGACTGTCCTCCATTGCCCCATACATGACGTCAGGAAAGCGCATAGAGTTGTATTTACTTTATACAACTCCAGCACCCTCATGAGCCATGTATGTGGTACCGAGTCATAGGCCTTCTTATAGTCTATCCAACATGTTGACAGATCCTTTCGGGATCGGCGAACTTGTTGGCTAATGGTCATATCAATGAGGAGTAGCTCCTTAGTACCGCGGGACCCATTCTTACATCCATTTTGAGAGGTGGACATTATACAATTATTTGTAATATGTGTACTAATTTTGGATCTCAATATGGACGTAAGAAGCTTATAGACCGTCGGTAAACATGTGATCGGTCTATAATTTTTGGGTTCCGCAGTACTACCTGATTTATGGAGCAGGTGGGTAACTCCTGTCGTAAGGAACTGTGGAAGCGACCCAGATTCCAAAGACGACTGGAATTGTGAAGCCAAACGAGCATGTGAACTACGTAACCATTTTAACCAAAAGTTGTGCAGTCCGTCTGGTCCTGGGGATTTCCAATTTGACATTGGACGGACTGCACTGGTTACGTCTTGGGGGACAATAGTTACGTCCCCCATTTCCTCAATCGGTTCACATGCTCGCTGGACCTCCTGCATCCAGTCACCTTCAGTGTGAGTAACAGGCATCGACCAGATATTGCGCCAGAATGTATTCATGACGTCACTATCCGGTAGATGCGTGTCACTCACATCGTGATCAGGCCGCTCCCAGGTTCTGTATACCCGCCTTTCATCGCTATGAAACATGCGATTCTGGGTATATCGCTCCACTCGCCGCTTGTACCTCCGAATACGGTTTGCCCATGCATAAACCTTCTGCTTCAGGAAGTCGATGCGCTCTGTGACACGGGACATGTAATCTCGAGGATTGATATCAGTCCCCGAGAACGCCCGCCTCACAAAGCGCATCACTCTAGGGCGAGTATTGCCCTCCCTGAAACAGATTAGTTTGCCAATGAGTGCTCTAGCCTCGTTAATACGACACTCAACCCTGCACTGCCAGGCTGGTACGGCGAGTTTTGGTCGTGTATCTCTGTCATTATTATCAAACTTGGCGTGAGCTACACGACATGCCGCAACAGCCGCACAGTACAGGATTGAATGAGTATCTTCGAGGCCTTCGCTGTTATCAAAATAACTTGATAACAGCGAATCCAGAGCACACATTAGCGCCCTATTTTTTTTATTCATGGGCAAACGGGGTATGCGTGGTCTAAGGTTTGGCGGAGTGAACCGATACTCCCGAATCGCATGCTCTAAAGCGCTCCTCAATTGTTCATTGCACTGGGTACTTACATTTGTAACCCTATCATCACTCTCTTCGTCAGCGTGGTTGGGCCGCGGCGGAACCATACATGGAACTTGCGGTTGGGCCGCATTCTGCGACTGGAGAGAGATGATACGATTACTCTGTACTTCAGAGCGTAGCCTATCAAGTGCGGCGTCAGTCAACCTATGATCACGTTGAATGACACGCACCTGATCCGACAATCGTTGCGCCGAGACGTTGACAGCAGGTTCAAGTGCCTGAAACAGAGAGAGCATCCGACCACGGTACGCGGTCAGGTTAGTTCCCCCCTCTGTAGCCCCAAAGTATGCGCGCATGCAGTTTTCGTTCATGGTTGGAGTCCAACGCATGCGCTGCACACTTCCACCGGGAGCGGGGACCCTGTCAGAGACCGGTGGGCCTCGAGGTCCCAAACTGACCGGCGGTCGGCCTCTTCCTCGCCGTCGTGGTGGTGGTGAAGGTGGCGGTGACGACGGTGGCGAGTAGAATTCGTCGCTCGAGCTCGACGCAACTGCAGCGGCCGGTGTGACATCACTCACGATTGAGGAGTCCGGCGGCTGCGAGGCGGAGCTGAGCGACGAGACCGAAGGTGTTGGGCGTGTGTTCTGGGTTACGGTGGCTTTCGCCCGGCTTCTTGTCTGCATGTTATTCAGTTTTGTATTGGGTCGCCATTAAATATTGCGTATTTCTTTTTTTTTTCTTCATTTTTGGTTTCTATTGTTTATTTTTATTGTTTTGTATTATTTATAAGTCTTGAAATGTTCATTAGTGAAAATTTTCAAAAATATTTTATTCAAAAAATTTCTTTGACGTTGTGTCAGCCAGGCGTACCACAGATAATTTATTATAATAATTGTTATTGCATAAATATTTGTTTTTTGGTCAACTAAGTCACGTTTGCATCAATCATCTATTTTAGGTAAGGTTGACACGCATTTATTTTACCTACTCAGATAATTATTACGTTGTTAGGGTTCCGTTCAACCAAAGTATATTATATAATCTCATTGCTAAGTCTATCCATCCATGTTTTTATATGGATTATTAAACGCGGATACTATACAACGAATGACAAAAACACAAAAATTCTAAACTCAAGAAGGAGCCTTATACAAAATCCATGTTTTTTAGTGTTACCTTAGAGTTAAAACAGGTTTATGTCAAAGTAACAAAAAAAAACAATGTTTCTAGTTAACCAAAACTCTTTTTTTACCAATTAACTTAGTCATTGTGCATTTTTTACAATAAACCAAAGGTATAAAATAGACACGTAACTCACACTTGATCACTTTTATTTGTTATTAAAGTACTGTCCTGTTTTGTCAACCCTACGTTATTTCGCTGCATCGACATCCGCTACTATACGAATAATAATTGCTTAGTGTTTATTTTTGAACTGGTATTATACGTTTAAGGAAAAAAGGTGATTCATAGTATCATATTTGATCGAATGAGGTAATTTTTAAATAATAGTATATGTTACGTGTTTCCGATTCTATAAGCTACGTGCCTTTGAGTACACTATACAAACTAATTTCAGTTCGGAAGTGTGGAAGTCATCTTCAAGAAGTTCTCTACCGTCGGTCATAATTAATGTAAATCACGAGTTGTTATCAGTATCAGTATTGATATCCATCAAACCAATTCAGTGAAATTCTAACTGCAGATTGAAAAAATGTAAGTATAAAAATATTCTGTTTCATACTAGAGACCAGTGATCCGCTTGTTTATTTATAGATTGATTTTAACAAAACTTTTCATGTCTTTGTTTCAGGTCTGATTCTGAGAGTGAATATTATCAACCAGCTCCAACACCTGAACAGAAAACTAAACCAACTCGCAAGCCATCCACAAAACTCAGTGGGAAACGCAAGTCGGATTCACCATCAACTCATGCAATTCGAACGAGGTAAACATTATTTTGAATTAACTCTATTAATGCTGCTTTCAATTAATTAAAACTTGTGTCATAAAGATTTTTACAAATAATTTGTTTGTTATCTTTGTGTGTGATTTATGTGTTTTTTCTTAAGATTCATTTACGTGTTTCTCTTCATTTCTCTTTATATAACGTATTTCTTTAAATGTATAATACCTAATCTAACGACCCGCTTTAACTTCGCACAGGTGCAATTTGAAATAAAATACTGCCTTTGTCACTCAGGAATAATGTAGTTTTCTACTGACGAAAGAATTTTCTATTGAGTAGTTCCACAGATTACCCCTACGTACAAACTTACAAACAAATTTTACCTCTTTAAAATATATAATAAGATAACATATTAACACCAGTTTTATTTTTCAGCAAATTAACAAATACAGGCACTGATATATTCGGTATCAGTCCCAACCATGAAAGTGACACAGAGCACAGGACGAGTTCATCTGGTCTACCATCGTTCTTCGTAAACCGTGTGGCCAACGGTTGCGAGCGTTGAACAGCAAGTACGGTCGGTGAGTACTACATCTGCTACTACGACTGCAAGGTGTACAAGGCTAGCGACGCGCGCCTCACCGAGTCCCAAGAGTTATTTTTTTAATTGGACGCAATTAATTGATTGATTCGCGTCCAAGCGGTCGACGAGTCAACATCACCTGAGGATGCCCCGTGGAGGGGCGAAACACGTGTCGTATCGGTTTGTTTTGCTTGTGTGTTGCATGTTATTAATCGCACCTTCTGCATTTGCATATATTTGCGGGCGGGAGGGCGGTGCTGCATACTGCATTCAGGCTTGATCAACTGTTTTTTCGCGGAATTAACACTAAATATTTTATTGTATATTTATAGATCATGGATTTCCGCAAAGTAACGCCTGATTCCATCATATATCTGTCATAATCAAGCTAGGGTCGGCTTCCATTCTAACCATATCTACCATTCATCATTATAAATCGGATCAAAGTTTGGAAGTTAATAACCGATAAGAAAGGGTCCGATCTACACGTTAGGAAAAATCAAGTTAATAGTAACAAATCGACACAAATTTCTTCCAATATTAAACCATAAATAAGATTTGCGTATTCGAAAAAGTCAACGTAATATTGCGATACGTTTCAGTCCTTTGATCATACGCACATAAACTACGAAGTGAACGTACTTCGGTCAACTATCAGATATCTGTGCACAAACACAGATCAGTATCGCACCAACGATTCTATGCTGACCCATCGCCATACGTGCCACAACACATGAGGTGCGGTCAAGACTGAGTATGAGTAGGCAAACATTCCATATTAAGAGTTGACTTCGCTATCAATATTTTCCACCATAACAACAACACAGGAACCTGGCAATCGGAAACCACTCCTACATGATCACAGGGACTAAACTACTTTGAAACGAATAGGTAACCATCCTCACTCCCGTTCACTCCGCTTTCACAACGTTATGAATTATGGGCACCATGACAATAATAATTCACAACATTTTTTTTTATAATAATCCTAGCCATTTATCAATTCGAGCCACTGCAAACTCCTAACACTTCACGATTAAGAACAAAATCGTAATACAAAAAATCATTTCGTGAGAACTTTCAACTAAGTCAACATGATATGGCAAACGTAGAATCATAATATCTCAACACAGAAAATTTCAACAAAATCTTTCAAGCCTCAACAATCTCACAACCCCATCGCTACCTCCGTCTACGAGGCCTGTTCAGAAAGGGCCTTCAGGAGTTACAGGAGTTTCATTATTGCTCACTTTAATGCTTTTCTAACAATTATGTAAATCGAATGTACCTATATTACATAATTATTAGAAAAGGATTAATAGTGAACAATAATTTATACGCCAATATAAAAATTCCCAGATTTTTACCTGCACAGACAGGTATGAATGTAAGAAACTGGGAATTATAAATAAAATGCAGTTTATTCTTTTTACAAATTTAGTTATCGGAATGTCTTAAAAATGTATACATTATTTTGTCTTATCCTCTTCCTCCCTTTATTTTTAGAGAAGTGCCTGTGAGCTTTTTCCTTCATAGGGTCATTTTTATCCCAAGAGGTTATTTTGCCAGTAAGGATACTGTTGATCTCTTTGCACCAACTGTTAATAAAAAACTTGGTAGATTTATTTATTAAAAAAATTAGATAAATCATTTTTATGTAGTACATGTGATATAAAGTTTAAATTTATATTAATTGTTACAATTAATTTAATATATTTACTTAAATTATTTTTATTGTTGTGTTCTTTTAATATTTCGATACAAATATGTTCCATTTGGGTAAAGAAATCAAACAGCGCCTTGGTAGGATAGCACAACCACTTTTTATTTTCATATTCTTTCATTTTTATATATTTACTAGCTGTGTCCTCACGGCTCCGCCCGTAGCCTTTGTTGCTCAGTGATAATGTAGCTTTCTAACGGCAAAAGAATTTTTGAAATTGGTCCAGTAGTTTTTAAGTTTATTCGATATATACAAAAATCCAAAAATACAAATCTTTCCTCTTTATAATATTAGTATTGATGAAAATCTAAAAAAATTTCAGCTTCCAAATCATGCCTACAAGTGACACAGTTCTTGTACACATTATTTTTTGCAATGTGTGCTATCCAGCCACTGCCAAATACCAATTGCTGCGCATTTTTCAGTATCCATTGGCGTTTTACTCGTCAATATCGCATCTGTATTTAAAAGGTCGATACACATATGAGCACAGTCTATTTCATCTTCACATTCAGTTGCTGTGCTGTTGTCTCCAGGATTCGTTAAAAAAGCACCTTCAAATGCAGACGACGTGGGCATAACATTACTATAGCCATGA
The DNA here is from genome assembly GCA_910594945.2 of Amphipyra berbera. Lineage (NCBI taxonomy): Eukaryota > Metazoa > Arthropoda > Insecta > Lepidoptera > Noctuidae > Amphipyra > Amphipyra berbera. The sequence continues at coordinate 20,998,686 of OU343128.1, forward strand.
GCTCGAATTGCTCCAAAAAAGTTCTCCAATGGATCTTGATTGAAATTCCGCAGCAATAAGGAATTGATCCCTTTCGAATTAAACAAAAATACAGTCTTCTTAAAGCTTTCTATCGTTTTAATCCAATTGGACAAAAAAGGCACTACTCCTTGATTGTTTCCGTTTACAAATTTCATACTCTTGAGTATTGGGATGCTAGAATTCCACAAAATGTGATGCGGTGAAGTGGGGTTAACTGCAGCACGATACTTTTTCCCCTGTCTAATTTCGTTGAAGCTACCATTCACGATGTCAAAAAGGTTGTCAAAAAACATCAAGCGATCCGCTGTCTCATTACTTGATTTATCAAGAAGTCCCAAATCTGCAATGAATAACAAATACTTTCATGAACATATGAGCTACTTAATAGTAAAACAGCCATTTCATACAAAATAATGTAGCTGTTATTTTTGCGATTTCAGGGTTGTTCCTATAATAAAAAGCTGTTCACAGTGGAGAGTAAGACCCTTAGCGGGTTTGTACCTCCTTTTTGGCCGTTTGTATTTATATTATGATCCTGACGAGAGTGTAGGCCTATTACCTCACATTATTTTTATAAAAGGAGAATAAGAGCACAATCCCGTATTCTCTTCTATGAATACAATAATCAAGACTAGAAGATGGCCAGTATGTCTACTCAAATAATACTATAATAACATATGACAAGGCAAAAAACAAGTGTACCGCAGTGAACATGTATGTACAAAATAGAGATAACAAAATAATAAGAAAATGCATATGTTTCATTCAATAATAAAAAGAATACCTGCTAAACACACAAGTCCCACTCCAACTGACTGACTAAACACTTGTGTGCAGTGTTTCACCCTCATCTTTGGGATTAAATTTGGTAAGACGTGGAGCGCTGTCAGCTTAGGCACTAGTTTGACGCCTCTGTATCCTGGGCACCTATTATATAAGTCCACAATGTGGGACCATTTTGCAGTGCACTCGTTTTCATTCATGGTGTATTTAATTTTTTTTGTTAATAAGTTATTCTTAATCCCTTTGATGAGGTGAGGTGGATCATATAGGGGGAAAATGTTGTATTCCCCCACCTTGTAAAATCCTTCCTGATATTCTTCACCATTTCCTACAAATATTTCTCGTGTTTCTGTTTAAGTAGTAAGTTTATAGCTGCCACATTGGAGGCGCCTTGGTCACATATGGTTGCAATGACTTTCAGTCCAATTTCTTGTACTTTTAAAATAATATTTTTAATTTGGGCTTTTAACTCGATAGCATTAGTGCTTCCATGGCAATAATAATAAGCTATTGGCTGCTTGTACTTTTTCGCAATGCCTCTGATCACGAATACAAGGACATGGTCACAAAATTCCCTTTCAGTTTTTTCTCCATAGACAAATCCAATTAATTTATCATTTCTTTTGTCATAAGTAATTGCAGGTCCAATTGCCATCTCATCAAACAATAATGAACAATATTTATAATCATTAAGCATTTTCGCTACTCTATTTTTTATGTTTTCAAATATACGCTCATTGACTCCAGTTTTTAAATGTAATTTGTGCAGTAAATTTTGCAGTGTTCTCCTACTCGGCAAAACGCACATTTGTCTAAGCAAGCGATAAGCCCTATGGGAGAGCTTATATAGATAATGCCAATTTTTTTTTGATCTAGTGTGAATCGCCTACCATATTTTTTCTTGCCACTCTGAGAAACTTGCATTTGGCAGTATACCTTTGCAGTAGCTGACATTTTCGATGACATAATATTGAACGCTGTGGTTCTTGACATTTTCTTTACAAGATTATATTTCTTCTTGAAAGCTACTTTAGAATTTTCACGTTTCTTCAGCTGTTTTAAAACCAATTTATATTCTCTATGTTTCGTCAAAGGTACATAAAGACCTGAAACAAAATTATAGCTTCAGTAAACAGATAAAAATAGTCTAACTTTTATCAATACCATCCAAACCATGTTTTTTTATATTGTAGTATTGCAATTAAGCCAGTTTTTCACTATGGGATATATATTACATCCCAGGATATAAATTAATATCGCTCACCATAATTTTTAATATAACCCTTTACACTTAGATATAATATCTATACTAATATTATAAAGAGGAAAGATTTATATTTTTGAATTTTTGTATGTAACGAATAAACTTAAAAACTAGGTACCGGACCAATTTCAAAAATTCTTTTGCCGTTAGAAAGCTACATTATCACTGAGTAACCTAAGCTATAAAACTTCTTAAGCGGGCGGAGCCGTGAGGACACAGCTAGTATATTATATTCCAGTCGTGGGATTTCATTTATATCTCGTGATATAATATAAAAAGAAAGAAAGAAAGAAAAAGTATTTATTTTCCGCCCACGCGGACGCATACGGATACTTAAAATTAAAAATAGAATGATTCTTAAAAATTAACACTTAAATTTAAACCTAGTATATTGAACAACACGGTAACCCAAACACACAAAAAAAATAAAATAATCTATGGTTACTATTATTTAGTCTATGGTGCACGGGCTACCATAACCTTAAATCCTCATGCATCATAGAACTAAGTGACACTATACAAATACAAACAATACAAACATATAAACATGTTGAATTTGTGCGGCGCATGGTGCGTGAAAATTTAGGTCATTGCTCAGCATTATGCTGAGGCTTCGGACGAACCTAACGCCAACAGCGCTGATTTTCAGCAACAACCTTCGTTCGAGCGACGTAACGAAAGCACCAGAGAGAACCAGTCGTAACGTGATTATTTAACTATCTTAAATTAGGTACTAAGCGGTGTATAAAATCAAGTTAAAATACTGTGTAGTGTGTTGTGCCAAATATAAATACAAATATTGTTATTAAATATGTAACTAGAATTGCATCTCATAACAAGACATGACAGTCGCGTCAAAACAAAACACAATTATGCAAGAAGGCGGGCGGCGGCCATTGTTGCGTAAGAGCATCATAGCTGTAAACGACGCCGACGCTCGCAATTGTCACGTGACTGTAATTAGTCCCGCTTGAAATGCAATAACTAGCTGCGTATACCATTCGAAAAGTGTAATAATATAAGTAAATAACCTCTGACAGGGTCCCCGCTCCCGGTGGAAGTGTGCAGCGCATGCGATGGACTCAAAGTATGAACGAGAACTGCATGCGCGCATACTTTGGGGCTACAGAGGGGGGAACTAACCTGACCGCGTACCGTGGTCGGATGCTCTCTCTGTTTCAGGTACTTGAGCCTGCTGTCAACGTCGCGGCACAACGTTTATCGGATCAGGTGCGAGTCATTCAACGTGATCACAGGTTGACTGACGCCGCACTTGATAGGCTACGCTCTGAAGTACAGAGTAACCGTATCATTTCTCCCCAGTCGCAGACTGCGGCCCAACCGCAAGCCCCAACTGTGGTTCTGCCACCGCCCATCCACGCTGACGAGGAGAGCGATGATAGGGTTACAAATGTAAGTACCCAGTGCAATGAACGATTGAGGAGCGCTTTGGAGCTTGCGATTCGGGAGTATCGATTCACTCCGCCGAATCTTAGACCACGCATACCCCGTTTGCCCATGAATAAAAAAAATAGGGCGCTAATGTGTGCTCTGGATTCGCTGTTATCAAGTTATTTTGATAACAGCGAAAGCCTCAAAGATACTCATTCAATCCTGTACTGCGCGGCTGTTGCGGCATGTCGTGTAGCTCACGCCAAATTTGATAATAATGACAGAGCTACACGACCAAAACCCGCCGTACCGGCCTGGCAGTGCAGGATTGAACGTCGTATTAACGAGGCTAGAGCACTCATTGGCAAACTAATCTGCTTCAGGGAGGGCAATACTCGCCCTAGAGTGATGCGCTTTGTGAGGCGGGCATTCTCGGGGACTGATATCAATCCTCGAGATTATTTGTCCCGTGTCACAGAGCGCATCGACTTCCTGAAGCAGAAGGTTTATGCATGGGCAAACCGTATTCGGAGGTATAAGCGACGAGTGGAGCGATATACCCAGAATCGCATGTTTCATAGCGATGAAAGGTGGGTATACAGAACCTGGGAGCGACCTGATCACGATGTGAGTGACACGCATCTACCGGATAATGATGTCATGAATACATTCTGGCGCAATATCTGGTCGATGCCTGTCACTCACATTGAAGGTGACTGGATGCAGGAGGTCCAGCGAGCGTGTGAACCGATTGAGGAAATGGGGGACATTACTATTGTCCCCCAAGACGTAACCAGTGCAGTCCGTCCAATGGCGAATTGGAAATCCCCTGGCCCAGACGGACTGCACAACTTCTGGCTAAAATGGTTACGCAGTTCACATGCTCGTTTGGCCTCACAATTCCAGTCGTCTTTGGAATCTGGGTCGTTTCCAGAGTTCCTTACAACAGGAGTTACCCACCTGCTCCATAAATCAGGTAGTACTGCGGAACCCAAGAATTATAGACCAATTACATGTTTGCCGACGGTCTATAAACTTCTTACGTCCATTTTGAGAGCCAAAATTAATTCTCATATTATAAATAATTCTATTATGTCCGTCTCTCAAAATGGATGTAAGAATGGGTCCCGCGGTACTAAGGAGCTACTCCTCATAGATATGGCCATTAGCCAACAAGTTCGCCGATCTAGAAAGGATCTGTCGACATGTTTATTTATTTATTTATTTACTTTTGGAAAACCAACAGCCATGACAATAGTAAAGTCAGCTAATTAAGTTAACATTAGGCCAATTACAGGTTTTCACGGGTAGCAATAGAAAAGCACAGTAACAACAATTGCACAATGAATGATTTAAATTAAGTAAAACTAATTTAAAACTAATTTACGTACCAAAGAACTCAAGATTCATCCGCTTGCGTGCCACGAAGCTCTTAGTGGAAAACGGATCAAAAGAGAACTCCCTACATAACCTGTTAAAGTCTCTGCTCGCTCGCACAATATATGAATTTTGTCTATAATTGGTAGACGAGAATGGGATAGAAATAGGTGGGTTAAATCTAGTCGACCTCTGGGGAACATTGAAACGAAATTTCTGCAACAGTTCGGGACAATCAATTTCATTTGAAAATATTTTTAAGAGAAATGAACAATCGGCTATTCTTCGACGATCAAAAAGTAACTGAATATGAAATTTTTTACACAATTCCTTATAGTTGTCAGATTGATAAGGAATTTTGAGTCGATAACATAAGAATTTAATAAATCTTTTTTGAATTCCTTCAATGCGGTCTATATATTTATCATAACAAGGATTCCATATCTGCGATGCGAACTCCAAGTGGCTTCTTACGAATGTACAGTATAATATTTTAAACGTTTTAGCTCTTTTGAAGCACTTCGAGATTCGCATCACAAAACCTAACGTTCTCGAGGCTTTCGCTATTATTTGGTCAATGTGCACATCAAACATAAGTTTGGAATCAAGGTATACCCCGAGATCGCGCACACCGATACATCTAGGTAGCAATTGCCCTTTAAGCTGATATGATGTCTGCAATGGGTTTCGTTTTCGGCTAAAAGACATTACTGAACACTTAGTTGGATTGAGATCTAGTTTATTTTTAACGCAGTATTCATCCAGACGATCCAAGTCAGATTGAAGGGTTAACATATCATTTAAGGAAGAGATGGTAGAGTATATCTTCATATCATCGGCAAAACAGAGTAAGTTTGAACTGTGGAAGCATGAGTCAATGTCGTTCACATACAGAATAAAACAACCAGAATGTTGGATAGATTATAAGAAGGCCTACGACTCAGTACCACATACATGGCTCATGAGGGTGCTGGAGTTGTATAAAGTGAATACAACTCTATGCGCCTTCCTGACGTCATGTATGGGGCAATGGAGGACAGTCCTTCACTATCCAGGATGTCGGCAAATCCAAGGGAGAGGTGAACCAATAAGGATTGAGCGAGGTATATTCCAGGGCGATAGTCTGAGTCCGCTGTGGTTTTGTTTAGCCTTGAACCCTCTGAGCACATTATTGGAGGGTTCAGGGTTAGGCTACCGGTTGAGAAGAGGTGGTCAGGTAATATCCCACCTCCTTTACATGGACGATCTGAAACTCTTTGCCCCCAACAATTTGCAACTGGTGAAGTTACTGAAAGTAACTGAAACTTTCAGTAATTCCATCAGGATGGAATTTGGTGTGGACAAATGTGCAGTCATGCATGTAAAGCGAGGAGGGATTATGGAATCCGTGGGAACACAACTCTCGGACTCCATACACCTCAGATCCCTCTCCTCAACCGAAACCTACAAATACTTGGGCATGTCGGAGGCGTTAGGCATCAATGAGACCGACATGAAGCAATCGTTACGGGAGCGCTTCTATGGCCGCCTGAAAAAAGTACTTAAAAGTCTTTTGTCAGGCGGAAATAAGGTGCGCGCCTTTAACGGTTGGGTCATGCCGGTCCTGATGTACTCCTTCGGCATACTCAAGTGGACTCAGACGGAACTTGACGCCCTGGATAGGAGGGTCCGTACGCTGCTGACTGCATACCGAATGCATCACCCACGTTCATCGGTGATGAGGCTGTACATTCCGAGGAAGTGTGGGGGTCGAGGCTTTTTAAATGCTAAGACCCTCCACAACCGCGAGGTGTGCAGCCTCAGGGAGTACTTCCTCCATGCCGACGTGGGGATGCATCGAGATGTAGTCGCAGTGGACAAAGGGTTCACCCCGCTCTCCTTGGCTAAAGAGAACTGGCGCAAGCCTGTAGTACTGGATACTAATGGTCGCAGGGAGGTATGGCAGAGCAAGGAGCTTCACGGACGCTTTTACCGGGCCCTTCATGGGCCCGATGTAGATTTCCTAGCGTCCGTAGCCTGGCTGCGTTTCGGTGACCTATTTGGGGAAACCGAAGGTTTTGTCTGTGCGATTATGGACGAAGTTATCTTGACGAACAACTACCGAAAATATATTGTGAAGGACGGCACGGTTGACATCTGTCGGGCATGCCACTGTCCCGGCGAATCCATTCGACATATTATTTCTGGTTGTTCTCGTCTTGCTAACGGCGAGTATTTGCACAGACACAACCTAGTGGCTAGGATTATCCACCAGCAACTTGCTCTGAAATACAACCTTGTGGACGCAGAAGTACCATACTACAAGTATGTGCCCGACCCAGTTCTCGAGAATGGTCATATCACATTGTACTGGGACCGATCTATCATCACCGACAGGACTATTGTTGCCAATAAGCCTGACATAGTGGTGATAGATCGATCAGAGCGTCTCGCAATGATTGTTGATATCACTGTCCCACATGACGAGAACCTTGTGAAAGCCGAGAAAGATAAAGAAATTAAGTATCAAGACTTGGCACACGAGGTTGTCGACATGTGGGAGGTTGACTCTGCAGTCATTGTGCCGATAGTCGTGACGGCCAATGGCTTAATAGCCAAGAGCCTCGACCAACATCTGACGAGGCTCGCGTTGGGCAGCTGGATCAAGGGCCTGATACAGAAAGCGGTACTTCTGGACACGGCACGTATTGTCAGGAAGTTCCTCTCTCTGAGGCCCTGACCACCGGTAGCTTGGACCCTGTTCCCGATGCCGGTGGGCTACTATTTTTTATATTTTTAAATGTTTTTTTTATATTTTTTATAGAAATATTTAAAAATGTAAATCATATGTGTATATAAATAAATAAACGGAATAATAAGTAAATAAATTGTACATATTTTGTGTAATGAAGTTAGTGTCGGTGCTTTTTGAGTAACCCACTTAAAATTGTTTTAGTGCAAACTACATAGGTACAATTGAAACAGTTAAGTTAACAGAATGCCTGAGAGAACCAACGCCACAGAACATATTCCTGGAATTGCGCTCAAACTTGCCTCAAGGCCATGACCCCAGAGATAATCATTTTCAAAGATCTACATTCCAATTTATTGCAAGTACCATCAACCTAGTATGTGTAGCATCCTTTTTTTGCATTTTTCAGGACTTAAAAATGTTTGAGCTTACACAAGGTTATCTTATAGTAGACACAGGCCATGGTAGAAAAGAGGCATTGAAAAGGACGAGCCATATCTCACTGCTGGTGATCCGGACCATTGCCAGAAGGCCGGTCCCTCGAGGTTAGAATACAGTTATCTGAATTATTTAGATTATAGAGTGTAGATAGAATATATATTATTTAAAATTGTTATATTATTTAGATTATAGAATGTAGATAGAATATATATTATTTAAATTATTATTAATACAGGTAATTAAGACTGCTGTATCTGCATGTAAAGTTTTTTCAAATGTAATAAAAAGGTTTGTTTTGTTTTCAGGCCTCGTACCGGTGGAGGAATGTTATTCCAGCAGTGAGTGGCAGCGTACTTAAAACTCCCCCTGAATGCCATGGTTCTGTGTTTTGGGATGGAAAGGGGGTTTGTTGCATAACGTATGTGATTTTTATATTGATGCTGTCTCCAACTCAGTTTTGCAAATAGGTAATATGGTTTTTGTGTAGTAATGACACCAAAGAGTAAACTAGCCATATGTAGCTTCCTCCTTGCGGCCATTTTTAGTATTTTATTGTCATTAGTGAAAGGAGTGATGTGACATCTTCGCGGTATGTTGACACAAAATCGTGTACATGCATTTTGTATACGCTGGATCAGTTTATCCGTTCTTGATAGCAGACATGGACCATATACAGTATCACAGTAGTTGAGCTTTGACAAAATTAGGCTATCCACTAGTTGTTTTCTTAACGGGACACTCAGGTATTCTCTGATTGAGTATAGTATTTTTAATCTATAGAAGCAATTCCTCGTGGAGTTACTGATGTGCTTCTCAAAATGTAGCTCTGGATCCATTATTAGACCCAGGTTGCATGCTGTCTCCACCCTTTCAATTTTTTCGCCCATAATTTTTATTTCTGGTTTAACTGACAGTATTGTGCTGATCATTTTCTTACTGCCTAACACCATAAACTTAGATTTAAGTGGGTTTAAAACTAGCGAGTTTTGCTCAGACCATGCAACTATTCTCTGTAGATCTGTATTCATTTTCTGAGCAGCTGACAATACATCAGTAGGCTTAAAAGATAAGTACAGCTGGATATCATCTGCATACATGTGATACTTACAATGGTGGAATGACTGTGTGATATCAGCACTATACAATATATAAAGAAGGGGCCCCAAAATCGATCCCTGGGGCACACCACGTTTAACATTTCGAGGGGGGGATGACAAGGATGAACCATCCTCCCTCCGGATCTCAACATATTGTGTCCTATCTTCCAAGTAGCTTGCAAACCACCCTATCGTTTCCACAGCGAATCCGTAATATGCCAACTTGGAAAGCAACAGAGTGGTGTTGATTGCGTCAAATGCCCGGGAGAAATCCAGCAGAGCCAGAAAGGAACCCTCCCCCAGATCACGTGCCTCAAGGATGTTTCCCACCACATCTGAAAGGGCAGTTGCTGTCCCGCGACCCTTCCTAAAACCCGATTGAAGATCTGGAAGCATGTCATTTTTATCCAAGTACTCCAACATTTGAGTATATACCACCCTCTCCAGGACCTTTGATAGGCAGGGTAGTATGCTCACAGGTCGCAGGTCCTTGGCAGTACTTGGGTTGTTGGTTTTAGGAATAGGACTCACAATAGCCATCTTCCATGCCCCTGGAAAAGTATGAGTGTCTATTGATCTGTTAACTATAGATGTGATAGCTTGTAGGGAAGATGGCAAAGTGAGCATGAGCATATCCAGACCAAGTCCATCCACACCCTTCGCATTTGATCCTAGGCTCTTCAAGATCTTACCTATCTCTTCGGGGCTGACATTTTTGAGCACAAACTGAGATGGGCCAAACCTACTAAACTCGAAGAATGTCAGTTGCGATATGGTCTGGCTGCATGTTCCCGGTACGTTGAGGAAAGCCCTATTAATTTCTTCAGGGTCATCAAAATGTGCCGGGAGCACCCCATCACCATGACCAGGTATTACCTCTGATTTAAGATTTTGCCACAGTATTTTAGGATTATTTATGTTGTTGTTTATATGCCTTGTGAAATATGCCCTTTTTTCTTGTTTCAGCGCACTAATAGCTAGGTTTTTAAGTTCTATATATAATATTCTTTTGTAGCATTAATTTTATTCTGTTCATTTGTCTTTCTTTTTATTTTATGATATTTTTCTCTTGCTTCGTCGCGTAATTTAAACATAAGTCGCACATTATCTGTTATCCATGGTGTGGGATGGTCCCTGAACACCTTTCTTCTAATGGGAGCATGTAGGTCAAACAGTTGTGTAGCAAACAAATTGAACTGCTCAGTCATACTGTCAACGTCTGGCAGACAGGCGATTCCCATCCATGGCATTGACGCAAGATCCACCGCAAAATAGTCCACAAGTATGTCTTTCATAGGTCGATATATGACAAGTCTCGGCTTGGGTTTCGCCTTCTTGATCACAGTATCACATGTAATGAATGAGTGATGACCAAGCTGACTAACGTGGTCCACTATCACATTACGGACCCTAACATCTGTACAGATAATATCTATAAGAGTACTACTATCTCCTATAAAGTGCGTTGGTGTCTGAACTACCTGAATTAAACCAGTATAATTTAAAAATTCATTGATACCCCTCACTTTAATATTATTATTATCTAAAAGGTTGACGTTAAAATCCCCTAACAACACTATATGATCATAAGGAGCCAAGGCACTAATACTGTCAGTCACTCCTTCCAAAAACCTAGACAGATCTAACCAAGGTGGTCTGTATGCAGTACCTATTAACAGCTTTTTCCCATTTATATTTAGGTTTACCCATATCTGCTCAATATCTGGCTGTTCAGGATGAGAGACTACACGCGCCCTAACCCCGGTTTTAATGTAGAAGGCTACTCCTCCTCCTCGTCCTCCTCGTATATTTGCCGGGCGAGGTATATGCTTTAACTTATATCCCGGTATCCTAGGCGCACGTCCCTCCTCCCCGGGCCTCAGCCATGTTTCGTTGATTGCCATTATATCCACTGAGTGATGTATCTTGGCAATCAGGAATTCGTCATGATTGGTTCTTAATGATCCCGCATTAAATAAACCTAACTTCAAGCATTTAGATCCAATCATTTTTTTTTTTTTTTTTTATTTCGTTTTTTTTTCTCTTATAATTCCTTCTTTGTAGTTTCTGTAACAGCTGTTAAAATGTGTATGTTGCGTAAATAACGGCTTCGGTATGTCTCTTGTATGTAGATTATGTATATAGATATTGTTGTTTTTATTAGTAATTGTTGTGGTATCGGTAAAGGCTATTATTATGTGTAAATAAAATTTTAAGTATGTCCATTGTAAATAAAGTATGTATATAGATAATGTTGTTATTTTTACTGTTGATAATTGTATAATAGTGATAAGTTGTGTACATATGTAAATAGTTTTGTTCCCCATAATAATATAGTAATACTCACTCTCACCTTCATACTGTTCCCGTCCATGACAGATGCGACGCACAAACTCCCCAGCATCATCATCATACTCACCTAGAATAATAAAAACTAAAACATAAAATAACAATAATTCCGACGGCTTAATCAGTCGCTCATTCTGTGTCTGTGTATGGTCCAATAATCGTCTGTATATCATCCACAGAATTAATACGGCGAGTAGGGTCCCCAGGTTGTTTGCGGACCAGAATCCGACCTCGCTTTGTCCAGACGAAACGCCATCCATGCAGTCCTGCAGCAGCCCGCGTCCTGCGAAACAACTGCTGATTTGTTTTGGTCAGCCTCTCGTTGACAAAAAATCGACGCGCTGGACCAGACAAGCCAAGGTCTTCAGTAGTAGCGCCCCGTCGGACGCGCGCGCTATCCAAAAAGGCGTCGCGTAGGTCCCGGCGCGCCAATCGCACCATGAGAGCGCGTGGGCGCGGCTCTGCAGTGTTTATTGGACTGGTTGCCTTTATCTGCCTACCACCAACCCGTTCCGCACTCACGATGTCGCGTTGCTCCACATTGACCCCCAGCTTAGAGGCAATCAACTCCACCAGGTGCGCCGTGCTTTCGGCTTGAGATTCCGGAAGGTTGGCAATAACTATGTCATTCGCCATAAGCTCCTGATCTCTGTGATTCAGGTCCCGCTTTAGCTGCTCAATAACCCCATCTACTGAGCCTGTAAAGAGCGGCCGTTCCTCCAAAGCCTCCAGCCTAGCCTCAATACCATTCATACGAGTATTGGATGACTCGTTGGACACACGCAACTCCTTCCTGAGTTCCAGGACCTCCCGCCGTAACGTGCGTAGCTCCTCTATGATGAGCTGGAATGCGGAGCCAACGTCCTGCGGGAAGTCCTGAATGTCTTGCTGTGGTTTTGTATCCTCATTGCCTTCGTCCACGAACACGAGCAGCGGCGGCGTCGCAGCCCGCGGCAGCGCTGTCCCTAGTACTGGCGAACGCGTCAACAACACCGGCGACCGCGACGACAGCGTCTTCGGATCGATAGCCTGCTGCTGCGGCGTCGCCACCGCAGTCGGAGGCGCCGCCACCACCGTCGGAGGCGTCGCCATCGTCATAGCAGGCGTCGCCGTCGGAATCACAGGCGTCGCCACCGCCGCCGGAGTCGTCGCCATCTTCATAGCAGGCGTCGCCGTCGGAATCACAGGCGTCGCCACCGCCGCCGGAGTCGTCGCCATCTTCATAGCAGGCGTCGCCGTCGGAATCACAGGCGTCGCCACCGCCGCCGGAGTCGTCGCCATCTTCATAGCAGGCGTCGCCGTCGGAATCACAGGCGTCGCCACCGCCATCGGAGGCGTCGCCATCGTTGTAGCAGGTGTCGCCGTCGCAATCACAGACGTCGCAGTCGAAAACGCCTGGTCGCTGCTCCGCGCATCATTTGGATTGGCTCTAACCGGAGTTTCGGCTTTGTTGTCCTATATATATCTCATAGTGAAAAGCTGGCTGTACAGTAATTCTAATTGTTTTTGTGGAGATTTGCGATCTATACATATAGTAAATCTGTAGACTTGGCGTGTCTGTACATAGCAAATATTTTGAAAAAACCTGGTTGGGGTGTTAAACGATAACTAATAGAACCCATTTTTAACATTTTTGCAATTTTTGTCTGTTTGTCTGTGTGTCTGTTTATCTGTTTGTTTGTGCAAGCATCACGTAAAGACAACTGATCCAATGTTGTTGACTTTTATAAACAAATATTGTGCTTATCTCCATGTAACTTATAGTTTTTGTTTCATCGCAATCGGTTCACGCAATTAAAAGATATGCGAATTTTAAGTTCCCTAGAAGAAGTTAGCATTAGCATGTAGTCGTTTATACCATTTCATTTCAATAGATGGCGTTACGTGTATCAAATCACGTTGTGAGGAAATATATTACAACGAATAAATCCACAAATTACCAAATATTAATTGTTGAATTGGTACCTATTCTCAGTTTACGGAAGGTCTATTGAAATGCTATCTTCATGAAGAAGGTACTAAGCTTTGATAAAAAAAATCGAAGATATTGTTATTTATAATTTATTAGGTATCTACCTATCTGAATGGCAGTGGAAGAGAAATACACTCAATTTCATAAGTGAGTGTATTCTAAATTGTTAATTGTGCAAGGCAGTACGATAGATTAATTTGAAATACTCATATATGTTATTAATATTATCATAAATCTGTAGACTTGCCGTGTTTGAAAATTGAAAATATTTTTAAAATAATAGTGGGGATGGTTAAAAGATAAGAAAAAAAAACCATTTCGATCATTTTTGGACTTTGCGTCTGTTTGTCGGTTTGTTTGACTCAGTGTGATTGACTTTTATAGACAATATTGTGCGTATCTTGGAGTAACATTTAGTTTCTGTTTCATCCTAATCGGTTCGCTCAATCTAAAGTTATAAGAATTTAAAGTCATTAAGAAAAAAATTAGCATCATTTGTTGTACCACAATTGCTCAATAGATGGCGTTGCGTGTATACTAAATTACATAATTTATTTTCCGTTCGGTTTTAAACGTGTAGATACAGTTTCCAGATAGCTTATGTTATGCTATGAAGCTGCTTCTCGCACCATTAGCTCTATGTGGCTCTCTCCCGTGTACCTAAGCAACCTGAGCTATCTTTATGCACAAATTCCTTTTTTTTATATATCGTTGGTAAATGCTCGTGGGTGTCCCTCGCCCGGGGAAGGCGAGGGTGTCTGCCGGACTCTTACCGGCTAAAAACCAACGGTGTACCTCCTTCTGACCTAAGGCCGGGGTCACGGGATTCGCTATTACATGCACCGCAACCCCGGCGGGTCTTGGACCACCAGCTTCTTCTGGTGGACTTCTCCAGTGGTGGGGCAATTTGTCCCCTGCCCCACTTCCTTCTGAGAGGCGCGCGCGGAACACGGCGCGCCATCCTCCTGGGCCTGGTACTGGTCGGGTGAAGGGTCCCTAACCCGCCGCCCGCAGGCCACTCACTAGGGTCGCCGGAGATCGTCACGCGCCTTCCGGCGCCCGGTGCATCTAGCGCGATAAGGGAGGGAGGAAGACGCCTCCCTCTCCCTCTCCGCTACCTCCTTGGTGACCATCACCTCCTCGCAAAAGGAAGCGACGGCCTCCCACGCACTCTCGCTCCCCACCATGGACAGAACCACAGCCGGAAGCGAGAGGTCTCACCCACTGCCACAACCAGGTCACGGCGCTGCGCTGTCCACGCAGTGCACACTTGCAGAGTGTGCTGCGCCGTGTCCTTCTGACAGTCCACACAGTAGTGACACCCTGGTGTCTGCTCCCGGCCTATACGACACAGTTACTTCCCGAAACAGCCATGTCCCGAGAATACCTGCGTCAGCCGGAAGCTGAGGGCGTGATGCATGATGTCTCTCCAGCCACATGCACATATCCCCTTTTTTTTTATTCGCTGTTGCATGCACCGCGACCCCGGCAGGTCTCGGTCCACCAACATCTTCTGGTGGACCTCTCCTGTGGTGGGGCAGTTGCTCCCCTGCCCCACATCCTTCCGAGAGGCGCGCGCGGAACACGGCGCGCCATCTTCCCTGGGCCCGTTACTGGCAGGCCACTCACTAGGGTGGCCGGAGATCGTCACGCGCCTTCCGGCGCCCGGTGCGTCTAGCTCGAGAAGGGAGAGAAGAAGCGGCCTCCCTCTCCCTCTCCGCTACCTCCTTGGTCGCCATCACCTCCTCGCAAAAAAAGGCGATGGCTTCCCACGCAGTCTCGCTCCTGACCATGGACAGAACCACGGCCGGAAGCGAGAGGTCACCGTGACGCCTCTCCAGCCACTCCTCCATCACGGGTCTTACCGCCGCTATCGCGGCGTGCCCCGCGCTGGGTTGCGCAAGTCGCTCCCTCCACTCGGCCACCAGGATCTGGCGGAGCTCGCTCCGCTCAGGCGCCTCCTCGCGCTGACAATATCTCAGCGCGAGGGCTCTCGCGTCCAGATCCCAGGGCGCTGATCCGGCCAAAAGACTCGCCGCCTGGAAGGAGATCGTACGGTACCCCCTTATCACCCTGACGGCATGCACATATCCCTGGTGTTTCTACTGCTAACATTGTTCACAGGGAAACCTTATTATAATGGACCTGACTACTGATAGAAATACAACATATTTTGTTTAGTAAAAATTCTAATTTTCTAATATAACAACTAAACATCTACTCAGCCTAAACCGTTGGTAAAAACATAGAGCACCCGAAGCTATGTGAGGTTTCTATTTTTTTATGTATTTTTTCATAGTTGTTAGAACAAACAAAGATTTTATAAAACCCACCTAATCTATACCTACATAATAATAATTTCAGTTAAGCAAGTAATGTTGTTCTACGACTTCTACGCATACGAAGTTGCGGGCACAGCTAGTTAAAGAATAAGATTATAAAAAATCTACCTTTGGTTTAGTTGATTTATTTTTAATGTCCTTATTGTGTCCTTTCTGTTTACTATGTTGTCGATGTCCTGTAAATTAAATATTTATTATTGCAAAACTATTCACACAGGTCAATGATTTCATGTCTAAATCTATTTAATCAAAAACTGCTCCACACTAGAATTTCTCCTTTATCGTGGGTGCGCTTACAGACACAAATCTTCACACATACAAACATCCAGACTCGGAACAACTATCTGTAGGCCATATAAATATTTGTTCCAAGCGGGAATGAAACCTACGACCCGTAGATCAGAAGCCAATCGCTCAGCCACTGCACCAAACGTTTCGTCAAACAGAGGTAGATACGGAGGTACAGGACACCACGAAATTTGAAAAGTTTCAATCAGGACTTTTGTCCCAATCATTGGTCAAGCAACGTGCAGTCAGTAAGCTTACATGAGCTGTCAAAATATGTCAGTTAATGTGTCTAACCCGGTGTACCCAGTTACCAGCCTTATTTATTCTACTCTTTGATAAAAGTACCCATGTGTGATAACATGAGCTAAATTTAGGTCATGACTGAAGTGCACATAATTTTAAGTTTTCTGCATTTAGCTCGCTTTATTAATAAGATACAAACCTCTCATCTGAATATCTGATGGAGTCTCTTGAACACTAGATGTTGAACATAATGCAGGCGTAGTAACAGAGTACAGTTCAATAACCAGTTGATCTGAAAGTGAAAACATTTAACTACATTATGTATGTAAAAAATAAAATATAAGAAGAATAATAATATAATATGTAAGAATTAAAATATATGCTAAAACCAAACAGAAATGGATGTCTCGAGGTATAAAGAATTGCAGCAAGCGTAAATGTGAACTTTTGTGGCAATATAGGAAAAATCCGAGTAATACAAACAAAACCACATTTAAAACATATGCAAAGCGATACAAGACTATTATTTATCTCACAAAAAAGTCACAGAATGATAATTATATTCGGTCAGCAACAAATAAATGTAAGGCGACATGGAAATTAATAAATGAAATAAAAAATAATTATCCTATAGAAAGCGTTAATCAATTACATAATAATATTATTTTAATAAATGACCCCACAGATATTGCACAAACTTTTAATGATTTCTTCCTTGACATTAATATCAATAAAAACGATTCTAGTAATAATGAACAAATACTCTCAGATAAAATGTCATTTAATTCTAACTCAATTTTCATGATGCCTGTAGGGCCTCATGACATACTTCAAATTATAAAAACCTTAAAGAACACAAATAGTTCAGGTTATGATGGTATTATGACCAATATCATTAAGGACGTCGCTGAGATTATTTGTGATCCAATGAGCTACTGCATTAATTTATGTATTGAGGAAGGTGTATTTCCCGAAAAACTAAAAATGTCAGTCATAAAGCCAATATTTAAAAAAGGGGACAAAAATAATATGAATAATTATAGGCATATTGCACTAATCCCTATTTTTGCTAAAATATTTGAGAGCGTCATATATAAGTGTTTATACACATTTTTCGAAAATAATAATATATTAACTCCTAGCCAATATGGTTTTCGAAAAAATAAATCGATAAACTTGGCGATTTATAACTTTTTAAATAAAATAATGACCAACCTGGACAAGGGACTCTCTGCTGTAGCACTATATATGGATATGTCAAAGGCTTTTGACCGTGTAGACCACAACATCCTCATGAATAAAATGTATGCTTATGGTGTGAGAGGAAATATCTACAATCTGATAAAATCATACCTTTCTAACAGAAAACAGTTTGTTGAATTAAAAAGGCTAAATCCCATAACAAAAATAGAGGAAGTTTATTGTTCCAGAACTGGACTTGTTAAGTTTGGTGTTCCACAGGGGACTATTGTGGGCCCCTTGTTTTTTCTTATTTATATAAATGACATGCCTTCTGCTACAAAACATGACATCACACTTTTTGCGGATGACAGTACTATTCTATTTACCAATAAAAATTTCAATAGTCTAGAAACTGACATAAATCAAGCTTTACAATCTATTATGAACTGGACAAATAAAAATCATCTTGTGATAAATTTTGACAAGACTACAGTAATGAGTTTTAAAATCAGGACTAACCGCACCACTCCCTTAGAAATCCAGTACCTAGACAGTAACATTGTTGAAACTGAAGGAACTAAGTTTCTAGGGTTACACATTGACAGTAAAATAAATTGGAAATCACATATTGACCATCTATGCAAAACATTAAGCCAATTCTCGTATGCACTTTATAGATTGAGAAAAGTTGTAAGTACCTCAGCACCGTTAACAGCATATCACGGTTACGTCAGCTCTACCCTCAGATACGGAGTAATATTTTGGGGATATAGTACTGACAAGGAACGTCCATTTAAGGCTCAAAAGCGCTGTATTGGGGCAATTTTTAATCTACACCAAACTGAATCCTGTAAACCACTTTTCAAATTCCAGAAAATACTGACATTGCCTTGCCTATATATAAGGTCTAACATTATTAATCCGAAATATTTTAAGACGTACATCTATGAATGCTAAGGAACTCATATCAAATATCAAATTTCTTATTTATCCATTTAATTGTTAATAAATAAATAAATTTTAAATGACTTGAATAACGATAAATTTACTGGCTCTTTATTATTTTTTACATCCATCCACGCCAGTTACTACGTAGTACCTACACGCCATTGAGGCGGCGGCGGCGGCGGCGCGCGCGCGCTGTGTACCTATTTTGATTGATCGTAGCCGAAAATCAAACGCTAGCGACGCGGCGGCAATAGTCCCCCCGCAGGCGCCCACGCAAGTGCACGTGTTTCTAGGTTTCGAGCGCGACGCACGGCACGGCGACGTACGACTCCCTGCAACGAATGTACTTCCAACATGATGGCACATTATGATAGGCGCGTCAGGGACTACCTAACAAACGAGTACGGAGATCGTTGGATAGGTCGAGGCGGCCCTGTTGCCTGGCCAGCTCGCTCGCCTGATCTAACGCCATTAGATTTTCACGTGTGAGATAGGGCTAAAGACCTAGTTTATGGTAACGATAGCCATACAATATCTAGTGCCGAGGAACTAAGAAATCGGATTGTGAATGCTTTCGCAGTGATGAGTAGTGACAGAGACATTTCAGTGCGCGTGCAAGAACATGTCATAAAGCGTGCCGCCCTCTGTGTCCAACAGCAAGGCGGATATGTGCAGCAATTAGTGTAAATAAAATAGTTGTTAGGTATGTACATTTAAATCATTGTAAATAAGACTGATTCAAATTTATAAACACGCCAAAAACATTGTTGTAATCATTTGTAAGCTTATTTAACCTGTCTACCTACCTACAATGCAGTAAAAACCTATAACAATTATAATTTTTTACGACTTCGTAAAAATGTGTGACAACGCAAAGTACCTATTTATTATTATTTTAACCCATTGACGCATTGTCCGACGCCGCGACGTGAGTGAGCGACAAATGCAGCAACGCGAAACGATACGACGCGACTCGACACAGTGAGAAACAAATGAAATATAGGAATATAGGAATGAATATAGGGCTGGTATGGAAGACACCAAAGTTACGGTCCTAGTGTTGGTTGATTTTTCAAATGCTTTTAATACCGTCAGTCACGAAATCCTGTTATCCATTCTTTCCTATCTCATGGTCTCTCCGGAGGCACTGGAATGGTTTTCTTCTTATCTTCAGGAACGCCAGCAGTCAGTTCATGTCGGTGAGTCTGAATCAAGTTGGTGTGACTTAGAGACTGGGGTTCCTCAAGGCGGTATTCTTTCTCCACTTTTGTTTTCAATTTTTATCAATCTCATTACCCCCGAGCTTCAGTGTGCGTATCATCTTTATGCCGATGACTTACAGTTATATTGCCAAGCAAGTGTTGACGGTGTATCTGATGCGATCAACAAAATAAACCGGGACTTGGTGGCTATCAAGAACTGGTCTGATAGGTTCGGTGTGGCGGTAAACCCGACTAAGTGTCAGGCGATTCTTATAGGGAGCCCCCGAAATGTGAGCAAAGTGGACAGTGTATCCTTAACATCGGTTATGTTCAATGGAACTGTTATTCCTCTAAGCCCTGATGTTAAGGATCTTGGTTTGCACATTGACACTACGCTCCACTGGCAAGCCCAGGTCACTAATGTCAGCAGGAAAGTCACCGGAACGTTGCGATCTCTCTACAGATTGCGAAACTTATTGCCATCAAACACGAAAGCAATGCTTGTGCAGACCTTAATATTTCCCATGATTGACTATGGGGATGTGTGTTACTATGACCTGAATGCAGATCTTCTCAACAAACTTGATCGCCTTCTTAATAACTGCATTCGATTCGTCTTCAATCTTCGTAAATATGATCATGTCTCTGCGTATCGGTTGCTACTTAAATGGTTGCCCATTCGCCAACGTAGAGTCCAAAGGGCATTGACTACTTTGTTCTCGTTTCTCTACTCTCCCACTTCCCCTACTTATCTAACTTCTCACTTTCAGTACATATGCTCCAATCATGACAGGAATCTTCGCTCTTCACACAACCGTCTCCTTCAATGTCCCTCTCACCGTTCTAACTTTATACACTCTTCTTTCTTTGTTCAGTCCATTCTTCTGTGGAATGCGCTCCCCTTGGAAATCAGGATGGCTACCAGTCGCTACTCCTTTAAAATTAAAGTGCGTGAGTATCTTCATAAGGAACTGGCAGAATCTCAGCACTGATTTATCTTTGTATATATATTTGTAGGTATTGTATAATATATTATATTAATTAATATATATGAATGTATGCATATGTATATAATATCTATTATTTATAAGTTTATATGTATATATAAATATATATATATATATATATGTAAATATGTAATATGTATGTAGGTAATATTATTGTTAATGTTCACTTATCTTTGTGTTTATTTTTAATATTGTATCACATGACACAGCTCTTTTTAGCGCATCTACCATGTTTTCTCTGCATCACCCTAAGGTCGACTGGTAGAAAATGCCTAAGGCATTAAGTCCGCCTCTGTATAAATTTTTTTTTGTGCGAAAGTATAAATAAATAAATAAATAAATATCAAAAAGTAGATGTTACTACACGTGGCCTACGTTGTCGAGTAGTCTAATTAATAATGCGGATTGTTTTTTACGCAACGATATGCGTACACGAAGTGGTAAAGTATAATTTTATTGTGTTCTAATAACAACGCTTGAAAACAGTACCTTCTTAACCATTGTTACAATAAAAACGCACTACCTACTTATTGACATCGCGGCAGTCAGTTGTGCATTGTGTCGCGTCGCGACTTGTCTCTTTCCATTACCTAGGACAACCCATGCGAGGCGAACTCTCGAAGTTAAATTGGGGGAAAACAAATCTCTCACGAGCCGGACTTGAACCTGCGACTTGGTTCAGAACACCAGTCGATTTAACCGCTAAGCTACCGTGAACTCTTTATCCTGCTCGTGAAAAAATTATAACTAAGTACCTATGTAAAGTAGGTAGGTACAAATAAACACGACAGGTAGGTAGGTATCTAAATCAAATTATTGTGTCAATAATTTGTCAGTCCAAAGCCTGATAAAGTGTGATGGAGAATTTGAATCAGACAGTAGGACGTTTAGTAGATAAATCATAAGTACAGACGGCAGCACGATAACGTAAACCTTATCTATAACTACGACGCGGTATGGAGTGTTAGAAAGAAAGTATCCTTGGCGTGATTGGTGGAGTTTTCAACGTTTCCAAAATTGCCCAATGGTTGCATATATTAATAATTAGGAGCCAATAAGCATGTCTCACTAGGAGTAGGCCACACCTCCCGGCCCCTGCGCGTACGCCAGCGCTCCCGAGTTTAAACGTCACTCGTTAGTCGTTCGTCACCTCGTTTGCGGAGTTGTAGTGAATTGTATTGTCATTTTTGAGTGCAATAATAATATGGCGCCTCAATTGACGCAACTTGAGAGGCAACAAATAATAGCGCTTCGATTGAGTGGATGATAGATAATTGTCGGCAGACGGGCATAACGGTGAGTAATATCTTTTGTAATTATAATTTCTGAAATTAAAATAAACTAAGTCTAATATTGAAAAAAATTGACAATTTTCTAAATAAGTAAACAGAAGGGAAAGGTAGGTAGGTATCTTCCTTCCTAGTTTACTTTCATAACGAGTTCCCGATATTGTAATTATTCTGTGATATTGTAATTTTTTTACGCTACTCGCTGTTCCAAGCGCAATTATTTTTTTAAAGTGCCTAGTGATTGGATTTTAGCGTAAATACCTACGCAATTACGCACTTTCTTTTTGTCTGTTGAAACATTGCAGGGATAAGTATTTTTTAGTGATGTTTGTGTGTAAATAAATAATTTAGTAATAATAAGCTAGCAATTATTGTAGGGAATCATATAAGTATTAATAATCTTTGCCTATTGAGTAGTAGGTAATGTGCAAATAAACTATAACTATTTGTTTCGTTCCAGAAAAAAACTGTTTATTTCTGGCTTCGACGGCGGGAAGAAAGCGGAACCCTCGAAGGCCACCACCGCCAACTCTACGCGAGAGCCACGACGGCGGCAGAGGATGCGGCTATAGTCGCTGCACACTGCCGATCCGTTTTTAAGCACAAGAACAACCTCAACTTCGTACAGCGTGAGTCCATGTATACCTTGTTATCACACTTATTACCTACCCTAACTTATTCATCATTTTTTTATAGTCATAGTTTTACGCGCGCCGCGCGGCCTTGACCTTCTAGCGATACCTAATAATTGCGCCAGCTGGACGTATTGGACTCAGTGAATGTTATTGCTATTAGTATTACTATCAGACAAAACTTGTTGGCCCGTATAATTTGCCATAATAAAGAATCTTATGTAAGTATTGAAATTGACTAAATTTTCTTTGTTTTAGATTTCAATGGACACCGTCAGAAGGCGCCTAAAGGACGCCGGAAAGAAACGCTGCCGCCCTGCCAAGAAGATTCTCATGAACCAGGGACATAAAGAGGCAAGAGTAAGGTTTTGCCTAGAATATTATAATTTTGACTGGGCAAACAATATCGTCATTTTTGTCGATGAAAAAATTATGTAGTAGGTATTTGAGTACGGAGTTGTCAAAAAATGATTTACTTACAGTTCGTCATTTTTTTGACAACTCCGTACTCAAATGTTACTTAAGTATTGCTTATCCTAGAATTCTCAATTCAGAAACCGGAGGTATGTGCGAACACTTGGACAATCGGTGTCGCAAGGTGTAGGTATCCGTTGAGTTTATGAGTGTTCACACACACACAGACACTCGGTGTCGGACACTGAGTGCACGCGTGTATAGTGTCGTAGCTTAAATTTATCTTTAGATGACGAACTCCGAATCCACGGCAATAGTAAATAATGCACTTCATTCACCCGGGTTTCCGTAGGAACCTATCCTATGTGTTAATCCAGATCATGGTCTATTTATGTGCCAAGTCTCACTAAAACCCGTTCAGGCGTTAACCCTAAAAGTAACAAACATTCATCCATTCTCACAAACTTTCACATTACGAGGCCGTATACGAAATTTTGTCCATTTCGCTTATATATGTGATTTTAAAGTTTAATTGCCGTTAAACGGGCACAAATCCAGACTCCGGGCTGCTTCTGAGAAATTCTTAATGGAAAACCTAGTAACACTTTGCCCGACCTGGGGATCGAACCCAAGACCCCATGCTCAGCGATCGCACTTGCGACCACTAGACCAACAAGGCAGTCAATAATGTGTAACATTTTGCATTTTTTCCGGTAAATGCAAATATATTACCTACATATTGAACTGACGTTTATTTTTGTTGTAGTTGGTTCTAAATTATTTTTTTGACGACATGCTTAGCGCAGTGGCTGAGCGTTCGGCTTCTGCGCTACGGGTCGTGGGTTCGATTCCCGCACGGAACAAATATTTGTATGGCCTACAAACAGTTGTTCCGGGTCTGGGTGTTTGTGCATGTGAAGATTTGTGTCTGTAAACGCACCCACGATACAGGAGAAATTCTAGTGTGGGGCAATGTTTTTATAAAAAAAAAAAATAGCCAGAATCAAAAGCAAGTTGACCATTTTCTCTAAAATTTAACCAAGTGAAATATTTTTTTACTCAAAATTTTATATGAAACTGGTAAAAAGTGACACACATTGTATAGACGACTTTCTCAGCAATACATCCTACATTTTTCATACCGGTCAGACGTCAAAACAAATCGTAAATATGTGATATTCTAAACCTCTTGCAGCAAAAATTCACAAAACAATCATCGGTTTGTGGTTGATTAATAAAATAAATCATTAGACCATAATTGAAATGATCTTTCATGTTGTGCATCAAAACTTATAGAAATATACCTATTATTTTAACTCTAACACCACGTCTGTAAAATCACGTAAATCAGCGAAATCGGCAAAATTTCGTATACAGCCTCTTACACAGTTTTACAATTCATAAGTATGTAGTATTTTAATAATATTATTATTTTATATGTCAAAATAAAGGTTTTTAGGTATTTCCAACAAGTATTTTTTTTTTTAAAAAACGTTGCCCACACTACGATTTCTCCTGTATCGTGGGTGCGTTTACAGACACAAATCTTCACAAGCACAAACACCCAGACCCGGAACAACTATCTGTAGGCCATACAAATTTTTGTTCCGTGCGGGAATCGAACCCACGACCCGCAGCGCAGAAGCCAATCGCTTAGCCAGTGCACGAAACGTGTCGCCAATGTTTTTCAAACGCTTATTCTTCCATTGCTCGATTTGGGAAAGACGCCAGACATGTCGTTCGTTGATGTAGTGTCATAATAAACTGGCTTCCTCCATGTCCTAACCCAGGCTTCAAACTATCTTCATATTTTTCATCACAATTGCCCAGTGGTTTGGCGGAGTAACAGACAGACAAAGTTACTTTCGCATTTATAATATGAGTATGGATAATTCTTCTAATAACGTGATATAAATAATATATTTGTATTATAACTTTCGTGAGACACATTCATATTTATGATTAGTTATGGTTTACTCACGTGCATTTTTTTGGGATTGCCCGACTAGTTTCGTCGCGAGTCGAACTCGCCGCGTGATCAGCTCATGATTAAGGGCTCCATTTGGGTCCGAAACTAGTCAGGCAATCCCAAAAAATGCACGTAAGTAAACCGTAACCAATCATAAATAGATAATATAATAATGAATACTGTAAACTGAAATTGTATATTTACTTCTTTTCGCACCATTGTTATATTCTTGAGAATTTTTCCTTTACTATTATTGTTGGTGATAATTTAAGTTAGGGCCGTCGCTCACTGGCAGCACGGAATGACAAGGGATTTTAGTAAGCGCCAATGATATGAGATCTTATTTTATCATGCTTAGCGTTCACATTTCGGGATGCCACGGCATGCCAGAACGTGCCGAAGGATGCAGCAGGCCGTGACGTATCAATGAAATGTGAGTGTTTGTTAACACTCACACTTCAGTGATACGTGTTGAATAAGATTCGAAATCACCTGTAAGTATTACAAAAATCCCTTGTCGTGCCCCGTGCCGCCAGCGGGCGCCGGGCCCATACATTATACAGCCCAGTCAAATTATACTAATCTAGGTAAAAGCTTACTTTTGTTTGGCGGCAACATTTAATTCTGCTTGGCAGCCATTGTAGATGTAACTGTATAACTAATCTCTTACAAATATCAATAAAAATAGAAAGCTTGTAAAAAATAAATACAAGGTTAGTCGGAAAGGGGGTACTAAGCCGCGGGCCACCTAAAGTATCACTGATGACTATTTTAAAGGAAGTGTTAAAATTTCAAAATTCGGTAATTTTTATTTCCATGCAAAAAGATTTTTATTTTTGTTTTTTCAAAAAAAATGTTACCTGCTTTAGTTATGAATTCAGAAAATTAATTTTCTAATCCATGACCCCAAATATGACCTCAATTGTAAAAACAGCTGATCATAGCTATGGACAGATAGATTTTAGCATATTTTTTACGAAATCTTTGAAAAGCTATTTCTCTTAAACTATCGAGTTTTGGGGAAAGTTGTAGAACAAAAGTTATCCCTTATTATGGGTACTTTAACACCCTTTCGGCTTAGTACCCCTTTCCGGCTAACCTTGTATAATCTACTTGTTTTTAATCTATTGTATAGTTTTATAAATTCTGTTGTAAGTATATTTTAATAATTTATAGTATTTGTTTTTAAGTTTTCAATTATATTAATATTTAAAAAAAAAAGATTAATATTGTTATTACGCATTTTATTTTGATATTTTTCCCGCGGTTTCACACGCGTTCCCGTAGGAACCTATCTTATGTCCTTTTCTGATTAATTTAATTGATTATAATAAGCTTACATAGGTATTTTAGGCATTGCGCGGGCCGCCTGTTTTTACCCGACTGCGCGACTGCAAAGACAGGGTAATGTTTTTCACGTGTATCTGTTACCGGCAGTCTGTCTCTGTATAGACTACGCATGAGCTGAGCGAGCGAAGCGAGCGTGCCGCGGCAGCAGTTGGCGAGCGCTGCATCCAAGTTGGTTCCAGTTACTAGGTTAGGGCACCTTGACCAAATGGAATAGCTTGGGTTAGGTTTGAACAGATGTTGTTGATTTTGAGTATTTACTCCTATTAGACTAAATAGTTTTATGTCATATTCTTGCAAGCACACAAATACAAACAAACACACAGTTGCAGATGTTTGTTTTTGATGACAACAATTTTTGTATGTTCAATTGGGTAGGTATAGGTAATAGTCAAGTCATCAATTACTTATGGTAGGTAACATTATAAATAGATAGATGACTACCTACATGAAATTAGAGCTTTCATTGACCATTAGGTATTTGATGACAATAAAAAGGTAATTTTAGGTATATTCAATTATAGTAGATTCACTCATCAATTACTTATGCTAACGTATAAAAATAAAGGTGACTATATGAAAAGAGTGCGTTTAAATTATTTTATAGATGCAGTTGATACACTTATTAGAAGCTGGCAATGCGTAGACATACCACACATTTAGTTGTTTAAGAATTATCACCATGCTGCGTCATATTAACAGTAACTTGTTTTACAATAATGGTCTCTTAAAAAGCATTTATTAGACGCAAAAAATTCGTCGCTGACCTATTAATTCATTAGACAACTAAATATATTTGAAGACGAGACTGTATTTATTTATTTATTTATTTATTCATCAACAAATTTACATTTGTGTCGAACAGTGGTTTTGACTAATTTAACAAAAGAGAACTATAATATAACACAAAATTTAAACAATCATAGTAAAGCCAGAAAAAAAAAAAAAATACACTACATTGCACATTGGTCCCAACATTATTAGTCTTAATATTAATTATAATAATTTAACTTAATTCAAAATCAATATAAATTCAATTCAAAGAAATGTATGTCAATAAAATAGAATGTTGGATATATTACTTATAGTCATTAAAATATAATCACATATTAGTTCGAACTACTATTATCTTTGAGAAACTCTTCTATGCTGTAATAACATTTCGTCAATAACAATGACTTTAATTTTCTCTTAAATTCATTTGAATTCATAGAGTTCTTAAATTGTACAGGCAATTTATTGTATATATTTACTGATTGCACTCCTGAGGCATGTTTAACGACATTAAGCTTAGGCTGTATGAAATTAGGTAGATCCTTCCTTCGCGTTTTCATTCTGATATGTCTTTGTTCTTCTGTCTCAAACTTATGGATATTTTTAATAAAATGACTAAGCAGGACCAGAATATAGAGGCATGGTACTGTGAGAATATGCAGTTCCTTAAAACGATCTCTACAAGACTCCGTTTGTTTAATGCGAAGCATAGTTCTCAAGGCTCTTTTCTGCATAACGAAAGCAGCATTAATATTGTATTGGTAGCTGTTGCCCCAGAACTTTATGCTATATCTAAGTCTAGACTCTATGAGTGCAAAATATACCATTCTGAGGTGAGCAATGGTTAATTCATCTCTAAGACTCCTGAGAGCATAGCAAGCACTACTCATAGTATTAGTAACCACTTCCAATTCCTTCTTCCAATTTAAAACTGCATCTATTTGTACCCCCAAAAATTTTACATTGTCTACAATATCTACTTTATTCCCTAATAAATGTACTTTGACAGTGTCGTTGTTCTTCATGGTTGATTTAAATAATAAACATTGCGTCTTTTTTAGATTTAGTTTTAGATCATTAATAGTGAACCACCTCTCAAGAGCACATAGGATAAAATTAATCTTCTTTTCTAAATTTTCTATATTGTCGCTAGCTATAACAGCGCTTGTGTCATCGGCAAAAACTACAAGTTTAGTATCATCTGAAATGCTTCTCATGTAAGCTATCAGATCATTTATAAATATTATAAAGAAGACAGGGCCTAAAACTGATCCTTGTGGTACGCCTTTATTTATTATAACTGTGTCTGATTTATGTAGTTTTTCATGCCCATCTTCTTGAACTGTTTTAATTTCCACATACTGCGTTCTATTATGTAAATAGGATCTGAATAAATTCAACACATTCCCCCTAATGCCATAGAAATCTAACTTATTCAGAAGAATACAATGTTCCACTGTATCGAACGCAGAACTTAGATCGAGGAAAAGTCCTGCTACTTTTAGTTTAGCATTCATTTTACCCACTACATCATTAATTATCATATTAATAGCATCTATTGTTCCTACATTATTTTGATATCCAAATTGTTGGTCGGTTATAATATTGTGTTTATTCAAATGACAAACAAGCCTCACTTTCATAACTTTTTCAAATATTTTAGAACATACCGGCAACAAAGAGATAGGCCTATAATTCCCTGGATCTGTTTTAGAGCCTTTTTTATGTATAGGTAGTACTCTAGCTAATTTAAATTGCTCAGGAAAAACACCTTTATTTACATATTCGTTTATTGAATCGGCCAAAGGGCTAGCTAATACATCAATGTTTTCTTTTATGATAGTCATAGGAATTTCATCATGGCCAAAAGACTTTTTACTATCCATAATCTTAACTAGTTTGAAAACTTCGATAGATGTAACAGGTTCAAAGACCATATCCTCCTCTACTTTTATCCCATGATTTTGTATATACTCTTTTGCTGCATTAATGTCAAACATGGTAAAATTAGAATTATTACAGAACTTTTCCAATAGAATATTAGCAACTTCTGAGGGATTATGAACTATTTTATTTTTATCCATAAGTATCAAATTGTCATTTACATATTTTTTAGGATTCCTTCTACTATTTATAGTTTTCCAAATAACTTTACCAGAATTCTGAGCTATATTTATTTCCGTTCTTACTACTAGTCGTTTCGCATGTCGTAATACTTTTCTATATACCCTAAAATAATTACTACGATATTTTACTAAAGTATCGTCACAATTATCTCTGTCAACAAAATTTAGAAAACGTTTCATTTTACTAGCGACTCTTATTCCCTTAGTTAACCATTTAGATTTGTTGCTGTTTTTTGTATTTATTTTTATTTTCTTTTTATTAAATGTATTAGAATGTAGTTCACCGAGTTTGTCAATAAATGTACTTGTGCTCCAGTTTTCTTGTAACAACTTTTGCCTGAAACTAGACTTGTTCCCTTCATTATATAATCTTCTTTCAATGTACATATAACTTTGCTCTTTCCCATAAGCCACTTTTTCCAGTGATAATGTACAAAAAAGGCCCGCATGGCCATCAGATAGACCATTGTGGTCTGTGTCTACACTTTTAATAATTGTTTCATCAATATTAGTCAATATATTATCTATACACGAACTTGAATTATTGCGTCGAAATGTATCTGAGTAAATTAAATGTCGAAAGTTGTAACATGTTAGGAGTGATAGAAAAGAATGTCGTTTTGAGTCATCTTTTGATAAATTAATATTAAAATCACCACAAATTATACACCGTTTATTGATGAAATGTTGTAACAGCTGTTCAAGTCTCTGCATAAAACTATCTATATTACTATTCTCAGGAATTCTGTAGCAACAAATAATATAAGTATTTGTCTCCAAATCCTTTACACCACAAACCTCAAAACAGTTAATTTTATAAAGTTGTTTACAAATTTGTAGGTCTTCTACTTTTTTGTCATTTAATGTTAAGATCAAAGTACCTCCACGTTTTTTATTTAATCTAGTGTTATAGGAACTCAAATTATAATTAATTAAACTAAACTGTGCTGCTAACGATTGATTCAAAAAATGTTCACTAATACAGATAAAATCTATTTCTTTGTTCAAGTCGCACAAATATATTTCAAGGTCATCTTTTTTGCTGTTAACTCCACATAGATTTTGATGGTAGATAGTTAATGTTTTATATATATTGCTTGCACAGTTCTCCCGGGACAATACAATTTGTTTATTATATGTCTCATTACTCACGAAAAAAATTCAATGAATTATCTTGTTCAGAAACATTCATTAAGTTTGTTCGTTCAATATTATTAAGTATATCAATATATATATTATCTAAAATAGTCTTATAAATATACTTAATTCCATTTATACTAATTTTCCCTGTATTATTTGAAAACATGTCGAACGTGAGATTTTGGTTTGAATCAAAAAAATAAGCATAATTATTGTTTTGTAAATCCAGACTTAATAGGTTATTAAATATTTCAATTTTATAATTATGAATAAGAGCCCCGCAAATGTATGTGGGAGTACATAATATTACATTTGTGTGTGTTATATGTGCTAAAGATTCCCTTATTGTTTTCACCAATCCAATGTAGTTATTTGTGTCCCTAATATCTTCTCCCCCTAACATGATAACACAGTAGTCATTCATGTTATACTTCAATAATTTGATGTCAATATCCTGCAGTAATCGTTGTATACTACAATTTGGCAAAATATGGCGACAGTAATTAAATTGATGGGCAAATGTGTGTTCTATAGCTTGCAAAGTGCCATACGAGTTACTGTTGGTCAGGATGCACAATTTGGTCTTCGCGCGTTTGGATATTTCTATAGAAGTCGTATTTTTGTATTGAGATGAGGAGTCTCTGCTATTTTTTGCTTGCTCCAAGGCATTTATTTGCTTATTAAGACATATTATCTCGCTTTTCGCTTGTAATAGTTGTTGGGCTAAATCTGCCATTTGTTTTTCCAGTGTTTGGGCTTTAGTATTATCAGGTCCAGGAGACGGTGTAGGTGGTTCAGTGGAATTGTTACTTCTTTCCTTCGGACAATGGTTAGTAGGACTATGACAAAAACTGTCTGTTAGTCTGCGTTTCACACAATTTTTCCTGTTCGATGAGATATGTTTGTTTTTTAGTGTTAACGCTGGGCTGCTGCAAATTTGTTTCAATATAAGAATTTCTTGAGAAAGGTGTCTTATTTGGTTTTTCAGGTCTACATTTTCAATTATAAGGTTGTCCATTTCATTTTGTGTAGTTTCAAGGTTTGATTTTAGAGCTGTAATTTCAGACCTCATTTCTTCCACACAACCTGAGAACATGTTTGTAGATAAGTCCAGGCTTTGTCCTAGTTTATTGCTTATCCGTGAACAATCTAGGCAGTCGAGGATATCCACATTTTCTAGTGATTGGGATAATGGTTTTTTCCTCAAAGTAATATTCGGTTCACCTGCCATTGTTCTTAATAAACTAGTAAAAAATAAATAAAAGAAAAATATGTTTTGGACTTATCGGGGCTCGAACCGATGACCACGGCGCTCAGAATATTAGAGCTGCCACATAAACCGCTATACCAACGATGCTTTACTGTGGGCGTCGAAATTTGTGATCGCTACGAGCTGAGCGATGACGAGTGCGCAGGCGACAACGGGGACAGTAACGGTTAGCGCGGGAGGTATCGATCGCTCCGCGGGTTGTCGTAGGTCAGGGATAGAGTTCGTTATCACACTATTCAAATTTTGAGTTTTTTTCCACAGTTTTAATTTTGATATTACTCTGTATTACTTAAGCCAATTACTATAAAAACTACACTGTTCAATAGGTCACTTCACTGGCTTTAAGGTACAAGTATATTATTGTTACAATATCCACTTTTTCCACTTTACTTATTTAAAAACTGAGGAGCAAAAATAACAACTTAACTGTAATTTTAAAGAAGCTGCCCTAATTAGCACCCGTTTCGAATTATATAATTCGTAGGTAGCCTCCGAATGCATGTTATGATTTCATAGCCTGATTTTTTGAAAACTTACGTAAATTTTACATTATCTTATCATCTTGTTTCCATCTTTTTAGTTCGCTTTTTATGCAGTCGTGTTTTTTAATTTTTATAAGTAGGTAATTAACTTTTTTATTACCAACATGTCATTATTTCTTCAAGTATTGAACCTGCTACGCTATTCTTTTCGCATAGTAGGCAACTTATTCTACACCACGACGCGCATACGCACACATTCTCACGTAAGCACTGCAGCACGGAACATTACAAGTATTAACTGACAAAAAGCTATTTATCTCTTTCGCACGATTCTCGCTGTTGTTGCTCATAATGCGCTCAAGGTCAAAGTGGGGTAACTAGACGTGCTGGCGACTGTACGTACTGAGGGATACAGTCAGGGGTACAGTAGATAATAATTAAATAGGTTTTAAGAAAGACCGTCGTTTGCACGCGGCCTCACTCGACAATTGCGACCGCCCTAGTCGCGCCAAGCCACTGTACCTACTATGCCGCTATTATGTTGAGTACGTACCTATGTACTTACTTAGGTAGGCTAATGAGTGAGTAGGTAACTAATTAATCAGTCGAATTATCAATTTTAAAATAGGATTTCTGATAAGATCTATCAATGGTACGTACTCCGAATCAGCTGATCTGAGTCAATGACCTACCTACGCAGTGTTTGATTTTTTTGCGCGGGAACCGGAGTTTAGGCGGCACTATGTACTTAGGTAGGCTAATGAGTGAGTAGGCAACTAATTAATCAGTCGAATTATCAATTTTAGAATTAGGATTTCTGATAAGATCTATCAATGGTACGTACTCCGAATCAGCTGATCTGAGTCAATGACCTACGCAGAGCGTTTGTTTTTTTACGCGGGAACCGGAGTTTGGGCGGCACTATGTACTTACTTAGGTAGGCTAATGAGTGAGTAGGTAACTAATTAAGCAGTCGAATTATCAATTTTAGAATTAGGATTTCTGATAAGATCTATCAATGGTACGTACTCCGAATCAACTGATCTGAGTTAATGACCTACGCAGAGCGTTTGATATTTTTGCGCGGGAACCGGAGTTTCGGCGGTACGACGATGCACCAGTGCCGCCCGCCACTTGACAACAGAGTAAGAGAGAGAGAGGGAGACTCAGAACTCGGACGACAAGCACTAGAGCCCGCCCCCGCGCGCGTTCATTCATTGAGGAAACGTTTCATGCCAAGTGAAACCAACATTATTAAAATTAAATTTAGCAAAGGTGTAATTTTTTTTATTATTATATTGCCTTTATTTATTTTAAAATACTTACAAATTACATTTTTAAATATTTCTATAAAAACACAAAAAACATTTAAAAATATAAAAAATAGTAGTCCACCGGCATCGGGAACAGGGTCCAAACTGCCGGCAGTCAGGGCTCCAGAGAAAGGAACCTCCTCACTATGCGTGCCGTGTCAAGGAGTACTGCTCTCTGTATCAAGCCCTTGATCCAGCTACCCAACGAGAGCCTCATGAGGTGAATATCGAGGCTCTTGGCTATTATACCATTCGCCGTAACGACTATCGGAACAATGACTGCTGAGTCCACATCCCACATGCCGACAACCTCGTGTGCTAGATCAAGATATTTTATTTGTTTATCTTTCTCAGCTTTCACGAGGTTCTCGTCATGAGGGACCGTGATATCAACAATCATTGTCCGGCGCTCTGATCGATCTATTACCACTATATCAGGCTTATTGGCTACAATAGTCCTGTCAGTGATAATAGATCGATCCCAGTACAATGTGGCATGACCATTCTCGAGAACTGGGTCGGGCACATACCTGTAGTACGGTACTTCCGATTCCACAAGGTTGTATTTCAAGGCAAGTTGCTGGTGAATAATCCTGGCCACCAGGTTGTGTCTGTGCAAGTACTCACCGTTGGCAAGACGAGAACAACCGGAAACAATGTGTCGGATAGATTCTCCCGGACGGTGACATGCCCGACAGATGTCAACCGTGCCATCCTTCACAATATATTTCCTATAATTGTTCGTCATCATGACTTCGTCCATAATTGCACAAACAAAACCTTCGGTTTCCCCAAAGAGGTTACCAGAACGTAGCCAGGATACGGACGCTGAAAAGTCAACATCGGGCCCATGAAGGGCCCGATAGTAGCGCCCGTGTAGCTCCTTGCTTTGCCACACCACCTCGCGATCATTGGTACTAAGCACTGCAGGCTTGCGCCAGTTCTCTCTAGCCAAGGCGAGCGGGGTGAATCCCTTGTCCACTGCGACCACATCTCGGTGCATCACCCCTTCAGCTTGGAGGAAATACTCCCTGAGACTGTACACTTCGCGGTTGTGTAGGGTCTTAGCGTTTAAAAAGCCTCGACCCCCACACTTTCGCGGAATGTACAGCCTCATCACTGAAGAGCGTGGATGATGCATCCGATGTGCAGTCAGCAGTGCACGGACCCTTCTATCCAGGGCGTCAAGATCCGCCTGAGTCCACTTGAGTGTGCCAAAGGAGTACATCAAGACCGGCATGACCCAACCGTTAAAGGCGCGCACCTTGTTTCCGCCTGATAAAAGACTTTTCAGTAATTTATTCAGGCGGCCAAAGAAGCGCTCCCGCAACGATTGTCTCATGTCGGTCTCGCTGATGCCTAAAGCCTCCGACATACCCAAGTATTTGTAGGTCTCAGTTGGGGAGAGGGATCTAAGTTGTACGGAATTCGGGAGTTGGATTCCCTCGGATTCCGCAATCCTCCCTCGCTTTACATGCATGACCGCACATTTGTCCACACCAAATTCCATCCTAATAGAATTACTGAAGTTTTCAGTTACCTTCAGTAACTCCATTAGTTGCAAATCAGTGGGGGCAAATAGTTTTAGGTCATCCATGTAAAGGAGGTGGGATATTACTTGACCTCCTCTCCTCAACTGATAGCCTAGCCCTGTTCCCTCCAGCAATGTACTCAAGGGGTTCAAGGCCAAGCAAAACCACAGAGGACTCAGACTGTCACCCTGGAATATACCGCGCTCGATCCTTATCTGTTCCCCACTCCCTCTAATCCGTCGACATCCCGGATAGCGAAGGACCGTCCTCCAGTGCCTCATACATGACATCAGGAAGGTGCGAAGAGTTGTATTTATTTTATACAACTCTAGCACCCTCATGAGCCATGAATGTGGCACCGAGTCATAGGCCTTCTTATAGTCTATCCAACATGTCGACAGATCCTTTTGGGAGCGACGAACTTGTTGGCTAATGGCCATGTCAATGAGGAGCAGCTCTTTAGTACCGCGGGATCCTTTCCTACATCCATTTTGAGAGGCAGACATAATACAGTTATTGTCAATATGAGTGGTAATTTTGACTCTCAAAATGGATGTCAGGAGTTTATAGACCGTCGGTAAACATGTGATCGGTCTATAATTCTTGGGTTCCGCGGTACTACCAGATTTGTAGAGCAGGTGGGTAACTCCCGTTGTAAGGAACTGGGGTAGCGACCCAGACTCTAAGGACGATTGGAATTGGGACGCCAAGCGAGCGTGCGAGCTGCGTAGCCACTTTAGCCAAAAGTTGTGCAGCCCATCCGGCCCCGGAGACTTCCAATTGGGCAATGGACGGGCTGCATCGGCCACGTCTTGAGGGGTGATTGTTATTGGCTCCATTTCCGCTATTGGTTCGCACACTTGCTCGATATCCCGCATCCAACCATCCTCGGTGTGAGCGATGGGCACCGACCAGATGCTGCGCCAGAAGGAACTCAAGGCATCATCATCCGGCAGGCGCACATCACCCCCACCAGGGTCAGGTCGCTCCCAAGCTCTATATACCCGCCTTTGGTCACTCTGGAAAATGCGATTCTGGGTATATCGCTCCACACGACGCTTATACCTCCTGATGCGGTTTGCCCATGCATAAACTTTCTGCTTCAGAAAGTCGATGCGCTCTGTGACACGGGACATATAGTCTCGAGGGCTGATATCAGTCCCCGAGAACGCCCGCCTCACAAAGCGCATCACTCTTGGGCGATTGTTGCCCTCCCTGAAGCAGATCAGTTTGCCAATGAGCACTCTAGCCCCGCCGATTCGACGCTCAATCCTGCTCTGCCAAGCCGGTACGGCAGGTTTCGGTCGTGTAGCTCGTTCATTTTCTGTGAATTTGACGTGAGCTACACGACATGCCGCAATCGCCGCGCAGTACAGGATTGAGTGGGTATCGGCGAGGTCTTCGCTGCCATCAAAGTAATTTGACAGCAGCGAATCTAGAGCACACATCAGCGCTCTGTTCTTTCCATGCATGGGCAAACGAGGTAAGCGTGGTCTTATTTCTGGCGGTGTGGTCCGAAACTCCAAAATCGCATCATCCAGAGCACTCCTCAGTTCCTCACTGCACTGGTTACTTACATTAATAGCCTCACCGTCACCCTCTCCATCCACATGAATGGGCCGCGGAGGCACAGCAATAGGCTGCATCTGCACCGCGGCCTGCACGGGGAACGTGACGGTTTGGCTATTCCGTGCTTCAGAGCGAAGGCGCTCAAGTACGGTGTCGTCCAACCTTCGATTTCGCTGAACGACACGCACCTGATCCGACAGTTGCTGGGCCGAAACGTTGATGGCTGGCTCAAGCACCTGAAACAAAAACAGCATCCTCTCTCGGTACGCGGTGAGGTTAATTCCCCCCTCCGTAGCCCCATAATATGCGCGCATGACGTTTTCGTTGATAGACTGGGTCCATCGCATGCGCGACACATTTCCACCGGCAGCGGGGACCCTGTTCGTGGCCGGTTGGCCTCGAGGTCCCAAGCAGGCTGGTGGCCGGGCTCCTCCCCGACGACGTACAGGTGGTGGCGACGACGGCGGAGAGTAATACTCGTCGCTGGAGCTCGACGCTACTGCAGCGGCCGGTGTCACAGCACTCACAGGGGGGCTGGACTCCGGCGGCTGCGAGGCGGAGCTAAGCGACGAGTCCGGGGATCCTGGGTGTGCAGTTTGTTTTCTGGCGCGAGCTCTTGTCAGCATGATGTTATATTTTGTCGCATTTCAGTAGTAAATATTCATGATTGTATGTCGCAATTTTTCATTTTCATGTTTTCTTGTCATTAGCTGTCAGTTTAGCCCAATTTTTCATAATGCTATTTATAGTGGTTTTTGCCATAAATTTCAGTATTCATACTATTTTTGTTAATTTTCGATTTTATACGGTAGTGAATCTGATGTTTTGTAAAATAATTTGGGATAAAAATAATTATTAATTATTATATTAATTATTATTTACTACAAGGCATGTTTTTAACCTATAGATTCACCTCCTTAAATATTTCGGATTAATAATGTTAGACCTTATATATTTGAGTGCGCAATATTTGTAAAGAGTAACATTTATTTATTTGAGTACCGTTCACGAGTACGTCATCGGGATAAACTATGCACAATCGCTAGCAAAACAATTTTCTCCACGAAAGTATATTTTGCATGGCTCCGCGTATATTTAACCAGATCCCATGTTCTATTATGTTGTGGTCGAGCAAAGAGTGACATAAAATGGATATAATTATGTCAACGCCTCATCTTAACAGGAAGTGCGTACCGCGCCGCCTGCTATTTCAATTGCCATATTTTTGATTAGCTGTCACAAATTATATTAAAAGTAGTTTTTATTTTTTATTATATTTTTGTAGTTTATTGACACATTATAAAACACTTTTATCCATTCAAGTATAATAGAATATATATTTAAAATTAACTACCTCCATCCGTGTGTCACTGCGGGGGTGCCAGCTGAAAATCAGCGCTGGGTGTTTTGACGCCTAGCATATGCTGAGTTGGTAACCTTTTCGGCATGGACATGCTCGACAGCATAAAATTTGTGTTTAATTCTTATTATATTGTTCTTTCTTTGTTTGTTTATTTTATTTATGCTGTCAGTGTTCTTGGCTGAATAAATAAATTTTCTTTCTTTCTTTCTTTCTATTAGGACTATTTCAGAAATCAAAATGTTTAAAAAATCACTACACGCAATGTTGGTGGAAAAATGTTACTACTCAGTGAAAGATTTCATGGCTGACAAATCGCTTTTAAAATAGTCACGGTTGCGTTCAGTATTTCATGCATACTTTTTTTACTTTTTTATTATAATTTTTATATATTTTGATAATGTTCACCTAATGCATGTTAATGATTTTAATTTAATTTATCTGACATTTCTATAATAACTAAATTGACAATTACCTTATGACTTACGATACAATGACTTATTGAAAATGTACTTAAAATTATATTTTGTATGTAATATTGTATGCCTACAGGGCGGGACATAGCTGAACTCAATTCCATGAAAAATCTGTATTTTGTAATGTACTTACCTGTGATCCACAATAAATATTATGATTGATTGATTGAAAAATATACCTAATCTTATGATATTCTGTAAATTAAATGATTATCTGAAAGCTTAAATTTAGGTTATGACTCTGAAGTAAACATTATTTTAATTTTTCTGCTTTTAGCTCACTTCATATGTAGGGGAATCTTCTACTGGATAAGGTGTTCCGGGGATGTTGAAGTAAATTACGACACTTACACACCATGAACATTAAGATTTTAATGATATAAAGTACAAACAAAAATTATAAAAAAAAATAAGGTGTCGTCACCGTGGTGATCGTTAGGCGAGTTATGGGCGAGTGGTCGGGGTCGGGCTGCGGCCAGCGCGTATGCAACACGATGCGCTTGCATGTGTGCTAGTGTGCTTATGTGCGTTAACATGCTCTCCGGGTTGGAACAGAAACCTGTTCCAAGGACGATTCAGTAGTAGGGAGCCGACAAATCCGGTTGTATGCTCTTCTTATGGTTCCCGTAGAGGTGATGACGTCAGCGACGCGGGCAACATCATCGCGGCCAGGGTAAGGGTGGACGACTCGACCGAGCAGCCAGCGGTTGGGTGGGAGGCGGTCGTCCTTCACTACAACCAGGTTTCCAATGCGTAATTCTCCTCCATCCTTACGCTGCCATTTCGTACTGTTAGAACGAGGTTTGGAGTTATCTTTTTAAAAAAAAACATTTAATTACTCGCTAAACTTTTAATTAGGAAATTACATTTAGTTTAATCGCAACCTTCAATTTAGGATACAATTAATTCGCGAGGATAGAGATCTTTTGGCAACCGCTCTGTCTGAAGTATCAGGATAGACTGAATTGGATGACCGCTAGAGCTTCGCTCTAGGTTCTAGGATTGATGAGTCTGCGGGATAAGCTGCCAGTGCAGCATTAAGCCTAACAATGTTGGGGTATAACACCTCCCCCTTTAAGAGGAGACTTTGGGGTTGATTCAGTCTCTGTTAAACTCTGGTCCTAAGTGGGGCGACGTGGCTGATCATTTCTATTTCAGGGTCTTGTCTTTCTGTTATGTCAATTGTCCTTGGAGAAGCTTGAGGGGATGGTCTGTTTATGCCGAATTTGAATTGAACGGGGCGGTTGCTGCCAGATTTACGCATTTTCATAGAAATTAAGTAACCTAGGAATACAAGAATTAAAATGGATATTATAATTGTAAGTATAGAATAATGTGTCCCATACTTTATAATGTGCGGGGTTTGTTGGTGTTCTATCGGTTTCAAATCGTCTAAGAGGGATTTCATTTTAACTTGGGTTTGTGAATTAAAATCGTCTAGATCTATATTATGTAAGTGAATAGGAGATACACTATTTATAACATTATTTAACTTAATTAGGTTACAAGTGTCATTGATTAAACTAAAATCTGGAATGTGGTTAATAGGTGAGGTAATATTTAGGATGTTATATTTTGGTTTTAGCGTGGTGCTTTTGCAATAACCGATACAATTTTTGGGAACATTAAGTATTCCTGTGCCTAAAATATTGGTTTCAAATAGTTTAGAGTTAAGACAGTCAATTGAGATTTTGTTAGGTTCCGATTGTATGTAGATCCACTTATTGTTCGTTAATGGTTTCCAGATGTCCAGTTTTCCTAATATGATTTTCGTTTTACACTGTAATGGCTTTTCACTAATCACTTTCACTAACATTTCACTATCACAGGTTGGTTTCGCTTCAGTGGAGTACGCGTTTTCAATGTCACAGATGAAGTTCCCTGGGTTTACGGATTTACAGATTGCCAGATCATCGAAGATACAGTAATATGATTTGTCTTTGGTCATTGCTATGTACTTGTTATCGGGTATGATTAAGCTAAAAGAATTCGGTTCTTTAGGTTTATAAGGTGTGGGAAGTGCAATATTGTGAAACAATACATATTCTCTGGTGTTGACCAGTGGCACTTGTAGAACAAATATAATCTTATTATTAACATAATAGCATATTAACTTAGAAATATTTAGAATAAGGTGTATAGAATTAATATCTAAGGTAACAGGCAGCTCAAGGTCGCTAGGTAAATGTCTGTAGTTATCGGCAAGCTCTTGGTGCAACTGATTTGGTGTTATTATAGCGGGGTGTAGGATATTTTGACTACTGAATAAAATGGCGTTAGTTATGTCTTCCAATTGGAATGACAGGGTGAGTATTGACATTTCTAAGATATCAAGCATTTCATTAATGTTGGCAAGTAATTGCAATCCATTTGTAATTTCGGTAATGTTTTTAACACTTAATGAGACCTTGTCGATAGCTTCTCTCGTGAGTGTTTAAGGCGGTTTTGGAGCATACGGACATAGTCAGGATATGTTGCTCCTGGGGCTTCCTCATAGATAGAGGTTGGAATTACTGGTTTGCTTCCGAACATTAGTTCGTAAGGTGTGAAGTGAGTTGTGGAATGAATGGTTGTGTTGTAGGTGAGCATGGCTGTATAGACGTAACGGGGCCAGTTCGTCTGGTTTTCATTGGTGTAGGATCTGAGGTACTCCTTGAGAGTAGAATGACTTCGTTCCAGAGCACCTTGGGTTTGTGGGTGATACGGAGAGGCCCAGAGGTTCTTTATTTTAAGGAAATCGCATGTCTTCTTGAAGAGGTCAGACGTGAAATTGGTTCCCTGATCCGTGAGGATCGTTTTAGGGATTCCGAAGATGGATATACATATAGTGAATCAAGCATTCGCTTGTTTCTTCTGCTGTAGTACTGCGGATTGGATATGCGGAAGAGAATTTTGTAAGGTCGTCTTGTATCGTTAATATGTATTTTAATTTTGCAGGTTCTGATTCGGGTAGTGGACCAACGATATCAAGAGATATGCGTTGACAGGGCTCGGTTGAGGTGCTGGTTATTTGCATGGGGCCACGATTTATTTGTCTGAGGGCTTTATTAGTCTGACACTTTGGACATTTCTTTACAAAGGTTTCGATGTCACTACGCATATTTTTCCAGTAGAAGGTTTCTTGGATACGTTTGAACATGCGACTACTCCCGAGGTGTCCGGCGATTGGGATGTCGTGGTTTTCTTTAAGTATTTTCGGTATTTCGGAAAAGGATGGATATATGATTTTACCTTTGTATATATGTATATTGATGCCCGTGTTGTTGAATAGGTAGAGAAGCATATTATAGATTTTAATGAATTGGTAAGAGTCGAACGGATTTTTGAAGTCCGTTATCGCAATGTCTGAGGCTGTTTCTTTATCGTCATTAACAGCTAATTCGTTTCTAATTGATTTGAGACTCTTGTAAACGTCCCCGTAGGTGGATGTGTCAAAATAGTAGACCTTGAAGAAAAGGAAATAGTATGTTTTACTTTCGTGTGTAAAATATATAAAGGAATAGAGAGGCCTTTCTTTGTTTATTATTTGGGAGTTATCAGGTATATTGTCGAGGATGTTTTGTACAAAGGGGTTGGATTCATCGAGGTCAATAGAAGTAGGTAGGATAATGATTTTGAATCTTGATTTAGTTATGTCCTCGTTGTGTTCTTGGATATTTGTATTGTAGGATTTGTTAACGTTTGCCATTTCTTTCAGGAAGGAGGGATAATCATCGTCAGGTAAGTTTGGGCAGGTCGGCGTTTGAGTGACGGTAGGTTGAGTGTCAGGAGTTGGAAGTTGTTCGGGAATGTGTTCAGGTAAGTCAGGCATTTCAGTTTCTATTTCCCTTTTATGGGTGTCAGGAATGTTAGGGGGTAAGCTTGTTTCAGGTGACGGCAGGATTTCTTCATTGGGATCGAGGAGGTTTGGAAAGGGTGAACTTATTTCAGGTAACGGCAGGATGTCTTCGCTAGGGTCGAGAGGGGAGTTTAGGTTTAGTTCATCGGAGTTGAACGATGGTGGTGAGACCAGTAGGTCCATTAGATCTTTATCGAGTCCCTGGACGGACTCTGGATTATTTTCAGGCTGGATCGGATTGACAGGGAATCGAGATAAGGCATCGGCATTAGTGTTAATTTTCCCTTTCTTGTATTTAATATCATATTCAAACTCTTCGAGTTTCAGACGCCAACGGATGAGACGTGATCCCGGATCTTTACACTTGAATAGCCACTCTAATGGTTTGTGGTCTGTTAGGACTGTAAAACGATGACCATATAGGTAAGGTCGGAAGACTTTGGTGCCGAAGATTACGGCAAGGCACTCTTTTTCGGTGACGCTATAATTACACTCGGCTTTGTTGAGTGTGCGGGACGCGTATGCGATGGGACGGTCTTGTCCTATGGGCCCCTGAGATAGAATTGCTGATATGGCATAGTTTGAGGCGTCGCAGGTCAAAAGGAAGGGTTGTGTAAAACCTGGATATGCTAGGATCGGGGCAGAGACAAGTTTATTTTTCAGGGATTCGAAAGCGAGTTGTTGCTCGTTTTGCCATTGTAACGGGATATCTTTCTTTAAAAGGGACGTCAGGGGTTTGGCTAATTTCGCGAAGTCGGGTATGAATCTTCTATAGTATGATACTAGACCCAGAAAAGATTTGATATCTTTTGGAGATTGAGGGGTTGGATACTCGGATACGGCTTTGGTTTTTTCGGGGTTTGGTTTGAACCGTCTTCGCTGATGATGTGCCCTAAATAGGCTACTTCCTTCCGTAGGAACTCGCATTTTTCTGGTTGGAGTTTCAGATTGAACTCTCGGACTCTATCAAAGACGGCTTTTAGGTTATCGATTTGGGAAGCCAGGTCATGGGAGTATATAACGATGTCATCCAGGTAGACAATGCATCTTGTACCTTGGAAGCCAGAAAGGCAATTGTTCATGAGTTTTTGGAAAGTGGATGGGGCGTTCTTGAGCCCAAATGGCATTCTGTTAAACTGATAGTGTCCTTGAGGTACAGAGAAGACTGTTTTGGGGGCGTGCTCAGGGGAAATGAGGATCTGGTGGAAACCAGAGGTAAGGTCTAGGGTTGTGAAGTATT
The DNA here is from genome assembly GCA_910594945.2 of Amphipyra berbera. NCBI lineage: Eukaryota > Metazoa > Arthropoda > Insecta > Lepidoptera > Noctuidae > Amphipyra > Amphipyra berbera. Next base: position 21,042,096 of record OU343128.1, read on the forward strand.
TGCTGTTTCCTAATTGATCAAGGATTTCGGATATTTGCGGGATAGGGTATACTTCACCGATGGTGATGTCGTTTAGTTTTCTGTAATCTATTACGATTCGCCATTTTCGTTGGCCTTGTGAATCTATTTTCTTGGGCACTATCCAGATGGGTGAACTCTAAGGAGAGGATGAAGGCTCGATAATGTTTTGATCCAGCATTTTGCCAATTTGGGTTTCCACCTCATTTTTATGGCACTCTGGGAATCTATATGATTTGGTATGGACAGGGATATCACTACTTGTTTTGATTTGATGCTCGAGAGCAGGAGTGAAGGTTAATTGATCATCAGGTAAGTGGAAAATGTCTGAAAATTGGGAGCAGAGTTCTATAAGAGCATTCCTCTCTTCTTCGTTTAAATGATCCATTCTCAAGGAGCTAATTACATCGTTAGTTCGTCTGGATGTTTCTCGGACATTTGTATTTATTGGATATGCAGTAGAATGCAAAGGTTCGATATTAAGATTTAGATCTGTTCTGACATTTATGAAGTTCTCGGAAGTATTGGCAATAGTTAAGTTGATGCGGTTATTGTTTTTGACTCTAACGATGCAGTTGGATATCAGCACGTCGTCTGAGAGGTGCTGGTCTAGCACGACACCTTCCTTGAGGTTGATCTTTAGGATCGAGCATTCGATTACGGCTTCGGTACGGGGCGGAATGACGTAGAAGGGTTCAGAGAAATGTAGTTTGATGTCGGATTTTCCTATTTTCAGGATATCGTGGGTGTAATCAATTTTACATCCAAAGGCGGTTAAGAAGTCTGTGCCTATGATGCCGTCGTAGGGCAGATTAATATCTTTAACAACGTGGAATTTGAACGATACGGATTTGTTTTCTTCTAGTTTTAATTTGAGTTGGAAATGGCCTTCGGTTTGAGTCGGTTCGTCGCCAGGGTTTGAGGCCAGGCCTTTGAGTTTGATTAATTCTTTATTTAGTTTCTGATTTTTCTGGATACTGGATTCTTTCAGTAGGCATACAGAAGAGCCTGAGTCGACTAGCAAGGATAATGGGATATCTGAGGATTGTGAATCTAGTAAGACGTGTGGTAACAACTTTTTGTTGTGTCTATGTTGACTTCATAAATTTCCTTGTCGATCTCGTAGGATACGGAAGAGACTTTTGGATTGATATTGTAGGAATTTGATTTTGAGGATTGGGCTCTTGTTTGGGGCTGGTTACCCGAGTGGTCCCTAGGATTTGGAGATTGGACGCTTGTTTGGGGCTGGTTACCCGAGTGGTCCCTAGGATTTGGGGATTGGACGCTTGCTTGGGGCTGGTTACCCGTGTGGTCCCTAGGATTTGGAGATTGGACTCTTGCTTGGGGCTGGTTACCCGTGTGGTCCCAGGATTTAGAAGGTTGGACTCTTATTTGGGGTTGGTTACCCGTGTGGTCCCTGGATTTAGAAGATAGGGCGCTTATTTGGGGCTGGTTATCCGTGTGGTCCCTGGATTTAGAAGATAGGGCGCTTATTTGGGGCTGGTTACCCGTGTGGTCCCTGGATTTAGAAGATAGGGCGCTTATTTGGGGCTGGTTACCCGTGTGGTCCCTAGATTTAGGAGATTGGGTGATAGTGCCGACTTTTGCGTATTATCGGGTGAGAGGTCTACTTCATCGTAACCGGTTTCCTCGTCAGGTTGCTCGAGGAAGTTTACGCGCGGGGGCGGCCTATAGGAGTTTTGGCTAGTTGATGGATTTTGTTGGGTTTTGAAACGGATGTTATTGTATTCGCGTTTTTTGCACGCGGAGATATCGTGTCCGGACGATTTACAATAACGGCAAAATGCATTGGAGGCTCCTTGTGGTGCGGGGTTATATGGTTTTTGTGAAGAGAAAGACGCGTTATAATTCTGTTTGGGCGGACCGGCTTTGGGTTTGGTATTGTTATTATAATTATTTACGGATTTTTGGTCCGCCTGTATACGTTCCTCTGAAATAGCAAAATTTGTGGCTTCATTTAATGTTCTGGGAGACTTACACCTCACAATATTTGAGATTCGGGGATGGAGCCCCATTACGAAATGGTGGAGGGCAAGGTCCTCCATGGATGCGGTGCGGCCGGCCAATTCCTTGGCTTTTGTGTTGTTTAAGGATATCTCGGTTAGCAATTGTGAGAGGTACGTCTCTACGCGTAATGCATATTGGCTTACATTATCTTGCGGGCCTTGCCTGCTCTCTTGGAGATCAGTAAGGAGGTGTGAATAGTGTTTACGCTCACTGAATTGTGTTTTTAAGAACTCCTTTAGCTGTTCCCAGGATACGAACTCTTTTATTGAGCAGGCAACTTCCGCTTTTCCCTTTAATTGGCTAAGGATAAATTTAAACAATATTGGTTTCTGGGAGTCTGAGGCAAGATCAAAGGCATTGTCGCAATTTACAAGAAATGAGTTGAGGACTTCCCTGCTTCCATCATATGACTTAATAAATTTGAAAAGGATGTTAAGTTCTAATTCGGCCATTGCGATAGCTGCGGCGGTTTTCCTGGTAACACGAGGAGAACCAAGAGGTGACTTCAGTGTTGTGTCGTTTGTGGCTTGTTCCGATACAGGGATATCAAGAGTTAGTTTGCTGTCTTCGGTTTTTGGCACTTTTGGCATAATTAGACTACCGGAACAAAATTAAATAACAAGTCTCAATCAATGTGAGAGGATAGAATTAAGATTTAAATTAATGACAAGCGGAACCCTAGTTCGCAGTTGTCTAAACAATGACCAAAGACTCACAGTATAAGCAGTGTGTGGGCGACCGATAAACACACGGCGGCGGCTGGGAACATTCCGATGAGATAAGGAGCGTCGCGACGCGGCTTACGACTCTTTAGTCGTCAGTTCTTGAATGATTTTGAAGTTGATGAATATTATTCTGGATTTTCTTTCAGATGCAGGATACCACGCTGGATGATGACGGAGCAGGATGAAAGCACGGTAGGTACTTCTGAGTATTTTCTTGCAGGTTGGAGCTCTGAAAACACTTCGCACGGCTGAAGGTAAGTAACTGTGGTTCAGGATGCAGTTGGTTCCTTTTACAGGACGAGAGGATCCTTTCCAGGATCTGGTTGGATTGCAGGACGATACTGCACGATGGATATAGCACTTGTATGTATCACTCACTGGCACACACAAGGTAGGATTTATAACACTTTCACTTGTATTATAAATTTTAGGATTTAGGATCCGGAGCGAGTCTACAGAGCGGTGCCCGGGCACTGGGAATTCCGGATCCCACCGCTGCCACCAAATGTTAGAACGAGGTTAGGAGTTATGTTTTTAAAAAAAACATTTAATTACTCGCTAAACTTTTAATTAGGAAATTACATTTAGTTTAATCGTGACCTTCAATTTAGGATACAATTAATTCGCGAGGATAGAGATCTTTTGGCAACCGCTCTGTCTGAAGTATCAGGATAGACTGAATTGGATGACCGCTAGAGCTTCGCTCTAGGTTCTAGGATTGATGAGTCTGCGGGATAAGCTGCCAGTGCAGCATTAAGCCTAATAATGTTGGGGTATAATAGTACGCTTCTGCAATTCTGAAACGTACTCTCGATAATATCGGTTCCAGAAATGTGCTGTGAGGGCTTGTACCCTTTGGTAGCTTGGTAGGGTGCAAATATCAACCCTTCTTTCTGGATCATGCTGTGAATTAGGTAACATAGTTATTGTTCGCCCAAGTAGAAAGTGAGAAGGTGTTAAGGGAACAAGATCATTAGGGTCGGAAGATATTGGGGTCAACGGGCGTGAGTTAAGGATTCCTTCAATTTGGATAAGGACTGTGTTCAATTCCTCGTAAGTCAAATGTGCTAGGGATAGAACTCGTTTCAAATGGTATTTAACAGATTTTACGGAACCTTCTGCTAAACCGTTAAAATGTGGGCTGTATGCAGGGGAAAATTTAAAGTTGATTGCCTGTTCAGATGCATACAAACTAATGTCATTACATTTCTGCCTTAAGAATTTTGAAAGTTCATTATATGCACCAAGAAAATTCGTACCATTATCCGAGTATATGTTGAAAGGTTTACCTCGGCGATCTGTAAAACGATGTAATGCCGCAATAAAGGCTTCAGTACTAATATCAGTTGCCAATTTAATATGAACTGCCCTTACAGCCAGGCACACAAAAACACAAATATATGACTTTATCAATCTGCATCCTCTACCCTTTCTGTCAGCCAGAAGAATTGGACCAGCGTAACCGACTGCAGTATTAAGAAATGGAAATTCAGTGTGCAGTCGGTCCTTTGGCAAACTAGCCATAATAGGTTGAATTGATTTACCTGTAAACCTACAACACTTATGAAACTCATGGGTTACCTTTCTTGCTAAGTTGCGACCGCCAATTGTCCAAAATTTATGCCTAAGAATGGACAATAACAATTGAGGGCCAGCATGTATGAGAAGTATATGATAATGTCTAAACAATAATTTTGTAACGTGATGAGACGCATGTAATAAAATTGGGTGTTTGGTATCGTAGTCATAATTAGAATTAGAAAGTCTGCCACCAACGCGAATCACACCTTCCTTTGACATAAAAGGATTTAAATTTAAAATTCGTGTCTTAGCGGGCAATTGTTTATTTTTTGTAAGGTGATATATTCGATTGAGAATATATCTAGTTGCATTAGTTTACAAGAATGTTGGTAGCAGAATTCAATTCTGAGACTCTTAAATGTGCATTCAATTTATTATTGGGTTGTTTACAATTGTGTATAAAGCGCAATATGTAAGCGATAACACGCTGCAGTTTGCCGAAAGTTGAATACAGATGTGTAAAATTGTGATGTTCAGTACTAAGTTTGCAATCAATTTAAATTTTAGGCAAAACTGTACGCGAATTAATGGGCTGTGTGGGCCATTGAGACTCACATTCCAATAAAAACTGTGGACCACCAAACTACAGATTAGAGCTCTGTGGTTGTGTGGCATCGCAAACTCTCGAGCCAATTTCGGCTGGATTTAAATTTGTAGGCACATACCTCCAGGCTTCCTGGTCAGTATGTTTCGTTGTCTCGTTAATTCTATTCAGAACAAATGTTTTTAAAGATGATCTAAGAGTCGGAATCCACCCTAGAACAATCGTCAGTCACACCAATAAAGGCAATTATTTACGTTAAGTCTTAAAGCTGATTTAACCTTAATTGCTAGTTTGACTGCTAATAGTGCACCACAGAGTTCCAGTCGAGGTACTGTCATTTCTTTCAGAGGTGCAACCCTGCTTTTCCCCATAACTAAATGAATATTAATGCTACCATCTAAGGAAATACTTCGTAAATATACGCATGCACTATAGGCTTGCAGGGATGCATCGCTGAAAGCATGAATTTCGATTAACGTTGGCGAATTACAAACTATACGACGTGGAATTCTAATGTGATTTAATTGAGATAGGGATTTTACAAATGTTATCCAACTTCTTTCAATTTGAGGAGGAAGAGGTTCGTCCCATGAACTTTTTGAGGACCAAAGTTTCTGTAAACTAATTTTACGTTGCAGAATGCATGGATTAACAAAACCTAACGGATCGAATACTTGCTCAACAGTGGACAAGATTGACTGTTTGCTCACTTTACCCTCAGAACAATTAAAGTTGATATAAAAAAGTAACATATCAGATGTGCATGACCATCTCAAACCTAAAGTTTTTGCATGATCATCGTTAATTAGTTTTAGCAAACTATCATTATAATCAGTACAATGAATATTTTTTAAAGTATCGGGGCAGTTTGAACGCCATTTCCTCAAATAAAATTGACCGCCTTTAAGTTGTGTAACTACTCCTTGAATTATATTCAACAAGGTAGATTTTGAGTCATGCCCACTTATACAAGGTTAGTCGGAAAGGGGGTACTAACCCGAAAGCCACATATAGTATCACTGATGACTGTTTTATTGCAGGTGTTAAAATTTCTATATACGCATATTTTTATTTCCATACAAAAGTAAATAAATATTATTTATTTCAAAAACTCCACAACCCTGACTTTTTTATCTATTCAAAAATGGCCGCGCACGTGGTTGTCGGTGCCTAGCCGCTCGGCGGTAAAATACAAAGCACCGGTAGGTGCCTACGAATGCCGCCGAAATCGTAGGTTACTATGGTACTGTGTGTGAGGGTGTGTGCATGTGTGTGTGGGTGTGTGCATGTGTGTGTCGTGTGTCGGAACATATCATTATTATCTAGGAACTTACCATTTCTGATGTTGACGCTATTCTCGGCCAACGAAAACGTCACACACGTGTCGTCTTAATATCAAATAGGTACTTAAAAACACAAGAAGCACTTTTGTTTATTAATTACTACTGTTATGTATGTAGTTAACCTACCTACGAATGAATCTATCACCAGTTTTATGTACTTATGTTAACACCAACGAATTAATCTATCACCACGGACACTACAAGAAAGGTTAATTTCGAATTGAAACACAAGAAGCACTTGATATCGCTGCTTCAAGGCATAGCCACCACGAATGGATCTCCACCGCTACAAAAAAGGTTCAATCTGCTTCTGCCGCACTTGTCGCTCGATTTACAAGGTCGCGCGCCGATGTACCTACGAATGCGATCGCGTTATCTACCATAACATCTACGGATTGCTCATGATGCTCTCAAACGGAGATGCTACTCTTAGCCGCATCTCGTCTTCATTGTTCCTCAGCGTAAACCATAATAATATCCTTAACGTGACTCTACAAGCAATAGTCCAGCGGAGTCAAGTCCGGTGAGCGAGGAGGTCTGGCTACAGGACCGCCACGACCGATCCACACGGGGAATCGCTCATCCCAGTACGCTCTGCAGCTGCTACTGCGAGCGCAATGAGCCGGAGCGCCACGCGGCCCGTCGTGCTGGAACACAATCCTCGAACTCGATCAAAGGGAGGACGGTTGGAAACCCTTTGCCGTTTCATGGCCCGCCAAGAGCACACCATCACAACAACCAATAAACATCACCATGTCGTAATACTTCGTAGCTATCCGTGTACGTACTCAGTCGATATTTTAGAAACAACAAGAAATAATACCACGAATCGCGTAAACAATCAAAACATCGACTGTATCCCGGGAAGCGTTGCAAGTGACTAAAAAATCTTAGAATAATAACGGTAATAAAATGTTTAGGCCATTCCATTTTAGAGATGCGCAATGTTAATCCTCCAAATTAAATCCTGGTGAATTTAACAACTGATTCGAATTTAGTAACTTTTTGGGATCTATCCCTACGTTATACGGGATTCGAACACACGTAAACGTTGGGTCTTGGGTTAGCAATAGGAAGCTGATGAAACTGGTTTACTTTAGGTTTGAGAGGATAAAACCTCAAACGGTCGCAATGTTTTTCTTTTGTACTCCATAACTGCAAGCAGTATCTTACATGTCAAAATGTAAACAAAGTTATGAAATACGATACCACAAATTAATAAATCTATCTCGTTGAGTTCATGTGTTTTCAAAACTTAGTGCACACATTTCTTAGTACACACAAACTAAGTACGTACGTTAATAATCATTAACTTGTTAGTCTTGTGGCGGCATCTATCACCTCTATCTTCCATAGTCTAACTAAATGACTGACATACATGTTACAATAAACTTACAATATTCACGCATTTCCAAAAAATACAATGTATTGAACCCACCTCTAAAGCGGCAAGCAGACGAAATACAACAGACAAGCCTAGTACGTACTTTAATAATCATTAACTTGTTAGTCTAACTAAATGACTGACATACATTTTACAATAAACTTACAATATTCACGTATTTCCAAAAAAACAATGTACTGAACCCACCTCTAAAGCGGCAAACAGCCGAAATACAAAATAGTCTAGGCAAAAGCGCGCCGCGTGCCGCGCTGTCGGCGGCGGCATCTCTTTGACAATGTTTTCACTACATTTCGGCGAATTGTGACGTCATATGATTATTTATTGCAGAAGCGACATCGTGCTGTAAGTTTATTTTTGACGGTTTGTTTGTGATAATAACTCACTTATTGTACTGCAAGGCTGTAATTAATCGGGATAGTTTTCAGTGTAGGATAGATCATATGGAATTACGTGCTTTAGTGATCAAAACCTTTGATATCCAAGTTGAAAGTTTTTTATTGCCTGTTATTACGAATATTCTAGGTAGGTAGGTAGGTACAGGGAACTAAAATATCAGGTCAATTTGTTTTACACAAAAATATGCCGATAAAATTAGTCTAACAGAGAAATGCAAAATACTTTGAGGTGCAAAAGATTTTTAGGTACCTACCTATAATACGCGATTGCGAATCGTCGTGTCTGCGCTTTATTTAGTCACGATTACCTATAATTCCGAGAAATGCGAGGGGAATAGCTGGCCGTTTTGTATTTAAAATATGACCTCAAATGTAAACACAGCTGATGATAGGGTTGGCGTAGCGTATTTTTAATGAAATCTTTGAACAGCTATATCTCTAAATTTATTGACTTCTGGGGAAAGTTGTAGAACAAAAGTTATCCATTATTATGTGTACTTTAACACCCTTTCGGCTTAGTACCCCCTTTCCGACTAACCTTGTATAATCATAGACGTAAAAATCATGCAATATAGTTTCACGCACTTCAGGGTCCTCACATTCTTGACCTAACTGTACAAGACAGCGTGTAGCTAAATATGGTGCAGAGGCTGTACCATATGTAACCGTGTTGAGTTTGTAACTTTTTAATTCCTGACTAGGATCGGAACGTCAAAGTATCTGTTGCAAACATCTTTGATGGTCTGCAACGCGTATGCAACGGTACATTTTCTCACAGTCGGAAGTTACCACGTATTTATGTTGTCTGAATCGGATAAGAATGCTAATTAAATCCTCTTTTACCGTTGGTCCTATATTTTGAATATTATTGAATAATTAACCTGATGTGGTCATCGCGGACGCGTCAAAAACCACCCTCAGTTTGGTTGTAAGACTAGATTCTCGCAAAATACCGTAATGTGGTACTATATATGTATATTTATCATTTGCATTATTTTTATTTAACGACATGTGACCAAGATCTATGTATTCCTGTATAAACTCACAATACATTTGTTTGAATAATGGATAACGTATAAATTTTCGTTCTAATGACTGGAACCTACATAATGCCTGTTTATAAGAGTCACCTAATAATGTTGGTGAATGTTTTAAAGGAATTTGAACAACAAACCGACCGTCATCTTGTCGAGTTGTTGAGGTAGCAAAATGTTGCTCGCACTCGTTTTCCTCTTTAGTAGTTTGACGAGGCGAGACAACCGATTCTAATTCGAAAAATCTATTTAAAAATCTCTTGAAGTTCAACTTCATTCGTAAAGTTGCAGTGGACTGTATTAAAGCGTTTTTGTGTGTGTATGACTCCTGACACAAGCCAACCGAACTTAGTGTTACTTAGAATGGGCTTGTGTTTACCTAAAGATATTCGTTCGTGACCTAATATGTCCCAGAAGATGTCTGCATCAAGTAGCATGTCAATTTCAGACGGAAAATTTAATGTTGGATCGGATAAATGTATGTTATTCGGAATGTTTAATGACTTAATGTCGAAGAACGTTGTGGGCAGCGATTATGTTATGTGAGGTATAATGAAACAATTAACGTTTTTCGTGTATGCCTCGGTTTGTGAAGATATAGTAACGGTAGAACGCTTAGTGATGGTAACCAACCCACGGCTTAACCCTTCGACCGCTGTTGAGGTCAAAGAATAGGAATTTTTAATCTTTTACTTAAATCTTAAGTTATAAAGCTAGACGTGCTACCGTTATCTAGTAACACGCGCACAGTGTGCAGCCCACCATCACCGCCAATAACGTTAATGAGTGCTGTGGACAAAAGAACGCAACTGTTAGGAGTAGATGATAAAACAATATTATCTTGTAATGTGTCACTATTTTCTAAAGGTTGTATATCGCAAGTGGCGTCCCTCTGCCCCGCTAGTAAGGCGCAATTGCCATCTGCAGCAGTTGCAGCGGTGGCAGTGGACAGCACAGGCGCGGTGCGCGCTGCCTCACTGTAGTGTAGCATCGTGTTGTGCCACTTAGAACAAATTCTACATGGACCAAATATGCATCTTTTAGCTTCGTGTCCTTCACGTAAACAATTAAGGCAGAGTCTCAATTGTTTAGCCTTATGAATTTTGTCCTGAACAGATAAAGACTTTGTATTGGTTAGCACTGCTTATTTGTTTTGCACAACAAATAGTTAAATACAATAATTACGTTAACTGCAGACGGAGGATTGAAAAAAAACCAAAAATGATTTAAACTAATTTATTAAAACAAAACTTATTACAATATTAATTGCTAATTAATCTATGATCCCATTCGAAGTATGAATATGGAATGTGTCTCTAAATTACAATTATTAAACTTACAGCTCGGTAATATAACATGATGTGCGTCACTAAATGCAACATCAGCTGGCCGTTTCCTCTGCTTGTCCTAATTTCGATATTTGTTACTAACTATAAGGTATCAGTTGAGTGGCCAATTCCCTTTGGGTAGCAACGCGTAACATCTCCACCCGCAGATCAGCAATTATTTTAGAACTTTGAGAGAAAATATTGCTGGACCCTTCCCTTCGGTCATGTTCTGACGATTTTCTTTTTCATCCGGCTCCGCATAGACGTGATCTTTAGCGTTGGAGGCTGTAGATCTCTTAGAAAGACTCTTACGGCGATAGCATATAAAGGCTATGATGAATAATACTGTTCCACACATTACGACATAAAAAGGGATTGTCGTATGATATAAGGCATCTGACTGTGTCCCTTCAAGTTGTATTGGTGATTCCATCATGATTCTATTCTGAATGCTGTGTAGTCCTTTTATATTTATTGAATTGAGATGAATGTGAGTTGATTCAGTATCTTCCTTCTCGGCATCATAGGGAATATCTATTAACTTCAAAGGTTGGCCTCGTATCTCATCGTTATTGTTGGTTATGGTTAACTCCGTGGTGCTTAAATAACAGCTAGCAGGAATGGTGACGAGATAGCTGCCTTGTAGTGAGATGAAATCTTCTCTTCCGCATACCAATTGAACCTTGGTTGTGTGTGGAAATGACAGAGCATAATGTTGATCGTCAAGCTTCTCGATAGCTTCTTGTGTCAGTGTTACGGTTGTGAACTGGCAGGTAGTTTTTAGGGCTTGGTGTTTGATGAGCTCCTGGATGCAGTCAAACTTGGTACGTAGTTGATGAGTAACTTCTTTTTCACAGAGATACCAGTTGTTAAACTTCGAGCATTCTGCTTCTATGTACACGAAAGATTCCTCGTTAGTTGCTATAAAGGGATAGGTAGGAATAAGGGCTTTCTGGTTTTTGTTGGGTACTATAGATAGTCTATATAAATCATATGTATCTTTAGAAACTACGGGAAATTTGAATACTATAGTGATTTGTTTTTCGCTGTAATAAGAGCCAGGATTTATTACATTATAATATTCTCTTAACTCTAATCTTAATATCTCATCCTTACCATATATATTTTCTAACCTATTTATCATATATTTAATAGTATCTATATCTATCATAGAATGATGTGTGCTTGACGCACGAATAAAAGCTAAACTATTTTCTATCCCGGTTAACTCAGAAGTCAAATCTTCTACATTATTACTTAAGATACTTAGAAGTTGGCTAAACCTTGCATGTCTAATTAAACCATGAGTAACATCCATTAATGATTCTAAGGCTTCATTAGTTTTATTTTGATTTTCAACTAACTGAGTCAATAAATTGCTATATTTATTTATGCCTTCCTTAGTGAGACTGATATGATCATTAAATTCATTTGAGACTTTATCTTGATTACTCTCTAAAATTTTAATAGCATTATTATATCTTAAAGCGTCTGTATAATCTAAATTGCCAGATATGCTCTTTATTATAGATCCTAATCCGTCTACAATACCTCTTTTAACACGATCAGGCTCTAGAGTTCGCAATTGATTTGTTGCTCTGACGAAACTGCCAATTTTGTCAGTAAGATAAGTTATCTGAAATTCAAATAAAGTATATGTATCATTACTAAGCCGACTTTTGTAACCCTGTATTTGATTCTGCAAAAGATTAATTTGCTCTTCAATATCTTTAAGATTTATATATAGTAGGAATGTATGATGATGAGTTGTCATTCTCGTTGGACCAAGTTTGAATGGTAGTAAGCCTGGTCCATCGGCCAAACTTTCAAGTTTTATCTCCTGGGACTTCGTCTCGTGGAGGATGAGTAATAGTAGAATCCTGTAACAATTTAGGATCTTTATGGCTTCTTTTTAATCTAGATTTAGCCACAGGTCCACGTTTCTTTGACGTGTAAATGTGAACGGGTAAATCCGCTAAAATAGTGTCTTAAGTATAACGGGGTGCGGTTTTCTGACGACTAGCGGAGGGGTTTTTAATGAAAACTTGTTGTTGGGGAACATACTCTATTTGAGGTTCTCGACCTAAGTTTCTACGCTCTATTAAAGCGGTCCGTGTAGCCAGTGAAGACTCGTTTATTGTATCATAGACCAGTTTCATTTGTGCCCTATGATTTTGTACGTATTGCTGCAACAATTGTTGTGTAAAATCTATGTCTAAAATATCCCTGGGATTAAAGTGCCCTGTTAATAAATCAAATGGCCTACACCTAGTGAAACTATGTATCGAACTATTATAACCGATGATAGCATATGGCATAAGATTTAATATGGGTTCATCCTTACGCTGTAGTTTTTAAATACGTAAGTGTTCTAGAATAGTCGAGTGAAAACGCTCAATGTTACCGTTATCGTTAGGAGAATGTGGTAAGACTCTGTGGTGGTTAATTTTGTGAACACGTGTAAATTCAGAGAAAAGCTGATTAGTGAACTCCGTACCATTGTCAGTTATTAGTGTTAACGGTACTCCATGATGGGTGCAATATTGTAACAGCGATTGCAATATGCTTACTGCCGTACCGTCTCTTAGATGATATGCCTGTCTATACTTTGTAAAAACATCTATGAACGTAATGTATTTTTCATTATGAACTGTGAATAAATCCATGTGAACTATCTCGAATGGTTTTGTCGCAGGAGGTACTATATTAAACTGTGTTTTAATAGGACTTCTATCGTATTTAGCTTGCCCACAAATAATACATTCATTTATAAATTTTGTTATTTGAACTTTCATTTTGGGCCAGTAATATTTTTTAGAGAGAGCTAAATAGCATTCGGTAATTCCGCGATGGTTGGTTTTACCGTCATGATAGTGTTGAATTATTTCTTGCTGATGGAGGTACTCTTTAACATTATCAATTTCATGTTTAGCTAGCACAAGATTAATTGAAGAACTTTTAAACTTTTCTTGTATTACCGGTATGATTGAATACATTGCGAGAGGTGGATTTATTAAAATGGCTGTCTTAACTTTCGGATTCACATATTCTTTGATGGCATTAACTACATCGTTCTCTAAGTTTGAAGATGATATTTGGATAGCTATGCGTGTGTGTGTTTCAAATGGTTTAGATACCGTTGCTTTTCGTTTAACATCATCTACAATAGTGAAGCATATCTGCCTATGATACTTATTGAGGGGCTCGTCGGTGATTGGGACTTCTAATATAGGGTGTTCAAGACTTGTATGTACGGTTGCAGTGGACGAATTTGCTACGGACGGTGGGTTTTCTGTAGCGTTTGGAATAAGTGAACATAACTCATCTATTATACTATTAGCATCTTCAATATGGATTTCCACACGAGATAAGGCGTCGGCATTTGTATTATTCTTGCCCTTTTTATATATAACAGTAAAATCATATTCACTTAATTTTAACCGCCATCTCGTTAAACGCGAATTGGGTTCCTTAAGGTTCATCATCCACTGTAAAGGTTTATGATCAGTTAATACCTTAAATTTGCGCCCAAATAAGTATGGTCTGAAATACTTTGTGGTCCAGACTATAGCAAGCAATTCCTTTTCTATGGTGCTATAATTGAGCTCACTCTCGTTTAAGGTTCGGGAAGCGTAACATACAGGTTTATCGGATCTTACTGTTCCTTGGGATAATATGGCACCTATGGAAAGAAAGAAAAGAAAGAAAGAAAGAAAGAAATTTATTTGGCACGAAAGCAGTCAGACACACAGACAAAAAAAAATCATAGGAGACAAAAAAAAATAAAGTAGCTGTGTGTCTAGCGGCTGCGCCAAATAGGTTCAGTTCAGCATAAATGTCAGACCACTAGTGCCTGACGCTGGTTTTCAACTGAACCCTTTGTGACGTAATTGATGTAAACCAGTTCCAAATAGATAAATAGCGTGCTTAAATAAATAAAAAATAAATACTGTTGACCCGTAATTACGGATGTCTCGGTGGTCATGCCAGTAAACTTAAACCAACATGTGTGTGTATATGAGCAGTGAATGTGTGTGTGAATATAGTTGTGTACTAGTTTATAATAATTGTGTAAACGGAAATAAATAATTAGATTATATATTACTTATGAAATAATAAATAAATAACATAATTAAAATGTTGATAAGTAAATGTTAAATGTTACAATTACAATGAACTATAAACGATTCATAGTTTTAATTTGTCCTGTTCAAAGTAGGTCTTTGTTGCGTCGGCAAAGCAGATTATTTATTGCAAGTTGCTCCAACGTGCCGCGAATGGCAGATCCGCAAAAGACAACAGCACGCTATGTACGACTCAACAAGAAAATCTTTCGCTCTGTGCAGTGTCTAAAACATATTGATATAAATAATTTGTTAGACTTTTATTCAGTTCTGTGTCCAGTATTTCTTATAAAGTGGAAGAATGATGCATGAAGATCAAAACCGAACAGATTGAAAAAATTGTAGAATAAAATAAAAAAATAAAAAGCGGTAGAACAAAAAATAATAATAATTAAAAGAGGTAAGCATATTTATTCATACATATTTATAATTGTGTAATTTGACTGTAACTAAAGAAATAAACGTTATAGACTAAAAAGTTCTACCCCTATTCCAGCGCACATGTAGAACGAGGACGGCGTTCACGACGGAGAGGAGCTGCAGCGCCGGGAACTGATCGTGCGGAGACACAATCATTGCGCATGTAGGCCAGACACAAGAGGTGGGTGGATAAAAAACACAAACACTTATTCACATAGGGAGGACTATACATATAATAAGGTGGAAACTAAATTATTTATGTATGTTTTTAGGTCTCCCCACAATGAGGTGTGTCCCCACAACCACCGACCACGCCACAACTCGCCCCCACAATGAACACCGTCAGCATCATCGGCAGTGTACAGCAAGCTGGGATCATTAATTTTATTTTGTCACGTCTGTAACTATAATTAAGGTAAAAGAAAAAAGAAAAGGTAAGGTAAGCCCAACATATAAGTCCCACATACACATTCACACACAGACAACTATCAAATAATATAATTGACATACGTGTTAGGCCTACATCATATAATAGATATATTTAGATTGATCATGTCTAGTTTCCGTTGGCAACGTTCGAAGCATCTGTTGTTAAGATGAATTCTCTACTAAAATCAGGATACTGTAATATGGGATCATTTGTTAGAAGAGTTTTGCATTTCTCAAAGCTATTAATATATTCGGGATCTAAAACAACTTTTCTACCTTTTTTTAAACAAGAAGTTAGAGGTTTAGTTATTTTAGCAAAGTCTGGAATGAATTTTCGATAGTAGCCTATGAGGCCTAAAAATTGCTTAATTTCTTTGGGGGTCTTTGGAATGAGATATTTTTCGATAGTTTGGATTTTATCTGGATTCGGTTTTATACCTTCCCTAGTAATGATATGCCCGAGATAAGCAGTTTCAATCTTTAAAAATTCCGATATTACATTTTGTACTCTCGTACCACTATATTCAGTGCGCGTGCACTCGATATTAAATAAACTAGCGCGTGCAGGTTGATCTAACGATAAAATTATATCATTTGGTGTCGGGTTTTCTATTTCTATATAGCCACGATAATTCACTACAGTTGTTAAACACTCGTGGATAATACAGTTGCATATAGTCTGTTCACTAACTAAGACTGCACCGTCTGGGGAATGGATAGGAATTTTTATTAACTTTGAAGACTCGGCCGGTATAATGTCTTCGTAAAGGTTTACATTACAAGAGTTATGCAATTTAATTGGGTTAACAGAGGTTCTTATAATTAATTTTAAATCTTTTAAATCTATCTTTGATTCCCATCTAGTTAACATATTTAATCCTATTAATCCATCGAAATGGTCGTGAAATCGATATACGTAAAATGTTAGATCGTCTGAATCGTTAAATTCGGCAAAACATGGTAAATTTATAGAATAATCACTTCTACTAGTTGCATGTACGTTGGACACTTCAAATGGGTCATAATTAAGAGGAAAATTTGGAAAGTAGTTTTCTACAGCATCCGGACTGATAACAGATTGGTTTGCACCAGTATCTATTAAAATTTTTAAAGGTGGATTTGAAATTCAATGGTTTGATAGTTACCTGAGTAATCGGGCTCAGTTTGTCCAGGTTGCAAATTACAGTGATGGGGGTGTTTTAGCTTCTAGTCCGAAGCAGGTGAATAGAGGTGTTCCTCAGGGATCTATCCTGGGTCCGCTTCTCTTCATCCTGTACAGTGCTGACATCATCAACTGTCTGGTCAACACCAAATTCCACCTGTATGCCGACGATCTGCAGCTGTACGTCTCGTTTCACTCCCGGAATACTGACGAGGCTGTAAGTAAAATAAATGAGGATTTGGATAGGATTGCAGTATGGTCAAAAATAAATTCCTTGGTCTTGAATTCTAACAAGTCAAAATTTATGGTTATGGGGTCCAGAGATACTATCAATAAAACCCTTTCTTTCAACATAGACTTCAAGATTGATAGCTGTCCCATCGAAAGGGTTCAGGAAGCCCGTAATCTTGGAGTGGTGTTTGACGGGCAGCTGCATTTTGAGACCCATGTTTTGGAAGCTGTGCGCAACTGCTTTTACAGTCTCAGGCTTTTGTACCAAGTCCGTCCCTACATAAGTGTGGATATGCGTGTCATGCTATGTGAGTCACTTGTTCTATCCAAGCTGAATTACGCTGACACTGTGTATGGGACCTGCATTCTCGGTAGAACCGATAAACTTATTCAACGGGTACAAAATGCTTGTGCGAGATTCTGTTTCCATGTCCCTCCGCGAACTCACATCACTCCATTTCTGAACAAAGGAAATCTGATGAAGATGTCGGCCCGCAGAAAGCTTCATCTGGCTACTCTACTGTTTGGCACTATACTATACAAAAAACCAGACTACCTATATAGTAAATTGTCTTGGGCGCGCGAGTTCAACAAAATAAACACAAGAGCATCTGCTTACCTCTTGACAACCCCAAGGCATAGAACTGCTGCGTTTCGTGGGAGTTTTAAATTCGCTGCTACTCGCTGCTGGAATGACCTGCCGCCTCCTCTTCGTGCTATAAAAATAGTTACTAGTTTCAGAGCAAAGTATAAACAACACCTACTAAATATAGAAAAAACAAGTGTATAAACTTACCCGGGGTCTGCACGCAATCGGTAATGGGTAGCAGAGCGGAGTATGGCAGCGAATTCTCCAATTTATGATGCAGCCGCTTGTTGAATGTTTAACTCGGTGTTGTTAAATTATGTCCTAAAACCTCTTTATACTACACAATTGAGTACAGTAATTTAACACTAATTCCACTTACATACACTTTGCACACACTAGTATATATATACAACAGGTACAATGCCATTTCCTTTTTCTTCTCTAATTTAGTTTAATATACCTCAATCAGTGTCCTAGTTCTATTACCGTTTTCGGCCATTTTAAATCAGACAACAAACCGGTCGGTGCCTGCGCCGTATCCACGTCCCTTCATTGGCATTGGTTATAAACAAACCATAGACAAATGATGTAGAAGGATCGAGCGGCTGGCTCGTCCGGAAATGCTTAAGTTTATTTTATATTTATTTTTTCTGGTTTGTCTTTAATTTATTTAATAACTGTATATTATAATTTTATTGACTATTCCACACACACACACGTAACACATAAGTTTGTATTAAACTATTTATTGCTTTTGTTTAGTAGTATTCAAATTTAATATTTACGTAACATGTTTATTTATTTATTTGTGTCGTTATTGCCCGTGGCATCACTATGGTCCTATCAGAAAACCAGCGTTGCGACATTTTGTTTTTTTTCTAAATGTCGCCACATTATGCTGAGATAGGAGCCCTTTTTGGCCTCGTGCAGGTAGTCTAAATCCTTATTGTTTCTTTTTTTATATTGTTTTTGTTTCTGTAACTGCCTGTGTGAGTCCAGAATAAATAATTTTCTTTCTTTTTTTCTTTCAAATTAATATATACGGAAGCTGTCTCTGAGTCTGAAGATTCAGCTCTATTTTGGTCTTTTTGATATTTGGTGATCCTGAAAATCTTGTTCTTTATGACTTGGACCCGGTTGAGGTTCAATTTCGTGTATAAAATTATTTTGGTTACTTACATCGCAATAAACGGATTCAGAGTTGCACTCTAATGTGGCGTATGGACTATAATCTGAATAATCACTATAATAATAGTCCGGTTCGTAACAATACTCCGCGGGGTAATATCAGTCCTCATACGTAGCGCATTCATTCATGTTCATTTCACGACTTTTTAGATAATTAGTTGGCGGTGGATTGCCTGATTTATTCCAATCATGTCCCGATAACGTAGGTTTAGGTGTGAAATGCTGAACACCACTCATAGGTTTTGGACCTAAATTATGAGGCTGATTATTCCTAGGTGGTAAATGGAACACATTACTTTGAGGATTATAATTACGCGGTAAAGTGCGGAACATCTGTTGGGTGCGAGTAGGCATGCGATTTTGTGGTGACTGATTTAATAAGTGAGGATGAAATTTAAATGGCTGGGGCGAAAACATAGGTTTATTTCCTACAGGAGCAGGCCAATTAGGAGTCGGTGTAGGGAAATTCTGGTTACGTGGAGGCATAAAGTTTACATGAGATGAACTGGGATTTGGTATTTTAGGATTATACACCGGTTTTGGAACGTCACTACGCTACTGTAGGTACATAACGTTAAGTTCCTCCTGTACGTATTCAAGGGCTTTTTCCACGGTCTCAGGGCGCATACACCTAATACGTGAGCCTAAAGGTTCCTTCAAGCCTCTGACAAAAGACTGCATAGTAACTTTTTTTATATAAAGTACGTTTAGCTTCTACCGTGGTAGGAATTGGTTCATGTAACGTGATATATGTCATTATCGTACTAAACAAAGTTTGGCATTGTTCGTAAAATTCCTGAGGGGTTTTATTACCTTGCGTAGCTAAAGAGAGGTCTCTGTATAAAGCGGTCCGAGAAATTATTTATTAGGGCTGTTTTAATACCTTGCCAACTATCAGGAATACCATTAGAGTTAATGGTACAGGCGGCGGACCCAGTGATTTTATTTAAGATGCCGTTTAATAAGCATGAGGTGGATAATTCACTACCCTGAACATTACTAAGATACTGACCTACTATTTGGTCACAAATACTAATAAACCTAGTTAAAACATTTGGATTCCCATCAAACTCCGGTACTAAACGAAGAGTCTTAAAAATTGTATCCGGGTTATGGGCCATCTTTATCAAACTCCGTGAGCTGTCACTATCTAAATCCCTATTTATATCTATAGTAGTCCAGCGAGCCTTGCGCGATGTAGGCTGCTGTGGTTTAGGATCTTTCGGATGAAAAATCTTGGATTAAGGGAAACACTAGGAATAAAAGGAAAGCAACACCAGAGCAATTCAAGTGTACTTACATAAATTTCATGTCTGGTTCTCTCGTGAATCGATGTCTGGATTCTCTCCGAAGCTGCAGCTGGTCCGTAGATTCTGGATACTCGATGTTGGTGCTTGATAGCCACCCGGGTGACTCGCGAACGCGGATAACGATATTAGAGATCCCTAAAGCTCGCGAACCGGCCCGCGAATATCCTACCGACTGCGCCAATTACGTTAACTGCAGACGGAGGATTGAAAAAAAACCAAAAATGATTTAAACTAATTTATTAAAACAAAACTTATTACAATATTAATTGCTAATTAATCTATGATCCTATTCGAAGTATGAATATGGAATGTGTCTCTAAATTACAATTATTAAAATTACAGCTCGATAGTATAAAATGATGTGCGTCACTAAATGCAACATCAGCTGGCCGTTTCCGCTGCTTGTCCTAATTTCGATATTTGTTACTTACTAACTATAAGGTATCGGTGCTGAGTGGCCAATTCCCTTTGGGTAGCAATGCGTAACACACTCCACAACACAAATTATATAGGGATATACTATCAGACGGAGCACTCTCGAACAAGAAAACGAACATTTTCCTTATCTGTGGACCTCACATATAGACTCGCTAATTTTATACTTCTTTTGTGGAGGTTCAGTTTTGGATAAACTGGCGTGAATACAAGTATTTTGAGCCCTATATTATTGCTATACATAGCTCCTTATTGGTTTTCTGTATTATTTCAGGAAAAGGAATATTATAATATAGAGTAAGTTCGGGTAATATGGCACATCATAAGCTTTTTTGGAAATAAATGACGAGATTTATGAGATCAAACAGTCTTTATTGCTTAAATCAGTTCTTTGTACTTAATAGTAATCAACAATTATAAATTTAAGATAATTAACTTCGAAACATAGCTTTAATTAACGTTTTTTTTAATCTTAAATATTCATTAAAATTTAAACATGGTAGGTCAATATGGCCACAATTGAAGTGAGCCATATAGGCCACCGTAACAAACAAAATCAAAAACTAAAAGAAATAAACTTTGCATTACTTTGCAGAACAAAATTCGCAGAAAAAAACGTCTGTTTCCACTCCTGAGCATTCTTCGTGAGCCCATAATTTACAACATAGGCATTGAATCCATGATTCGCCTCTGTTATCCATAGAATAAAGACCCTCACAATACAAACACTTTGCATCAGAAACATTGCTCCTATCTGGACTTTCGTCAGAACTGTCGTTGTACAAAGGTTCATTTTCTTCCTCCGAGCTAGACATTTGTACGTCCTTAGATTTTGACTTTGTCTTTTTACCTTTGCCCTTCCCTTGTTTGGCTTTATTCATGGTCTTTTCGATTTGGTCTTGTTTCTTTTTTAATGACACCAGCAATTCATTTTTGTACGGGGATGAAGTAAGCAATGTCGACTTCGCAGCCCTTCTGCCTCGGTTAGTAGCTTTCCTAGGTGCTATTTCTGGTATCGGAGATAATTGGAATGGCGTTATAAAGTTATCATCTCTTGAAGTTGATGGCTGTGGCGAAGTCGCAACGGGAACTAAAACTTGTTCGAAACATGCAGGCGGAGTATTGTTCTGGTTTCTTAACACTGAGGTTGCATCATTAGCCGTCGCATTACTTAAATCAGGTTCGTTTATGGAAGGTGTCATATCAAAAGATTAATTTTCTATTACGGGAGTAAAAGACGTAGCAGTTGGTTCTGGTGTGATATTTTCTTGATTGATGATTCTACATTCTTGGTCATCCATATCAATGAAATCGTGATCTTTAAAAACATTTCTGTCAACCGGATATAGCCCTGTTGCACGAAAACCATTGACAGCTATCTCACCGCTTTGAGTGCGTAGATACGCTCGTCCAAATACTTCCATCATATCATATTGGGATAGGGGGCGTGAATTGTTCCTGACCCATGATCTTATTTCATCAGAAACATATTTTTTTAGTGGTCCCATGAATGACTTATCTAAAGGTTGTATTTTGTGGCTGGAATGTGGAGGGATTGATAGTAAGTGGACATGATTTTTTCTTGCGAGATCTATCAATTCAAGGTTTCTGGTGTGACTAGTATGGCCATCTAAAATAAGCAATACCGGAGATTCTTCAGTGGGTTTCACGTACTGAATAAAATGTTGAAACCATTTTGTAAATAAGTTTGTTTGAATCCAACCTGAAGGGTGACATTCGTGTATGGCACCAGGAGGCGCACCTTTCATTAAAAGTGGGTGACTTCTTTTTCTGGGGAATATAATCATGGGTGGAACAAATGAACCTCCAGCGCTCATACTTATCACGCAAGTTATTAAAGAACCCCTTTCAGTAGATGTCAAAGCACCAATTTGCCGTTTTCCCTTTTGACTTAGAACTTGGGGCATTTGGGATGGAACAACACTAATACCAGTCTCGTCCACATTGAAAACTTTTCCGGGGGGGAACTTGTATTCATCCATCAATTTCTCGTAAAGATCAAAGAAATGGTTCACACTTTCTTTATTGAATCCCTTCGCTCTGGCAAATGACGTTCCTGTTGGACGGCGAAAAGAAAGTTCTGGATATCTTTCTAAAAAAGATTTCAGCCAATCTTTACCGGCACTTTCATTTTTTGCCGAAAAGGTATGAGTGATATTATTTTTTATAGCCAACTGATAGGCTAAACTCGTGACGTCCTTGCGTACTAAACCGAACAACTTAGCTTCCATTGCTAACACATACTTTACTAATTGTTTCTCTAGTTCTTGTGGTAATGTTGGTCTTCTTCCTAGTTTCGCACAAGTCGCTTCCTCAGCTGGTACATCTACTTTAGCAGCCAAACGTCTTAGAGTTGTTCGGGGTACTTTGTATAGTTTGGAAGCTTTTAAAGAGCCCATTTTCTTACTTCGCACATCTTCGATCGCTTTTTTCATTGACTCCTTGCACCAGGTTTGCCGTTGTCTTTGCGAAAATGGTTTTCGTGGAGCCATTGTCTTAAAAGAAAAAAAAAAGAACATGTAGAAAAATAACGTTACGGTAGGCTAATATGGCCTAGTAGTCCATATTGGCCACCTGCCTAGTGAGCCATAATGGCCGCAGGGACGTTTTTGATTAATAAAACATTTAACCTAAAAAGTGTTAATAATGTGCTTCAAAAATGTTACCACGCTATAGACTAAAAGTTTACCTTCAAAACTATGCACTATTAATATAAAAACAACCATTATTTGACGAAATATAATGAGTAAAACTTACCATAAAATAACATCAAATTCGATAATTTTCGATCGTCGCACGCACAGAACACACGCGCACTCGCCGCAACGCAGGGATTGACTGAGGGGGTCGAGGGAAGAGCCGCGACTATACGACAGATACTTACGCCGCTAGTGTTGGTTAGTTTCAGAAAAAGCAAGGCAGGCCATATTGGCCGGCTAGGCCATAATACCCGAATCTACTCTACAAAGATAGGTAATGGTTAAAAATGTTTATTTTCAAGTTTTACATACATACAAAACGGAGCCATGTAGGATAAGGTGGTTGATACTGTTTTACTGAATACTCGAATGCAGTTCTTCACCTAAAACAAAGTAAATCACCGTTAATATATTATTAATACCTTTATGTGAAGAGGTGTGGAAAGAAGAATGAAAACCAGCTTTAAATGTATATCATGGTTGTTTGATGATTTATTTGTATTGGCTATTGAGTAAATAATGCAGATACTTGTATGAACTAGCCATGAAATGTGATGCTGTTAAGCATTGAAAGTTATCATAATATTGAACATTTTATACTATCGGAGCCCATGGCGTTGCAACTGATTGACACTTTTGGTTCTCTTGACTCAAGCTATTGGTTTTTGTCTGCAGGAAATAACTACATACCTACATACCTTCATCTTTTTGTTTTTTTCAGGAATTTTGTTAGTTGTATACAGTACATCCACCATCTAATTATTGGAAATTTGATTATTATGTTTTTTGTGAGAAAATGATTTCGAATTCCATGTATCAGGTGTGGTGGGCCAAATTAAAATAAATGAAAGATCATTCATTACAACAACATCATCTGAAACAAAAAAAGAATAAGTAATTAATTATGTTTGTTCTATTATGTACAGTATTTTACATAATTATGTTCCTACACATGCTTCTTGTTCACAATATAATTGAATCTTGAACTTTATTTAAATATAATTGCGCACTTATATAATTAATTATTTAAATTAATTATATAAGTGCGCAATCCTTGGTCACTTTCAAAAGACTCGTCAAGGATCACTACCTATCAATATAGTTAATTTTGCATCTTTATGTATAGTTATTTATTGTCTGTTTATATTATGTATTACATACACATTACACTATATATATTTATATATATATATATTTATTTCATATTTATTGTATAATTATAATATTTATTTATTTGTGTTTTTAGGTTTATTTTACGTACATAATTTAATGTCTCCTAATTAATTGTTACACTGTGAACTACCTCTCTCTTTTTTTCTTGCACTTCATGTCCATCCAAAGGTTGTCTGGAAGAAATCGCCTAGTGCGATAAGACCGCCCATTGTACATCTCTATTTTTATAGTAATGTTTCTTGTTTGTTTTGTGTACAATAAAGAGTATTGTATTGTATTGTATTGTATAATTTTAATTATTAAGGCATTTCAGTTAAAAATACAAATAATGGTTGGTGGTGTTTATTATTCATTCTTACTCAATGGTAGGTAGCACTCACCAATTATTTTACCAGCACTTGTTTGCTCTCTCCTTCTGTCCTCCTACGGACTTTATAATGATGATTGAAAGACTGTGCTTTGATCACAATAAGAGCTACTGGTACACTGTGGCTCTTGGTATTAAGTTCTGCATTGGAAATTCAAGCCCCGTAAATGTTTCAGCTTGATGCACTTTAACAACGAGGCCTGATTTTGATACTTATTTAAAAATCTTAACGTCCTTTCGTCTTCTCTCAACTCTCAATGTAGCAACAGCACTTGTCTTATTGTACATAATTGCGGCTTTGCAAGGAATATTACAGTTAAAATATAGAGAGGAAGGATAACGGAAATAAATCGATGCAAAACTCCGTTATAATTATTAACATTTTGAAATACTTTGACAGTTTGACAGATCAGTCCATAGACAAAAATAACGTCAAAACACCGTAATGGCGTCGATGGCATGAAGTATGAAGCAGAGGGGTTGAGGTAACTGTCATTTTCTATATGTGACCCATAGAGACGAACGTCGAAATAATTTGTTCTAAGATATACCCTTGTGCTCCACAATAACGAACATCATATTTATTTTCCATTTAACATTTTACCATAGACATAGAACACACATAGATAAACCATAAACAACAAACTTACATAAACGCATTATCTATTATTAATCACAATTAACAAAAATATATTTACAACATTTACTTATTTACTATATTTATAACACACATAACATCTATATACATATTTAATAATACTAGCAAATATTTACACTATACAACTTAATTTCTAAATTATTGATGTTGTAATGATGGAGCAAAATCGAACATGTATAGCGCGTGAGACGGACCGCAACTTCGGGCCCGCTCGGTAAACATCGCGCACACTCGTGAACAGATGATCCGCATAAATGTTATATTCAAATGGCAACGAAACCAGTCAGGGGGGTGACACTGCCATACTTGACATAGGCGACCGTTTTTCGCTGAGACACTAGCTCCATCTCGCACTATACCCCTGTAAACTTAATAGCATCTAGTACTTAATAGTGAAACAGATGGCGCTTTGGCCAATTTTATTAAATGCGAAAATGTGCACCTTTTTAATTTTATTAAAAACTAAGTAAAAAGTGATGCTACATTTTTAATTATTTAAATATGTAATGTATGTACCGTCTAATTATTTAAAATGTATTTATTTAATAATCTTTGATTTCCTAATATATTTTTTTAAGTTTGGCAATAATTTCAATATTTTTATACAAAATGGCTCTCAGCGTATCTCAGCGTATGCGCAATGTTTGTAATTTCTTCCGTTTTGTGTGTTTTATGGGAATTTACGGTTGTATTAAGCTCCAGAAAGTGCGGTTGAGTTGCGCGTATTCCTCCTCCCGTCTTCCTGTGCAGTTTTCCATTCTGGAACTTCATTTGGTTTGGTGTTGTGTTTCGCGAAATAGACGCTTTCATATCTTGTGTTTTGTTTTGCCGGAAAGCTTACTTTTGATGGTGATGATAAGATAAAAATGTATACACAAGAGTATTATAATAAACACCACGATAACAAGATAAATAAATGAATTATTAAACAGATATAATCATTTTTATTTTGTGCTTGTATAATAAAATTTTCAGTTTTGTAAACATTAATTGTATTTGTTTTTTAGAAATCTTAATGAATATTTCTCAAGAACAAAGCTACGAAGTGCTACAAAACAAAAATACAAAATATTTACAAAACTGTTTTTTTATAATGCATGCATTCCTAATTCCCATTAGAAAACCTACTCACTCTATAGCAAAGTATACAAGGCTAGTCGGAAAGGGGGTACTAAGCCGAAAGGGTGTTAAAGTACACATAATAATGGATAACTTTTGTTCTACAACTTTCCCCAGAAGTCAATAAATTTAGAGATATAGCTGATCAAAGATTTCATTAAAAATACGCTACGCCAACCCTATCATCAGCTGTGTTTACTATGCGTGCCAAATAAGAATAGGATCGCGCTTGCTACAACTTCACACGATAGCTGTCAAATTAGTACCGCCAGCAAAAAAAATAGGTAATAATTAGGTATTAATTTTAATAGATTTTTCCAACGCTTTTAACACCGTTGATCATGATATTCTCCTAGCCCTTTTGACAGAAATTGGGATTTCGTCGTTGTCTCGGGAATGGTTCTCATCCTATCTTCGTGGACGCCAGCAAGCAGTAAGGGTTGATCAGGAGTGTTCTGACTGGTTGAACTTGGCAACTGGCGTACCACAAGGCGGTATACTCTCTCCTTTATTATTCTCTTTATTTATAAATTCCGTTACCAACATCCTCAAATGTTCTTACCATCTATATGCTGATGACTTGCAACTGTATGCTCAAACTGACGTCGGCAATTTAGATGGTTGCATTTCCAACCTGAATGCTGACCTACATACGATAGGTGACTGGTCCAGTAAATTTGGAGTTTCCGTTAACGTCAGCAAATGCCAAGCAATGCTGATGGGCAGCTCGTTCCATCTACAAAACATTAATACTAATCACTTAATGCCGATTAGATTTAATAATTTAGTTATACCACTGTCACCTCATTTAAAGGATTTAGGTTTGCATATCGACAGTAAGTTAAGTTGGAACAAGCAAGTCAATCAGGTCAGCAAGAGCGTCGCTTTCACACTGCGATCTCTCTATAGATTTAAACACTTTCTCCCGTCTAGTATTAAAGTACTTCTGGTCCAGTCTCTTGTGCTTCCCATTATTGATTATGCTGATGTTTGTTACTCTGATGTATCCCAAGAACTTCTAAACAAATTGGATCGACTTCTCAACAATTGCATTCGCTTTATTTACGGTCTTCGTAAATATGACCACATTTCCTTTTACCGTTCTCAGCTTAAATGGCTGCCCATTCGTCAGAGAAGATCCCTCAGATCTCTCTGTTTGCTCTTCTCCATTTTAAACGATCCTTGTGCCCCTGGTTATCTGAAAAGCTGTTTTCAGGTTTTGGGTAGTTCTCACAGTCGCAACCTTCGTGCTTATGAAAATTTGCTCCTTCAGATTCCTTCTCACCGTACGGGTTTCATTTCCAATTCCTTCGCTGTCTCAGCAATTAAACTTTGGAATGTGTTTCCCCTTGATATTAAAAAGGCTCCCAACAAATTTTTGTTTAAACGCAAAGTCCGTGAATACTATCTGAAATCGCTGCTTCCCTAGTTGACGTTTACAGTTTTCGTCATAATTGTATTTATTAGATATACCTACACATTGTTCTTACTTTTTTATTTATTTTTTTGCTTATATAGGTACATATTATAGTAATATTATATATACAAGGTTAGTCGGAAAGGGGGGTACTAAGCCGAAAGGGTGTTAAAGTACCCATAATAAGGGATAACTTTTGTTCTACAACTTTTCCCAAAAGTCAATAAATTTAGAGATATAGCTGTTCAAAGATTTCATTAAAAATACGCTACGCCAACCCTATCATCAGCTGTGTTTACATTTGAGGTCATATTTTAAATACAAAAAGGCCGACTTTTCCCCTCGCATTTTCGAAGCATTTCTCAGAATTATAGGTAATCGTGACTAAATAAAGCGCAGACACGACGATTCGCAATCGCGTATTATAGGTAGGTACCTAAAAATCTTTTGCACCTCAAAGTATTTTGCATTTCTCTGTTAGACTAATTTTATCGGCATATTTTTGTGTAAAACGAATTGACCTGATATTTTAGTTCCCTGTACCTACCTACCTACCTAGAATATTCGTAATAACAGGCAATAAAAAACTTTCAACTTGGATATCAAAGGTTTTGATCACTAAAGCACGTAATTCCATATGATCTATCCTACACTGAAAACTATCCCGATTAATTACAGCCTTGCAGTACAATAAGTAAGTTATTATCACAAACAAACCGTCAAAAATAAACTTACAGCACGATGTCGCTTCTGCAATAAATAATCATATGACGTCACAATTCGCCGAAATGTAGTGAAAACATTGTCAAAGAGATGCCGCCGAGACAGCGCGGCACGCGGCGCGCTTTTACCTAGACTCTTTTGTATTTCGGCTGTTTGCCGCTTTAGAGGTGGGTTCAGTACATTGTTTTTTTGGAAATACGTGAATATTTAAGTTTATTGTAAAATGTATGTCAGTCATTTAGTTAGACTAACAAGTTAATGATTATTAAAGTACGTACTAGGCTTGTCTGTTGTATTTCGTCTGCTTGTCGCTTTAGAGGTGGGTTCAATACATTGCTTTTTTTGGAAATGCGTGAATATTGTAAGTTTATTGTAACATGTATGTCAGTCATTAAGTTAGACTATGGAAGATAGAGGTGATAGATGCCGCCACAAGACTAACAAGTTAATGATTATTAACGTACGTACTTAGTTTGTGTGTAGGTACTAAGAAATGTATGCACTAAGTTTTGAAAACACATGAACTCAACGAGATAGATTTATTAATTTGTGGTATCGTATTTCATAACTTTGTTTACATTTTGACATGTAAGATGCTGCTTACAGTTATGGAGTACTACAAAAGAAAAACATTGCGACCATTTGAGGTTTCATCCTCTCAAACTTAAAGTAAACCAGTTTCATCAGCTTCCTATTGCTAACCCAAGACCCAACGCTTATGTGTGTTCGAATCCCGTATGACGTAGGGGTAGATCCCAAAAAGTTACTAAATTCAAATCAATTGTTAAAATCTCCGGGATTTAATTTAGGGGATTAACATTGCGCATCTCTAAAATGCAATGTTAGCCTAAACATTTTATTTCCGTTATTTATTATTCTAAGATTTTTTAGTCGCTTGCAACGCTTCCCGGGAAACAGTCGATGTTTTGATTGTTTACGCGAGTCGTGGTATTATTTCTTGTTGTTTCTAAAATATCGACTGAGTACGTATAGGGATAGGTACGAAGTATTACGACATGGTGATGTTTATTGGTTGTTGTGATGGTGTGCTCTTGGCGGGCCGTGGTTTGTACCGTGATGATTGTAACCGTCCTCCTTTGATCGAGTTCGAGGACTGTGTTCCAGTACGACGGGCCGCGTGGCGCTCCGGCTCATTATGCTCGCAGCAGCAGCTGCAGAGCGTACTGGGATGAGTGATTCCCCGTGTGGATCGGTCGTGGCGATCCTGTAGCCAGACCTCGCTCACCGGACTTGACTCCGCTGGACTTTTGCTTGTGGAGTCACGTTAAGGATAATTATTATGGTTTACGCTGACGAACAATGAAGACTAGATGCGGCTAAGAGTAGCATCTCCGTTTGAGAGCATCATGAGCAATCCGTAGATGTTATGGTAGATAACGCGATCGCATTCGTAGGTACATCGGCGCGCGACCTTGTAAATCGAGCGATAAGTGTGGCAGATTGAACCTTTTTTGTAGCGGTGGAGATCCATTTGTGGTGGCTATGTCTTGAAACAGTGATATCAAGTGCTTCTTGTGTTTCAATTCGAAATTAACCTTTCTTGTAGTGTCCGTGGTGATAGATTAATTAAGTGTTAACATAAGTACATAAAACTGGTGATTGTTTCATTCGTAGGTAGGTTACCTACGTACATACAGTAGTAGTTAATAAACAAAAGTGCTTCTTGTGTTTTTAAGTACCTATTTGATATTAAGACGACACGTGTGTGACGTTTTCGTTGGCCGAGAACAGCGTCAACATCAGAAATGGTAAGTTCCTAGATGATAATGATATGTTCCGACACACCCACACACACATGCACACACCCTCACACACAGTACCATAGTAACCTACGATTTCGGCGCCGGCGGCGCGGCGTTCGTAGGCACCTACCGGTGCTTTGTGTTTTACCGCCGAGCGGCTAGGCACCGACGACCACGTGCGCGGCCATTTTTGAATAGATAAAAAAGTCAGGGTTGTGGAGTTTTTGAAATAAATAATATTTATTTACTTTTGTATGGAAATAAAAATATGCGTATTTAGAAATTTTAACACCTGCAATAAAACAGTCATCAGTGATACTATAAGTGGCTTTCGGGTTAGTACCCCCTTTCCGACTAACCTTGTATATAGTTAACTTCGCAAAATCCTACTGGTCACCCTAATATGTCGACTTAATAATAATATAGTGACTGTGTAATTAATTTGACGTTACCTAATTGATTAGAAATACCAAAAAAGTGAACTAAAAATAATTAAACTGAGTATAATTTCTTTATTTATTTTTTTGCACACTTTGGTAATGAAGTTCACGAGTATTGCGGAACAAAATGGCGTATTGACAGTGCTATTCTTATTTGGCACGCATAGTACATTTGAGGTCATATTTTAAATACAAAACGGCCAACTATTCCCCTCGCATTTCTCGGAATTATAGGTAATCGTGACTAAATAAAGCGCAGACACGACGATTCGCAATCGCGTATTATACCTAAAAATGTTTTGCACCTCAAAGTATTTTGCATTTCTCTGTTAGACCAATTTTATCGGCTTATTTTTGTGTAAAACGAATTGACCTGATATTAGTTCCCTGTACAGTGGCGACCAAAAGTCCATAGGCAATCTCACAAAGCAATAGCTTGACGTTTAGTTAGACTTACGACCTTCTATTTTTAAGAGACACATGCATCATGATTGTACTTCATAATTTCAATTAAAAGTTCGAGCTAAGATGGCTTAGTGGTTTAGGCGCGTACACGAACATGCTTGAATCGGGGAGACATGCATTCAAATCTCGCGCAGTTTAGACTTTTTGTAAGTTTTTACTCGATTGTAATTATTTGTAAGTAATGGGACAATAATATTCGATTATCTTGTTCACTTCACATTTCGTAACGTTCGAGAGGTAGATCATAGAAAATTAAATAATGAATTTAGATTTCTGTGAGGTAGACATAAGTTTTATGAATATTTAACTTGATCGGAATGAACGTTGTCGATTGGTTGTAGTTGTTGGTTAGTGAATGGCGTGTGGTTTAATGGATAGCGGTATTGATTTATTCTCAAAATGCAGGCAAATATTAATATTGAGGCGAGGGCGACTACCTATTATTGCGCTGCATAAATGTGGTCTTAATAGAACACAAATATCTGGTGAAACCGGACTGAATGTGAGTATTATATTTATACAATTCATAACTTAAACTTTCACTTGAAATTTATACCTAAGATTATTTGGAGACATTTATGGATTAATTCTTTTTATTGTTTTTTAAATCCATCATGAGGCCTAAAAGATAAATAAATTAGTGTTTATTATTGGATTTATAAATGCAGTTTTCATTTTATATTGTTATATTAAATAAATATTATTATTTATTATATAAATATTATTATTAATTATATAAATATTATTATATTATATAAAAATTAAGTCACTTCAGTATTTTGATATAGCTGCCTAATATAACTTTTTGTTTTGTTTTAGAGGAATACTGTAAGTCTTTGGATCAAAAGATATGAGGAAGAGGGAACCCTTGCTAGTCGGCAGCGAAGTGGAAGGCCGTCGCTTATTAGCGAGCTGCAGCGACGACATAAATATGGTGCGCGAGTATGAAACAAATGGTTTCAAACCTACAAGACACTTTGCGGAATTTTGTGACACCTCGCTGCAAACTGTTCACCGTGTTCTCCACGCTGAAGGCTTACATAACAGAGACCAGCTTAAAAGCCCTTCTGGACGGAAAGACAAACAAGAACGACTAAGTTTCGCACGGGATTATTTAGATTTTGAGTGGAATACTACCATATTTTCAGATGAAAAGAACCATTAAAAACCCACTGCATGGAGGTGTGGGAAAATTTAGGAGGGACCGAAATATGTGGTAATATTGTAGGGTCCATGCGCAAACGTCTACTTGACTGCATTGAAAATAATGGGGGTTATACAAAATATTAACACCCAGTAGATGTTTTCGTTTTAATAATTAGATGGTGTAACTAAATATTTAGTAATATTAACATATCCATAATTATTTAATGATCTTAAATTGAGGTTTAGTTTCAATCTTCTTTTCGTTAAGAAAATGAACACTTAAGCTATAACCTCAATACACGCATTGTGACGTTACATAAAAAAACATGTTCATAAAGTCTAAATCATATAGGTATTAGCTTTCAATAAACTCTGCTGAATACCGATACTTATAATAAGCGGGTACCCACTATTGTTGATATCAACAATTATATTTGTGTTATTAGAATATTCCTTCCTTATTATGTTATTATGAATTGACTAGGTGGGTACCTGTAGAGGACAACCAGTCAAAACACACAATTTACTGAAAGGCACTTGCCGTATTTATTTCACAGTATAAACCTATTTACATTACAATAGAAATTCTAAACTTTAAACTTAAACATTGACACTCATTCGGTAGAAAACCTAAGCGACTACACGTTCTTCTTGCTTCACTTCAGGCTTCAGGATTCAGGATTCAGTTCTTCATGTTCGATGAATGAGTGCCGGTGACTGCCGCTGCCAGGATCAGTAACAATGCATAAAATGCACCTCATTAAGTATCGTTCAGGGGGGCGCAAGTTGTGGATAGTATGGCCCCACGACACTTGCTATCTACCAACATATTTTTCTGAGTTTAATATCTGTAGCTAGTCGTCATGTTGTGCTATATACTATGACGTATTTTATTACCTTGTTTACTTCATCTATCATTACGCCTGTATTTCCTGAAGGGATAAGCAGAGGTATATAGCAACACCCACATAGCTACTTTAAATGTTATTTACATGAATATGTACAATTTAGGCTTGCTGTCCGCAACAGTCTCCCCCCAGCGTAGCCTCGCGAGCTTCCTCTCTATGGTCGAGGACAATAAGCCTTCTCACGGGCCTCCTAAATATGCCGCCCCGCGTCCGCACATCCGCACTACGTACCACGCCATCAGGACCGACTATCGCGCGCACAACAAGGCCCCGCGGCCACACGTTCCGCGGTAACAAGCCGTCAGCGATTATGACGACATCGCCTTCAGTGATTTGTTCAGCGCGATTATGTCTGACGTCACCGCGCGGTGTCAGTGTTGGTAAATATTCGTTTACCCATCTAGCCCAAAATTGATCTGCCAGCGCTTGTGCTGCTCGCCAAGCGCGTTTATCAGCTACGTCACACGTTCCAGTGACCGGTAACCCCGATCCTGACCCCAGCAGGAAATGATTCGGGGTTAATGCTTCTGCGTCTTCTGGGCTCACAGACACGTGAGTGAGCGGTCGCGAGTTCAATATGTTCTCTATTTCAGCCATAACTGTTAACAGAGTCTCTTCCTTTGGCGTGCGCTCCTTTAATATTACCGCGAGCGCTGTTTTCACGCTACGTATGAGCCGCTCCCAGGCTCCCCCCTGGTTAGGTGCCCCAGGGTCGATAAAACGCCACTCAATTCCCTTATTGAGCGCGTAATCCTTAAGTTCGGACGCCCATTCTTTATAGGCGTTTTTCAATTCGATGTCAACACCGCGAAAGTTCGTGCCGTTGTCTGACATCATTGTATGCGGCCATCCTCGGCGCGCGGCCATTCTTCTTAGCGCCATTATCGCGCTATCCGTACTGAGGCTCGGCAGTAACTCTATGTGAACGGCTCTAGTTACCAAACACGTGAATAACATGCTCCATCGTTTTTCTCTACGTCTTCCTATGGTTATCGTCATGGGACTGAAACAATCGACACCGCAGCGTGTGAAAGGGCGAGCTTATGCATCAAGCCTTTCACTGGGTAAGTTCCCTTTCACCGGTGTAGGTGGCGCTTTACGTCGCATGCGACACATAATGCACTCGTTCAGTACGGTGCGCACGCTCGTTCGTAATTTCACTATCCAGTATCGCTGTCGTAGGTTATTTACTACGTGTTCTCGGCCAGCATGTCCATTCGTGACGTGTTCGCGTTTTATGAGTAGGCGCGCAAGCGGATGCCTGCCGTCTAAAATCGGTGGCCTCTTCCTGTACTCTGGTACATTTGCTGCGTCGATTCGCCCGTTCAGTCGAATTATGTTTTCTTCATATACCGGGTCTAGCTTGCTGAGCCGGCTCGACTTCTCAACGTTCTTTCCTGATGATAATCTCTTGATTTCCTCAGGAAAATTGTCGCGTTGCGATTCCCTTATAAGCATCAGTTCGGCTTCTTTGAGATGACGCACGTTCATTGTTGTAGCGCGTTTACGACATTTGTCTATAAACAGCAACACAGTCGCCATAGCGCGTAACGCTCTATCAAATGAAGAGAATCGTTTTATGTTCATAACGTTCTCCTCTTCTATAACATTGGCGACTATTTCGTCCTCACACTGGTTCTTTTCTTGCGGCCACTGTTCTTCCGGTTCGCGCAAGAAGGCCGGTCCGTTGAACCATCGATCGTGTTGTAAGAGACTCGTTTTTCCGTGTCTAGTTGCGTCGTCAGCTACGTTCTGAGCGGTAGGTACCCTTCGCCATCGTTCAGCGGGGGTTAGTTCGCCTATCTCGCTCAGCCGATGCGCAACATACGGTGTATATTTCGCCGAGTCTAGTTCCTTCGGGGCGTTAGCCTTATCCTGTTCTAGGATATTAGCGAGCAAGTGTGGTCGATTCGAATTCCACCCGGCGAGTTCAACGCCGGCTTGCTCGTGGATGCGCTGCACTTCCTCGATCCTGAGTGCGGCGATCCCTTCTGACTCGACACTGTCGACCCAGCCATCCATACAGTGGTTCTCTGTTATTGCATAGAGGGCGCGCGGGTCTTTACATTTTCTCAGCGTTTTCGTTTGTAACGCCGTGAGCTAGGAAAGGAGGATCATCTTCACTCGAAATTCCTAGCGCACCAATCGCGAAATGTGTCGTAACTAAATCATGTAGTTCTTTATCATAACTTAATCTTTCTCCATGCTCAGGCGCACGTACGTGTAGCACTGTGGCACCATCTATAGGGTCTTCCTTCGCCACTATCGTTCGTGGCACCGTACCGTGCACTACCCATCCTAGTTCGGTTAGTGACGCAGCCGGTTCGTTCCTTGCTCCGGTCAGGAGCTTTCGCGACACTATTAGGTGCCAATGATCTGCACCTAATAGTATGCGCGGTCGTGCTAATCCATAGCAGACCTCGTTCCGGGGCAGCTGCTGCAAGTGTTCATAGTTCAAACACTCAGCTGCGATCGCTTGACTGGTAATGTTGAGACATCTGACGGTTCGCGCCTGTATTGGATGGAAGCTTGATCGTGCTCCCCTTATCTCCAATGCTACGCTCTGACTCTTAGGTTCTTGCCGCGTTGCCGTTAGTCCATGCAAACGCAGCGCGCATTCCGTTCCATGCGCATTCACTTGTCTAGCGATTTCCTCGTCGATCAGAGTAATCGTAGACCCTTCGTCGAGTAGAGCGTGCGTCTCAACTTCCAGTCCATCGGGCCCTCGAATAATCACAGGGCATATCTTTAATAACACTGCGCCAGTAGACATTACGGCGTGAGCCGACGCGGTGATTTCATGTTTTTGTTGTTCACCTTTCAGCGCGTTCTGCTGCGTTCCGTGTAACAACACATGATGTGGATGACGACACTCGTTCACACCACACTTGTTTACGGTGCAAGTCATCCTGCGATGACGGCTATTCAGGCAGCGAAAGCACACACGTGCTTCCTTCGCCCATTCCCATCTCTGTGGTACCGTCATCGCTTCCAATTTACTACATTTCACTGTATCGTGTTCGGCCCCGCAACACAGACACATTTTTTCGTTTTTACTTTCGGTCGCAGCGTAAGTAGCTGCGCCTCGCTTCTTGCCTTCTGGGCGTTTAGGCGGACCGTAGCTAGGTTTAGTTGCTGGCGCATTACGTGCTGGCTCCTTTGTTCCAGGTCCCGTGGAAGAGTACGCGAAGCGTATGGCGCGATCAGCCTCTCTCATGAGGAAGTGAGACAGAGTGACAATCTCTGGCTTTCTCCTACTTCCGTACTCTTCTGCGTAGTCGCACCATCTCGCTCTAATATGGGGACTCAGCTTCTCGGTCACTTGACGAGCCCACATAGGATTCTGCAGGTACCCTTTCTCATCTATGCAGGTGAGTACACTGACTATGTTTTGAAGCCGTATTGCAAACGTATTCAGTTCACTAGCCGTTGGTCCGGGTCGCGGCAGCTTCTTTATGTCGTCCAACGTTTTATCAATAATGATCTCTGGGCGACCGTAATATTGTTCAAGTGTCCGCATTATGGTTGCGGGGTCGGCAGCTGTATACATTAAGGCGGCAACTAATTCCCGTGCTTCGCCTCTTATACTTGTTCGCAGACGCGCTAGGTTCTCGGCTTGTGTATAGCCATACATCTTGGTCGAATCACGCATCGCAGCTCGGAATAGTAGCCACTCGTTCGGAGCACCGCTGAAGATAGGCAGTTCTTGCGCTTGTCTGGGCGGTGGGCGTTTTATTACCATACGTTCTAACACCTCGGCTAATCTATCTATTCCGCGCTCTCGTGATCATCCCGGCGTAGGTGACCTACGTCCCGGTGTAGGTGACCTGTTACGTCCCGGCGTAGGTGACCTGTTGCGTCTCGGAGCCTCGATCGTAACTCCTCTCTGATCTTGCCTAGGCGTCGGTGCGTATCTATAGAAGGAGTGGTGTGATCGCTGCCCCTCGTTCTCACGCTGGTATCTTACTCTATTGTCGTTATCTTCGCGATGTCGTTCGGTCTGCAGTACGCGCTCGGTACGCTCCCCCTGCAGATCGTACAGGGCCGAGGCGCGGGCTGCAGATGGCATCTCTTCATATGACGACATGTGGGGTAGTTCATCCCTTCCGGGCTGAGCGTTCTTCAGCCAATCAGCGATTCGATTGTCCACTTCTATTGTTTCACGGGCGACGATGGTATCCCGGTCTGTCTCCTCCCGTATAGTGGCTACGTCCAAAGCTAGCCTTCTCTTGATAAGGGCGGCTTGTAATTGCAGCTCCTTCCTCTCGATTTCGGCTAGACGTCTCTGGGCGTCGAATGCAGCTTGTCGGATTCGAGCAACAGCGCTGGCAGTCGATCTTTGAGAGCGCATGGACGGCGCTCTCGATCTCTCTTCTCTAGTGTCAGGCGCGGCGGCGACTGTGGCAGCGGCAGCGGCGGCGGCGGCGCGTGACGTCATCGCGGGTAACGCGGATACGCGGGCGCTCGGGTCGGCTTGTACGCGTGACGTGGTACCGATCGGCGCGGGTACGGATGCGGACGCGGTTGCGGACGAGGACGCGGGGGAATCCTCGTACACTCTTGCTGTCTTCTCCTCGGCTGCTTGGCTTCTGGTGGTCGGCATCTTCGGCTTTTGACGCCCCCTAACAGGCCTAACAACCCTATCAATCCTGTTGGATGGCCCGGGGTTAACCGGGATACGCTCCGCCAGGGATGGATACGTGCAGGATTGGACAGGTAGGATCTACCCAGCAGAGGATCGTGCGCGCTGTGGGGTGCTCGGGGACCGGTGGGAAATACCCGGCCCCTTCGGCAGTGCCTACAGTCCGGCCCCCACACTACACACGACCTTATCGGCGTAGCGTACTATTCGGTTCGCGCCTTGAAAAAGGCGTTCTTGACGAACCGGTGGTATCGCACAGTACCACACCGCCTTGATCGGCGTTAACTCTGGCCGCGGTCCACCCGCTTGTACGAAACGTTTTGTTTGATCTTCTTAGCACGTACACAGGAACAATCTTGTACGCCCGGCACGTACACAGGAACAATCTTGTACGCCCGGCAGGCACACAGGAACAATCTTGTACGCCTGGCACCTTGGATCTTCAATCTTCGTTCTTGATTCTTCGATCCGGCTTCCGAAGGACAACAAAGACTGGCTGTAGAGGACAACCAGTCAAAACACACAATTTACTGAAAGGCACTTGCCGTATTTATTTCACAGTATAAACCTATTTACATTAAAAAAAAAATTCTAAAGTGTAAACTTAAACATTGACAGTCATTCGGTAGAAAACCTAAGCGACTACACGTTCTTCTTGCTTCGCTTCAGGATTCAGTTCTTCATGTTCTTCATGTTTGATGAATGAGTGCCGATGACTGCCGCTGCCAGGATCAGTAACAATGAGTAGTAGGGATTCACCGGTTCTGGCGCAGTCATCCTGGACGTCACATACGTCACTCCTGGCGAACGCAACCTACTGGTCACATATGGCCGCGAATAAACTTTATTGGATCCGCGGATTTACATATTAACACACACTTCGCGATGTAATACAGTTAATTGGCATCCGTGGATGAACATATTAACACACTCTTCGCGGTAATACCCACCGGTTCTGGCGCACAGTAGTAGGGATTCACCGGTTCTGACGCATTTCACATGACCGCGAATAAAGTTTATTAGATACGCGAATAAAGTTTATTAGATATGCGAATTAAGTTTATTAGATACGCGAATCAAGTTTATTACATTCGCGGATAAAGTTGATTGCATTCTGTTTGTTACGTTCGCGAATTAAGTTTATTACATCCGCCAATTACATTTATTAGGGCCGTGGAGTAACTTTACTATCAATCACACCGACACTTGCGATCATTACCATATTATGTTGTAGGCGACGGGTACTGATTTCTTTGTTTTATTTTTTTTGGGGGATTTTTGTTATCGTCTTTTGTTAGTGCTATTATAAGCTTTTATTTGTTTTGTAATTTATTGTCTCTTTGCAATTTTTTGCTACTGTGTGTGATCGTCCTTTTTAATTTTTTTGGGGATATTTCTTATCGACCTTTGGTAAGTTCTATTATAAGCTTTTATTTGTTTTGTAATTTATTGTCTCTTTGCAATTTTTTGCTGCTGTGTGTGGTCGTCCTTTTTAATTTTTTTGGGGATATTTCTTATTGTCCTTTGGTAAGTTCTATTGTAAGCTATTTGCTGTAAAGTAACGTATATTGATTTATTATATTGTATCTATATGGATATTTGTTTGGTTGGTTCATTCGACACGTCTGCACATGACTTTTTACATACATGTCGATTCCGGTCCTATCTGTTCCTCGGTGGGGACGCTCGTTATTCCCGGTATAAAAGAGATGACCAAAAACACACTGCATGTTATTGTTCCCTGTGCTCTACACCATACGCGATCTCCAGTTGTTTGTATTAAAATAGTGAAGTATTGTAGTGATTGTAGTGACGTTTTTAAATAGTTGAACTGTTGAATCAAGTGAAGTGTCGAATTAGTGAAACTGCTGAACAATGGCTGTAAGTATCTTCTTAATGTGTTTATGTCTCATTTACTGTTGATTATTATGTTTCTATTTATGTATTCATCATGTGCCCACGCTCGTCCCTTAACCAATTTTTAAAATACTGTTTTCATATTGTTTCAGTTCCCTGAAAATACTTTCAAGAGTTATTATTATGCAGATAACCACGACGAGCCCAGTGATGAGGAAGGAATACTTGCATTCAAAGTCAAACAGGCTATAAATAAAAGAGCAAATAATAGCATCGATGACTTTTTCGAAAAACCGAAAAAGAAGAAGAAGCTCTCAAAAAAGGCATCGAGTGTTTGTCGATCATCAGTCGGTGGGGTACAATATATCAATTCAAACAAAGAGGATGGAAATTACAACACATCTAATAAAAATCGAAGTGTATAATGTGAACAAAATTAAAAATATTGCACCCACGGAACACTGGAAACATGCAGACGTTCGTGTAAAATATTTCGCTGAACAAGAACAAGATGAACATGTGCAATGTGTAAAAGATGTCATATTTAACATCACCAAACAGTTGACATCATCAGACGATTGCGTTAAATATTTTATAGAGACAAAGTAGATATAAGAGTGCTTAGATTTTAACTAGAGTTTAGTCATATTGTAACTATTTATAAGTTTTTTCTATTGTATCCTTTTCTTTTTTATGTAAAAGTTGTTTGTTTCCCTAACATGAATAAATCAATGTTATATTATCAGGTACTTATTTTTTTGGAATAGGGTAGGAAGAGCTATTGAGTTGAGGCTGTTGTTAAATTTGGATATTTATTTTAAGTTTGCTTTTTGTATTTGTAAAGCCATTGTTAAATGTGTTGGTTGAACAGTATATAAAACTCAAAATTTAACTTGAAACCCATCATTTCTTACTCGTTCCACACCATGGATAGATTAAGCTGTGATTTCTATAACTCGGAACTCATCGTGCTTGCTGAAGATGTCGAATCATTGGATCTGATGTCATCAGACTGCGATAAACAACTCTACGATCTCTGTGAGGAAATAGAACAAGATCATTTTGAAACGTGAGTACATACCTAGTCTATTGTGTTATAAAATAACTTGTTGATACATGTTTCGGTAGTCCATAAATCAGGGAGGTGGAAATTTGGGGTGCTTGAAGTGATCATTTATGATTTTAAATCATTTGTTTCTTTCAATTGTATTTTACAACAACTGAAAATGTATCGCAATCTCGATAATGATAGTTTCCCTCGGGTGAGATTGCAAGTTTGGGTAAAAGTATTATTGGATTTTGATTTATTTCTAATGTGCTTTACCGGAGTCAATGTTGCGAAATCTTGATATTACTCCATGTAAAGGATATAAAATCATAACATATTGTTTACGATGTAAATAAGGATCATGTTAGTATTTCAAGAGTAATGGTAAATACTAGGTTTGTTGTATTTGTTGAATTTCATTAATAATTTTTAATTTTATTGTCCAAACAGATCTATACAACTTGGAGGAGGTATAAAGAAAAGATCAGCGGTGATGGAGTTGATAGAAGAGGAATCGGCAAAGAAGAGGTTGAAACATCTTGAAACCCCTTCTACTTCAACATCGTTGGCGTCTACCATTCAAAATGTAAGTACAGGAAATAGTGATAAAATTGAATGTTCTGTATGTCACATATCTGTATCGAGAAAATATTTGGGTAACCATTTAAAGAGCAATACTCATAAAATCAATGTTTTAAGATCTGATAAAGAATTTGCAAACGTTCAAATAATTGAAAGTGCATTCGGCAATAGAATTCTTACTTACAGAATAAAATCCGATATCAATTCTGAACAACCGTTTGAAACACCTGAATTATTTCTGCAAAATATTAAAGACTTAATATATAAACTACTAGAACGATCTATAATAGAACACTTTGTTGTGAAAGTTAATTTCATTCTTAATGCGGACTTTATACAAGAAACTAAAAACCTTTTTAATACTTTTGACTTTCAAAATTCCAATTATGTCGTTTGTCGAGGGGACGATAAGGAAATTATTTTTTCATCTATTGTTACTGAAATAACAAACAAAATTTCAAATTTTGAAAAAAAAGATAGTGGGTGGAGTTTAGTTAAAATAAAACACTTAGACATGAATGTTAACAAGTTTAACCCGTTACATGGATCATCGTACATAGACTTACCTTTAGATATAAAATATAAGAAAGCTGTAATCAATGTTCAAAACAATGATAACGAATGCTTTCGTTGGGCGGTATTGTCAGGGTTGTATCCAGTTCAAAAGAGCTTTAATAGGGTAACATCTTATATACCACATAAAAATAAAATAAAATTTGATAATCTTTCTTTTCCATTAAAAATTAATGATATTCATAAATTTGAAAAATTCAACAATATTAGTATTAATGTTTTTGGTCTAGATTATGATTCAATAAGTAAAACAAATAAAGTTGTTGGTCCATTACACTTCACAAAACATAGGAAAACTACTCATTTAAACTTATTATACTTATCTCAAGGTAGTAACGGTCATTATTGTTATATTAAAAACCTTTCGAGATTAGTATCTAAACAATTATCAACATCGAAACATACAATTCATATTTGTGATGGTTGTTTATTAAATTTCACATCGCGCGATAATTTACAGCAACATCAAGAAAGTGATTGCTTTAACGTGTGCACAAATTTACCATCAGAACGTGACAGTAAGAGAAATTGGTTTAATGAATTAACCTCCTCTAACCAAATCTCATTTAATAATTATGAACGTAAGTTAAGAGTTCCCTTCATTGTATACGCTGACTTTGAAGCATTTTTGAATCCAATAGAGAGTTGTTCTAACGACCCAAGTAAATCATCAACCGCTAATATTCAAAAACATGAAATGTATAGTTTTGGTTACTATCTTAAATGTTCATATAATGATAGCTTTTCAGTATATAGAACATATACAGGTAAAGATTGTGCACTAACATTTATGAAATTTATAAAAAAAGATTTAGAAAGCATTTATGAAAAAAATAAATTTGTTAAAAGCCCATTACCGTTTACGAATGAAAATAAAATAAATATTACCCAAAGCAACACGTGTTACATATGTAATAATAATTTAAATGGTCATTCCACAATTTCATACAATTGGTATACTGGTGTATATGAAGGAGTCGCTCATTCATTTTGCTCTGCGAAATACCGAACACCTAATTTTTTACCAGTATTTTTTCACAATTTAAGTAATTATGATGCTAATTTTATAGTTCATGGTCTCAGTTTTGAAGAGGGTGATATAGAACTCATTCCTGAGAATAAAGAGAAATATATTTCTTTTTCCAAAGTTTTGCATATTAATAACTGTGCTATGAAATTACGATTTCTTGATTCACTTAAATTTATGTCCAGTAGTCTTGATAACTTAGCTAAAAATCTATTACCTAATCAATTTCATGAACTTAAATTAAATTTTCCATGTGAAGAAGACTATAAACGATTAATACGAAAGGGTGTTTACCCATATGAATACATGACTTCATTTGATTCTTTGAAAATAGCGTCTCTTCCTACTCGTGATAAATTTTATAGTACTTTGAATGATAATCACATTTCAGAAAATGATTACAAACACGCTCATGATGTATGGAATCACTTCAACTGTCAAAACATGGGTGACTATTCTGATCTTTATTTAAAAACGGATGTTTTATTATTAACAGATATATTTGAAAATTTTAGGAACGTTTGTCTTAAAACATATGGATTGGATCCTGCTCATTATTATACAGCACCTGGATTAAGTTGGGATGCTATGTTAATTTTTACTAAAATAAATTTAGAGCTTCTGACGGATATCAACAAAATTGCTTTTATTGCGAACAATATTAGGGGTGGTATATCTCAATGCAGTAACAGACACGCGAAAGCAAATAACTTATTTATGTCAGAATATGATTCTAGTACACCATCCTCCTTTCTGATGTATCTAGATGCAAATAACCTTTACGGTTGGGCTATGTCCCAGTGTCTCCCAACCGGTAAATTTGAATGGGTAGATGTAAATACTGATTTTAACATCCCTGACGATGCCGAACACGGTTTTATTTTAGACGTAGATTTAGAATATCCAAATAAATTACACGATTTTCACTCCGATTTACCCTTTTGTCCTGAAAACATATGTTTGGGTGATAGTAAAGATCGAAAACTGATCCCAAATTTAAATGATAAAAAAAACTATGTCATTCATTATAGGAATCTTAAACAATGTTTAAAAAAAGGCCTGCGATTACTTAAAGTTCATAGAATTCTTAAATTTGAACAATC
This sequence comes from Amphipyra berbera, assembly GCA_910594945.2. Lineage (NCBI taxonomy): Eukaryota > Metazoa > Arthropoda > Insecta > Lepidoptera > Noctuidae > Amphipyra > Amphipyra berbera. The sequence continues at coordinate 21,086,116 of OU343128.1, forward strand.
GGCTTGGTTAAAAAGTTACATAGATTTAAACACACACATGCGTTCGTTGGCAACCTCAGATTTTGAAAAAGATTTTTTTTAAACTAATGAACAATTCAGTTTTTGGTAAAACGATGGAAAATGTAAACAAACGAGTAAACGTTAAGTTAGTCAACCACTGGTTGAATCGTGGGAAAACCCAAGGAGTTCAATCTTTGATAGCAAAACCTGAATTTCACAGTCTGTCAATATTTTCCGAAAATTTAGTTGCGGTACAATTAAAGAAAACTAAAGTTTTATTCAACAAACCAATTTACCTCGGATTTTGTATATTAGATCTATCGAAAACGTTAATGTATCAGTTTCATTACGATTTCATGAAATCAAAATATCAAGATAATCTTAAACTACTTTATACGGATACTGACAGTTTAATTTATCAATTATTTACCGATAATTTTTATAATGATATCAAAGAAAACTTAGAATATTACTTTGATACATCTGACTATCCCCCTAATAATGAATATGGTTTACCATTAATAAATAAAAAGCGGTTAGGATTTTTTAAAGATGAAAATAATGGTAAAATTCTCAAAGAGTTTGTAGGACTTCGTGCAAAAATGTATGCAATGGATGTGCAAAAAAATAAATTTGTAGCTAAAGCAAAAGGTATCAATAAATGTATCACAAATAAATTTAATCTAAATGATTATAAAACATGTTTATTCGAAAAGAAAATTCAATATAGTGAAATGTTAAGATTTAAATCAATTAAACACGCTATAAATACTCAAAAAATTAACAAAATATCACTATGATACAGTGATACAAAACGATATTTATTAGAAAATTCTACTGATACTCTTGCTTGGGGTCATTATAAAATAAAGAACATTTAATTTTAACATTATTTTCTGTATTATTGAAAGGTGTGCATGTAAATATGTGTGTATAAAATATGTATCTGTATATATGTGTTGTGGTACTACACATAAACTTTATTTGTACATTATATGTTTTGATTACAATTAATTATGTTAATTGTTTTATATACTAGCCTACTACCCTTTGTAAATGTGAGAACTTCGTAGACTTGCTAAATGACTATATAAATACTTTTTCATTTGTGAAGTTTTGTTTTTAAATATTTCCTGTACTCAAGGCTACAATATTCTCTCATACCTCAAATCATTACTGTATTTACATTAATTTTTTATTTTATTTTTTAAGATATTTAATTTAAAAGAGTAACCATGGAGTTTCTTGCCGGTTCTTCTCCATAGGAAACAACAAATTGGAACCGTGCATCTAAATTCAACTTTTCATAAGTGTCTGTAAAGGATTAAGAGCAGTAAAAAAAAATTTACTGATTTTGCAGAACAATGAAGTTTGTAGATTTACTTAAACACGTGATATCAAATATAATACCTTTAATTTTAACAATATGTTTTATTCATTCCAATACATCTTTAGGGTTCACACGTACATTTAAAATGTTCCATTTTTTTCATCCTTTTACTGCCATAGTTGCAGGTCCAAGTGGTTGTGGAAAATCAAAGTTTGTGACAGATTTTATAAAATCTATAAAAGATATATGTAATCACGATTTTAATCAGATTACATGGTGCTTTGACGAAATGCAACCTTTATATAATTTACAAAACGTCAACTATCATCAAGGTATTCCTAACCTTAACATGTTTGATGGTGAGAGACCGCATCTTGTTATAATAGATGACCTAATGAGAGAATCAGATGGTAGAATTGTTGACATATTTACTAAGGGTAGTCATCATAGAAATTTAAGTGTGTTTTATATAACACAAAATTTATTTCACCAGGGTAAAGGACAAAGAGACATTTCTTTAAATTCAAGTTATATCATTTATTTTAAAAATCCTCGTGATAAAACTCAAATACGTTATTTAGCACGACAGGTATCCCCAGATAATTCAAAATTTATTGAAGATGCTTACAGGGATGCTACTTCAGAAGCACATGGATATTTAATGATCGATTTAAAACAGAATACCAATGAATTGTGTCGCATCAAGTCAAAAATATTCCCATTTAATGGGTATTGCATAGTATACATACCTACTGGAAGCGAAACTCCCAAATACTCGGCGATTTGCGAATATGGGTTTATAGTTTAATTTAAGTGGACTGTATAATTAAAGATGGCGGGTAATCGCCTAGAAACTATGAGCTGATATGAATGGGCGATTAAGGAACTCGGAAAGGGAAGCACGCCTTACCTGACTATTTCTTCTTGACTTCTTGTCGTTGAGCTGGTCAAGCAGACGGGGCGCTGTGGCGATCACGTTACAGAGCCCGGTTCACATGAGTTTCTCGTTCACAATCACACGATCACACCCGCGGGTGGCTTCACCAAAGTTTATGAGATTATCCAAATAGGAATGAATCAGCGGTAACCTTTCGGCGCGGCACTACCGGCACGCGCGCGATGCTTGTCCGTGAGCGCGGTACGTTCGCGACGCGGCTTCTTTACGGGACGATTCGTTTTTGTTTGTTTCTTTTTATTTTGACACAGCAGTGCATGTCATAGGCGTGCGGGAATAATGAATGGAACAGGATCATAGAGTATTTAATATTATTGGTCACGACAAAAATAGATGGCGCTACCATTTCCCCCGGCCTTAAAGGGTTGCCTTTAAAGGGAAAAGAGAAAATTGAACTTAGCTATATTAGGTATACTACCGCATAACCTATCCACAGGCTAAGACAGCGTTATAAATTTAAATTAATCTATATTAACTTTAGCGGAACAATTATAACTAAAACTTAAACTAGGAAGGAGATCCAACTTCAAGCTAGATCTCACTGAGTCGGTAGCGGACAGAGACGTACAACAGGGCGCACATAGCTACCCTTCGCGGTTTTCACGGTAACAACGCGGGTTGCACCGTCTTTAGATGTATGTAATCTCTCAACAATGGCTAAAGGCCATGAAAGTGGCGTAGAATTATCATTTATGATAATTACCAACGTACCCTCCTGTATAGGGGATGTAGGACTATTCCATTTAGATCTAGCCTGAAGTTGGTGCAGGTATTCTGAACGCCAGCGCTGCCAAAACGACTGCACGAGTTTATCTAGCAGAGTATGTCTCTGAAGCAAGCTAGAAGAGTCGGCTTCAGGAGCGGGAAGTGACGACAATGGCGTTGTGTTCAAGAAATGCGCAGGAGTTAACACGGATGGTTCAGCAGGGTCACTACTCAGTGCTGTGAGCGGACGCGAGTTAACCAGTGCTTCGACTTGAGCAAGGACAGTTAAAAGCTCTTCGTAAGAGAGGATTTGTTGACCTATAACTTTGAAAAGATGCGTTTTAATTACTTTAACCATGCTTTCCCAACATCCACCGAAATGTGGTGAAGCAGGCGGAATAAACTTCCAATCAATGTGATTAATGGAAAGTTCTTCCTGTAGACGTGTACGATATTCCTTATTGAGAAATTTATAAAGATCGCGTAAGTAAGAACTTGCCCCAACGAAACAAGTGCCGTTATCCGTGTACAAACACTGTATAGGGCCGCGTCGCGAAAGAAATCGTTTTAGAGCTGCCAGAAATGACACGGTGCTTAAATCCGTCGCAACTTCAATGTGCGTCGCGCGTGTTGTTAAGCATGTGAAAATACATAACCAAGCTTTACGGCCTTTAACACCTCGACCACGAACTGGTGTGTATTGCAGTGGTCCTGCGTAATCACAACCGGTATGTATAAACGCCTTACCTACCTGATTTACACGCTGGCTAGGAAGATCTGCCATGAGAGGGAAGACCGGACGCGGACGGAATTTAAAACAGATATTACATCTATGTATTCTGTGGCGAATTATTCGCCGTGCAGCTAAAATCCAATATTTATGCCTGAGTAAGGACATAAGCAACTCTGGACCAGCATGGAGATGTTTCTTGTGATAAAAATCAACAAGAAGATCTACCACATGGTCATGACGCGGTAGGATGCAAGGATGCTTGTAGTTGTAGGGTTCGTCCGAATTTGACAGACGACCGCCAACGCGTATGATGCCGTGCTCATCGAGAAACGGCTTGAGCTTGAGAAGAGTGACTGAGCAAGATACATTATTGTGTAAATTTTGAATATCCTTGCTAAAATGAACAGCCTGTACAGCTCGCACTAATCTATACTCTGCGACTTCAAGATCAGAGCTTGAAACAGAAGTTCCCTTAGGTAGTACCCTAAGAAACCTACAGACATAAACTATGGCGCGCAGTAACTTAGACCACGACGAAATGCGTAGTGCGAGTGAATAAAACGGTGATTCCGCAACCTCAACAATCACGGGGTGAGAGACAGACTTCCGTTCGGGTACGTCCTCGTCCTCTGCACTATGGTGAAAGGGACGGATGGGCCATTCTGACGGATCATGGGAAATCCAAGAAGGTCCACGCTGCCACAAAGCATGATGCAGAAGTTTAACTGGAGTAACACCACGAGACAGGCAATCAGCGGGATTCTCAATACCCGCGACGTGATTGAAGCAAGCAGCAGGAATGAGTTCAATTAATTTAGTAACACGATTGGCGACAAAAGTCTGCCAGCGGTGAGGAGAAGAATAAATCCAAGCAAGCACTACTTTGGAGTCAGTAAATGCATATATTTTATTGATAGAGTAGTGGGGCGAAACTGTGTCTTTAACCTTGCGAAGCAACTGAGACAACAGAAGGGCCGCGCACAACTCCAGCCTCGCAACCAAAATGGTTTTGACAGGCGAGACCTTGGACTTGGCACATACTAACTGCACAGAGTAGTTAGAACCAATGCGGACCTGCAAATATACGACTCCGCCGTAAGCGCGCTCGCTGGCGTCAGCGAAACCTATTAAATTAACGGTACATCCATCCACCAAACCCAGATGACGCGGTATCGTAATTTGATTGAGTGCGGAAAGCTCAATGCAAAACTGTTTCCACGCGGCGACAATATGGTCGGGAGGTGCGTCGTCCCACTCACACTTTGATAACCAAAGCTCTTTGATCAAGAGCTTGGCGTACAAAATTGTGGGAGCCACAAGACCCATTATGTCCCATAGTCGAGCTACTGTGGACAGCATAGTGCGTTTGGTGCACTTATCATCTGGTGGCGCGACGTCGAAACGAAAACTGTCACAGGATTTGTCCCAGCGTAAACCGAGAACCTTATGCGGTATTGACTTCTCAAACTCAATGTCTGGAGAAGCTTTATGAGAATCAGGTATGTGCGAGAGAACCTCTTTAGAATTGCTTGTCCATTTGACAAGATCAAATTGGCCTCGCTTGAAAAGCTGAATAAGCTCTTCACAAAGCGTAATTGCTTGCGGAGCGGATATGACACTACAAGCGATGTCATCCATATACAAAGCGGAAGAAGCAGCAGCTGCTGCAGCGGGAAAGTTGTCGCCTTCATCAGCGATCAACTGTTGGACAACTCGTAACGCGTGATATGGACTGGACTTGAGACCAAAACAAACACGATTAAACTGATACACGGCTAAAGGTTCATTATTGTCAAAACGATAAAAGATTCGTTGAAATCTACGGTCAGACTCTCGAACACCGATATTGAGAAACATTTGGCGGCAATCAGCAGAGAGAGCAATTTGGAAAAGACGAAATTTTATTATGATGTTAAATAAATCGCCCTGTAGATTAGGGCCGGCATGCAAAATATCATTGATCGACTGACCCGATGTAGTTCGACAACTGGCATCTAAAACCACGCGAAGTTTAGTGGTAGTCCTATCATCGCGAACTACGCCGTGATGCGGTATATAATACGAAGGAAGAGAATCGCCCTCTTTGCTAACAACCGGACTCAAAAAACTTTTATTTATATAATCACGCATGACGTCATTGTAGGCGCCGCGCAATTTAAGCGATGCATCAAGTTTGCGTTCTAAACAATAAAAGCGTCTAAGCGCAGCAGCGTACGAGTCGCCCAGCGAATAAGGATCGCTACAGAATGGCAACGCCACAGTATATCTGCCACTGTCATTGCGAACAGTGGTAGCGCGGAAATGTTCTTCACACTCGAGATCCTTACGGCTCAGCGAGGGCGGTGCGGTAATCTCTTCAAGCTCCCAGAATCGCTTGAGGAGAAAATCAATATTATTTTCTTGAAGAACAGAGCAACAAGACGTAGTATAATGAGAAGTATATGATGTAGGTACAGTACCCATAACCACATATCCAAATACCGTCTCAATAGCGGGAGGTAAATTATATAGCTCACTACGTACAACGTTAGGTAGTAGTAAGTGCGGAAACACCGAAGCCCCGATCAAAACATCGATATTTCCCGGCTGACCAAAGTTAGCATCTGCGAGTGGCAATGTTTTGAGGTGCGTAAGTAAGGACACGTCCACATGAGCGTTCGGCAATGTGTCCGTAATGCGTTCCACGATAAGCGAGGAAACGTTAAAATTAATATCACTATTAAAACGCGAATGTATTTTTATATCTACGGAACCCTTACATGATTTCTCTGAACCACCGATCCCCTTAACTACTAAGTTAGTATTTTTAAAACTATTCCACAGTCCAAGGCGTTTAAAGCAATCCGAAGTAATAAAGCTACTTTGAGATGCGCTATCAAGTAAACATCGGACCACGCGCGGTGTTTTGTTTACATCGTAAATGATAACCTGCGCGGTTGCGAGCAATATGGTGGATGCGGCTTCGCGCCGAACGTGACAAGTGCGCGAGCGCTGACTGCATGCGAGCGCGACAGACGTTGTACACAAAGAAACTTCGGGCTTAGACGCGGGAGGGGCAGGCACCGCGCTACGGGCAGCCTGTCCCTGCGGTGATGACGTCGAAACAGGTGGGCTTGTAACTACGTCAAGGTTACCGGGTTCATCAGATAACGAAGATTTTTTATCAAAATGCAATAACGTATGGTGACGCTGATTGCATGAACGACACTTGGTTTTACTAGAACATTCGCTTGATTTATGCTTTATACTTAAACAATTAACACAAGCTTTATTTTCTTTTACATATTTAAAACGAGCAGTCGGGGTTAAATTATTAAAAGCGGAACATTTAAAAAGGTGGTCATGTACAATATTATTGCACAGACACTTGTGCGAACTATTATTATTCGATTCCGAACATGCTACGTAAGATTGCGGATTAGGGACCGAGTTATTATTATTATTTCGCGATTTAGTCGACTTTTGTCTACTATTATTATTACTTGACGAGCTAGATGAACTAGGCTGCGTATTATTAAATATTCGGCACTGATCTTTGATGAAGGAAATAAAACTATCTAATGTAGGTATTTTATGATTACGTTCCGTCATCTCGAAAGCGCGAATGGTTTCCATGTCGAACTTTTTTATTGCGAGTTGTAATAACATAAAGTCGGAAAGATTTTCTAATTTTAAGTTTTTAAGGGAATTGACTGCGGTTACAAAGTTGTCAATGAACAACTGGAAATTTGATAAAGACGCGGGACCTGACAATTTAAGATTTAGAGCTTGATCCAAGTAGGTACTTGCAAGGACACGAGTATCCTGATACTTGTCAAGGAGCGACTGGAATATGACCTGATAATTCTCAGCACTGGGTGTGACACCTGCGAATACGGATTGCGCTTTCGGCGACAGCTTACCTATTAAATAGTACAACCTGTCAGCATCTGTCAGAGAGCCATTATCATGCACTGTAGATTTGAAACTTGCATAAAATAATGGCCAGTTCCGTATATCGCCATCGAATGACATAAGTTCGATTGCAGGTAGTTTCGGTGCTCGGACGGTCGGCCAAGCAGCGCTGGGATTTACTGACTGTCTACCTTCTAATTGCGACTGTATGCGCTTTATGATACAGTAAAGATCTTCGAATGAGGTGTACGCCTGATAATTCGGCTGGGAATCAGGATTGATAGAAAGTAATTTTCCGTTATAAGTGTCCAATAAATTATGAAAGTCAGATCTAATATTATCTACAGTCATACAATAACTAAGAAATGATTCCCTGTTAACTTCGGAAGAATTGGCCGTCTTTGAACGCTCGTAAATGTTTTGAACACGCTCAAATAACACATTACGTTTAGCTTCCAAGATTGTCAACTCCTTATCCTCCGAAATACATGGCTTATTTTTATTCGACATGTTTAAGCGGGTAAATTAATAAAACCGTACAAAACTAATACCTAAGTATTTATGCGGTAGTTATTCCTAACACAACAACGATTACAACGTAGGTAGGTAGGCAACGATTTTAAAGGCGGTGGAACTAAAAGGCGCTTGAAATATGGAATTTACAAGACGACTATTAAAGTTTAAATAATAATTATGATTGCAGTAGGTAGCCACGTAAAAGTATATTACCTACTGGGATGCGGGATGTAACCACGTACTGGGTATATAAAATTAACTAGGAGTGTAGCTAGATGCTACAACTACCTAGATAGGTAGGTACTTCGAGAAGATACCTACGCGAATAATCGAGAATATGGATAATAATCCGGCTCGACAGGACCATTAAATGGAAGCGAAACTCCCAAATACTCGGCGATTTGCGAATATGGGTTTATAGTTTAATTTAAGTGGACTGTATAATTAAAGATGGCGGGTAATCGCCTAGAAACTATGAGCTGATATGAATGGGCGATTAAGGAACTCGGAAAGGGAAGCACGCCTTACCTGACTATTTCTTCTTGACTTCTTGTCGTTGAGCTGGTCAAGCAGACGGGGCGCTGTGGCGATCACGTTACAGAGCCCGGTTCACATGAGTTTCTCGTTCACAATCACACGATCACACCCGCGGGTGGCTTCACCAAAGTTTATGAGATTATCCAAATAGGAATGAATCAGCGGTAACCTTTCGGCGCGGCACTACCGGCACGCGCGCGATGCTTGTCCGTGAGCGCGGTACGTTCGCGACGCGGCTTCTTTACGGGACGATTCGTTTTTGTTTGTTTCTTTTTATTTTGACACAGCAGTGCATGTCATAGGCGTGCGGGAATAATGAATGGAACAGGATCATAGAGTATTTAATATTATTGGTCACGACAAAAATAGATGGCGCTACCACCTACAAAGGGGTTTAAATACTCAAACAACCAAACAGTTCCAATCATTTATTAAAAATGCATCGTAGACTAACAACGCATAGAAATTTGTTAAACGCATTGCATACACTTAAACCAAAATATCAAAAGGCATTAATAAAAGCTTGTAATGAAGAAGAAATAAATTTTATTTGTGAATGGTTGATGTTGTTTTTCATCAAAAACATACCAAACTTTACCGGGTGCAGTACAGCGCCTCGAGTCTGATCATCTTTTTGAGAGACGTGGACAATATAGGGTGGATTATCCCTGGCCGTATATGACTGCCTACCGATAACATTTTTAGCCAGTTTAGGAGGATTGATTACAGAAGCCGGGGGGGAAGCAGCAGGTCTCTTTCTACTTGTGGATTCAGTGACCATACCGTTTTCTTGGACGTCATTAATATTAGGAAGAGAAACAGTTAAATTCGGAGTGTAATCAAAGGGATCGGGATCAGGATCAGGGGTTTTTTTTGTATCCATGATGGATACACAGTAAAATCTTTAAAACTGATAAAAACAATAAAACTAACCACTAACCACACACACTAGGAAAAACCTCGATTGAAGCTCACAGTAATTAGATCACTAAAATCGAAAAAATTCGTAGTATACACAAAAGCACGTGTTAACCTTCACCACTACCAACGAAAGTCCACGTCCAACCAAGGCGGTATTAAGCTCTGTTCAATTCAATTCAAATTTAATTTTTATGGCTCCATCGTTATTCGATGATTCTGCCAACGTCAAGGTTGAAAAAGACACTGCGATAAGTACGTAAAGTATTACACTAAACAGGAACTATTGACCGGTGTTTGTAGCGTTGAAATCAGATGAGCATGCTGAAAAAGGACATTACAATATGTTAATAAACAATCACAAGACAACACATATTACATTTAGAGTTAAAAGGAGAAAAAGGGAAGATAAATGATTGGGTTTGAGAGAAGGAATATTATTAAAGGGGAATTATATTATAATCGTATATTATTAGTCCTAATAAATTTATATAGTATTTTAATTAAGGGGGAATGAGCTAAGGTTAACATATACGGAATATTAATAGGACGGGGAATATCAACAGACAATAAATCATATAGGGGGACAGATAATTTAGGACAGTAGAAAAACAAGTGTTCCAGAGTACCCTCCTCTAGACCACACTCGCATAAAGAATGATCTTTTATTCGGATTTTAGCTAAAAAGACCGGAGTACATACAAAACCGAGCCTCAGTCGGATAATAACAGAGGTGGCCCATTTGTTAAAATATTTATGAGAACTAAACCAACTTTTAGATGGAATTGAGGGTTGAATGGAACCAAAAAATTTTCCTTTGATTAGATGCGATTTTTGCCATATGGTATTCCAGCTTTCTATCATATAAGGTTTTGCAAGACAGCGTAGGTCACGAGGAAAGCAAGACTTATAGGAGTCAGTACCACTGTGGGTAGCTGCCTTAGCAAGTGAGTCTGCATGTTCATTCCCCACAATTCCAGAGTGGCCAGGAATCCAGGCCAATGCAACTTGAATACCCGAGCAGTGGCACCTATATAGAATTTGTTTGATTTTCAAAGTTAGAATAAAATTGGATCGAGACCGAAAAGGAATTTTTAAAATGTCTTGTAAGCAACTAAGAGAATCTGTTAAAATTAAAGATTTATTCAAATGATGCGATTCAACATAAGAAACCGCTTCCAAGATGGCTATCGCTTCCCCAGTGTAAGTTGAGCAAGATGAAGAACAGCGAAAGTTTAGTATAATTTTAAATTTTGGTATCCATACAGCAGCTCCGACATTGCCATCCTCTGATAACTTAGAGGCGTCAGTGAAGATGGTCAACCAATCACACCAGTCCTTACCTAGGATATTACAAAATTTTCTGTTGGCTCCAGGGTCATGCTTAGAGATTCCTAAATTAAGAATAATTTTTGGTTGAAAGATTAAAGAATCAAAACTGACTTCAAATAGAGGATTAATATCAGACTGAACTAAGGAAAGATGCATATGGTCAAGTTTAGAGTAGCTGTTGATAAGAAGAGGGTGGTCTTTATGAGTCCAATAACTAGAGGAAGGGATAATTTCAGAGAGAGAACGAAGAATAGGAAGAAGAGGGTGAGACTTAATTTGGATAACCTGGTAGAAAAATCTGTCTGAAAGATATTGTCTACGTAGGCTTAGGGGGGGATCTAAACATTCTACCTGAAGAGCATTGGTAGGTGAACACTTCATTGCACCAGTTATAATACGAAGGCATTTGGCCTGTATTCTTTCTAATTTAGCGAGAGCTATTTTATTACAAGGCTCAAGGAGAAAGCTACCATAATCGAAATGACTACGAACTATAGCATTGTAAAGATTTTTTTGTGAGAAAGGATGAGAACCCCAACGAACCCCACTAAGAGCTCGCAAAACGTTAACGCCCTTCTCACATTTCTTAATTATATAGTTAAGATGATGAAGACTAGATAATTTCGAATCAAGGATAAGGCCAAGAAATTTTACTTTGTCAAGAAAAGAGATGTGTTCATCGTCCACGGAAAGATTTAAAGAGGGAACATTACGTTTACGGGAGAAAATTACTGCAGTACATTTGGCCACTGATAAAGTTAGACCGTGATCAGTGAGCCACTGATTAAGATAATATAATGCAGAATTTATGCGAGAGGAAGAATCTAGAAAAGAAGAAGAATTATAATAGAGAGCAATGTCGTCAGCATACTGCAGGGTCTTACAGAAACAATTCACAGAAGATTCTAAATCACGAGTGTATACATTATATAAAATTGGGCTCAAGACCGAGCCCTGAGGCAAACCCTTCCAGACCAGGCGAGATGGAGAAAAAGAGCTTCTATGTCGAATGGAAACGGATCGAGCCATTAGGAGGCTACAGATTATGTTGACCAACCTCACAGGAATACTCAGCTGTAGCAGTTTCTGCCTGAGTAGTGGAAGCTGAACATTATCATAGGCTGACGCAATATCCAAAAAGACACCGAGAACGCTTTCATTTTTAGAAAAGGCAATACGGACATCTGATGTAAATATACTAAGACTATCCATAGTACCCATACCTTTTCGAAAACCAAATTGGCTATTGGAAAGAATGCCTTTACTCTCTAAAATCCACTCGAGCCGATTCTTTATGAGATTTTCCATAAACTTAGCCAATACAGAAGATAGAGCAATAGGTCTATAAGAAGCAGAATCTCTTGGATCTTTACCAGGTTTTAAAATAGGAATAATAATTTGCGATTTCCAAGAGTCAGGAACCCTGCCTGAAACAAAAATAGAGTTAATAATATGAAGGAAAAACTGCCTACAGTTAGGAGAAGAATTACAAATAAAAGAATAGGGAATACCATCCACACCAGGGGCAGAATCCTGAAGATGGTCCAAAGCACAGGATAGCTCAGAGAGTGAAAAAATATCATTAAAACGATCTGAAGAACTAAGCGAAGGAGAATCTATGCAAGGAAGACAGTCAAAATTGGGCACAAAGGGGGGGGGCAAGTTTATTCATAAAATCATGTAACCATGGATCAGGGTCATTGGACATATTATCTGGGGTATGATCATCACAAACTCTGCGATAAGCCTTAATTCTTGTCCAAACTAGGGATGTTGGAGATCGAGGAGACAATGATTCACAAAATTTGTGCCAACCAGAACTCTTTTTTTTTGACAATACCCTGCAGGTACGAGCAGAAACTCTCTTAAAATTTAAATAATTGGGCATAGTAAGAGAATCTGCATATATCTTTTCTGCTTCCTTGCGTTGACGGACGCTCTCAGAACACTCGGCATCCCACCAAGGAGGAGAAGGGACTAATTTACGAGCCGAGTTCTTTAAAGGAATAGAGGAATCAGCTGCTCGTAAAAGACAGGTGAGGAAAATATCATAAATTTCAAGGAAATTAGAAGAATTTGCTTGAGGAAGGGATTGAATTTCTAAGTCTAGTTGGGAAGAAAATTTATTCCAGTCTGCTTTGGACAGACGGTATTTCTGAAGAGGTTCAGAAGGAGAGATAGTGGAAGGAGAATTGTGGTATAAAATTAAAATAGGAAAATGGTCACTGCCATATGAATTGGGCAGAACAGACCAAGAAAGAGTAGAAACCAAAGAAGGAGAAGCAAAAGTGAGATCTGGAACACTGACATTTTGGGTAGGAGAGACCCTACGGGTGGCAGATCCATCATTAAGTACACAAAGATTAATATCGTCTAAGAGGTCAAGTAAAAAACTGGAAGAGGAGTCGTTACAATGAGAACCCCATAGAGTATGTCGGCAGTTAAAGTCACCTAACACAATGAAGGGGCCAGGGATAGCGGATAGAATAGAACTAAATTCAGAGAGGAGGTTAGAGTTAGGATGAGGAATATAAGCAGAGATAATTGTTACATTTAGAGCTTTGATGGCTACAACATGTAAGCCAGGATTGTGTTGGGGAATAGGGATTTGTGAAAAGGTAATAGAATGACTGACCAATAAGGCACAACCTGCCCAGCCATCATCTCTATCATCTCGAAGACATGAAAAACCAGAAACCCTAAAAAGGGATCCAGGCCCAAGCCATGTCTCCGAAACAGCAAAGACAACTGGTTTATATCGGTTCAGGAGGTAAAGAAGATCATGTTTTTTTTGACGAATACTTCTACAGTTCCATTGAAGGATTTTGAGAGGCATTTTTGCGGATAAATGTTTCGAGCAATTGTTGGACTAGGATAATGACATTGTTCGGTAAGGAATCACTGAATTTTGAGAGAATATTAATTAAGGAGCAAGTAAGAAGTTCTATTAGGTTATCGTTAGGAGTGGGAATGGGGGTAGAGTCATTGATGACCTCACCAAAAGCACAGCCATTAGGCTGAGAAGACTTTGGAGACCCCACAATATTTCTGTGGGCCTGAGTGTCATAAGACTTACCCAACTCAGCTTTAGGCCTAGGAGTTAAAAAAACTGTCTTTCTGTATGAGGTCTTAATAGGAGAGGACAGAGGAGAAGAAGTAGGAGATGAGTATGGGGCATAGGAAACCTGAGAGGGTTGGGAAATAAAAGGAGCAGAAACATGGGATTGGGAAAAGTTGGCAGCAGCATCCGAATAGGACAATTTAGACCGGGGAAATCTAGAAGAGGCCTCATTGTAACTAATATTTTCCTGAGACATAACTATTTTAATAGATTTTTGCCTAATGTGTTCAGGACATTTATCATCAGTGGCTTTATGAATGCCACGACATAATAGACAGGAGACTTCAGAGTCTGGAACAATGCAGCTATCCCCTGAATGTTGTTGGGCACAGCGGAAACAACGTGGCTTAGATCTGCACTGAGAGCGGATATGACCAAAACGACAGCAGTTTCTACACTGAATTGTTGGCAAATGGTAAACAGAAACTGGAAGGGAAGCATTATAACAATATACCCTTTCTGGGAGAATTTGACCTGAAAATGTTAAGACTACCGTTGTAGAAGGGACCCAAGTCACACCTTCCTCCTTCCTGGATTTAACATTCAGTCTCCTGGCTTTGATTACTTCACCACAGTTCAGAGGAGTTTCTATACCCGTCAATAAATCCTCTAAGGACCAGTCAGTAGGGATATCTCTGACCACTCCCATACGGGAAACCTGAAATCGCGGAATGTAGGCTAGATAGTTATTTGTAGAAATAATTTCATTGAGCACAAACTTGTTAGCATCATCAGCAGTCTTAAATTCAATGGAAACTTTGTTGCGACCAAGTGATTTAATTCCACCTTCAAGAATTCCTTTTATTGAATTTTTATGTAAAAATTGAGCAAACTTAAGCACTTTTAATGAAAAACCTTCAGTAAGTTCTGACTCCACTTTTGACACTAAAACAGTAAAGGGTGCTCTGTCACACTGATTGTAATTTAATTTCGAATTACTCTCAAAACCGGGCTTAATAAAAACGGATTGGATTGAATCCGATGGCGACCTGGTCTTTTTTGCTTCATTGGAAATTTCAATATCCGCATGGCGTTTTAAATTACCTCTTGAAGGATTCTTATTTTGAGAGTCTTCCGTAACCAACATTTCTTTATCAGGAGGAATCCCTCCACCCCCATCAGGGGGCTCTTCAGCACTCATTTCCCTAGGAAATGAATGCTAAAGGGGTTTTACCTACCTTATAAAATAGATTTAACAAAATTCCACCACCAAACAAATGATATTCACAACCAAAACAGAAGTTAATAATAATAATTTAAGGTTAAGCAAGCACCGTGTCAAGTCCAAACCTCGAATCCTTGGAACTCAATACTACTTACTTGGAACTTGGAACTAAGCTCTGTTGATGCCTTGCCCAGTACCTGACAGTAGCACCTGACATTGACATGAGTTCCAGTTGTTGCCAGTAAAAAATAATATGATTATCAATTGTGAAATCGATTTTAATATCAATTTATTTTTACGACGAAGTGACATTGGGTAACCGAGAAGATTTATCTAAAACAAGAAGATATATAACAGTAGTATAAAAAGTATTAATGGACACGTATAATTATGTATAATTATATAAATAATTAAATTATATATGAATCTGATAAATCGATTACTTAATTAATTTCATCTGGCAACATTGCGTAAACGTGAAAATGAGGTACAGATGAGGGAAATCAGTAATATTATTATTAAAAATGTAATTTCTTATGCCATGACAAAACTGCTTAATATTTCGCGATTAAATACTAAAAAACTGAAAAAAATATTAATAAATATTTCTTTTGTGTAACGTTAGGCCCAGATTCGCCCATCTCCTCATGACAGATCACAAACCTTTAATATATCTTTTTGGCATGAAAGATCCGTCAAGTAGGCTCCTTAAATTTCGACTCACATTAGAAGAATATAACTTTAAAATTGTTTATGTAAAAGGAAAGGAAAACGTTATTGCTGATGCTTTGTCAAGAGTCTGTTTGACGTTTGATGAATTGAAGAGCATGCACGAACAAATTGTGGCTGTGACGACTAGAGCTCAAAAGAAAAAAATAATATAGGTTAAATAAGAGTAAAAAGGTAGTTGAGACGACGGATCTTAGTAAATTCACCGACAACCGGCCTGATCAGCCAAGAGTTGTGGATATATTAAGAAAACCGTGTGACTCAGTAGAAATGTGTTGTATTGAAGGTGTTCAAATCGATGTAAATAGAGCCATCTAGTGGCAATCAGAAGTAATGACGCGAGACATGTGTGAACGCAGCGACAATCCACAACGAAGCTACGGAAAAGGATTCATCGGGGGCGACACCGTCGCGCCAACTTCAGACGACTGCATTCGTAGATCACATCGATGTCGGTCATACATTTTTTTTTTTGTAACTTTCGTATTAATATTGTCTTGTTATTAAGCAAATAAACGTATTTTAATTGTAAAATAATAAAGCAATTATTGAAAGTTCCCGGTTGCATCCTATCAACATATATAGCTGCAACATATGGTCCTTCGAGCCGGATTTCGAATACCTGCGCGACCACCGTGGAGCATCGCCGGGGTAGTCGAAGAAAAATTATTGAACAAGAAGCTTGGAGAACTGGAAAAACGGCTAGTCACAAACGGTCTGGTGGTAAAACCCTTTCTAACCTCTCCTGTTCCAACAATTTCCGTTAAATTGTTTTACTTCTCGTGTTTCAGTCGAGCATTGCCACGTGCTGTCCGGACTGTGCAGTGCCGGGAGTGGTGTCTAACAGAAACTGTAAGTACTCTTGTCTTGTATAATCGGTCAAAATGAGTGACGATGATAGTTTTCAGTTAGCCACGGGTCAGGAATCCAGTAAAAGTGATAGGCCCAAATCCCCCCGACTAGTCATACCCGCATCAGGCACACTGTCTAAGCAACTCGCTGATTTAAAAAGGCAGCGAGCCACGTTGAAATGTAGATTAACACTATTTGAAAAGTATATTACTAAATTCGACAAGTCACAGTTCAATTTAACCACGAAAGCTGAACTTGATTTGAGAATTCAGGCAAATACCGTCATTTTCCAAAATTTTAATGACGTCCAAAGTGAAATTGAGCAATTAGTCTTAGATTCAGACCATGAGTCTCAGTTAGAATACCGAGAAGCATTCGAAGAAAGGTATTATTCTGTTATGGCCACTACGAAGTGTTTATTAAACATGTTTATTAATATAACTAATACGTTTGCCAGTAACAGTAGTTTCAATCCTGTATCGATCAAGCTGCCGGTTATAAAATTACCTGCCTTTGACGGCTCATATAATCAGTGGTTAGAATACAGAAACTCGTACTTAACTATGATTCACAACCGTAATGATTTGAATGCTATACAAAAATTTCATTATTTAAAATCGTCTCTCAGCGGCACCGCTTCTCACGTAATTAGTGCATTGGAGTTCACAGGAGCCTTACCACGAGCTCTTAGCGCGATTCATTTTAGGAACTAAACTGAACTGTTCTTCTAATTCGTACTATGACGTCAGTTTAACGATTCAATTTAGGCCATGCCATCTGACAGCGATTCACCCAAACTGAATCGCAAGTTTTGGTTTCATTCATTCAATTTAGTACCATGACGTCCTTATAAGAGCTCAACTGAAACGCTGAAGTGTCAAATAAAGCGATTCAATTAAAGTTACTATTTCGCTAACATTTAATGAATCGCTTGGTGAATTCATAAGTATTATTTTACTCTTTGGGTGAATTATTGACGAAAACAAAGTTTTTTAGTGGAATTTTACAAAAACTAATGTAATAATGTATACTATAATATTTCCTTTGAAGTCTAAAATGCCTATTTTACATGTCCTTTTTTAACCGCATTTGTTTTTCTTTATCAGATGTCTGATGAACTACTTTTATTTGAGTTTTTTGAGGAAGATTCTGCTCCACACTATACCTTACTTCACTATATACTTAAAGTCACATTCCAGTTCCTCCACTTCACCCTATACATATACATCCCAATGCAGGGCACAAGGCCTTCCCTCGCCATCTCTCAAGTAATGTAACAAACTTAATACCTAATTGAATGGTTTTTCATCATGTAAATATAACAATACAAGTTTATAAAATTGGGTATTTTGAAACCACAGACAGACACTGAATTAATTTTGTTTAATATTGATTATAAATCATAAGTATCACTGTCTAATACAAATTTTCTGATTAATAATCATCTTTGGCTGTTATTACTTACATTCTTATATCTAAATTCTTACATTAATTAAATCAACAATAGTAAAAAGTTCGAAACATATACATATAACAAACGGGCGGTTTCATAACGTCGAAATAAAAAAAATCGTATATTAAATTTAGCACAGGTTAAATAAATATCTACTTTAACTAAGAATTATTTTAAAAATAGTTACTGTGTCAACGTAGAATCTTAAAATCAACTGCTAAGTGTCTTTTCACTATAAAGTAACGATGCTGAGTTGAAACCATAATATATTGTTACTTGCTTCTGAACGTGTCTGACACTAAAATGTGAGCGAAACAAACGTATCCGATACTAATAGCGTTCTCTTTTTCACCAAAAACATTTCAAACGCGACTCAGCCACAAATTACGATCTTTCATTCGCTTCTGACGATTCAAATGCCGCTGAGCGTATTGGACGTCATGGTACGAATTTGAGGCGATTCAGTTTAGGAACCTAAACTGAAATGTCATGCTTTTGAATCGCTTTTAATTAGCTCATGGTAGGCATCCAGCTCCTAACTACGCCCACGCATGGGATTTGCTAGAAAATAGATTTCACAACAATCGATTACTAGTGCAAAATCACGTCAAGGCGTTATTTAATATTCCGTCGCTTCAAAATGAATCTTGCATACAAATAAGAAAATTAATTGATTCGACATTAAGGAACTTACGTGCACTAAAGTCGTTAAATGAATCAACAGATACATGGGATACGCTAATCGTTTACATGGTAGTCTCAAAACTTGACGCATCCACAGAGCGGGAGTGGGAAACTTATAGTGGTTCGCTTATATCGAAGCAAAGTGATCCGCAAAATAACAATAGTATAAAACTTGACGATTTACTCGCATTTCTTAGAAACCGCGCTGATGTGTTGGATATGATAAATTCTAAGAGTAACAAATCCGTTCCTTCACCTAAACGAAGTAATCATGAGTCAAATAGATCAAATTCGATTCCTAATCAAAAATCTTCCAACTCGAAATCGAACCCGTTACCCCACCAAACGCATTCGTATCTATCCGCTCAGAGCAAACGTAACTTTGATAAAAATAAACAAGGTCGTGTGTGTGCGCTCTGTAGTGAAGAACATTATTTGTACGCGTGTCCTAAGTTTTTAAATATGTCTGTACAAGATAGATATACAATTGTTAAAGATAAAAACCTTTGCCAGAGTTGTATTCGTTTTAGTCATTCATCAGATGAATGTACTTTTGGGTCCTGCAAATTATGCCAAGGAAAACATAATACGCTACTTCATAATAGCACTCCTATTGAAAGTGTAGGTATGGTCGCGGCTACGTATAGTTTGCGCTCCGAGTTAGGCATGGCTAGCAAATCAGCTGATTCACAAGTACAGTCCGAGCGAAACGTACTTACCTGCAATGCCGCGGTACAACCGGTTTTGTTATCGACGGCACTTATTGATATTTCTGATTCAAATAACAAACATCACACAGTTAAAGCAATTCTTGACAACGGAAGTCAGAATTGCTTTATTACTGAATCGTTATGTAATCGTTTACAAATACCAGTTAAACAGTCTACAATTCATATTTACGGTGTAGGTCAAAGCATTTCAAAAAGTTCCCACACCTGTAAAATAAGCATTCGTTCAAAAACAAATGATTTTAATACTGATATTCAATGTTTAGTTCTACCGAGGATCACATCAAAGTTACCCTCAATAGACGTTAACTATGAATGTATACGCATACCTCACAACATCGCGCTCGCTGATCCAACATTCAGTGTCCCATCCGATATAGACATACTTATAGGCGCGGACATATTCTGGGACTTGTTAAATAAGGATAAAATAAAGCTAAGTTCAGGTCCAACTTTATATGATTCAAAAATAGGGTGGATCTTATCGGGTCCTATTCGTTACAAACAATCGTTTAAAATCAACAAAGTTCAATGTAACTTAATTCAAATTGATTCTCAACTAAGAAAGTTTTGGGAACTAGAAGAACTCGCTGACTTACCTCGTGTAATGACAAAAGATGATTGTTATTGTGAAACGTTATTTACAGAGACTACACAACGTGATGAACACGGTAGGTTCTCTGTACGTATTCCTTTAAAGGATTCCGCCGATTCGTTAGGTGATTCGTATACCATGGCAAAAAACCGTTTCTTATCTCTTGAAAGGAAATTATATCGTTCCCCTCAATATAAAAGACTTTATTGTGATTTTATGCGGGAATATGAAGCACTTGGCCACATGTCGCCAGTGTCAAACGTTAACGATTTGTTACGTAAACCACATTATATTTTACCGCATCACGGCGTTTATCGTGAGAACAGTCTCACAACAAAATTACGCGTTGTATTTGACGCCAGTGCTAAAACCTCCACTAAGACATCGTTAAATGATATACAATATGTTGGTCCACCTTTACAGAATGACATTTTTTCAATTTTACTTCGATTCAGGCAATATAAATATGTAGTGTGCGCTGACGTTGAAAAAATGTACAGACAGATTCTAATTGATAAAGATCAGCGTAATTTGCAATTAATAATTTGGAGGGAACATAAGGATTTACCTTTACTATTATATAAGTTGAACACTGTTGCCTATGGCACTGCGTCAGCCCCTTTTCTAAGCATGCGGTGTTTAAACCAGCTAGCACAAGAATGTGACGATGACTTCATTGCTAGAACAATTCGCGAGGACTTCTACGTCGACGATTTAATCACGGGTCACGATGATCTTAATTCACTGATAGCTTTGTGTAACAGAACGGCTACAGTGTTACGTAAGGGTTGTTTCCCGTTACATAAATGGACATTTAGTCATAAAGTTTGCCCTGAAAGCACTAAAAACCTAAACATAGGCCAAAGTCATTTATCGAAAACATTAGGATTAGGTTGGTCTACGGAAAATGACGAATTGCATTTTACCACTGAGTTCACACAAAGCGATTCCGTAGTTACTAAACGCATAATGTTATCACTCATCTCACAAGTATATGATCCGTTAGGTTTGCTAGCCCCCGCAGTAATCATACCAAAATCATTATTACAAAATCTTTGGCTACATAAATTAGACTGGGATGAAGAAATACCGGAGAATATTGCTGATACATGGCGTAGGTTCGTTGTTAGCTTACAATATTTACGCGAGATTAGAATACCTCGCAACGTAACAAGTATAAATTCGCAATATAAAGAACTACATATATTCACAGATGCATCTCAAAATGCCTACGGTGCATGTGCATACATTCGATCGTGTCTCGATAACAATGATCAGTCGGTACCGATCTCTGTATGTTTGTTGTGTGCAAAAAGTAAATTAGCACCTATAAAAACGGTAAGCATTCCTAGGCTTGAGTTATGCGGTGCACTAGTAGGTGCAAAATTATATAATAAAATAAAAAGGTCCTTACGTTTAATTTTTGATAAGATTTATTTTTGGACTGATTCTACAATAGTTCAAGGGTGGCTACGTATGTCCCCACACTCACTTAAAACATTCGTTCAAAATCGTGTTGTTCAAATCAATGAACTAACTGACGATACAATTTGGAGGCACGTTAAGGGCACTGAGAACCCTGCTGATCTCATAACGAGAGGCACGAGTCTCGAGTCGTTAAAGTACGAGAATAATAATCAATGGTGGTGCGGCCCTACGTTCTTACGAGAACCTAGCATTATATGGTCAAACAATAATAATAATGAAGATCTGATATCTGTCGAACTACCAGAAATTAAATCTCATACAATAAATTTACTCACTAACCAAACAAGTCAATTATTAAACATTGACCGTTACTCGTCATTTACTCGTTTACAAAGAATTTATGCATATGTTTTGCGATTCATAGATAACGCGCTCGCACAAGCTCACGGTAGCGGCCGCAGCCGCAAAACCGGTTCGTTACCTGTAGATGAACTACAACACTCACTAAACGTATTGACACATTTCGTGCAATTGCAATCGTTTAATAATGAATATTATAATCTTAAAAATAATACATACATACATACATAAACTCACGCCTTTTTCCCATGGGGGTAGGCAGAAACTATAGAACGCCACATGCTACGACTCTTACATACCCCTTTCGCTTCATCCACATTCATACATCTTGTCATACACGCACGCCGGTTGAGAGTACTACGCACCTGACCTTTGTGAAGAACTTCACCAATAACATCGATGTATGTCCTTCTAGGACGTCCTCTACCGGCGTTCCCATTAACATCCGCCTTATAAATTCCTTTTGTTAATCGCCGTTCACTCATTCTCTCAACATGACCAAACCACCTAAGCATACTCCTTTCAATTTTTGTCACTACATCATCTTTTAAACCGCAACTTTGTCTAATCTCTTCATTTCTCAATCTATCATTCAAAGTTACACCGCACATACTTCGCAAGGAACGCATTTCCACGGCATTTATTCTACTTTCATGCCTCTTCTGCCACGACCAACATTCACTTCCATACATAAGCGTAGGTACCAACACACCATTATGGACAGCCAGTCGTGCCTTTTTGGACATCGAACGGCTAGCCACAACCGCATGCAAAGCACCATTTACTTTATTTCCCGCATTTGCTCTCCTTTCCACATCTTCGTCAATCTTACCATCTCTTGTAAACATACTTCCCAAATAAACAAACTCATTCACCTGTTCAATACTTTCATCTCCTATCTTTACTTTACACTCCGATACATCTGCATCTCTTTCAAAAACCATTACTTTCGTCTTGCTTACATTAATTTTCATCCCTTTCATATTATATGCTCCATTCATCATAGTTACCATGTCTTGCAACTCTTCCACCGACGATGCAAGCAAAACTTGATCATCTGCGTAGAGAAGACATTTGACAGGCAATTCATTCATTTTCAATCCACACTCACTCCCTTTTAAATCTGTCAAACAACTATCCATGTATAGGTTGAACAGCCATGGAGACGCTACACAACCCTGTCTAACACCTCTGGAGATGCCAAACCAGTCTGTGAACGCCCCATTTATCCTAATACAAGCACTGGAATCCCTGTACAGCGATTTCAGTGCCCGTATCAAGCGCCAGTCCACCCCGTACAAAGATAGTGTCGACCACAATTCTTCCCTCCACACACTATCATAGGCCTTCTCCAAATCAATGAAAGCGCAGTACACTTTCTTGTGCTTTGCCAGATGTTTTTCGGCTATGCACCTCAAGGAGAAGATCTGATCCATACAGCCCATCCCCTCTCTGAACCCTGCCTGAACATCCCATACTTTCTCATCTGTTATTCTTATCACTCTGTTAATTAAAACTTTCGCATATAGTTTGCCGACCACACTCAAAAGACTAATGCCGCGGTAGTTTTTACACTCCTGCTGTGAACCTTTTCCCTTATATAGTGGTACGATTACAGCTTTGCACCAGTCGCCCGGCACTTGGCCGAATCTCCAACACATATTAAAGATCCGGTACAGCAGGCTTGCTACCACCCCGTCACCGCCCTTAAGCATTTCGGCAGACACTCTGTCACATCCAGCAGCTTTTCCAACTTTCATACATTTCAGCGCTTTCACAATTTCATCCATTTCAATCAGATTTTCCTCATCTTCATCCAAGTCAATGTCTGACTCACTCGCTTCCGCCCAGTTACCCACTCTTTGCACACTATCCTGCCAACTAAATAAACTTTCAAAATATACCTTCCAGCGTTCTTAAAAATAATTTGCCTTTAAAATCTAAAAATAATAAATCGTTTAATAAAATAGCTGGATTAAATATATTCTTAGATAAATTTGATATAATTCGTGTAGGTGGAAGACTGTGCAATGTTACTGACTTTAGTTATAATAAAAAACACCCGATATTACTGAGTGGTAAACATCGTTTTTCAAGGTTATTGTGTGAATATGAGCACAAACGATTACTTCACGCAGGACCTCAACTTTTAATGTATTCCATGCGTGAGAAGTGGTGGGTGTTAGGGGCTCGCAACCTATCAAAACAAGTAGTATACAATTGCGTTACATGCACTCGCATGAAAGGGAGGACATTGACGCCGATTATGGGCAATCTCCCATCTGAACGATTAAAGGCAGACTTTCCTTTCACGCAGTGCGGCGTAGACTACGCAGGGCCATTGCTTATATTGAACCGCAAGGGCAGAGGTGCTAAATTGATAAAAGCGTACATCTGTTTATTTATCTGTATGACAACCCGGGCTATACATTTAGAGTTAGTCGGTAGCTTGACCACACAGGATTACATCTTAGCATTGAAACGGTTTATAGCACGTCGCGGTAAGCCATCTCAAATCTTTTCAGACAACGGTAAAAATTTCGTAGGTGCTGAAAAATAATTATCATCCATTTTTGAAACCTCTAATGATATTTCTGAGTTTACTAGTCACAATCAAATTCGTTTAACATTCATACCTCCTTACAGTCCTCATTTTGGCGGGTTATGGGAGGCGGGAGTCAAGTCCTGTAAATACCATTTACGGCGAGTACTGGGCGGTGCGAGGCTGACTCGCGAGGAATTTGAAACAGTATTGACGCAAATTGAATCTGTCCTCAACTCTCGTCCTTTGTCCCCTCTCTCGTCCGACCCAAACGATTATCTCCCTCTGACTCCAGCTCACTTTCTGATCGGCCGACCACTGACTGCGCCAGCCTGCGAAGACCAGACGACGACGATGCCTACGCGACTGGGGCGCTACGAACGAGTGGAGCAGCTCAGGCAACACTTCTGGCAGCGTTGGTCGAAAGAGTACGTGTCTGAGCTGCAGCAACGTACAAAATGGAAGGTCGGCAGTGAAGACATTGCTCAGGACAGCTTGATCCTCATCAAAGAAGACAATCTTCCGCCCCTCAAATGGAAGTTGGGCCGGGTCATAAAGATATTCCCTGGAAAGGATGGAGTCGTACGTGTCGCTGAGATCCGTACAGCGGCCGGCATCATTCGGCGAGCATTCTCAAAAATCTGCCCGCTACCTATGCAATAACCAACATTTGTTCGAGTCTATTGGAAGCTTAAAGCCAGACGCTTCCAAGGCGGCCGGCATGTTCAAATCGATGTAATCGTATGTGTTCGTACGCGCTCCAGTATTCCCTTGATGTCTACATTGAATTTTATACTTAAAGTCAATATTAATAAAGTTACTTATTCAGTGAAATTTGAAAAGTGCTTGAGTATCCGCGAGGATTTTTCCGTTTGGTGGAAACTGACCCTAAGAATAAACTCATCCATTTTTTATGCATCGACCGCCACCGGTGCGCGCTCCCCCTCCGCGCCGTGTTTCACCTAAACTGTGAAGTAAAGAATTAACTGATAGGTAGGTTGTCGGCGCATCTCATCGGTCTACAGACGACACCGGGGAAGGCGCATGAGAGCGGGGTACCGAACCCGGCAGTGCACGCGCCTCCGGTTACTTACTCACTCACTCAGCTTACTGACGCGTTAGACTACGGACACTCCTTTGTACAAGTTATTGCTATTGTTAATATGGTATTAAACCTATATATTATACAGTCCACGTTTTATTAATGTTGTCCCGACCAGGCCGAAACATTGGTCCTTCAGGCCAGATAAAAAATACGCCAGTTTTCGCCGTAATTAACTTCGTCAACTTCATCGGTCGTCGTGTGGACTTTGCCCGCGGCCGCGCCGATTGGAACAAACAAGTCGTCTCCGCAGCATCCTGCATCTTCATTGAAGAAGGTGATTTCATTCTTTGGGAGTATAATACAGTATTTGCGTGAGTCCGTTCCAATTAGTTATTTTCATGATTTCTTCACTTACCGAAAAAATATTTCTCGGATGTTCCAGATCTTTTCTTAACTAAGTACATTTCTTTGTTATTAATTAGTGAATTCAGTGCTTCACTATAGTGCATTCTTGTTATTTTCTATTGAGCTGCTTGTTTGATATCAATATTTCTTTGCAAAAAATAGTACGCGCTTGGTAATTACCTACGCTAAACAGGTGTTGAGTCGTTGACCTTAACACCGATTCATCTTATCTGCTTGCATCAATCTCTTGTTCAAGCACAGCTGTTGCAGTATTTTTTATACTAACGTCAATTAGCATTCAGTTTGTCGTATTATAATACTTCTTAAGTTTAAGGCTAAGAACTCACGGAGCGATTTTCACCCGCGTCCGCCGCGGTTGCAGGCCCGCAGCTTCTGTAGAATGCAGATACATATGTAAAAAATTAAAGCGCATCTCACGACGCGTTTTACGCCCGCGGTGTGCGCGGTTGTTTGCAGATCCCGCTGCACCGGCGGGCAACTAGTAGAATCGCGCAGGCCGCGGTCACCCGCAGCTTGGGCGGGTTGCGCCCGCGCGCTCTGCGATCGGGTGGCGGGCGACCGCAGTGGCAAAGAGTAAGAAATAATCCATAACGATCACTATCCCGAATTAGTGGATGCACCCAGAACCTTTTGGGTCTTCTTTTTTTAATTCTTCTGTGAAACATTTCTTCTGTGAAGTAAGTATAACGCAACAGCTCGTTTCTGGTGTGCGATAACTGCCCGTCTTGCAACCGCCCGTCTTGCGATCATCGCCCGCCACGTTTGCGGGCAATGATATCAACCGCGACGGCTGCGTAACCGCGCAAATAACCGGTCTCGTGAGTTTAGAAACAAAACCGCAGTTCCACCACCGCGGCGGGCACGGTACAAAATCGCTCCGTGAGTTCTTAGCCTAAAATGGTAGATAACTTAAAAACATTGATCAAGAAACGTAGTTCGATAAAATCAAAGCTTACGATTTACCGCAATTATTTAAATCAAATTCTTTTTTATTTGTATAAATGTGGTTACATGGGTCTTATGGAAAGAATTTTGTCCAGCACATTTGTCATATAATTTTTAAATACAAGAAAATTTTAAATGTAAGAAGACAGGGCGACAGCTATTAAACAATACATAGTTCCACGGCCTAATACTTTGTAACGCCTCGTCTTATGCCAGCCGAGCCACGACATGAAGATGAAGGCAGATGCGTCGAACTTATTACGCCGAGCCTGCAGTTGATTGGTGGTGACGTCACAACCGGCTTACCATCGCCATATCGCCTGATTTAGGGTGGGGGATTATGATTATATCGACACCAGCAATGAACACTACGCTAACTACAAAAAGTACTCTGTTGTAAATTTTACAACAGAGGCACTAAAAGGAAAAAACGTGATAACTTCTTTATTAATCAAGATAATTGACTGAAATTTTCAGTGTAGTCAGTTCTTTTCATAGTATGCAGAATGTCATCATTTACTTTATTTATTTATTATTAGTTTTGCGTTTAGCCCGAGTTAGCCGTATGTACACGTAAAAACCCGATAAAGTAATGCATAATAAATAATGCCAACTCGTAGTTAGCGTACTATATTACGGAATGCCAGAATTTTAAAACAGCAATTCTTAAATGAGTTTCAGGAATAATAGCATAAAACAAATTTTATACATCAACAATATAACTAAATTCCTTTGCTAATTCATAAAATATGCCGTATAATATCATGCTAATAAAGATTTATAGAAGTTAGCGTTATTTATTCGGGAAATGCAAAAACAACGAAAATCATATTAAATGTCGCCAAATTACACATAGCGTACTACACTGCGATCAATGCCAGTAGTTAGCGTTTTAAATGAAATTAAATTAGTTTAAATTAAAACATCTATGTACCTATTTGGATTAAATTTTGCTAGAAAAATAATATAAAATATACCTATAATTAAAATATTAGTTAATCACGTAATTTGAAAACATAAAATTCAATCATCTTCATCACTTGCATTATCATCATTTTGTTCCGCAAATAATAAATTTCTATAAAAAGTATGATATTTTTGAGGTAGGTATAATATTATTATCACAATCATATTTTAAATCTTTTTATTTAGCTTGAATTATTTTAAAAAAAAGTTCGTAAGCCTTTTCAGGATAAGGCTCTGAACGAGATAATCGCGTATAAGATTTCTTAAAACACTGAATTTTCTTTCTACGTCACTTAAACTGTATTTATGTTCTAATAACCCGTCATTGTCAGAAGAAACTTCGATTTCTTTTATTTTATTCCATAAAACCTTTTCTTGGTTTAAATTCTTAGTCCAGTTTTTTCCAGAAATATTATACTTAAAATCAAAGATCATAAATCTTTACCTCAATAACGTTGTATGGTTTTTCATTAACTTTAGCCCATCGAACTAATGAATACATACCTTTCATCCGGTGAATCCGGTGGTTAACATATTTGGCTATGATTTGCCATTGCTTAACGTGGCTACCAGTACCCCAGAAGTTCAAAAACAAATCAGTACGCATTTCTTCACAAATTTTTTGACTACAATGGATGCGCCACGTTCTGTTACAAATTGCTTTAATTCTTCTAGCTTCTTTCATTTTCCTCTTGAGTAGTATATGCCATTCCCTTATTATACAGACGCTTTCTCTTGGTAGCCATCCAGTGATCTTCGTGCTTAAGACGTTTAAGCCCCGCGTCGGTCCTTTTTTTTATTTACGCTCGTTTTTCGAGGTAGGTAGGTACATTAGCATATAATCACTGTCAGTCAAAGTTGCAGGCGAACATATAGAAGAAGGGTAGGTGGAAAATTCCGATACTGTATCTATTGCATTGCTATTGGTAGCAACGATACCCGATGGCGAATCAGAGTCAATATTTTCCTGGGTGGAAGTAACGTTTCCTGATGTTAGTGTAATATCAAAGTCAGTTTCAAAGTTTCATCGGAACTTTGTAAAGCATCCACAAAACCGCAACAGGGTGAAGGTACTAGAGTACACTCTTTGCTATCAAAATTATTATTATCAGTGCTCACAGAAAACAAAGGTTCAATTGATTGTGGCGTCATTGTTAATGGAGAAGGCTTTTGAATATCGAAAACAAACTTAGGCGAATTAATAATTGGAGTATTGGGAGCCCCCATGATATTTAAGTTAACATCTTGTAGTACTAAATCGTCTTTACGTTTTAATAAATGACGACTTGACGAATCATAGTTTATAACATCATAATTATTCATTTCACAGGAAGTATTTTCATGTTCATGAATGGGCTCATCAAAAACGTGATCAAACATAGCTATAAATTCAGGCGTCATATTATAAGCTCCAGCAAGTAATGGTGAGAATATTAAAACAATACATCAATTTCATATTAATTTCATTTAAAACTATCTTATCTGAATGACATCGTAGGCCTTTAAAATAAAGAAAAAAAAAACTAAGTACCTAACTTATAAGCATAATATTTTGTTAAATTCATTACAATATTCATTAAAAATAAAACAAATAATAAACTACTATAATATCATTGTATAATGTATTCTGTAGGATTGTGCTCTCAGCTAAGTCGGGAGTTATTGTTACGAACACGGTATTTACGAACGAACTACACTACGCTAACTACGAGATAGCGTAGTGTCTTACGGACATTGACCAATGCGACTCAAATTCTCGTAACAACTTGTCGGATTACTATAAATTATATTTAAACATTTTAATGCATTTTCAAACTTCAATAATTAATAAAACACGTATCTCTCTCGTCATTGCAATTTGATATCTCACTTATTTCGTCAGGAATCGTCAATTGGCAGCCTCTGTTTTGACTTAATTCCACCAAAAATTGAGCTCGTTTTCTTGACATGTTTATTAATATTGTTGTCTTAAAATTATAATAATACAAAGCCTAGAAATACTAACACAACACTAATATTTAGGTAATCATAGTAACAATCGCGCGGTCTCCCCCGCACACGCATCTAATCCCAGTTAGCGTAATATATATCGGGCGATCGCAAAAAGTACATTTACTTAGCGTTGTGTTTAATTTAAAACTTCGTTATTTTTTGGATTTTGATTTTAATATTTTTTGTACATAAACTAGATCATATTATAAACAACTTGACATTAAAAACGAAAATTGCCCAAAATTCAAGTTAGCTTAGTATTCGTTGCTGGTGTCGATATACCTATATAGTCTGAGCTCATTTTATGTGATTCTACACGCACCCACCGCGCGCGTAGCTACTAGTTAACAGCTAGGCGCTACAGCGCGTGTGACACACAATCACTACTATACATTCTAAAGTGGGATTGACACGCTGTACGCGGCACGGGAGGGTGACCGTACACACATAGCGTTCACATAAGGCGACGCACAGACACTTCAAGTTGCCTTACACACTCACACGTCCTATGTATTGCAACGTAATCGGCTAGCTCTGACTGCGTTCTAATCATAGGTCAATCATCCTCTGTAGGCGGGCGCCAAATAATGTCGCCGCCCTGTTGCTCATATCGACCTCCGTCGGGCCTCCCCCAGGTAACTGGGGGTCTCACCCGACTGGGGCCAGGTCGCACGGGTGGCGTGAAACACATCGGGGGCCCCTACAGAAACACCAACTACAAAAAACTCACCAGTTGCCGCGGACGTGGTCCGCGGCCTAGGACAATGGTCTTACCAACCAGCCCCAACGACCGACCCGTATTAACGGGTCGCGCCTGACACCACAGGAAGGGGGCCCACAGGCCCCGACCCTGTTTCCTCGCGCCCCTTGCGGGGCGCGCAGAAGACAAAGACGAATATGTGATTCTGTCTGTATACTAGAGTATAAGCCAAAACTCTGTCCAATTATTGCCGTAAATAAATTGTGTATAATCAACTTCCTGAGTGTTTCAATTCGTTTGTTTCACTCAGAAGTGGGATAAAGAAAGCACTCCCAACTTTCGGTTGTTTAAATTCATCGTGTAAATATTGTCGTGGAATATTTCCCTCTGGAGTGACTGACAAAGCAGTGAGAGCGAGATGTGTTATATCCGGTGGGTCGTAACCATTTTACTATGCCTAACTGTTGCCTGCTATATTGTGTTCCTACAGTGTGTGCCGAATGGATTTCTGTTGAAATTTTAATGTCATTGTTTCGTTAAGTAGCATTTTGAAATTCGTCACAAGATTATCAAGATAGTGTAGGTTGGTTGAATCTGCTCGTATAGGCTGTAGTTGTGAAGTGGGTACTGGATAGCGTTCGCGTTGTAATTTTGCATTGGTGTCGTTTTTATTTTCCTTTGTAGGTTTCAAAAATCAACCGTGGTTCCGAAACGCCTGTAATTCCTGAAGGTCCTTTCTGAACAGGCCCCATAGACGGGGGTAGCGATGGGGTTGTGAGATCGTTGAGCTTTGAATGATTTTGTTGAAATTTTCTGTGTTGAGATATTATGATTCTACGTTTGCCATACCATGTTAACTTAGTTGAAAGTTCTCACGTCATGATTTTGTGTATTACGATTTTGTTCTTAATCGTGAAGTGTTAGGAATTTGCAGTGGCTCGAATTGATAAAATGGCTAGGATTATTATTAAAAAAAAAAAATTGTGAATTATTATTGTCGTGGTGCCCATATTTCATAACGTAGTGACAGCGGAGTGAACGGGAGTGAGGATGGTTACCTATTCATTTCAGAGTAGTTTAGTCCCTGTGATCGTGTAGGAGAGGTTTCCTATTGCCAGGTTCCTGCGTTGTTGATGTTATGGTGGAAGATACTGGTAGCGAAGTCGACTCTAAATATGGAAGGTTTGCCTACTTATACTCAGTCTTGACCGCACCTCATGTGTTGTAGCACATGTGGCGATGGGCCTGCAGAGAATCGTTGGTGCGATTCTGATCTGTTAGTGCACAGATAACTGGTACTTTGACCGAAGGACTGGTTCACTTTGTAGTTTGTGTGCGTATGATCGAAGGACTAAATCATATCGCAATGTTACGTTGACTTTATGAGTTCGAGTACGCAAAGCTTATTCATTGTGGTTTAATGTTGGCAAAAAAACGGTGTCGATTCGTTACTATTGACTTGATTTTTCTGAACGTGTTGATCGGACCATTCTTTATCGGTTTTTAATTTTCAAAGAATAATGGCAGAATAATAGTTGACAAAAATTTTAGCGTTTAGAAATGTCTTTTATATAAAATGATTTTAATTAGGGTAATTCCGGGGGAGATGGCCCTAGTAACTTTAAGACTCTATTGTGAAGGAATTATGATGAATAAAACATTGAATTAATATAGAACATAAACTTTATTTATTACTCTTATCAAACATTAACGATAAATCACTTTAAAGAACGCAAACAATGTAATTTTAAACTTTAAAAAAAACTAGGACTGGCCATCTCTCCCAGAGTGTCCGGGGGTGATGGCCATAGTGATCGGGGGGAGATGGCCAGTACTCTTTTTGCCTTTCCCTTTGCCCTTGAGATCTTTTAACTCCTTTTTTTTCTTATCACCGCAGTAAGAACACATGTCCTCAAACTCGGTGCAGTTTTCATGCACCCAGAACATACAAATATGGCATTGTAACCAATCTTCAACTAATTGTGTCCTGTAATAATTATCACCACAACCTCTGCAGTTATCTTTCTCTTTATCTTCAGATTCACTTTCAGAGGTATCATTGAAAACGATGGGAATTTCTTCGCAACTGCTATCAGACAACCTACGAATTGCCTTTCGTTTCTTAACAGTATTTTTTTTTCTTAGTTCTATGAGTCTTAGTTTCCGTTTTTATTATTTTTGTTTTTTTTTACTTTTCTTCCTTTTTTTCTTTTTCATTTTCTTTCAATTTTCGTTTTTCAATATGTTCTTCAGATGTCAAAAAATGCTTAGTTGTTTGGCTCGTTTGCGAACCTCGTTTAGTTTTACAGGCAGTGGAGATACTTCGTTCAGTAATATAGTCGGTGTTGGTTGGTCCACCGTCTGAAGGGATGTACTTGGGCCTGAATCTGACACTAATAGGACCTGCGCTGCATGTCCGATGTTTCTTTCAAAAGGTTGCTCAATATTCTCACTAAAGGCGTACTCCGGAATGGCTCCTGGATTTAGTGGGAAAACTCCTGCTGCCCTGAATCCTGATATTGCATTTCCACTTGTCGCTGATTTTCCCCAGGCTTGGTTTAATAAGAAGTCAAATTGTTGTCTTGTTAGACGGCGTCCAGGGTGCTGTTTCATCCATAACCTGCAGGATTCATAGAAGAAAGTTTTAAGAGACTTGAAAACAGCAACATCCAGCGGCTGTAGATAGTGGGATGTGTGTGATGGCATCGACAGTAAGATTGTGTCATTATCATTAGCAAACTCCAGCATTTTAACTGAATTGCAGTGTGTGGAATGACCATCCAGCAAAAGAAGCACTTTGCCATCTGGTTTTCGAGGTAAAAAATACGACTTCATCCATTCTAGAAATATGTCCGAGGTTATATAGGCGGATTTTTGTGACATATAAACCACTGAACCTGGAGGCAGTCCATCTTCAAATTCAGGTTTCTTCCTTTGCCCTTTCATAATGCATGCAGGAGGCATAAAATTACCTTCCACATTGCAGCAACCAATTACCGTGATCGTTTCTCCTTTTTCTGTAGACGTTGACATAGCTACAGCTTTGGAACCTTTTTCAGCCAAAACATGACCTGGTCGATTATTCAATTGTAACCCAGACTCGTCCATGTTATAAATATGGCCAGGTTTATTTATTAGGTCATTATCACTGAGAATCCTCTCAAGCATTTCAAAATAGGCGTTTACTTCTGCTTTATTCATCCCTTGACTTCTAGCATAGGTATGACACCCCTTCTGATTTCCTTAATGAAATATCGGAATCCCTTTTCAAAAACATTTGCACCCAATCATACCCCGCCTTTTCAGATTTCATATTGAATATGTGTTTAATTCCTAATTGCTCAGCATATTTGAATGAAATTCTTCGTAAATCATCGATAGTCAATGGAAAGCCTCTCGACTGCATGTCTTTTTTAGGCTTGCTCAGTCTTTTTTCGTTGTCTGCACCAAAGGTTGATGATGGTCCCATAGGTCCCTTTGTGTAGTTGTTTTGTTTTAACCTTCTTTCTAGTGTTTTTCTAGGAATATGGTAGATAAAAGAGACCCTATAAACCGTCATCCCTCCACTTTGTACTTCTGCCATAGCATTTTTTAAGTCTTCTTTGCTCCAGGCACCTCGTCCAGCAGCCGCCTTCCGTAGGTATTGGTTAGGCATCTATAGAAAATATTTAATTTTAAAAATAAAATAAAATTAGGACATTAAATTTTATGGCTATCTCTCCCGTGAATACTATGGCCATCTTTCCCGATTGTCCGGGTGAGATGGCCACATTACTTAATAAAAGCAACGTCTCAATTTTGTACTTAATTTTGAGGTTAGAACACGAGAAAGTTTTTTACTTCACAAAGAAAGCATGAATACGGCCAAAACTTTCAAAACTTTTTTGTGACCATTTAATATGTCAACCCCTTAGCTTAAATCGAACGTGTTATTAAAAAACAAAGTCAAATTACTCACCTTTCCATAATTTTTTCGCAAAAAAATCCACTAACACTTGTTGCCCGTGCCGAAATGAATCGAACTAAATTAAAGTAATGCCATCTATGAATTTATTACTTGAACTTTTTTCTATTGGCCATCTCTCCCGTACGGCCATCTTCCCCGGAATTACCCTATTTTTCTATGAATTTTCCTATTAATATGTATTTTAATTAAGGCCACAGAAAAAATCATACATTTTTGGGAATATCAAATGACTATAATCATTTTACACTATTTCAATGTTGCCATTAACTATATTCATACTATTTTCGTATATATTTGTAAGACCATATGAAGGTTCAAAACATTTCATAGGAAATGATTATTACTAATAACTATATTGACCGTCATAATAAAAAATTAAAAGTATATGGTCGAAAATAAGTTTCTTGGAACCAATTACTCAATACCTCAATCATAATACTATTCTAAGTAACAATTTCATTTAATGTTATGGCAACACTAAATGAAATGTCACTGTCACGAAAAGCTGTTGCCAGCTGTTGTCACTGACACATGCTCCTACGCTTCTCGTGTTTGTTGTGTTTTGTTGTTTTGCTATTTTCCTTATTCTAATTGACTTGGGATTGCTCACGGACTGATATTCCCTTCGCTAAGGATCCTGATATTGCCCTGCGTGACTGTGCTACCGCCTTTTTGAACTCCGATTTTGCCTCATTGTTTGGATTGTTGAAGTGCGTTTTGAACTACTATGGGAGATCGTAGTAGATTAAATGAAACAATTAACTGGTAAGCTACTAGTGAATATTAACCTAACTGGAACTATTTTTATTGTCAGCATTGTTTTTATTTTTCAGATTACTGAGGAAGACTATATATATGAAGCATGCAGATATCTTGCAATGTATGCAGTAAATCAATGTCTCCAGCAAGAAGTTTCTGATAGTGGTGATCAGCATGGTGGACCAAGTCACAGAGGCCATACTCATATGTGTCTCTTATGTGGGTGTTCTATATTACGCAGACAGAGTGATAAAATATTAAGAGACACCCCTACTGATTTTCAACACTCTATCCTAGCTATTATAGAAAACAGACTAGCATCACGACAGGTATGTTATGAGTAATATTTATAACTATAACTAACCATGACTGTTTACGATGTGGATAAAATTGCAGTGTGATGTTTAGTTTCACACACACATTTATAGTGTCTTATTATTATCAAAAAATATATTTGGTTGTATTGTGTTGAACCTGTGTCTACGTATTATATTGGATAAATAAACCATTATTATTATTATAGTAACCAGTAATAAGTTATTTTACAGTGTCACTTGCTCCTTCCATTTTTATTTTTTTTTATACTTAATAGATTGTGGGGTTCAAATATTTTTACTTAATTACATATTTGTTTCAGATAACAGAATCTGATCATGTGTGCCATGTTTGCTGGTCACGCACGCAGAGAGAGGCTCGGCGTATGAGCATTATTGATAACGCCAGATCCCACCACAATGTACCTGAAGACAACCAGTCATCGGAACCAGTTTCTTCTGAGCAACAGTCCCCAAACATTGTGATGGAGTTACCGAAGTATCGAAGAGCAGCAAACACTAATAGCCATTGTGTTTTTCCTCACTGCTCTAATACTGTGTTACGGGGAATATCTGATAAATTAAGAGCAATTATTTTGAGTAGCCATCATTATTACCTGCCTGAACTTTGTAGAGTTTGTGATAAACACTTGGAGTGTAATATGTGGGAAATTTTATTTGATTCTGAAAATAGCATTTCTACATTTACTGCACAGCAGATATAACATGTATTTTCATTTGTAAATGCTTTTAATCTGACACTAGATTTTGAAAATATAGAAAATGAATGATCGGTTTTTGTATATTGGGTAGCTTATACAAAAAATAAATTCCGCACATTACTTGAAGAAGTACCTCGGATCCAGGAGATACGGAAAGGAAGTCCGGGACTAGCAATGCTACTCTTTAAAAAAAACATTTTTTACAAAAAAATTTAACCGATCTCAAAAAAGAATAAAATAATTACCATATAAAATTAACAGTTTCAGAAGTCGATGCTGATCCACGCTGAACCAAATTGAAGGTACCGACTTCTGAAACTGTTAATTTTATATGGTAATTATTTTATTCTTTTTTGAAGTCGGTTTAAATTTTTTGTAAAAAATGTTTTTATTTTTTTCATTATAGTGGCATTAATTAAAACTTGGTTGGACCTACTAAAGACGCTGCTCGTAACATAATCACATCATCACAATATGCGTACTGCTCGTCATTGAGGAGTTCCATTATATATCTCCAAAGTTCTTCGTCAGATCTTCACCAAATTTAAATGGGACCAATTTCGAAGTATACCCTATCCATTAAAAAAAGAATCATCAAAATCAGTTCACAATTGGCGAAAATATCGATGAACATACACAAAAAAAAAAATACATACAGACGAAGATAGTAACCTCCTCCTTTTTGGAAGTCGGTTAATGAGAAAAGGCGATTCTGACGAAAAAATCTCAACATTGATTAATATGCCACAAAGTATTGCAGCGCCAGCTGAATTTTTAGATTGTATAATTATTGTAAGAGAAGATGAGGAGGAATAAAAATGTAAAAAATTTAGAATTGTTTCATTTTTTATTCATTACAAGTATGATGAATGCTGTATACATATCGGCAAGTCACGCTTTTCCCCGTACAGGTAGGCAGAGAAAATATTCTTCCTTTTGCTACGATCCTAACAAACCCCTTTCGCTTTTTCCACATGGTAGAATATGGTTACACAAGTACATTATGGTGAGAATTTACTGAGCTAACAATAAACAACCACACGACTCATGAATTTCTCCAAGTGACATAAGACATAACCTAAAAAAGTTAAAATCTAAATATCTTTTATTCTCAGCCCTCTCAGGACAAAATTCTTTGACAAAGTTATTCAGGGACTGACGCTTAACATTTTAAGATATTTTTGACTTATAGACGCTACCATTTCTTCTCAACTAATTGTATGTATGAAAGTCTGCCATTGTTCTTTGATAAGTTATCCGATTGGGTAGTTCGAGGTCATGAGTCCCGATTTACAATGGTGAATGGTAGATCTGGTTATAATGAAAGCTGGCCCTAGCTTGATTATGATAGGACTAGGATGAGACTAAAATGATGATGATTTGGATAATGGAGCGGGGTTCCTATTGTGTGTGGCTTAGCTGACCGACCCAGTGGCTGTTGCGAAGTCGTAGCTTATAGAAATCGGTATTTGTCACTCAGACCTGGTTGCTGGCCTTTGTGGTGAACCGTGATTGCGCGGTGTTGCGAGATAGTCCTGGGGGTGGCTATGTTAGTTGTGTGGATACACTGTGAAGACATAGCGATCTCGGGGTGGGAGGTGCATGCCCGGCCAACGTAATGGCGGCGCTTCCCATTATCACTAATGCATCGCTCGTAAAATTAGTCAAGTTTAATGTTGGTTTTAATCCAAACTGAAGAAAGAAATCAAACTAAATTAGACCCAAGTACAGGAGACCATTTAAGAGTTGCTTGACGGTAATCGTTATCTTTCAAAATCTTTGACTGGAAGCAGATCCTATAGGTGCGTACACCGTTGCTTACGAAAAAATGTTTCTTAGCAGCGTTCCTGTTGAATTAGATTTGTCTGATGTGGAATACGTTGTGAAAGGTGCTTCCACCGAGTAGAATGGTTTGATATCCGCCGAACTGCACTTTACTGGGTTTCTGATATCAAGTGGTGGTTGCACGGGATGTGCACAGTAGTTGTAAAACTCATGATGGAATTCTGTGGAGATGGCGGACGCCGGTTAGAGGTTGTTCGGAGTCTGATTTGATGTGGGTCGTAAAGAAAGCTTTTTGTGTAGGGGCATTGGTTTGGAATCGTAAGATTTTTGATTGTGATATTTGATGCTGTTCGACAGATTAATTTTATGCGTAACGTTTTTAGAGACAAAGAGTTTGTTTGGTTGCCGGGTGGAGACAAGACTCCGATAGTGTTACGCAATGTTACGGTTTGATCGATGAATCATTAAAAGGTTACAAAGTGCTGTGCTTTCTTTGTTGATAGGTAAAAAGAAATGCCAGTAGGTCATGTACCAGTCCTAGAAGATGTAATTAATGATCAGTGGTGATTTGTAAGCCTAAGGTTGGGAATGCGAGTAAAGTTACTCTACCAGCTGTAGTGGGTAGTCAGTGGGTGATGCCCACGACGATCCACCAGGAGGGTGAATTCGCGTATGAGAGCAAGTGAAATTGCTGTTCAGCTATGAGAGCCGTAGCATTATAGGAGTTTAGTCGTAAGATTCTAAAGGCCTGGTTGTGATAAAATTCGTGGTTAATGTTAACTAGGCTAAGTTACATGACTCTGGTTATTGATTTTCGTTTATCATATTAATTTGATTAGAAAAGTATCGTAAGGTCAAGTTCTGAGTGAATAAGACTTATCTAGTGAAGGTTTAGAAGTAGAGGATGCAGGTAAAGGCCCATGTGCCAGTTTTCAGAGAGGACAACTGACAGCTGACAAGTAAACATTAGATGTGATTGTGCTCGTAATTAAATAATTATTTAAAATAGGAAAACCAATATTCAAACAGTGTATTATACATAAATAAGAATATAGACTCGTAAATAGCAGTAACAGTGTTATCATAGTTTAAAAATACCGGGTCATCATATAAACATTGATTCTCAAATAAGTAAATATTGACTAAAAATACTCAATAAACTCAGTGCTAAGTTATACCAGTGTAAAAATCCAAATTTTAAGATAATATCCTACAAAAATGTATGGTGTGTAGTGATAAAACACGCCTAGGAAAAGTGATAAAAAAATCTCACAACAGCTGTTCGTTATTTTTATTTAAAATTCGAACAAGTCGATAATTGCAGTACAGCGAAATAGCGACATCTATCTGCGAGTAGCAGAACACGGTTGACTTATGTATTACGTTCATATCATTCATTTCTTCTACCGACTTGGAACATGGCATTTTGGCACATCAAAAGAAATTCGTGCATAAATGTGTTGCCATATTATTAAACTTCATTTTCCCTGCATTAGTTATTACCACTCATAAAAACAATCTAAATTACCATTTCACACAAAAGTACCATGTCAGCTAAAATGAGTACGAGAAATGACAGCAAGATGCCGGAGAAAGTGACTTGCTTTAAATGCAAGAAATCTGTTGATATTAACAAAACAGCCTTATGTTTAACATGTAACAACCGCTATGAATTAGATTGCATTGGATATCCGGAACAAACTTACCGACTTATGGACCAAGAGTCTAGGAAAAAATGGAGATGTACGACATGCATCAAAAATAAAAACGTCTCTAATACAAGCTACGTATCCAACATCACATCAAGGAAAAAACCTAAAGCAAGTCGCTCTTCCCCGGAACAGATGTGCAAATCTGCTGAGAAAAACCAACAGTCTGAATCTGTACAACCAATAACTCTTAACCCGGCGTCATGGGGGTTGGGTCAAAATGACCCGAGACGTTTTTGTTACCTTACAGATTCGTAACTACGCAAGCGACGTTACCGCTTCTCTCAGTAGCTGGAGTTTATGAGTTGCGCTAAGCGTTATTGACAAAGAAACAGTTGTACGGCGATCATGCATGTAGCTACGTGTGCCCAAAGTTAAAAAAGGGTAAATATGACCCACCCCGTACTCGATGTAACAACTTTGCGCCATTTTGTCCATAGATGGTTTTTATGTTTTGTCATTACTTTTGGTGCAATTTTTTGCAATTTATGCTTGAATTATCGTTTCTTGTTATTAACGTATTTACTTTTTGTCGGTAAATCGAAAAAAATGGATGGAGGGGAAAAAGAACGACAGAGAAGATGATGAGTCTGATATTTTTTTTTATTTTTTTTTTCTAAAGATGTCTGTCTCACTTTTATAAACTTAACTAAGTTTATAAAAGTGCCATAAAAAATTAAATACGGTCAATTAATGCTAAGAAATGTGATATTAGGCTAAAGAACGCCACTTTTGTTGGTTTTTACGTGTTTTTATTTTTATAGGTTTAAAGGTTTAATTAAAATGTTATGTAATACAAATTCTTGTTTCATTTAGTAAACCATAAAACAATAAAGCCATTACCTTAAAAAAAATAGTAATTTGTTTAAAAAAAATTGAAATATCTTAAGTCTAAATATTGGGTCATAATGACCCACCCCCACGTCCGCGTAACATTTTCCACCCCCATGACGCCGGGTTAATAATGATATGTCCGAAGTACTAGACTCCCATATATTGTTCGAATACGAAACATCAATTCGTATTGTCCTGATAAACTGTCTAAAAGCGTAGACGGGACAATATCTGAAACTTTAACAATTTTAGAAATGAAAAACACAATAAAAGAACTTACAAATAAGCTCGATAGCACCGAGAATGAGCTAGAAAATACAATATTAGCAAATAACAATCTTCATCAACAATTAAATAAGCTAACTACGGAAATTAAAATGTTAAAAACACTTTGCCATTCTCTCACCGTCGAAAACAACGC
Source organism: Amphipyra berbera (assembly GCA_910594945.2). NCBI lineage: Eukaryota > Metazoa > Arthropoda > Insecta > Lepidoptera > Noctuidae > Amphipyra > Amphipyra berbera. The sequence continues at coordinate 21,127,278 of OU343128.1, forward strand.
AGATATCATTAGAGAAAGAAAACAGTCCCTACTACAACAGACTTTCTCTACACCCTCCACACCTTCCACTCCACTTACTAGCAAAACGAATGTAAGTGATAACAAAAGCATCAAAATTTTGTTGCTACAACAGAAAATTGCAGGCCTACAACAAGAATTGGAAAAAGCACAGGAACAGCTTAGAATTTTCAAGAAACAAATAGAGGCGCTCAAACCCTATAAT